>JAPVLO010000104.1:2618333-3927500 GCA_027257055.1 Cephalopachus bancanus
CAAAGTCACAGCCTGCTGGATTCCAGGCCAGAAGAACTGCCTTGTTCTAAAAGTCTGAATGTTCTGAGAGTCTTGATCCTAGTTCTGAGATTTCAATCCAAAATTCCATGCCAAAATACACACACACACACACACACACACACACACACACACACACAATGAGAATCTCCTAAGTATAGGATAAAATATTTTTTAAGCTTTCAAATTAGTGTGTATATAAGAACCTACATTTTTGCAGAATGTTTTTATTTTGAGGGTATTTCTGTGTTTTACTTTTTTCAGTCGCGAAGGTTAACTGCACTTCTTTTTAGAATAGTGTTTAAAAGTTAAGCCTCTGATTATTTTTAAGTCCCTTGTAAAGATATTTTCTCTCAGTATTTATCTACCTTAGTTAATAAATAATGTGTTCTTCCTTTTGTATTTATTACAGGTTGTAATTCACCAATTTTTTTTTTAAACCAATCCTGTATTTGTAGAAACCCTTAAAAGAGTAGATTTTTCTGGCTGGGCACAGTGGCTCATATCTATAATCCCAGCACTTTGGGAGGCCATAAGTGACACTAGGATCACTAGAGCCCAAGAGTTCAAAACCAGACTGGGCAACATAGCAAGACCCCATTTCTACAAAAAAGTTTAAAAGATTAACCAGATGTGGTGGCACATGCCTGTAGTTCCAGCTACTTGGGAGGCTAATGCAGGAGGATTGCGTTAGCAATCCTGAGTCCGGGAGTTCGAGGTTGTAGAAAGCTGTGATCATGCTACTGTTCTTAGCCTGGGCAACAGAGCAGACCCTGTCTCAAAAAAAAAAAAAAAAAGTAGATTTTTGTATTATGAAGTATAATGATGGTTTATTTAAAATGATAAAGTTATAAGATCTCTTTCTTTAGTATGAGCAACAGAGCATTGACTTGAGCCAAGATTGTGTTCCCGTGTTTAACACCATCCTCAGTCTTAATCTTATCCTGACAAGAAAAAACCTTAAAGTTATAATTTTTCATGTATGGTTGTTATGGAAATTTAAAAATTAATGTAAACAAATATTTAGCTTGTTAATTTGAACAATTTATTTACCAAAAGTAGTTATAGACATTTGTATGTATATTTTCATCTTTGCTTAGGTACATAATTACATTGCTGTTTTCCATTTTACTTAAGGTGAAAGCTTAAATCCAGGAGGTTTGGTTAGTTCTTTTTTTCTTCAAGATATTTTCTAGCTTCCCACATTCTTTTTCCAGTCTACCTGTTCAGAGGTTTTGTGGTAATGTTCCAGGCTACATTCCTGTTAATTGGTGTCTCCAAAGCTCCTACTTCTTGGTAAATCTTCATTAAGTTTTCAAAATCGTTGCTGGCATGTTGCATTCTTTGGACATCTTCTTATAACTGTTTATATACATTCAAAAACATATAGTCATAGCTTTTATTCTACAGTGCTTCTGATAGAACTATCCTGTTTTCACAGTTGCTTTGTCTGTAGTTCGTAACACCAACTTCTATGGCATAGGTAACTTTAGATTTGTGTTTTACTACAAACAAGATTACCCAACATTTGTTGAGCTATATGTTAGGGATCATACTGAGCATTTTATATGTTCTACTACACTTAAGCACATCACAAAGATCCTTCCTGTATTTAAATAGAGTGTAGTGCTAAAAGCACATAATAGTAGATTGATGAATTAAGTTCAATGTGACAGTCTACAGACTTGAGTTCCCTTCTGGAACTTTCTGTTGATTTACTCTGTGACCTTGAATTAGTCTAAGAAATTATTGGTGTCTATTTCTTCATTTACAAAACAGAAGTAATAAATTATGTATGTTTCATCTGTATTATGTAACAGGAATATGCTAACTGATTAAATACCAAATGTCTGTAGGTGTTCTCAAAGAAAAGCACCATAAATAAAAACTCATAATGTATTTATTATTGGATTACATGGCAAATTAGTAGTATTCATGTTTAGCTCACCAGTGAAGTGAAAAAGAACTTTTTTGGTGCATTATAAGTTTATGTGGTATATAATATACTAGCATTATAAAAAAAATTGTGTCATTCTTTTAGTTAACCAAAAATGTTTTATTGTGTAAATACTTTAGATTTATAAAAAGGATAGCAAATATCATTACCCTGTTTTTTACAAACGGAAAACAGAGATAGATAAATTTCAAGAAGCATAACAACAAAAACTTATATGAGTATAATATATGAATAATGAAGGACTCAGGTTATAGGATTACAAATGAGAAATAAAAAGTCTGATTACAAAGTAAGCTATTAGTAGTATTAAAATCAACCTTTAGATGAGGACACCTATAGAGAGCAAGTCATTTCATTCAAGCTACTGTATACCATAGCCTCTGAATAGATGTGTATGCAGTTTTCTCTCACCTATTAGGATTTATATTTAGTTAAAGCTTATCTTAAGCCAATGAGAATACTGAATTTTCTTTGCTTTAAGAAAGTATTGTCCTTTTTTTCTTCTTTCTCAGTTGGCCCCCAATTTTAAAACTACTGAGAGTGGTATGAGATGACAAAATGTAACACCTGATAATGATAATTAAAATGAAAGGGAGCTTTTTTTTTTGTCCCTTCTAAATTGCTCTTCTGCTCACTTCACTTCCTTTACCTCATCTATTTCTTGTTCCTCTCACTTTGTCACAAGTGGCCATTTTGGTGAGAATCCAGTATTGAAGAAAAGGAACTTTAGTCATAATAATTACATATTAATAATGTGAATGCTTTCTGAAAAAGGAAGAGATGAGAATTATTACATCTCAGGGCCAAAGGCCAAAGTTTTAGATGTTGTAAAATCAATTGTCAGTGAGCCATTTGCAAATAGTACTTACAAACCTAAAGTAGGACTTTGTTTCTTTTATTCTCTGCTAAGATGTTTAAGCACAGCCTAAAGTTGTGTTGTTACATGAACATTAAAAACTTGCACTGCTGTAAGTAAACCAAGTAGTTATGTGTTCATTAATGTAGTGGAAATTCAATGTATAGTTTTCTTTAAGGGCAGTCATTATGCTTCTGCTTATATTAAACACTACTTATCACATTAACAAAACAAAACTTCAGCATGCCTGGAGCAAAAAGGCTAGACTATATAATTCACCAGCCACTGGCCAGACAGCCTTTTAGTACAATTTTAAATTGAATTATCTTTCAACCTCATATTTTTCCATATTATATGAGCATAATTGACAAACAAAAATTATATATATATATATATAGCATACATTTTTATTGCTTTGATGTATGTGTACACACACACACACACACACACACACACACACAACATACATTTTGAAATGATTAACACTGTCAAGGTAATTAACATATCCACCAGCTCATGTAATTTTTTTTTTTGTGAGTGTGTGGTAAGAATATTTGAGACCTACCCTCTTGGCAAATTTTAAGTATATGATACAATGTTATTGACTATACTAACCATGTTGCATATTAGATCTCTTGAACTTACTCTTTTTTTCCTCCATTACTACAAGAATGAGTAACATCTTTTTTTCTATGTAGATTGAAAGACATATGCAGCCAGTATTCTACCATTTATGGACAACTTTGCTGTTTTTTGCATGATACCAAAAATGAATAAATATATATTGCATTGTAAAATTCTAATAATTCCAATTATTTCATCATTCCTTGGAATGAAATATAAAGTACTATGTTTATATAAGCAGAATATGAAGATAAGTTTTTTCATGAAAATCTCTTATAAAACGGATTTGTTCATCAGAGTTCCCAGATTTTTGGTTTGGAAATTATCAAAGTAATGTTTAGCTAAAGCTTACAGAAAAATAACTCATTGTGTTAATGAGTTGTAATGCTAACTAGTGTTCACTGTTATGTACTTAAATTGGTTACTGAACAAAGGTTGAGATCTAAATGGTAGCAAATAGGGTGAGATTTTTCATAGTTAAAGTGAAGAAAAAAAACTTGGAAGTCTTTTAATCTCCCATCATGTGTTATACAAAGACACATTGTTTCTCAGTAAGCCCAACAACTTCTTTTTACTCCAGCATTGAAATAAATCCTTTTGCTGAGCCAGATAAATTGATTGGCTTGCTTTGGGGGGCCATAATATAATAATAAAGAGAAATAATGACCTTTAAACACTAGAACCTTATGTAGCACAGTGATTCATTAACCATTGGAGCTGAGATGAACTGTGAGAATAAGTGACTCAATCACCATTTCATGCTTGCTGCAAAGTATATATTCATTGAATGGAATGGAAAATGAAATTGCCTGCAGTATTTAAGTTTGTGCTCTTTTTTTCTTGCTTCTTCATTACAATTATACTGTTTCCTTTGACTTTCATCAAAACCAGACCTTATTTAAATATTGTACATTTTGAACTGCAAAACAAAATGGGGTATCTTCACATGAAAAGTTATCTGCTTCTTCAAAGAATGGAAGAAAATGTAAATAAGAAGATTAGCAACCCACGGAAAAGATATTCATTAACAATAAGATCATATCTCCCCCCAAAAAGTGAGATACTTTTGCAAATTACCTTGATTTTTTTGGTTGCTTCTACACTGATGATTTGTTGGAAGGTGTTTGCAACTAATATAAAAATGAAATCTATAAATGGATGTTTTAAGTAATTAGAATTAGAGTAAATTCAAGACTGTTCTTATAATAATATGGCTCTTACTTCCATTCTACTGTTTCTTGAATGAGAAGAGAAAATAATAGATTTATAGTGGGTGTTCCTTGAACATTCCAGGTAGTTTGTAATGAATGTAAATTCTGTCAATCACATGTAGTCCTAAGGGAAAGAAATTATTTTAAGGATAAGTTCTCTGTACCATAAAATACTTCTAGAGGCAGCCTCAGAATTATTAATGTATTATAACCCTTTTTAAAAATGTAAAATAAAAGTAATTTGTTCACCCTTTAATGGGCAGGAGTCAGGAAAATGTAACTGGCTGATATTAAACCTCTCCTATTTTTACTTAATTTATCTCCTCACTAGATCTATATTCTGATCGGAGAAAGTATTCTCACATTTATGTCCTTCTACAAAGCTGACTATAAGGTGATCATGAATAGTATACATTATCATTAATCTGCCTCATTCCTTCCCTTAGCAGTGTATTCAAAGTGTGGTCCTCTGAACAGTATTGCCAGGCATCACCTGGATACTTGTTAGAAATGTAAATTTTGAAACCACACCTAGATTTTCTGAGTCAGAATCTCTGGAACTGGGCCCTAGCAATCTGTGTTTTAACAAGGCTGCTAGAAGATTCTGATGCACACTAAAGTTTGAGAATTACTATTATACCATATCTCACCTTGATAGCATAACAAAGTTATTCATGGCCATAAGCTAATATTTCAAAGATAGTCTTTGTTATTAAAGATTATTTAATCAGCAGAGGGCATGCAGTAATTGTTTGGAGTAAATTTTATTAAATCTAACTGGTCAGATAACAAGCATGTGAGTGTTGATACACAAATTCTTCTGCATTCTTAGTAAAAGTATTTCTGTCAAAATAAGTGAAAGCATTAAGTGATTTTTCCAAGAGTCATTTTCATTTATCTATTGTATGTTCTATACATTTTGAAACATCATTACCTGCTAGCAGTCTTTTTACCTGCTAGCAGTCTTTTTTTATGGCCATTTTTCCTATGAAGTTAAAATATGGACTTGAATTTCAACAAGATTCATGGGTTATAGGATCATTGTTTATGACAGTTTTTTCAACTTAGCAGTTTTTGGAGGATCTTTCTGACTTTAATGGTATCTTCAAAGTGTCAAGGATAAAATAATAAGATTACAATTATGTGATTTTTTTATACGAGGTTATAAATTTCACAGTTAAAAAATAGAAATTAAAGATAAATATCTTGTTTTAAAATAATGGCTAATTCGGTTAAACCTTGATATTTTGGATCCAAGTAGTTCAGAAAAACTGATATCTGATGTAGGAATATACATTTCTACCATTTTTCAAGGAAAAAAAGCCTTTGATAATCAAATTAATAATGTATAAGAAAATAGGAAACAGACTTTAAGCTAATATAAGACAAAGGTTTCTGATTTTTTTGCATCTTTTTGCCATTGATAAAGAATAGTCCATTGATAATATATGTGTGTTATCTACTTATTAACAAACACAGATAACCTTTATCTATATTGTACTAGTGTACGTGATTGAAAGTAATAAAGCTACATTCTTAAACCTGTTCTTCTGTTTGGATTTTCTAATGACCTAGACAGATCTCTTCCTTTAATTATATTTGAAATTAACTTTTATTGTCTTGCTTTTTGCCTTCTAGTTGTACATCTCCATTTTTGGTTTATAGATCTTTGTACTCAGCTCTTGCTCTCTTGTCCATCTTCCAATCTGTACTTCATATGGTTGCTTACTCTAATTTATTTTATTTTATTTTTATTTTATTCATGTGGGGTACATTTCAGAGTTAGGTATATAGTAGTATCGTACAGGTGAAGTTTGGGCGTCCTTACTTGCTAATTTAAATCCCTAATATCAGTACTCTAATTCGTGTTCAGTACTTGCCAAAGTGCTCTCATTTGGCTTCTTGCTCTTCATTGTCTTTCCCCTCATCTTTGGTTCTCTACTGTTTCCATGTAGTTTCTGGATTTTTGTATTATTCCTGTTCTCTGACTGATATGGTTAGAACTGCAAGGTTCTGGGGACAATTGGGAAAGTAGAAGCATAGAAAGAATTGACATGTTTCTAATACCTACTCTGAGCTAGGTGATTTGCTTTTATCATTTAGTTCTCATAGTCCTCTTATAAGATGTAGGTATGTTTTATTATTATCTCCATTTTATTCATAAGTACACTGAAGCTCAAAGTGGTTAAATATTTCTTTCTAATTCACAGAGCAACTAAGTAAAGTCATCTTAGCAGATAGGTTCATTTATTCATTCATTTCTTTATTCACCAATATTTGTTGAGCACATACTATGTGTTGGGCACTGTGGTAGGTGATGAAACAGATCCAACTCTTATTCTCATGGATGTTAACTGTGTAGTGGCATTGTCTGACTTTACAGATGATGATCTTTCTGTCTTTCTGCTACTATGCCAGAGCTTAAGAAAAAGAGAAGATAAAAAGGAAATAGAAGAGCTTTAATGTTTTAGGGGAAAATATTGTTTGATATAGGTATGAGAAGGACTATATTTGTGCATTATTTAAGAATATCCTATTGAAAAGATCAGTTTGTGTCTAGTTCTATAGAGAAGTTGACATCTCCCCTCCCCCAACCAATTCACCACCATCAAACACCAGTACCTTTCAGTGGCAGCACCATAATGTTTTGTTTTGTTTTTTATGTTCTAAAATATACAAGCTTTATGCTTATAGGCCCAAATTCTCCGAAAGATCTTTAGAAAAAATTTACTGTCCTGTCTGAATTATGTTTAGAAAAAGATGAAGAGCTCTGTGTAAAGAATATAGTTGGCTCTCCAGAACCCTCAAATACTATGTTTTCTATTTTTTTTTTCTTTTTTAAAAAAATGAGGCCATGCTCTGTCACCCAGGCTAAAGTGCAGTGGTGCAATCATAGCTCACTGCAGCCTTGACCTCTGGGGCTCAAGCAATCCTTCCACCTCATCCTCCCCAATATCTAGGACTACAGGCATACCCACCACTCCCAGCTAACTTTTTTTTTTTTTTGAGTTGGAGTCTCACTCTGTCGTCTAGGCTGGAGAGCTGTGGCATACTCACAGCTACCCCAGAGTTGACCTGCTGGGCTCTGGCGATCCTTCCACTTCCGCCTTCCAAGTAGCTGGAACTACAGGCGTGCACTACCACACTTGGCTAATGTTTTATTTATTGTAGAGATGAAGTCTCACCAAGTTGCCAGGCTGATCTCGAACCTGTGGGCTCAGGCAATCCACTTGCCTCAGCCTCCGAAATGCTGAGCCTCTGAACCCAGACCCAGCTAACTTAAAAAAATTTCTTTAGCAGTGGGTCGCACTGTGTTTCCCATTGATGAATACTGTATTTTCAATACCCAATTGGTTGAATCCTCAGATGTGGAACCTGCTATGTGGGGGGCAACTATACATATATCCATCCATCTATCTATCTATCTATCTATTTATTTATTTATTTATTTTGAGTTGAAGTCTCACTCAGTCACCCAGACAGGAGTGCAGTGGCCACTTCCGGCCACCACAGCCTCTACCTGCTGGGCTCTGGCGATTCTTCCCCCTCAGCCTTCCAAGTAGCTGGAACTACAGGTGCATGCTACCATGCCCGGCTAATTTTTTTGATTTTTATTGTAGAGACGAGGTCTTGCCAAGTTGCCCAGGCGGGTCTCGAACCCGCGGGCTCAGGCAATTCACTCACCTCGGCCTCCCAAAGGCGCAGGATTACAGGCTGAGCCACCGAGCCTGGCCCATATATTTATTTATACCATGGTTTGCCCAAATACATAAACACAACAGCATTTTTAAAAAGATAAATGTGAAAAGTAGGACAAAAAAAATAAGATGAAACTAGGTTGTGTTCAGTAAGCGATTTATGAAAGGTATCCACAAGTGTGTCTCTGTTCTCAGGGGTAACTTGATTCACAAGCATCATAATTTAAAAACAAACTGGTAGCATCGAAGAGTACCCATGCCTATTTATGACACTTGAGAGGACATGTCTCCAATAGGTCTTCTAAAGAGGACCACAGTGTAATGTGGTAAACAATGGCCTGACATACTTTCTAATATAAATAAGAGCTTCATTGAGCAATTTTATTGCATCTAATTGCATACTACAAAAGCAAAGCCCAGTAAGACAATTCTATAAAAAATGAAATAAGACATTCCAAGTATAGACCACTATTCTCCAGTAGTTTTGTCAAATTCAATGATATATTTTAAAGATCTAGAAACAATAGTGAAACTGCATTTTCTTTAGGCAATTCTCATATGTAATTTGTCAATTAAATTTTTCATGTACTGGGTGACAATGAGCTTATACTTTTGCAGAAGTTTGTGTATTCACTACTGCAACATCATTGCCTAAAATGCTACTTAGTACATAGATGCTTAATAAATATTTGTTGTTTAAATGGACAAATGTGCTTTAATGTATCAATTTTATTATTTTATTTTATTTTTTTGAGTTGGAGTCTCACTCTGTCGCCCAGACTGGAGTGCAGTGGCCACTTCGGCCACCGCAGCCTCGACCTGCTGGGCTCCGGCGATCCTTCCGCCTCAGCCTTCCAAGTAGCTGGAACTACAGGCGCGCACTACCACACCCGGCTAATTTTTTTTTTTTTTTTTTATTGTAGAGATAAGCTCTCACCAAGTTGCCCAGGCAGGTCTCGTACCCAGGCTCAGGCAATTCACTCACCTCAGCCTCCCAAGGTGCGGGATTACAGGCTGAGCCACCGAGCCTGGCTTAAAGTATCAATTTTAAATGAAATACTCCCTCTCGTCTATCTGTTGATAGTTCTCTTCTTGTCTCTAAATAAAGTGTGCTACTATACTTTGGGGTACATCATCTTTTTGTGGACGTCCAAACTCATTAAATGTCAATCATTGCTTATATGACTTTTTCAAGCAGGTAATGAAATAAGTATTAACTCTATCCAAGGAGCTCCTTTAATATTGTTCTCAATAACGTCTCCTTGCTTGATTTTTTTGTTTAGGGCTTTCAAAAGAATCCTTAGAAGGGTTCTTAAAGAGAAGTTGTAAACCTCAATAAAGCAATTTATAACTTAGAAATAGTGTTTCTTCTCAGGACGTCTAAAAATCAAAGCAGATTGACTTTGGAAAATAAGTAAGATGGTTTGGATAATGCTAGCTATGTCCTTTAATGATAATTACTCCCACATTTTGGAATTTTAGGATTTCTTTTTCTGCTGCCTGATGTCTCCCTATATTTAAAGCAGATTTTATTGAGAAATATTATGTTCTTGTTAGTTTGTCTTTAAATTTTCTCCCATTGTTAAATATTGCATTAGGCTGGGATTAAGTGGACGATTAGTGTGCATCAATTCTGGCAATCCTGTATTCTATGTAATTATGAGAGATTAACTCACTAATTTATATGCATTCTGAAGTTTGTCTATAACATCAGTTAGTGTATGGCTTGCAAAGTCCTCAACTTTTGTCCAAAGCTACAGTCTTTTTTGGGACTATCATTCTACTTCCAATAAAATATTGAAATATCAGTCTTTCTTTGTATTTCTCCATACTTTACTTTTTGTTTGCCCTTCTGTGTATTTTCTGAAATACTTTGTTTTGCAAACTTTACTCTTATATTGCTCCCAATTATTGGAACTTGCCTAATTTATAGAAACAGAGGGCTGGAAATAGATTAAGTCATGTATTTCACCCCCAACTTTTAGCCCAAAATGTAACTTGACCATTACAGTTAGATATATAGCTATTGTGATTGACCTTCAAAAATAAGGTTTTCCTGTCTTCTTTATTAGCTTATTCTAGGTTTAGCTACACTTGTCTGAAGAATGCCCTATCCTAAACTCCTGGTATATAGTTAAAGCCTATCACTCCATTAATTCTTTTTTTTTAAATCAATTAGTTTGCTTATGTTGAAGATTTGGAAGATGATAAATATAGAGTTTTTCTTCTAGCTAATAACATGAGGAAAATTGACATTATGACTTCTTGAATTCCTTTTAATCATATTCTAAAATCATAGAGTTAGGAGAGATATGGATGATCTCAAGTTTTTAGGGACTAATTATTTCAAGAGTAGTAGGCAAAGAAAAATACCCAGATTTCTTACTCTGTGAAAAATCTTTTGAGGTATATAGTAATCTGAGACTTTATTTTTGGGATTTAGGTTATTAGACTAGACAAAATTTCTATCAAATACTTCTAAGCAGTAAGAAATAAGAAAGTACTGCTAATATAGAAGTTCTCTGGATTTTCTTGGTCCTTAGCTTTTATCCATTCGTTCTAAAAATTTGAATGCCTTAAAAAAGATTATTGTTTGGGGAACTACAAAGTATGATATGTAGAAAGCCTGATTTATAATTATTTTTAAGTGGGTTTACTACTCTAGACTTCCCCTTTTTTTGGCTAATTTCACTCAGTTTGCTATTTAATCTTTAATTACAGGCCACAAAAGAAGTAATAGAACGGGAAGCGCCAGGGATGGCCCTGGCAATGCTGATGGGATCACTAAATGTTACACCTCTGGGCATGCTCTCTAGGTAAGAAAGTCACCAACATGTTGCAAAGCAAGTTAATTCCATACCACTAATCAATACAGTAGACTGATAAACCTAAGAAACTTTAGTCACAACACTGAAGTTTGTCCCTTTTTTTCCCCAGAGTTAAGAGACTTAGTATTCTATTTAGCTAAATCTCAGCCACAGTTTTCTCACCTTTAGAGAGTGTTATATTACTGGTAAAAGCTATCAATCCTAACCAGAGAAGAGCCCAATTTATTAAGATATACAGCTATTCTTTTTGTGATTGTTTGTAATCATCAATTGATATGCATTAATAGTAGCTAAATACTAATGTAATGAAACTAAATAGCAGTTTATTAAAATAACATTTTCTCACAAGTTTGAAATTTTTATTTTAGTTTGTAAATAGGCATATTGACATATTGTCATGAAGAAAAGCTCATTCATATTGATAATCTTTTAACTTGGCAATTTGGTAGATTTAAGTTATATTAAATCAAGAATGTACTATTACTATATTAAATTAGTATACTTAAAACTATGCCTTTGTTGATATAGATGTTCACGTCCATCCTTGCTCTGATGGTTTAATTAATTGCTACTAGTTTATTATCTCTTAGATTTAAATGCTCTAAATCCCTAAATGAGGATAATATGTATCACTTAAGTTAGATAGAAGTGACAATTTAATGACGATTCAATATATACAGTTGATCTCATAGCAACCTTAAAATACATAGCAACTTCATGATTTTAGAGTTTCATAATTTATAACTATTTGTGTATCCTCTGTGAAATATGAATGTAAAAGTAAATATGTCTAATTGTATGGAATATAAGTTATAATGTTATTTCTGTTACTTAGACTAAGTTTATATCCCATCAAGTTTATAGCCACTTGAAGTACAGCTACAGGAGAATGTGAATGGGTCATTAGTTACCATATTCTCTGCTGTTACGTGCACTTTAATATTTGATTTTAATAAGAACAAGTAAAGAATTAAGGTAGTATAATAGAGACTAAAAATTTTTAAAGTCCATGTTGCTCTTTAAGGAACTCAAGTTGATTTCTTTTATACTGTTCTTTTTTAAGCCCTTACTTATATTACCTACACAAATAAGGTCGAGGGATTCCCTTTTTCCCAATTAAGTAGTAGTTTTTTAGCATAAAAGAACTTCTGGTATACAAGGAATATAGTAAATTGTTATTAATTCTCTTGTTAATTCTTTTGTAATACAATTTTAATTCAGTAAACATAATAATATGCTTATTTGCTAAACCCCAAATTCAGCATTAGGGATGCTAAGAATAGAAACAAAAATAAGACATGGTCCTCCCCTTAAGGATTCCACAGTTTAACTGAAGAAATGATTCTTTGCAACTATTAAGGTAATTCTTTAAATTGAATATAGCTTTCTTGATCCAGTATAGAAGGATCATTTTTTTGATTTTTTTTTCTAGATTAATTTCTCTTCTCCTTTCTGCATCTCCATAATTACTAAGCACTGGGCTGCTGAATGAGTGGGAAATTAATTAGCAGTAGCTGATTCTAATTAATTTGAAATAAGTCCTTCATCTTTATCCTGAAGGCTTTGAAAATTAACACATATACACAGCATGGGAGCACCTTCTTCTGGCTTTTCTTTCTGTGCATTGCTGATGTAGCAGAGAGTGTATTTACAAATTTTGAAACAGACATAGTAATTTACATTAGTTATGGAAAAGGGAATATTTTCATGAATGTTCTTTTTTTGTGCTTCTCAAAACCTTTTGGAAAAATTATTATTTTTATAACAGCCATGGTTAGATTGGTGCTTCCTTTCTACAACTTTTATATTATGTATATTCATTGCGTTTTGTACTTGCTTCTATTATAGAGCAAGTCATGCTGTATTGTAATTAATTATTTACTTGGCTGTGTTACCTAATTTGTAGAAAACCCTTAAAGATGGGCACTTTATTTTATATCCTCACCCCCAAAACAACTTTTGGCACATAGTAAGTACTCAAAAAATGTTTATTGTTATAGTAACTATTGATAAATCAGTGTTTCATCGTAGTTCTACTAGCATTTTTTTTTTCTGGTAAATTAATGCATCAGGTTGGTGCCTTACCTTCCTATTTTTATCTCTAGAGAGCAGAATTAAGTAAAAATACATTTTTTAATCATTATATCTTATGAATTTTGCAACAACTTGGATGGTTCTAGAGTCTGTCATACTCATTGATCTATCACAGAAACAAAGAACAGAGTAACATGTTCTCATTCAAAAGCAGACCCTGAACATTTACCATAATACTGTAAGAAAGGGATTAACAGTAGTGGGATACTGCTGGGGTGGATATGGGAGGGGACACACAGCATCAGTAAGGATACCTGATCTCAAACCAGGCAAAGTGGGGAACAAAGGGAGGTCCAAACTTTGCCTGTATTATGACCACTTGTATACCTGATACTGAATTGTACCCCACATCCTTAAAATTAAAAATAAACAAAATTTAGAAAATAAATAAATCATTATAACTGTTTAAAATGAGTTTCGTATATGTGGGTTACTTAATATCCTCCAGTTTTGTTTGTGTGTGTGAGTAATTTGGGAGATATTATGAAGTAATGGTTAAGGGCAACATCTGTGCTTATAATAACTGACTTCTATTATAGTTCAGGCACTTACTAGCTACTTAGTTTCTTTTTTGTTTTCTCATCTGTATAATGAGGATGTTAATAGTACCAGATTTCTTGGATCAATTGTTTTAATCCATGTGAAGCACTTAGAACAACAACTAATTCATGGTAATCTTAAATGTTGATCATTGTTGTATTGTTACTATTTGAGATATCTTTAGAGCAGGTCTGCTGGAAAAACCTTCTTTTGGCTTTCTTTCATCAGAAAGTGTCTCAACTTTATTCCTGAATAATATTTTCACTAGATGCAAAAATCTGGGTTGACAAATCTTTTCTTTCAGCATTAAAAAAAAATCTTGCTCCACTGTCTTCTGGCTCCATGGTTCCTGAGGAAAAATTTGTAGTCATTTGAATTGCTATTTTCTTATGTGTAATGTGTGATTTTTCTCTGGCAGCTTTTGAGATTTTTTTTTTTTTTCCTTATCTTTGGTTTCAGCAATTTGAGTATGATGTGTCTGGGTGTGGTTTTCTTTTAGATTATCCTTTAGATTTACTGAGCTTCTTGAGTCTGCAAATTTAGGTCTTTAACAAAATTTGAGAAATTTTTAGCCATTGGTTTTTTAAATACCTTTTTTGCTACTCCTATGATAGGAAAATTAGATCTTTTGATGTCTTACAGTTCCTGGAAGCTCTGTTCATTTTGTAAATATTTGCTCTATATATTTTTAGATTGTATATATGATCTGTCTTCAAATTAACTGACTTTCCTCTCTCATCTTCATTGTGCCTTTGCGCATGTCCAGTGAAAGTTTTCATTTCAGATACACTATTTTTTCCATTTAAAAAATTTCATTTGGCTCTTTTTTTATGGTTTCTATTTATCTGCTAAGAATTTCTGTCTTTATATTTATTTCAAAATTATTGACTTTTATGTCATAGAGGGTGCTTATAATAACTGCTTAGAATTATTCTTCTGACAATCTCAATATCTGACTCTCTTTGGGGTTGACATCTATAGATTTCTTTTCCCATGAGAATTGGTCAGATTTCTCTGATTCTTTCTGTGTTGAGCAATTTTGGATTATATCCTGGACATTTTGAATGTTACATTGTAAGTAAAATATTATATATTTAACTCCTGTTAAAATCACTTGGAGAATGTTAATTAGTTAGTTTTAGCCATCAACCCGATTAGGCTCAGATTGCAAATTCTGTCTTACTTGCTGTATGGTTAGGTTCTGCCCAGCGTGTGAACCATTTAGAAGTTAGTTTGAGACTTAGGCAGTGATGTATACCATATGTATGGTTTAAAAACCTTTCTTATACTTCTTTGGTTCTGTTCCACATATTCACAGCTCAGGTTGTGCTTGGGACTTGTGTCAGTTAATACAGAGAATTAGGGAATTCACCTTCTCCAGCTGCCTTCTTGCCAATAATTTCTTTCACATTCTCCAGCTTCCAAGGGACCCTGTTCCCATTTACTATATGCAAAATAGATTTCTTGCAGAATATTAATTCACTTTGTTATTACGTACTTCTACACAACTGGAACTCCTTTGGGAAAAAGAGGCAAAAGAAACAACGAAAAAGGAGATTCCTCCTACCGCAGCTCTTTAGATAATAAGGGCCCCTTTTTTGTTGTTTCTGTTTACCAGAGAGATAGGTCTTCTCTCTGGGATTTAGATACTAACGCCATCATCATCATCATAGTATTGCAGTGCCACCACTAGCCCTACCCCTATTAAAAACTTATTCGGCAAGGCATGGTGGCTCAAGCCTATAATCCCAACACTTTGGGAGGCTGAGGTAAGGGGATTGTCTCTGCCCACAGGTTCGAGAACAGCCCGGGCAATTTGGCGAGGCCTCATCTCTACAATAAATCAACAAATTAGCCGGGTGTGGTAGCGCGTGCCTATAGTTCCAGGTACTTGGAAGACTGAGGCGGAAGGATCACCTGAGTCCAGCAGGTTGACGCTGGAGTAGCCATGAGCATGCCACTGCACACTCCAGCCTGGGCGATGGAGTGAGACTTCAACTCAAAAACAAAACAAAACAAAAACAAAAACTATTATTCAAGTTCTGACTTCAGTTCCACATCTGCCTACTATTGTTTACATTAAGTCAGGTGGTCATTGTATTCTGTCCACAATCAGAAGAGAGAGAAGCTATGATTACCTCTTCCCTTCTGACTAACATCAAAAAAAAGCAAGTCTTAGGTTTAATGTCAAATCTCTGACTTCAAACATTTAGTAGCAGTATTAACTTGGGCAAGTTACTTTACTAGGCTCAACACTTCTTGTTTCAATAGCTAACTGAACTGCCCACAAAATAGTAGCAAATAACTTCCCTAATCTATCATTTATGCCTTCACTCATTTTTTTTAAAGCTCAAATACTCTTTTTTCTCTAAGTTTTATTATAACATAGTAAAGTAACCACTGTGGTTATATATTCAGAAACAGTATGTCCTGAGTTTTATTCTCCATCCTGTTATTCACTTGATTTATGATATCTGCTTAATTTCTTAGGGATATTACATAGCTCATAGGAAAGTTATGACATCTTTATGGATTTACTCACTGGCATTTATCTATATATATACATATATAGGTATATAAAATCATAAGAAATATCTAATTCATAAAAAGAAAAATTGATTGCCAGTTTTTTAAATTTTATAAAGAGATTTAGCATTGTAATCCTCAGTAACCCATCTTTCAATTGTGTAACTCTAATAAACATATGCACAACTTGGGGGAGAAAGAAATTTTTTCCTTTCGATGCCAAAAATTGCTTTATACTAAATTAGTTTTAAAAATTAAAGAAAATAAATCATTAAACTTAAGTTTTTATATCAGTGAATCAAATTACCCTTATTATTACTTACTTAATGTTAGAGTAACATAGATTACTTAAAATAATTTAAGATTAACAGTATTATTTTCTTTAAGAGTTTCTATTTTTTTAACCCAGCATTATATACACAGCTTATAAAAGGCTATGGTAGGGAGGTGAGCAGAAGATGGCAGAGTAGAAAGCACCAGGAATCTATTACTCCACCTACACAGCAATTGAACTGGCAGAATCTTTCTGATGTAACTATTTTGAAACTCTAGAGTCTATTCAAAGGTTTATATCCAGAGAAGACTTGACTGGTAAATTGTGGTTAATTTTGGTCAGTGTTAGTCTAACATGGTAACTAGCTAACCATCCCTCAATGCCTTAGCTAGCAGGTAGCAGTGCTAGTGTTTCTAGGACATCTTGAAGAAGTCAGAGTAGGCAATAAGAACCTTATTGTCCAAATATTGGGCATTTTGAGTTCTATTTGTGGATTACTGCTTTGGATTGTAGAAGTGCAAAGGCTAAGACAGGCTGCCTTTTTTGGAACCCCACTGGTTGAAGTGTCTTCTAGGGTGGGGATCCCCAACCAGTGGCCCTTACTGGGCCACAGACCAGTAAGGAACAGGGCCACACAGCAGAAGGTGATCAGTGGGAGAGTGAATGAAGCTTCATCTGTATTTACAGTCGTTCCCCATTGCTAGCAGTACCATGTGAGATCTGCATCCTGTCAGATCAGCACTGAAAAGCCTACTTTCGTTTCCAACATCCTGTCTTTGTGAAGCAGGGTTTCCTGCAGTGACAGCAACCAAAACGAGATTATGGAGTAGACTGGACTTAAGCCACACACTTCGGGTATCACTGTCTCCCATCAACCCCAGATGGGACCATCTAGTTGCAGGAAAACAAGCTCAGAGCTTCCACTGATTCTACATCATGGCGAGTTGTATAATTATTTCATTATATATTACAATGTTATAATAATAGAAATAAAGAGCACAATAAATGTAATGCACTGGAATCGTCCCCTCTACCCCGGGTCTCTGGAAAAATTGTCTCCCATGAAACCAGTCCCTGATGCCAGAAAGGTTGGGGACCACTGTTATAAGGGACTTATAAGAATAGTACTTATTTTTTCCCCTATATTTTTCTCTTTTTCCCCTTTTGGGAGCCAGAAACTTCAGGATTAGGACATGCAGAAGTAATCACGAATATAGAGGAATTTAGAAAGTCACTATGCATACACAGAGAAAGATAAATACTTAGAAAAGACCTGAGAAGACTTTAAATACACCTCAGACTGATCTCTGAAGCACCATATAGTGAACAAAAGAAAGAAAAAAGGAAGGGAGGGAAAGAGAAAGGAAGGGAAGAGGGGGGAGAGAAAGAGAAAGAAAGAAAGAAAGAAAGAAAGAAAGAAAGAAAGAAAGAAAGAAAGAAAGAAAGAAAGAAAGAAAGAAAGGAAATGAAAGAAAGAGAGAGAGAGAGAGAGAGAGAGAGAGAGACAGACCGACAGACCCTGGGAAAATATGATTTCCATAAGTACCATATTATACGATTCAAATGTTATGTTTTCAACAAAAAATTACAAGGCAAAGAAAAAGCATGATTCATTGATGAAAACAGTAAATAAACAAAAAAAATTCATGAGGAAGTGAAGTTAATGAATTTACTAGACAAAGACTTTAAAATAACTCTCTTAAAGATGCTTATAGAACTAAAGGAAGATATTGACAATGTCAAAAAATTACGTATGAGCAAAAGTATCAGTAGAGACATATAAAACATAAAAAAGAACCATAAATGAACTCCAGAATTGAAAAATCCAATAACTGAAATAAAAATTTTACTAAACAAATTCCAAAGCTGATTTAAGCATGAAAAACAACAACAAAAAAGAGAATTAGCAAACTTGAAGATACAACACTTGAAACTGATAAGTCTGAAGAATAGAAACAAAAAAGATTAAAGAAAACTGAGCACAACTTAAAGGACATTTGGAACACCATTAAACAGACCAACATACACATTATGGCCAAAACTTCTCAAGTTTTTGATGTAAGATATGAATTTAAAAAATCCAAGAAGCTGAGGTGAGTGGATTGCCTGAGCCTGGGGTTCGAGACCCTCCCTCCTGGGCAACTTGGCGAGACCTCATCTCTGCAATAAATCAAAAACTAGCCGGGTGTGGTAGCACGCACCTGTAGTTCCAGCTACTTGGAAGGCGGAGGTGGAAGGATCGCTGGAACCCAGCAGATTGAGTTTGTGGTGGCCAGGAGCAGCCACTACACTCCAGTCTGGGCAACAGAGTGAGACTCCAACTCAAAAAAAATTTAAAAATAAAAAATAAAAAAAATCCAAGAGCTCAACAAACTCCAAGTAGGGTAAGTTGAAAGAAAACCACACCAAGACACATTATAATCAAACTGTCTAAAAACAAAATGTTGGAAGCAGCAAGAGAAAATCAACTCATCAGATATAAATAATCCTTAGTAAGATGTAGCCAGATTTCTCTTTAGAAACATTGGAAGCCAGAAGGCAATAGATTGATAGATTAAAAGTGCTGAAAGAAAAACACTGTCAACTGAGATTTCTATATTTGGCAAAACTGGTCCTTGAAAGTGAGAGAGAAATTGGACATTCTTGGATGAACAAAAGCCAAGAGGCTTTATTACTACTATACCTGCTATAAAGAAAAACTAAAGAGAGTTCTTTAGGTTGAAATGAAAGGATGCTAGACAATTACTCAATGCTTTGTGAAGAAATAAAGACCTCAAAGGTAAAAGGATAGACAATTATAAAAGCTAGTATTGTTGAAATTTTGGTTTGTAACTTCTTTTTTTTTTTTTTTTAATTTAAAAATTCACTGCTTAAAAGATAGGCATAGGGGCCAGGTACAGTGGCTCATGCCTGTAATCCCAGCACTTTGGGAATACAAGTCAGAAGGATCACTTGAGTCCAGGAGTTCGATACCAGCCTGTGCAACATAGCGAGACCCTATCTCCACAAAAAGTCAAAAAACTTTGCAGGGTGTGGTGGGATGACTTATACTTGCAGCTACTCAGGAGGCTGAGGCAGAAGGATTGCTTGAGCCCAGGAGGTCAAGGCTGTGGCAAACCATGATTGTGCCACTGTACTTCAGTGTTGATAACAGAGTGAGACTCCAACTCAAAAACAAAAGAGAGAGAGAGAGAGGGAGAAATACATGCATAGGACTTCTAGTTCTAGTTTCCAGTTTCACGTGTAAAAAGCTTGAAGTCATCAGTGCGTCCTAACAACATAAAAGCTCTAAACATACTGAAAAATTAACAGTTCCTCTAGGATTTCTAAGAGAGACAAGAACCTCGGGCCAATGGCTGCCCCCCAAATTGGAGAGATAGACCCACAAATACAGGGAGCCATGGCTTACAAGAGCAGAAACTCATGAAGAGTAATTATGCAGGAACCAGTGTCAGGGTGGGAAAACCTCAACTGTAATTGAAGCCTGCTGGAAATTCTGAGAGTTAAAAGCTTCAGGGGGATCCAGTTATAAGGGAGCCCCCACACTTTTGTGAAAACTGAGCATTATCTAAGAAACTTGTGGAACAAGTCCTTCAAGATAACAGGTTTCAACAGTAAATATCAAGAGAAAAAAACCCTCTTTCAGTATTTTGAAATACACTGTTCTTCCTAAGGCGTCTCACCCTCAGGAGTAACTTTAATGAAAGCCTACACTGCTGGGATATAATTAAATCTTAATATGCCTAGAGGAAAGGATATTCCTGACTTCTGCCCACTCTAACCATTCTCTTCCATAAAAGAGGAGAGAAAAAACAGAGTAACATTTGTTAGGTTCACAGTCAAGGGTCATAGACTGAGACCTAATCACAGGTCCATAAAAATACTTCCCCTTTCCTATACATCATCCCCACATTAATAATGGCCTATCCACAACAGTTTCTTTAGCCCTATACATTATGTTTGGCAATTAAGAAAATATTACAAGGCATACCAAACAGCAAAAAAAAAAAAAAAAAAAATTTTTTTTTGAAGAGGCAAAACAAGCATCAGAAATAAACATGGCAAGAGTTGGAATTATCAGACTGGGAATTTAAAACAAATGTGATGAATAGGCTAGAGACTCTAATGGATAAAGTAGACAACATGCAGGAACAGATGGACAATGTAAGGAAAGGACCAAAAAGAAATGCTAGAGATCAAAAACACTGTAAAATAAATTAAGAATACCTTTAATGGAATTGTAAGTAAACTGGACACAGCTGAGGAAAACTCCTTTGAGGTTTAGGATCTCTCATTATATATCTCCAAAACTGAAGAACAAAGAGCACAAAGACTGAAAACAACAACAACAACCAAAAAAAAAAAACCTAGAACATGATATCCAAGAACTGTGGAACAAGTATAACATAACATATGTAAAAAGTATAACATACACATAATAGTAATACCCAAAAGAGGAGAAAGAAACAGAAGAAATATTTGAACCAATAATGATTGAAAATTTCCCCAAAATTAATGTCAGACAACAACCCACAGATGTGAGAAGTTTCAAGAATGCCAAGCAGGATAAATGCCAAAGGCAACTATACCTAGGCATATCATTTTCAAACTAGAGAAAATCAAAGATAAAGAAATAAATCTTGGAAGAGGCTAGAGGAACCTACACTTTGCCTATAGAGGAACAAAGATAAAAATTACGTTCAGCTTCTCAAAATGCATAAATTAATAATCTGTGTTTTGGGACACCCAATGTATAAAGATATAATTCTGTAACATCAGTAATTGAAAGGAAGTGGGGACAGAGCAGAAGGGCAGAGTTTTTGTGTGCTATTGAAGTTACGCTGGTATAAATTCTAAATATATTGTTAAAACTTTAGGATGTTAAGTATAATTATCCCCATAGTAACCACAAAGAAAATAGATGCAGGATATACACAAAAGGAAATGAAAAAGGAATTAAAATGTTTCACTAAAAAAATCAGCTAAACATAAAAGAAGGCATAAATGCAGGAAATAAGAAAGAAAAAGCTATATAACATGGAAGACTTTTAACGAAATAGTAGAAATCCTTTCTTACCAGTAATTAAGTATAAATGGGTTAAGTTTTTCATTCAAGATAGAAGTTGACAGAATGGATAGAAAATCATAATCAAGCTATATTCTACCTGCATGACTCATTTTAGATCCAAAGACATAAATAAACTGAAAGTGAAAGGATAGAAAAAGATAGTCTTGTAAATAGTAACCAAAAGAGAGTTAGAGTGGTGATAAAAATGTAAGACAAGCCGGGCTCGGTGGCTCAGCCTGTAATCCCGCGCTTTGGGAGGCTGAGGTGAGTGGATTGCCTGAGCCCGCAGGTTTGAGACCCGCCTGGGCAACTTGGTGAGACCACGTCTCTACAATAAATCAAAAAAATCAGCCGGGTGTGGTAGTAGCCCGTAATTCCGGCTACTCAGAAGGCTGAGATGGGAGGATCGCTGGAGTCCAGCAGGTCGAGGCTGCGTTGGCCAGGAGCGGCCACTGCACTCCAGTCTGGGTGACAGAGTGAGACTCCAACTCAAAAAAAAAAAAAAAAAAAAAAAAAAAATATATATATATATATATATATATATCAGACAAATAGGTTTTTAAATCTAAAAAAGGTTGAATATCTTAAATCAGAAAAGTTTATAAATGACAGAAGATATATGTTATTAAATGGTTCCATACAGCACAATACTATAACACTTTTATAAACATTTATGTATCTAATAACAGGCCATCAAAAATAGCAAAAATTGACAGATGTGAAAGGAGAAATAGACAGTTCTGGAATAATAGTTGAAGAATTCAGTACTCCACATTCAGTAATAGACTGAACAGCCAGACAAAAGGTAAATAAGGAAATACAGAACTTGAACAATCCAATAAATCAACTAGATCCCACCCACATGTATGAAGCACTTCACCCAACAATAATAGAATATACCTTCTCAAGTACACATGGGACATCCTCTAAGATAGATCATCCGTTGGGCCACAAAACAAAGTTTAAATAGATTTTTTTAAAAACAGGTATCATAAAAAGTATCTTTCAAGATAACATATCCTTAAAAATATATTCTCCAAAAAGAGGATTAAGCTTGAGATCAGTAACAGAAGGGAAACTGTAAATTTCACAAATATGTGAAAATCAAATGGCACACTTTCAAGCAACCAATGGGTTAATGAAGAAATCATAAAGGGAATTAGAAAATATTTAAAGATGAATTAAAACAAAAACACAACATAACAAAACTTATGCCAGGCAGAAAAAGCAGTGCTGATATAGCTGTATTTGCTTATATTTAATAATAAAAAGAAAAAGATCTTGAAAACAAAAACCTAACTCTGTAACTTAAGGAAGTCAAAAATAAATAAATAAATAACAAGCTAAATCCAAAGCTAGCAGAAAGAAGGACATAATAAAAATGATAGCGGAGATAAGTGAAATAGAAAAAGAATGGAAAAAAATAAATCAAAGGTTGGCTCTTTGAGGAAATCAACAAAATGACAAACCTTTAGCTAGAAGTACTGAGGAAAAAAAAGACTCAAATTAATAAAAAAGGAATGAAAATGTAGTCATTGCTATCTATTCTACAGAAATAAAAAAGGATAATAAGAGTGTAATGTGAACAACTGTTGCCAACAAATTGAATAACCTAGATGAAATGAAAAATCCCTAGAAATATAAAACCTGCCAAGACTGAATTACAAAGAAACAGAAACCCAAAAGACTTTTGCCTAGTAAGGAATTGAAATAGTAATTAAAAACCTATCAACATGCAAAATGACTGGACCAGATGTCTTCACTGGTGAATTCCACTGAACATTTAAAGAGCAACTGACACCAATTGTTTCCAAACTCTTACTAAAAAATAGAAGAGAAGGCAACACCTTCTAACTCATTCTGTGAGGCCAGCAATGGTCTGATATCAAAGACAGAAAAAGAAAACTACAGACCGGTTTATGAATTTTGATGCAATAATACTCAATAAGATAATACCAAACTGAATTCATGAGCATATTTGAAAGGATTATACTACATGATCAAGTATTTATCTCTAGAATGCAAAGATAATTCAACATATGGAAATAAATTATTTTAATAGCCAAAGTGACAGAATGGAGAAAAATACCATGTGATCATTTCTGTTGATAAAGAAAAATACATTTGAAAAAATTTAGTTTCATCATGAAAACACTCAACAAACTAGGTGTAGAAGGAAAATACCTTAAGGGGATAAAGTTTTTATAGGAAAAACCCAAAGCTCATATCATGCTCGGTAGTGAAAAACTGATAGGCTGTCCTCTAAAATCAGGAATCAGATAAAGATACCCATTTTCTCTGTGTCCATCAAACATAGTATTGGAATTTCTAGCCAGAACAATTAAGCAATAAAAAGAAATAAAAAGATTCCAAATTGGAAATGAATTAGTAAACTTATCAGCTGTTGTGATGATCATATATGTTGAAAACCTTGAAGATTTCACCAAAAAACTAATAGAACCAATAAATGAATTCAGCAAGAGTGCAGAATAAAAAATCAGAATGCAAAAATGAGTTTTTAGACAGTAACAATAAGCTATCTAAAATAAAATTAAGAAAATTCCATTTACAATAGCATCAAAAAGAACAAGATACTTAGGAATTAAGTCATTCAAAAAGGTGAAACACACACTGAAAACTACAAAACACTACTAAAGGAAATTAAAGAAGACCTAAATAAATGGAAAGACTTTCATGTTCATGGATTAGAAAACTTAATATTGTTAACAGATGGCAGTACTACACAAACCAATCTACAGATTTAATGCAATCTCTATCTACCAAAATCCCAACAACATTTTTGCAGAAATAGAAAAATCCACCCTAAAATTTATATTAGAATCTAAAGGAACCTCAAATAGCCAAAACAATCTTGAAAAATAACACATTTAGAGGATTCACTCTTCCAGATTTCAAGCTTCAAGACCGCAGTAATCAAAACAGTATGATACTGACATAAAGCCAGACATGTGGATCAATGGAATAGAAATGAAAGTGCCCTTGAGTATAGGGTTAAATAATGTTTAACAAAACTGTCCATTCGAAGGACAAAGAGCTTTCTTTTTAACAAATGGTGCTGGGAAAATTTGATATAGCCACTTGCAAAAAATCAAAGTTGGACCCTTCCCTATTATATATAAAAATTAACTAAAAATGGATCAAAGAATTATACAAAGGAGCCAGTAATAGAACTCTTAAAACGGGGAGAAACATTATGACATTAGATTTGGCAGTCATTTCTTGAATGTGACAATAAAAGTATAGGCAGCAAAACTAGATAAGTTGGAATAAAAGCATAAGCAGCAAAACTAGTTAAATTGGACTTTATCATTGAAAACTTTAATACATCAAAGGGCAACTATCAAAGATGTAGGAAGTCAACCCATAGAATCAGGAAAAACTTGGTAATCGCATATCTGATAAGGGATTAATATTCAAAATACATGTATTTTTTAAAACTCCTACAACTCAACAACAAACAACACAATTCAAAAACAGGCAGAAGACTTGAATAGATGTTTCTCAAAAAAATACACAAATGACTGATAAGCACATGAAAAGATCTTCAACATCACAAATTAAAACCACAATGATGTATGACTTCACACTCATTAGGATTGCTATTATAAAAACAAAACAGAAAATAGCAAGTGTTGTCAAGGATGTAGAGAAACACTTGTGCATTGCCAATGAGAATGTAAAATGGTACAGCTGCTATAGAAAACAGTGTGGAATTTCTTCAAAAAAATCAAGCATAGAACTATCATGTGACCCAGTAACTCCACTTTTGGGTATATATCCAGAAGAATTGAAAGCAAGAACTCTAATAGATACTTATACACCAGTGTTCATAGCATTATTTACACTAGCCAAAAGATGAAAGTAACCCAAATGTCCGTTGACTGATGAATGGATAAGCAAAGTGTTAAATACATGCAATGAGATATTATTCAGCCTTAGAAATTATTGCAATTCAGATACCTGCTACAACACAGATGAACCTTGAAACATTGTGCTAAGTCAATAAGCTAGACTATATAAGGACAAATGTTGTATGATTCCACTTATATGAGGTATCTAGAATAGCCAGATGCATACAGAAAATAGAACAGTGTTTACAAAGGGCTTGGAAAGACAGAATAGAGAGTTTCTGTTTGGAATGATAAAAATACTCTGGAGATGGACAGTGGCGAAGGTTGCAAAATAATGTGAATGCACTTAATGCCACTGAATTGTGTACTTAAAGTTAGAGTAATAAATGTTATATTAATATACTTTACCACAGTTTTTTAAGCTATAAGACAGGAAGTGTAACTGCATAATATGGACATTCTCTTGAAATGTTTCTGCAATGTTTCAGGCACAGCTTCCAGACTCTTGACATCATAGGAAATACACTGGGTTGCAAAAGACAAGTGAGACAGATGGAGTGAGCGACCACTTCAACACAGGAAAAGCTGCCACCTTTCTCTTCCTCCCACACAGCTATTATTTTTTCCTAAGCCTCCTAGCTCCATAAGAGATTTGTGATCTGGACCTCATTAAATATAACTCCTAAAATAAACAATCTGAATAACTTGGTTCAGGTTCCACATAATATCTTCAGATCTTTGCACAGAACATGATAACACTAGCATAGTTTTAGTTAAATATAGATCATAGCATTTAGATCACACAATCAGTTCTGTGTATTTTTTGAGTAAACAGGTTTCACTCAGAGTTAACTCTTTAGGTGTCTTTTCCTCTGGAGGGGAGTTTGAATCTGGCTGTTATCTTTGCCATATCATAACCACATGATGACTTAGATTTGCCCAAATTTGCAGTCTGAAAAAGCATCAAGCAAAGAATAATTTAATTTAAAACTGGGTTGGAAGTATTCTAAGCAACAAACAAAAGTAAATCCTCTCTGGAAGAATTCTACTTAATCTCTTCCTCAAAATTTCTCACAAATAAAGTAATAAGGAAATAGCAGTTGTTAGAGGGGTTGAGGGGAGGTAGCAAAACAGGAATTAAGGCACTATAAAGAATAAGAGATTACAGGTGTACCGTGAAAGACTTAAAATCTTGATATTATTGATCTTTAAAAATAAGCATAATATATTTGAAGAGCTAAAAAAAAAAAACTTAATACTTATATGTAAAGAATAAGCAGATTTGAAAAATAACTAAACATCCATTTAGATATGTAAAATATAATCAAGATTTTAAAGTTTAATAAACAGACTACAGACTAGACCCTATATATATATATATATTTATATATATATATATATATATTTTTTTTTTTTTTTTTTAAGTTGTAGTCTGTCGCCCAGACTGGAGTTCAGACCGCTCCCAGCCACTACATCCTCGACCTGCTGGGCTCTGGCGATCCTTCCTCTTCAGCCTTCC
The DNA here is from genome assembly GCA_027257055.1 of Cephalopachus bancanus. Taxonomy (NCBI): domain Eukaryota; kingdom Metazoa; phylum Chordata; class Mammalia; order Primates; family Tarsiidae; genus Cephalopachus; species Cephalopachus bancanus. The sequence continues at coordinate 2,645,419 of JAPVLO010000104.1, forward strand.
AAATAGCTGGAACTACAGGCACGTGGTACCATGCCTGGCTCATTTTTGATTTATTGTAGAGACGCGGGCTCGCCAAGTTGCTCGAGCAGGTCTCGAACCCACGGGCTCAGACAATCCACTCGCCTCAGCCTCCCAAAGTGCTGGATTACAGGCAGAGCCACCAAACCCAATTTAAGACAGAATCAGGGAGCTTGATTAAAGTATTTGAAGAAATCATCTAGAATTCAGTTCAGATTGACAGACTAAAATGGAGAGGTTAAGAAGCATAGAGTAGGGCAACCCCCTTGGGTCCCCTTCCACTGTGGGAGCTTTTCTGTCCTCTTAATAAATCCTGCTTTAAAAAAAAAAAAGAAGCATAGAATATAGAGTAAAAAAATATACTTAACTTATATTGTACCCTATATCTTTAAAATAAAAAAAAATTTAAAAAGAAAATATATAATCTAGAGTTCAAAAGGAGATAATACAGAAAAAAAATATGAAATGTTTGAAGACAGAATGACCAAAAAAATCGCAAAATTCTTCAAAGACATCAGTCTTCAGATTCAGGAACTCCAAACAAATCCCTATCAAAATAAATAAATAGAAATCTATACCTTGTCACATGATACAGTATTAACTGTAAAATACAGAAAAGAGATCTTGTGAACTACCAGAAAATGAGTTGTACTATATGTTAATTATACTTCAAGAAAGTTGTAAAAAACCCAGTTCTTTGTATCTCATTTTATGATTTTTATTTTTTTCCAATGTGTTAAGAAATAAATTGTATATTGTTATTTATATGTGTATTATTTACTTAATAACACGATTAAACATTTTACATATGTTTTTTGACTCTTTTTATTGTCTCTTTATAAGTTGAATAGTCACATCCTTTATGAACTTGTATATTGGCATGCTTCCTTATTGATTTTATGAGTTTTTAAATAAAATTTAAACTTTGCTTGTAGTGTTCTGTTTAGTTATATGTCTTCTATTTTTATTTATAGTGTTTTGTCAAGTGTAAATTTCACAGTTTTATGAAGATTTTAAAAAATTATAATATTGGAGAAAGAGAAAACACAGAATACCTAAAGTTAGACAGCAATTTCACTGTTGGTAACTACTCAATAACAATAATTGAAACAGAAGATTTTAGAGTAATACCTTTGATGTGCTGAGAGAAAATAACTGTAAATCAAGATTTTTTTGCACCCAGCAAAGTTATCATTCAAGGATGGGGGAGGATGCAGTGTCATTTTCCTACCAACGAAAATGGGAAGATTCTATCACCAAAAGAACCTCACTTAAGGAATTTTAAAGATATCCTCTGGCAGAAGAAAAATTATCTCAGATGGAGAATTGATGCAAGAGAGAAAAGGGAACAAATATAATGATAAATATGTGAACAAATCTTTTTAAAAATTGACTATTAGTACATTCAGCTGCTATAACAAAAGACCTTAGATGGGGTAATTTATAAACAACAATGTATTGCTTACAGTTTGGAGATTGGGAAATCCACAGTCAAGTTGCCATCTTTGAATTCAGTGCTGTCTGATTCAAAGATGACACCTTCTTGCTTCATCCTCATAGGATACAAGGGGTGAGCTAGCTCCCTAAGGCCTCTTTTATAAGGGCACTAATCCCATTCATATGGGCAGAGCTACTCACTTCCCAAAGGCCCTACCACTTAATACTATTGCACTGAGGATTAGCTATCTACAAATGAATGTGCAGGGGACACAGACATTCAGACCATGACAACTATATACAACAATAAAAATAATGTCTCAATTATGGGAGAAAAATATGCTAGAGTTATTAAACAATAGCATACGTGTTGGGCTATAATTATAGTTCAGTATTCTAAAAGTACTGTGCTTCCTAGGGAGATGTTAAAGATTGATTAACTGTAGTTTTTATTTATTTATTTTTTATTTTTTTGAGTGGAAGTCTCACTCCTTCGCCCAGGCTGGAGTGCAGTGGCACACATGCTCACAGCCACTCCAGCCTCTATCTTCTGGGTTCCAGTGATCCTTCCACCTCAGCCTTTCAAGTAGCTGGAACTACAGATATGTGCTACCACGCCGGGCAATTTTTATTTTATTGCAGAGATGTGGTCTCACCACTACAGATGTGTGCTACCATGCCTGGCAATTTTTATTTTATTGCAGAGATGTGGTCTCACCAACCTGCCCCGGCTGGTCTCAAACCCTGGGGGCTCAAGCAATCCACTCTCTTCATCCTCCCAAAGTGCTGGGATTACAGGCTGAGTCACCAAGCCTGGCCTATTAACTGTAGTTTTTAAAGTTAAGTATGCATATTAAAATTATTAGGGTAATCACTAAAATAATGGACTAAGTGTATAACTTCCAAAATTGAGGGAAGAAATAAGTGAGGAAAATACTCAAAATAAGGCAAGAAAGGAGAAAATTAGAAACAAAAAACAAAGACAAGTAGAAAGCATATAACATGGTTTATAAAAAGTTTTTAATGCAAACTCCCAGAACATCTCCCAGTTAATATTTTCTCAGTAGAACACTGCTTAGTTTCTTCTATTCAAACTTTTATAAGCATGTGTACCTCTAAGCACACCTTTGGCCAATACATATGAAAATTGTATATTTACGTCTGAAAAATTCAGCAAATTTTTCAAAAATGTTATTAAATTTTCAAGATAATTGTAAATTGACTTGCAACTGTAAGGAATGGTACAGAGAAATCCCATATGCCTTTCACCCAGTTTTTTTCAGCGGTAACATCTTAAAAACTACGGTACAAAATTACAATTGTATATGGACAGTGATACAGTAAAGACAGAACAATTCTACTACAAAGATTCCTGTTGCCTTTTAAATGCCACATTGCCCCTCTCCCATCCAGGCCCCTTCTTCTAAACTGTTAACCACTAATCTATTCTCCATGTTTATATTTTGCCGTTTCAAGAACATTATATAACTAGAGCCCTACAGCCTTTTTTGATTTAACTCAGGGCATAATTCCCTGGAAGTTCAAATAAGTTGTTACAGGAATCAATAATTCCTTCCATTTTATTGTTGAGTAATATTCCATAGTATGCTTGTACCACAGAAATTGTTCAACCATTTTTCTGTTGAAGGACATCTGGGTTATTTCCAGTTTCGGCTTATGATGAACAAAGCTGCTATGAACATTTGTGTATCGGTTTTTTGTGAACAAATTTTTTGTTTTTCTAGGATGAACAGCCAAGGATGCAGTTGCTGGGTCCTGTAGGAGTTACATGTTTATTTTTTTTAAATGCTAAATTGTTATCAAGAGTAATTGTACCATTTTACAATCCCATCAGCAATGTATAAGTGATTCAGTTTCTCCCAATCATTGTCAGCATTTGGAATTGTCACTGTGTTTATTTTGGCTATTTTAATAATTTTATAAGTGGTTTTAATTTGCATTTCCCTAATGTCTAATAATGGTGAGCATCTCTTTATGTATTCATGTGTTTTGCCCATTTTCTAACTGTATTGTTTGGTTTCTTTATCAATGATGTTTAAGAGTTCTTTACATATTCCATATACCATTTCTCTGTTGGATGTGTGGGTTGTGATCATTTTCTTCCAGTTAGTACATGGTCTTTCTTCCTCTTCACAGTGTCATTCATAGAGCAAAACTTTTTAATTTCAATGAGGTCTAACTTACCAATTTTTTATTTTATCAATTCTGTTTTTCTGGTGTCAAGTTTAAGCACCCTTCACCTAGCCTAGAGTCCAAAGATTTTCCACTTTTTTCTAAAACTTTTATAGTCTTACATTTTAACTTCAAGTCTATGATCCAGTTTGAGTTAATTTTTTTGTAAGGTGTGAAATTGAGGTTGAGATTTGTTGCTGTTATTATGCCTATGGATGTCCACTTGTTGCAGTGTAACTTGTTGAAAAGGCTATCTTTCCTCTGTTGAATGTCTTTTGCACCTTTGATGAAAATTAATTGGGCATATTTGTTTAGTTCTATTTCTGGTTTCTCTATTCTCTTCTTTGTGTCTGCCCCTCGGTTAATACCAGACAGTCTGTATTATTGTAGCTAAAAAATAAGCCTTGAAATTGGGTAGACAGATTCTTCCCACTTTACTCCATTTTTTTCAAAAATTTTAGTTATTTTTGGTTCTTTCTGATTTCCATATAAATTTTGGAATAAGTTTCTTTATGTATATAGAAATTTTGTTGGGATTTATATAGAAATTGCATTAAACCTGTATGTAAATTTGAGTATAAATGGCATCTTTTCTGTGTTGAGTCTCTATGAACACAGTATGTCTCTTCCTTTAGTTAGATTATCTTTGATTTATTTTGTGGCAGCTTTCATCATATACATTCTGTATGTGCTTTGTTGGATTTATACGTAAGCATTTGTTTTTATTGTAAGCATTGTTATTGTAAATATTTCATTTTTAATTTAGATGCCCACCACATGTTTAATTCTAGTGTATAGTTAGACCATTTTTATATGTTTATTTTCATAGGCTACATCTTTCATCATTAAGTACATTAACTGTACATTTTTTGTAAAAGTTTTTTCAAATTGAGGCAGTTCCTCCCTCATTTCTAGTTTTTTTGGGAGTTTTTATGAATGAATGTTGAATTTTGTTCAATCTTTTTCTGCATTAACTAATATGATTGTGTGATCTACTTTTGCTTCTTAGCCTGCTAATGTGGTGAATTATGTTGATTGATTTTCAAATATTCAGTAAGTCTTGTATTCATGGATTAAACCCTATTTAGTCATCATGTATAGTTCTTTTTATTTATTCCTAACTTCTATTTGCTAATATTTTCATTAGGATTTTTCTATCTATATTCATAAAAGATATTGGTGTATACTTTTTATGCTATCTTCATCTGATTTTGGTATCAAGTTAATACCGACTTCATAAAATGAAGGTGAAGTACACCCACCACCTATACTCCCTGGAAGAGTTTATGTACCATATATATTTTTTTTCTTTAAACACCTCATAGAATTTATTAGTGGCCTGGCATGGTGGCTCATGCCTGTAATCTGAGCATTTTAGGAGGCAGAGGTGAGAGGATTGCCTGAGCCCAGTTCAAGATCAACCCAGGCAACTTGGGAGACCTTGTCTCTACAATAAATCAAAAAAATTAGCTGGGTGTGGTAGCATGCGCCTGTAGTTCCAGCTACTTGGAAGGCTGAGGTGGAAGGACTTCCTGAGCCCAGCAGGTTGAACCTGCAGTGGCCATGAGCATGCTTCTGCACTCTACCCTGGGTGAAAAAGTGAGACTTCAACTAAAAAAAAAAGTTCACTAGTGAAGCTATCTCCGCTGGAATTTTATTTTTCTAGAGTTTTTCTCCTATAAATTGAATTTCTTTAAAAGTAATAGGGCTATTTAAATTATCTATCTTATATTTGGTTAATGTGGTTTTTTGTGCTTTTTGAGAAATGTATCTAAGTTGTCTAATTTATATATACTTGCTCCAAGTATTCCTTATCTTTCTTTTTTGTCTTTAAGGTTTGTATTAATATTGCATCCCTAATGTTGGTAATTTGTCTTTCTTCAGTCTTACTTAAGACTGTAATTAATTTCAATTTTGTTAATGTTTTCCAAGAACTGGCTTTTTGGTTCTTTTTTTTTTTTTTTCTATTATTTTTGTTTTAAATTTGGCCTCTTCTTAAAAGTAATGTCTGAGAAAAAATCATTGGTCTTTGCTCTTTATTATTTCATTTCTTTTCCTTGTTTAGGGTTTATTTTACTCTTTATTTAGGTTCTTGAGGTGGGAGCTCAGATTATTAATTTGAGATCTTTCTTTCTTTCCTTCCTTCCTTTCTTTTTCTTTCTTTCTTTCTTCGTTTCTTTCTTTCCTTTCTTCCTTCCTTCCTTCCTTTCTTTCCTTCTTTCCTTCCTTCCTTCCTTCCTTTCTTTCTTTCCTTCTTTCCTTCCTTCCTTTCTTTCCTTTCTTTTTTTCTTTCCTTCCTTCCTTCTTTCTTTTCTTTCTTCCTTCCTTCCTTCCTTTCTTTCTTTCCTTCCTTCCCCTCCCTCCCCCCTCCCTTCCTTCTTTCCTTCCTTCCTTCCTTCCTTCCTTCCTGTTGGAATCTCACTCTATCACCCAGACTAGAGTGCAGTGGCACACTCATGGCCACTGCAGCCTCAACCTGCTGGGCTCAGGCAATCCTTCTGCCTCAGTCTTCCAAATAGCTGGAACTACAGGTGTGCACCACCACGCCTGACTAATTTTTTGCTTTATTGTGAAGATGAGGTCTTGCCAAGTCATCCAGGCTGGCCTCAAACCCCGGGACCCGGGCAGTCCTCTCACCTCCGCCTCCCAAAGTGCACAGATTTGGGGTGTGAGCTACCACGCCCGGCTGATTTGAGACTTTTCTTTCTTTTTTTTTTGAAAGCAGGATTTATTGAGAGGACAGGAAAGCTCCCATAGTGGGAGGGGACCCAAGAGGGTACCCTGATTTGAGACTTTTCTAATGTCAACATTAGGAGCACTGTTTTAGGTGCATTCCATAAATTTGATGTTCTTTGCATTTTTCTTTCTTAGATTTTCTTTTTTTGAACTAACACTAAGTTTTAATTATTGTATTAAACTATATATTTGTACTCATTAATAAATATATGTTTATCCCCTCTTTCCTGCTATCCTTTTAGCCTCTGGTAACCAGTGAGACAGTGTTTTTAATCTGTTGGGCTGGCAAGCTGGGCATTGCAGATCCTGGAGCTGTACTGTCAGCCCAGGATCCACGTGATGGCCGGAAAGTCATGGCGACTGGATAGGGAACACAACAGCACCTGAGAGCCCGGGGATGTCAGCAGCTGCAGGGTCCCCTGAGAGTGTTGCAGCTCTGCTGGCTCAATGAGCCAGCAAGCCAGGCCTCGATAAGTGTTGGCTCAATGGGCTGGCAAGTCAGACCTGGAGAAGTGTTGGCTCCATGGGCCGCCAAGCCAGGCCCTGAGAAGTGTGTAACTGCGTTAGTTCTACTGCCCCATCAACTCCATTGGCCGTCAGCTCCACTTCGTTGTTGGCTCCACCGCCAGTGTGCAGCTCTTTAAGTCCAAGGTCTTAAGATCTGGCAGTCTTCAGCTCCGGGGATCTTCAGCAGCACTTTAGGTCTGGGTTCTTGTCTCATGTCCAGAAGAATAAGGGTTACAAACAACCAGAGGGTAAGAAAGCAGGAATTTATTGAGAGGACAGGAAAACTCCCGGCAGTGGGAGGGGTCCCTAAGGGTTGTGGGTGGAGGGCCAAGTCTGGGGGTTTATATAGTCCTAGGAGTGAGCTGATTGGTTAGCATTTAGCGCCCATCAGCTAAGGGTGCCAAGGTGTGGTCTTGGAATTTCACCAATTGGTAGAGGATTGGAGAGGCCCATCAGAAAAAAAGCAAGCAAAGGACCTGGAAGTGGGTGTGTGCACTCCAGTCCGCAGGCTTGCAGGAAGTTTACTACCAGAGACCCACCCTATCAGGTTCCTGTCTCTGCTCTCATTCCCCCTTCTGGAATAATGACCCTAACTGCCATTAGGGAGTAGAGACAATGACCTGCTGATCATGGGCGTCGTATGAGAACAGCAGCTAGGGATCCTCTGGAGGGTGATCTAAGGGTCTTCAGAAGTAGGAAGGTTCCATACAAGGTTCCATTTTCATCATCATCTGGAGTTTGATGGCCTCTAGGCAAGAAGAAACAAATTGTACAAGGAGGTTAACTGCATGGATTGGACACAAACAATACAACGAAAGGAGCTATTAAGGGAAAAGCCCATGTCCATATATTAGAAATCTCTAGAAAAGATAGAAAGGATTGTAACCAACTAGGTCCTGAGTCCATCTGTTCTCATAAAGTATCAATGATTTTAATATTTTTTATGACTTACAGGTTTTCTTCCACCTGGGAGGAAGTATTAATCCATAAACAACACATTTCATTTAATAATGTGCATGTTCCTCCACATTCTGCCCTGAGCATATTCAATGCTTAATGGTTTTGTAAGACCATAGTAGCTAGCAAGTTAATAGATGTTTGTTGATTCTCAATAGCAGCTACTGTGGCTTTCCACCCTTGCTATACCATGAGGATGAGATTTAATATAGATTTTTCTAACAGGAATATCCTAGCAAACCAAAAGAAACCTCTGGCAATGGAGTGTCCTAGTCCAGGTCTTTGTAGGACTGGGTGGTACAGGGCATGGCCTCCTAGATTACGTATATTATAGCTAGACATGTTAGTGCTGGGCGGAGAGGCCCTAAATTTCTGTTAACTATGTTGGCGCTACAGGGACTGTCCCAGGAAAGACCCTAAATTTAAAATACGCCCAGAGGAAGCCATTTGAGTCTGATTGAGGATCATCACCTTAAGAACAGAGTTCACTATTGTGCAAGCATCTTTTCATTGGTAAGGCAGAACCAAATAAAATCCATTACCACATAAAAAATCATACCCAGTTCTAGTTAAGAAAGAAGTCCTAGGCGGGCTCGGTGGCTCAGCCTGTAATCCCGCGCCTTGGGAGGCTGAGGTGAGTGGATTGCCTGAACCCGCAGGTTCAAGACCCGCCTGGGCAACTTGGCAAGGCCTCATCTCTACAATAAATAAAAAAATTAGCTGGGTGTGGTAGTGCGCACATGTAGTTCCAGCTACTTGGAAGGCTGAGGTGGAAAAATCGCCAGAGCCCAGCAGGTCGAGGCTGCGGTGGCCGGGAGCGGCCACTGCACTCCAGTCTGGGCGACAGAGTGAGACTTCAACTCAAAAAAAAGAAAGAAAGAAAGAAAGAAGTCCTGATGGTTCCAAATGGGAATAACATCCCAGTGCCTGTAGTTTCCTTTTGTTCATTAGGATCATGGGAACAGTCATGAGGAAAATCCTCTTTGGATAACCTTAGCTGTTCCTGCTTGGTGTACTCCCAAGGGACTGTTCCATTGTGTGTACAGGTTCTGCAGGCTTGATGATTAGGGTTATATGAACAGATTGTGCTCCAGGAAACTTTAGAGAGGATATTTCCAGGGCAGGAATCATAATGCGAAGTGTTACATATACCCCAGGACTCAATAATTCCAGTGTGTTGACAAATTAGGATGAGCCAGCCAAAGGGGCTGGTGATATGATGACAGGTGTCAACATAATCTACCAAATCATGATAATCAGTTATTGGGATGTTCTTCCCATTTGGAACCATCAGGGCACCTTCCTTTCTTCACAATGGTATTCTGAGTACTCTTCCAAGTTAGCAGAAGCAACTTCTGAACTCCAGGCTTTCACTCCAGTATGATGGATCCAGGAATCTATACCAGGGACCTTTACTGCTGAAGGAGTGGAAAGAAAAACAGTGTAGGGTTCTTCTCAATCTGGACCCAAAGAAGTGGATAGAGAGGGATGGATCTTTACCAGTACTAAGGCTCCTGGGTTAAACAGGGTTGACTCTAGTTCTTGAGGTTGGGCTTCTATTTGTCTTAATTCTTGTTGAAAGTAGGCCAAGGAAGTAACATACTTTGTTAAGTTTAAGATCTCCTGATCTAGCCAGAGGTCAGTGGTTAAGAAAAGTCGTCTATATACCATTTCAAAGGGCTTAGCCCCAGTTTTGATGAAGTATTCCTAATACATAGTAGAGCGATGAGAAGAGTGGACCAGGGGAGATGAGTTTTCTGTGACAGCATTTTGAGGTGTCTTTTGATGATGTCTTTCCTTTTTTCCACTTTCTCTGATGATTGTGGTCTCCAAGCACAATGCAGATTATATTGTATACTTAATGCCTTTGATACTCCCTGGGTGACGGCTGCTTTGAATGAGGGGCTATTGTCACTCTGGAAGTATTTAGGTCATCCAAAGCAAGGAGTTATTTTATTGAGCAGTGTTTTTTATCAACTTGGAGAACTCTGTCTGGCACAGAAATGCTTCTACCCGGTTAGTGAAGGTAGCTACTACCCATACTAGGAGATACTGGATACCTCTTACTTTTGCCATATGTATAAAGTCTATCTACCAGTCTTCCTGGGTAACTTCCCTTTCTTTGCATTTTAGGGGGAAGAATTCACCTATTGAGGGGGTTATTTGCAAGGCAAATCTCACAAGTGTTAACAACTTGTTTGACTGTTTCTTGTAGATTTTTACCTGAAAACAGCCTTCGGGTTATTTGAAAAGTTTTGTCCCTTCTGAGGTGAAAAGTCTGATGAAGCTTTTTAAGAATCTTCCATTAGCAGGAGGTTGGTAAATGAAGTTTACCATCCTCCAGTTGCAGCCATCCTGGAGGCTGAAAAGTGTATCCCCAAGAATTAGGCCATTCTGTCTCAATGGGAGAATATTAGGGCTTTATTTCTCTCAAGGGTCCCTCCCAAATTAGAGGGGCCTCAAGTGGATCAAAAACCTGAGTTCTCCTCGCTGCTAACTTGGCTGTTTGATCCACTAATCCATTTCCTTCCGCTATTTTGTCTGTTCCCTTCTGGTGGTCTTTACAAAGTATCACTGCCACTTTCTTGAGGAAAGAAGACCAAAGACAATCATTTGTCAATTTCCTGATGGTATTTAATAGGAGATCCATTAGCTGTGAGAAAATATCTCTCTTGCCAAATAGCGGCATGGGCATAGTGAACTAAAAAGATATACTTTACAGTGAATATCTATACTTTACTGCTTGGAGTCAGTATAGATGTTCACCAATTTCCCTTTACTCAATTTGAGTGCCCATGTAAGGGCAATTAATTCAGCTAGTTGAACACTTGTATTCAAGGAGAGAGGCATGCTTTCCACAATATCATTGAGAGTGACTGCTGCGTACCCTGCGTTACAGATCCCTTGTTCTACAAAAGAACTTCTATTAGTAAAGAGAATCCAGTCTGGGTTTTCTAAAGGGGTTTATTTTAAGTCCTCTCTGGCTGTATAGGTTTGTACTACCACATTCCCCATCATCTTCTGATGCCTTTCAGTGCTTCTGCTGTTTTTGTTTCACTTCTTTCACACTGGCAAAATATTTTCCATTGTGGACTTTTTTTTTTCTGGGGAAACTAAAAAAAGTCTGTCAAGGATGAGATCAGGTGACTAGGGAGGCTGTGGCACAGAGGTCTTGCCACTTTTGGTCAAAAATTGAGGTAAATAGTGCAGTGTGGACAGGTTGTGTGAATCACCCATCATAAAATGGGCAAACACACTGAAAGAAATCTCAAAAAAAAAAAATTCACTGAAGCTGAACTCAACCTCTCATGATAACACTAGCTGGTACACTAATGCCTATGGGTTCCTAGAACACTTACTGAGCAGGGAAAACCTGTACTATAAAGGGCCCACCCTTCAAAAATAATTCTGGGTTTGTTTGTTTTTTGGTCCCACCTGGAGTACTCAGTGGTGGAACTGCTAGATTATGTGGAAGTTCTATTTTTAGATTTTTTAGGAGCGTCCATATTGGTTGTACTAATGTACGTTTCCACCAACAGTATACGAGGGTTTCCCTTTCTTTGCATCCTCACCAGTATCCATTATTGCCTGTCGTTTGATAAAAGCCATTTTAATTGGAGTGAGAGAGTATCTCATTGTAGTTTTGATTTGCATTTCTCTGATGATTAGTGATGTTGCCTATCTTTTCATATATCAGTTGGCCATTTGTATGTCTTCTTTTGAGAATTGACTATTCAGATAAGTTGGGTTATATGGTTTTTGTTTATTTGTTTTGTTTTGTTTTGCTGCTGAATTGTTTGAGCTCCTTATATATTATGGTTATTAATTCCTTGTCAAATGGGTAATTTGTACATATTTTCTCCCATTCTATATGTTGTCCTTAACTTGATTGTTTCCTTTGCTGTGCAGCAGCTTTTTAACTTAATATATTCCCATTTGTTTATTTTTACTTCTTTTGCTTTTGGGTTCTTCCACAAAAAGCTTTTCCCAGACCAATATCCTAGAACATTTACACAATGTTTTCTTCTAGTCGTTTTATAATTTTAGCTCTTAGACTTAAGTCTTTAATTCATTTTTATTTGACTTTTGGGAAAAGAGTCTAGTTTCATTCCTCTACATACGGTTATTCAGTTTTCCAAGCACCATTTTATTTATTTGTTTGTTTGTTTATTGAGTCAGAGTCTCACTCTGTCGCCCAGGCTGGAGTACACTGGCATGCTCACGGCCACCCCAGTGTCAAACTGCTGGGCTCAGACGATCCTTGTGCCTCAGCCTTCCAACTAGCCGGAACTACAGGCGCATGCTACCACGCCTGGCTAAGTTTCTGATATATTGTAGAGATGAGGTCTCACCAAGTTGCCCAGGCTGGTCTTGAACCCCTGGGCTCAGGCAATCCTCTCACCTCAGCCTCCCAAAGTGCTGGGATTACAGGCTTGATTCCATATTCCAAAATATGGAATCAAACTAAGTGCCCACCAATGGAAAATGGATAAAGAAAATGTATTGAATGTACACAATTACATAAAATCCAGCCATAAAAAGAATGAAATACCATTTATTGAAGAGACTACCCTTTTCCCATTGTATATTCTTGATACTTTATCAAATATGAGTTGACTGTCAATATGTGCATTTACATCTGGATTTTCTATTCTGTTCCATCTGTCTGTGTGTATGGTTTTTATATGTGTACAATGCTGATTTGGTTATTATAGTTTTGTAGTAAATTTAGCTGTCAGACAGTGTAATGCCTCAAACTTTATTCTTTTTGTTCAAAATTGCTTTTGCTGTGTAGGGGCTTTTGTGGTTTTATATACATTTTATAATTTTTTTCTATTTATGTGAAGAATTCTATTGATATAGGATTGCATTGAATTCACAAATTGTTTTGGGTAGTATTGTCATTTTAACTGTATTAATTTTTTTAATTCATGTGCATGGAATATGTGTGTGTGTCCTCTTCAATTTCTTTCATGATGTTTTATAATTTTCCTTATATAGATCGTTCACTTCTTTGGTTACATTGATTCCTGGGTATTTTATATTCTTTTTAGCTATTGAAATGGGATTGCTTTCTTGACTTGGTTTTCATATGCTGTTGGCATATATAAATGATAATGATTTTAGTATGTTGCTTTTATGTCCTGCATCTTTACTGAATTTATTTATCAGTTCTATGAGTTTTTTGGTTGAGTCTCTAGCTTCTCCTAAGTATAAGAGCATGTTATTTCTGAACAAGGCAAATTTGATTTCTTCCTCGACAACTTGAATTACGTTTATTTCTTACTTTTGCCTAACTGCTCTGTCCAGGACTTCTAATATTCTATTGAGTAAATGTGCTAAAAATGAGCATCCTTTTTTTGTTCTGGATCTTATAAGAAGGGCTTTCAGTTTTTCAGTGTAATGTTTGCTATGGTTTGTCATATATGGCCTTTATTTGAGGTATGTTTCTTCTATACTCAGTTTGATGAAGGTTTTTAATCATAAAATAATATAGAATTCTTTGGAATGCTTGCAAGCATCTATTGAAATAATCATACAGTTTTTTCTCTTGGTTCTGTTAATGGGATATATCACATTTATTGATTTGCAAATGTTGACCCGTCCTTGCATTCCTGGGATGAATCCTACTTGATCATGGTGATTGATCTTTTTAATGTGTTATTGAATTCAGTTTGTTAATATTTTGTAGAGAATTTTTGCATCTGTCTTCATGAAGGATATTATCCTGCAATTTTCTTTTTTTGTTTTGTTCTTGTATGGTTTTGATGTTTGGGTGATGCTGACTTTATAAAATGAGTTTGGAAGTATTTCCTCCTCTTCAATTTTCTTGAAGAGTTGAGAAGACTTATCATTTCTTCTTTTAATGTTTGATAAAATTCAATAATGAAACCATCAGGGCCTGGGCACTTATTTGAGTTTTTATTGCGACTATGATCTCATTACTTGTAATTGATTTATTAAGGTTTTCTATTTCTTCATTGTTCAATCTTGGTAGATTTTGTGTGTCCAGGAATGTATCGTTTTCTTCTGGGTTTTCCAATTTGTTTACATATAGTTGTTCATAATAACCTCTAATGATCCTTTGTATTTCTGTAATCTCATTTGTTATGTCTCCTTTTTAATTTCTGATACTATTTTTGTGTCTTTTCTCTTTTTTTCTTAATGTAGCCACAGGTTTTTTAATTTTGTAAACAAAAGGTAAACGTTTTCAAAAAATACAATTTTATTTAATTATTCTTCTGTAGTATTTTTTCAGTCTCAGTTTCATTTATTTCTAGTCTGATTTTTATTATTTTCTTCTTTCTGCCTATTTTGGGTTTGGTTTATGGTTGCTTTTGCAGTTTCTTGAGGTGTATCATTAGGCTGTTGAAGTTGTTCTACCTTTTTGATGTAAGTATTTATTGCTATAAATCTTTTTAGTACTTTTTTTTTTCTACCATATCCCATAGATTTTGGTGTGTTGTATTTTCATTTTCATTTGTTTCAAGAGATTTTTTTTCCCTTCTTAATTTCTTCATTGACACGTTGGTCATTCAGCAGTATGTGATTCAATTTCCATCTGTTTATATATTTTCCATGACTCCTCTTCTTACTGCTTTTTAGGTTTATTACATTGTGGTTAGAAAAGATATTTGGTATGAGTTTTACTTTTTTGACTTTGTCATACTTGCTTTTTGGCCTCAGGTATGATCTATCTGAAGAATGTTCCATGTGCTGATGAATAAAATGTGTATTCTGCAGTAATTGGGTGAAGTGATTTGTAAGTGCCAGTTAGGCCTGTTAGGTGTAATGTGTAGATTAACTCTGATGATGCTTTGCTGACTTTTTGTCTGGATTATCTGTCCTTTACTGAGAGTAGGGTGTTAAAGTCCCTACTATTTTTGTATTACTGTCTGTCTCTTCCTTTAGATCTATTAATGTTTGCTTTATATGCTTGGACGCTCCAGTGTTGAGTGCCTATTTATAATAGTTGTATCCTTTTCCTGAATTGACCCCTTTATCATTATGTAGTGACCTCCCTTGTCTACTTTACAATCTTTGATTTGTAGTGTGTTTTATCTGAGTATAGCTACTCCTGCTTTTTTTTTAATGCCTGTTTAGCTCCCACATATAAGTGAGAACATGTGGTGTTTGCTTTTCTGTTTCTGAATCACTTCACTTAAGATGATGATCTGCAGCTCCATCCATATTGCTGCAAAGCCCATGATTTCATTCATTTTTTATGACTGCATAGTATTCCGTGGTGTGTGTGTGTGTGTGTGTGTGTGTGTGTGTGTGTGTGTGTGTACCACTTTTTCTTTATCCAGTCAATTGCTGGTGGGCACTTAGGTTGGTGCCATGATTTTGCTATTGTGAATAGTGTTGCACAAATATGGGTATCTTTTTTATACATTGATTTCTTTTCTTTTGGGTAGATCCCTAGTAATGGGATTGCTAGATCAAATGGTAATTCAATTTTTAATTCTTTGAGAAATCTCCATACAGTTTTCATAGCAGTTGAACTAATTTACAGTCCCACCACAGTGAATAAACATTCTTTTCTCTTTGCTACCTGCCAACATTTGTTCTTTGACTTTCTAATAATAGCCATTCTGACTCATTTAAGGTGATATCGCACTGTGGTTTTAATTTGCATTTCTCTGATGATTAGTGATGTTGAACATTTTTTCATATGGTTTTTGTCTGCTTGTGTGTCTTTTTTTTTTTTTGAGATGGAGTCTCACTCAGTCGCTCAGACTGGAGTGCAGTGGCCACTCCCGGCCACCGCAGCCTCAACCTACTGGGCTCCAGCGATCCTTCCGCCTCAGTCTTCCAAGTAGCTGGAACTACAGGCGCGCGCTACCACACCTGGCTATTTTTTTTTTATTTATTGTAGAGATGAGGTTTCGCCAAGTTGCCCAGGCGGGTCTCAAACCCACGGGCTCAAGCAATTCGCTCACCTCGGGCTCCCAAAGTGTGGGATTACAGGCTAAGCCACCGAGCCCAGCCTGTGAGTCTTCTTTTAAGAGATGTCTATTCTAGCAAGAACCTGGAACCAACCATGCTGTCCATCAAAAGAGGACTGGATTTAAAAAAATGAAGCCAGGCTCGGTGGCTCAGCCTGTAATCCCGCGCCTTTGGGAGGCTGAGGTGAGTGGATTGCCTGAGCCCGCAGATTCGAGACTGCCTGGGCAACAAGACCTCATCTCTACAATAAATAAAAAAAATCAGCTGGGCGTGGTAGCGCATGCCTGTTATTCCCGCTACTGGTAATGCTGAGGTGGAAAGATTGCCGGAGCCCAGCAGGTCAAGGCTGCAGTGGCCGGGAGTTGCCACTGCACTCCAGTCTGGGCGACAGAGTGAGACTCCAACTCAAAAAAAAAAAAAAAAAAATGTGGTACATATACACAATGGAATACTATACAGCCATAAAAAAAGAACAAAATCATGAATTTCACAGCAACCTGGATGGAACTAGAGTTTATAATACTGAGTGATCTCTCACAGAAACAAAGATCTGAGTATCACATGTTCTCACTCATATAGTGGACCTTGAACATCTACCATAATACTATTAAAAAAGGACTGACAGTAGTGGGAAACTATGGAGGGGGTAGGGAGGGGAAGGGAGGCGGGACTAACGGTAGTCAATATCTGTCTGAGGATGGGGAGACACCCCTTATTAACAAGGGTGCCTGAATGATGCACATTTGTATACCTAACCCTTAACTGTACCCCACAATTTTGTAATAAAAATATGTTTTTTAAAAAAAGGGATGTCAGCCGGGCTCGGTGGCTCAGCCTGTAATCCCGCGCCTTTGGGAGGCTGAGGTGAGTGGATTGCCTGAGCCCGCGGGTTCGAGACCCGCCTGGGCAGTGAGACCTCATCTCTACAATAAATCAAAAAATCAGCCGGGCATGGTAGTGCATGCCTGTAATTCCAGCTACTCGGAAGGCTGAGGCGGAAGGATCGCCGGAGCCCAGCAGGTCGAGGCTGCGGTGGCCGGGAGCGGCCACTGCACTCCAGTCTGGGCGACAGAGTGAGACTCCAACTCAAAAAAACAAAACAAAACAAAGCAAAAAGAGATGTCTATTCCTGTCTTTTGTCCACTTTTTAATGAGGTTATTTGTTTTTTTAGTGCTGAGTTGAGTTCCTTGCAGATTCTAAATATTAACACTTTGAGGCATAATTTGAAAATATTTTCTTTCATTTAGTAAGTTTTCTGTTCACTCTGTTGATTATTCCTTTTGCTGTGCCAAAGCTGAAGTTTAATTAAGTGTCTTTTGTCTATTTTTGGTTTTATTGCCCTTGTTTTGGGGTTCTTTGTCATAGATTCTTTGCCTAGGCCAATGTCCAGAAGAGTATTTCTTAAGTTTTCTTCTAGGGTTGTTATAGTTTTAGGTCTTACATTTAAGTATTTAATCCATCTTGAGTTAATTTTTGTATATGGTGAGAAATTGGAGTCCAGTTTCATTTTTCTGCATGTGGCTAGCCAATTTTCCCAACAGCATTTATTGAATAGAGTATCTTTTTTTCATTGTTTATTTTTGTCAGCTTTGTCAAAGATCAGTTGATTGTAGAAATGTTTTTATTTTTGGTTCTCTATTCTGTTCCATTGCTTAATCTGTCTATTCTGGTGCCACTCTCATTCTGTTTTAGTTACTATAGCCTTATAGTATAATTTGAAGTCAGGTAGTGTGATGGCTCTGCAGTTGTTCTTTTTGCTTAGAATTACTTTGGCTATTCAGGCTGGGTTTTTTTGTTTGTTTCATGTAAACTTTAAGATTTCTTTTTTTAGTTCTGTTAATAACAAAGTTGCCATTTTGATCAGGATTGCACTGACCCATAGATTGCTTTGGGCAGTATGTTCATTTTAATTATATTGATTCTTCCAATCCATGAACATGGGATGTTCTTTTATTTCTTTGTGTCCTCCCCAATTTCTTTCATCTGTGTTTTGAAATTCTCCTTGTAGAGATCTTTCACCTCCTTACCTAGGTGTATTCCTAGGTATTTTATTTTTGTGTGTCTAGTGTGAATGGGATAATGGATTTTGTCAAATGCCTCTCTGCAACTATTAAGATGATCATATACTTTTTATTTTTGCTTCTGTTTATGTGACAGATTACGTGTATTGATTTGCAGTTGTTAAACCTTCCTTGCATCCCTGGAATAAAACCCACTTGGTCGTGATGAATAATTTTTTCGATGTGCTGTTCAATTCAGCTTTGAATTGAATTTTGTTAAGGATTTTAGCGTCTGTATTCATCAGGTAAATAGGCCTGTAGTTTCCTTTTTTCTTGTGCCCTTGCCTGATTTTGGTATTAGTGTGATACTGGTTTCATTGTATGAATTAAGGAGGAGTCCCTTGTCTTCAATTTTCTGGAATACTTTCAGTAGTATTGGTACCAACTCTTCTTTATATGTCTGATAAAATTCAACTGTAAATCTGTCTTCCCCTGGGAAGTTTTTGTTGTTGGGAGTTTTTTTCGTTTTTGTTTTGTTTTTATTACTTATTATTTTCATTGCTCATCATTGGTCTATTCAGGGTGTCTATTTCTTCCTGGTTTAGTATTAGGAGGCTGTATATTTCCAGGAATTTGTCCATTTCACCTAGGATTCCAGTTCGTTGCCTTAGGGGTATTCATAGTAGTCTCTGATTATCTTTTTTATTCCGGTAGTATGTCACCTCTTTCATTTCTGATTGAATTTATTTGTTTTTCCTCTTTTTCATGGTTAGTCTAGCTAGAAGTCTTTCAATTTCATTTATCCTTTCAAAAACCAACTTTTTGATTCGTTGATCCTTTGTATCATTTTTTGGGGCCTCAGTCTCATTAAGTTCTGCTCTGATCTTTGTTATTCCTTTTCTTCTGCAAGCTTTAAGTTTAGATTGTTCTTGTTTTTCTAGTTCTTTGAGGTACAAGGTTAAGCTGTAAATTTCTGATCTCTCTATCTTTTGGATGTAGACTTACTATGCTATAAACTCAGAACACTCAGGACGGTTTTTGCTATGCCCCAGAGGTGTTTTATATTATGTCATTATTTTTATTTGTTATTTTAATTGTATGAACATCAGTGGGTTTTTTTGTTTTGTTTTTTTTTCCCAGAATGAAGAACTCCCTTTTCTTATAAGACAGGTCTGTGAATTCTCTCAGTTTTTATTTATCTGGGAAAAACTTTATCCCTCCTTCATATTTGAAGGATAACTTTGCTTGATACAATACTATTGGATGGCAATTCAATTCTTTGAGCGCTTGGAAAATGTAGTTCCACTCCCTTTTGACATATATTGTTTTTATTAAGAAGTCTGTTGCCAGGCAAATCGGAGCTCCTTTATATTTTATTTGCTTCTTTTATCTTGCTGCTTTTACATGTCTTTCTCTGTCCTTGACCTTTGAGAATGTAATTATTATATGCCATGGGCTAGTTTTATTTGAAGAAAATGTGTCTGTCTGGTGTTCTCTGACCTTCCTATACTCATATATTTGTATCTTACTCAAGTTTTGGAAAGTTTTCTGTTGTTATTTCTTTGAATAAGCTTTTTACCCTTTGCTCTATTCTGTATGATATTGAAGATACATGGAAACATGACATTATACATTTGCAAAAACTCATAGAACTTTATACCATACAGAATGCTTAATATGTACAAATTGCAGTTGACAGATCCCAGAAAAAAATGAGGACTCTGCCAAAAGAATTTAAACATAATACAAAATAAATGAAACAATCTCATGCAGGGGGAACGTACTGATCTAAATAACCATAACCCCAGTCTTACCAAGACAAACTATCAGACAAACTCCTATACTGGGCATTCTCCAGAAAACTACTTATCAAAGTTGTCAAGGTCATCAAAAACAAGGAAAGTCTAAAAGATGATCACTACCAAGAAGAGTATATGGAGACAGGACAGCTAAATGCAATTTGGTAATATAAACAGAATCTTGGAACAGGAAAAGGACATTATGTAAAAAGTAAGAAATATTAACAAACTATGGGCTTTAGTTAATAATAATGTATCAATATTAGTTCATTAGTTGCATCAAATGTACTGTAATAACATAAGCTGCTATAGGGGAAACTGGGTGCACAGTATATGGGAACTCTCTATACTACTTTCTACATTTTTCTGTAAACCTAATACTGTTCTTAAAAATGAAGTATTTAGCCGGGCTCAGTGGCTCAGCCTGTAATCTCGTGGCTTTGGGAGGCTGAGGTGAGTGGATTGCCTGAGCCCGCGGGTTCAAGACCCGCCTGGGCAGCGAGACCTCATCTCTACAATCAGCCGGGCATGGTAGCGCATGCCTGTAGTTCCAACTACTTGGAAGGCTGAGGCGGAAGGATCGCTGGAGCCCAGCATGTCGAGGCTGCGGTGGCCGGGCACGGCCACTGCACTCCAGTCTGGGTGACAGAGTGAGACTCCAACTCAAAAAAAAAAAAAAATGAAGTGTTTTATTAATAACAGTAATCAGTTAATTTTAGAGGCATATTCTTTACATCCAAGGAACAAATCCAATATTACATAAACTGTTCCTGAGTATAGTAGAAAAATAAACATTTCCCAATTCATATTATGAACCTAGGATATTCTTATTACCAAAACCAGAAAAGGATAATAGAAAATAGGGAAAATATAGGCTAATTTCCATTGTGGGCATAAATGTAAAAACTCTAAAAGTAAAATATGAGCATACCAAATCCAAAAGTGTATTAAAAAATTGATATATGACCAAGATAGATTTATCTCAAGGACACAAATATGGTTCAACATTAGCTAACTGATACACATAAGTCAACATATTAACAAATTAAAGGGAAAAAATCATATGGCATTCTCAATTTATTTATAAAAAGCATTTGATAAAATTCTACAACTATTTTGGATAACAACTTTAAGCAAGCTAGGATTAGAAGAGAACTTTCTTAATCTGATAAAGCAAATATAGTTAATAATTACATATTATTAGTACTCTCTTTAAAGTTAGAAGATAGAGTCCAACTGTAATTCTATTCAACTTTGTACAAAATAAAAGAAAAAAATGGTACAAGCATTGAAAAGGACAAAACTTTATGATTATCTGTGTGAAAACTTACTTTAAAAATCAGTCGTTTTTCAGAACCAGTGGAAGAGTTCTTCAAGTTTGTTGAATACAAGATCAAGGTATGTCTGGGTTTGGTGGCTCAGTCTGTAATCCCAGCACTTTGGGAGGCCTAGGTGAGTGGATTGTCTAAACCTACCCGCAGGTTCAAGACCAACCTGGGAAACTTGGCGAGACCTCATCTCTACAATTAAAAAAAAAAAAAAATTAGCCAGGTGTGGTAGTGCACACCTATAGTTACAGCTACTTGGAAGACTGAGGCAGAAGAATCCCAAGTAGGTTGACGCTGGGGTGGCTGTGAGTGTGCCACTGCACTCCAACCTGGGCGATGAATTGAGACTCAAAAAAAAAAAAAAAACCTCAAAAAAAAAAAAAGATCAAGATATGTCAATTGCTACTCTATAAAACAAAAATGTATTTTTTTAGAGGGAGCCATTTTCAGGGTTTATTTCACAATGTTGATATTGTAACCTTAGCACAATTTTCTGAGCTTTCCTTGTCTCATAAAAATGAGTTTATTAAATATCTAAATGATATTGTTTCAGGTGTTTTGTGGTAGTGTTTATACAGAACCTGCCCTCTAGAAATTTGCAATTATTGGGCACCCTATACAAACAGATGGAAATATATTAATTACTGAACAAAAATATTAAGCCAGTACTTAAGGTGCTTAAATTTAAAATTTCAATTGTAGAGGCAATTTTATCTCAGACTTTTTATTAAGAAAAATTTCATATATATATGTATATACCAAATTGAAAGAATTTTACAGTGAATACTTTTAAAGATTCTACCTAGATTCTATTATTAATATTTTATAATAGCTGCTTTATCACTTATCCATCAT
This sequence comes from Cephalopachus bancanus, assembly GCA_027257055.1. NCBI lineage: Eukaryota > Metazoa > Chordata > Mammalia > Primates > Tarsiidae > Cephalopachus > Cephalopachus bancanus. Next base: position 2,667,200 of record JAPVLO010000104.1, read on the forward strand.
TTATTCAGCCAAAAAGCATTTTAAAAAACACTTTAACAGCATCAAGCATTATCAATAGAGGCAGCAACAGTGTTTATGGGATTAATAAAGTTGGTGCAAACACTATGGAAGATAACTTCCATTTATATAGTAAATCTGCACGTTGGTCTATTCCTGTGACTCATAAACTATACTTCTATTAATAGCTATATATCCTAGACTAATAGTTTTCAAATGGTTTTGACCATAAGCCACAGTAAGACATATACTTTACATTGTTTTTCAGTACTCACACACATATCTGTATACAGAGACACACACATGTCTCTGTATGTGGGTATGATATATGCATATATGAAGTGAACAAAAAAAAACCAGATTTATTTTTGGAGGGTGAGCCCCTTGTGGTACAAGCTTGCCCCACTAGATATTCTAGCAACCCATCGGCATCAGTGTACCAGCTAGCATTGTTGTCAAAGACTGCGCTCAGCCTAATTGAATTTTTTTTTTAATTCTTTCTACACTTTTGCCCATTTCATGATGGGTGATCACACCATGCTGTGTTCCCAAAAACAGCATGATCCCTGTGCCCCATCCTCCCTACTTACCCAGTCTTACCCTGAGGGACTTTTTGTTGTTGTTTCCTCGGATGAAAAAAGTCCTCAAAGGGAAATGTTTTGTCTATGTGGAAGAGGTGAAACAAAAACAACAATAGCACTAAAAGTCATCAAAATTGATGCGTTCAAAAACTGTTTTAAGCAGTGGAAAAGGCTTCTCGATAGGTATGTATTGCATCAAACAGAAAGTACTTTGAAGGTGAATGAAGTTTTAATGTGTATGAGTAAATACACAATTTTTTATAAATAAATTCCAGTGTTGGGGGGTTCCCCTCTAATAAATGTATTTAAACATGTACACACACATAGGCATATGAAAGGCACAAAAAATTTATGAAACAATATTTATCCTAACAATAAGGAATGCATTTTGATATTTTCTGTTCTGTACTTTCTTTAAAAATGCTAATTATAACAACTATAGTCAGCTTACTGCCTTATTAATTGGTTGTGACCTGCAACTTGATTCCCCTAGGGAAAGCCTTGCACATATTTACCAGGAGAAATGTAAATAAATGTTTATAGATGCATTGTTTGTAATATAAACAGATGGAAACGAAAATGTTTGTCAGGAGAATGGATAAGTAAGTTGTAGTATAGTCATACACTGAAATATTGTACAGCAGTGAAAATGAACCATAGCCATGCATATCAGCATGGAGTCTCACAAACATGATGTTGAGTGAAAAAAGCAAGCTGTGTAAGAATATATACAGTATGAGTTTACCTGTATATAAATTTCAAAAATGTGATACAGTGAACTATAGGTAAACTGTACAAAAGTATTTTTTTAAAGTAAATGAATGGCTTATATATGCTTCACACAGATGAATTTTGAAAACATATTAAGTAAAATAATCCAATCACAAAAGGCATATCATATAGTTCCATTTATATGAAATGTCTGAAATAGAGACAGAAAATAGATAGTTACTGCCTAGAGCTAAGGGCTGGGAGACAATGTGGAGTGACTGCTAATGGGTGTGGGATTTTTTTGTGAGGGGATGATGAAATGTTCTAAAACTGATTGCCGTGATAATTGCACAACTCTGAGAATATACTTTAAAAACCACAGAATTATATACTTTAAATGGATAAATTGTATGGCATGTGAATTATATCATGATACAGCTGTTAAAAAATAAGTAAGAGAAAAATCATCTCAAAATTCAATATAATAGTTATTTGGGGAACTTGAGATCAGGGCAAGGCACAGAGTCATCTTTGAGAGTACCAGTAGTGATCTGTTTCTTCACCTAGATGGTAGGCCTATCAATGGGGTTTATATTATTGTCTATGTAAATATGTTATGAGTTTTTGTGTATTTAATACTTAATTTTAAAATTTTTTCACTGTGGGTAAAGTGTATGGATAAAGACTGAATTACTTAAGATTACCTTCTACTGGCTATCTAATCTGTCTGTGCTGTCTTTTAGCATCATCTTCCACCCATACTCGTTGTTACCACACACATTGGATTTTCTTGCTAGCTTCTGAGTACTTTGCACATGCCATTTCCTCTGCCTGGAATTGGGAGAAGTTCTTCCTTCTCTCTTTATCTCTGTGAACTTACCAGTTCTTTAGATAGCAGCTTAGATTTTCCTTTGTTTTGGAAGCTTCCCTAACCACCCCTGCACTCCCTCAGCTAAAATTAGAATGTCCTTCCTATTGTTCCCAGAGTATTTTTGCCTAGTGTACATTTATATACATTTAAGATATATTTTATAACATAAACCAAAAATGATTCAATTTGTATTTAGTGTTTTCTATTATCAGACTTTCTTTTCTTTATATCTCGTGTTACCCCTTTCGGTTCATCTTAGACTATTATTCCTGAAATAGCGCCTGATATATTGAGCAAAATCCATGAATGGTCCCCGGTACATTAAAAAACATGGTACATATATACCAAAGAATACTATGCAGCCATAAAAAAGAATGAAATCATGTCCTTTGTAGCAACATGGATGGAGCTGGAGATTGTCATCCTAAGTGAACTGACTCAGAAACAGAAAACCAAATACCACATGTTCTCACACATATGAGGGAGCTAAATAGGCATAAAGATGGAAATAATGGGCACTTGGGGCACAAATAAGAGAGAGGTGAGAAGTTGGTTAAGGTTCAGAAATCACCTATTGGGTACATTATTCACTGTCTGGGGAATAGGCCACTGAGACCCAGTCCCCACCCACTACACAATATGTCCATGTAACAAACATGTATATGTATCCCCAAATCTAAATTTTTTTTTAAAAAGAATGTATTCTAATTTTTCACAGTGAATTCATAATTTCTTCTATCTAATTCTTGTATACTTTTTTAACAAAAGATGAGCCAAGGTTTTTGTTTTGTTTTGTTTTGTTTTTTCGAGACAGGGTCTCACTTTGTTGCCCAGGCTGGAGTACAGTGGCATGATCCCAGCTTACCACAGCCTCAACCTCCTGGGCTCAAACTATTCTTCTGCCTCAGCCTCCCGAGTAGCTGGGAATACAAGTACACACCACAACACCAGCTAATTTTTCTAGAGAGGAGATATCACTATGTTTTCCAGGTTGGCCTCAAACTCCTGGGCTCAAGTGATTCTCCCACCTTAGTCTCCCAGTGTGCTGCGATCATAGGTGTGAGCTACTGCACCCTCTCAAAGTATTTACTGAGTACCTATTATATACTAGGCATTTTATTATGCATTATACTTTAAGATTATTTTAATCCTTTCAACAAGTTGAGTTTTGAAGACTAAGGATAGAAAGGTTTATTAATTAAGCCAGGACTGCATTGATAATAAATAGGAGTACCCAAATTCAAGCACAGCAGTTCTCAAACTTTACCATGGATCAGAAGCAACTAGAGAGCTTATTAAGATGCAGATTACTGGATCCTACCCTCATAGTTTCTTATCCAGTAGATCAGTAGCAGAGAGGAGGGGATAGACACACTGTGGGAGATCTTACGTTACTAACAAGTTCTCAAATAATGTATATGTTGCTGGTGCAGAGACCACAATTTGAAAAATACTTGCCTATCAGATTGTAACATCTTTCCACTGGTACTTGTTAGCTCACAATACTCTTCTTTCTATAAGTACAACATGTCAGGTGCAAAGCAATGTACTCAAAATGCATCTGGTGCTTTTTTTCCCCCATGCTTTTGCATTATTTTCCCCCTCCACTTAAATTGCTCTCTTTTTCTTGCCCTTCCTCTTATTGTTTCTTACCTGTTAAAATATTTTCCTTTATAAAACTACTCACATGCTATCTTTTTTAAAAGTCTTACCTCATGGCCTTGCTTAGTAATATCCCACTTTTATTTAAATCATGATACTTTTTACCAATTTGTATTACTATTTGCTATTTTGTGTTGAGTTGTTTTTATGTTTTAATGTTCTATATTATATTTGTAAACTCCTTATGGATTTAGGTTGCATTTTTCCTATAATACTCAGTACAGATCTTTAGTTGTTTAAAAAATATTGGAATATGCTAAGGATGAGTTGTTTGGTTTTATAAAAATTGCTAAATGAGATATGTTTGTAAGAATTCTTTGTTAACCATAAAGTGTTATATAAAGGTGAAGTACTTTCTTCTTACAATGACTCTGGACATTGTATAGATGAAAAGTATATCTCAAAATTAATTTGTAAATGCTTCAAAGAGATCAGGGAAATTACAAAGAATAAAAAATGTCTGATCTAATTTATTTATTTTTATTTATTTATTTATTTTTTGAGTTGGAGTCTCACTCTGTTGCCCAGACTGGAGTGCAGAGGCCACTCCCGGCCACCGCAGCCTTGACCTGCTAGGCTCCAGCAATCCTTCCACCTCAGCCTTCCGAGTAGCCGGAATTACAGGCATGCGCTACCACGCCCGGCTGATTTTTTTTTTTTTTTTTTTTTTTTGTAGAGATGAGGTCTCACTGCCCAGGCAGGTCTCGAACCCACGGACTCAGGCAATCCACTCACTTCAGCCTCCCAAAGGCGCGGGATTACAGGCTGAGCCACCAAGCCCAGCTTGATCCAATTTATTGACAAAATAAAAGGCAAAAAAAATTAGCTGAAATACATATAATCTCTCCTGGCTATGTAGTAAAACCTTTAATTATATCACACACATACACACACACACACACACACACACACACACACACAGAAATAGTGGTCTAGATATTATAACTGTGGGTTATCTTAGCACTACCACTAGGGTATCATTCTGGAGTGAATGAAGTATTCCAGTAAAAGACCTGGGTTTGATGACCAAAAAGTTGAAATAAAAAGAATTAACTAAGTTGTTTGCCATTAACCTGCTAGTGGAAGGAGTTACAATTTTCTTGGAAAATAGAATCTAAATTTCATAGTACTTAATAAATTAAAATTTTATATAGAAGCAACATCATTGTCAGTAATGATAAATTCATGGACATTATATTGAGAAAAGGAAACTACATAAACACAAGCTGCAATGAACTTACTGTATAAAATTACAAAGATCCCAGAGACATATATCAATCAAATAATGTTACCCCATTTTTTTTTCATATTTTGTAAATGACTGTATTTATCTCTCCTTCACAGAAAAGTTTGTGGATAACATGCAATAATTATTATGGGAATATTTATAATTTTTAGGAGGAAAGGTACTACAAACTCACTGGTACAGTTAACATTATATTCTATGAGGTAATAATATGCTCTTAGCCTAAATTCTAGATTTATCTTACAAGTTACCAGATTTGTTTTATGAAAATAGGTGACTTTAAAACTGATGACATTGCAGTCATATGATGACATAATCAATTAGCTATCAAATTGACAAAAAGCTACAATGCAGCATTTTCATTGGGAAAGACAAAATTTCTAAGTAAACAAGAACATGGAACATATTAAGAACTATATAATCACCCAGTGCTATGTTGGCACAAATTTCAGTATTTTATCCAATTCCAATTGCCAGAACTAGGCCAGATTTTAAAGAAATATTATTAAGATTAAAGGTTAGGCTGGGCATGGTTGTTCACACTTGTAATCCCACTTGGGGAGGCTGAAATGGGAGGATCACTGAGACCAGGAGTTCCAAATCAGCATGGGCAACATAGACCCCAATCTATACAAAAACAAAAGTCATTTTTGAAAAATTGAGGGTTGCAAAATAGCCTTAAATTTTTTAAATAAAACCATTAGCAATTATTCCTTTAAGAAAGCCAGCAGGTGATTCAGTAATTATTTTCAGATATGTGGAAAGTTTTAAATAAGTGGCTATCAACTCACCTCCTTCAGATTCTAAATAGGACAAGAAAACAGTAGAATATTAGACAGCTTTAGGTTATTTCAGAGAATGATATTAATTAAAAAATAATCATAAGTTTTGGAAAAAATATTGTTAAATGACTTCAAAAATCTTAGTTGTATAATTTTAAAAATAGCATAATCTCTTTGTTTTCAAATGATGAAAATGAGGTAATGTTACCAGATCAAAGAAACAGCCAATTAGTGACAGAGCATGAGTCCAACTTCTCTGTGAAAATCTAGACCTTTGATTCTTGACTCTGGTCTTCCAGTGCTTTTCCACTGTTTATGTTTGGTTGGTTTTTTTTGTTTTGTTTTGTTTTTGAGTCTTTCTCTATTGCCTGGGCTGGAATGTAGCGGCAAGCTACTGCCGCCTTGACATGCTGGGCTCAGGCAACCCTTCTCCCTCAGCCGTCCAAGCGGCTGGGACTACAGACACACGCCATCACTCCAGGCTAATTTTTTTTTAATTTTATTGTAGAGATAAATTCTCACCATGTTGCCCAGGCCGGTCTCAGACTCCTGGGCTCAGTCTTGGCCTCCCAAAGTGCTGAGATTACAAGCATGAGCCACAGTGCCTGGCCATATTTCTTATCTAACCATTTGGTTTAAATGTAAGCTGGAAATTGACAGTTATCTCTGAAAGTCATTTCTAGCTTAAAATGCCTGTGATTATCAATGGCTGTGTTAACTATTGAAATCTCCAGCCTCTTCTCCACTTCTGTTTTTTGTTTTTTGAAAACCTTTGCTTTACTTTAAAACTTACAGACTTCCTGAGAAGCAAGAGCTCAATCTAAGTCTTACTTAACTCTTGAGTGCTTTATGTGTAAACTTTTAAATGTAAATTTTACTATACTAGGCACTTTTATGTACTATCTCATTGAACTCTTACGGTTATATAAGATATGAAGAAGCTGAAATTAGACAAAAAAAGTAATTTGACTATGTCAAATTGCTAAAAGTGGGCAATTTATTCTGATTCCACATTCAGTGCATTTTTTTAATCCATTGTGTTAAGAGTTATTATAAATACTTCAGTCAGAATGCCCAGTTTGTATAGCAACTGGTGAATCTCTTACTATAGCAATTTTACTCCTAAAACAGTTTTCACAAGTAAGGTAAAATGATTTCACTTTGCTGTTGAATATATATAAACCAAGTATTAATTGCAATTTAGTATTCATCCACTTTTTCTTTTCTTTCAGGCCTGTATGTGGAATCAGAGGGAAAACTCTCATCATTAATCTTCCAGGTAGCAAGAAAGGATCTCAGGTAAGCCACTTTTACATTTATATGGTAAAATATACGAACTTTTAGCCAACTGTGAGAGTTAGCTAACCAAACAGTTGGACCACCCCGCAACACTGACCTCACTTCTCACACCAATTGCAAGTGCACAGGATTCCCAGAAATACACTTAGATTTCATAATTCACTAGAAAGATTACAGAACTCACTGAAAGCAGTTATACTCACAGTTATGGTTTATTACAGGGAAAAGATACAGATTAAAACCAGCTAAGGAGGCTGGATAAGGTAGCTCATACCTGTAATCCTAGCACTTTAAGAGGCCAAGACAGGAGGATTGCTTGAAGCCAGGAGTTGGTTTGCTGCCAACCTGAACAACATAGTGAGACCCCATCTTTATAAAAATTAGTGGGGTGTGGTGGTACACACCTGTAATCCCACCTACTCGGTTGGCTAGGCAGGAAGATCGCTTGAAGCCAGGAGTTGGAGACTACAGTGAGCTATGATCATGTTACTGCACTCCAGCCTGGGGTCACAGAGTGACACCCCTTCTCTAAAACAAAACAAAAAATCAGCCAAGGGAAGAAGTGCATAAGACAAAGTCCAGTATATATATCAAACTCAGAGCTTCCATTATCCTCTCCCCGTAGAGTTGTAAATTACTCTCCTGGCATTGATGTATGATAATACACTTGAAGTATTACCAATCTGAGATGCTTACCTGAGCTTTTTGTGTCCAGAATGTTTTTGGAGCTCATTACATACTGCTCACATGACTGACCTTTAGCCTTTAACCCTTCCCAGGGGTTAGACTGATACCTTTAGTCTCTAATACCTTAAAGAGGCAAAACTGATACCATATGCCCTAAAGTCCCCTTCATAAATCACATTGTTAGACTGTCTCATGACCAAAGCCCTCAGGCAAATAAAAACACTCCTGTCAGGCTATCAGGCATGACATTCTGAGGACCTAGAGATGATTTCCTAGTAGCTAAGGTTAAAGACTACATTTTGTATAGTAAAAAAAGAAAACATGTTCGGCTGGGCATCTATATTTACTAAAGCATTCATATGATAGACACAGCAATAGTATCAGTGTGAATATGCCTAAGATTTGAAGGAGGCAGTTTGGGTATGAATAGAGTTAGAGAAAAAGTTAATCCATCATATAACCATTGCATACATTTTCATATTTTTATACTAATTTTCTGATTTCTCACCTTGATCTATAACTATTTGTATCATATGATAAATTTGTGCAGAGCTGTGTATCGTAGAACTTAGCTGATGGTTAACTATAACCAGTTCTTCCTCAGACTAGTCATTTTCCATTGGTATTCTATCCTGAGGAGGCTTTAACTCAATTTCCCAATACATTTGACCAAAAAAAGAGTCAAAAGATACTGGCACATTATTAAAGTCCCTCTTAGACATGAGCAATTAACTCATTCATCACCATGTCATATGGCCAATATGTCTCCCAGTATGATGCCACTCAGGTTTGCAGGCTTGTCAGATTCCAAAAGTGGGAGTGATCACAGAAACATATGACTCCACCCTTTCAAGCGTCTGTTACAGATGAGCTAAGAAGCAATGTTATCTCATGTTCTGAACCTCTTTTGTAACACAAGTATAATATTGTTTCCTTTATTGTATAACCTATTTATTCATTCCTTTACCCTCAGCTACCATTTCTCCTTCTCTCTATTATACCCAGACTCTTATATCTTTGAAAGAGAAGTAAGGTTTGGCCACTGTGCTGGTCCAGATTGCCATAAGTAATACTAGTTTAGCAAGTGCTCAGTCTATTTCTATTCATATAGGGTAGGGTTGCATCTTAACCCACTAGACAGTGTAACTGCATCCCATCCGCTGTCAACCCTAATTTGGCCAGATGCGATGAAGGCCAAATCTAAACCCATCAGGCCCCTAGAAATTCTTACATAAAAGTTTAAAGATAACAGTTTCTGCTACTGCTCCCACCATTGTGGCCTTGGTCCTAGGAGACCACTGCATTAAGTAAAAAAAAGAAAAGAAAAGAAAATTGAGGTAACGTGAGAGAAAAAGAAAAAGTATAGTCATAAAGAAAAGAGTAAAATCAAACCAGCATCTTTCCCAAACCCCACTTTCCTGGAAAAGTGAAGGAATCTGTCGAGTGGAGACCTTCCTTTACCCCTCCCCCCACATTGAATGTGATCACACACTCATGAAGGCATGTAAGCCACCCCTTCATGCCTTTATCTTTCTCACTTTAGACAAAAATGTTTCTATTGCCCATTCCATTCTCTATCAAATTATTACTCTTAGGATGAAAATGTATTCCTCGGTCAGAAGAAATGTGACTCAAGAGTTCAAATTGGTCCAGTATCTTCTGTTCTGACCCTTTTATACTACTCTGAGCATTTGAGTCTACCACCGGGTGAGCAAAACCCAGTCTATTCCTGTTAGGACTGACCCACTAGGAGCCTCTAGGAGCTATCAGCATCAGTCCTACTTGCCAATTATGTACAGGGCCTTCCCTCTTTGGAATCTGCCCCATAGCCCTCACATCTTTGCATTGCTGCAACTTCTAAGTGTCTACTCATCTCATGGGTGCAGATGATTGGATCAGGCAAGCATACTGGGATATCTGCTCTCTGGTTCTAATCAAGTTCCAAACCTGGAAGGGAGTTCTTCTGATGAACATCAACACATCATATTTTAACGCATCCCCTTAAGTTCCCAGAGTGATTTCCATAGGGTCATATCCCATACAGGCATCTGTTTAATAGGTCAATCTTCCTGAGGAGGAAACAATAAATAATACTTCTGCCTGAATATATGGACAGGCCATTAGACACTACTTATGAGTCAGTAAAAACCCAGACATAGGGGCAGGGATCATGTAGTTCATTCCATAGTTCATTTGTTTTTACCTTCTCCAGTCAGGGCAGTAGCCTTCCAAACAGGGTGCTCTCTGTTTACCTTGGAACTGCCCTCTATAAACTAGGTAGTTATTTCTTGGTCAATAAAGAGTTGTTTATAAGGCACCATCCAAGTGGCTAAAGTGAATTTGGCTGTAAGGAAAAGAGGATACCTGTTTCTGAGTACCTCCTTGCATTCCCTTCATAGCATAATCCTGTATGCACTATTTCCATTTTTTGTAGCACTCTTCTGGGTACTGCTTTCTCCTTTAGAACATTTATCTGACATTATCCAAGACATTATGGGTTTCAAGATAATTTTATGTCCTTCAGTCATAAGGAATTTCTCAAAGTTCAATGGTAAGCTACTAATTGTCAGTCCAATGGAAATGTTCTGACCCAGAATCTCAGCAGTTATCACTAGGTAGAACTCAGAGGTTTTTGCCCTGAGTCCCAGTCTCACTCCACACAGGGCTACTATATAGCAAATTAATGGTTTTTTTTTTTTTAATGATCTTTGTGGGCTCTGGCAATCTTATTGATTCTTTTTTAGCATGTCCAGTTGCTGTTGGTGAAAGGGTGATTTACATACCTCCTGTTTTATAATGCTAAGTAAGGGAAGCATGCCCAATTTAAATATAATATCCTTCCCCATAATATATTTAGGTAAAGAGGACTCAACCGCTTCATCTAAAGTTCACTGTTTAAATATTTTAATTTTCATCCAGACTTTCACCTTAGCTTTATTAACTCTTGTATTATTGTTTCTAACTATGCCCCTCCATTGGGACTCCAATGAGTTTTCGAATCACCGTTGACTCTCATGTCAAGGAGTCCCAACAAATCTGGTCTCCAAATATTGCTGGCTAATGTTGGATGACCAGCATGGGCTCCCATCTGTTCATCCAACCTACAACAGTGAAGGAGTAAGACATTTGTTTTGCCCCCATCAGTGTTCGCTGTATTCTTCCATCTTTTAATGACCATTTAAATATTTCTTTGTCCCTTTAGTCTCCCCGTTATCTTTCCCTATTCTCTTATAAGTCAGTCTAGCTTTATTATTTATTGTTTCAATATAACTTTTCTGAGGGGAGGGAAGTAGCTCTGAAACTAGTGGCTATACATTGTACCAACTAGAATCCACGCTTGACCCAACCTTATAATCTACCCCAACAGTCTCCCTTACTTTAATTTTAGCTAGTATGGAGAACAGTACCTAAGGGATTAAATATTTCACTTGATATTTTGCAGTTCTTTATGCATCCAGTGAGACAACTCCTTGGGAATTATCTTTAGTAACTAATCACAATACAGCAGCAGTTTCATGATGTAGGCAACCCTATGTTCATTTAAAGATCAAAAGTTCATTATCCCTCACGCTCTCTCTCTTTCCAAGCCATGTGTTTCAGTGAGTCAGGGTCTTTCTAGCAAATACCACTTCTCACAACAGCTGTAAGGAGTTTTAACCAACTGTAAAAAATAGCCATTTACAGATTTTGAGTACTCCACAAAACTGCCCTCACTCTGACACCAACTGTAAATTCAGTAGATTCCTAAATGATCCTCAGGTTTAGTAATTCACTAGGACTCAGAGAACTCACAGAAAGCTGTTATACTTATGGATATTGCTTATTACAGGAAAAAATACAAATTAAAGTCAGACAAGGGGAAAAGTACATAGGATAGAGTCTAAGAGAGATACCAAACAAGAAACTTCTGGTGTCCTTTCCTTTCAGAGTCATGGGCATTTCACCCTCCTGGTATCAATCTGTAACACTACACATGGAGTATTGCCAGCTGGGACTCTTCACCTGAGCCTTTGGTGTCCAGTGCTTTTAGTGGAACTCAGTCACATATTGCTTGTGTGGCTGGCCTATGTTCTAGCTCTTCTTAGAAATAAGGCTGATACCTTTATTGTCTAGTTCCTTACAGAGGCAAAAATGATGCCATGTTGCCCAAAGACATATGAATAAATAACATTGTCAAACTATCTAGTGGCCAAAGTCCCTTGGCAAACAAAGACATTCTTATTAGGCATGATGTTCCAATGACCTAGAAATCACTTGCCAAATGCCAAGGGTAAAACCAGACCTCTCTTTAGTCAGTGTTGAGTTCTCTACTATATAATCTTTAAGCAATAAACTGATTTAGCCATACAAAGAGAGTTCAAAAGATTAGACATCTTTCCAGGGATTCTAATAACCCTCCAGAATTTTTTAATGTATTCCTTTATGTCTTAGATTCTTAAGGTATTTACTTTAAATGTGAAAAAGAAAGACTTTCACCTATTCTGGAAACATATCTGGCCCTATTTTCCGTTTTTTAAGATCTCACCTATTTTTTTTTTTTTTTTTGATGATACATTATAGGTAATAGTAGCCGGGTGCGGTGGCTGACACCTGTAATCTCAGCACTTTGGGAGGCCAAGGCGAGAGGATTGCCTGAGCCCAGGGGTTCGAGACTAGCCTGGGCAACATTGCGAGGTCTCGTCTCTGCAATAAATCAAAAAATTAGCCAGGCGTGCTAGCACGCACCTGTAGTTCCAGCTACTTGGAAGGCTGAGGTAGAAGGATCTCCTGAGCCTAGCAGGTCAAGGCTACAGTGGCCATGAGCGTGCCACTGCACTCCAGCCTGGGTGACAGAGTGGACTCCAATTCAAACAAAACAAAACAAAACAAAACAACCATTATAGGTAATAGTGAGTACCTCAGCAGCATATTATATTGACTTTTAGGCCGTGCTTTTTACATATAATATATGAAAATATATAACCTGGTCCTCATTGGGTTGTCATTTCTAGTGCCCCGCTGTAACTAAAAATATGAAAACTTACCCTGCCCTTCTCATAATACGTCTCTAAACTACAAAGTTGTGTAGAATTTTTACTTAAAAAATGTAATATGTGCTTTTATAGCACTTAGTTCCTTAGCTTATGGAGAATACTGTAATATACGCCATGCTTACTGCATATTTCACATTGGAAAGACAATGCTTTAAATATGATTTATTCTTGAGATTGATGAGGGGAAATGCAGATTCAAAACATGAATCAGTTTAATTGCCACCATTTTATATAACTAGAAAAGTACTTCATCTTAATTTTTTCTTCCTCTTGTGTACAGGAATGCTTTCAGTTTATACTGCCAGCTCTACCTCATGCCATTGACCTTTTACGCGATGCCATTGTAAAAGTAAAGGAGGTGCATGATGAACTTGAAGATTTGCCTTCCCCACCACCTCCTCTTTCCCCTCCTCCCACAACCAGCCCCCATAAACAGACAGAAGACAAAGGGGTTCAATGTGAGGAAGAGGAAGAAGAGAAGAAAGACAGTGGTGTTGCCTCAACAGAAGATAGTTCCTCATCACATATAACTGCAGCAGCCATTGCTGCCAAGGTAAGACTGCTGAGAGAGACTCAGAAATCTAAAGGATCCACAGGTAAATGTACTAATTTCATATCTCTTTCTATCCCATTCCTTTATAAGTTTAATACCTCTTCTGGGCATCTTTTTAAAAGAGTTAGAATGTCCATGATACTTTACCACTATGTTTCCTTCTTGATGCAGATCCCTTGAAAGCATTGAAGTTTTTCTGAGCTCTGAGGCATTAAGGATAAACTGTTACCTATTGAAGTAATAATTACAATGATAAATAACATTACCTTTAAGAACTCCTTGGAGATGTCATTTTGTGGACATATTAAATATATAATGTTTATATATTTGAAACATCACTTTACAAATTCTTTAACAGAAAACTAAAAGACCTTCGATGATTCAACAAATGAGTTGAGAAAAAATTTTCTAAAGACAAGGCTATTCAGCAATTGCTGAATTTTCCCGAACTAAGCACTTATTCAAATATTACTTGACACAAGCCGGGCGTGGTGACTCACACCTATAATCCCACCACTTAGGGAGTCAGAGGCAAGAGGATTGCCTAAGCCCAGGGGTTCAAAACCAGCCTGGGCAACTTGGTGAAACTTTGTCTCTACAATAAATCAAAAAACTTTTTTTGGTGGCATTAGCCTGTGGTTCCAGCTACTTGGAAGGCTGAGGCAGAAGGATCACCTGAGCCAGTCAGGTCACAGTTGTGGTAGCCATGAATGTTCCACTGCACTCCAGACTTGGCAACAAAGTGAGATTGTGACTCAAAACAAACAAAAAAGCAAAAGTTACTTGACACAAATTACTCTAGTGATATAGAGAGGAAATGCATATAATATATTTGCAGTTAAATGTAATAGATTAATAAATATTAGGATGATATCAAATTATTGCAAATTCTCTTTGGGCATTTGTGGGGGATAGAACCATGCAGTACTTGAGTAAATTTAGTCATTTTAAAGCCGCAGAACATGATTTATATTATTATCCTTACCTAGCGAAATTCACTTAGTGTGCTTTCTTCAGAAAGTAACATATCACTTCTAGGAATGAATTTTTTCATTGGTTGAGAGCATAAAGATCGAAGATTTAATTGACATATGAAGTAATTCATACAGTTTTATGAATCATCCACCTATTTTGGCTATGAACATAGTGAGGTGTTTCATTTTTTGTATTGATAACATATACATAGAATCATAGAGAAATTCTTTTTAGTGAAGCTGGATGATTCTGTCTGTGAATCATTGTTATCAGTGATCCATTAAATACTTAATGCTAGTAAGTATTTTAGTTGTGTGTGTTCTTTTTTTTTAATGGACCTAATTGGTACAATAGATACCTTTAAAAATCATTATATATTCTTTCTCTTTTACTCTTCATTAAAAGAGGAAGAAATATCAAGTTCAATCTGAAGAAAAAGTTTATGGCATTTTAAGTCTATGCTGATTTCATCATTCTACATTTAGAAAATTTTGGCATTTCATTGTTCCATTTGTTTTCACTTTTTTTATTTTTAGTCATTTTGCTTGTGTAGTTTCATGTTTTCTTGTCACTGTATTCATAGTTGTTATGTGTTGTGCATTAGAAGCATCCATTCTACACCAGTCCTGCTGTTATCATGGCACACGGTGAGCAGCCCATCCCTGGTCTCATCAATTATTCCCATCATTCAACAGGCAGTGCAGATGAACGGGTAAGACAAGAAGCTTTTGCATTAATGAATTTGCAAACATGCATCCCACTTCCTCTCCTTAGAGACAGGCTGTAACATATTGTGGAAGATGTGTTATTTTATTCTGATGGGCCTTCATTTCTTACCAGAGTGTAAGAGCCATTGAGTATATTCCATCAAGGAATATCCTATGCCTGATGAACTGTGTTATCATTAACATTTTGCAGTTTATGGCAATGAACTTTTATTACATGAGTTTCAAGAAATTCATTGCTCAGAAGTTATTTTTTCTTAGCAATTTCATCAGATATTTTTGAATAAATTTTCTGGCATAATTAAGATAACCCTTTAAGCAGATCACTTTGAGTCATAAAAACAACAAATTTTAGAGTCCTCTATGGTTTTTAAAGAAAGAAATGTATAAGAATTTTTTTTAAAAAAAGAAAAAAGCAAGTTGGTCAAGCTAATAGTTAATTTGTATTAATCTTGCTTTTTTTCCTCATGATTTTGCATCTCATTTTCTTTTTCTTCACTGGATTCTCATTACAACCGTTTACAGAATTGAATCTTGATACAAATTCTGTGATTCCTCATCTTCAGAAACAAACTTTTAAGGATACATATTTGTTCTTTCAGTTACTGGTTGAATGATAGCTTATAAAAAAATGTCAGGTTGGAAAGGTTAAACTGAGAAGTATAAATCATTAAGCAGTGATAATTTAGACTATGTCTGCAAAAAAAAAAAGCAATCTAAACCCCTAATATAGATATAAAATGAAAGGAGGGAAAAAAAGAAAATAATAAAGTGAATTTTGGTCTTAAATACTCAGGGAAGAAAAAACACCCAGAATTTGGAGGGGAAATAAACCCAACAACTTAGCATGAGTAATCTCTTGGGAGATGTACTACCAAATGATAATTTTAACCCTTATATTCTATAAGCCATATCTGGTTGGAAATAAACTTGAATTAGTCAAAGATCAAGTAGAATATTTAAATCTTGTTTAGTAAAATTATTAGTGAATTTCAGTTGATAAGTAGTAAGTGAATTTTCCAGATATAGCTTTGTTATTAAATATTCGAAAATTACCAAACTTGAAGAAGGTCTGTCATTTGTATTCTCATCTCATAAAGCAACCACTACAACTATAATAATCATTCTGGTTTTCAAGTTAAAATAATTGGAAATTTCTGTATTCATAACCAAGATTTTAAGATATCATGTTCTGAATATCTGATCAGCATACCAAACATTATTTGAATGACTCTTCTTCTGTTCTTCCAAGAGTTATACATAGTACCACTCTAGATGCATGTGAGAGAAATTAATTATTAGTGCTTAATTCTCTGGAGGAACTTATTGAAAATGGTTGTAAAACTGTTCTAACCGAATGTCCTTCTATAGCATCACCCAGGAGTTTCTGATTTATTAAACATTTATTCACTGATATTTAATGATCCTTTGTAAATTGTATTGATCTTCTTGACAGATGTTCAGTTTTGCAAGTAGACTCACATTTTTTGCACTTTCTTTGACAAATGACAATCAAAGAGTATAATATTCTTGTTCTTTAGACCTGACATCTATAGAAAAAAATGAAAATTAGAAATAGGTAACAAAATAATGAAAAAGAAAGCCTTTAATATTCTTAGTGCTTCTAAAGGAACTATGTTAACTTGAATGCTTATCTGGCCCTAACTTTATTAATGAGCCTCATTGGTTCTGAATGACTTGGTTTTTTTGTCAGTGTGTCAGATAAGTTTTTTTGTCAGTGTGTCTACATAAGAACAATCATTTGAGATATCTACATATTCTATTTGACTGATTTTTACAAGACTTAATCATGTAAAATTAATATTTGAAAGGGAACACCTGATTACCTATTGAAAAGAAAAATCACATTCTGAGGCATGTGAAGCAATGTAGAATAATAGAAATATCATGAAAATAATTTTAGATCAGAATAATCTTAAAATCAAAAAACCTGGATGTATACCCTGATTTCATCACTTAATTATTAGAGATAAATTATTTAAGATTTAAGCTTGTTTCTCATCTATAAAATGGAAATAATAATTGCCCTATACCTCACAAGAGATAATTATTTATAGCCAATGAGATGATATATATACTGAAAATTTTGTAAACTTTGTAAATTCAGGGTTGAATATTTACAGAATTCTTTCTAGGTATCAAATGCTATGCTTGGTCCTCAGAATGTTCCAGCCCATAAAGAGTTCATAATCTAGCTCTAGTTGCTTTTTTTAAATTATTTTTATTACTTTCCTAACTCAATTATCTACTTCTTGTAATCAAGCACCTGAAGTTTAATCAATGTACTAACTGTTTAGTCATTATTAATGATCTGCTGACTACTTATTGCCAAACTGATCAACTTGCTATTTCAGGAGATAAGAATTGACATTTGTTAGGTGACTCGCCAGCAGCCATTTCTTATTCCATCTTCCTAACACAATACCACATCTCCCAATCTTATGGTTTGGGTGGAATTGACAAAACCTCCAAAGGCTGTTGGCTTACTATTGTGTAATCAGCATATCCATTTTACCTTGCTAAAGGTAATTAGTTCAAGGAACATAGCCAATCATAGCCAGTGAGTTTCCTCTCTTAGATTTTATTTGAATTACTAGCAACACAGAATCTCTGTTCCTAGTCAGATATGAATGAGGAAATATACAACCCCAAGAATTGCCATTTTGGGCCCCTGAAAGGAATGTGTGCCATGATGGAACCAACAGTAAAGAAACTATCCTGTTAAGGGGAAGATAGAAAGAGATATTGGGTCTAGGTAACATTGTTTGAACAACTCACTCAGGCCCCTCTGGAACTATACATACCTATTGACTTTTCAGTTACATGAGCCAATGGACCTTTTTTGAAAAACTAATTAGAGATAGAGATGGTGGATATACTTTTATTTATAATCAAAAAGCATCTTAACTAATACAATATATACTATCTCATCAAAGAGATAAAAAGTCTTCCTTATAATGACTGAAATACATCAAATAGGAATCCGTGAAGTTTCGTATTTGGGTGAAAAACCTAGTTTAAGAGGATAGAGGATCAGAAAATATGACATAAAGGAGGAAGAGAATGAAAATAAATCCCACCACTCTATGTTAACAAAATAAATGAAGGACTTTTCAAGGAGACTAAATTCAAATCTGAAGATGACAACTTGTGTTTTGCAGCCTCAAGGCAACTGATAGGCTCAAAAATCAAAATCATAATGATAGGTAAAGGAGAAATTTAAAACAGAGAGAGAATATAGTCTTAGAGGTTCATAGTAGGAAATCTCATCTTAGTGACAGAAATATCTTCTATAGAAGTCCAAAACAATAATGGGCTGCATTGGATGAAGCAAAATCTACTGCTTGCCTTGGGAAGAAAGAGTTGGTGATTTCCCCTTGGTAAATGATATGGAGAAAGCAGTATGTCAAATCCACATGGCCAGTTAGGAGAAATCTGTCTTCCTGCAGCATTTATTTGGAACTTGAGACAAAAAATGCTGAGTTAGCAACCTGCCATGTGTATAGATTTGCCTAGAAATAAATGACACAGTTGCAAACAACCAGAGACATATTATAAAGTTTTGGTCAGAAAACTGAAGGATATACAAATACATACATGTGGTTTTATTGTTTCTTTTTATCCATGAGGATTTTTTATATATTAAGATAGTAATATTAACTCGTTCGTGACCGCTGATGTGAATTTCTGTCATTTCAAATTCTGTTCCTGGTTACCATTGTTGTGAATTTCCATCATTAAAAATTCTGTTCCTGATTGCCACTGATGTGAATTTATATCATTCCAAGTTCTGTTCCTGGTTGCTACTGATGGAATTTGTGTCTTTGTAAATTCTGTTTCTAAATGTTGCAATGTCATATGTATGTGTTACTGTATTTTGCTTGAAAAATGAATAGTTGGGCAAGGAGAAAGTTGAGATAATTATCTGATATCAACCGCACAATGTTGTTATTGATTTACATAGTTGGTAAAAATTGCAAGTTGGTCATTATTTTGTTGCAATTAGTGTTGTATATACTTGTATTTTGATATTTCAGGGCTTTCATACTTCATCGTTAAAAATAACTTATCATAATTATGGAAAATGAAGAAACATTTGCTGATGAGATTTCTGAGGTCAGAGGTGAATCCAGTGAACTTATTAGTGATAGTGAGACAGATAGTGATGTAATGCTACAATGTAAACAAAGAAATATAACGCAGATAATCTATGACAGTGAATATAGTACTGGTGAGAACGAATCAGACACTGAGTGGACAAAATATGATCCAAAAAAGAAAACTTAGAAGAGTTTATTGGTAATCCAGCTGTCGAGGTAGTTCCAAATGATCCTCAAAGTGTAAATGAAATTGTTGGACTGTTTATTGGAGATAATTTTATAGAATTGATCACAACTGAAACTTACAGATATTATGATCAGATGCACCACAGATATAAATGTCCAAAGAAATAAAAAAAAGTGGAGCAGTACTGCAATGTCTGAGATGAAAAAAATTCTACCATAAAATATTTTGATGGGACAAGAAAACCACAATACATGATTGTTGGTCAACACGTCTGTCAATTGTAATGCCTTTCTTTTCAAAAATAATAACATGAAATAGATTCCTACACATCTTGTGGTTTTTATATTTTTTCAATAATGCAGAAATGTAGTCAAATCCAAACAGATTATACAAAATTGAACCCATAATAAATTATGTGTTGAATAAGTTCAACACTGTGTACAAACCTGAACAAAAACTTTCCTTGAGTGAATCCATGATACTTCATTGTGGAAGACTATCTTTTCAGGTTAATAATCAAAATAAATATACAATGTATGGAATGCTAGTCAGAGTAGTTGGTGTCTCCAATTTTCCAATTTTCAATTGTATTGTCTCCAATTTTCAGCTGTATTGTGCAAAAGGCGACAGTTTAGAAAAGACCGTTTCACTTGTGCTTAACAACAGAAGTTTATGGCAACCAGCTTCAGATTTTTTTTTCACCTGTGTTCAGTATTAGGAAAGTGAAAAATTTGCTGGTAGCAAATGTATTGATCGAGTACCAATCATTCTTCTAAATTTTTTACGTATGTCAACTCTACGTATATTCTCATCTTGCTCATGATAAATTTGAGATACAAAGTAGTTAGGAACACAGAACTAACTGCCTGGTGACTGAACTGATAAGTCCAAGGCAGTCTGGTTCCAAGATGGGTACTCTTAATCACTGTGCTACTCTCAGTAAAAGAGTAAAACAGAGTAAAGTTCTGGAAGTGACTAGCTAATCACAAACTCTCCTCAAAAATGAAAATTGGGATTTTTGGACCTTAGTTTGAAATACTTAAATAAGATGTGACCAGGCATAGTGACTCATACCTGTAATCCCAGCACTTTGGGAGGCTGAGGCAGAATGATTGCTTGAGCCCAGGAGCTCAAGACCAACCTGGGCAATATAGCGAGATCCTGTCTCTACCAAAAATTTAAAAAATGATAATAAGATGCACTGTACAACCTAAAATCATAAACAATAGGTGTATTTGGAAGTTTACTGATCCTGATGCTGGGTGGAGTATGGCACAAAACTTGTAGGCTCTTTGACTCGACCCAGAAATGATTTTCAGAGCAGCCAGCAAAGTTTTAAAACAGAGTTTATTAAAGAAAGAAAAGGGCAGAAATATAGAAAAACGTGCCTTGGCATGGGCATCTTGGAGGAAGACCATGTTTTGGCTTTTGACAAAAGGCCCAATGTATTTTCACAACAATTGATATGCTAAAGAAGGTGGGACATAGGTACCCTGGAGAGAAAACGCCTCTGCCTCTAACAGTGGAAGAGTGGTCTTTTCCAAAACACACATTTTGCCTTCGTAGGAGACTTGCCAGACTTCTGAATACACAAGTTTATGAGGTAAAAGGTGGTCTTTTTATTATTTCTATGGCTCTTGATTCCTGGTCCAGGAACCACCTAAATAAAGTTTTCCTTTGGTGAGCTGGGTGTATGGGGTAGCCTGGGAGTCCACATTAAATTCACATTCCAGCCCACAGGGTGGTTTGGCCTGTTGACAGAATGCCTGGACACTTTCTTACTACAAACTAAATACTGTCTATAAGAAAAGTATCTGTCTATGCCTAACCTCTACTACCTACCCTGCCTCAATCCAGGAAAAATAACTTTAAGCTGTAAGCAGCTATGGAGTAAGAAAAATATTTAAATAAACCAATGGAACCAAATACTTAGGAGAGCACAGTATGATGTGTTAAGAATCTTTTTTAAAGGTCAAGTCACAACACTCATGCAAATATAAAATAAATATGTCAGATTTTATTCAACTTTTTAATTAGTGAGAGAGCTAATAAATTGTTACACCAGTGCAAACAAGAATTCAGAGGACATAGGCATATATCAATAGCCATGAAATCTGGAGTGAATTTATAAATAGATACAAAACTTGGTCAATATACACTGGGCAGTAATCAGTTGACCCTGCCCAGGGTAAAATTTATTTGCATTTGTCTCATCTTGCTCATGATAAATTAGAATAGTTAGGAACACAGAACTGCCTGGTGGCAGAACTGATAATTCAAGTCCAGGCATTCTGGTTCCAAGATGGACATTCTTAATCACTGTGGATTTCTATGGACAAGAATCATTACTTGCACTATTATCAATTTTCTACAACTTACAAAATTGTAATATAGTGAAAGACAGTGAAAAAAGTACAGATAATCCAAAAGGGTATGCAAGTCAAAGCATTCTAGTAATCTTTGTAATCGCAAAAATAATGTTTTAGCACAAAAAATAGCTAGTTTCATTAGGTTTGGCTTGATTTCTTACATAGGTAAGCAAGAGTATTATTAATTAACTAGATAGCCTATTGATATTTGGGTTTTTCATTTTTTATTTTTTACAAATACTGAGACCACAAAATAAATGTATATCATGATAGGGAGTCTCAAATATTTCTTTTAAAAGTCTATTTTTGCCATCCCAAAGTTAGGAAACTAAGCCAAATAAACCTCATCTTATTTTGCGTGCACTATCTGTCATTTGGGTAAATTCCTCTCTTCTCCAGGTTACCAAAATCCTATTACCACATATAAGTGATCTTCCTTACCATGTGTAAGTTGGGGCCCTCTACTTTAGGTAGCAGGTTAGTTTTCCTGGGAGGACTTTGTAAGGATTGGTTTCAGAAGTACAGCCAACATTTGTTCTTTAGAGTAGTAAGCGATATCTAATTAGGTAAGCACCATACTCAAATATTCACTCCAGATCAAGCCTTGCTTGTACAATTAGTTGGTATAATTATAACCTGTTAAAAAGGAAGATTTTTTTTTTTAATATTCTTTTTATTTATTTATTTATTTATTTTTGAGTTGGAGTCTCGCTCTGTCGCCTAGGCTGTAGTGCAGTGGCACACATGGCCATCACAGCCTGCTGCATCTAAGTGATCCTTCTGCCTCATCCTTCCAAATTACTGGAACTACAGGCAGGCATCACCACACCTGGCTAATTTTTTGATTTATTGTAGTGACAAGGCCTCACCAAGTTGCCCAGGCTGGTCTTGAACCCCCGAGCTCAGGCAGTCCTCTCACCTCCACCTCTCAAAGTGCTGGGATTACAGGCGTGAGCCACCACTCCCAGCCAGGAGGATATTCTTATTAGATTTATGCAAATAACTATATTGTCAAGAAAAGTTAGGAGACATAGTAAGAATTTCGGAACTCTGAGGAAATCATTGAGAATCAAATATCACTTTTAAATGTTTTACTAAAATGTTTAAGAAATCAAGGTTTACTAAACTGAATGAGTTACACATAACTTAAAAAGAAAGAAAATGAGCTTCCTCTTATATTTTGAAAATAGAATTTTGAAACAACCAACATTAATAATATTCCAAACAAATAGCCAGGAAAATAGATCTTCTTCTGTATTTGCTTTTTGGTCCTATGTTTATTCAGTCCTATATAATTAATTCTTATTCAGATGGGCCTTGACTTAGCAGTCTGCTTTCATGAAAATTTCTGCTTCTGGAGTTCTGGAAATCTGACTTAGTCCACTGTTGTGGTCTAAAAGTTATCTAAACAGTGTCATTTCAGAAGTCCACCCATGAGTTTATTCTTTGAAGTGTCAGTAGTTTAAAGTATCTAGTACAATTCTTTCCATGGGGGTTTTGAAACTTTCTTTGTTGAATACACAAACTCTGGCTTGTAGTTTATAGCATAACCTTCAGATAAGCATTAAAAAAAATCTGTAGATGACAGAGAGTTAATAGCTGTGGTTAGCTGTGACCAGTAATATCAAGAGGAGAGTAAACTTCACTTAGGTGATAGAGCATAGCTGTTTCAAAAGAATTTTGATCAGTATCTCCCTGTAGAGTAAAAGCATTATGGACAAAACTCTCATATATATGGTTAAATTATTTTTTTTTCACAAGGATACCAGGACAATTCAGTGGGAAAAGGAGAGTATTTTCTTTCTTTTTTTTTAATGGAAACATCTTTTATTTATGTACAATTATAAATGAAAAACGATTGTTTTGCCTAATCCTTTTAAACACTACTGAGGCAGACAGGCTGGAGGACATTAGCTTCATTTTACAGTATTTTCAACAAATGGTGCTAGAAAAACTGGATATTCACAGGCAAAAGAATTAAGTTGGGCCCTTATCTAACACTCAACTCAAAATGTATCAAAGACCTAAAGGTCAGACCTAAAACAATACAACTCTTAGAAGAAAACACATCAAAAGCTTCATGACACTGGATTTGGCAGTTTCTTGGATATGAAACCAAAGGCAAGGGCAACAAAAGAAAAAGACTGCATGAAAATTTTAAAACTGTACATCAAAACACTGTCAACAGAGTAACGAGGCAACCCACAGAATGGGAAAAAATATTTGCAAATTATATCTAATAAGGGATTAATATCCAGAATATACAGAGGACTCATAAAGCTCAACAGAAAAACTACCTGATTCAAAAATGAGCAAAGGACGTGAATAGACATTTCCCAAATAAGATATACAAATGGCTAACAGACATATGAAAAGATGCTCAATATCACTAATCATCAAGGAAATACAAATCAAAACCACAGTGGTATATCATATCACACCCATTATGATGGCTACTAAAAACTAAAAAACAAATAGAAAGTTAACAAGTGTCAGTGAAGGAATGGAGAAATTGGAATGTGTGCACTGTTGGTGGGAATGTAATATGGTAAAAGTAGCTGTGGAAGAAAATATGGTGATTCCTCACAAAATTAAAGATTGAATTACCATATGATCCAGCAATATCATTTCTGGGTATATATCCAAAAGAATTGAAAATAGGATCTCAAAGAGATATTTGTGTATCCATATTCATAGCAGCATTATTCGCAATAGCTAAAATGTGGAAGCAATTCAAGTGTCCCTCAACAGATGAATTGACAAGCTTATGTGTTATTTCCAATTAATACAGTTGTCCAGTCTTTAAAAAGGGAAAAATATCTGCAATATGGTACAACATGGATGAACCTTGAGGACATTATGCTAAGTTAAATAAGCCAGTCAGTCGCAAAAAGATAAATATGATTCCACTTACATGAGGCAGTTAGAGTAGCCAAAATCATAGAGACAGAAAGTAGAATGTGAGGTAATATCTATGTAAATTAGCTTAATTTAGCCATTCCCTAATGGATACATGCTTTAAAATATAATATCGTATATGATAAACATGTACACTGTTGTCACTGTCAATTGATTTATTTAAAAGAGTTGAATGCTGGTTGACAGGGTCTGAGATATATTTAATGAATAATGAGTTTCCATTTTATAAGATGAAAAGAGTTATTGAGATGGATGGTGTTGATGGTTGCACAGCATCACGAATGTACTTAATACCGCTGAATTTTACTTAAATAGTAAAGTTGGTACATTTTATGTTAATGTATATCTTATCATAATTTTTTTAATGAAAAAAATACATTGTGGACAGGAAGATATTAATAATTCTCCAGGAACTTTACATACTGTTTCTGAAATATTTACATTAAAATAATTTTTACCTATATAAATTTAATCTAAGGAAAGCTAGGCTTCTCTTTTGATATGACAGTTCTTTGACTGTATTAAAAGAACACATTTTTATAATTACTAGGGCTTCTGGAAAATATCAAATATAGTTTTAGATACCTGAATTTTTTTAACATTTTTTATTTTTAAATTGTGGGGTACAGTTAAGGATTAGGTATACAAATATGCATTGTGCAGGTACCCTTGTTGATGAGGTGTGCCTCCCACGTCCCAGACAGAAATTGACTACCGTTAATCCCACCTCCCTTTCCTTTCATGCCCCCCCATAGTTTGCCACCACTGTCAATCCTTTTCTTATAGTATTACGATAGTTGTTTAAGGTCCACTTATGAGTGAGAACATGTGATACTAAGATCTTTGTTTCTGTGAAAGATCACTCAGTCTTATAAACTCCAATTCCATCCAGGTTGCTGTGAAATTCATGATTTTATTCTTTTTTATGACTACGTAATATTCCATTGTGTTTATGTACCACATTTTTTTAATCCAGTCCCCTTTTGATGGATAGCATGGTTGCTTCCATGATCTTGCTGTTGTGAACAATGCTACCATAAACATACGTGTGCAGGTATCTTTTTATAGAGTGATTTGAGTTTTTCAGGGTATATTCCCAGTAGGGGGATTGTGGGGTCATATGGAAGGTCAATTTCCACAGAGGCTGCACTAGTTTACACTTCCACCAACAGTGTAGAAGTGTTCCCTTTGCAACACATCCTCTCCAGAATTTTTTATATTTTGAGTTACTGATAATGACCATTCTGACTGGAGTTAGGTGGTATCTCAGTGTAGTTTTAATTTGCATCTCTTTAATGACTAGTGAGATTGAACATTTCTTCTTGTATCTGTTGTTGAAGATGAGTTGGTTGAGAAATTGGGGTTTTGCTTCTGGAATCTCAATTCTATTCAATTGGTCTATATGCCTGTTCTTGTACCAATACCAAGCTGTTTTGATTATTGTAGCTTTATAGTAAAGTTTGAATTCTGGTATTGTGATACCTCCTGCTTGGTTTTTTTTTGCTGAGGATTGTTCTGGCTATTGGTCGTTTGTGCTTCCATATGAATTCCTGTATTGTTTTTCTTAGATTTGAGAAGAATGTTGCTGGTAATTTGATGGGTATTGCATTAAATCTGTAGATTGCCTTAGGTAAGATGGACATCTTCACAATGTTGATTCTTCCAATCCATGAAGCATGGGACATTTTTCCACTTGTTTGTGTCATCTTTGATTTCTTGGAGCAGTATTTTGTAGTTTTCATTGTAAGAGTCTTTCACGTCTCTGGTTAGGAAGATGCCAAGATATTTCATTTTTTGTGTGGCTATTGTGAATAGGATTGGGTTTCTGTTTATTTATTATTGGTGTAAAGAAATGCAGTTGTCTTTTGCACATTTATTTTATACCCTGAGACTTTGACAAAGTCC
Source organism: Cephalopachus bancanus (assembly GCA_027257055.1). NCBI lineage: Eukaryota > Metazoa > Chordata > Mammalia > Primates > Tarsiidae > Cephalopachus > Cephalopachus bancanus. The sequence goes on from JAPVLO010000104.1 coordinate 2,693,823, forward strand.
TTTTGTCAGTGCAAGGAGGCTTTTGATAGATTCTCTTGGGTTTTCAAGGTACACCATCATGTCATCTGCAAAGAGAGATAGCTTGACTTCCTCTTTTCCTATTTGGATACCCCTGATCACCTTCTCTTTTCTGATTGCTGTAGCCAGGACTTCAAATATTGTACTGAACAGGAGGGATGAGAGTGGGCATCCTTGTCTTGTTCTCGTTTTCAGGGGAAATGGTTCCAATTTTTGTCTGTTTAGAAGTATACAAGCTGTGGGTTTCTCATAGATGGCTTTTAGTATTTTGAGGTATGTTCCATGTATGCCTAGATGTTCGAGAGATTTTATCAGGAAGAGGTGCTGGATTTTATCAAAAGCTTTTTCTGCATCTAGTGATATAATTGTGGTTTTTGCTTTGACGTCTGTTGATGTATTTAATTACATTTATGATCTTGCGAATGTTGAACCAGCCTTGCGTCCCAGGGATGAAACCTACTTGGTCATGATGGATGATTTTTGAGATGTGTTGTTGAATCCAGTTTGCTAGGATCTTGTTGAGAATTTTAGCATCTATGTTCATCAAAGATATTGGCCTGTAGTTCTCTTTCTTTGTTGGGTCATTACCTGGCTTGGGTATCAATGTGATGTTGGCTTCATAAAATGATTTGGGGAGATTTCTCAATCGCCCGGAATACTTTCAGTAGGATTGGTATCAGCTCCTCCTTAAATGTCTTATAGAATTCTGCTGGAAAGCCATCTGGTCCAGGACTTTTTTTGTAGGTAGTTTTCTTATTACATAGTCAATTTCCTTGACTGTTATTTGTCTATTTAGGGTCTCAATTTCTTCTTGTTTCAACCTAGGGAGGTTGTGTGATATCAGAAAGTCCTCCATTTGCTAAAGGTTTTCAAGTTTGTTTCCTTACAAGTGTACATAGTCTCTAATGATCTTTTGTATTTCTTCGGGGTCAGATATGACTTCATCTTTTGTGTTTCTGATTGTGTTTATTTGGGCTTTTTCTGTTTTTTTCTTGGTCAGTCTAGCTACGGACCTCGATCTTGTTTATCCTTTCAAAGAACCAGCTTTTTGTTTCATTGATTTTTTTTTTTGAGTTAGAGTCTCACTCTGTCACTCAGACTAGAGTGCAGTGGCCGCTCCCGGCCACCACAGCCTCAACCTGCTGGGCTCCAGTGATCCTTCCGCCTCAGGCTTCCAAGTAGCTGGAACTACAGGCATACACTACTACGCCCGGCTAGTTTTTTGATTCATTGTAGAGATGAGGTCTAACCAAGTTGCCCAGGCAGGTCTTGAACCCGCGGGCCCAGGCAATCCACTCACCTTGGCCTCCCAAAGCGTGGGATTACTGGCTGAGCCACAGAGCCCAGCTCATTGACTTTTTTTTTGAGTTGGAGTCTCAGTATGTCGCCCATACTGGAGTGCAGTGGCCGCCCCCGGCCACCGCAGCCTTGATCTGCTGGGCTCCGGCGATCCTTCCACCCCAGCCTTCTGAGTAGCTGGAACTACAGGAGCGTGCTACCATGCCCGGCTCATTTTTTTTTTTTTTTTTTGATTTATGGTAGAGATGAGATCTCTCACCTGCCCAGGCAGGTCTCAAACCCGCGGGCTCAGGCAGTTCACTCACCTCAACCTCCCAAAGGCGCTATCTTTTTGTCTTCTACGTTCCGGATTTGGGCTTTTATTTTGGTGATCTGGATTCTGCTGCTGAAGTTAGGGTTATGTTGGTCTTGCTTTTCCAGCTTCTGTAGGTGTCTTGTTAGGCTGTTAATTTGTGATCCTTCCATTTTCTTCATGTGCATTTGTAGATGAATTCCCCTCTTACTACAGCTTTCATGGCATCCCAGAGATTTTGGTAAGATGTTTCTTCATTGTCATTTGTTTCCAGGTATCTTTTAATCTCTGTTTTGATTTCATCATTGACCCAGGAGTTGTTTAACATCATGCTGTTTAGTGTCCATGTCTTTCTGGGTTCGGGGGGGAACCTTGTTGGTGTTGATGTTTATTTTTATTCCACTGTAGTCCAAGAAGGTGCATGGCAAAATTTCGATCTTTTGAAATTTGTTTATGCTTGATTTATGGCCAAGTATGTGGTCGATCTCAGAGTATGTTCCATCCGGTGGTTAGTAGAATGTATATTCTGTGGTCATTGGATGAAGTGTTCTGTAGGTATCAATTAAATCCATTTGGTAAAGAGTCACATTGAGGTTCTGGATCTCGTTGCTGATTTTTTGTGCTGATGATCTGTCTAGGGTTGTGAGTGGGGTATTAAAGTCCCCAGCTATGATAGTATTAGAGTGAATATCTTTTTTGAGTTTACTTAGAAGCTGCTTTATGAAAGTTGGCACTCCTATCTTGGGTGCATATATGTTTAGGATAGATATTTCTTGTTTATGAATTGAAACTTTTATCATTATGTAGTGGCCTTCTGTATCTTTTTTAATTTTTGATAACTTAAAGAGTATTTTGTCTGAGATTATGATCGCAACTCCTCCTTTCTTTTATGTTCTGTTCGCCTGAAAATTTGTTTCCCATACTCTTACTTTGAGTCTGTGAGTGTTTTTTATAGTGAGATGAGTCTCTTGAAGGTGATGTATTGTTGCCTGGTGATATTTTCTCCACTTTGCCATTCTATATCTTTTCAGTGGTGCATTTAGTCCATTCATATTCTGACTAATTTTCGAAATGTGAGAGTTGATCCTTATCATAAGGTTCTTATAGAGTTGTTGTTGTTGTTCCTATATGTTTGTTATGTTTCTATTGGTTTTGGGGTTGGTTCGTGTGTGTTTTTAATCTTTTTCCTGTACTCCTGTGAAGAACGTTGTTGTTCTTTTTTCCTTTTCTTCTGTGTTTAATACTTTCCTAAGTGTTTCTTGTAGACACAGTCTGTTGGCTACATAAGTTCTTAGGGATTGGATATCTGGGAGAGATTTTAATTCTCCCCCACTGATGAAGCTTAGCTTGGCTGAGTAGGTTATTCTCGGTTGAAATTGTTTATCTTTTAGAACTTTGAAGATAGGACTCCAAGCTCTCATAGCCTAAAGGGCTGTAGATAAATCTGCTGCTATTTTAATTGGTCTTCCATGGTAGGTAATCTGACCTTTTTCTCTTGCTGCCTTTAGGATTTTTTCTTTTATACCTACTTTGTTTAGGTGAATTATTATGTGTCTGGGAGGTGATCTTTTCATTTGTTGTCTTGCAGGGGTTTCTGAATCTCTTGTGTTTGAATTTTCACATCACTGATGAGATGAGGGAAGTTTTCTTGAATAATTTCATGGAATATTTGTTCCAGAGTGGACTCTGTCTCTCTTTATGCCTCAGGAAGTCCAATTACTCTTAGGTTTGGTCTCTTGAAGTAATCGCTCATCTCTTGAAGGTTTTGTTCTGTCTTTTTAACCGTCTAATGTTTTTGACAGTTTTGGTTAGTTCTATATTTTGGTCCTCACGTTCTGAGATTCCTTCTTCTTCTTGGCTAATTCTACTTTCCATGCTTATCAGTTTTTGTTTATTTCATTTGTTTTTGTTTATTTCATTTATTTGTTGTTTATTTCACTCACAGTGTTCTTTACTACTGTTATCTCAGTTATCAACTCCTTCCTAGTTTCCTCTTATCTGTCCTCAATTCTTTTTAATCTCTCCATTAATGTCTTAATATCTGGGTTTGTAGTTTGAGACCAGTCATTCTAGGGGCTCTTCATTGTTTGCATTCCAAAGTCAGTTTCCTTAGTGTCTGACCTCCCAGGGGTCTGTGAGAGACCCCCATATTCTTCTTTTGGTTTTTCTTCATTTGTGTAGATTTTTCTCTCCCCTTTTCCCTCCCCTTCTTTAATTCCGTTTTTCAGGGAATACGGGGTTGCTTTTACTTCTTTTTGTTCAATCTCCTGTTCTTCTTTATGAGTGTCTTTGGCTTTGTTCAGTTTTGAGACTGGACTGTAGTTGGGAGTGTACTTTTTGCAGTTTTGAGATTTAATTGAGGGGGATGCTGTGATTCAAGATCTATCTGCAGATCCCAGTATCCACCAACAGGTGTATGGGCACACTGGAACCCACTTCCCAATGCCTTACAATCTGTCCATGCAGTGGGTTTTAGGTTTGCTTCCTGGAAACAAAGGAGGTAAGAAAAAGGAAAATAATGGAAGAAGTGGGGGGTCAAGAGGAAGTTGGAGAGAGAGAAGAGTAAGAGGGAAAACACATACATACCAACTAATGAATGAAAAGAGACACAAGGCCAGAAAAGTATAAAATACAAACAAGATTCCCTAAAGCATACTGGTAATCACACAGACAGTCCAATAAATTCATGCCTTTTGATGTGCTTTTCCCCAACACAAACAAGTAGTCTAACTCAAAAAGCAAACAAAAGTGAGCATAACAAACAGCCAAAACAATAAAATAACAAATCAAAATAAGAAATCATACTAGCTCTGAAGTCTTTCCTGAATGTCTAAAGTCTCTTCAGCTCTGATCTCTAGCCTCTCCCCTTTGCAGGCAGATAGACTTACTCATAGGTTGGGTTGGTTCCCTTGGCTTGCTGCCTGAGAGGTTTGCTACTGGACTGAGCTGCCTGTGTCTGATTCAGCATAGGGGAGGGCCTTTTGTCTCCTGTTTGCAAGGCTTCCTTAGAAACAAAGGTGATGGCTGCTCATAGATGGATAGGGCAATGCAAATCTCTGCCTGGAAAATGGCTGTGGTGGGCAGCTCCTCTTTCCCCTATCCTTTCTCTCCCCTTGTCCTTTCTGCTAGTCTGGTCTTTGGATAGGGCAGGTGGCAGTGGTGGCAGTGGCTTTGTCCCCCCACAGGGCACTTCAGCCAGAAATGGAGCTGATATCTCTGAGAGACAGGTGCCTAGAGCCTCCCTGGGCGATGGTGGCTTGAGATGGGGCTGAGTGGGGACCTGGAACCCAGGGCGGGGGCCTGAAACTCCAAGGGTGAGCACTGGCTGTGGTTTTGGGTGCTTCAGCCCAGGTGGCGGTGCAGAGCCTGGAGGCACAGGAGCTGGTGGCCTGCATAGGCAGCGGTGGTCTTGGGCCTGGTAGGGCGCCCCAGGAGGGAATCGAGCCTGTAGTTCCAAGGGGCAGGCATGGAGGGCCTCCCTGGGCTGCCACAGCCCAAGACTGGGCTGGGTGCCTAGCCAGGGAGTGAGCTGGCATCAGCTGAGTGCACGCAGAGTGTAGCCAGCAAGGGAACCCAGATCTCTACAAGGCGGTATCCGAGGGCCTCCACAGGTGGTGGCAGGTGGCTTGGGGGCCGGGTGAAGTGGTGTAGCTGGGGAGGGAGCTGGGAGCTCCACTGGCGTGGGCCTGCCTGGAATGAAGCAGCAGCTGCAGAGGGGCTGCGGTAACTGGCCAGGCATGGGATCGAGGGTCTTCAGGCTTCAGACCAGTGCGGCTGGCTGTGGAGTGGGTGGGTGAGTAAGAATGTTTATGGGAACTCACTTTCGGAGAATCTCACAGTCCCACCTGTGCCACTGCCATCTTACCGGAACTCACAAGGGGTTCAGAAATTGACTAGGAGATTTCCTTGTCCAGCATGTCCCTCTTCTCCTTCAGTTTCTGAATGTCAAGGTGCAGAGACTTCTTGTTGGTTCCATCAGCATGGCCAGACTTGAGAGATTGCCGAGGGGATTGGAAGGCCCAGCAGCGTCAGTTCAGCCTGGTTCCGTCCTGGTGAAGAATTCTAGGGGAGAGCCTGATTGCACCGACAGCTCACTCCCAGAGGAAAGGTGTACCGCGCCAGGTTGAGGGAGCGGAAGCAGACGCTAAGAGCAATACCTGAATTTTTTAATAAATCTGTTACATATTTGAGATCAATTTTTGAGTAATCAGAGGAAATTTGGGCATTGTGTGCCTGAGAAATAATTTTTGTTTGCCTGTTTAATGAAAGCCATAATAAAACAATACTTAAAAGCCTAAAAAGTAATATAGTTGTTAAGAATGAGTTCTTCCATAAGTGAGAAACTTTTGTTCTTTGGGAGTTTTCCCCCCATAAATTCTCAAGTACATAATAAAGATAACATGTAGCACAGAACATTATTCTTGTAAATCATGGCATCTCTGTCTAGGTAGATCATGTAGATCATAGGTAAAGGCATTAATCAGTAAATCAGGGAGGAAGGCACATCAAAGTTAAATGAACTTTGTTGATATCCTAACACATTTTATAAATTATTTTCAGGCTCAGCTATTATAAATTAACAAATACACTTCATTTTCCCAGTTTTATTACTCATAACATTCTTTCAAATATTCTGGAACAAAGTGACACTATATTTTAGGGCTGCAGTTTTTTCTTCATGATAATATTATATGTAATTTATGTTAACATTGCAATTTGTCAGTTACTGCTTTTTTCAAATGAATCAGTGAATAAGTATTTTAAATGTTTTCACTTTGATTTCTAATTCAGTAAATATTAATAGTTGTAACTAACATACACAAAATATTCTGAAGTCTTAATAAGTTTTAAATGTGTAAAGGGGTCCGGATAATCACAACTATAGAACAAAACTTTTTCCTCTTAAAAAAAAACAACATTTCTTCATCCCTATCGCTTCTACTAATAGTCTTGGCTACTAAAACTAATTATAGCTTTTAATGAAAGTAAGTCACTTCTATGTTACAGAGGAAATTTAGGGGTTAATAATTAAGAACTGTCTTACATACATGCAATTTAGCAGACAGTAAAGCTCATTCACATACATAAAACAATTTTCTGTAACCATATACAATCCTTTTATTACTTTTTTTTTCTAGAGACAGGTTTTCACTCTGTCACCCAGAATGGAGTGCAGTGACATGATCATGGCTCACCACTGCCTCAAATTCCTGGGGTCAAGCTATTCTCCCACACTAGCCTCTCAAGTGGCTGGGACTACAGATGTAAATACCACACCTGGCTAATTTTTCTATTTTCTAATTTTTCTGTCAGCCTGGGCTGATCTCCAGCTCCTGGGCTCTAAGCAGTCCTCCTGCATTGGCTTCCCAAAGTGCTGGGATAATAGATGTGAGCCACCACACTGGCCTTAAATGAGCCCTTTCAGGTTCATCTCATTATTCATGCATTTATCCACATGTTCATTAAACACTCAGTACATATTTTGTGCTGCTACGTATATGCAGTGACCACAAAGTCAAAGACTACAGCCCAGACCAAAGCATGCTGAAATTCTGTCTGTAATGGAGTGCCCATAGGCATACTGTATACATGCTTATGGCACTGGCCAAAATAAAATTATTTTAATGCAATGGTGGATTACAGTTGTGAGCCACTGCTTTTTATAGAAGTAAAGAAGAACACATTCATAAACATGACACACAACTCTAGCATCTATATACTAAATATTAACTGAAAGGGAAAAAACTAAGGAAAAATTAATGTAAGTAGAGAGTTTATTTGGGCCAAGTTTGAGGACTGCAACCCAGGAGCATAGATTGACTTCAGTTAACAATAATTACAAATAGGTTTTTAAAAGAAAAGAAGAGGCAGCTCCTAGGTTTTTTACTAAAAATTTACAAAAAATAACATAAGCCATTGATTGACTGTGCCTTATTCTTTGTATCACAAATTACAGGAAAAAATGGCAAAAATGAGACCTCACCAAGTCACTAATTTATATACAGCCGGTGTTGCTTGTTAAATTATTTCTGGTCTTTGGAATACCATAAGTTTAGTTTTCTCAGAGGAAGTAAAACAAGGATACATAGTAGAAATATAATACACATAAGAATTATAGTCCTTCTTTAGAGACCTGTAGCCAGAAAATATTTCAGGATGTAGTCCACATTGTAAAACAATAATAATAAAAACTTGAAAACAATGGTCAGAACTGGAATCTAATAACAGGAATAATATAGTTTTCCTCTGAAACATGCTTTTCCTCTCTCCAGTTTCCCATTTCTTTTTCTTTTTCTTTTTTTTGAATTGGAGTCTCACTCTGTTGCCCAGGCTGGAGTGCAGTGGCACACTCACAGCCAACCAGTGTCGACTTACTGGGCTCCAGTGATCCTTCCACCTCAGCCTTCCAAGTAGCCGGACCTATAGACGTGTGCTACCATGCCCATAGTTTGCCATTTCTACCAAAGATAAACCTTAGTAGGACTAATTTACTTGAAAAACAATTTTTAGTATTATATTTTACCTGTTAATTTATTTGAAGTGCACCAAGAGTATTGATTGACCATATAGGCTCTGTTAAATTGACTTTACAGAAACTTTTTTATGAGAAATTTCAGATTAGACTTTTTAAAAAACATTTGAGACTAAGATGTCAAGCCAAGGATTTGCCATCAGACTGTACCTGTAATATCTGTATGAAGTGGGTGATTGTCTCTCTTCTTGAGGTCCCAAAATATTTTGAGGTTCCTGGGCCTGTCAAAAAGTGACACTGTTTACTTTGAACCATGCAGACAGGATCCCAGGTCAGTCTTTCCAAGGAGCTTTTTATCAACTCTATAAAGTCAACCTTAATTTCTTGAATCAGTTGAGTCACATCTGAAAATACACCTTTTGAGTCAAAGCCCTGGTAAAATAACCAGTGTCTCTAATTGTGTCCTGTTACAGAAGAAGACAGATTCTTATTAAACTTTAACAACTAGATTACTATAAAATAAGAATACTCATGAATAGCTTCCAAATTCTGGAGAAATCAGGTAGAGAGAAAGATAAGTGTTACAAATTTTTCAAGTGTTTCAAACAAAGTCATAAAATCATTTTAATCCTCTATCAGTTCAGTCCCATGTAATTAATTCTTGTTCTGCTTGATGTTAGGTTAGTAATCTTCATGAATGCATCAGTTTTTGAGTTTTGGAAGTTTTCATTTAATTCACTAATATGATTTCCAAAGTTACCAGGAACTTGTATTAAAAAGTTCTTGTCAGGATTCTTTTCCATTAACTTCTTTGAAGAAAATCCCAATTTTGGAATGTAGCCAATTATAATCACTTTTTGAAAAGAATGAAAGTAAAGCAATGATTGTGGATGACAAAAGACTTAGAGTAGCCATGTTAACTGACCAGGAAATTTGGTTGCTTGTGTAGCATATAATAATTTAACATAATAACTATAATTATGTTTATCAAGACATTTCAGAATTTTATGAATCTCATACAGTTTTGGAACACATATTAATGCAAATATAATTCAAAGAAAGGTGGACACCATTTTTTATTTGACAATGCTTTTCATATGATTTTGGCGTACCAAATGAGCCTAATATGTCTCTCTTGGATGTTCAGGAGTGCCTTTGGGAAAAGACGTAATTTTAAAATTTGAAGTTTGATTTTGAGAAGTTTGTCAAAGATCAAAGTTTTTAAACAGTTAATCAAAATAGAATCACAGGTCACTGTGAAATAATAGTCATTCTCTTAGCCAAAGTGATCATTCAAATATTTCAAAAAGCAAAACTGTTTACTCTTTGATAGAGAGTTGACTCAAAGACTCAGTTTACAAATGAACAAAAGACCTAATGAAGACGGCATGAGCCAAACTCTCCTCTTTTTTGTTCTTTGTTTTGTTTGCAGCATTCACAAAAGGTATATAAAATCTTTAGGTTTAATATTAATAAAACCTTCTATACAGATATATCCCATCTCAATCAGTTTTCACCACATAAGAGTTCCATAAACCCTTCATAACCTTTTGCTATTTTTCTCATTCTTTCTTTCCCAACTTTCTGTACCCACTGTTTATCTCATTCTTTCTTTTTTTCCCCTTCAACATAAATAAGCCTTTAAGTGACCTCTAAGTTACTAAGTTTTGCAAAACAAGCTGAGGAGGGGACTGTAAAACAATTATAAGAAGCTACAACTGAAAAACTTGTTCTGTCCTTGGGTAGTGATAAGGGTAAATTACAGTGAACTGCTAGAAAAACATGAGCAATATAACTTTCACATAAGTTCCCCAAAAGAAGGAAACACTATGAGGTTGAGTTGCACGATGCTTCCACAGTGCACTTCACTATACAGACATTCCATTTGGGCTGGTGAACAATCCAAAACAAATCAGCCCATGCTATGATCAGCCCTTACCCCATGGGAATCCTTTTTCTTTTTTTTTTTTGAGTTGGAGTCTCACTCTGTCGCCCACACTGGAGTGCAGTGGAGTGCAGCCTCGACCCGCTGGGCTCTAGCGATCCTTCCGCCTTAGCCTTCCAAGTAGCTGGAACTACAGGCAGGCACTACCACGCCTGGCTAATTTTTTGAATTATTGTAGAGATGAGGTCTCACCAAGTTGCCCAGGCAGGTCTCGAACCTGCGGGCTCAGGCAATCCACTCACCTCAGCCTCCGGATGTGCTGGATTACAGGCTGAGCCACTGAGCCCAGCTCCCATGGGAGTCTTATTGCTCAATGAAACAAGTATTGTCATAGTTGCCAAGTGTTCAAATCCTGCCTTTCTTATCTAAATAGACAAAGAAATGCAGTAACAACCTCTCACTGCATTTGCTGTCAGCCAATTCTAAAGCTACAGCTTTTGCTTGTAGTGATCAGCTATTGCACGCAAAAAAGTCAAGTTATCTCTCACAGTACAGAGTAATCCTCCTTGTTACTGCCAAAATCCAAAGAGATCAGATAATGCAGTGAAAAAGAGAGCAGAGCTTTAGACTGAGATAAACTTGTCTACGACACTTCAGATTCCACAAGGAAAACAGAAGACCCCAAAAAGGGAATGAGTGGCACCTTTTTTTTTTGTATTCTTTCAGGGATCTTTGAGTCATTAAAATTTTCCTGTAGATTTCTTTATGTGCTATGAAAATGGCAAAGTGAAGGAAGAGCAGAAAGAAGTGGATCAACAAGTCTTAGAAGAGCCAATTTGGGGAGATTTTTCGCCTTCTAAAAGACCAATAAAGTTGTACATTTTTCTCAGCAAAAATCATGCCAGCAAGATAGGATGCAAACAAAGGGATCAGACATTTTAAAAATGGGGTTTAACGTGACTAAAAAATCCCGTAAACAAGGCCCATGAGAAAAAGAGAGAGGTCTTAAAAAAAAAAGCAGATTATATATACTAAAACATATAATCTTTTAGTTATACATATGCATATAGATGGAATATCAACTTTTAATTAAGCTGATATTAAATAGAGCTCTTTTAAAAATAAATATTCCCATGTATCTTATGAGATTTTAGCCGGGGTAGGGGAATAGGTCTCCCATTTAATTTGGTTCTGAAATCAGCTTTTTAAAAAATTGTGTATGCAAATGAGTTACTTTAGGCCTTTCAAAACATCTTCATTTTGGTTTATGAACATTCCAGATTACATCACTCAATATTCCTAAATATTTACAAGAGGACAGCCCATAAGTGTTAAACATAAATTCAGCTGATGTTCTAAAAAATATCACGCAGATTTTAAAGCTTAATTTCCCATAAATTTAGAAACTTTGCAAAAGTGACCAAGGCCAGGAATGTATACTACTTGGACTATCTCTAACAGCCAGGTGGCAGCTGGGTATTCAGAGTATAAGGACCAGACCCTAATATTATGCCCATCCAAAAGAGCAAAAGATGGGTCCCTAAGATGTTCTTTTGTTAAGCGATGCCCTGTGAGGGGCTACATCACATCCTGGGCCATAACCCTGATACCTCTACAAAGTCTCCAGTCACTTGGAGCACCCACATGAATCAGAGGGAATAAATCACGTCTTTTTGAGGGTACAAGAGAACTCACCTTCATACACTTTTCAGTTTGGAAATAACAAGAATTGGTCACAAATGAAAATTAAAGTCCAAATTTCCAAGGAACAGAAAGCAACTGCATTCTTTATTTTTTTTTAATTTTTTATTATAAAGATATGGGGTATAATTCAGGGTTAGGTATACAAACATTGATTATGCAGGTACCCTTGTTGATAAGGTATGCCCCTCCCTCCCCTAGCAGTTTCCCTCAACTGCCAATACCACTCCCTCTCCCCTGACAGTTTCCCATTACTACCAAATGCTTTCTTATAGTATTATAAAGCAACTACAGTCTTAAAGCATGCTAAGTAAAATGAGACCACCACTGCCAGACTGCCATTCCCTTTATCCAAGCCTTCTGTCCTGAGGCAGAGGCAGGAAAACCTTGACCCAAACCTTCTGCTGTGAGACACAGGCAGAATAAAAGTTCTCTGCAGAGCTCATTACCTGAATTGCCTGTCCAAAGAAAAAACTGAAGTCTTTGCTTTTAAAGCAAAGAGAGAGTTTGAAAAACATTCCAATATAAGTCTAGACCTTCAACCAAAGAGTGAGAAGTCTGAATTCAGAAGAACTCACCCTAAGCACCTAATGGAACTTCTGAAGACAGGGCAAACACAGTACATGCTGGTACCAAGTGCAGCTTTCAGAGACAAACAAGTGATCATGGATAGTTACTCTGAATCCTGCCAACTTATGCCAGATATGTCAACTTAAAGGAAAAAAAGGAGGCAAAATTAATATACATAGAGAGTTCATTTGAGTTCATTTGCAAGTTTGAAGACTGCGACCTGGGAGCATAGATTCAAGTTGCCCTGAATATATGATGGGAAACCCCAAAAATGTCAGAATTATTTTTTTGAGGACAGGTCCCTGAAGTACAGGTTTTCTCCACTAGGTAAGTATTCTAGGAAGCCATTAGCATCAGTGTACCAGCTAGTGTTGTGAGAGGTTGCATTCAACTTCAGTGACTATTTTGGTGGGAGATTCGTTCAGTGCATTTGCGCATCTCATGATGAGTGAATAACAAGCATACCTGCCGACACTGCACTGAGTGTTTCTGACTAAATCAGTATGACCCCCCAAGTCCCACCATCCCTATTTACCTGATTTCACCCCAGGTACTTTTTTTGTTTGTTTCCCCAGATGAAAAAAAGTCTGAAAGGGAATTATTTTGCTGATGTGGAAGAGACGAAAGAACAATGGCAGAAGCACTAAAAGTCATCAAAATTGATGAGTTCAAAAACTATTTTGAGCAAGGCAAGGCCGACCACAGTGGCTCACATCTATAATCGCAACACTTTGGGTGGCCAAGGCAAGAGGATAGCCTGATCCCAGTTTGAGACCAGCCTGGGCAACATAGTGAGACCTTGTCTCTACAGTAAATCAAAAAATTAGCCAGGCATGGTAGCGCACACCTATAGTCCCAGCTACTTGGAAAACTGAGGTAGAGTGATCCCCTGAGCCCAGCAGTTCGAGGCTGCAAGTAGCCTTGATCACACCACTATACCTCAGCCAACAGAATGAAACTCTGATTCAAAAAAAAATAAAAAACTACGTGGGCTCGGTGGCTCAGCCTGTAATCCCGCGCCTTTGGGAAACTGAGGTGAGTGGATTGCCCGAGCCCGCGGGTTCAAGACCTGCTTCTGCAGACAAGACCTCATCTCTACAATAAAATCAAAAAATTAGCCAGGCGTAGTATTGCGCGCCTGTAATTCCGGCTACTCAGAAGGCTGAGGCGGAAGGATCACCGGAGCCCAGCAGGTCGAGGCTGCGGTGGCCGGGAGCAGCCATTGCACTCCAGTCTGGGTGACAGAGTGAGACTCCAACTCAAAAAAAAAAAAAAGTTTTGAGCAGTAGAATAAACCATCTTGATAGGTGTATTGTACCAAATATAGAATACTTTAAAGGTGACTGAAATTTGACTATACAAAAATAAGTAAACAATTTTTTATAAATAAATTCCTGGTTGTTTGGGGTTCCCCATTCATACATTCTGAAAAGCAACAGTTATAAGAAGGTTTTTATTTTTTATTTTTTTATCAATATTTTTTATTTTGATATTGTAGGGTACACTTAAGGGTTACGTATACAAATATGCTTCATTTAGGCACCCTTGTTGATAACAGGTGTCTCCCCATGCCCAGACAGATGTTTACTACCCATCCCCCCCCATGGTTTCACCCCCCCTTGGTCCCATCCCCCCCATGGTTTCACCACTGTCAGTCATTTTCTTATGGTAGTGCGTTGGATGATCAAGGTCCACTATATGAGTAAGAATATGTGATACAAAGATCTTTGTTTCTGTGAGAGGTCACTCAGTATTATAGACTCTATCTCCATCGAGGTTGATGCAAAATTCATGATTTTGTTCTTTTTTATGGCTGCACAGTATTCCATTATCTATATGTACCACATTTTTTTAATCCAGTCCTCTTTTTATGGACAGTGTGGTTGATTCCAGGTTCTTACTATTGTGAACAATGCTGCGATAAACATTCGTGAGCAGGTATCTTTTTTATAGAGTGATTTGAATTCTTTAGGGTATATTCCCAGTAGGGCGGTGGCAGGGTCATATGGGAGGTTGATGTTTAGAGCTTTTAGGAATTGCCACACTGCTTTCCACAGAGGTTACACTAGTTTACACTCCCACCAACAGTGTAGGAGTGTTCCCTTTTCACCACACCCTCTCCAACAGCTATTATTTTTTGAGTTATTGATAATTGCCATTCTGACTGGAGTTAGGTGGTATCTCAGTGTGGTTTTGATTTGCATCTCCCTGATGATTAGTGAGGTTGAGCATTTCTTCATGTGTTTGTTGGCTGCTCGGACGTCTTCCTTTGTGAAGTGTCTGTTCATATCTTTTGCCCATTTTATAATGGGGTTGTTTGTTTTTTTCTTTCTAGCATGTTTGAGTTCTTTCTAGATCCAAGATGTTAAGCCTTTGTCAGACCTGGAGTTGGCAAATACTTTTTCCCAGTCTGTGGGCTGTCTTCCTGCTCTCTTGATGGTTTCTTTGGCTTTGCAGAAGCTTTTCAGTTTAATGAGGTCCCACTTGTCTATCTTATCCCTTATGGCCTGTGGGTTTCAAATTTTGTTCAGGAATTGGAGCCAGTTCCAGTTTCCATGAGGATATGTCCTTCATTTTCTAAGGTTCTTATGGTTTGAGGTTTTACATTTTAGGTCTCTTATCCATTTGGAGTTAATTTTTGTGTATGGGGATAGATAGGGGTCCTGTTTCAATCTTCTGCAAGTGGTCAGCCAGTTTTCCCAGCACCATTTACTGAATAGGCTCTCCTCTCCCCAGTGATAGGTGGTGGAGGCTTTGTCGAAGATGAGTTGGTTGAGAAATTGAGGTTTTGCTTCTGGAATCTCAATTCTATTCCATTGATCTATATGCCTGTTCCTATACCAATACCAAGCTGTTTTGATGATTGTACCTTTATAGTAAAGTTTGAAGTCTGGTAATGTGATACCACCTGCTTTGTTTTTTTTTGCTGAGGATTGTTCTGGCTATTCTTGGTTGTTTGTGTTTCCATATAAATTCCTGTGGTTTTTTTTCTAGGTCTGAGAAGAATGTTGCTGGTAATTTGATAGGTATTGCATTGAATCTGTAGATTGCCTTAGGTAAGATGGACATCTTCACAATGTTGATTCTTCCAATCCATGAGCATGGGATATTTTTCCACTTGTTTGTGTCATCTTTGATTTCTTTGAGCAGAGTTTTGTAGTTGTCATTGTAAAGGTCTTTTATGTCTCTGGTTAGGAAGATGCCAAGGTATTTCATTTTTTTGTGGCTATTGTGAATGGAATTGTGCTTCTTATTTGGGTTTCTGTTTGTTTATTATTGGTGTAAAGAAATGCGATTGTCTTTTCAATATTTATTTTATATCATGAGACTTTGCTGAAGGCCTTTATCAGTGTAAGGAGGTTTTTGACAGATTTTATTGAGTTTTCAAGGTACACGATCATGTCATCTGCAAAGAGAGATAATTTGACTTCCTGTTTTCCTATTTGGATACCCCTGATTGCCTTCTCTTCTCTGATTGCTCTAGCCAGGACTTCCAATACTATATTGAACAGAGGTGTGAGAGTGGGCATCCTTGTCTTGTTCCAGTTTTCAGGGGAAATGATTCCAATTTTTGTTCGTTTAGGAGTATGCTGGCTGTGGGTTTCTCATGGATGCCTTTTACTACTTTGAGGTATGTTCCCTGTATGCCTAGATGTTCGAGGGTTTTTATTAAGAAAGGGTGCTGGATTTTATTAAAAGCTTTTTCTGCGTCTAATGATATAATCATGTGGTTTTTGTTCTGACATCTTTGATGTATTTAGTTACATTTATTGTTTTACAAATGTTTAACTAGGCTTGCGTCCCAGGGATGAAACCTACTTGGTCATAATGGATGATTTTTGAGATGTGTTGTTGAATCCGGTTTGCTAGGATCTTGTTGAGAATTTAGCGTCTATATTCATCAAAGATATTGGCCTGTAGTTCTCTCTTTTTGTTGAATCTTTACCTGGCTTGGGTATCAATGTGATGTTATCTTCATAAAATGATTTGGGGAGAGCTCTATCTTTCTCAATCTCCTGAAATAGCTTCATTATGATTGGAATCAGTTTCTCCTTAAATGTCTTTTAGAATTCTGCTGGAAAGCCATCTGGTCCAGGGCTTTTTTTTTTGTAGGTAGTTTTCTTATTACATAGTCAATTTCCTTGATTGTTGTTGGTCTATTTAGGGTCTCAATTTCTTCTTGTTTCAACCTAGGTAGGTTGTGTGATGACAGAAAGTCCTCCATTTCCTTTAGGTTTTCAAGTTTGTTTTCATGCAAGTGTACATAGTAGTCGCTGATGATTTTTTTGTATTTCTTCAAAGTCAGATGTGACTTCATCTTTTGTGTTTCTGATTGTGCTAATTTGGGTTTTTTCTCTCTTTTTCTTGGTCAGTCTAGCTAGCTAGGGGACCATCAATCTTGTTTATCCTTTCAAAGAACCAGCATTTTGTTTCATTGATTTTTTTGTATTGTCTTTTTGTTTTCTATGTCCTGGATTTGGGCTTTTATTTTGGTGATCTGAATTCTTCTACTGAAATTAGGATTTTTGTGGTCTTGCATTTCCAGCTTCCTTAGGTGCTTGTTAGGCTATTAGTTTGTGCTCCTTCCATTTTCTTCATGTGTGTCTGTAGGGATATAAATTCCCCTCTTACTACAGCTTTTAAGGTGTCCCAAAGATTTGGTAAGATGTTTCTTCATTTTCATTTGTTTCCAGGTATTTTTTGATCTCTTTTGATTTCATCATTGATCCAGGAGTTGTTTAGTATCATGCTGTTTAGTGACCATATCTTTGTGTCTTTTGGGGGACCTTGTTGGTGTTAATGTTTATTTTTATTCCACTGTGGTCCAAGAAGGTGCATGGTAGAATTTCGGTCCTTTTAAATTTGCTTATGCTTGATTTATGGCCAATTATGGGATTGATCTTGGAAAATGTTTCATGCGGTGATAGTAGAATGTGTATTCTCTGGTCTTTGGATGGAGTGTTCTGTAGGTATCAATTAAATCCATTTGGTCTAGAGTCACATTGAGGTTCCGAATCTCCTTGCTGATTTTTTGTCCTGATGATCTGTCGAGGGTTGTGAGTGGGGTATTAAAGTCCCCAGTTATGATGGTGTTAGAGGCAGTATCTTTCTTTAAGTTTCCTAGGCGTTGCTTTATAAAAGTTGGTGCACCTATGTTAGGTACATATATGTTTAGGATAGATATTTCTTGTTGATGGAGTGAACCTTTTATCATTATGTAGTGGCCCTCTGTATCTTTTTAAATTTTTGATAGCTTAAATGGTATTTGTCTGAAATTAGGATCGCGACTCCTCCTTTCTTTTGTGTTCCATTCGCCTGAAAATTTGTTTACCATCCTCTTACTTTGACTCTGTGCGTGTCCTTTCTAGTGAGATGGGTCTCTTGAAGGCAGTATATTGTTGCCTGGTGATATTTTATCTATTTTGCCATTCTATGTCTTTTTAGTGGTACATTTAGTCTATTCACATTCAGGCTAATTATTGAAATGTAAGAGTTCATCCCTATCATAGAGTTCTTATAGAGTTGTTCTTCCACTTGGTTTATTGTCTTTCTTTTGTTTGGGGGGTTGGTTCATGTGTATTTTATTCTTTTTCCTATGCTCTTGTGAAGAATATTGCTCTTTTTTTCCCCTTTTCTTCTGTGTTTAGTACTTTCTAAAGTGTTTCATGTAGACGTGGTTTGGTGGCAGTGTAAGTTCTTAGGGATTGGATATCTGGGAAAGATTTTAATTCTCCCTCACGGATGAAGCTTAATCTGGCTGCGTAGGTTATTCTTGGTTGAAATTGTTTATCTTTTAGGACTTTGAAGATAGGGCTCCAAGCTCTCCTAGCCTGCAGGGTTTCTGTAGATAAATCTGCTGCTATTCTAATGGGTTTTCCATGGTAGGTGATCTGTCCTTTTTCTCCTGCTGCCTTTAGGATTTTTTCTTTTATGCCTACTTTGTTTACACGAATTATTATTTGTCTAGGAGTTGGTTTTCTCATTTGTTGTCTTGCAGGGGTTCTCTGAATCTCTTGTGTTTGAGTTTTTGCATCATTGATTAGATAGGGGAAGTTTTCTTGAATGATTTCTTGGAAGATTTGTTCCAGCGTGGTCTCTGTCTCTCTTTCTGCCTCAGGAAGGCCAATTACTCTTAGGTTATGCCTCTTGAGGTAATCGCTCATCTCTTGAAGGTGTTTTTTTGTTTTTTGTTTTTGTCTTTTTGAGCTTGTTTTCTGTGTTTTTGAGAGTTTGGGTTAGTTCTATATTTTGGTCCTCAAGCTCTGAGATTCTTTCTTTTGCTTAGGTAAATCTGCTTTCCATGCTTATCAGTTTGCTATTTATTTCATTCACAGTATTCTTTATTACTGTTATCTCAGATATCAGCTCCTTTCTATTTTCTTCTTGAGTCGCCTCAATTCTTTTTAATCTCTCCATTAATGTCTTGATGTCTAGGTTTGTAGTTTGAGACCATTCATTCTGGGGGCTCTTCACTGTTTGCATTCCGAAGTCAGTTTTCTCAGCGTCTGCCCTCCCAGGAGTCTGGGTGAGACCCATATTCTTCTTTTAGTTTTTCTTCATTTGTGTAGATTTTTCTCTCATCCTGTAGTGGCTAAAGTCCCTTGAGCTCTGTTCTCCTGCCTCTCCCCTGTGTTTTTGTTGCAGGCAGCTAGCCTGTTGCCTTGGAGGTCTGTAACTCTTAGTTGTCTCAGTCTGTTCAGTGTAGGGGAGGGGCTTTGTCTCCTGTTTAATGATGTTACCGTGGGAACCGAGGTGGAGGCTCTGATAGGTGGGCAGGGTGATACAAGTCTGCCTTGAAAATGGCGGAGGTGGTAGTTTTAATTTCACTTTTAGAGATGCTCGTGTGGGTCTCTAGGCGGGACCAGCTGCACAGCTGGGTGCTGGATCTGGGGTGCCACCAGCAGACTGGGGTGGAGGAGAGGGTCAGGTGTTCCCTCCTCTGGAGCTGGGAGCCTCCAATAAGCACCTTATGCAAGCTTGGTGTTCTGACCCCTTACACAGGCTTGAGGTGGCACGCTGAGTGCCTCAGCCAGTGTGGGCCCGGGGCTCCAGATCTCCAAAGCTCCAAAGGGCAGGTAGTGGCCCTGGGTCCCTCACAGGGCACTTCAGCCAGAAATGGGACCAGTATCTCTGAGGGGCGGGTGCCCAGAGCCTCCCTGGGTGACCGGCAGCTTGGTGTTGGGTGCTAGTCGTGACGATGTAGCCAGGGAGGGAGCGGAGATCCAGGATTCGGGATTCCCCAGCTGGCAGGAATCACATATATAGTGGAGCAGCGGCAGCCGTGCTGCAATATCTGGCCCTGCGTGGGACCAAAAGTCCCCAGGCCTTGTACCAGTGCACCTGGTGGTGGGTCGGGAGCTGCAGGAAGAAAAGTAAGAGTGTTTTTGGGAACTCACGTTCGGAGAGTCTCGCGGATCCACCTATGCCATCACCATCTTCAGGAGTCCCCCCATAAGAAGGTTTTCAAAGGAAAAGAAGAGGCAATGGCTCATACTTATAATCTTAGCACTTTGGGAGGCAGAGACAGGAGGATTGCTTGAGGCCAGGAGTTTGAGACCAGCCTGGGCAACATAGTGAAACCCCATCTCTTAAAAAATTAGAAGAGGCCTAAGTTACTTATCAAGAAATTGCATTAAAATAACATAAGTTTTGACTGGTTATACGTTTTTTGTGTCACAAATTCTAGGAACATAAAGACAATGGGTGAGGCAGCTAGTCAGGAACAAAATGCCTTTAAGCAGTTGTTCCCACGCATGGGTGCAGGGTGTATGACTGAAGTTCCAAACTCATGTCTCTCTGAATCTGATAAATTTTGCATACCTCATATAGTTCAGACTATTCTGAGCTATTTTTCTTTTCTCACAAATCAAAATTATGAATAGTAATCTTTAAAATTATGAATAATAACGCAACAAAATAAAAAATAAATTGTACTTCATCAAAATTAAAAATTTGTGCATTAATGGACACTCTTAAGAAATTGAAAAGACAACCCACAGAATGAGAGAAAATATTTGCAACTCTTGTGTCTGGTAAATTATTAATATCCAGAGTATATCATTAACTCCTGCAACTCATTAGCTAAAGCAAACAAGCAATCCAACTTAAAAATGGACAAAGGATTTGAATAGACATTTATCTAAAGAAACTAATTAGCACGTTAATATCAGCAGTCATTAGGGAACTGCAAATCAAAATCATAATGAGGTAACCACTTCACACCCATTAGGATGGCTACTATCCAAAAGGAAAAAAAGGAAGATCACAAATATTGGTAAATATGTGGAGAAATTGGAGCTCTCCTACATTGCTGGAGGGGTTGTGAAATGATGCTGCCACTATGGAAAATAGTTTGTTCCTCAAAAAGTTAAGCATATGATCAGCAATTCCACTTCTAGTTATATACCCAAAAGAATTGAAAGCAGGGTCTAGTATACCAATGTTCATAACACCATTATTCACACTGGCCAAAAGGTGGAAGTAACACAAATGTACACTGATGGATGGCTAGATAAACAAAATATATATACATACACTGAAATGTTATTCAGCCATAAGAGGAAATGAAGTTCTGATACATGCCACGATATGGATGAACTTGGCAAGGCGAAATAAGCCAGACACAAAATGACAAATATTGTATGATTCCAGTTATACGAGTTACCCAGAATAGTCTCAAATTCTTAAAAGTCAGAAATAGGATAGAAGTTAACAAGGGCTGGCAGGAGGGGGAAATGTGGAGTTTTTGTTATAAGTATAGAGTTTATTTTTGAAATGATGAAAAATTTCTGGAAATGGATAGTAGTGATATTCACACAACATTGTGAATGTACTTAATTCCATGAAATTGTACATTAAAAATGATTAAAATGGTAAATTTTATGTATACTTTACCAAAAAAAAAATTTAATTGTTTAATTTAGGAATCAGTGTTTTCTAATTTTGTCTTATTTTAAAATGTATCTCATTTCAAAATTATCTAATAATTACCCATTAATTAAGTCAATTTACATCAGTCTAAACTTTATTACCTAAAGATCATAGAATGTATCTTCAGGCTGCCATATTAGTAAACCTAAATAATGTTGAAATAAAGTTTGTCAGAATAATGGTTCAATTTATTTAAACATATGTTTTCCATAATTGTAAGCATTATTAAGAATATTGTTAGCTTGATCAATCAGTAAGCCTATACATATAGGGAAAACCACCCAAGAATAAGATGCATACTTATATTTAACACTTCTAAATTTTTAAAAGATCCAGTGTTTTTAAACCAGAATTATTAAGCTATTTTCGTTCACCAAAGATTTACCTTAATTATGTGAGCCTGTATTCTGAAAATATTCATCACTTAGTTTCTACTAATAATTTTTTTAATTCTAGCATATTTAAAGTGCTAGAAACTTAGTTTTCTTAGTTGGGGGAATTTTATGAATAGTTGGTTCCATGTTCTTGCTATTGTGAAAAATACTGCAATAAGCATACATATGTAGGTATCCTTTTTATAGAGTTATTTGAGTTATTCCAGGTATATTCCCAGTAGGGGGACTGCGGGATCATATGAAAGGTCAATTTTTAGAACTTTTAGGAGTTGCCACACTGATTTCCACAAAGGCTCTACTAGTTTACACTCCCACCAACTGTAGAAGTGTTCCCTTTTTGCCACATCCTCTCCAACATCTGTTGCTTTGAGTTGTTGATGATGGCCATTCTGACTGGAGTTAGGTTGTATCTCAGTGTAGTTTTAATTTACATCACCTTGATTACTAGTGAGGCTGAACATTTTTTCATACATCTGATGGCTACTCGTATGTCTTCTTTTGAGAAGTGTCTATTCATATCTTTTTCCCACTTTGTAATGGGGATGTTTGTTTTTTTTCTTTTCCGCATGGTTGAGTTCCTTGTAGATCTTTGATGTTAGGACCTTGTCAGACATGGAGTTGGCAAATATTTTTTCCCAGTCTGTAGGCTGTCTCCCTGCTCTCTTGATGGTTTCTTTGGCTTTGCAGAAGCTTGTCAGTTTAATGAGGTCCCATTTGTCTATCTTATATCTTATGGCCTGGGCACTTCAGGTTTTGATCAGGAATTTGCTGCCAGTTCCAACTTCCATAAGAGTGTCTCCTGCATTTTCCTTTTTGTTTTTTTTTGAGTTGGAGTCTCACTCTATCGACCAGACTGGAGTGCAGTGGCACGCTCCCAGCCACCACAGCCTCGACCTGCTGGGCTCCGACAATCCTTCCGCCTCAGCCTACCAAGTAGCTGGAACTACAGGTGCGCGCTGCCACGCCCAGCTAATTTTTTTATTTATTGTAGAGATGAGGTCTTGCCAAGTTGCCCAGGTGGGTCTCGAACCCATGGGTTCAGTCAGTCCACTCTCCTCAGCCGCCCAAATGCGCAGGATTACAGGCTGAGCCACCGAGCCCGGCTCCTGCATTTTCTAAGGTTCTTTCAGCTTGAGGTTTTACATTTAGGTCTGTGATACATTTAGAGTTAATTTTTGTGTATGGGGATACGTACGGGTACTGTTTCAATCTTCTGCATGTGGTCAGCCAGTTTTCACAGCACCGTTTACTGAACAGGTTCTCCTCTCCCCAGTAGTGAGTGGTGGAGACTTTTTGAAGATGAGTTGGTTGAGAAATTGAGATTTTGTTTCTGGAATCTCAATTCTATTCCATTGCCTATTCTTATACCAATACCAGGCTGTTTTAATTATTGTAGCTTTATAATAAAGTTTAAAGTCTGGGGGATGTGGTACCTCCTGCTTTGTTTTTGTTTTTTGCTGAGGATTGTTTTGGCTATTCTTGGTCGTTTATGTTTCCATATGAAACCTGTATTGTTTTTTCTAGGTCTGAGAAGAGTGTTGCTGGTAATTTGATGGATATTATGTTAAATCTATAGATTGCCTTAGGTAAAATGGAAATGTTAACAATGTTGATTCTTCTAATCCGTGAGCATGGAGTATTTTTCCACTTGTTTGTGTCATCTTTGATTTCTTGGCGCAGTGTTTTGTAGTTTTCATTGTAAAGGTCTTTCACATCTCTGGTTAAGAAGATGCCAAGGTATTTCATTTTTTTGTGTGGATATCGTGAATGGAATTGTGCTTTTTATTTAGGTTTCTGTTTGTTTATTGTTGGTGTACAGGAATGTGACTGTCTTTTGTACGTTTTATTTTATACCCTGAGACTTTGCCAAAGTCCTTTATTGTCACAAGGAGGTTTCTGGCAGATTCTCTTGGTTTTTCAAGGTATAAAATCATTTCGTCTGCAAAGAGAGATAACTTGACTTCCTCTTTTCCTATTTGGATACCCCTGATTACCCTCTTTTCTCTGATGGCTCTAGCTAGGACTTCCAAAACTATGTTGAACAGGAGGGGTGAGAGTGGGCATCTTTGTCTTGTTTCAGTTTTCAAGGGAAATGGTTCCAATTTTTGTCTGTTTAGGTATGTTGGCTGTGGGTTTCTTGTAGATAGCTCTTACTATTTTGAGGTATGTTCTACCTATGCCTAGATGTTTGAGGGTTTTTATCAAGAAGGGGTGCTGGATTTTATCAAATGCTTTTTTTACGTCTAATGGTATAATCATGTGGTTTTTGTTTTTACGTCTGTTGATGTATTTAATTACTTTTATGGTCTTGCAAATGTTGAAGTGCCTTGCATCCGTGGATGAAGTCTACTTGGTCGTGATGGATGGTTTTTGGGATGTGTTGTTGAATCCAGATTAGGAAGATTTTGTTGAGAATTTTAGCATCTATGTTTGTCAAAGATATTGGCCTTTAATTCTCTTTCTTTGTTGAGTCTTTACCTGGGTTAGGTATTAATGTGATGTTAGCTTCGTAAAATGATTTGGGGAGAGTTCCATCTTTCTTAATCGCCTGGAATACTTTCAATACAATTGGTATCAGTTCCTCCTTGTATGTTTTGTAGAATTCTGCTGGAAAGCCATCTGATCCAGTGTTTCTTTTTGTAGGTAGTTTTCTTACAACATAGTCAATTTCCTTGATTGTTATTAGTCTATTTAGGGTCTCAATTTCTTCTTGTTTCAACCTAGGGAGGTTGTGTGATGTCAGAAAGTACTCCATTTCCTTTAGGTTTTCAAGTTTGTTTCCATACAATTGTACGTAGTAGTCTCTGACAATCTTTTGTATTTCTTCAGGGTCAGTTGTGACTTCACCTTTTGTGTTTCTGATTGTGTTTATTTGGGCTTTTTCTTGGTCAGTCTGGCTAGGAGACCTTCAATCTTGTTTTTCCTTTCAAAGAACTAGCTTTGTTTCGTTGATTTTTTGTATTGTCTTTTGTCTTCTATGTCCTGGATTTAGGCTTTTATTTTGGTAATCTGGATTCTTCTGCTGAAGTCAGGGTTTTGGTGATCTTGTTTTTTCAGCTTCCTTAGGTGACCTGTTAGGCTGTTAACTTGTGATCTTTCCATTTTCTTCATGTGTGTTTGTAAAGATATGAATTCCCCCCTTTCTACTGCTTTCATGGCATCCCAGAGGTTTTGGTAAGATGTTTCTTCATTTTCATTTGTTTCCAGATATCTTTTAATCTCTGTTTTGATTTCATTGTTGACCCAAGAGTTACTTAGCATCATACTGGGTTTTTTTTTGTTGTTTTTTTGTTGTTGTTTTTGAGTTGGAGTCTCACTATCGCCCAGACTGGAGTGCGGTGGCTGCTCCCGGCCACCACATCCTTGACCTGCTGGGCTCCGGTGATCCTTCTGGCTCAGCCTTCCAAGTAGCTGGAATTATAGGTGCACGCTACCACACCCGGCTAATTTTTTTGATTTATTGTAGAGATGAGGTCTTACCTGCCCAGGCGGGTCTTGAACCTGCAAGCTCAGGCAATCCACTCACCTCAGCCTCCCAAAGGCGTGGGATTACAGGCTGAGCCACCAAGCCCGGTGCATCATACTGTTTAGTATCCATGTCTTCATGGATTTTGGGGGAACTTTGTTGGTGTTGAATATTTATTTTTATTCCACTGTGGTCTGAGAAGGTACATGGCAACATTTCAACCTTATGAAATTTGTTTATGTCTGATTTATGGCCAATTATGTGGTCAGTCTTGGAGTACGTTCCATGTGGTGATGAGTAGAATGTATACTCTGTCTGTGGTCATTGGGTGGAGTGTTCTGTACGTTTCAATTAAGTCCATTTGTTCAAGCGTCTCATTGAGGTTCCACATCTCCTTGCTGATTTTTTGTCTTGATGATCTGTCTAGGGTTGTGAGTGGGGTATTAAAATCCCCAACTATAATTGGTTAGAGTCAATCTCTTTTTTAAGTTTAACTAGAAGATGCTTTATGAACATTGGTGCTCCTATATTAGGTGCATATATGTTTAGTATGGATATTTCTTGTTGATGGATTGAACCTTTTATCATTACATAGTGACCTTCTTCATCTTTTTAAGTTTTGGATAGCTTAAAGGATATTTTGTCTGAGATTGAGATTGCAACTCCAGCTTTATTTTGCGTTCCATTCACCTGAAATTTTGTTTCCCATCCTCTTACTTGAGTCTGTGAGTGTCCTTTCTGGTGAGATGAGTCTCTTGGAAACAATATATTTTTGCTTCATGATATTTTATCCACTTTGCCATTCTATGTCTTCTCCGTAGTGCATTTAGTCCATTCACATTCCGACTAATTTTTGAAGTGTGAGTGTTTATCCCTATCATAAGATTCTTATAGAAGTGTTATTCTTCCTTTTTGTTGTGTTTCTTTTGATTTGGGGGTTGATTCATATGTGTTTTCAATCTTTTTCCTGCACTCTTGTGAAGAACATTGTTGTTCTTTTTTCCTTTTCTTCTGTGTTTAATACTTTCCAAAGTGTTTCTTGTAGAGGTGGTCTGGTGGCAGCGTAAGTTCTTAGGGATTGAATATCTGGGAAAGATTTTAATTCTCCCCCACTGATGAAGCTTAGCTTGGCTGCATAGGTTATTCTTGCTTGAAATTGTTTATCTTTTAGAACTTTGAAGATAGGGCTCCAAGCTCTGCTAGCCTGAAGGGTTTCTGTAGATAAATCTGCTGCTATTCCAATTGGTCTTCCATGGTAGGTAATCTGACCTTTTTCTCTTGCTGCCTTTAGGATTTTTTCTTTTATGCCTACTTTGTTTAGGTGAATTATTATGTGTCTAATTCACATAAGAGAAGACCAGCTTCTCTTCTCTTTTGTTGTCTTACAGGGATTCTCTGAATCTCTTGTGTTTGGATGATTGCATCACTCATGAGTTTTCTTGAATAATTTCACGGAATGTTTGTTCCAGGGTGGTCTCTGTCTCTCTGCCTCAGGAAGTTTGATTACTTTTAGGTTCAGTCTCTTGAAGGTTTTGTTCTGTCTTTTTAAGCTTCTTTTCTATGTTTTTGACAGTTTGGGTTAGTTCTATATTTTGGTCCTCAAGTTCTGAGATTCTTTCTTCTGCTTGGCTAATTCTGCTTTCCATGCTTATCAGTTTGTTGTTTATTTCATTCACAGTATTCTTTACTGCTATTGTCTCAGTTATGAACTCCTTCCTATTTTTCTTTTTTCTCTCAATTCTGTTTAAGTTCTCTGTTAATGTCTTGATGTCTGGGTTTGTAGTTGGAGACCAGTCATTCTAGGGGCTCTTCATTGTTTGCATCCCAAAATCTGTTTTCTCAGTGTCTGACCTTCCTTCTTTTGGTTTTTCTTCATTTGTGGAGATTTTCCTCCCTGCCCCCCTCACTTTTTCCCCCCTCTTCTTTAATTCTATTTTTCAGGAATGATGGGATTGCTTTTACTTCTTTTTGCTAAGTCTCCTATTCTCCCTTATGTGGATCCTCTGGCTTTGTTCACTTCTGAATCTGGACTATGGATTGGGGGCTATACTTTTTGCAGTTTTGAGATTTAGTTGAGGGGGGAAGCTGTGATTCAGAATCTGTCTGCAGATCCTAGTATCCACCAATAGGTGTATGGGCACCCTGCAACCCACTTCCCACTGCCTTACAATCTGTCCATGCAGTGGTGGTTTAGGTTTGCTCCCTGGAACAAAATGGGGTAAGAAAAAGGAAAATAATAGAAGAAGGAAGTGGGGGTCAAGAGGAAGGTGGAGTGAGAGAAGAGTAAGGGGGAAACAGACAGACATACCAGCTAAAAAATGAAAAGAGGTACAAACACAGAAAAGAAAAGAAAACCCTAGAGCATATATAGGTAATCACACACACAGTCCAACAAAATCCCGTCTGTTGATGTAGTCTTCCCCTACACAAACAGGGGTTCTAAAGAATAGAATGAAGAAGGAAAAAAATCAATAAAATAACAAAAGCAAAGCAAGCATGAAAACATTATCAAAACCTGAATGGAAAAGAAAAAAAAAACTAAAACAAAAAGCAAATAAAAGTGAACAAAACAGTCAAAAATAAAAATAAAAACTAAAAACAAGGAATCAGACTGGTTCTGAGATCTTTCCTGTATGTCCAGAGTCCCTTCACCTCTGATCTCTAGCCCCTCCCCTCTGCTCTCATTGCAGGCGGATAGGGTTACTCATAGCTTGGGTCAGTTGCCACAGGCCTACTAATGGATGGGGGTGAGTCAGATCTAGGTTCACTGGGCTTGCTGCCTGACAGGTCTGCCACACAGATCTGAGTTGTCTGTGTTTGATTCAGCCTGTGGGAGGGGCTTCTGTCTCTCCCAGTTTAGTAAGGTTACCTTAGGCAACAAGTTGGAGGTTGTGCAGAGGTTGGCCGGACAATGCAAATCTCTGCCTGATCCTGAGTCAAAGAAAATGGCTGTGGTGGGTGGCCCCTCACCGGGCATGGACTCCTCTCTGACTTTTCCAGTCTTCTCTCTGTCTGATCAGATCCAGAGCTCCAGCTGATCTGTTATAGCAGGTGATGGTGTGGGCCAGGTGCCAGACAATGGGAATCAGCTGGATTCAGCAGGCTTTTCTTAGGCACGTTCCTGTGGGCAGCAGACACTCCTGCAGGGATCTTGCTGGCAGCGCTCCAATCTCAGGGTGGTGGGGGCTTGCAGTTGCCCTCAGAGGGGGACCTGGTTGCATGCACCCAAATATCCTCTCAGATGAACTTTCACATCCCAACCAGTGCCTGCTCACTCAGAGAGTCTTTATAAACACTAACCTCCACCAAGACTCTTACAGACTGACCTGTTAGTCGCCATCTTAAGCTCCACCAATCCAGGGCTTTTTTTTTTTTTTTTTTTGTAGGTAGTTTTCTTATGACATAGCCAATTTCCTGGGTTGTTATTGGTCTATTTAGGGCTTCAATTTCTACTTGTTTCAACCCGGGGACGTTGTGTGATGTCAGGAAATCCTCCATTTAAGTTTTCAAGTTTGTTTCCATACAAGTGTACATAGTAATCTCTGATAATCTTTTGTATTTCTTTGGAGTCAGTTGTGACTTGACTGTGTTAATTTCTGCTTTTTCTCTCTTTTTCTTGGTCAGTCTAGCTAGGAGTCCGTCAATCTTGTTTATCCTTTCAAAGAACCAGCTTTTTGTTTCATTGATTTTTTTAATATTATATTTTTATCTTCCATGTCCCATATTTGCTCTTTTATTTTGGTGATTTGGATTTTTCTGCTGAAGTTAGGGTTTTGTGATCTTGCTTTTCTATCCTCCTTAGGTGATTTGTTAGGCTGTTAACTTGTTATCTTTCCATCTTCTTCATGTGTGTTTTTAGAGATATGAATTCTCCTCATAGTACAGTTTTCATGGTATCCCAGATATTTTTGGCAAGATGATTCTTCATTTTTGTTTGTTTCCAGGAATCTTTTAATTTCTGTTTTGATTTCCATGTTGATCCAGGAGTTGTTCAGCATCATGCTATGTAGTGTCCATGTCTTTGTGGGTTTGGGGGAACTTTGTTGGTGTTGATATTTATTTTTATTCCACTGTAGTCTGAGAAAGTACATAGCAGTATTTCAATCTTATGAAATTTGTTTATGCTTGATTTATGACCAAAGTAGTGGTTGATCTTAGAGTATGTTCCGTGTGATGATGAGTAGAATGTATATTCCATGGTTATTGTGTGGTGTGTTCTATAGGTATCTTTTAAATCCATTTGGTCAAGTGTCACTTTGAGGTTCCGAATCTCCTTGTTGATATTTTGTCTTGATGATCTGTCTTAAGGTTGTTAGTGGGGTATTTAAGTTCCCAGCTATGATAGTGTTAGAGTCAGTATCTCTTTTAGTTTACCTAGAACTTCTTTATGAAAGTTGGTGCTTCCATGTTGGGTGCATATATGTTTACGATGGATATTTCTTGTTGATTGATTGAAGTTTTTATCATTATATAGTGAACTTCCATATCTCTTGATTTTTGATAGCTTAAAGGATATTTTGTCTGATATTAAGATCACAACTCCTGCTTTCTTTTGTGTTCCATTCACCTGATAATTTGTTTTCCATCCTTTTACTTTGAGTCTGTCCTTTCTGGTGAGATGAGTCTCCTGAAGACAGCATATTGTTGCATCATGATATTTTATCCAGTTTGATATTCTATCCAGTTTGCCATGGTACATTTAGTCCATTCACATTCAGGCTAATTATTGAGACGTGAGAGTTTACCCCTGTCATGAGGTTCTTACAGAGTTTGTTGTTGTTGCTGCTGTTTGTTTGTTTGTTGTCTTTCTTTTCATTTGGGGGATGATTCGTGTGTGCAGATTTTTGTTTTTCAGTTGAAGTGTCACTTCATCGCCCAGGCTGGAGTGCAGTGGCATGCTCAGGACCACCCCAGCATGGACCTGCTGGGCTCAGGTGATCCTTTTGCCTCTGCCTTCCAATTAGAACTACAGGCATGCACTACGATGCCTGGCTAATTTTTGATTTATTGTAGAGATGAAGTCTCTCCAAGTTTCCCAGGCTGTTTTAGAACCCATGGACTCAAGCAATCCTCTCACCTCAACCTCCCAAAGTGCTGGGATTATAGGCTTGAGCCACCACACCCAGCCTATGCATGTTTTTAATCTTTTCCTTGCATTCTTGGGAAGGGTTTTTCCTTCTGTGTTTAATGCTTTAAGTGATTCTTGTGAGTTGACCTGGAGGCAGCCTAAACTCTTAGGGATTGAATGTCTGGGAAGGATTTTAATTCTCCATTGCTGGTGAAACTTAGCTTAGCTAGATAGGTAATTGTTTATCTTTGAGAACTTTGAAGATTGGACTCCAGTCCTTCCTAGCCTGAAGAGTTTCTATGGATAAGTCTGCTGCTTTTCTAATTGGTCTTCCCTGGTAGGTAGTCTGACCTTTCTCTCTTGCTGCCTTTAGGATTTTTTCTTTTATACCTATTTTGTATAAACAAATTACTATGTGTCTAGGCATTGTTCTTCTCATTTGTTGTCTTGCAGGGGTTCTCTGAATCTCTTGTGTTCTAATGGTCACATCTCTGATGAGAAGAGGGAAATTTTCTTGGATAATTTCATGGAATGTTTGTTCCTGGGTGGTCTGTCTCTCAATCTGCCTTAGGATTCCAGTTAATCTTAGGTTCAGCCTCTTGATGTAATTGTTCATCTCTTAGAGGCTTTGTTCTGTCTTTTTAAGCATCTTTCCTATGTTGTTTTTTCTTTCTTTCTTTTTTAAGTTGGAGTCTTGCTCTTTTGCCCAGGCTGGAGTGCAGTGGCAGGCTCACAGCCACCACAACCTTGACCTACTGGGCTCAGGTGATCCTTCCACCTCAGCCTTCCAAGTAGCTGGAACTATAGGCATGTACCACCATGCCCAGCTAATTTTTTTATGTATTATAGAGATGATACCTCACCAAGTTACCCAGGCTGGTCTCAAACCCATGGGCTCCAGCAATCCTATCACCTTGGCCTCCCAAAGTGTTGGGATTATAGGTGTGAGCCACCAGAGTGGTCTATGTTTTTAACTATTTGGATTAGTTCCATATTTTGGTCCTCAAGCACTGAGATTGTTTCTTTTGCTTGGTTAATTCTACATTCCATGCTTATCAGTTTGTTATTTATTTCACTCACTATATTCTTTATTGCTGTTATCTCAGTTATCTACTCCTTTATTCTTTCCTCTTGTCTCTTCTCATTTCTATTTATTCTCTCTATTAATATCTTGATATCTAGGTTGTGGTTTGAGACCATTCATTCTGGGGGCTCTCCATTGTTGAATTCTGAAGCCTGTATTCTCAGTTGTTATCTTCCCAACTGATTGAGACCCATATTCTTCCTTTGGTTTTTCTTTATTTGTGAAGGTTTTCCTTCCCTTATTTTTATCTCTTCTTTAATTCTGTTGTTCAGTGATAGGAGAGATAGCTTTTACTTCTGTTTGCTCATCCTATTCTTCCTTATGTAGATCCTCTAGCTTTGTTCAATTTTGAAAATGGACTGGGGGTGGGGGACTGTGCTTTTTGCAGTTTTGAGATTTTATTAAGGAGGGAGCTGTGATTCAGAAGCTGTCTGCAGATAATAATGTACAGTTACATACTCATTTATGTTCATTTCATTTCTCTGCATAACTGTAGACTGTAAAATCCATGAGGACAAGGATCACATATGTTTTGTTCATATGATTTATCTAGCACCTAGCACAGTTTGGCACACAGTATACAATATATAAATATTTGTTAAATATGTTCCATGGAAAAATATGATGCATCATCTTCATGGAATAGAATTCCATTAACTAAGTTCCCAAGACTGACATAAAAAAGGAAGATGTAGTTACTAATGCCCATTGTATATTATAAGAATTATTTCATTAAATAGTCAAGTTATCAGCATGTTCTGTCCCTATAGTAAGTGAATATATTGTGACTAAGTAATAATGATAATAGATATCATTTTTGAATGCTAACTATATAACAAACACTAGTCTAAGTGTTTTATATGTAGCAAAATAAATTTATACTGGAATGCAAATATCAGCAAGATTATATCCTTTTATTTTCTGGAAAAACAAACTTGTTTAGGAAACCAAATTGTAATAAGGGTGCATTACTACCATTGACAACAATAGCAATTCCGAAATTTTGAAAGCAGTGAGATGATAATTTTGATAAGTACAAATATTCCTTTAAAAATAAGTTTGTATGGATATTTAAATGTTTATTAAAAACAATGTCTTAAAGGCATACCTCATATTTTTGCCATAGACAAAATCATGAAGTGTTTTAATAAATAGGAATCAAATTCTTATGGATTTTGTATCATGGATTTTAATCTAAATGTAAGTCCTTTTACATTTATTGTTAAATTTCACTTTTTTGGATTTAGCCCATATATCTACTAAGGGAGCTTTTAAAATCTATATCTGTTATCCAAATGTTACCTATCTTTTGTAGCTTCTGTTACCTGCAGATATGTTAAACATGCTTTCATTCATGTCACTGATAAAACTTTCTTTAGAACAGGCCATTTCACATACTACTGAATAGCCTATTGGTTGCAATTGCTTAACTAACAAAATGTATTTCTATTCCAATCCATCAAGACCTACTTTCTCTTATCTTGTGCACAAGGCTTTTATGAGTGACTTAGCAAATAATTTACTGAACTCGTGGTACATTGGACTGACAGTTTTGTTCTTTAGTAAAACTTTTGTAACAATTATAGCTCTAGAAGCTCTGTGAAGATATATGATGTATATTTTCAGAAACAACCCACTGAAATATTCATAACCAATCTTTATTATTAATTCATATCCTGTATTGCACACTTGGATGTCTAGTAGGATTTTTAAAAAGTGGTCTACCTTAATGGTCCACCTTACTGGTCTCTAAATAGAGAAGTTGTTAGGGAAGGATGCACATGTTAATGCTGGCCACAAAGCTTAGAAAATACTCCAAAAATATCCACCATAGAGACAGATTGTGGCTGTTGAAACTGTACTCCTTTGTACATGGCTGTTGATTCACTTCAGTTATTGTAAATTTGCTCACTAGTTATCCACAGTTAAATCCAAATAACATAGAACATATGTTGTACAGCCCTGCAAGTTTCTCTCTCCCCCCTTAATTAAACACACACACAACTCAAAGACTGTTAGGATTTTATTTCCAATATTTCTACAGAGAAATATGGAAACATTTTGAAACTTGCAACGTAAGTTTAAACATTATTTTTTAAAAAAAATTTAAGTGGCAAAAATAATGATTAGAAGAGGAAATGTATGCTCACTTATGAATTTCCTTGGCATCAAATACAAATTTGTGTGTTTATTGGTATTTGTACTGGCATTTCAAAAGTCAACAGTATACAGAAGAGGGAATACTATTTTGACTATTTATTCTGATTTTGATAATATAACTTTCCATTTCTTCTTTTAAAAATATCTGCCACTTCGAGATGCGCCTGGGCAACTTGGCGAGACCTCATCTCTACAATAAATCAAAAATTAGCCGGACGTGGTAGCACACGCCTGTAGTTCCAGCTACTTGGAAGGCTGAGGCAGAAGGATCGCCAGAGTCCAGCAGGTGGAGGCTGCAGTGGTCAGGAGCAGCCATTGCACTCCAGTCTGGGCAACAGAGTGAGACTCCAACTCAAAAAAAAAAAAAAAAAGAAAATCTGCCTAACCGGTCAAATTATTTTTAGGGCAGAAAAAGCAACATAGATACAGATTCAGCACAGTTCCTGGAAAAGTTATGTGTTCCCATTACAGTTTCCCTTAATGAGGAATAGTCTGTTGTTTAATAATCCACAGTTAAAATTATGTTGCATATGTAAAGCAGGATTGAGATCAACTGGGACTAATTGTTTTCTCCATGCTATGAGTTGCATAAGATAATAGGAATACAGATTAGTTCTCTGAAAGTAGTAATGTTTCTTTCGGAAGTGATTTGGCGTTTCTTTTTCTCATTTGTGCTGACTTCACCCACTACATATTCTGCTTACTCTAAGTAGATCCCCCCCTACTCCTTGACAAAACTTTGATTCATCTCTCTTACAAACTCCTTATATACATTGCCAAATTGGAATTTTCAGACCTTTGCTCATTACTCCTCATTTTTCTATGCTCTCCTCATGTTTCTCATTATGTTAAAATAAAGCTCATCAAGGCTAAATACCTGTCCTTTCTATTTAAAATTGTTTCTCTAAACTAATACTTTGTTCCATTCTTTCTGTTTCAAAAACTGTATGCAATTCTCAGTTAGTGGCTCTTTCTACTTTCTTCTTAATAAATCTTAACTATGTGTAAGACCTTTTGCTCATTCTTTTATTCTCCCTGTTTGTTGAATATGCTGACCACTTCTTATTTTTTGAAACGGTCCCTCACATGATTTTTATAACTAAAATATTTTAATTGTACAAATAATTGTACTCCTTATTTAAAAAAGAAAATGAGCCGGGCTCGGTGGCTCAGCCTGTAATCCCGCGCCTTTGGGAGGCTGAGGTGAGTGAATTTCCTGAGCCTGAGGGTTCGAGACCCGCTTGGGCAGCGAGACCTCATCTCTACAATAAATCAAAAAATCAGCCGGGCGTGGTAGCGCATGCCTGTAATTCCAGCTACTTGGAAGGCTGAGGTGGAAGGATCGCCGGAGCCCAGCAGGCGAGGCTGCGGTGGCCGGGAGCAGCCACTGCACTTCAGTCTGGGCGACAGAGTGAGACTCCAACTCAAAAAAAAAAAAAAAAAAGAAAGAAAATGAGACATACATAAGCTTAATATCCATTTTGAACCACCCCATCCCATTTTCATTTACCTTCACACTCTTCCAGAAATACATTTTTGTTATTTTGAGGGATATTCTTCAAAATGTTTTGGTATTTTTCTGTACAAACATTGGAAATAAAATCCAAACATTTTTTAAATTGTGTGTTTAATTAAGAGGGGAAAAGGGAAACTTGCAAGCTGCTTCTAAAGTGTCTGTAGATAGAAATGTAAAAGACCAAAAATAAGCAAGGTATTCCCTTTTTATTTTATTTTTTTTTTTACTTTTTAAGATATTCTTGAATAAGAAATGAGCAAAATGGGAAAACCTGCTTTTCAAAATATCAAGATTTAGTATAATGCTATAATTAAAGTAATTTACTATTGGTGCAAGAATTTATGTTTAGACCAACAAAACAGGCTATAAAGCCTAAAACACACACCAACACACATATGGACACTTGGTATACGAGAGAGTATACTGTAGATTAGTAAAGAAGTTCTTTTTTCAATAAATGATGTTAGGACAAAAGGAGAATCATATAAAAAAATGAACCTGGTCCCACTATCTCATACAGTATACAAAAATAAATACCAATTGTATGAGGGACCAAAATATGAAAGACAAAATTGAAAAGCTTTTATAGATTATTGTAGGACAATATTTTTATTATGCTGGATTAAGAAATGATTCCTTTTTGAACTTAAGTAAAATCCATACAACATAAAATTCATCATTCTAACCATTGTAAAGTGTACAATTCTGTGGCTTTTAGTCTACTCACAATATTGTACAACTATTCTTTTTATCTAATTCCAAAATGTTTCACCATACACATTACCCTACGAAAACACCTTACCCATTAAGGTGTCATTCTCCATTCCCTCAGTTCCTTGCTCCTGACAACCATTAATTGGCTATCTCTATAGTTGTGCCAATTCTGAACATTACATATAAATGGAATCACACAATATGTTGCTGTTTATGTCTACTTCCTTTCACTATATATTTTAAAGGTTCATCTATGTTGTAGCATGTATCAGTACTCTTATGACTGCACAATATTTCATTTTATGGATATGATTCATTTTGTTTATCCAATTATCAGTTTATGGTCATTTGAGTTGTTTCCACTTCTTGGTTTTTGAAGTAATGATGCTATATATTCGTGTACAAGTTTTTATTTGAAAACTTATTTTCAGTTCTCTTGGATATATACCTAGGAGTAGAATTGTTGTCATATAACAGTTCTATGGTAACTTTTTGAGGAAATGTCAAAATATTTTCCACAGAACTATACCGTTTTGCATACCCAACAGCAGTGTATGAGCGTTCCAGTCAATCTATATCCTGATTAATATTTGTGATTTTTATTTTTCTTAAAATTTTCATAATCTGGGTGGGTCTGAAATGTCATTTCATGTAGTTTCGATTTGCATTTCCCTAAAAACTAAGAATGTTGAACATCTTTTAATGTACTTGTTGCCATTTGTATGTCTTCTTTGGAAGAATGTCTATTCAAGTCTTTTGCCTATTTTCACATGGGTTGTCTTCTTATTGTTCAGTTGTAAGATTTCTTTATATATTCTGGACATTAGACCCTTATCAGAGATATAACTGAGAAATATTTCCTCCCCTATCTGTAGTTTATCTTTTCACTGTCTTGTAATGTCATTTGCACAAAAATATTTAATTTTATTAATTTTTATTTATTTATTTTTGAGTGGAAGTCTCACTCTGTCACCCAGGCTGAAGTGCAATGACATGCTCACAGCCATGGCAGCCTTGACCTGCTGGGCTCAGGAGTCCTTTTGCCTCGGCCTTCCAAGTAGCTGAAACTACAAGTGTGTGCTACCATGTCCATCTAAATTTCTAATTTTGATGATGTCCAATTTGTCTAATTTTTCTGTTGTGACTTGTGCTTTTGGTGTCATATCTAAAAATTTATTACCAAGGTGGTAAAAACTTAATTATTTTCTTAGAATTTTTCTTTGTTTTGTAACTTAAAATTAGGTCTTTAATCCATTTTGAAGTTTTGGGGTTTTTTTACCGGGGTGAAGGGGTTTGAGCCAGAGTCCAGCTCTGTCACCTAGGCTGGAGTGCAATTGTGCATCACAGCTACCACAACCTCAACCAGCTGGGCTCAAGCGATCATTCAGCCTCAGTCTTCCAAGTAGCTGGGACTGCAGATATGCACTACCTTGCCCAACTAATTTTTTAATTTATTTAGAGACAGGTCTCGCTATATTGCCCAAGCTGGTCTCCAACTCCTGGTCTCAGGCAGTTCTCTCACCTCAGCCTCCAAAAGTGTTGAGATTACAGGCGTTAGCCACCACGCCTGACCATTTTGAATTAATTTTTTATATGGTGTAAGATTATACTTCAAATTCATTCTTTTGCATATTTTCTAGCACAATTTATTTAAAGATTGCTCCCTTCCATTAATTTTCTTGGCACACTTGTCTAAAATCAACTAACCATAAGGTAAGATGAGTGTTTATTTCTAGACTCTCAATTCTAATCCATTAATCTGTGTTTATTCTTATGCAGTACAATACTGTTTTGTTTATGTAGCTTTGAAGTAAGTTTTGAAATCAGGAACAATTTTCTTCCAAGGTTTTATTATTTTTTTTCCTTAGCTATTTGGTTCCCTTGAAATTCCACAGGAATTTCAGGATGGATTTTTCTATTTCTGCAAAGCACTTCACTGAAATTTGATAGGGATTGTGTTGAATCTGTAGATACCTGTGGGCGCTCTTGCCATCTTAACAATATTAAGTCTTCCAATTCATTAACATATCTTTCTGTTTATTTCTGTCTTTAATTTCTTTAAGCAGTGTTTTATAACTTTTAATGTACAGGTTTTATGCCTCATTGGTTAAATTTACATATTTAATGCTCTTTGATGTTATTGTAAATAGAATGTTCTTTTTTTTAACTTTTCATTATTGGTATGTAGAAATACAACTGATTTTTGTGTGTTCTTCATGTATCCTGCAACTTAACTAAATGTGTGTATTAACTGTAATAATTATTTTTTATGGCTTCTTTAGATTTTAGATGTATGTGATCATGTCATCTGTGAATAGAGACAATTTTACTTCTTCCTTGCCAATTTAGATGCCCTTTATTATTGTTTATCTTGCCTAATTCCTCTAGCTGGAACTTCCAGTACAATTTAAGTAGAAGTGGCAAGAGCAGACATCCTTTTTCCTGATATTAGAGGGAAGTTTTCAGTCTTTCATCAAGTAGTATATTCGCTGTGGGTTTTTCATAAATGTTTTTATCAAGTTGAGGAAATTGCCTTCCATTCCTAGTTGTTTTCATGTTTTTATCATGAAATGATTTTTTTTATTAAATGCTTTTTCTACATTAATTGAGATGATCATTTGTGGGGTTTATGTCTTTATTCTATTAACATGGTACATTACATGTGTTGATTATCGTATGTTAAAACATGTTTTAGGAATAAGTTTCACTTGGTCTTGGTGTATAATCCTTTTAGTATGCTATTTGATTTTTCTTTTCTAGTAGTTTGTTGAAAATGTTTGGCCAGGTTCGGTGGCTCAGCCTGTAATCCGAGCGCTTTGGGAGGCTGAGGTGAGTGGATTGCCTGAGCCCGCAGGTTCGAAACCCACCCAGGCAACTTGGCAAGACCTCATCTCTACAATAAATCAAAAATTAGCCGGGCATGGTAGCACGCGCCTGTTGTTCCAGCTACTTGGAAGGCTGAGGTGGAAGGATCTCCAGAACCCAGCAGGTCAAGGCTGCGGTGACTGGGAGCATGCCACTGCACTCCAGTCTGGGCAGAGTGAGACTCCAACTCAAAAAAGAAAAAAAAAAGGAAAATGTTTGCATCCATATTTATAAAAGATTAGTCTGTAGTGTTTTCTTCTTATGATGTCTTTGTTTGACTTTAGTGTCAGAGTAATACTGGCCCAATAAAAGAAGTTAGAATGGTGTTTTTTTGTTTTGTCTTGTCTTTTTGAGTTGGAGTCTTACCCAGTCACCCAGGCTGGAGTGCAGTGGCTTGCTCATGGCCACCTCAGTGTTGACCTGCTGGGCTCCAGTGATCCTTCTGCCTCATCCTTCCAAGTCACTGGAACTATAGGCATGCACTACCACTTCCAGCTAATTTTTAAAAATTTATTGTAGAGACAAGGTCTTACCATGTTGCCCAGGCTGACCTCAAACCCGTGGGCTCAGGCAGTCCTCTCACCTCAACCTCAGAAAGTGCTGGTATTGCACACTTGAGCCACCATGCCTGGAATGTGTTTCTTTCTACTTGTGTTTTCTGGAACAATTGGTGAAGGATTTTGGTTAATCCTTCTTTAAACATTTGATATAATTCCTTACTGAAGCCATCTGGTCCTGTGCTTTTCCATGTTGGAGTTATTTTTTATTTTGGTTCATTCTCTTTATTAGTTATACTTCTATTCAGGTTTTCTATTTCTTCTTGAGTCAGGTTTGGTCATTTTTATCTAGATTATCCAATTTTTTGGCATACAGTTGTTCATAGTATTCTCTTATAATTATTTTTATTCCTGTAAGATCAATAGCAATGCCGCCACTTTCATTCCTGATTTTAGTAATTTGAATCTTTTCTTGATTTTCCTTGGTCAGTCTACTTAAAGATTTGTTAATTTTATTGATTTTTTTTTTAAGAACTAACTTTTATTTTGCTGATTATTTCAGTATTTTTTTCTGTTTTCTATTCCATTTATCTCCACTATAATCATCATTTGTTTCTTCTGTTTGCTTTGGATGTAGTTGCACTTTATTTTCTAGTTTCCTAAGGTAGAAGTCAGTGTATTGACTTAAAATCTTTATTCTTTTTTAATGTCGATGTATACAGCTGCGAATTATCCTCTAAGCACTATTTTACTGCATCCCATGAGCTTTGGCGTGTTGTGTTTTCATTTTCCTTGATCTTGAATTACTTTCTAATTTCCCTTGTGATTTCTTCTTTGACTCACTGGTTGTTTAAGAATGTGTTTAACTTTCACATTTTGTATTTTCCAATTTTTTTCTGTTATTGATCTTAAATTTCCTTCCATTATGGTCAGAGAGGATAAAATGTGGTTTTTCAATACTTTTAAATTTTGTGAAACATATTTTGTAGCCAATATATGGTATATCTCAGAGAAATTTTCACTTGAGAAAAACGTGCATGCAGCTATTACTGGGAGAGTGTTCTCTATATGGCTGTTAAGTCTAGTTGATTTATAGTATTGTTCAGATCTTCTGTTTTACTTGTTGATCTGACTGGTTATTATAAACATTATTGAAAATGGAAGGTTGAATAGCAATCAAGGAAATTGACTACATAATAAGAAAACTACCTACAAAAAAAGCCCTGGACCAGATGGCTATCCAGCAGAATTCTACAAGACATTTAAGGAGGAGCTGATCCCAATCCTACTGAAGGTATTTCAGGCAATTGAGAAAGATGGAACTCTCCCAAAATCATTTTACGAAGCTAACATCACATTGATACCCAAGCCAGGTAAAGACCCAACAAGAAAGAGAACTACAGGCCTATATCTTTGATGAACATAGATGCTAAAATTCTCAAGAAGATCCTAGCAAACTGGATTCAACAACACATCTCAAAAATCATCCAACATGACCAAGTAGGCTTTATCCCTGGGATGCAAGGTTGGTTCAACATTCGTAAAACCATAAATGTAATTAAATTCATCAATAGATGTCAGAACAAAAAACCACATGATTATATCATTAGATGTAGAAAAAGCTTTTGATAAATCCAGCACCCCTTCTTGATAAAAACCCTCGAATATCTAGGCATACAGGGAACATACCTCAAAATAGTAAAAGTCATCTACGAGAAACTCACAGCCAGCCTACTCCTAAATGGACAAAAATTGGAACCATTTCCCCTGAAAACTGGAACAAGACAAGGTTGCCCACTCTCACCCCTCCTGTTCAATATAGTATTGGAAGTCCTGGCTAGAGCAATCAGAGAAGAGAAGGCAATCAGGGGTATCCAAATAGGAAAAGAGGAAGTCAAGTTATCTCCCTTTGCAGATGACATGATTGTGTACCTTGAAAACCCAAGGAATCTGTCAAAAACCTCCTTACACTGATAAAGGCCTTTGGCAAAGTCTCGGGATATAAAATAAATGTGCGAAAGACAATCGCATTTCTTTATAACAATAATAAACAAACAGAAACCCAGATAAAAAGCACAATTCCATTCACAATAGCCACCAAAAAAATGAAATACCTTGGCATCTTCCTAACCAGAGACATAAAAGACCTTTACGATGAAAACTACAAAACTCTGCTCAAAGAAATCAAAGATGACACAAACAAGTGGGAAAATATTCCATGCTCATGGGTTGGAAGAATCAACATTGTGAAGATGTCCATCTTACCTAAGGCAATCTACAGATTCAATGCAATACCCATCAAATTACCAGCAACATTCTTCTCAGACGTAGAAAAAACAATACAGGAATTCATATGGAAACACAAACGACCAAGAATAGCCAGAACAATCCTCAGCAAAAAAAACAAAGCAGGTGGTATCACATTACCAGACTTCATACTTTACTACAAAGCTACCATCATCAAAACAGCTTGGTACTGCATAGGAAGAGGCATATAGATCAATGGAATAGAATTCAGATTCCAGAAGCGAAACCTCAATTTCTCAACCAACTCATCTTCGACAAAGCCTCCACCACCTACCACTGGGGAGAGGAGAACCTATTCAGTAAATGGTGCTGGGAAAACTGGCTGACCACATGCAGAAGACTCAAACAAGACCCCTATCTGTCCCCATACACAAAAACTAACTCCAAATGGATCAGAAACCTAAATGTAAAAACCTCAAACCATAAGAACCTTAGAAAATGAAGGACATACCTTCATGGAAATTGGAACTGGCATCCAATTCCTGAACAAAACCCAAAACCCACAGGCCATAAGAGATAAGATAAACAAGTGGGACCTCATTAAACTGACAAGCTTCTGCAAAGCCAAAGAAACCATCAAGAGAGCAGGGAGACAGCCTACAGACTGGGAAAAAGTATTTGCCTACTCCAGGTCTGACAAGGGTTTAACATCTTGGATCTACAAGGAACTCAAATATGCTGAAAAGAAAAAAACAAACAACCCCATTATAAAATGGGCAAAAGATATGAACAGACACTTCACAAAGGAAGACATCTGAGCAGCCAACATACACATGAAGAAATGTTCAACCTCACTAATCATCAGGGAGATGCAAATCAAAACCACACTGAGATACCACCTAACTCCAGTCAGAATGGCAATTATCAATAACTCAAAAAATAACACATGCTGAGAGGGTGTGGCAAAAAGGGAACACTTCTACACTGTTGGTGGGAGTATAAACTAGTGCAGCCTCTGTGGAAAGCAGTGTGGCGATTCCTAAAAGCTCTAAATATCAACCTCCCATATGACCCTGCAATCCCCGTACTGGGAATATACCCTGAAGAACTCAAATCACTCTATCAAAAAGATACCTGCACACGAATGTTTATTGCAGCACTGTTCACAATAGCAAGAACCTGGAAGCAATCATGGTGCCCATCAAAAGAGGACTGGATTTTAAAAATGTGGTACATATACACGATGGAATACTACACAGCCATAAAAAAGAACAAAATCATGAATTTTGCAGCAACCTGGATGGAACTAGAGTCTATAATACTGAGTGACCTCTCACAGAAACAAAGATCTGAGTATCACATGTTCTCACTGATATAGTGGACCTTGATCACCCAACCTATTAGCATAAGAAAATGACTGATAGTCATAGGGAAACTATGGGGGGGAGAGAGGGGAAGGGAGATGGGATTAATGGTAGTAAACATCTGTCTGGGGACGGGGAGACACCTTTTATCAACAAGGGTGCCTGAACAGAGCATGTTTGTATACCTAACCCTTAACTGTACCCCACAATATCATAACAAATAATATCAATTATTAAAAAAAGAAAGGAAAATGGAAGGTTGAAGTCTACCTCTTTTATTGCTGAGCTTAGTCTCACTTTATAACTGTCAGTTTTTCTTTGTTCGCTTGTTCACCTAGCCTTTTGCTTGTTTATTTTTAATTAACCATCCACTAATTCTAAACTCTTACTAGTTTCCAGAGTTCTAGTTATGTTAATTCTGATGGTTTTTGTCAATTTATTTACTAATTTAGTTGGAGATGGAATTTGGGATTTCTCTAGTTTACTGTTTTCACTGATGTCACTCAAGAAGGATTTCTTAAGACACAAATACTAACCGTAAAATATGTATGTATTTAGCTAAATTAAAGCTAAAAGATTTTGTTCATCAGAAGATGTGATAAAGTAAGCCACAGAGTAAGAACAGGCATCAGCTGGGCTCCATGGCTCAGCCTGTAATCCCGCGCCTTGGGAGGCTGAGGCGAGTGAATTGCCTGAGCCCGAGGGTTTGAGACTCGCCTGGGCAACTTGTTGAGACCTCATCTCTACAATAAATCAAAAACTTAGCCGGGCGTGGTAGCGTGTGCCTGTAGTTCCAGCTACTTGGAAGGCTGAGGCAGAAGGATCACCGGAGCCCAGTAGGTCGAGGCTGCGGTGGCCAGGAATGGCCACTGCACTCTAGTCTGGGTGACAGAGTGAGACTCCAACTCAAAAAAAAAAAAAAAAAAAAAAGAACAGGCATTGGCACCACATACAGCTTATAAAGGACCAGTTAGCTGGGCTCGGTGGCTCAGCCTGTAATCCCGCACCTTTGGGAGGCTGAGGTGAGTGGATTGCCTGAGCCCGCGGGTTCGAGACCTGCCTGGGCAGCGAGACCTCATCTCTACAATAAATCCAAAAAAAATCATCCGGGCATGGTAGCGCATGCCTGTAATTCCGGGTACTTGGAAGGCTGAGGCGGAAGGATCGCCGGAGCCCAGCAGGCAAGGCCACAGTGGCTGGGAGCAGCCACTGCACTCCAGTCTGGGCGACTGAGTGAGACTCCAACTCAAAAAATAAAATAAAATAAAATAAAAATAACCAAAATAGATATTAAATGTAGCAATTCAAGA
This sequence comes from Cephalopachus bancanus, assembly GCA_027257055.1. Taxonomy (NCBI): domain Eukaryota; kingdom Metazoa; phylum Chordata; class Mammalia; order Primates; family Tarsiidae; genus Cephalopachus; species Cephalopachus bancanus. The sequence continues at coordinate 2,737,677 of JAPVLO010000104.1, forward strand.
AAAGAAAACCTGGCCAGTCACCGTAGCTCACACCAGCAATCCCAGCACTTTCGGAATTGGAGGTGAGAGACTTGCCTGAACTCAGGCGCTAAGACCAATCTGGGCAACTTGGCGAGACCTCTTCTCTACAATAAATCAGAAAAATAACCAGGTGTAGTGGTGTACACCTGTAGTTCCAGCTACTTGGAAGACTGAGGCAGAAGGATCACCTGAACCCAGTAGTATGAGGCTGTGATACCTATGAGTGTTCCACTGCATTCCAGCATGGGTGACAAAATGACACTCTGACTCAAAAAAAAGAAAGAAAGGAAAACCGAATAAAGGCGAACTAGAACAAAAGATTTGAACAAGGACTTTACAAAAAATATCTAAATGGCTGATAAATGTATGGAAAAGATGTTCATTCACATTAACAGTCAAGGAAAGGAAAAATAAAACCACAATGTGATATTGATATGTACCCAATAGGTTTTTAAAAATTATTAATACTGACAATATTAGGGAGAACTAAGTTGTAGAATTAGAGGAAATGTTACTATGCTTTGTTGATAGGTGCATAAATTAGCTTAACCAACTTAGAAATTTATAAAAGAAGGTATTCATGCCCTATAACCAGCAGTTCTGTTCTTGAATATATATCCCAGAAATGTATGCATGTGAGTATCATGATTCATGAACAAGAATGTTCATAGTGGTAGAGATCATAATGTCTTCAAAATGAAAACAATGCAAATGTCTATCAGCAGAGTAATCTATATTTACTGCTTCCTTTTCCCTACCCTAAACTTTTTACTTGACCATGTCAAGTTCTGTCATCATCAATTAATGAAATAGCACTCACTTGAGTAACTAATTACTACCATCTTGCTCTTCAATGTCTGTTTCTTCCCCCCTTTTCTAGTTTTTGTCTTAGTATATTCTTCCCATATAACACCTTCAACACTCAGTTACCACTTTCAATTCTATTACCATTCTAAAAATAGAAATCTTATTTGTTTCTCTAACTTTAGCAACTGTAGGTTTCTTTTTTTAAGATGGGGTGGGAGGATTTGTTTCCAAGCTATGTAATGAAATTGCAAATTTATGCTTGTCAGTATTAACTGACAATGGTAATTGAAAATTCCTTTGCCTTATACTTACTTTATGCTCATTTATCAATGCTTTTTTTCCAGAATTTTACAACTCCCCTAAAGTTACGTTTCCCGCTTTGACTTTCCCTTATTCTCATCAGTAGACACAAGCACCCCCAAAATAGTAATAATGAAGCTCTCCTTTTTCCCACAATGTACCCTGCTTTATTATCCATACTTGATTCCTTAATTCATATCTACTCTTTTAACTTTACTAGTAACTTCTTTAATAGCTGAATATAATGCCTTCTTTTCAGCTTTCTCTATTCCTATTCTCTCTCATATTTGCTTTTTAAAAAATATCTCCATGAAACTTTCTTCTTTTTTCCATTCTCTGTTGCTCCCACCTTGATTTTCTTCTTTTATCTCTATTAGTTTATTATGGATATGGGTACCAAATAATGTATCTTCCAAATAAGAATGCTTTTGAAAATGAAAAGAGGTGCTGTTTAATAATTGAATCAAGATAACGGTATAAACCCAAGTTGTTCAAGGAAAAGCAGAATAGGTGGTTTATAGATCGTATCTTCCTCTACCTTTTCTCTTGTTAATCCCTTAATTTTAATATTACCTAGAATTTCCACCATCTTTTATCTCTCATACTCTCCTTGGGTGATCTAAACCATTTGAGTGACTGAAATTACCACCTCAATTGATAATTTTCAAATTACATTTCCAATACCTAACTTTTCCTGATTCCAGACCCATATAGCCTATCATATAGCTCCAGACTAATAGCCCAAGAGTACATAGGCCCAAGATTTAAACTTACCTTCTTCAAATATCCTATTGTTTTAGCTACATATACACACACATTGATATGTAGTTATATATACACTTATGTGTATGAGTCTAGAGATATATATCATACACAGAGACATTGCTTTGTTAGACTGGACATATATTAGCAAAAACATTGTTCCATCATAACTATGCATTTTAGTATGGGAGATTGACATTGATCAAACAATCATACATTTAAATGTAGTATAAGTATAGTCATTACTATGAAGGAGAGGGATGTGGTGTCATGTGAGGTATAATAGGGGTATTTGGCTTTCTTCTTTATAATACATGACCTTTTTTATTAGACAAAGTGGCAACAAGTAGCTCTTCAGAATTAGACTATCTTTATTTCTTGACAATATTTATCACAATTCACTACTCAAAATGCTAGCAAATGGTGTAATTTTTCTTCTCAGAATTCCTATTGCTTTTTATACTGGTTATGACTATACTGTTAATAAATCACATAAAATGTCAAGTACTGAAATGATAGCAGTAGCATTGGTATTTAGCATGTTGATATAGAAACTTAATAAAGGAACTTTTACAAAAATAGTGTGTCATTTTTGAGAAAGAAACAAGTACCTTTTAGTCACAAGTCTGGACTAAAAGGTTAATTTAATGGCTAATTCAGGAGTACCTTTTAGTCCCAAAGTCTGGCTGCTGCTTTCTTCTTCTCACATAGTAAATGATGTTTGTTGATTGAACATTGACATTATTAATTCCTTTTTCTGTCATATGTGTTTCAGTTCTTGTGCTCAAAACTTGAAAGTCCTCAAGCACCCATTCCTAGAATATCTGTGCCCATGACCACTAGCCCAGAACATTAACTAAGTTATGCATAGTCTTTGCAGCAATCTGGTGAGGCAGATACTATCATTGTCCTCATTTTTTCAGGTAAAGAAGTGGCAATGAAATTTCTATTAGAGTCTCAGCAGAAGTCAGATAGAATACTTCAACAGATAATTGAAGAGAGTGTAGTAAGGGACCATAGTATGTATAAAGGTTTGGCAGAATTTAGGAAAGCTGCCGGACATCATGAATACTCTGGGACTAGTAACAGTGGGAACTTTTAATATGCCTAGTCCTATGTGATAAAGGGAAGGAGTGATATTAGAATTCAGAGAAAGAACTGTAAATGAGAAGGACAGTCTGATAAGAGCTGTGATCTTGAGTTGAGAGGCACAGCCAATCTATGATGATCTGGTAGAGGGAACCATGGGAATAAATACCAAATCTTACTTTACACTAACTCACATTCTTCTGGCAGTGCCTGCTGCTGGTTGAACCCTGTTGGAAGCCAGAGCGCACAAAAGAGCTTGTTGATACTATCTCCACAGGTCAGCTTAGCGCAGAGAGGGTAAAAAAAGGTAGGAGAACAAATCTGAAAGGGAAAGAAAATTAAATAACTTGCTGAAGATCTCAAAGTATTAAATGGCAGAGCAAGTATGGGGCGGGGGAGGGGTGGGGACACAAAAAACCCGGAATGTATTTATAATAAATCGTGTATTTATTCTTACTTAAACTTCAGTCACTTTCAAAATACTCTCTATTTAATGCAATTCACCTATCGAGATGCTTTTTCCACTGTTCAAAACAGTTTTTGAATGCATCAATTTTGATGGCTTTTAGTGCTTCTGCTGTTTTTTGTTTCACCTCTTCTACATTGGCAAAATGTTTATCTTCAAGGACGTTTTTCAGCCAGGGAAATAGAATAAAGTCACTCAGGGTGAGATCAGGTGAATAGGGATGGTGAAGTATGGGTATTATGCCATTTTTGGTCAAAAACTGAGTGTGGTGTGGGCAGGTGTGCTGGTAGATCTCCCATCATAAAATGGGCAAACACACTGAAAGAATCTTTAGAAAAATTCACTGAAGCCAAATGCAGCCTCTCACAACAATGCTGTCTGATACACTGATGCTGATGGGTTCCTAGAACATTTAACCTGCGGAGGAAGCCTGTACTACAAGGGGCCCACCCTCCAAAAAATAATTTTGGATTTTTGGGGGGTCCCCCCCCATACATGAGTAACAAGTGCTTTACTTCTAACCATAATGCTATATTTCCTCTCTAAAAAAAATTTATGAAATATTATTTACCAGGAAAAAATATTTTAAATCTGGAAGTTTATGTCCTATCCCAAATTATTGGGTGCATTTATACCTTATAGTAGGTGACGACCAATACATGCAAACTGAACAGCAAAGAATGCCAGAAAAAAAAAATACAAGTTAGACTTGCATGTTGGTTTTACTTGTTGGCATTTACAGAATATTAAACCATAGTTGTTCCCCTTGTTCAGATTCCAGACTCCATCATTTCTCGTGGTGTTCAGGTGCTCCCACGAGACACAGCCTCCCTCAGCACTACTCCTTCAGAATCGCCTCGTGCTCAGGCTACATCTCGCCTCTCTACAGCTTCCTGCCCAACACCAAAAGTAAGTACAGATCCTTTGTACCTTTCTTTACTGTGGAAATCTGGGAAAACTAACCAATATTTCCTTCTGCTTGTCAAGGTTGGATTGCATGCAACATAATACTATGAAAAATGAATAGAATGTAAGATAGTTACCACCTATTGTTTTACAAATTGTCACAATAGACCAACAGATTTCATACAAAATGTCTTCTACATCACAGCTAAGGATATCACTTTCTGTAGCTCCTGTGTCTTTGTTGTAGACTTGTTATTTTTGAGCATACTCACCAATATAGATGTAAAATTATTTGTTTATGCTAGGATGAGTGTACTTTTGGCCAGTAAACAGCAAGATTAACAAAATACTGTCACCAAAGGGATTTTTTTTTAACTTATTCAGGCTGGGGTAGCTCCCTGCTCTAGTATCATTCCACATTTTTTCAAATATATTCAACTTGGAATGTTGCTGCCTAATATTTGGAAACAAATCTAAATTTATTAGAAAGTTTTAATGCCAACCTTTGGGGGAGGGAAGGAGATTCTTAATCTTTATTGAATTGGCAGAGGGGGAGGATTAGACTTTTATTTTTTGTTCGCATCTTTGTGTATATGATAAATTAACTAGAAAATTGTTGCTGTGACTGCCTTCTCCTGGAGTGTCTCTTCCCTGGTTAAGTTTGTCATTTGTGCTTTCAAGTTCTCTATATGATGAATCCAATATTGGCATCGAAAGATTAACAGTAACATTCCTTTTTACTTAATAAGACATGTTTTAGGTAGCAGGCTACACACTAAATTTGTTCTAGGGATCTGACAGTTAATTTTTCAAACTGTGGCTTTTTCTCTATCATCAGATTTAAGGAACTGTATAGTTGGCTTCCTCAATTCCAACTTTTTAATCAGTGTCTGAATGTTATAGTTTTATTTGACTAAAAGCAATTTAAACACTTCTTGATGTGGGTAGTACAGTTTGTTTTACATTACATGGTACATCTTCTCAGCAAAGTTTTCAGTTACTGTTGTGTATTATTGTTTTTAGGCATATGTCAAAAATAACATGTTAATATATTCATCTAAAAAATGAAGATTCTAAATCTGCATTGAAGAAAAACTGTAAGAACATTCTAGACATAAAATGCATGGTAATGCCATTTTGGGTGCCAGTCATTTTCAACTGACTGAAAACAAGGAATTCCCAAAATCTAAATTGGATAGAAAAATCGTATCCATGTCTTTTAAGTTATTAAAGCAAAATAAAGTATAACTTGACTGTATTAAAATCCTATTGAACACGCTAGACTCATTTATAATTAAAATTAAAAGTGGGGTAGACTTAAATGTTGGGAATACAGAACTATTTTAGACATAATATTTTTTTTCCTTAATTATGTAGTAAAATCATAAATGTTTAAAAAAAGATTTTAGGATTAATTGAATTATACATAGTAGTTCTTGAGCCTTTTAAAAACTTTCTAATTATGTTTTAGTTACAAGCAGGATATAAAATACCATTGTAAAAATTATCTGGTACTTCCAAATTCAACAAAGTAAAATCCTGAAAAATAAAAATGTTAACATTTATTAAATTAATTTGCTCATTATAAAACTTTAGGAGAGCAAGTGACTTGTTTTGATGTTTCTTCCTTAGATAACATTTAGATGTTTAAACTGACAATGAATTCAAATAAAGAGTGTATTTTGTCTGGGAATAAGATGATATTCCTTTTAGATGATTTTTATCAGCACTATATACCTTAAGGATAAAATTACTGCTTTGGTATGATTTTTAATATAAACTTTAAATACAGAGTTAAAATACTAATGTAATAAACTAGTTTGAATATTAATATTTTCAAAGGAGTGAAAAAGTGAAATTGATCGTTCTAATGAAAAAGTTCTCATAAATTATAAGACAGCTTATTTGAATCTAAACTAAGTGTCCTTATAAGTACTTTAATATCAGTGACATATAGTCTCTGCCTTCATGGAGATTACAGTTTAACTGAAGATGTATTACAGGAAGGTTATCCCTTATCCAAAATGCTTGGTATCAAAAGTGTTTTGATTTCAGAATTTTTCAGACTTTGGAATATTTGCAGATATTTAATCTGGTTGAACATCTCTAATCCAAAATGATATAATGAACATTTCCTTTCAGCTCAAAAAGTTTAAGATTTTGGAGTATTTTAGATTTTGGGTTTTCAGATTAGGCATACACAACCTGTAAAATAAGCAGGTAGATAAACATAAATAATTTTAATAGTTATAATTTCACATTAATTTAGTAATTATAAATTTAAATACATGCTAAGAAGAAATGAAAAAGTTGTGCTGATAGAAAATAATAGCAGAGGACCATCATTTAGATAGAGTGATCACAGAAAGCCTCTCTAAAGAGTAACATTTCACTGGGAGCAAGGATGAATGGAAACTGAACATGAACTTTTGTGCCCAGTGGAGGTTTTAAGAATTATGTTCATCAATAATGGCCACTTTAAAGTTAGTTATCACCAGTCAAAAACTCTTAGGCTGAAACTTTTCACTATTATATAAATAGTCAAACTTAGTAACTTCAGTATCAAATTTCAAATATTAGTCATTTTTTATTTAAAAAATGTTTTTCCTTTCCCTACTGAGTTAAATTTCAAGGTCATAAATTTTAGTACCTAGTTCTGTTCTAGGTAAATTATTTATTTTAATTTTTTAGCATAAAAATCAGGGGCAGAGAAGTCAAAAGTGATTCTAGGATTTCAAATTCAATTGGTAGTTAATATAATTAATAACACTATTGTTAGATTATAGTGTTATTAACTATATTAAGGAATTTTAAAAACAGCAAATTTTCAGGGTAATGTATTTTTATTGTGAATGTGTTCATTCTGAGGTATATGTGAGATAACCAAGGATCGATACTTAGCACAAAATTGGAAATACAGTTTGAGTTTGAAATTCTACTGCATCTTGGTTGTGATATTTATAATTTAGTATACATTAGTGTTGACCAAATCCCGTAGAAATTCCCTCTCTGCATTTTGAATTAGGCATGCATAGACTGTTATGTGCAGAGATACATGTGCAAATATGTTTTCTTTACATCAGACATACAATATAGTTTGAAGTTTTAGCACTAGAAAGAACACTTGACTTGATAATAGAAGACCTGTATTTAGGTGATTGCCTCTCTACTTAATAATCACACTAGCCGGGCTCGGTGGTTCAGCCTGTAATCCCGCGCCTTTGGGAGGCTGAGGTGAGTGAATTGCCTGAGCCCGCGGGTTCAAGACCCGCCTGGGCAGCGAGACCTCAACTCTACAATAAATCAAAAAATCAGCCGGGCATGGTAGTGCATGCCTGTAATTCCAGCTACTTGGAAGGCTGAGGCGGAAGGATCGCCGGAGCCCAGCAGGCGAGGCTGCGGTGGCCGGAAGCGGCCACTGCACTCCAGTCTGGGCGACAGAGTGAGACTCCAACTCAAAAATAATAATAATAATAATAATCACAGTAAATTTAGCAGGTTGGTTAACTTTACTGAGCTTCATGTCTATTAGGAAACTGGCAATGCTTGTCTTCATAACAGTGTTTTATTCGTTATTAAATAAGTCCTTGTTTTGTAGTGGGAAAGCAATAGTGAGTAAACATTGCTCCTGCCTTTGCAAATAGATAAAACAAGCAGCTACAAATTAAAATATAAATATAATAAATAATATGATTTATCACAGGAGTACAGAATATTATGGAAATAGCCCCTAGAAGCACTTAATTGAGTCTTTGTGAAAACATTGACTATCAAAAAAAAAAAAAAGATTCTCCAGCTATAGTGAGAACAAGATCTATAAAATATAACATGTCTTGATTCCCTTTTTTTGGCATACTTTTCACAGTCGAATCATGATAATCATGTATTATCCTTTCTAAATACTTCATAGATTGCATTTTCTCCAGCAAAAATTTATTTACTGAAATTACATTTTATTGTATATGGGATAAAGCTATTTCTCTTTTATATCAGATATTTTTTGGTAATCTAATGAATTGACAAATTATTTTCACTCCTCTTGCTTTATGACAGTGAAGTATTTTTCAAGCCAAAGTTGGGATTTTTGCCTTTTATTACTCTAAGTAAAATAGTGCCTAAGTCAAATAGTATGTAGATTCTATTTAAAGTAGTGCAGATAGTATTTAGAGAACTAAAATAATGATAGTCTTCCAAAAAATAGTTGCTGAAAGAATAGTTCTATAACAGATAATCTCCCTTTAAAGTCAGCATGGTTCACAATTTAGATGAGTGCTGATTTTTTATTATGGAGTATAGCGGTATCTCTATTAAAAAATTGAATAAAGAGAAAATAATGACCAGAACAAAAAATTTTTTTTAAATTTAATATTTCAGTCAGTTCACTCCCTTTAGATGGTATTAAAATAGAGAATATGTTTAATGGCCAATTTTATTATCCTTTTATTCCCTACATGTCTGAGGTTAGACTTTGAAAAAGTAGATATAGTCTATAGTCACATTTCCTTGTACCTTAAATGATAGGAAACAATTCTCTGTCTATACTAACCAGCAAGTTGACTTTTTTCCTCTTAGGAAGAAAATATAAACACTATCAATATCTAATTGAACTAAAGTTTATACAATGATTAGAAAGTATAAGTATTGAAATATATATATGAGGGTATGTTGCTTTAATATACTAATGTCTAATACTATATTCAAGCAAAATACATGATTATTGCTTCTTTTGTAGGTTTCTGTTATTGTTCTTTAAGTAAAAGAATTTGTATTTCTTTCTTTCTTTTTTTTTTTTTGAGTTGGAGTCTCACTCTGTCGCCCAGACTGGAGTGCAGTGGCCGCTCCCGGCCACTGCAGCCTCAACTGCTGGGCTCCAGCGATCCTTCCGCCTCAACCTTCCAAGTAGCCGAAATTACAGGCATGCGCTACCACGCCCGGCTGATTTTTTGATTTATTGTAGAGATGAGGTCTCGCTGCCCAGGCGTGTCTCGAACTTGCGGGCTCAGGAAGTCCACTCACCTCAGCCTCCCAAAGGCGCGGGATTACAGGCTGAGACACCAAGCCCGGCTTATGTTTCTTTTTTCTCCTAGGAATGTTAGTTTTTGCAAACTATTCCATATAGTTGCCATTTTCCTTCATGAACACCAGGGTGATTATATGTAGGTTTAACCTTTTGTAGGTTTCTGTTATTGTCCTTTGAGTAAAAGAATTTGTATTTCTTTCTTCTCCTAGGAATGTTAGTTTTTACAAACTATTCCATATAGTCGCTATTTTTCTTCATGAACACCAGGGTGATTATATGGTTTAACTAGTTCATTGACTAAACCTAAGCTTCCCAAGTCTCTGGAGAATCTCATTGAAGTGGCTATAATTCTAGCATAAATCGACTCCATAACTGGTGCCTGCAAATTATTTTTTACTATTTTTAACAGCCTAAACAATATCAGTAAGACTATAGTAAACATCAAATTTCTTTACTTTTATCTGAAATTATATCAACATTGGTATATCAATATCTGTTCAGCTGTTAATAATTATAGAAATTATAGAGTCTATATGTACAGTTGACAAACAGCAAAAAGGTTGGAAAGTACTGAATTAGTGAGATCAAAAGTACATTGTCTAAATAAAAAATGTGTTTTCTGTTGTGCAAAGTTAACAAGCCCATCTGGAGGGTGCTGAGCAATAATTCTCAAACTTACTGTTCTCAGGATCCCTTCACATTTTTAAAAATTATGAAGGACCCCAAAAAGCTCGTGTATGTGGATTATATCTAGCACTGTTTACTGTATTAGAAATTAAAACAAATTTTTAAACATTTGTTTATTTAAAAATAATAATAATAGCCAGGTGTAAAGGCTCATGCCTATAATCGCAGCACATTGGGAGGCTGAGGCAGGAGGATTGCTTGAGCCCAGGAGCAGTAGACCAGCCTAGGCAATATAGCAAGACCTTGACTCTACAAAACATTAAGAAAAAAAATTAGCTGATTGTGGTGGTGCACACCTGTAGTTCCATCTACTCAAGAGGCTGAGGTGGAAGGATCACTTGAGCCCAGAAGGTCAAGGCTGTGTTGATCCATGATTGTGTATTAAGTCTGTGATGATATGATGTTTTGGTTGAAGAATATGAAGAAACAAATCAAGCCTTCTACAGATGTGTTGTTAGAAGAATGACTATTTTATTAACATTTTCAGATAATTGTGAATATTCTTTGTTTCCATAACAAAAACTTACAATTGTTAGTCTATTAAAGGTTAGTTGATATGTTGAATTTGAAACCCTTTCTAGGACCATTTCATACTCATACATTAAAATCCATTGGTCTGTCTTGCACTTGAATGGATCTTTTACCCAGGCACGATATTGGAACACATATATATTAGTCATTTGGAAAGTGTAAGTTCTCCAAATGCTGGCATATTTCATTATATCAAAAAAATCATCATTAATGTAATCACCAAGCTAATCTAAAAAGTCTAGGAAGTATGGAAGCTCTCAAACTCATAGTGGCAGATATACCTTTCCCACAATTCTAATTTTTTTTTACTTAAAAACTAAATTTTATACTTGGTAAAAAGACAGCAAATACTGTCAGTTTTTCTTTAATTAACAGGCTTGCTTTTTTCATTTTTAAGAAAACTTACACCAAACATCTACATCTAAATAATCATAGTTTTATTATTCTATCATTCTTTCAAGTAAAAATAGTGTTCTAATTAAAAACTGGCTAGTTCAGCTTACAACTCAAACAATTGCATAAGTGCTTTTCCTTGAGACAGCCAGCATCCTTTGGTATGCAGGAGAAGTATTTGTACTTCCCATTTTGTTACATTCAAAGGTCAAGTTTTAATTAATTTAATTACATTAATATGTGCTCTTTCATTGAGAATGATATTAAATGAAGCTAACTTAAAAAAAAATAATAGTAGTACATGGCAGTGATTAGAACAATGACTATTTAGACTGTTTGGATCTAGTGCCTTGATTTGTACAAAATATCGATCCACCATTACTTTTGTATCATCAGTGCAAATATCAACATAGCAAAAAAGGCAAATAATGTCTTAGAACTACTAGTAAAATAATTTATGACCTTGTAGATCCCTGAAAGGGCCTCAGAGATCTTCATGGGCTTGTGAACCATACTTAAAGAACCACTGTCAAATTAGCAAACCGACCTATGGTTCTTGAAAATATTCTGGGTCAAAATGGTGGCTATAGAAATCTTTTTTATTATTATTATTTTATTTTCCATAGAGGCGATGTTACAGCAGTATTCTCAGTTTAGAATATCCAATCTTTTATATAAATTACTACCCATACCATGTGTAAGCATTTTAAGTAGTTCACCCTGACTCTGTGATTCAAGTTGATTCTAGGGCAGGTAACAATGATCCTCTCTGATTCAAAATGAGAGAAGACTTCATGAAATCTTTTGAAGAGATGAGACCAGAATTTTAATTCCTAACTAACGCCAATCACTTCTGCATCTGCATTTGGATAACAACTAATGTATCCCCAGGATATCCTGACTGCTAATAGGTATATACAAAGCCCTCTTAGGAAATAACCTAACCCAGCTTGGTGACTCAGCCTGTAATCCGACACTTGGGGAGGCTGAGGTGAGTGGATTGCCTGAGCCTGTGGGTTCGAGATCCACCTCGGCAACTTTGTGAGACCTCATCTCTACAATAAATCAAAAAAAAATTAGCCAGGTGTGGTAGGGCATGCCTGTAGTTCCAGCTACTTGGAAGGCTGAGGCAGAAGGATCGCTGGAGCCCAGTAGGTCGAGGCTGCGGTGGCTGGGAGCGTGCCACTGCACTCCAGTCTGGGCGACAGAATGAGACTCCAACTCAAAAAAAAAAAGAAATAACCTAGTTGTTGGCAGATAATTTTATTGGGAATAGCTCTATTTTTTTCCTTTTTTTTAATTTTTAATTTTTAAATCTTAAATATGTTGGGGTACAATTCAGGGTTAGGTATACAAATGTTCATTATGCAGGTACCCTTGTTGATGAGGTGTGACCCCCCTTCCCCAGGCAGGCTCCCACTACTGCCAATTCTTTTCTTATAGTATTATAATAATTGTTCAAGGTCCGGGAATAGCTCATTATCAAAAATTAGTTCAGAATATTTAAAATTGGGGACATTTCAAATAAAAATACAAATTTTCAGAGTTTGCTAAAAATCAGGTCAACATTGCCAAACCAGCACTGACAGACACTATATCAATGCTTGACTGGCCTTCTTTAGACCCTCTAGACTATTTTGCTCATTTACATTAAGTACCCACCTCCTATAGATATTTGAATAACTGGTTTCAGCTTTAGTTTTTTGTTTGTTTGGTTTGGTTTGGTTTGAGTCAGGGTTTCACGCTGTCACCAGGCTGGAGTGCAGTGGCACAATCTCGGCTTACCACAGCCTCAATCTCCTGTGCTCAGGCAGTCCTTCTGCTTTAGCCTCCAAGTAGTTGGGACTACAGGCTTACACCACCATGCCCTTTTGTTGTTGTCTGTTTTTTTGTTTGTTTGTTTGTTTGTTTGCAGAGATGAGTTCTCACTATGTTGCTAGGATGGTTTTGAATTTCTGGGCTCTAGCTATCCTCCTGCCTTGACCTCCCAATGTGCTGGGATTAAAGGAATGAGCTACCACACCTGGTTTCTAGTTTACTATTATCTAGATTCTCCTCCTTTATGACATGTTTGTTTTTGGACTTATTCTGATTTGATAGCAAATTAGAATTTTGAGACTTCAAAGATGATTCTCTTTCTTTTTCTAATGAGAAAGATACCTCCTAATATGGAAAAGCATTTCATATTTTGATGAAACTAAAATTAGGTTATAATGTACTTGAGCTACTGATTTTCAGTTTATAAATTATTTTCTATGATTTTTCTAAGGCATTCTGTTTGATATACAGGATTTTACATTGGTTTCTGTTTTTTCATGCATCTACGTGTCCTCTCTGCTTTTATATTTAATGATTGTTGAAAATGGAATTTCCTCATCTTTTAAAAATAATTTAATGTTCACTGAAGCTAAATAACTATGAAATGTATCATTACCACTCTGAAATCTGAACTTGCAAGTGAAATTTGATACCTGAGAAGTTATAGCAAACCAGAAATTACTAGCTATAGATTTAACAGTTATTGCTAACACGGACTCTAAGTGACATTTTTTTTTTCTAATTTTAAAGCAGTAATATACCTACTCATTTGGGAAAATTTAGATACTCATGTTGGTACCAAAAAAAGGCCTTATAAAATACCTTTCATAAATAACCACTGTTAAAATGTTGCTGTCATTCTCTTATTTTTTTTTTCTATGCATTCAAATATCATAATGAGAAGGCAGTGATTACAAGCTCAGGTTCTGAAGTCTGATGGGCAGGGTAATGAATCTCAGTTTTATCACTTATTAGATGTGTGGCTTTCAAAAACTTACTTCACTTCCTATAGCCTTGTCTAATCTGTAAAATTAAAAATCATAATACTGTTTGCCTCAGAGAACTGTTTTAAGAATTAAATTTAAAAATGTATATAAATTACTGAGCACTGTGTTTAAGTATTCACTAAAGTTATTTAGCTAGCTATAATATTTTAACCTATCTTGTTTACTTAGCAATATGAGCATCTTTCTATGCCATGAACATCTTTACATGTTTTAAATGGTCTTCTACATTATTATTTTGATTATCATTTGGTATTCTTTTTTTATTCCCTTCTCTCCTTCACTTGTTTGATCATCTAATTGATGGATATGGCATAGTTTTCCACCAGCTCCTATCTGGGATTTTGGTTCTTTTGTTTGTTCCCTATTTACAAGTTTTAAAAACAATGCAGTGGATTGTCTTCTGAAATGCCTTAGAGTCTTCTCTTAATTAAACTTAGTAACTTGAGTTATGTCTGCCATTGTTGAAAGCATGTGAAGAACTTTTAGGCCCATGATTCCTATATTTTACATGGATAACAGGAATAGATTGTTTTTGCATCTTCATGAATTGAATTTAATGATATATTGGAAGATATAGTTTTTAACATTTGCTTTTGACTGATTTACTGGCAGACATTTAAAAACTACGGGCCCAAAGTTGCTTGAAAGGCTAATATCATTGCATATGTAGAAGTATTGCACAGTGAGGCACTAAATATTGAGCACCAGCTGTAGTCTGCCACTTTATAACTTATGAGAACTAGTAGACCTCAGTTCTTTAACATCAAGGTACTAAATTAAATAGCCTCTAAAGTCCCTCGTAGGCTTATAATTCTATTCCTTTGAAATAGTTCCTGTACTAAGTAAATATTATTCTTTTTAGTCTTTCTCTCTGATTTTATAATAATCTCCAATTAATATAGAGTAATTTACATTTATTTGTTTCATCTTCAGCATCCCATGCTGGTACATAAATTTTGAAATTATTAACTGAAAATGTTCCAATTTCACTTAAGATCTTTCACATTTAGGTCAAGCTTATAACTGTTAAATGAAATAGTGGATTTCTCCTGGTATCCACTAGAGTTTTCTTCAAGTTATAGAAAGATAGGGAAGTGAACTATAGAAATACAAGAAATTAAGAATGCTAACTTTCAGTGTCATTAAATAGCTTTGATTCCTATGAACTTTTAAAAAACATTTTGGGACATATTTTATGTAAAAGCAGCCCAACAATAATAGCCTATCCTACCATTTCAGCAACAAAAATTGATTAAATATAGGCATGAGAATTAACTAGCCATGTCCCATTTATGACTATAATGGAGAGTATATTCCAAACTAAACTATCCTCTAAATTATCACATTTTTAAATGATACATATTCTAAAATTAGTCAGGTATTTTCTGACTCAAAATTTTAATGTTATCTGCTCATCCTACTTATTCTACTTTTATTAAAGAGAAAAAAAGATTAATTTAGAAATGCATTCAATTAATATTTTTGGTGTATATTATGTGTCAAATATTGTATTAGGTAGGTATTCAAGAGACAGCAATGGATAGACTTACTATCCTTACCCTCAAGGAGCTTATGTGAAAATAAAATATTTACAACAAATCCATCAGATACAGAATTGACAGTTTCAAAGAGCTCTTATTTTGTAGAAGAAAAATCGGATGAGTACAGGGCAGGAACAGGCATTTAATAAAACAAATACATGCAGCAAAAAAGGGGGGAATATATACCTTCTCACAAGAAATTGACTAAAAATTTAAAATAACACAAACTTTTCATTCAAATTGATAACAATTTAAAAATTATAACTATCAATGCTGTAATAAGCAATGACATGAATATTCCTGTTCACACTAGTAGAGTACAAATTTGCATAACCTTTCAAGCAAATAACATGCACACATGTACATACACGTGTACACACATATCTGTATACACATACAGATATGTGTGTGCTTGCTTGGAGGGTATGTATTGAAATGTATGTGTTACATAACATACATACATACATAGAAGACCTTAAAATTTTATGTTTTAACCAATCATCCTATTTCTAAATATATCTAAAGAAAATTACAAGAGAGGCCATCAAGGATGACATACAAGAGTACTTATCATAATGTTATTCACATGAGTGAAATATTAGAAACAGCTGTAATGCATATGGAAAATAACTCAGTACATAACACACATGTGAGTTATTCTATAACCTTAAAAACATATTATTTAATGGCACAGGAAAATGCTAAAAATAAGATGTGTGACTTTAAAAAGCAGTAAACAAGACTGCATAGGGTTGGAATTTTGAGGTATTTCACAGTATGCACTAATTTTAAACCACTAATTTGTTTGTTATTTAAATAGGCTCTAGTAATGACAAATATGTCTTTATACTTATTTTTCAGATTTCCAACAAAATTTAATAAAGCCTACTGAAGTTGTTTATAACTGTATTTATAGGCATATCACAGAGATAGTATAGATTCAGTTTCATATCACCACAATAAAGCAAAAATAGTAATCAAAGGTATCACACAAATTTTTGGTTTTCCAGCATTCATAAAAGTTATGTTCACACTATTCTGTAGTCTATTACGGATGCAATAGCATGACCTTTAAAAAATGTACATACCTTAATTTGAAAATATTTTATTGCTAAAACGTATCCTGAAATAATCGTAATTTTTTTACTAGTAAAGGGTCTTGCCTCAGTGTTAACAACTGCCGAATGATCAGAGTGGTAGTTGCTGAAAACCGATGTGGCTACAACAATTTCTTAAAATAAGACAACTATGAAGTGTGCCACATCAATTGAATCTTCCTTTTACAAAAGAGTTCTCTGTAGCATGCAGCACTGTTTGGTAGTATTTTTCCTATAGAACTTCTTACAGAATTGTAGTCAATCCTCTCAAACTCTGCTGCTGCTTTACCAACTAATATTCTAGAATCATTGTTGTCATGTCAACAATGTTCACTGCATCTTCACCTGGAGTAGATTCCATCTCAAGAAACCACTTTCTGTGCTCATTCATAAGAAATAGCTCCTCATCTGTTCAAGTTTTATCATGAGATTGCAGCAATTTAGTCACATCTTCAGGCTTCCTCTCTAGTTCTAGTTTTCTTGCTGTTTCTAGTACATCTGCAGTTACTTCCTCCACTGACGTCTTAAACCCCTCAAGGTCATTCATGAGAGTTGGAATCAACTTCTTCCAAACTCCTGTTAATGTTGATATTTTCATCTCCTCTCATAAAAGATATATGTTCTTAATGATCTAGAATGGTGAATCCTTTTCAGAAGGGATTACTCTGATGGACTTTACTTTGCCCAAGTCCATCAGAGTAATCCCTAACTGTGGCAGCTATAGCCTTAAGAAATGTATTTCTTTTTGTTGTTGTTGTTGTTATTGTTTTGAGTTGGAGTCTCACTATCACCCATGCTGGAGTGCAGTGGCACGCTCACGGCCACCACAACTTCAACCTGCTGCACTCAGGTGATCCTTCCACCTCAGCCTTCCAAGTCGCTGGAAATACATGCGTGCGTCACCACACCCAGTTAATTTTTTTATTTATTGTAGAGATGAGGTCTCTCCATTGTCGCCCAAGCTGATCTCAAACCTGTGGGCTCAGACAGTCCTTTCGCCTCAGCCTTCCAAAGTGCTGGGATTATATGTGTGAGCCACCATGCCCAGCCAAATGTATTTCTTTTTTTTTTTTTTTTTTTTTTTTGAGTTGGAGTCTTCCAACTCTGTCACCCAGACTGGAGTGCAGTGGCCGCTCCCAGACACCGCAGCCTCAAACTGCTGGGCTCCAGCGATCCTTCTGCCTCAGCCTAATGATAAGACTTGAATGTCAAAATAACTCCTTAATTCATGGGCTGCAGAATGGATGTTGTGTTAGCAAGCACAGCAACAACATTCTTCTCCTTGTACATCTCTATCTGAACTCTTAAGTGACTAAGTACATTGTCAGTGGGCAGTAATGTTTTAAAAAGCATCCTTTTTTCAGAGCAGTAGGTCTCAAGAGTGGGCTTAACATATTCAATAAACTATACTGCAGGCAGATTTACTGTTATTCAGACGTTGTTGTTGTTTTTGGAACCCATGCAGAGTAGATGTAGGCCCTGGGATTTTAGGATTTCAGGAATGGTCAATGAGCATTCATAAATGATGTTAGCTAGATCTTCAGGGTCAGTCCTGTACTTTCTCCATCAGCAGTTGCTGCTTCTTGTATTTATGTTATGGAGACGGCTTCTTTCTTTAAACCTCATGAATTGATCCCTACTAGCGTCAAACCTTTCTTCTGCAGATTTCTCGTTTCTTGAAGCCTTCATAGTATTAAAAGAGTCAGGAACTTGCTCTGGATTAAGTTTTGACATAGGGAATGTTGTAGCTGATTTGGTATTCTAACCAGAACACTAAAGCTTTCTCCATATTAGCAATATGACTATTTCACTCTCTTATCATTTGTATGCTCACTGGAGTACTACTTTTAACTTCCTTCAAGAACTTTTCCTTTGCATTCACAACTTGGCTAACTATTTGGTGTAAGAGGCCTATACTGTCTGGACTTTCAGGACGCCTTCATCACTAAGCTTAATTATTTCTAGCATTTGATAGAAAGTGGTTCTTCCTTTCACTAGAACACACAGAAGCCATTATAGGGTTATTAATTGGCCTGATTTCATTATTGTTATGTCTTATGGATTGGGGTGGTCCATAGAAAGGGAGAGAAATAGGAATGGCTAATTGGTGGAGCAGTAAGGATACATACAACATTTATTAGCTGAAGTTCACTATCTTGTATTATCCTGGAATGAAAGCTATTATAGAGCTTAAAGATCAAAATTGTAAATGTATAATAAAATAAATAAATAATTGCAAATGCTAATAAATCATTAGAAATAAAAGCCTTTAAAAAAGATTTCCTAAGGATAAAAATATTGGGGGAAGGGATTGGAGAATCTGTAATTGGCTACCAAAATTCTAATTTTTTACTTCTCATTGCTTTATTACTCTTTGCTACTTTCCTTGATCTCCTTTTTATCCTTTTACAGGTTTAGTTTTATAATCATATGTCCTTTCATCCAAAAACACATCAGTAATTATTTTTCCTTGACACACTTATATAAGGATCACTTCTCTTATTTTCATTTCTTTCTTCCCTCTTTGATACTATGTCATAATAAATCATAGATGAAACATAATTTTTTATGATGGGGTACCAGTTTTATTGAAAGAGTTGAATAATATAATATGAATATTATGGTAAAGTGAAATATTAACTAGATCCCAAATAATTTTTTTATTCATAAGAATTTGTTTAAACATTTAACTCTTAAGCAAAACTTTTTTTAAAAATCTCTTCCTTCAAATCATGGCTACCAGAAACAATCTGTAGCTGTAATAATATATACTAACTGGTAATGACCAGAAGATAAACAGTTTTTAAGGAAAAAGTTGTTTTTCATGTCGTTGATACCCATACTTTTTTTTTTTTCAAGTGGATGCATGGTATAAAATAGCTTAAAATATTTGTCTTTCAGGGTAGTTCTGAAAGTAATAGTTCCAAAAATAAATGGTCCTTACGGCAACCTAATAGAAATCTTTGTTTAATCTCTATAATCTTAACCTAAAATAATATAAAACAAATCACAAGGAGAAGGGTAGAGTGTCTATATTAGCCATTCCATAGGTGAGAGCCTAAATTTAATGAAAAGATTTGAGAGTCAGAGTTTAATACCAGCAGTGTTCTTTTGTTATTATTGAGCCACTGAGCATCTCCAGACCTCAGTTCCCTCATTAGTAAAACAAACACACACACAAAATATATAACCTTTTCTAAATAGTTACAAAATATTTGGTGAAAATTAAACAGAAGTGTGAATACATACTACACCCAGTGATATGGGAGCCTATCTCAATGTAGTTGCCACAAGCCTAAAATTTCTTTGAAGTTTCATGTTTTTATTTTAAAAATTAAATTAATATCTAGTTGGCTCCTTACTATAAAATATTTATTTATTATAAAAAAATATAGCATTTATAATTGTTTTGGCAAGAGATGTACAGGTGAGGCTGGATAGTTTTCTACCTTGTTAACAGTAGAAATGGTTTTATACATTTTTAGAAAATTTAGCTAAATCAAAGGCAATCAACACCACATATTAGTCTAGGATCCAGGAAATTTTTTGGTTGCATGATATTTCTGAAATCCAAATTCTTAGTAAAAGGGTGAATACAAATGACAGAGTCATTTCACTGCTTTACAGGCTACATCTTGGTAATTAATCCCTGAGGATAGTTTCTCCAGTAATTAATCCCTGAAGAAGGATTCTCAGTGCAGTATTTTCAGACTATTTCTAATGGAGATTTTGTTAAATATATTCTAGCTTAGAGACTAAATAGAAGATTAAAATGTTTTTTATCCTGTGGTTAATATCTTTTACAGCTCAATGAAATACTTTGAAATATTTCTGTAGGGTAAGGAATGACTAGTGATGACCTTTTTTTATTGTTTTGCTACTAAATTTTAATTCTCAATATATGTAAGTCAACTAGTAACCTCAACTGATTTATAATTCTTTCACTTCTCTCGGTTCTCAAACTTTATTTATATTGCCATGATCCTGTGTATAATATAAACATTTACTGTTTAACCTCTATTTAATATAAACATTTACTGTTTAACCTCTATTAGCTACTGATAATGTTTTGCCTCATACAAAAGTATGTATAAAAGTAGCTAATAATGTGAGGCTTTTATAATTATCATGAAGAGTAAATTAATTCATCTTATCCAAATGCTAATATTTGCGATTTCTTTTAAATTTTTATCAAAAATAGTAATAATCAGGCATTTGGATTAACTGTGAATTTCTTATATCTACACTATTCTATCGTAATTGATGATTAAAGGATGAGTGAAATAAATGAGAACATTACATTTTAAAATATATTCTGCTTTTCCCTATTTCTCAAATTTTGTTTTATGTAGACATCTTTTTCAAATTCTTTCTGAAATGTTTCAGTATTTGGTGTTATTGTCCTCTGTTTCAGGAGCCATTAAAAGATCATGTGAAACTTCAATTGCAGCCATTTCTGGCTTTCAATACCACATTGGTCTTCCTCTTACAATAGTTTTGAAGGCAAATTTGTGTATAGAAAATATTAAGCATTGATAGGCAGTTTGCTTTCAAAGTCTCTATTTTGAAATAATCAGTCTTATACTCTACTTTTTTACATACAAAGTTATTGGTTCTCTTTTTTTCTTATAATTCATTCAAGTTTCTATACTTGCACTTGCATTTGGACCTGAAATGGTATAGGTAAAATTTCTTATATATATAGTATATTATATATATATATATATATATATAGTAACATAAAATTAATTCCACAGATGGAGAAAGAGATAGACAAACATATTTATATATACACGTACATCCTCTTATAAGCATCAGTTTTTTTCTAGCCTATGTATTTTCAGGCCTACTACAGGAATACAACTTTGAGCTAGAAATTAGGAATTGTGGGTTTTATTCCGAGATTTGTCATTAACTTTCTGTGTAACCTTAAAAAAGACACTTCATGTCGCTAGACTTAATGTAATTTTAAGCCTTCTAGAAATAAAAGACAACGTAGAAAATGGTGTTCACTTGTTAGTATATAACAGTTCTGAACATCTTTATGGTTTCTGAAATTTTTCAGAAAGCAGCATGGTAGTATGTATATATATTGGAGACAAGATCTTGCTTTGTCACCCAGGCCGAAATGCAGTGGCACCATCATAGCTCACTGCAGCCTCAACCTCCTGGGCCGTCTTCCTGCCTCAGCCTCCCCAGTAACTGGGACTACAGGTACATGCCACCATATCCATTTAATTTTTAAATTTTTTGTAGAGGTGGAGGTCTGGCTATGTTTACCAGGCTAATCTCGTCCTCCTGGGCTCAGGCCATCCTCCTTCCTTGGCCTCCCAAATTACTGAGATTACAGGTATGAACTACCACCCAGCCCCCATATTTTTTATAAGATTTTTTATACCAGCTCTATTTTTGTAGTTCATTTATCGTGTTTAAGTGGGAAACAACTTTTGATGTTCTCTGAGATCAAAGAAAATAACACAAGAAAATGAATAGATATGATGAACTCACTCTCCATGAGAAGGTTGTGCCTTCTATGAGAAGTGTTGATGTTCTAATTAGTATCTATTGTTTCTAACTTAAAGACAATTCTGTTCTACTAAGAACGAGCATTACCTTTTGGCCATAACATTTAGTTAATAAAGAATTAGTGAAACCTGTTTATATCTAGTAAAGCCAAAAGTTGATACCGTTCTTATATACCAAGATCGTTTTTTTAAACAAAAATTTAGTTTTCTCAATATTACTCCTCAGCGATCTTCATGTGCTATTAAAGATGTTCTAAAAGGGTTAAGACAATCTATATCCTGATTCCATGAAATAACATTTTGTAGAATGATCAAGTTTCTTATTTTATCCTGAGGACTTTAACACTGGGAACTTGGGATCACACTGATACTTCTGTTATTTCCTAATACAAGAAGAAGCATCACAGCTAACTTGACTTTGCAGGTCTGAATTGAGACCACCATTCTGCAAGTGCAAGAATTCATAGTGTAAAACCACTTGGTCTGCTGGTACCCCCACCCGCTTTCTGGATTGCCTTCTATTAGTTCTTATTAGAGCTAAAATATTCTCATCTAATACAACACTTGGTGTTGAGAATCTTCCTTTGCTCATTTATATAGTGATGTGAAACAGGTTTAAAATAGCAAGTTTTACTTTTCATTTTTTCTGTCTTATCCAAGAGGAAAATTCAAATGAAATAACAAAGCTTTGAGGCAGTGCATATACCTAACACTGGTCTGGCATTAAAATTTTCTGATTGGGCAGCACAATTGTTTAATTGAGACTCTCAGTAACAGCTGAACAACTTCAATGCTTGGGTCAGCAAGCAGAGGAGCTTCACTCTGTCACTTGTCAAGAATGATGCTTATCAGGACTGATCTTTCCACCTAGAGAACATTCATGTTTCTAGTCATACCATTGATGTTTTCTCATATTACTACAGAACAGACACTAAAACACTGAAAGGGGCAAAAAAGTACATAGGTATATTTGTAATTCTTTGTTTTTTGTAAGCCAAATGCAAATGTAACACTACTCCAGATTCTGCTTCATCAGAAGTCCCCAAGATAACCAAAAGTAAGTGCCAATTTCCTCATCTCAGGAATAGTGCCATAACAAAGACTGGATTCTAGTAACCAGCTTATTTGCAGAGCATGTTGTACAGCCTTGGGTTAGTTAACTCCTTGGCCTCCTTAGAGATTCCTCAAAGAATCAGTTGATGATTTTGCATGTATTACTTACTAATGTGTAGAAAATTTTTTAAGTTCACTTTTTCTTTATTCTGTCTTTTTTACCCATCTTCCCTCATTGTAGCAAATTAGACGGCCGGATGAAAGCAAAGGAGTTGCTAGTAGAGTTGGATCCCTCAAAGTAAATATGTTTCTAACCTTTTTGGCAAGATTTCGTCTATAGCCTACACTTCTTCCTTTTTGGAGGGTGGTGGGAGGAAGGGGGCTTTTTCCATTTTTCACCATCCCATTTTTTTTATTTTAATATTTTTATTGGCTGTTGGGTCATTTTTTTTGTTTGTTTCAGCTACACATAGAGCAACCAGCTGAAGGCAAGCTGCCAAATAACTAGCTTTGAATGGCACCACAAATGAGAAAGGGTAACTGCCTCATTACAGGTGCCTGTAATTTGGGGTTCTAGAGTAAACCGTTCCTCTGATTGATGTCATTGACTGTGTGTTACAATTCTGTTACACAGATAACTAATATTTATTTTCAGAATATTATCTCACCTTTTAACTTTTTCAGAAAAAAATTTTTTAATGTTATTTTAGTGTCATTGCTATTTTTAGTTCATTCTAGAAAAAATATTGGTTAATAACATATATTTAATATATGTTACCTTAAGATTTAGAAAGAAAGGAATTTTATTTCGTGGTAGTATAATGGATCCACATATAGCTAATAGTGTTTAGGCACTCTTAATCCCCTTTGTTTTATTTCTAAAAAGTTTTAAAAGTTGATATAGCAATCAACAGAACCAGATATATATCTAAATTTTTTGCCCATTTGTTTATATACTCTACTAATATACTATTTAAAGCTTTCTGGTTTGATGATCTTGTTTGTTAGTTGCTAAATATCCATTTATTAAATATATCTTGGGCACTCAGTACTCTAACATTTAATCACAATGAAAAGTTAAACAAGTTATCAACCTTAAGAAACACAGACATAGTCATTGATTACTTTTAATGCTGCCACCATAAATGCAAGTTAGAAAATTTGCTCAATTTTCAAAATATACAGAAGAATGCCCCCACAAAACTAACTACTTTCTTATATCTCACTCCCAGTTACTTATTACATTAGTAACTGTTAAATTAATCAAAATGTCAGATAATTTTAGTGCACTGGGATGTCCCAAAATTCAAACTACCTTGAGGCCTAATATTTACTCATTTCAGAAATTTACATACTTCCAATTTATTTCCATTTAACAATTTATGAAACACTGATTTCTGCATTCTTTTCTCTCCTTGCCTCTTCTGCCTTCTTAGTTTTACTTTTTTGTTGTTGTTTATTTATTTATTTGTGTGTGTGTGCACACACATGAGTGCACATGGGTGAATGTGTGTTTGTATGTTTATGTCCTTTATTCCAGAAAGCCATCCTCTCTGTTCTCTAACACTGCTTTATAGTGGGTAGCTATTTTATTAAAATGTTATTTCTCTAAGGATAATCAGAGGAGATGGGAAGTGTTGATTGTATGCCTATTTTAAAAACTAGACAACTTAAGATTATTCCGTCAGAAATACATGAATTGTGTAACCTGATGCTTTATCAGTAGCATTCCTCACTGTCTCCTTGTGAGGTATCATATTTTACCTTTGTCTTTAGGGGGAGATAAATCCGTTATTATGACTCAGATTGAAGTGAGAAGGTGTAGTGAACATGACTTTCTGAAAATTACTGATAGTGAAATAAAGATCAAATAGCATCCATAACTGTAGCACCATCTGGTGTAAACTAGATTGTGCGAGAGTGTGTGTGTGTGTGTGTGTGTGTGTGTGTGTGTGTGTGTGTGTGTAATTACCTCTAAGTTTAGCTTTTGGATGTGTAGAACTTCAAGATATAAATGTATGTTTATTGTTTTTAAGTGTATATACAGTATGATTATGTATATACACATATATATGTTTAAGAACAAAATATAACATTTTACTGTTTAATCAGTTTGTGTTCATATGGATGCAGCCTTAAATCAAAATTGTATTTGGGAAAGAAAGACAAATTTTGTGATCTTTAAATATCTTTACCCCGTATTTCTACCAAACAGAAAATGTTAAAGTGAATCACTAGAGGATTATAAGGATGGGTATAGTATTTATTTTATCACTGTTTTGGGGAGGAAAAAAAATGCTATAATTAATCAAAATAAAATATCAGCTTCCTAGTCATAGGTTTGTTGAGCATGCATTCTTAACATTATACAAAGATATTTGATGTTTTGAAATGTTTGCCAAAGGCAGTGAGAAATGTATAATGCTATGATCTTATTTTTAAAAGGAAAAAGGAAAACTGAAAAGAGAACAAGTTGCTTTTTCAATTCATTTTCTGATGTTTACATGTAGCTCCATCGAAAGCTGGAGGAGCTCAGAGATCACCTAGAAGGCAATGTGAAAGGATACTCTCTCAGAGTAAATGTACGATTTCACTTGGTGGTTTTTTTTTTCCCTAAACTTCTGCTGACTGGTAATTCCAAATCTAATTGGTTTGTCCTCTCATCTTCATCTTTTTTACTTTCTGTCTCTTTTCCTCCTCTTGCTTTCTTTTCTAGCTGCGGCTTCATGCTCACATTTATGAAATAAAGATTAAACTGTCAAGGTAGAGGACCTTAAGCCACGCTAACATTGTGGTTGATTTAATAATATTTTTGTCCCAGTGCAAAATAAAATCTCATTCAAAAATCAGTATTCCCTATACATTTGTATAATTTTCTGAGGATCTTTTAATGGGACTTCATTTGGTGTTTTTCCATTGGCTATGTTTTCTGCCCCTTGTTGGATGTGTCAGCAGGATTGTAAATTATGAACTGGTTTCAAGGGGTAG
Organism: Cephalopachus bancanus; assembly: GCA_027257055.1. NCBI lineage: Eukaryota > Metazoa > Chordata > Mammalia > Primates > Tarsiidae > Cephalopachus > Cephalopachus bancanus. Next base: position 2,763,688 of record JAPVLO010000104.1, read on the forward strand.
AGCCCTGATGATTCAATTTTAATTTTTTAAGGAAGATGATCAATGTTAGAGTATCATCATAGGTAATCTGGCAAGTAGATACATTTGTTTTGAAGTTAATAGACCTTTCTTAACTCAGACTTGTTTATAATAAGTATAAAATGCCATTTTTTATTTAAAAATAAGAAAATTAGCAGTAAAACATCTTCACCAGGAATGCCATGTAACATCTTACAAATATTTAAGCTAAAAGCTAATATACTCAGGATAACCATTGAAGGAAAACAACACCTTACAACCATTTAATACTGTACATTTATCATATAGGCAATACTAATAGTATTTATTGTGATAGATAGTTCAGACTTTTAGAATGCTAGGTCCTTCTCCTGAATATATCTTTTCAAATAAAATTTCTAAAATGGAATAAAGTATAAATGTGGCAGAAGAGAAGCAAAATTACTGCACTAAATAATGTATGACTTATCCCTGGTCTCCCATTCCTAGAGCTTCTAAAAAAGTTCCTATGAGTCCTAGCTCCTGATTTACTTCTCCAAGATTATTGCCATTTACTTAATTCATATAACTATAATAGCTTTGTTAATAAAAAGTAGTTAGGGATGTGGTAATTCTCTGGTTTCTCAGCTTGTTTTTAGTTATATACCGTGTATGACTATATATGTGTATCTCTGTATTAAATTTCTGATTATTTAAGTAGAGTGGTTTTTATTAATACTGGTTATTAAGGCTAAACAGAGAAGTTACTTAATATGTGTCTCGTTTCTCTACCTCTTTCATTGAGCCAGTCCCTCTTCCATGCATATTCTTATAGAATTTGGAAAATCATCTGTATTAACCCTCCAGATTCTATCTATTCCACTGTCTTAAAAAAAAAAAAAGGTTAGTATGGATTCAATGATTAAATAGTCTGAACATATCTGAATATTAACCTAGAAATCCATGAATATATTCTAATATATGTATTTTAGTGTTGTACTCTTTCCTAACAAATCATGAGAAGTGATTTTTTTTCAATCACACTGAAACTAGAAAGTCTAGACCTGCCAAGATCTGTATGATAATGTGTTATTGAGAGATTAAGATCAAATTAGAAGTTTGATGCTTGAAAAAAATAGGTTATCTCATGCCACTCTTTAACTTCTTTTTTTCAACTCCTGTTCTGATATATGATGACTAATCTCAATGTCTTCTTTTGTTTTGTTTTACTGACAAGCACTTTTCGATTACCTTGTTTCTAAAAAGATTAAATATGATGTGTATCATTCTAAGGATTTCATTAACTATCAGATATTGAAAAATTAAAAATCTATCAAAAGTGAAGTTCTGCTAAGAAAACATGCAAAGCAAATGTTTAGCTGAATTTTCAGTTTCTCTTTACCCTTTAATTCTTATTACCCAAGTATATCTTAAAATACATCTTTTTTTCTTAAGATGTGGAGTACAAGTCAGGATTAGGTACGTAAGTGGTCTATGTGCAGGTGAAGTTTGAACCTCCCACTGGTCCTCGCTTCCCCCGGTTTAGGATCAGGTACCCTTAGTGATGTTATGTGCTGCTCCCTCCCCCCGCCCTTCCTCCCTCCCCCCGCCCTTCCTCCCTCCCCTAAAATATGTCTTGTATATTAGAAATTGTTACTTAAAAGCAAAGTATTTTCTCAGAACCATAGACTATATTAAACAGATTTTGTTTCTAAAATTAGGTAAATTGGCATACAGTGATAGTTTTGTTTTGTGAAAATGTATTGGGGGTTTTGCATTTTTATTTTCATTGAGTGAATGCTATAACTCAGAGGTCAGCAAACTGCAGCCAGTGGGCCAAATCCTGTACTTTCATAGCCCCACAAGCTAAGAATGGTTTTTGCACTTTTAAATAATGGAAGGATGTCAAAAGAAGAACATTTCATGGCATGTGAAAATTATATGAAATTCAAATTTCAGTGTTCAAACATAAAATTTTATTGAGTCACAGCCACTCTCATTTATTTGTGTATAATCTATGGTGGCTTTTATAGTATGGCTAAAATATTTACTCTCTGACCTTTAAACAGAAAAAGTTTGTCAAGCTCTGCTCTAACTGGTTAGTATGGCTATAGTAGAGTCTGTAAACTTATCTTCATTTTAGAATTTGAGACAAGAAGAAATGCTTATTTTTCTGAGGATGGCTTTAGATTATTCTGTGTGGAAGCATGTGTTTAGAAGAGTTGGTCCCCTGAAATCTTCTACCTTTATATTTTTATTCTCTTCTTTTACATTGTTTTATCTACCCCCTCTATCTTTTTATATACCACCCCACTCCACCCCCACCCCACACACAAAGCTTCAAATACGGAACTCTCATACCGATAAAATATAGATTATAAATTTCTCTTCTATTGATGTAGAGTATAACAATAAATTCTATTATTCTAGTGATGTAGAGTATAACAATAAATTCTATTTTTGCTGTCTTAAATTTTTTTTTTTTTTTAGTCAAAGTCTCACTCTGTCACCCAGACTGTAGTGTAGTGGCATGCTCACAGTCAGGAGCTGCTGGGCTCAGGCTATCCTTCCACCTCAGCCTTCTGAGTAGAAGGAACTACAGGTGCATGGCACCACACATGGCTAATTTTTTTTATTAATTGTAGAGATGAGGTCTCACCAAATTGCCCGACTGCTCTTGAACCCCTGGGCTCAGGCATTCCTCTCACCTCCACCTCCTAAAATGCTAGGGTTACAGACGTGAGCCACTGTACCCAGCCTATCTTAAACTTTTTATGAAATATGTTTTAGAGTATTTTTGCAGTACACATTGCATTTTTCTGTGTATTAATTAAGTCTTAATAAAGATATTTTCACTGAATACTATGGTCAACTTTTGATTTCTACTAAATTTCCATTTGACTGCACCTAAAATCTTACACCTTCTGTAGTAAATTGTATGTAACTAGAAAAGACACCCTAATTTGATCAAGTAATAAATGCATCATACCTTATTATATAACACTTAAGAATCTAAATGGTATCTCCATTGAATCAGCAAACTTTGCGGGAGGAAGAACAGGTGGAACATTAGTCCATAGATGAGTAAACACTTAGTAGCCCTTAGATGAGTAAACATCAGTGATTATTTCTTTGGAAAGCAGACTAATTTTGCTACATTTCACTTTATTAGCTACTTTTCACTTTAGTGTTTAATGCTTATCACAAATTGCCCTTCTCAAAATTGACTTTAGTATGTAAATACGCATAAAAGATCTCCATAAAATATTTATAGTAATAGACAGTGGGGAACTGAGTTTTGCTTTGTTTTTTTAATGACAGGATTGTTTTAAAAGATAAAGTTTTTCAGTTTTGTAAGTATGGTTATAGAAACACCAAGCATGCACAGCAAAATTTTCTTGGAACTAGTATTTTGCTAAAGAAATTCAAATGTGTATATGGTTGAAAAACTGTTTAATTTATTAATATGCATAGAATTGACCATATTTTAGAAAGTACCTCAAAGCAATAAGTGATGATACTTTTTAGGACAAATATTTGATAGTAAGCTTAGAAACTTCTGAATATTATTTCATCATTTCAGTTTTTTAAGGATGGAGAGAAAGTTCATATATTCACTCAAACACTATTGAGCACCTATTACAGTCTGTTGTACTAGGTGCTGGAAATACAATTAAAGAACAAACCTAATAATAAGTGTGTTTCTGATTTGTCTACTGTCACCTTCTCTAACATTTTCATTTCTTCACCCTAACTTTGTATTTTGGAACTTGGTGCAGTATTTGTAACTAGAGAGTGCATTAACAATTTCAGCTCACATGGTATTGTGATGACCTAATAAAAGAAGAGGACACAATTAAACATAGCAGTTTGACAGCTTAAAAAGTAAGCAGTTTGACAACTTAGAAAGTAAGAACAGGCCAGAAAATTCTCAATTCAACATGTAAAGTTTAATATGGTTTTAAGTATTAAAAAAGTAATTTAAGATAATCAGTGATAAAATAGTTGTTCAAAACTCAGCTGATAAAAGATAAGTCTGGAGAGTTTTGTGTTTAAGTTTTTATATCTATTATGGTGATGTTGTTGCCATATATGTATGGAGAGAGAGAGAAGAAAGAGAGAGGCTCAGTAATACTGAAAATGGAATAGTAGGAACAGAAAATTAGAATACTGGAGTAGGCTGTGGTGCTCTCTTTAGAGAATATTATGAAAGTGTACAGTAGAATTATCCTAGAAACAACCTTACATTTAGTTTGCTAGTACTAAACTAATGAAGATCAGTGTGGTCTAAGGAAAAATGTCCAGTGTTTTGCTTTCTCCCTTAAATCTTCACGGCAACATCATACCAGATTCTGATCAGAAGGAGTCATCTCCATCATGGATTTTTTTTTTTAGCAAGGTATTTTTTTTTTTAATCACAAGGTTCTCCTTCAAACAACTTGAGCCTTGAGATATTTTTAAAATTAAGTGTCTGCTTATAAGGCTGTTTTATTATCTGGCAAGTGTGTTGGTGATGGAGCCATCTAAACCCTCTGAGACCCTTACTGTGCTATCCTTTCCTCTTTAACAGTGTTTTCTTTTCCCCACTGCAAAACCAGGCTCGGCTTCCCTCGTGCTCATCTACCTATAGTGTATCTGAGGTATATTTTGCACGTGTTTTCTTACATGGTCAACAACATGCTCGCCCTCACCATTTTTCTTATTTTGTTTTCCTTTTGCCTTAATTTATTTTGCCTTGCACTTTGCACTTGGCTGAAAGGGATGAGGGTACAAAAGGGGGAAAAAATCACCTGTTTGGGGGAAATTTCTATATTTTATATGATGTACTCTTGTCTGGATAACGTTTTTTGGCAGTCACTATTGCACATTGAAATGACTAAAGCCAAAAGCCCACTTGCTTGTTATGGCCATCTTAATTACATAAAGGTTCCTTTGAATCAGGTAATTTATTATGAAATTCTTATTAGCTAAAGACAAAATTCCAGTTTCTACACTTATATGTGGAATTCTGTCCCATTTACCACAGACTTAGGAAACCATCCAAAACTGATTAAGTGAAAAATAAATATTTCTCTATGTTTATATAAAATAGAAGATTCTTACCCTTTTTAAAAAGTTATTATACTTAAATAATTTTTAGTACTTGCATATTCATAAGGTTCTTATACTCTAGAAGAGATGTTCAGTCATGAGATTCATGTTCTTTTGACAAAATATTTTACATGAAATTTAACCTATGTTCCTTGTCTTTTGGGAGCTTAGTTTTTACTCTTAATTGTGTTAAAACATGGGTTTTCTTGATTTTGAAAAGCAGATTTATTAAAATTTGTTAACAGACTTTGGATATCTGTTGTGTACTTTCAAAGCAGAGGCACTGTTGAGTAGCTAAGAAGAAAGAGTATATGTACTTCAAAACTTGATTAATAAATAAAAGAATCATAATAGCCTATGAATTTTAAACCTTTGTTTTTTGGGGTTTTTTTTACTTAAAACATAATATATTTCTATACATATTTGCTCTGTGTAGGCGACAATTCTACCATATGTAGGCCAGTATTCTTTCCTTAGTTCTGGTTGCAGAAATATCTCAGAATGTCATGCCAAAAAAACCCAGAAAGATGATACTATCGAAAATACTACATAGTATATACAGAATCACAGGCAGAGTATCATCTTCGGACCTCAAATTATAAAGGGAAAAAAAGCTTTGAAAAGAATAGGATGGCAAGTCCATAGCTTACAAAGTTGAATTTATTAGTCAGTAGAATTACAACCATCTTGAATTTTTTACTTTGCAAGTTTTACCTGTCAGGGTTTTTATGAAACTGATTTTGTGAAGAATTAATTTCTTCTTGAATTAATTTTTTCCTTAGTAGGAATAAGCGAAGAAATGAAAGGCAAATTAACTATGAGATTAACAAAGACTTTTGAAAGAGAAAGTTGGTAGTATCTCATCACCTCATTTTCCATAGGTCTTTTCTTAATTCCCCAGGATTATGACTCTTAGTGTAAAAAATATATAACCCATTTCTTTCTGCCACTTCATCCAGGCAATTCTCCATTTCCCATGAGAGTGTATAAGAAGTCTACCATTGGCATCATCTCCAATCACAGCCTACAGCATCCATCAGGGTATCACTTTCTCTATGACAGCATGTGTACAGGAGGGCTCTCAGGTTGGAATGTGGAACTGGCTTCTTGGGGGGATTATGTATGCTATGGCATTTGCTCCATGGCACTCAGCTCTTAAATGGACTCTGGGTACATCTGAGTTCGTTTCTTTCATTGTGACATGTGGGCTTTCTTTATTTGTCATGAAATGTGTTTCTCTTTTTGTCATTTGTAGTAGGGTTTCTCCGTTTCACTCAATTCCACATCTTTGTGGTCTCCATAGGTGGTGTTTATGTTTAATTTATGATGCTATAAAGACCAATAAAATGAAGAACTCATTAAGGATTCTCATATTCATGATAATCCACTGCACAGAAACAGCTTTCCATAATTGTTTTCTATTTAAGCTTAAATTGCTAAATGTTTTTTCACAAAATTTTAGACTGTAAACCTTAATAATCAAAATTTTAAGAAATATCCACGTTTCAGTTTTTCAAATGGAAACTTCTTGATGGGACCATTTATAAAATGTAGTCTTTATTTTATAGCATCACTATGGAGGTAGCCAAACCTTCCATGGCACAGTCTCTTTTTTCCCTTACATTTACACCATCTTCACTTACCTTCACTATTGAAGAAATAAAGTCTCAAAGGCCTAATGTAGCACATTGGCTTTACCAATTGCACATCACTATCTTCCATGTCATTCATTAAATGAAAAAAATAAGCCTTGCTCAAAAATGAACCTATCCATGAGTTGTACCAAAACCAGTTAATTTGCAGCCTCAGCTGCCTGATGCTGTTTAGCAAATGTTACTCCATGTAGGTGATGGCCCCTTTGTGAAAAATACAATTCTCTTACTATGGGACAAACTCTATTTGGTATCTCATTTAATCTTCATAACAGCTCTGTTTGGAGAAGATATTAATGTCATCTTCATTTTAAACATAAGGAAACTGAAATTCAAAAAGGTTAGGTATCTTACCCAAGTAAGAAAGCTGACAAATGAATGACAGAAAATTATTTATTAAACATTATATTTTCTCCTGTTCAGGAATTATTGAAAGTCATCAGCTCTGTGACTGGCATGTAGTAATCTTATATTTTTATGGTATATATTTACTTTATTCAGATAGATTAGTTTTCTAGGTATATACAATGAGAAGATGTTACATATAAGATGCAAAACTTCAGTTCAAGGAGATATTAGAAAGTCGTCCTTTTACGTACTTTATTGTTATTTTTCTCTTATTTAGTCGTTTAGTAAGTATTTATTGACCACCTACTATACTTTATTTAAATATCAAGGGAGAAAAAGTATACACATTTTAAGAGATGTTATTTATGTATTTTAGTTCACCATAATCAGAAGTGTCTGGATGCTGATAGTGACCACTTTAAGCACCTCTTGTAATTGTGGAAGTCAAACGTGACTTGTATTCATCAACAATTTTAATACAGTTTTTTCATTTCTTAATATGTGTGCATATTTTTTGGCGCCCTCTGTAATTATAGTCTGCTCGTTATTTCTTCACCTTTGGGATTGGCTTCACATTTGTAATACATAAAATATTATGAATGTAGTGAGATCAGTGTCTCAGGTTGTATACAGTTTTTCACCCCTCCAAACAAGTAAAAAATGAGAACTCATCTTCCAAATTTCTAACTGATCTTCAACTCTGTTCTAGCAGTGTTCATTTTTAACAATCCTTTAAAAAGATTGCTTCAGAATTTCCTTAGTTTAAACCAAACCCAGAATTAATACTATCTCCTGATAGAAATGGTGCTCTTGCAGACCTGAGAAGCTAGATTAGGCCGGGCTTGTAATTCCAGCATTTTGGGAGGCTGAGGCAAGTGGATTGCCTGAGCCCGCAGGTTCAAGACCCACCAGGGTGAAACCTCGTCTCTACAATAAATTAAAAAAAAAAAAAATTAGCCGGTAGCAGTAGCGGGCACCTGTAGTTCCAGCTACTTGGAAGGCTGAGGCGGAAGGATCGCCAGAGCCCAGCAGGTTGAGACTGTGGTGGCCAGGAACGTGCCACCGCACTTCAGTCTGGGCAATAGAGTGAGACTCCAACTCAAAAAAAAAAAAGAAACTAGAATATATGCTAGATACAATCTATTACAATTTGTAACACAGTGTCTAAAACAAACAAAAAATTCATAAACATTAAAGTTGTCATATTTTTCCTGATCCAAATTGAACCCTTTAAAACTTTATCTATAATGTCTTAGATTTTCCAGTATCAAGGTTGATTTAGATAATTTGAAATTTTGAAGCTAAATTATTTCATTTCTATTGATTGGATAAAGACTGAAAATTATACTTTGATTTAATATTGGAGAACTTTTAGCTACCTAAAGGAAAGGTGGTATGTGAAAGTTGTAACATGCAAAATAGTTGCCCTTTTGAACTCTTAAGACACTACTGAAACACCAATTCTGATCTAAACAAACTTTGACTAACAGCTTAGGACTTTTGCAAATGGAAGTTTCTGCTGAATTGCGGATATTAGGTCTACATATTCAAGAAAGGAAAGGAGAGAGGAAAAAGGGAAAAAGGAAGACAACTGGACTTTAAATGCCATAAAATTTACTCTTGGAAAAGGAAAAAAAGACTATTTTTAGAACACCATATAAACACATACTACTTCAACTGGAAGAAACTGTAGGCACAAAATAAAGATTCTACACTGTAAGGCAATCACCTAAGACTTTCTACCATATGGAAACTCATTTTAGAAGATCTTTAATAATTGTTTATTATTTATTTGCTTATTTTGATATATTGGTCTATGATGTTCTACTTTTTCCTTTCCTTCAGGTGTATTATTTTCATGCTATTTGTACACAATAGTTAGGAAACTGGAGATAGTGTGAAGATGTCTGTTAGAATAGTATTTTTTGAAAACATCACAACTTCTGCTATTAAAGCTTCTTGATTTCTAGCTCACTTTTGAATTTTGAGAAATAAATAAATTGTAGTATGTAAATTGTTTTGCTCAAAATAAGAAAATTAATTGCATACATATTTCTAACATCCAAACAAGTGGCATAGCCATAAAGATAATGGGATAATCTCTTTGACAGGGTTATTTGATAAATGTATTCATTAAAACATTATTTTAAAAGAATTGATTGATGATAATTGAAACAAGAAGATGGGTACTGCAGTCTAGTTGGGCATACATTTTTTAATTTCCATAATTTTCCTTAAAGCATGTTGTTGTCGTTGACACTAGTGAACTTCTGCTTATCCTTGTATACTGCCTTACCTAGTGATCATATAACACAAACGAGGTCATCAGTGAAAATAGGGCACGGCATATTTAAAGTTTAAGATGAAATATTTGTGCATGGATAATAAGTATTATAAGTTTTTGAGCTAAGTGTCTTAAAGCTAAGATTAAAAAGCCATGCGTATCTTTGAGATAGAGAAAAAGGAGATATGTATCATCTCCTTCACAGAAATAGGAATGGAGTCCATAAAGTACTTATGTAGAGTTCTAGCTTTATACAAATACAAATTAGTTTATCATCATGATGTTATAAATTTTTTTCCTATTCTAAGAGAATTTACAAATGAAATAGATTAATTAGAAATATATCTAGTTTAGAACCCAAATAAACGATGGCACATTGTAGTATACACTGAAATGATGTAGCTCACCTGTACTTACACTTGTATTTCTGACTGCTGTTTGAATGTCTGTGTGATTTCAAACTCAATATGTCCAGCTCTGCTTCTTAAATTCCTTCTATCAGAGCTCATGTTCTTAAAATTTACTGGCATAAAAACTTTCTAGTTATCTTTTACTCTTTCTTGTGTTTTACCTTTGATATTCAGTGTCATTAAATTTTGTGATTTTTGTTACTTCTTTCTCTCCTTCTAATTCTTAACTTCTAATACACAAATAAACTTAGTAACCAGATCTACTTTAACATTATGGCTTTGACAAAACAAGTAATGAACTTGGTATGTCATATAGGAGGCACTCAAAAAATATTTGGGAAATGGTGAGTGCATGAACAAATCAACTTTTTCAAAGTTTATAGAGTTTCTACATTTGAGTTTAAGGAGAATTGATAGATAATTTATGTAAAATCTAGTGTAGACCTGGAACATAATAAGCATTAAATAAACATGAATTTGTTTGTTTGTTTTCTTCCACATGGGTGCTTTAAGTCCTAATTACCTCAGCCTTGAACTGCTACAACAAATAATTGAGTTCCCCTTGTATAGTTCTCTAATCAGCAAAGCCATAACAGTTTAACTTGTACCAAGAGTAAATACCCCTGCCTCTCTTTCAAAGTCCTTCACACTTTGGCCAGCTATTATTTTTCTTATATTATTTTCTAGTGACCGGTTCCTCACAGTTTTCCCAGAACTTTCCTGTTTTAATACTGAAAGTCCCATATCCTGGGACTATTTAGTTTTAAAACAGAAAGTCCTTTGGCAGGGCACAGTGGCTTAGCCTGTAATCCCAGCACTTTGGGAGGCCAAGGCGAGAGGATTGCCTGAGCCCAGGGGTTTGAGACCAGCCTGGGCAACTTGGTGAGACCTCGTCTCTACAATAAATCACCAAAAAAACTAGTCAGGCATGGTGGCATGAGTCTGTAGTTTCAGCTACTTGGAAGGTTGAGGCGGAAGGACCACCTGAGTCCAACGGGGCAAGGCTGCGGTGGCCGTGAGCGTGTCACTACACTCCAGCCTGGGTAACAAGAATGAGATTCCAACTCAAAAAAAAAACAACAAAAAAACCAGAAAGTCCTACATCCCAGGAATCCTCCCAGTCCCAGACAAACCAGGAAAATTGGTCACTTATTCCCTGTCATATACCTGACTCTAGTCAAAGTAAACCTTCTTATCGTGATATGTTCTTTCTTCTTGGCCATTGTTTGTGTTATTCTGTTTATCCGAAATGCCCTTCTTCACTTCATAGCTTAAGTTCATCTTCCTCTAGAAAGCCTTCTGTAACAACTCTCATTTACCCTCATCCTCTCAAGGGAATTTAATTGTGCTGATTAACAGTATTGCCCTATGTTGCTTTTTCTCCGTTCATCTGGCTGTTTTTCTACTGTTCCTTTCATGTTGATAATCACTTTGATTCACTCCTAGACTTTCTTCATTTCATTTCTCAATATATATCCTCACTGTCCCCTATAATAGCTAGTAGCCACACATGGCTTTTAAAATTACATTCATCAAAAATAGATAAAATTTAAAATTTAGTTTTTCATTTGTCATAGCTATGTTTCAAGTGTTCAGTAGCCACATGTGATTAATAACTGCCATGTTAGAAAGTGCAGATGTAGAATATTTCTATCATCACAGAAAGTTCTATTGGATGGTGGTGCTTTCTATATATTGGGGGAGGGAGGGGGTCTTACAATCAACCATTTTATTATTATAACCTTTGCCACCTATCATCAATATTATTTCTACTTATGTAGTACTTACTTTGATCAGCTGTTGTTTTAGGAACCCCATATATATGGCCATTATCATTATATAGTAACTTCTTTGGTATCAACTTCTATCTACAGCCTTCATCTCTCTCCAGAGTTATAATACAGCCCCTAAGTGTGTTCTTGCATCTACTATTTCAGTATATGACAGTACCCAGCTACTCAGATTTGGAAACCTGAGAGTTACTTTGTCGGAGTCCAGCTCTGCAGGATTCTGGAACCCAGGAAGGATGTGTGGATAAGGCAAGAAACGAGTCAGACCAGAGTTCTGTTTCGCACTCTGGCCACTGAAGCACAGCAGTGCTGATTTGTTTATATCATAATTTTTGGCAAGCAAATATCAGTAAATTAACAGTAAAAAATGATTAACAATAATAAGTTTGTGACGTGATTATGATTAAGATTCTTACGTATAATTATGTGCTTCAGTAATGTCTACATTTTTAATATTTCTTAGAAAAAGAGCTAGCTGTTCTTGGAATTAGTAACTTATTAAAAGGGCAAGGTTAATATTAGCCGAAAGGTTAACAAGTGGAAAGTAAAACTTATACTCTATAAAGGTAAATAGTCTATATAGATATAAAGGTGCTAGGCATATAACCTATGTAGTCTCCTTCTCTTACAGTGGTTAATGATTTAGGCCTAATGATATTAGGAGGAGGTGGCTGAGTATCTAAGCCTATCTTTAATTGACTTATGGTTTCAGTGTGTTCCTCATTCGTTCTCACCATTCCTTGGTACACAGTTTTATCAGAGTTTCTTTGTTTAAACTGTTCTGGGAACAGTTAACGAGACACAGCGTAGGACTAGTTAGTGTTACAGATGATTGTGTTTGTTCTTGACTCTGTGTCATGCTGTTCCTGTTAATAGTTTTTCTTGGATCTAGTTGAGACATATAGTTTTTTTTGTAAGTTATGTTGGAACTCATATTGAAACTATTATTTATCATGGATTTGTGAGCAGCCTCCTTTTCCCAAAATGTAACTAAACAAACTATTCTATGAAGCCTGCACAAAACAATACAATGGGAACATAGTGGTGGCCATGACTTAAAGAGCAGTCATGCAGAATTTTCATCAGGACTTTCCGTGGGGCCTTGCCGCTTGCACAGAATCTCCCCGGGGCCTTGCCTCCCGGAGAGTTGTCCTCACTCCGTTCCCATGCTGGCTCCGAGATTGTCATGGCCCCTGCAAACTTTATATTCCATAAAACCAGTCAGAATCTAAATACTATAGATTCTTCCTCTTTTATATCTCCAGAATATATACCCTTATCTCCAGAACTATTCTCAGTGATGTAGTGGGTTTCTCATTTGGATTACTCATCCAAACTCATTCCCCCCCAATTGTTTATTCCATAAATATCACTAATCCATCCTTATACTACTCACCAGACTGAACCGTTAAAACATTAATATAGCCATGTCATTCCCCTACTTAAAATCTTTCAATGGCTCTCCATGACCCTAGGAATTGGTCTCTACCTATCTTATCAACTCTACCACTCTCTATCATGTGTTAAAGTTACCCATTGCCAGGATCCTCACATCTGTTAATGGCACTTGCCTTTTTCCTTGTGCCACCTTTTCTTTACCTGAATAAATTACAATTGCCCCTTAAAGCTCTGCTCATGTATTCTAGCTCCAGGAAGCTTTTCCTGGTAAACTCTCCTCAACTTCCACCTCAGTCTGAGTTAGGAGCGTCTCTTACGTATCCCCTAGCAGTCTGTGCTACTTCCGTCATGGCACTTAAAGACATGGTATATGTTTACTTGACTGTCTTTGTCTATTGTATTCTGAGCTGCTACAGACCAGGGGCTGCTTTAAAAAAAATAAAGAAAAGAAAAAAGCAACTATAATTTACAGGCTAGATCAGTTTGGGGCAAACAGTAGATATACAATAAGTGTAAGTTGAATGAATGAATGAATGAATGAATGGCATTTAATTATGCCCTAATTGCTATATTTCTAATAGTATACACTCTGTTATTAAGTTAGTTGAGTAAAGATATTGAATTAATTTCTTTTGGATTTTACTCCCTTCCCCATCTAGCACATAGTAAACATGTAATAGACACATGTTGACTGAATCATGAGTTAAGTCCAAGTCTCAAACATCCTATTATATATTAGTTTCAAATGTCCCTAAGGTCTGTGTGGATTTTTCTAATTCCCTAAAACAGGGGTCCCCAACCCCTGGGCCATGGACCGGTAATCTGGGCTGCACAGCAGGAGGTGAGCGGCAGGTGAGCGAGGGAAGCTTCATCTGTATTTACAACTGCTCCTCATCACTTACATTACCACCTGAACTCCGCCTTTTGTCAGATCAGTGACAGCATTAGATTCTCAAAGGAGCATAAACCGTGTTGTGAACTGTGCATACAAAGGATCTAGGTTGCACATTCCTTGTGAGACTCTAACATCTGATGATCTGAGGTGGAGCTGAGGCAGTGATGCTAGCACTGGAGAGTGGCTGCAAATATAGATTAACATTGGCAGTGAGGTTTGACTGTACAGAGACTATAATAAATCAGTTGCTTACAGACATATCAAAACCACATCAGTGAATGGCAAGTGTACTTCAGTTGTACAGCTACATCTGGTGGCAGGCTTTAAATTAGAATCTAACACTTATTTTAGCCCACAAGTGACCCGCCCATTATTTTATTTACCACTTTCATCCATGCCTTTGTTTTTTTACGGTGAGTTGTATAATTTTTTCATTATATATTACAATGTAATAATAATATAAATTAAGTGCACAGTAAATGTTATGTGCTTGAATCATCCCCAAACCCACCTACCCCACCCATCACCCACCCCCCCCATCTGTGGAAAAATTGTCTTCCATGAAATTGATCCCTTATGCCAAAAAAACTGGGGACCATTGCCTTAGAGCATATATTAATCTAGATCAGTGCTTTTAAAACATTTTAATTCTACATTGCATGACTGATCTAAATTATATTCTGATGTTCCATTTAAAAATAAATAAAAAGGAGGGATAGCCTGCCCAATTTTTCTTGCATATGGACTCAAATAATATCAGACAGTTATTTCAGTCTCTGCAACTTGTATTCCTTATTAACCTTGAATGTAAGGAGAGGGAAGAGAGTCACAAACTATAGAAGTCAACTTCTCACCCTACTTTCTAAACGTAAAGTTTACCTAAAGCTTTTGTTCTCTGTGATTCCCCCCACCCCAATCAGTTTCCCTGACTTCTTATTTAAAAAACCGTGGAAACTAAAAGTCTGTGAAAATGATGTTCTCATAATCTCAGATGGGATTTCATATGAGATTTAGAACTGGTGCACACACAAAATATAAAATAAGCTGAGGTTTACTGTCAAGTCAATAGGATAATATTTCTTAGTTAGCCTTCAACAAAATTCATCAACCAATAACACTGATGCTTAGTTAGCCTTCAACAAAATTGAGGCTAACTAAGCATCAGTGTTGATTGATAAATAATTGTATTATAAATAAATAAAAGCATTCCTACATGTGACCATGACACAAAGGGAATATTGGCAGGTAAGTGAAAAGAATGATCAACATACAAATTTCCAGTAGCTTTTCTCATTGCGCTCTATCCAGTAATGACAAAAATTCACATCAAGGAAATTTTTATTCCTCATTAGGCTGATACCATTCTCCTTTATGTGCCCTTATGCACCAAAGGGCAGCATTTTGTCTCCATTTCTTTCTTAATTAATCCATTGTCTCTTCTATCTAGGAGGTAATACCAATGCACACTTGCACAGCTTTCTATTGCAGAGGCTTAATAAGTGCTAAGCAGGCCATGGTCATATCTTGCTGTGGTTCATACCTATATGTTTATAGACGGATTTGGCTTACAACCAATCCTAGTATAGTTTTTAGAGAATCAGGTAAGTATCTTCTTGACTAACAGCAAGGTAAATATTTTTTTCATCATTCACACAAATAAGCACTTGGGTACATGAAATTATAGCCTGGACTTCAGCAAGTAGAATTATCAGTTTTCTCTGGTCACATTTTTTCCTTTCAAAGCATTTCCTTCTCAACCAGCATTCCTCTAAACCATAGAACACAGAAAGTATTATTTGTGACACTTAAGTTCCTGTAAAGTGCCAGTCTAAATTCAAAAAAGAGAAGTTTAACTCATTACATTAAATGAATGCAAGTGTGTTATGTCTTAATTCTCCTCCAGAATTGAGAAAGATTTTCCATATTTTAAGTAGCTAAGTACTTCTTGAAGCCATTTGCTATTTAAAGCTGCACTTGAAATTTCCTCTTTGGAAATTTTTCTTATTGCCTCTTACTTTGGATACCTAAAGTCTCTAAATTAAGATTTAAAATCATGACATATATTTTTATTTGAGAGTTTTAAAAATAACCTCTATGTTTTTCTGAAAGAACCAAGAAGTTTAATCAGCTTTTCACCATATTCTAAAGATGTTCATGCTTTGACAGTTTTTATGTTTTATGAGTTTTCTCATCATGTTGAAGTAGACTTACTGAAGATCAGTTCAGCATAATGTTTAACAATGGAGCTATAGGTGGGGCTCGGTGGCTCTGCCTATAATCCCAGCACTTTGGGAGGCCAAGGTGAGTGGATTGCCTGAGCCTGTCGGTTCGAGACCAGCCCTGGCAACTTGACAAGACCTCATCTCTACAGTAAATAAAAAAATTAGTTGGGCATGGTGGCACGCCTGTAGTTCTGGCTACTTGGAAGGCTGAGGCAGAAGGATCGCCAGAGCCCAGCAGGTCGGTGCCGGGGTGGCTGTGAGTGTGCCACTGTACTCCAGCCTGGGCGACAGAGTGTGACTCCAACTCAAAAAAAAAAAAGGAACTACATTTAAATCCCAACCTTGGATTTGAAACCCTACCCTGAGTTTTATTAACTTTGTAAATTTAAGCAAGTTAATTTCACTGCACCTCACCTTCCTGTAAAATAGGAATGATACCACCTTTTTGGGCACCTTAGGAATTGAACAACTTTATATTCCTTGTATGTCTGATATGGAGTACTTATGCAAGTACTCCATAAATGTTAACTATTTTGTCAATATTTATTGTTATTAAAGGTTCAAATATAAAGTTGTTTTTAGTTTGAACTCTTTCTGATATATTATCTGCTGCATTTGTCATAGAGTAAAATATGTTTTTTATATAATAATTACCCATGATCTGACTGAAAACAAGTATTATTTACTCCAGTATCAACTTGACCTAACATCAGCACTTGTGCCAGTCCTGCCTTGCTTCTTTTCCCAATCATTATAAAGTATATGGAATATCAAAATCTGATAATCTATAAGATATGTCTTTATTTTCATTCTGTCAGTTGACTGTCTTCTTCAGTTTATCTGTTGTCTTTTTCTACAAAATTACTTTCCTGTGTAGTGTCTTATTTATGTACATACACATACACGATCCGAAAAACTATGGCTAATAGGAATAGTGCTTTTTTATCATTGTTGTATTCTCCTTTAATTCCTTTATATGTCTTATGCCATAACTGATCACTAACTCAGAAGTAGGGCAAAGTGTTTCCCATGAAAATAATTGTATAAATGGTGAGCAGATTTCTAGGCTAGTGTTTAAATTTATATTGAAATGACACTATACTTCAGCTGAACTGAGGGTTAAATTGACATATATGGATTAATGTAGGAATCTACTATTTGTAGCATTATTTCTTAGGGAAAAAGGTATCTAACTTCAAGCAGAATCTAACCTGCTTCAAAACATTTTATCTGACAAATTCTGAATAGCAATGGGATCTGCTTTCTGTTTTCTTCCTCTGACAGCTCAATCTTCCTTAAAATGCTCATTATAGTGGGAAGTAAAGGGAGAGGGAAACTCTGGAAATGTGGGGCAAGGACTTCTCCCCAGCATCATCAATCAGTGTTTGTTGAATGAATGTGTGAATAGGATGTTTATTTTGAGGATTTATATAAACTTAGCTACATAGTTAAGTTTCAATAAGCTTTCTATAATGTGATATTATTATTTCTAGTATGCCTCTTGATTCCTCTTCCTAACGAATGCTGATTTTTCTGAATATTTATTCATTTATTAAGTGCTACTTATGAAACACCTTCTGTAACCCTTGTATCTTGTAAACAAGATACAAGTCTTTGAGCCAGTAGAGAAAAATAAAACAAATATGTATCTGTGACTTAAAAGAGGTGATGATTTCTACTGCCAGATCTGTGCCTTGTTTAAGCAGTCATGGTAAGCTGTCACTGCATTTCTCTTTGCTCCAATTTACCCATCTCTAAAATTGGAATGAGCTAGACCTTTATGTTCCTCAGACAGGATGTTCTGATGAAATTCCAGAAATGGAAGGTATCCATGACAAAGCTAATTCATTATGAATGTAGCAAACAGTATATTTCATCTTGTTAAAATATTAGTGGTACAATTTTAAAGGAATTAGAGCTTGTTATTCTGTGTGCATTTTACTTTTTACATGAAAATTCAGTTGGAGAACCAGATGTTTATAAAAAACATGTTTGGAGCTAAAAAAGGCCATAATGGTTTAAATATACTGAGTGAGTGTAAAAATTAAAATGGATATGATTATGTTATTTACTTGATTGCTTATGCTTTCAGTTTTGCCAACAGCACTAGTGGGTCACAATAAGTCAACAAGTATTTATTGAGCATTTTTACTATAGACTAAATATTGTCATATTAAGCATATAGAGAATATTGCAAAAATTAAATATAGGGTCTCACATAAGGATTTTACAAATTGGAATATTGTCCATGTTTTAAAAGTCATAATCTATGAATTCAGGCAGTGTTGTTCTAAAATATTGCTAAGAGGAAATGTCTTTGGCTTTGAAAACTAGAGCAATTTTGTCATAGGGTCAAAAATATTTGTAGGAAAACCATTGCTCTTGAGTGTTATAGTCATGGGGGAGTTACTTAGAAGTTCACCGCATTATTGTGAATTCCTTTTTTTTTCTTTTAAAGATGTGGGGTACAATTCAGCATTAGGTACATAAGTGGTCATCGTACAGGTGAAGTTTGGGCCCCCCATTGGTCCTCACTTCGCCTAGTCTGGAGTCAGGTACCCTTATTGACGTTATGTGCCCCTCCCCCCCTGCGGTGTCCTGCTACTACCAGTCCCTTTCTTGTAGTATTATGATAAATGTTCAGCACCCACTTATGAGTGAGAACATGTGGTACTCAGTTCTTTTCTTCTGTGATAGATCACTGAATATAATAGACACTAAATCCATTCAAGTTGCTGTGAAGTTCATAATTTTGTACTTCTTTCTGGCTGTATATTTCATTGTATATATGTACCACATTTTTTTATCCAGTCCACCTTCGATGGGCAGCATGTTTTTGGTTCCACACATTACTTATTGAAGGACAATACAAATTTTCATCCTTAGAATCTTTTAACCTGCTTTTCTGAGTTACTAATAACATTTGGGTGATATAGTAGATTCTGAAAGAAAGAGGAGTCCAAGTAAGCATGTTAGGTCAGAATGATCGTCATGTAAATTAGCCAGGCGTGGTAGCACACACCTGTAGTTGCAGCTACTTGGAAGGCTGAGGCAGAAGGATCGCCTGAACCCAGCAGATAGAGGCTGCGATGGCTGTGAGCATGCCACTGCACTCCAGCCTGGGCAACAGAGTGAGACTCCAACTCAAAAAAAAAAAAATGATAAACATATGCACAGGAAATTGTAGTTTGTGAAAAATAATGTGTTCTCTTTCAAAAAATCCATTAAGTTGAATTTAAGGGCATATTTTGAGTCCTGTGGAATCCATTTTAACTGCATTGATAGTATTTCCCGTGCATTTTAGCCACTTAATTGTATTATCTAATAAATGCTAGCGACCCTGTACAGTTGCAGCTGTCATTCTCCAAAGTAGATTAATCTGTACTATTTACGGCCATAATAATCCTAAGTGCACTGTACCTATCATTTAACATTTTTAAATAATATCTTTTTACCTTTGGGCAGCATCTCCTCAAGACAGGATTTACATTCTTTTTTTTTTTTTTTTTTTTGAGTTGGAGTCTCACTCTGTCGCCCAGACTGGAGTGCAGTGGCCGCTCCCGGCCACCGCAGCCTCGACCTGCTGGGCTCCGGCGATCCTTCTGTCTCAGCCTTCCAAGTAGCCGGAATTACAGGCATGCACTACCATGCCCAGCTGATTTTTTTATTTATTGTAGAGATGAGGTCTCGCTGCCCAGGCGGGTCTCGAACCCGCGGGCTCAGGCAATCCACTCACCTCAGCCTCCCAAAGGCGCGGGATTACAGGCTGAGCCACCGAGCTCGGCTAGGATATACATTCTTATTCTCATTTTTTAACAAGAATTACAAAATTAAGATTTATTGAGAAGTTGAGGGTTTTTTCTACAAGGTACTTCATTATCAGAAATAGGCTAAGTTAAGGCCGGGCATGGTGGATCATGCCTGTAGTTCCAGTACTTTGGAAGGCAGAGGCAGGAGGATTGCTTGAGTCCAGGAGTTTGAGATCTGGGCAACACAGCGAGACCTTGTCTCTGCAAAAAAAAAAAAAAAAAAAAAAATCCAAAACTTAGCCAGGCGTGGTGGTGCATGTTTGTATCCCAGCTACTCAGGAGACTGAGGTGAAAGGATCACCTGAGCCCAGGAGGTTGAGGCTGCAGTGAGCCGTGATTGTGCCACTGCATTCCAGCCTGGGCAACAGAGTGAGAACTTGACTCAAAAAAAGAAGAAAAAAAAAGAGAGCGAGAGAAAGAAAGGAATATGCTAAGCTAGAAATAAAAATGGAGAATATATGGTGATGTCCTTTTCATTTGCTTTGAGAAGTCCAACTTGTATACTAATATATATATGATGCTAAGTTTTTTTTTTATAGGTATACTTATTTTATCATACTACCTTGCTTCTTTTTAGCTTAAATATTTTGGCAACCCAAACTCATGTCTAGTTTTTCAGTGGGTTATTTTATAGCCATGAATAAGTATCAATGCATTGGTTGGTAAATTGAAATCACCTACATCCTTTGGAATATATGTGTTTTCAATCACTGATGAATCTACCTTTTTTTTTTTTTTGAGTTGGAGTCTCACTCAGTCGCCCAGACTGGAGTGCAGTGGCCGCTCCCGGCCACCGCAGCCTCGACCTGCTGGGCTCCAGCAATCCTTCCGCCTCAGCCTTCCAAGTAGCTGGAACTACAGGCGCACGCTACCACACCCGGCTAATGTTTTGTTTTGTTTTGTTTTTATTTCATGTAGAGATGAGGGCTCGCCAAGTTGCCCAGGCAGGTCTCGAACCACAGGCTCAGGCAGTTCACTCGCCTCGCCCTCTCAAAGCGCGGGATTACAGGCTGAACCACCGAACCCGGCCGAATCTACCTTTTAAAGCATCTTTGACTTAATTTTCATGTGAATTTTGTTACTAGAGAAAGTGAAGGATTATGAAACAGTAAGGGTTATTATATAAAATAATATTATTTTATAATAAAACAGAGTTGAATGTAGATTTTATCTAGGAATACTAATCTTACATATATATATGCACACACCTTTGTATTGAGAGGAGAGAAAAAGATAGGTATATTGATATTGTAGTGTTTTGCCTTTTTAAGGGGAAAAGAAGAATGAAAAAGAAAGAGAGACGGTGGAAAAAAGAGAGGGATGGAGAAAACAATCAAGGAAGGAAACTATTCATAGTTTTTCATTCCTTTTTCTACTTCAGTATTTACAAAATAAGTCACTTGGTCTGACTTTCCCATATTAAATAGTTGCAGAGCATAAGCAGCAACTCACAGAACAAGTATTGATTCAGAAAGGCCTTAAAGATATTTTTGGATTCATGTTTCATGAAATCCTGAATGGGATTCAGATTCATAAGGGCTTTTTATAGCTATACTTTTCAATTATATTAGCAATTTTCCTTGTCCTATTTCTATCTGCCTCAGGATAAGGAAAAAAGAGTCTATTTTTGAAATTTTGTCCATGCCATTCTGTACCCCATATTGCCTAGAGTCAGAAGAGTTCAGTTTGCTGATACGTGTTTTTTCTTTCTTTAGCAACTTGCTGCTGTACCACATACAGCAATTAAATCTAATTCTGTTTGGGCTACCATGCTTAAATGTTCTTGTTGATAAGCATGGCATGAACTAATGCATGGGTCTGAGAAGGCTGCTATGTGCATCTGCACTAAAAGAAAAATTTCTTATAGCAGTATAGCCCACTTGAATTTAATATTGAGCTGCAGATTAATGATGAGCTTCTATACAATGCTTGACAAACAAGGGAATTCCCCAGTAATAAAGGTAAGAACTAAAGTAAAAATGCTTTCAGATGATGCTAAATTAATCATTACTACTTATTTGTGGAGATTAAGTGTCCCTTCAAATAATGCACTTGGGTGGAAGAGTAGGAAAAAGAAAAAAGAATGCCAGTGAGACCTAAAAGAGATTGTACGAGGAAATATTGAGTCAGTCTTCATTTGTATGCTGTCTCAAAATATTTGACTCAGAGTCTGAAGTAATGAACTACAAATTAAAACGGATTCTAATTGTCTTACTGTAAATATTTCACAGCCTAACCCAACTTAAAATATATCAAACATGACTTAACTCCTTCATACCCATGACAGTTGCAAACTGTTTTATTTGAGAGCATTGGTTTTATGATCAAATCATCAGCATTATTCATTAGTTTTATTAAGTATTTATCTTATGCATGCAATTTTTTGTGTACTAGAAAATAAATTAAGTCAGATTTTTTTTCCAAGTAGAAAAAATTTTTCTTTTTTTTTCTTTCACATTGCCTCTTCATGTTAACAATAATGGGAAGCAAGTGAATGGTGCTGAAATTGGACATTTAACTTTTATATTCCAAAATGATTTTTATGGGCCATTTTTATAAGTTTTGCTTAATTTATTAGTGTAAGTACAGTAATTGAACCACACAGTTGTCAACTCCTCTAACTTTTGATATGTAGGCTGATGAAGTTTAAAGAAACAATAAAATGTATGAGCAGTAGCTCAGCTCAGGATGATCTAAATGACTTTCTTTACTTTGTTTCCCTTTGCCCGTAGCAAAGTTTATCCATAACCTCACCAATTCATCGGTTTTAGAGCTATGTAACACAGTTCAAGAGTTCAAAAGGCAAGTCAAAATAATCTGGGGTTATTTACTCAACCTCAACTGCCACCGTATAGCAAGGATTTCTGTAGCCATTATTGCTATTACAAGTCAGTGATAGTACCATTTCTAAAGTGTTTTTAGACATATAAATACTACTCTTTCAGCCCACTTATGTCACTATGCTTTTACTTGTAATTATTATCTGTCAGACATGAGCTCTGTTTCAAGGCTCTGATCTGAAATCTTCCCCAGCGTGTGTTGTCTGCCTGGCCTTTACTTTACAGTAATATATCCTTGTAGATGATATATCCTTCCCATATATCCAAACTATATTGCTGATTTAAGCTATGTCTGAAATCACTTTCCTTCCTTTTAAACATCCCACTCACAGAGGGAAATATTTGCAACTGCTCTTAAGATTAGTCATGTGTGTCAGAATATACCTTTCATAATTGTATAAGCAATGCATTTTGACTATTGCCTATTGATTTAAAATACAATTTCAGATCAGGGATGTTACTTGTGCTTTTAAGGTCTACCATATGCTTTCCAGGTTGAAGTAAGAAGTATGAACAGGAGAAAGTTCCTGTTCTGGTATTTATTACCTTCATTTACATTCACCCACTTTCTCATTGCAGTTCACTATACTTTTTTTCCCTTTGCTGTTTTTTCATTAGTAGTCACTGATCTTCTTTATCTCTAGCTATTTCTTATTTTTCTTTCTCTTTTCAATAAATAATAACTCAATTCATTCCAGCCACTAAAAAAGAGTATGAACCTTAATAATTGTTAGCAGAATGAATTTGTGTATTTCAGTTTGCTTTAAGGGAACAAGATGAGATGGGCATAGTTGCTTTAGTAATTCAACACTGCCTAAATTCTAGCCAACTAGTTCACAGGAATATGGGAGAAGTAATCAGGATGAAACTAGCATAAATAAATTAGATTTAACATTTCTAGCTGTAAAAATTCTGTCATACATTAATTCTATCAAAAGACTATTTGTAAATAGAATATATGTACCTTTTTCAGCTTATTTGAATAAAAACATAATGTCAGTAAGCCCAGGGTTACAGATTTATGAATCTCATTAGTCTTTTAGCTGTTCCTTGATAAACTATAAACTGATCCT
This sequence comes from Cephalopachus bancanus, assembly GCA_027257055.1. Taxonomy (NCBI): domain Eukaryota; kingdom Metazoa; phylum Chordata; class Mammalia; order Primates; family Tarsiidae; genus Cephalopachus; species Cephalopachus bancanus. Next base: position 2,787,476 of record JAPVLO010000104.1, read on the forward strand.
AAATATTTCATTTAAGGTATATATGCAAGGGAATGACTGAGGACAATGTGTTATGGTTCAAAATAAATCTATCAACAATTGAGTAAGACTGATTGAACAAATAGTAAAACAGTCAGTGTATATTGTTCTAAAAAGTTTTGAATTTCAAAATTTGTTTTAAAACTAATTGTTTGGCATTTTCAATAGCAGTTTTTATTTTTCTTTCATTTTAAGCATCTTTTGTCTTATTTTTCACATGTTCAGTAAAGATTATGGATGAGCAAAGAAAAAATATAAAAATTGCTCTTGAACTCCTCCTCCCATGTTAATTGCTGTTAACATTTAACAGAAAGAAATAATAAAAATGGTGAACTGGAGAAAACAGAGGAGAAACTAGGGAGTTCTCTAGAGAATGTAGGGTAAATAAAGAATAAATAAACATACATAGAAGAAAGAATTAACATTTAAGGATTCCTTATGTGGAAAAATTTGAAGAGCAGTAAGAATTGTAAGAGTTGGAAAGCTCTGATGGATGAGTTTCTGCAGAGTTTGATTTGAGTGTATTCCTCATGTGACAACTGAGCAATGCAAGGCACAGCAAAGCTACCTGAAGCAACCTTGAGACGTGAAGAAGGAGAAAATTGGTCAATGGTAAAACTGTCTAGTACAGTGGTTAGACATCAACAGCATTCTCAGATCAGTAAATACTTAGTGAAGGGGAGAAAATATTTGAGTTGAAAACACTAGTATTGTGTTTGTTCTTAGAATAAAGAGTACAAGACGGTTGGGCATGGTGGCTCACACCTGTAATCCCACCAGTTTGGGAGACTGAGGAGGGAGGATTAGTTGAGGCCAGGACTTTGAGACCGACCTTGACAACATAGACCCTGTCACTCCAAAAGTTAAAAAAAATCCATTAGCTGGGTGTGCTGGTACACCTGTCATCCTAGCGACTTGGGAGTCTGAGGTGGGAGAATCTCTTGAGCCCAGGAGTTGGAGGCTGCAATGAACTATGATCACACCACTGTACTCCAGTCTGGGTGACAAAGTGAGATCCTGGTTCTTTAAAAAATTGCAAGAGGTTATTTAGATGATCTTCAGATCTAAATTTGAGAAATCCATGCTAAAGGGTTCCTGGATATTTGCAGCCTAGTGTAAATGTCCTTTGGTGACTGAGTTCCCTTTTTATTTATTTTTTTAACAGTTCCCATTATTTAACTATTTCAAGTATTGTTTATAGCAAATAACAGATAATATAAGAAACACCCATATGCTAACCATCTAGATTTAACAAATGTTAATATTTTCTTAAAATTCATTCAGATCTTTTAATGTATTTTTAAGAAATTAAAGTTAAGACAAAACTTAAATTTCCTTTGCATATAATTCTCATCTAAGAAAAATACATTATATTACAGGAAATTAGGAATGTGTTCTTTCCACATATGTGGCGTATGTTGACCCTGCTTCTGAATGGCACTTTATTTCTCAGGATATCTTTTGCTCCTGTTTCTCTCTGATGTGTTTCTGCTTATATTTATTTTTAAAGTGATCTACTGGTTTATAGTATAATTTTGATTATTTTCAGTATGTGCTAGTGAAAATAGACTATACAGACACATAGATAATAAATATGTTATATGTGTGTTATGTACATAAATGCATAAATCATCTATATATTTGATCATTTTTGTGTTTGTTGTGGTGGGATAGCAATAAAATTAACTGACCAGAAGCAGGCAGGGTATCTCAGAACTACTCTGGCTGAGGCCAGACAAGTCACTGTGTTATAGATCAATGCTAGGAATATATGGTAAATCAAAAGGAACAAAACAAGAATGCAAATGAAACAAAAAGCACTAACAGTGAACCAAGTACTTCCTGGCATGATTGATAGCATTGCTCTGTCCCAAACGAAGCTGAATGTATTTGGGACATTTGGGTTAATGATTCCTAAAAATAGCAATTTTTTATAACTTAGCTTTCACTACTTTGAGGATTATTATATTCCATGTCATTTATTTGTTCATAAATTTTGAAAATGCCTCAGTTCTTCTAAGTACAGAACTCTAACTGTGTGGAGAATACTAACAAGTGTAGTATCTGTCACAAGTCAATAACAATATGGTATTATAGTTTTTATGCCCAAATTTACTTATACCAAAACTTCAATAAGCAACAAGCAATTGTATTCTCTCTTATCAGAGATACCTTCATTAATTTTTATTAGATATCAAATTTTTTCAAAAGAGGTTTTTTTTGGGGTACCATTTTGCTGGAACCTTTAGTCTGAACACCTGTCTCTCTTATTACCAATCTTTGGCCCTTTAGCCCAATTACAACAGTCTTTTTTGATTTGGAATAGATTACAACAGTTTCAGGATAGGAGGGATTGAGAAGTGTAGTTCCAGTGCCTGGATTTTGGGAATTTGTATCATAGTCATTATAGCCATTATCATTCTGCCATTATCATTCTCAACCCCATTATTGTCATCAGAGTAACATATGTCTATCCTTTATTAAATGTTAGGTATAGTACCAAATGCCCTACATGCATTAGTTTATTTAATTCTTACAATAATCCTGTGAGGTGGGAACTCAATACAGCGTTTGAGCCTTTCTCTGCTACTAGTTGTTCCATCAACCTGGAAAGTTCTTACCCTTGATTTTTATCTGGCTGTTTCAAGTCTTAACTAAAATGAAAGTTATTTATTGAAGTCTTCCTGTCTTTCATCTAAAATAGTTATACCCTATTACTAATTACTTTTTATCTCAAGACCTTATTTTATTTTCTTTATAGCACTTTTTGCTATCTGAAACTGTTATTTATATAATTGTTAGTGTAAGTGCTTATTATCGGCCTACTCCTATTAGAATGTAAATTCCAAGATAGCAAAGTCCTTTTCAGTCTTGTTCATGTTTTACCCCTGCACCTAGATAAGAGCCTGGTTTTGACTCTGGCCAATTGAACCTGACTTAAGAAGTACTTGGTCAATAAATGAATAATATAATTATCCTGATTTTAGTAGATGTAGAAACTAAAGCTTTGAAAGATAAATAATTTAACCAAGGTCATTTAGTTAGTATAGCATTGTGTGTGTGTGTGTGTGTGTGTGTGTGTGTGTGTGTAAATATATATCTCCATATATATATGGAGAGAGAGAGAGAGTTTATTTAAAAAGTAACTAAAGAGAGAGAGAGGAGATTCACCTCCCCAAGGTAGGGGAGGGGGCCAAAGTTCAGCATAACTTTCTGTGTTTTGTCTTCTTGAAGGATTCATTACATGCCCAGGTCTCTAGCTTTAGTAGATCAAATCAGTGCATGTCCCTGGACTTACAAGAATAGGGCTTACATTGAGAAAAAAATTTACCTACGTCTAAAATTTTCTGACCTCTCTTGCTCATCCTGAGAATGAATTATATATGAATATGAAATTACATTTGTATGAGGATGTAGTACCAGTAGTATATACATGGAGCAAACACAAATTTTGCAAGATAATTAGAGTGGGCTAAAACAGCTCAAAATGCATATAAGCCTAAATTTAACAATGTTCAAGGAAAGAATATACATTTTTCTTCAGACTGTTTTCATATGTGATTATTTAACTTTCTTTTGGAAAAAAAAGTTGTCTAAAATGAAGATCATTCAGGAAATGTAATGCCTGGCTGTAAATTACAAAGTCCATATTCTTAATCTTATCTAACATATTACATTACATTGCATTTTTATTTTAATAAATTATTCTCTTTCCCTTAGAACTTTTTCATTGTTGAATTTTGACAAGATACAGTTCTTCTTGAAGTGAGATTTTTATTAGACTTGAGTGAAAAAGGAAACTACAGAAATGCGTTGTGTATTAAGTCTTTGAAATTATATCTTACATCAGATTTTTAAAAGAAATAACATTTATTTTGTACAGATTTATTTTACTTTTTTGAATATTGTAAATTACTATTCTAATATGGGGGGCCAGCCCCCCAAAAGAGATTTAGAGGGTCCCTGGAAGGTGGGGCAGCGTCGGCGAATATTTTGGAGAAATAGAAGGGAAGAAAGAGACTGGGCTCTGTCTAGTACAGAAGCCGATTCTGTAGTAGGGATAGATATTAAAAGAAAGCAAGATGGAGGCATAGATATAAGGAGGAAGAAAGAGAAAGAAAGAAAGAAAGTGGACAACTGTTCAGTGAAATGAGCAGAAGCTGTTTATTGGGACCAGCCATGAGTCTTTTATCCCAAACTTTCACATGTTAAATCACAAGACTTTCACGTGGGCACAAAGCCAGGTAGGTGAGGGGCGTCCCCCACCCACCAGGCATTTCCTTAGGAATGAGGAAGGATGACCCCAATCAAATCACAAGAGTTTTACATGAACACAAAGCCAGGTGGGTGGATGGCGTCCTCACCCACCAGGCGTTTTCCTTAGCATGAGAAAGGACAATCTTCATCAAATCACAAAAGTTTTACATGAACACAAAGCCAGGTGGGCAGGGGGGGTGTCCCTGCCCACCAGGTGTTTTCCCCAAGCATGAGGAAGGACAGTCCCAAAATTATCTCACTGTTCCTTATGCTTGGTTTATGTTCCTCAAAAGCAATACAACAGTTTTAATATCATAAAATCCCAATAATCAATAACTTCTAAAACTTATGCATACCCAACACCTAATGACTGACTTAAATCCTAATACCTTTCTATTCTGTGCTAACTTTACCTGTACTATAAAAAACTCTTAATTATGGCTTAAACCAGTTCCTAAAGAATGTGGCCCAGCCCAAAATGGACACTGGGCCCTTAGGAATGTGGCCCAGCCCAAAGTTCGTGCTGGGCCATTTCTGGTAACCCTAGATAACCATCTAAAGCTGGAAACAGCTCTCTAAATGTATATACTAATTCTACAAATATATTTTTAAATCTTATAAAGAAGCTTGTATCATGTATAAGGCTACCAAATGTGATCTGAGTTTGAACTGTATTAAGTTTAAAGCCGAAACCACAGTCTGTGAGAAACGGGAACAATGGATCCCTAGAGTCAGCCATGCCTGTCATATTCTCAGGACTTCATGCTTAGATCATCAAAATCCCTGCCAGTGGGTAATGCTAAACAACAAAGAAAGGAGGAGGGAATGGGCCTTCAGCTCCTGAACCAGCCTGGTGGTCTCAGGGTCCTTAGCCTGCCTGGATCCCTAACGCTCAGGCAGGCCTCCACGGCTGGCTCCCAACATTCTAATATTACAGTAAAAACAAAACCTACAGTTTATATAAACCAGCTACAGTAAGTATTGCATACAGTCTTAGAAACTAAAGGTATACACTGGAGGACAAACTCTCAAACCTGAATTCAATTAATAGACATAAATTCTATTAATAGGAGTTCCAAGGTCATAAAGTTGTATGGTAAAATAGTGAAATAATTTGAATTAAACAAAAATGGTTACTGACTGTCCTAAGGCACCCTCTGGATTAGCTCTCCTCCTTTCATTTTCTGAGCTATTGTACAACACTAAGTTATGATATATGAATAGGGACCGATTGAGACATCTTACTGGTTCTCTCATTAATTAACACTTTAGACAAAATATTTGATACATGTTCATATTATATTTGTATGAGAGTGATGAGTGTACTTTCTTTAAAAAATTTTATTTTTTTTACCAACTGATTTTTTAATTATATTTTTGATACACAATAGATGTATATGTTTGGGGGTACATGTGATAATTTAATACAGACATATAATTTGTAAAGATCAAAATCTGTGTAATAATGATATCTATTACTTTAAATATTTGTCTTTTATTTATGCTAGAAAAATTTGCATTATTCTCTTCTGACTATTTTGAAATATACAGTAGATTATTGCAAACTATAATCACCCTACTAATTAAATAATTAACTTTTAACACACTTAATCCTTCTCTATAATCCAAAAGTTCACTTTTGGGGCAATAGGTTTTCTGACTTTCCATTTGATTTAACCCAGACACCCAAAACTTGAACATTAAGAGAAAATGGAAAGGTTATATATGATCTAAACAATAATCTAACAATAATATCAAACTATATTTGCCAACTGATTACTTGGTTAGATCATGAGAGACTTGATTAGCAACATAATATACACCATACATGACTATGATATAATGTGTAAAAATCTTAGTTTTTTAGTTCACAAAGAAAGTGAATGGACCTGACTTTTATCTGCAGGTTCTCTGAAGGGGCCCATTGACCTCAGATAAAACATCACAAAGGAACTTTCTACACATTTTTTTAAGTCATTGCTACTTTAGCAATACAGTAGAGACATGTTTTGTCTTTGTACATCTTCCATGTGCCTTATGAATGCTAGTTAAGCATTTGGGGAAGTAAAAGTCACAACCTTTTCAACCAATACTAAAATATAGTAACCTTTTATTTAAAAAGGAAAACAGTATAGCACACTTACATGAGTAGAAGCTTTATGGTTTTTTTAAATGAAGGAATAAGTGCTATGATATATACTTAAGACTGAAAACCAAGAATATTAAATCTAGTTAGAAATGTATTATTTCAAAACTCATGCTTAATGAAAACAAATGTGACTTTCTTCCAGAAGTACCAGAAAATACATAAAAATTACAAAGATTCAATAATTCAAGTTTTTGTATTATTTCCTGTATCTATCCCTTAGGTTCAATTTTTTAAATTAATCAATATTTTTGAAAACTTCATATTCCAATACTTCCCTAAATTGACTTTATTTGATCTTACTTGTGAGAGCTGTCAACATCACACACACATACTCACACACACACAAATTAGTCTACTTTCATTATTATAGGCACAGAATATCATCCAAATACAAGTAGTGTAACAAACATAGTAATAGCTAATACTCATGTACTGTTAACTCTGAGCTAGATACTCTTCTAAGCAAGCAATTTATATATATTATCTCATTTTCCTTACAAATACCCTGTGAGATAGATGTTATTATCTTCATTTTATACCTAAGGAGACAAAGACCTAGAGTAATTATGATTTAATATGGTGTTATACAACTAATAATGATAGAACCAAGATTCTAATTCAGACAATCTGGCTCCAGAATGCTATTCCCCCAATTTCTTTTTATTATTACTAGTTTTTCTTCTCTCCTGCATCCATGTTTCTATTATCTAGTGGTTCTCATATCTAAAAGAAAAAGTCAAGAGTAAAGAAGCAATGAAAATTCAAGATCTGACTAGGAATGTTGTAATGATTAACATTGGGAGGTTAAAAAGATAGGCTCAACTACTGTTGTACAGATAATTCAATTTGGAAGTCAAGAAGGCTGAGTTCTATTACTGCTTTGCTGTGTAACCTAAAATCAGTAATAATTCCTGCCTTCTAACCTCTAGGATGAAGATTAATAATAATCAATTATTCATCTGAAATCGGAAAATAGTATCATGAATAATTTGATATTCCTACTAGTCAAACATATGTAATATAGTTTTTTGACACATTCTGTAATTGGATGGTATAGTTTTCTTCATATTTATAATCAATAGTAAAATTCTCAGAACAAGCCAAGTGTGGTGACTGACGCCTGTAATCTCAGCACTTTGGGAGGTGGAGGCAAAAAGATTTCCTGAGCCCAGGGGTTTGAGATCAGCCTGGGCAACATGGCAAGACCTCATCTCTACAATAAAAAAATAAATAAATTAGCTGGTCATGTTGGCACATGCCTGTAGTTCCTGCTACTTGAAAGGCTAAGATGGAAGGATCGCCTGAGGCCAGCAGGTCGAGGCTGCAGTGGCCATGAGTGTGTTACTGCTCTCCAGCCTGGGTGACAGAGTGAGACTCCAACTCAAAAAAAAAAAGTTCTCAGGACAAACAGCAAATCAAAACATTGTTGATACCAAGAGGAGACCAGCCTGGAATATACAAAATTTCTAGAAGCCATTGGGAGTGACTCAACTTAAAAATTAAAGTTTCATATGGGAAATACATTAAGAATATTTACCAATGATGATCAAATTTATATTTCCTTGAGTCATGGTGTAAGCAGTTCTACTCTTATGTGTGTTTTACATACAATAGTATTTTCTTTAAGAAAAAATAAGGAACTCACTAAGTTACCTATAAAGGAGCATAAGCAAACTTTGATTTTCTATGGTAATTATAATTCACCAGCTGTATAACCTGATACAGTTCCAGCTTCTTTTAGAAGAGGTCAGTACTGAAAAATAAGAATTCTTCAAATTAGCTTAGAACTTAGGAAATCTCAGTGGAATTTTAGACAATAAAATTGTATATGACAGTGGGAAGACATGTAAGAATGATCCCCTGGAAAAGATTCATTAAAATGTTTTGCTTATAAATATTGTCTATTTGCTTGCAAAAGTTTATGTTATACATAAATAATAGCATTGCTGGCATCTGTCTGCAACAAATGACTGAGAGTTCAAAGATAATTAGTTATGGCTATACACGTGTGTTTGTGTGTGTGTGTATGTGTGTGTGTGTGTGGAAGTTCACCTTTGATTAGAGGTTTTTAAATGTGATAGCTGTTAAATGATATTCTATTTATCATCTAAACCAATGGGGCAAGAGTGCTCTCTCTCTCTCTCTTTCTCTCTCTCTCTCTCTCTCTCTCTCTCTCTATATTATATATATATATATATATATACACATATATATACATATATATGTGTGTGTGTGTATATATATGTTGTTGTTTTTTTTTTAGTTGGAGTCTCACTCCGTTATCCAGGCTGGAGTAGAGTGACACACTCATGGCTATCTCAGCCTCGACCTGCTGGGCCCAGGTGATCCTTCCGCCTCAGCCTTCCAAGTAGCTGGAACTATAGGTGTACACCCCTATGCCCAGCTAATTTTTTATTTATTGTAGAAACGAGGTCTTGCTATGTCATCCAGGTAGAACTCGGACCCCTGGGCTCAGGCAATCCTCTCTTCTTGGCTCCCAAAGTGCTGGGATTACAGATGTGAGCCACCTCGCCCAGCTAAAAATATTTTTTTAAAACATATTCTGATATAATGATGCATGCCTATTTTTAATTATATTAAATAACGAACACTAGGAGCAGGTTTAATAACCACTGTAATTTGAAATCATGGTAATGACAAATATTTTAAGATAATATATTATCTTAAAATTTAGTATAATAATACTTCTTTTACTTCAAATATTTTAATATTTAAAGTTCTGTTAATATTATTTTGATTTGTTGCCTAAGTTCAGAATGAAAGAAAATAATAAGTATCATAGGTTACTAAATATAAATATCATAATTTTATTTCTCCATCCCAGTGGCTGGACTCCTGACTTCTATCCACAGGTTCTCTGAAGGGGCCCATCAACCTCAGTTAAAACATCCATGTTTTGCAGATGAGGTAACCAAGACCCATAGAAAGAAAATAACTTGAGTAAAAGTCATACAATACAGAATTAGATTAATCCTAGCAGGGCTAATCTCAAACCCTTACTTAGCCTTTCCTGAGGCTTTAGTCTATAGTTTGCAATTAGTCTGTTATTTGTCACTGATTCCTGACATATGCAACAAATTCTTTATTCTCATTATGCCTCAGATTCTACCTAGAGAAAATATAGGTAACTTAATATTTTCATAAGAATAACAACTTTGATTGGTATTGCTTTTTAAATTTATAGTAGTTTTCACTTACACATACATTATCCTTCTTAATTTATCCCATTTTATGGATAAGTAGATTTAAGCTCCAAATATTAAATGCCATGCATGTCCAAGATCACACAAGATCACACATGCATGTCCAAGATCACGCTAGCAAGAGGAAGAACTAGTATTGGAAATTATACTCCTGGACTTGTGTCACAAATAAGCCAAAACTCTTTGAATTCTTCAGTTAAATACGTGTTGTGAGACCATAAAGGTAATTAAATACAAATGAGTTATTTTTAGATTCAGATGAGCCAAATACTTGCGTCCTAATTTATTCCAGTAAAATGATGAATGAATGGAACCATGAAAGAAAGCTTTTGTAGACCAATTCTCAATTTTTTTTGTAAGAAATAAAAAGAGAAAGAAATAGAATTTAAGAGATTAAATTAACTCTAAGATGTAATTAGCTCTAAGATTGTAGAGTTGTTGACCTGATTTTTTTGTTTGTTTGTTTTGTTTCGTTTTGTTTTTTTGAAACAGGAGTTATTGAGAGCACAGAAAAGCTCCCGGAGTGGGAAGGGACCTGAGGGGGTTGCCCAACTTAATGTTTTTTAAATAAAACCTTTTCTTCTATTTCTGGGTAGGCTAAAGAGGCAAGTAATCTGAGTAAATGACAATGGGGCCCTTTTGCTCTATCCTCTTAAGCTTTCTTTTTATGAATAGATGGTACTTGTACAAAGAAGTTTGTTCTTTCAGATGCTGATTATTCTTAAATAAGTTTAATAAGGTAAACAAATTAAAGTCAAAATGGCCATTTTGCTTCTAAAACTTCTATCATCTCTGTCATTCTAGTGACTTGACCCTGTGAGATACAGAACATTCTGCTCTCTTAGAAAATAAGAAATCTTCTTGATCTGACCTGAATCACTTGGTATAGAAAACCTTTATTGGACTACAAATGTCACTATTTGATCAACCTTAAGTAATACTAATAGTAATGTGCTTTCTAAATTCTTAAGATCATTCTGTGGATACCCAGATATCTCTTAGTTATATACATACTTTTACTTTAGGTATCCACATACTTTTCATATTCTATTTCTTAATACTTTCGGGCCCAAATAAATTTTTAAAAAATCTTTTGTAAGTTGATAAAATAGCTTTGCATATTATAGGAATGACTGTTATGACACTTATACTACAAAAAATAAATTTTAGTCTTCTAAGATTGAAAAGAACAATAATTACTGTAAAATATTCCGATTTAGCAAATGTTTACGCTGAACAAAGTATTATTTTTAACGTAGTAGAAAATAAAAAGGGAATGGAGTCATGATTGTTTCCCTCCAAGAACCTATAGTCTATTTGGGGACCCATATCAATAATTGGAAAAACTATGATAAGTCCTATAATAGAAGTTCAAATAAGATACTTTAAGAATTTAGGGAAACCTAAACCTAGTTAGTGGTGATGGTTGCACAATCATATAAATTTATTAAAGTCATCAAACTATATAGTTAAAATGAGTGAGTTTTATAATAGGTAAATTATATCTCAGTTAACAGTGTTAAAAGAGTTTAGATTTTTAAAAAGAAATTATTTCTTGATTGAGGAACTTGGGAAATATTTTTTTCGGTTGGTGCAATCTAAGTTGGTTCTTAATGGACAAGTAGTATTTGGATCAGAAAATAGGCAACAAGGTATTCCAGAGAAAGAAAACAGTTTGTCTGAGGTTTAAAAAGCTCAACTATAAAGCATTTTCTAGAGGAGCTAGTTCGGACTTTGCTCCATGCCTCAGATTGCATAGCTTATAGTTCTACCAGTACATATGGCTATGACTTTTGTCAAATATTCTTGCCAATCCCTGTTGAAAAACATGTACCTGAACGTGGATATTTCCCCCCTCTATTTGGCTAAAAAACAAGAGCTTGCCTCTATTTTGAGCTGATGAGAAAACTATAATGAGGGGCATATGTAATCAGAGTTATTTTACAACTGTCAATGCTCCATCAGTCATAACAACTACTGAAATTTGTTTCCATTTTTATAGCTTAAAATCAATGATACATGTGTTATCTCTTTTGAGAACAATCTTTATTTTTCCCACAAGAAAATGGAAATTATGGGAAGACCTAGATCTTGAAATACCAAAGCTGTGCTAGAGGGAAAGTCAAGCTATTCTGGCCTGCTAAGAATAAAATGAGAGAGAGAAAATAGTAATATAAGTACATGATTTTTGAATAATTACACATTTGCCTACTAAGTTGGGATATCACACATGAATTAAATTTATCGTATACAAAAAGAATAAAATGGATGAAGCTAACTACTGTCATCAGTAATAGGAAAGCAAAGTTGAAATTTTTTCTGATGAGTTGAAATGACCCCCTTATTGACAAGAATAACCCATGTTAAATGTTTTATTGATGGTAGAGAAAAATACATAGAAAACTTAGTTTCTAAATTAGTAGCCTTTTTGTTGTTTGCTTTTAACAGTGTAGAAAGATTGAAATTTAAATTGTCTTTCCAAACCATAGAACTTTTCAGATTATATAAGTAAGCAGATTACAGAAGCTTAATTTCTAATTTAAAATGTGATTACTGACCAGTAAAATTGTGCTAAAATTAGGGGAAATAAAAGTTTCCTAATGTCCATCAAAGAAGATGACTTTGTTTGTTGTTTACTTTGATCCCATCTAACCAAGTGCACAGAATTTTTCAATATGAGCCATACTGTATAGCATTTATGAGAAAAAGAATACAAATTAGCCTGGTGTGCAGCAAAATAGAGGAGTTTTTGTGAAAACTGATTTGTGTTAACTTGCAATCAAATGTAATCTCCTTTTAATATTCATACATTCTTATATTGTTATGAACCTATCCTCAACATTGTTTTTTTTTTGTTTGTTTCTCTCCTCCCTCACTTCTGTGAAATGCAGAAGGGAAAGGATGTTTGTTATTCACACGTTTGTACCCCACTAACTGGTGTTACATATCTGGCTTCCACTGGAGAGCCCCTGACATCGCAGGGAACGGTGATCAAAATTCCACTCACTAGCTTCAAGCTGGGGGCTCGTAGCTATTGCAGCATTGAAAGGGGATCTTTTCCTGGCTTCTTTAAAATAAGCATGGTGATGGGATGGTTTAAGGGAAGAACACCTCTCAAATCACATGACCACTGCTGCGCTTCTGTGTGTCCTGCTTTCTTCATAACAGCTTGGCACTACATTCTTTCCCTGAACCTTAGTGGACTTGTGTGTGTACTAGTGGGGTGGAGGGTGGATGGATGGATGATAATATATTATGCATGCATCTTTCACTGTTAGAGTGATGTGCCTTCCCTTGTATGTCACAGATTATGGTCACAGAATAAATCTTCTGTGTCCTGAGAGATTGGACCATCTCTCTCTTTTTGGTGTGAAATTCATGTGTTTGGTGTGTTTTGATGTTTACACCTTCAATTGTTCTTCATGTTTCATTAAACATAATTTGAAATATTCTCCCATAAGAGTTAGCTTTTCATGTTGGGCTGAAAAAGTCTTCATTTCTGTGTAGCAATTCATGTTATTATAACCTATGGCTTTCAATTGTACCTCCCATAATGAAGAGCTGACTTTAAACACTGTGCTATTCTTGTAATGACCTAAGCATAAGGTAAGTGATTTCTCTAACTGTATCTACAGATTGTGGTTGTTTGTTAAAATTTTCTCAGCTTTTTTTAAAGGCATTTTCACTTTTGTTCCTTACCATTTATTATGTGTTCTCCCTCCTTCTGCTTTCTATTTCATATCTTAAGATTTCTTAATGGACAATGTGACCTTCAGCAAAAATTATATTACATATGTACACATATGTTGAAATGAATTATTTGATATCTCAAAGCAATCTTGATTAGTAAATGAATACCTGTGTTTTCAATAAGTCCCTCATGTTTTTTATTTCCTCCATTGACTTTAAAATAATACACTGTTTACACATGTTATTTTAGTTTAGATTCCAGTTGTAATAAAATAGCATGATCTAACAGAAGAAAGTAGTAGGTACTGTGATATCACATCCTTTATTTTTAATCTCTGAAAAATTTGATATTAATCAAAAATCTCAGTTTTACTTTGTTTTCTAGGCTTTCCTTTTTTTTTCATTGAGTAAAGTCAAAGTAAAATAAAGGAAAAAACAACAACAAACCATAAAACTTGAGCAGACCTGTGTTACCTTCATTATAGTCCATGTGTATGAGAACAGTAGCTTTTTCTCATTTTTATCCTTTCAAATAACTTTCATTACATTGTGAGTTAGATAAAATCTTCAAATTCAGAGTTATATAAAATTAAGGAAATATGATAAATATGGCTAGCTTCATAGTGCAAGACACAGGGTCATTTACTACTTGCACAAATAGTAAGCAAAGTTTTTTAAAAATTATTGTCCTCTGCCGGGCTCGGTGGCTCAGCCTGTAATCCCGCGCCTTTGGGAGGCTGAGGTGAGTAGATTGCCTGAGCCCACGGGTTCGAGACCCGCCTGGGCAGCGAGGCCTCATCTCTACAATAAATCAAAAAATCAGCCGGGCGTAGTGGCGCGCGCCTGTAATTCCGGCTACACGGAAGGCTGAGGCGGAAGGATCGCCGGAGCCCAGCGGGTCGAGGCTGCGGTGACCGGGAGCGGCCACTGCACTCCAGTCTGGGCAACAGAGTGAGACTCCAACTCAAAAAAAACAAAAACAAAAACAAAAATTATTGCCCTCAATGATACACACACACACACACACACACAAAGTATCACTAAAGTAAATTATTATAATTAGAGATAATTGTTCTCCCCAAATCTGGTTCAAATAGCCAATGTAATGTTGGTGTAAAAATGTTGGTTATACTGCTGTTGGCAATTTGTGAAACTTGATAAATGCTCAGATTCAGGAAATGGAACTGTTCTCACCATCCAGATTTCTCCTCCCAGCTGTTTGAAATATACAGTTCTAAACTGAGGTGCCACAAAGCAACACTTAGGTTTCTTTATTCATGTTACAAATAATTTTTTGTTAATTTTTAAGCCACCTAGGGAAGGGCAGAGGGCATTTTATTGTTGGTTTGGTTTGGTTTAGGTTTGTTGTTGTTGTTTTGGTAAAGCCAGCTAGTTTTTCGCCATCATTTCCAATTATATACATTATGTAATGTATATAATAAGCATTATATAAAGCTGTTGGAACATTTTATGAGACAATTTGAACTACTCATCTGAACTGCTCTGTTCATTGTAAATCTCTTGTTTCTATCCATACACTAGCTCCACTCTAGATTGGAAGGGCTTAAAGATGAACTCTGGAGGAATAGAGGCTACGACTTAAGAGTAACTATTACTGATCAAAGGAGCTACTTTCCATTCGCAAACATTGCTTTGCGTTATGGGTTTGGGCTCCTTCTGTTTCTACATCTTGTTGAAGACTCTTGACTTCATTTGACTTCTTTGAACTCTGTTTTTGTCTTTTAACATTTCCCCCTTTCTTTTCCTTCTCTCCCCCAGATTTTTCTCTCACTCTGTTAGCTGTCTCTTATGTTCTTTAAATCACTTTTTAAAATGTAGTTTCTCTGTTTATTAAGCTTGTCTATTAATTTGTCTATTAGTGTGTGTTTCTTTTCTTCTTTAAGACTGTAGTGGTATAGTTGCACTTATTTTTGTTCCACAGTATGCCAACTTGCTTATTTATTTTGCAGCAAGTTCATTAGTCATTCTTACCCTCTCAGTTTGAATTTGCAACAAGAAATAGCAGAACATTCTGCACTTACATATTGTCCCCCTCTATAAGCCCATACTTTCTTTTCTATTGTCTAAAGTTACTCCCTCAAACCTCTTTCTCTTCCTTTTCTTTTCCTCATGTTTGTGTCTTCTTCCCTGTATTATTTTCTTTAAACAGTCATTAATTTCTTTCTCATTTGGACCAGAATTGTTCTTCAGTGAGACTTCTGAGTAAAAGAATATATTATTTATCTTCTGTTTTAGATTCTTCCTTGTAGTGTATCTAAAATTAATTAAACAATTTGGGCCAAAAGAGAATAATTTTAACATTTGGAATTATTTTTTCTTTTTTTGGTTGTTGTTTTATTTTGTTTTGGTGTGTGTGTGCTTTTTTTCCTTGTGTGTATGTTTGTGACTTTTTGTTGTTGTTGTTTCTTTAAACATTAACAATTGTTCTTTTCAGGGAAGGACTACCATAACCCACCCTAAGTTGCAACATTCCTTTCATAAGTTGTTTCATTATGATAGTAGATTGTGTTAAGCTATAGAAATTAATTTGTTGTGTATATATCCATCAGAGGCAAGCTGCTGGGGAGTGGGAAAAGAGGTGTGGAGCTTAAATACAGTTTCCTTTGAAAATTAACATGTTAATGCCATGCAATATGGCCCTTGGATGCAGCAGTTTTACAACAATTAGAATGTTTCACTTTGACCTAAACATTTATGTCAAAGCATAAAGGTTTATTGCTAAGTTCTTTACACATCTGAAAACTGAGTTAAATTTTATTGATTTCCAACAAAATCATCTTTTATAACCAATATTATAGCTATAATAAATTATTATAATCAATAAATAACATGGTTATAATCAAAGCTAAATGTTATATATGAAGATTTCTCTATTTTTCCCTCATTCACATATATGTAATAAGATTTACTATAATGGAATATTTGACTATAGCTTTATTACTTGAATTTTTATTATTATTCTAGTAAAAGGATATGCTAAAGACGTTAATATTAAAAGTCTCTATTTACAACTGAATATGTGGTAACTTGAAACTTTTTTCATATATTGATTTCAAATACAAATGAATAAAGAGAATGCCTTTGGTTTATCTCTGTCTGATTTATAATACTACTGTACTCCAGAGTTCTTTTTTTCTGGAAGCCAGTTTTTTCTTTAAGGAAAGGATAAATTTTAAAAATGTATGACCCAAATGTAACATATTTGTACTTTACATGCTATGTAAAGCCTTTGCTCCTAGACCTCAGGAGCTTGCCCATTAAATATGTACATCTGGCTATCTGTGTTATGAGCCCTAAATTACTGAGTTTATGCTTCCTCTGCAGGTCCAGTCCAGATGCAGCAGCAAGGAGAACATTCTCAGAGCCAGTAAGTATTTTATCATTTTGGTTGTGCTACTGAACTAGAACTTGCAGTTCAACAGAAAGTAAAGCTAAAAATGACATTTTGGTGAAACAATGAAGAACAGCAATGGGGAGTGTTTCTCTCAAGAGTATGAATATTTGGATGGACTTAGAACCTATAATACTGAGTGATCTATCACAGAAATAAAGAACCAAGTATCACATGTTCTCACTCATAAGTAGACTTTGAACAACTATTGTAATACTATAAGAAAGGGATTGGCAGTAGTGAGAAACTGCCAGGGGAGGGGATGCAGGGTTGGCAGCAGTGGGAAACTGCCAAGGGAGCAGGGCACATACCTCATCAACAAGGGTACCTTCAAAATGAACATTTGTATACCTAACCCTGAATTGTACGCCACATATTTGAAATAAAATAATTAACTAAGGATAGTAAAATTAAAATTTTTAAAAAGTATGAACATTTGTACTTTCAAATGAAAATATTAGTTGGTATCAGTATATTAATGAACACTTCCCCCACTTCCCTTAATCTACTTGTTTTTGCAAGCTAACAACAGAATTTTGATGCACTCCAAGTAGGGTAAGAATAAGCTCCTCTGGGACTCTGAATCTCTCTATAATTGCCCAACTGCCAAAAGTTACTTGAAGACAAACTGACTAAAAATAACATAAATTCATTAAAGAAGGCTAACTTTAAAAAAAAAGAATGTGCAGCCAGAGTCAGTGGCTCACTCCTGTAATCCTAGCACTTTGAGAGGCCAAGGCAGGAGGATTGCTTGACCCAGGAATTTGAGACCAGCCCAGACCACATAGTGAGACCTCATCTCTACAGAAAAATTAAAAAATTAGCCGAACATGGTGGCATGTGCCTGTAGTCCCAGTTACTTAGAAGGGTCACCGGAGCCCAGGAGGTCAAGACTGCAGTAAGCTATCATCATGCCACTGCACTCCAGCATGGGCAACAGAGTGAGACCCCAACTCAAAAAAAAAAAGAATGTGTGGCTCCTAAGAGGGTACACCATAATATTTTTGTGAATCTGAATTCCTGAAAGATCTAAAGATCTTAACTTCACAAGCAGCATATTTTTAGAACATAGTGTCCTGAACCAAAGATAAAAATCCTTAATTTTATTTTTTGGTTTGATCACTTATACCATTAACTTGGAAGTCACTTAATTTTATGTATTATTTATTTATTTTTTTGTCTTAGAAAAAGGAACTATAAATAGCTTTTTCTTTCCTGTATCCTTGAAATGATGTCATATTGAAACTTGTACCTCAAGAGCATTACAATCCTAAAAATGCTGAATAAATGCTAATTATTTAATTGTTGTTCTCTGTAACTTAATAACTTAATGATATCATCCATCTTTTCCCTGATATTTATCAAGAGAAGTACAGGGAGAGCATATTGAAATGGGTCTAGACCAGGCACGGTGGCTAACACAATAATCCCAGACCGAGGTGAGAGGATTGCCTGAGCCCACAGGTTCGAGACCAGCCTGGACAACTTAGTGAGACCTCATCTCTACAATACATCAAAAAATTTGCCAGGCGTGGTGGCGCATGCCTGTAATTCCAGCTACTTGGAGAGCTGAGGCAGAAGGATCACCTGAGCCCAGCAGGTCGAGGCTGCGGTGGCTGGGAGCGGCCACTGCACTCCAGTCTGGGCGACAGAGTGAGACTCCAACTCAAAAAAAAAAAAAAAAAAAAAAAGAAATGAGTCTAATGGATACTCACACTCCTGGGAGTTTTTAGTAAATGGATAATTTATGTTTCTCACAGAATGTCAGTATTATTTCGCAAAAAGTAATTGGAGAATTTCAAATAGGTAAAAATTCATGATTTTTTTATTGTGTAAATTCTTCCATTTCTGTGTTGTAAATCTATTATCTTAGCTCAAAACCCTTGGGTAAGCACACTAGAGTTATATGAAAATAAATACAGACAGACATGTTTAACTCATGTACCTTCACAAGTTTCTGCAACATTTGACAGATATGTGAATCGGAAAGAGGCTTTTTAGTAATAAGAGATTTATATTCTGTAATCCCTTTCTATGCCCTAAGGTTGAGACACCTAAGGGTCAAAGGAGTAATGATTGAATGTTTATTAAAATAAAACAATAGAGATAAATGAACTGTAAACATGACATTTTATGATGATAATTATATAATTCCCATTTATTGTTAATTTTGAAATGAAAATGAATCACTGATAATAATCTGATGGTTAGGAACCAAAGTAGTTTCTTATTGAGAACAGATTCCTTTGCGCTTTCACATCTATCATGAATCTTTGTGATAGTGTCATCTTTCATTTCAGTTATGTTCTTATTGGCTTGTTGGCTGTTAATCACTATGGATGGACTTTATAATGGTCTAGATTTTTCTTAGAATGAAATAGTCATGTAGATGGTCCTTATAGTCATTTAGATCCCTATAGAGAGCCCATCTAACATATTAGCCTCATAGTTCTGTGACTGCCATAAGTTTATGGTCTTTCCTCTCAATGCTGTCTTAACAACTCATACCCATGCCCATGGCCATATCCAGGACCCTTTCATTACCATGAGCTGTCCTACCTCTGAACTTCTTAACTGCAGTACCCCATTGCTTATTTATACTATTTTTATCTCCCTTTTTGTCTTCCTTTGCCATATGCAGTCCTATAGATCCTGTTAGCAGTTCCCCATTCTCTCAATGCTATGTCCCGCCTCTATTTTTTGAAACTTTTCCCCGTGCATAAACTATTCTTTTGTTTTCCTGAAAAAATCCTACTTATCCTTCAAGGATCAGTTCAAATATGATTCCTCTGTGACACCTCTGAGCCCCCCCCACCCCCACCAAAATGACTAACCCTTCTGGTATACCCCTACTATTGCATCTACTTTAATCACTTTTTTCATTTATTTACTAATTATCCTCAAGGACAGCATTTCCAAAATGCAACCAACATAAAGAACATTATAATCAACTTATTTAACATATGCAAAAATGTGTCAGCACAGAAGATCAGTAGATCCTAGAGAAGGAAGAAGAGTTAGAACTTAATGGAGCTTATCTAGAATTATCCAAAGAAGTAACCTGGGTAGCTTTGTCAAAAGAAGAGATGTAACTTTCCTTTGGTTCCTTAAAAATATAATCAAGCCCTTTGATAGCAAGGTTGAGTGTATTATAGTAAGGGAAAATGCCACTTCAGCAAAGTCTTGGTTTCTGAAAAGAAAGGGCAAAGTCGGGATTTTTATGAGATTTTGAAAAGCAGATCTTTTAATATGGTGGCTTGATTCAACATAGCAAGGCCAGGAATTCTGGGAGTCTTGGCATGTAAACTGTCTTTTGACACTTTCTATTTAAACGTCAATGGCTGTTTCCAGAAGTTTCTGGAATGAATAATAGGTTATTTACAACTGTTATTTTCAAAGACAGAGTTTTCTGGAATAGTAAAGTTGTGTTGATAATGATAGTGGAATAGTAATGTTATACTAATGACACTAAAGTGTGTAATTACAGATGATTTCAGGTATCAGAATTACCCTTGGTGGTCATTCTTCAGTCTGAGCTAAAAGACAGGCTATTAACATTTGGGGATGTGATTAATCCAAAACATTACTCCTACTTGAGGTGTCTCATTAATGTATCAAGTATCTAGGGGAAGTTATGAAAGTGTCAAGTTTTCCTGTTTTGCTGTTGGTTTTGAGTAATAATTTATCAACCATTTGATAAGGCAGCAACTGTAAAGCAGCATTTAATACTGTAGAGATTACATGTCTGAGCCATGCTATACAAATGAGTAGGATTATGAGAGTTAATAGTCCTTTGCTTAGCCAGGAGCCAAGCTTGTCCAAGTTAAGCAAAGGTAGTAGATCCCATTCCCAATTTAACCTGCCTGTAGAACAAGATATAGAGTTATTGGCAAAATCATTTAATTTTATGGGGCTTTTTGTATATTTGTTTTCTGGACCTTCTTGGTAATAGCAAGGAGCCCAGAGAAGTCTACAGAGATGTAAAAACCTAAAGCAGCATGTTATTCCTTGTCAAACCTCTATTAAAGCATGAAGTGAAGAAGCTTAAGGAGAGAAAAAGGTAATCTAGAATTTCCCTTGAGAGGTCAGAATTTTTATTCTTAAATCAAGGCCCACTTTCCTTTTTCAAGAAAAAATATTAAATTATCTAAGGGTTTTTTTACTTAAAGAATAAACTAATGGGTTAAAATGGACCCAAGGTGATATCTAGGAATCTCCAGAAGTCACAGGCATCAGTTTACTGAGATCACAAGTTCCTGTTCAGTTTGTAGATAGTTTTTGACTTTTGTTCACAAATCTAATACCAGTCATAGGGGAATGCGTAATATTCTCTTTCTAGCCAAAATATTCCTATGAACTTGTCAAATATAATATTTTGGTTTTGCTCGCCCAAAACAATTTGGTGCCAAACAGAAAAATGTATAATATTGAAATTATTAAGGATATCTAAAATAAAGAGAAGTAATGTGTCTTACTTATAAAATCTGTAAAAGTTCCTTAGCCTCCAAATAATACACCATTTGTTTCCTAGTTCTCTTTCTATTTCTATTTCTGTTAAAGTTTTGTCACAAAAACTACTTCCCACATAAAGTCCCTAAGTATTATTATTTTTTTTAACATATTTTTTATTTTAAAATTGTGGGGTACAGTTAAGGATTAGGTATCCTAAATATTATTAACATGGAGACAAGCACCTCTGGTTGACCTACCAGGAGATTTTGGATTTTTACATGTTTGGACTATTATGGAGTTGTCATTTGAAAAGTCACCTTATAGGTGAGTCCGGTTACCTAGCAAACCAACAGATTTGTTGTAAGGAATTGGAACCATAAAGTCTTCCATAAATTCAAGAATGGATTATGCCTTTTTAATTGAGAGACATAAATCCAAAGATCAAACATTTAGACCTGCACTGCTGTGGTAATTGCTAACAGTACTTAGTAAGGTCTTTTTTAGTGGAGTTTCAGAGCTGGACTCTGAGTGGCTACCAAAGAAAAATATGTGCAAAAATGTATATAGAAGAATTTTGGTTGTATGCTCTAGCCAGCTCACTGGTAAATAACACAAATATCTTGTCACTAGATGCTTACCAATTAATGATTCAGGTTATAAACAGCAATGTTAAGAATGGAGGAATAAGGCCAGGTACAGTGGCTCACGCCTATAATCCCAGCACTTTGCGAGGCTGAGGCAGGTAGATTGCATGAGCCAGGAGTTCAAGACTAGCTTGGACAACATAGTGAAACCTTATCTCAACAAAAAAATTAAAAACTTAGCTGAGTATGGTGGCGTGCTCCTCCTGTAGTCCCAGCCACTCAGGAAGCTAAAATGGAAGGATCACCTGAGCCCAGGAGGTCAAGGCTGCCATGAGCCATGATCATCATAATAATGTTACTGCCTTCCAGTCTGGGCAAGAAGTAAAACCCTGACTCAACAACAACAAAAGTACAGAGTAATATAAATAACATAGTTAAAAGAAGCCTTAAACAAGGAAGAAGGGAGAAAGTATCAATGGAAATAAAGAACAAAAGAATGCAGATTCAATATGACAATCAGTCTTCTTATTCTGTAGCTCTTGGGTAAAAGCTCTCTCCACCTCATATGGTCAGAAGTTTTAAATGGATTATGTCTCTTTCAGAAGACTGTTTACTTCTAGAGGATTCCCAGAAATCATCTGGTTAAAGTCTTCCATAAATTCAAGAACGGATTATGCCTTTTTAATTGAGAGACATAAATCCAAAGATCAAACATTTAGACCTACACTGCTGTGGTAATTGCTAACAATACTTAGTAAGGTCTTTTTTAGTGGAGTTTCAGAGCTGTTTTTCTGTGCTGTCTTTTCCAGAAGACCAGATCTGTGTGTTTTAGGTGCCGAGAGTGTTGAGGAGATTATTGAGGAAAGTTTGCTTATAGCTGTTGATGATAAAACAGGGTATACTGCATGAATTCCTTGTAATATTTGGCCATGTCTGCTTGCATTAGTGTAGAATTTAGAATCAAAGGTGACAGTCCTAAGATATATTAGCTTGCCTGTTACTAATTTGGTGGGAAAGTTAGGGAACTCCAGAATAATTCGATCTCATTTCATTAAAGCCAATACTTTGGGCCATGGAAATTCAAGTGTGTCACTAAGAATTGTATAATTGATTGTCAGAATTTTGTTTGTCTTCTCTACCTTTCCTGAAAATTGAAGGTGATGTGGACAGTGAAATTTCTTAGTAAGTGGCAGGACTTTGCAAGCATGTTTACTAATAGGTTGGGTAAAATGAGTGACTCTATCACTAGAGAGAAAGTTCAGAATTCCTCAGCTTGAGAACAAAATTAAGAAATGTTTGCTAGCCGGGCTTGGTGGCTCAGCCTGTAATCCTGCGCTTTGGGAGGCTGAGGTGAGTGAATTGCCTGAGCCCGCGGGTTCGAGACCTGCCTGGGCAACTTGGCGAGACCTCCTCTCTACAATAAATCAAAAAATTAGCCGGGTGTGGTAGAGCACGCCTGTAGTTCCAGCTACTTAGAAGGCTGAGGCGGAAGGATAGCTGGAGCCCAGCAGGTCGAGGCTCAGTGACCAGGAGTGTGCCACTGCACTCCAACCTGGGCGACAGAGTGAGACTCCAACTCAAAAAAAAAAAAGAAAAGAAAAGAAATGTTTGCTACTGTTAGTATTGAAGTTCTCTGTCAGGGAAAGACTTTAGTTTATCTGACGAGTAAGCAATGACCAAGACCTATTCACAACCCACTGCAGAAGGTAGTTTTGTGACATCATTTGGAGGTGTTCCTGGGCCCTTGAGATTTGGGCCTTTGGCCAGGTTCCACCCTTTATAGTTTTGCCAGGATTATGTTTGGTGAAGGATGAGATATAGTAAAGCTTTCATATCACTTTTAAGTATGTGCCGTAGCAAATTTGTTTTTATAGTTGTCTTAGTCTGTTCATGCTGCTATAACAAAGTACCATAGCCTGGGTGACTTATAAAACATAGAAATTTATTATTCACAGTTCTGGAGGCTGGGAAGTCTAAGATCAAGGCTTTAGTAGGTTCAGTGTCTGATGGGGGTCTAGTCACTGTTTCCAAGCATCTTGAACACTGCTTCTTCCAGTGGAGTGGAACACTGTGTCCTCACAGGTTGGAAGGGGCGGACTTGCCCCTTCAAGCTCTTTTATAAAGCACTAGTCTCATCTGTGAGGGCGGAGCCTTGATGGCCTAGTCATCTCCTAAAAGACACCACCTCTTAAAATTGGGAATTAAATATCAACATGAATGTCGAGGGGACACAAACATTCAAACCATAGTAACAGAGGTGGATAATGTCTTGTAAACATTTTGCATGATTCTATTTGAAGTTCTTTAGTACTTCTAAATTGCTGATCATTCAATTCACATTCAGATTTCTCCCCCTACCCCTTTTCTAACTCTGGGGCCAATCCCTCGCATTCTACAGTAGTGGCTTTGAACTGCTTTTAAACCAAAGATTTTATTTCTTGGAATGTTATAAGGGCTATAATCTTAGTGAGAGCTATCTGGCATGATGATCTGTCAAGGCATTTCCTTTAGCCTCCATGTTATCTTCTTCTGTTTGAATTTCTGCTATTATAATAGCTACTTCCTTCTAGCCTGGGCTACAGAGTAAGACTCCAACTCAAAATAATAATAATAATAGCCACTTCCTTAGGAAACGATAGAGTACTTAAAAGTTTTATAAATTGCTAACCGTTGTTAACTGAGGTTCCTGCTAAGGTCAAGAACCCCTCTTTATTTCCAAAGCATTTCAAAAACATGTCTTCTGGCAATGCATATGTTAACCTTCTTATCTCATACTAATTGACAAGCTTTGGTGAACTCAATGAGTTCTACCATCTGGACAGAATTTGCCTCTGACAAAATATTCTGGGGATGAAGTTTTATGATAATTAAGTAGGCCCAGAATAGGAAGTTATTGAAGAGCTAATTTTAACTTGTAAAAGTCCTATTCATGTTTGGTGCTCAGGGAAGAGGTCAGTTTCTAAGTACTTGTGTAAGTCATATAGTGGAATGGCAATTACAGAAAAGCTGGAAACCCATTTCCTGCAATAGCCAGGGAAACCCAGGAACCCTCTTAATTATGTTCAAGATGTAGTTTTGGAGGATCTAAAAGAGACGTATTTTACATTTTTTACAAGTGTTTTGCATTTTTATTTTTCATTGGCCAAGGAATTTCTTAAGAAAGTACTTTTGGTATCTGAATTTCTTTGGTACTTTCCTCAAGCCAATTAAAAACTCTAACTCATTAGATGTTTGGAGTTTTATTCCCTTTTTGTTTTAGGGCACTTCTTAAATAAACAGTTTTCTTCAAAAGTTCCTTTTGTTGGCCATTGTAATTCTTCTCTAGCAAGAGTCTCACTAGTAAAACAAAATAAAGACAAGAAAAGTTCTCAATAAGTTGATGAATGACCCAGGGCAAAGTTTACCCAAGAGCATCAGTCTTAAAAGAAACCTGAAACACTTGGTTTACAGGGCCAGCTTTCAAAAACACTTTTTGGGCACATGCTCATCTTTTTCCTTACAAACTTACCCATTATAGAGGCATAACAAAAAATGACAAGGATAGACAGAGACAAATAGTAATGTTGTCAGTAACAGAACTTTTACCACGTTTAAATTTAGTCAGATTATCACAAGAGTCCAAAAAAGGATTCCCTACTCCAATGAGATAAATTAAACTTAGCAACTGGGGAGATTAAAGAAATTAGAGTTCAAACTAACGTGAGGTTTTTCTCACTGTAAAAGTTGGCGACACTACCCCTTCCCTAAAGAGCAGGATCAAAGGGGGATAAGATAATTCTTCAAAACAAGTGTCTTGGGCTGAGGTAGTGGAGGGATCTCCATATTGACTGGGTTTTCCTAGAATCTCCAAGATTGTTGAATCCTTGCTCTCCACAAATAAGAGGTTATCACAATAAGGGAGAGCACTATCATAACAGTGCCTGCATAGCATTTCAGCATAGTTCAGTGTTGGAATGTTTGTTATATTTTGAAGTAAGGCATAACTTGGGTCTTTCATTGTGGTAGCTTGATTAAAATTGGGTAAACATCATGATATAATCACTTGGGATTAATGGAGATAGCAAGTCAAGGAGGGTGTACGCACACGTGTGTGTGAATGAGCTTTTTGATTTTTGTTTTATTTTGGCTACTCTACAGAATAAGGATTGCATGTAGGCAAAATTAAGGAAAACCTTAGCAGAGCTCAAATTAAGCAAAGGGGCAGTACTAACTCCAAGAAACCCTGCTGGGATCAACAAGAATAAAAACAACATGTTAAAGTTTTGGTTTGAACATACTATTTTTTTTTTTTTGAGTTGGAGTCTCACTCTGTCGCCCAGAATGGAGTGCAGTGCCGCTCCTGGCCACCGCAGCCTCGATCTGCTGGGCCCCAGTGATCCTTCCGCCTCAGCCTTCCAAGTAGCTGGGACTACAGGTGCACACTACCACACCTGGCTAATTTTTTATTTATTGTAGAGATGAGGTCTCACCAAGTTGCCCAGGCGGGTCTTGAACCCACGGGCTCAGGCAATCCACTCACCTCAGCCTCCCAAGGCACAGGATTGCAGTCTGAGCTACCAAGCCCAGCTTTTTTTTTTTTTTTTAATGTATTAGCTGATTTAGGTACAATCTTTAGATGTCAGTCAGCATGACTACCTGTGAAGTAGTCAAAGCTTGTATTAACATATGAGCGGCCAACAGATACATGAAAAAATGCTCAGCCTCACTAGTCATCAAATAAATGCAAATTAAAACCACACTGAGATACCACCTGACTCCAGTCAGGATGGCCATCATCAATAACTCAAAAAACAACAGATGGGCCAGGCTCAGTGGCTCAATCTGTAATCCCAGTGCTTTGGGAAGCCGAGGTGAGTGGATTGCCTGAACCCACTGGTTCGAGACCCGCCCGGGCAACTTGGCGAGACCTCATCGCTACAATAAGTCAAAAATCAGCCGGGCGTGGTAGCGCGTGCCTGTAATTCCGGCTACTTGGAAGGCTGAGGCGGAAGGCTCGCTGGAGCCCAGCAGGTCGAGGCTGTGGTGGCCGCTCCAGTCTGGGTGACAGAGTGAGACTCCAACTCAAAAAAAAAAAAAAAAAATTAACCAGGCGTAGTAGCACATGCCTGTCATTCCAGCTACTTGGAAGGCTGAGGCGGAAGGATTGCCAGAGCCTAGCAGGTTGAGACTGCGGTGGCCAGCAACGTGCCACTGCACTCCAGTCTGGGCAATGGAGTGAGACTCCAACTAAAAAAAAAAAAAAAAAACCAGATGAAGAGGATGCAAGGGAAAAGCGAACAATTCTACACTGTTGGTGGGAGTGTAAACTAATACAACATCTGTGGAAAACAGTGTGGCAATTCTTAAAAGATCTAAACATTGACCTTCCATATGACCCTCAATCCCCCAACTGGGAATATACCTGGAGGAACTCAAATTATTCTATGAAAAAGATACCTGCACATGTATGTTTATTGCAGCATGGTTCACAATAGCAAAAGCATGGGATCAGCCGTGCTGCCCATCGAAAAAGGATATATTTTTAAAATGTGGTACATATACACAGTGGAATATTATGCAGCCATAAAGAAGGACAAAATTATGAACTTCACAGCAACTTTGATGGATTTAGTCTATAATACTGAGTGGTCTATCCCAGAAACAACTAGGGATCACATGTTCTCACTCATAAGCAGACCTTGAACAATTATTGTAATACTGTAAGAATAGGATTGGCAGTAGTGGGAAACTGCCAGGGAGGGGGAGGGACCGGGTTTGGCAGTAGTGGAAATCTTCTGGGAAAGGGAGGGGTCATACCTCATTAACAAGGTACTTGCATAATGAACATTTGTATACCTAACCCTGAATTGTACCCCACATCTTTAAAAGAAAAAAAAAAAAACAAACTAGACGGGAAAACCTAACCAACTAGACAGGAATAAGTAGTGATAAAAATGCCACATTCGCTTAAATGTTTAACCTGGTTTATTCTGAACTAAATGTGAGTAATGACCTAGGCCTATGACACCTGGCCTCATGCAGTCCTGAGAACATGTGCCTGCCATGGTTAAATTGTAGCTGGTTATATACATTTTAGGAAGACAGAAGTTATAGAAAACTATAAATCAATACATGTGAGATTTACATTGGTTCAGTTCGGGAAGGTAGTACATCTCCATGCAGGCTGATAGGTTATAGGTAGATTCAAAGATTTTCTTACTAACAATTAGTAGCAAATGTCTTATCTAAGGAATTTTGAAATCAGCAGTGGAGGTGCCCATTGATCTAAGGGGACAGACAAATTCCAAGTTTCTTACATTTAGATGAAGCCTCATAGGTGGCAGACTTCAGAGAAAATAGATAAGTTGTCTTAAAAGGTGCCTGGAGTCCGAGAGATCCCAAGGGACATCTTTACATGGTCATAAAATACTTTGATTTTTCTTCTTTATCTCTTATGTGATGTTATGCCAGTGTCACATTGGAAAGTAAACCACATTATATAGGGAGAGTTAATTAAAAACCTATCTTCTTAGACCCCTTAGATAGGAATTTGGCAAGGTTAAAAAAAAAAAGGTCAGAGTTTAATCCTCAGTAGCTATATTTTTTTAGAGAGGTCACTCTAAAGCTGAAATGACTAAAGAGGTTAATTTTATTTTATTCACATTCTGATTTCACATTCTGATTTCATCTTCTATTTAAATAAAGTCTTCAGGTAATGTTTTAGATGCTATCTGAACTAACTGGTCATCACAGGAATACAAGGTCCACAATATCTTTAACTCATAGAATTTTATTTTTTGGAAGCATCAAGTGAGTCACCATTGGTTGCCAAAGTTCATAAGAACCAGCTATCAGTGTCCTTCACTTTGATCTTTATTTTTATGCTGGAGATGGAATTTATACAATATGAAAGTGAACAATTCAATAGCATGTAGTAAATTTACAATATTGTACAACTACCATCTCTATCTTTCTCCATAATATTTTTATTTCCCCAAAAGGAAACCCCATATCCACTAATTGCTCTTAATTTCCCTCTGTCCTCAGCCCCTAGAAACTGCCAATGTACTTTCAATCTCTGAAGATTTACCTATTCTGGATATTTCATATACCTTTGATGGTATATTTGTATATCATGATTCATTGATTGAATGATGTTTTGTGTCTTGATTCTTTTACTCAGATTAATGTTTTCAAGATTCCTTCATTTTGTAGCAGGTATCAGCATTTCTTTCCTTGTTATGTTTGCATAATATTCTATTTTATATTTACACCACATTTTGTTTATCTGTTGATCAGTTGATGGACATTTGAGCTGTTTTCACCTTTTGGCTATTTTGAATACTGCTGCTATGAACATGTGTGTACACATATTTGTTTGAGTACCTCTTTTTAACTTTTGAGATATATACCTAGAAGGTGGAATTCCCAGGTCATATGGTAAGTCTATGTATACCTTTCTCACGGACCACAAAACTTTTCTACAGTGACTGAACTACTCTACATTTCTAGGAGCAGTGAACAAGGATTTCAATACCTCTACATCCTTGCCAACATTTGCTGTTTTCCTTTTATTTATTTTTTAATTATAGAGATTCTAGTGGGAGTGAAACAGTATCTCATTGGGGTTTTGATTTGCATCGCCTTAACTACTATTGATGTGGAACATCTTTTCATGTGCTTATTGTTCATTTGAATATCTTCTTTGGGTAAATTTCTATTCTAATCCTTTGCACATTTTTAGCTGTGTTATTTTATTTTTGTTGTTGAGATGCAGGAGTTCTGGGTACTAGACTCTTATTAGACATATGATTTGCAAGTATTTTACCCCATTCTGTAGATTGACTTTTCCCTTTCTTGATAATGTGCCTTGATGCATAAAGTTTTTAATTTTGCTTCCAAGATCAGGTGAGATCAGGCACACTCAGGGAAGTATGGCCATAGACAAAGTTTTTCATTTTAATGAAGCTTAACTTATTTAATTTTTCTTTGTTGTTTGTGGTTTTCGTGTCATATCTAAGAATTCGTAGTCAAATTTAAGGTTATTAAGATTTACTCCTACATTCTAAGGATTATATTGTTTTTCCTCTTATATTGAGGTAATTGATCTATTTTGAGTTAATTTTCTATATGATGTGAGGTAGGGATCCAACTTCATTCTTTTGCTTGTAGTAGATATCCAGTTGTCCTAGAACCATTTGTCAAAGAGACTACTTTTCCCCATTGAATAATATTGGCCCCCTTTCTTAAAAACCAATTGACCATAGATGTATCAGTTTAATTTTGGACTCTCTCTAGTCCACTGATCTATATATTTATCCTTATTGGCAGTACATGTTTTGATTACTATAGCTTTGAAATTGGGAAGCTAGAGTATTCCAATGTAGTTTTTCTTTTCAATATTGTTTTACCTCTTTGGGATCCCTGGTCATTCTATATAAATTTGAGGATTGACTTTTCCATTTCTAGTGGAGGGGGGGATATCATTGGAATTTTGATAGAAATGCAATGAATGTATAGATTTCTTTGGGTAGTATTGCCATCTTAACAATATTAAGCTTTCCAATCTGTTTTCCATTTGATCCTAATGCAAGACTTGCTTATATAAAAGCAAGGTACTCAGGTATTTCTACATTTTCCAATGTAGTAGACCAAGGCATATAATTATCTTGTGGAGGTTCTACTTCTACACCCAATTACATAGTATCTCTGTATTTCATTTCTAGAGAACTTTTATCACAGATATCTCTTTCATTTTCTTGCCTTGGGAATGAACCAGCATACTAATGTCAAATTTAGGATTATTATGATCTACTGTGCCACACTCTGGGCACTCCTTCCCAGTTGCCCCCCATCTTCTCCTCCAGCCAGGATCCAAGGCCACACAGGCCAGAATGGGCACCAAGCCCGTAGTAGGCCACCCCAAAGCTACAGCATGCCCTCTGTCTTGCTCCTTTAGAAGGGGCTTCATCCTATAGCAGTGCCCAAGCTTCCCCCCAGTACTACAAGGATTTGAGTGTGAGGGCTTAAAAGGATCTTGGTGTATTTTCTGTCTTTGATGTTCTCAAATTACCTATCTTTTAGTTCTCAGGTTATTTTTTCTGCTTCATCAAGTCTGCTGTGATGCTTTCTATTGCATTTTTTGTTTCATTCATTATATTCTTCAGCTCTAGAATTTCTGCTTAGATATTTTTATGATTTCTCTTTTTATTTAACTTTTCAGTTTGTTCACTTATTTTTCTGGTTTCATTGAGTTGTCTGTCTGTATTCTCTTATAGCACACTGAATTGCTTGAAACAATTATTTTGAATTCTTTGTTAGCCAATGCATAAATCTTATTTCTTGTAGATTGGAAAATTATTCTGTTACTTTAGCAGTGTCAAGTTTCCTTTATTTTGTGTTTCTTATTACTTTGCATTAATATCTACTCATTTGATGAAGAACTTATCTCTTCCAGACTTTGTAGGCTGGTTTCAGTGGGAAAAACCTTCACCTATGGGTAGATGTAAGGGTACAGGTTGAATGGGGTGCAACAATTCTGTCTCTGGCAGGGTCACAATGATAATCTCCATGCAGCTCTGTTAGCAGACATCAGCATCAGCAAATATCACAGAGGCCCTCAGCAGCCAGTACTGTGAATGCTTATAGCGGTGGTGAGGGTTATTAGGGTCTTTGATCTCTTTTTCTACCATGGTAGAAGTCATAGTTTAGGCTCGCAGGTGTACACATGGTGGCAGTGCCACCAATGTCTGATGCACAGTTGCTGTGAAGTAGCTCTGGAGCCAGGTTCTGGAGCTCAAGTACATGTGGAGGGACCTTAGCTCCAGGGTCCAGGATGGTGCCAGCACCAGCACCCAAAGTACAGATGTCCTGGTTGCAACATTTGTAATGATTTGTGAGGTTCAGGTGCTTGTAAAGCAACCAAACAATGACCTGGTGTGCAGAGTGCAGGTGCACATGGAGCTATACAGCTTCCAAGACATGTGCACTCCCTCTGCAGCAGTGATTGTAGCATCCTAGCACTGATGTTCATGGAACACCTTCAGAGTCGGGGTACAGAGTACATATAAAATTGAGGAGATAGGGGTATACCTGATCCCTGGAGAGCATAACAAGTAGTTCCTTCTTGGGGAAGCAGCTCCTTCAAAAAGCAGTGGCAGCAAAGTTTTTGGTTACCTTAGTGGTAAAAGTTTCCAATGTCCTCTGTGGGGTATACTGTCAGGGTCCACACTGATGACCTCTAAGGGGACTTCCACTATGGAAACTGTGGGGAGTCTGCTGCTGCTGTTGAGGTCTTCAGCTGCAAAGGCTTCAAGGGCCCTCTGCAGAGCAGGACCCTGAGGACCACCTGGTACCTGCTATGTGGCCAGCCCTTCTTTGTTTCTAGTACCAGCCCTTCTTTGTTTCATAGTATCAGCCTTTCTTTGTTTCTAGCTGTCTCCACGTCTACAGTGTACCAGTCTCCACAACAATCTTTTCTGTGCAGCTTTTTTTTCTGTTTTTTGCTCCATTGTGTTGCTACAGGTTCTTCACTGGAATCTTAAGCCCTCCTAGGACTTTTTTTTTTTTTTTTATGGATAGCTGCCTAATTGTTGATTTTTATAAGGGACAAAAGCTGGTATCTCCTACTCTACCATCTTGCAGATGTCACCCTTATGCTTTCTGTTTAAGAGCTAATGGGTATTTCAGGAAGTTCCTGGAATGAATAATAATAGTTATTTGCAATTTTTATCTTCCTGGCTAAGAGTTTTCTGTATTAAGAAAGTTATGTTGATAAAGGCAGTGGAATAAGAAAGTCATGTTTCAATTCTCACTCTAATGCAGTAACTGACATTCGTTTTCTAGACAAAAATATCCCTAGTGTATAAAATAATTTATCTGCACCGTAACCAGACATTCTCCTGCATTCGACTATGGGTAAAGTTCTATGCTAATTGCTGGATAATCTTATTTGTGATTCTTATTTGAACAAAATGTAAAACAAATAAATAAAATAGGAGTTTTAGGTTTTTAGATACATAAAGACTAAATTCACTTTCCTCTCTTAATGAGTTAAAATGATTTACTACTTCAGTTGCAAGAAACTGGAATACAGCCTGTCATCCCAGCGCATTGGGAGGCCAAGGTGAGTGGATTGCCTGAGCCTGGGGGATTTAAGACCCGCTTGGGCAACTTGGCAAGACCTCATCTCTACAATAAATCAAAAATTAGCTGGGCATGGTAGCACGTTCCTGTAGTTCCAGCTACTTGGAAGGCTGAGGTGGAAGGATCACCAGAGCCCAGCAGGTCAAGGCTGCAGTGGCCAGGAGCAGCCACTGCACTACAGTCTGGGCGACAGAGTGAGACTCCAACTCAAAAAAAAAGAAACTGGAATAATGATTCAGTTGAGTTGCTACTAAAATAAGAGATTTCCCATGACTCTATTTTACAACTAACTCAGAATTGTCCTCTTTTCCAAGGAACTCTTTTTTGCTCATTGTTTTGTCAGTTCTCAAAGATTAGAACATTCATCCCTGGCTACTAATAAGCTTTTAACTTTTAAATAATTTTATCTTAAGGACATATTTACTTAAAGACATTGCTATTTTATTAGAGAGATTTATTATACAATAGAATAGGGTTCAATGAGGCATATATGAGATAAATATTATTTACTAAAAATTATAGCTATAGCTATTAAAAGAAAAATTTTAGATATAGTAGTTTAACTGTAGCTCCTTGCTTTCTGTGATTTTCTTTCTTTTTTTTATTTTTAAGGAAAAAAAAGCTTTTATCAAGGGTTTTTTTTTTAACTAACTGTAAGTTTTATTTTTTATCCTTTTTCTTTTGATACAGCTTTTTCTTTCTGTAAGAAAGTATGAAGTTTTCTGCTCTTACTCTAGTCAACTGAGCTTTATGATTTTTAGGTTCTTTTAGTAATCTTAACACTCAGACAAAAGTCAGAAAATATATTTAATTAAAAATTATAGCATACTGAAAATTTTTGTATTTGTGATTCCACTTATTTTCTCTCTCTTCCTTATTCTCATATTTTAATACCTATACATAAATGTCATCCATTCCGTTTTTGCCAGCATAATTTTAATGATAGTGAATTTACATATCCTTGAGAAATCTGTCCATCACCCTACTGTCATCATGTTTGGTGAATATTACCTGTAATCCTATATCCAGTTCTTTAAAATCCCTTAGTGTTTACAATATTACAGATCTAGGGCCAGACATGGTGGCTGACACCTATAATCTCAGCATTTTGGAAGGCCAAGGCAGGATTGCTTAAGGCCATCAGTTTGAAACCAACCTGGGCAGCATAGTGAGACCTTGTCTCTATTATATTTTTAAATAATAAAATATTACAGGTTCAAAACTTGCATTCTTATTTAAGGAAGTAATAAAAGAATTTTTAGTTATGCAAATGTGTGATGTAACAAGTTTGTACCCTCTAAATTTGATGCTCTGCCTAAATTCAGGCTTACACATGAGCAGAGCAAGTGGTTACTTTTTTTTAGTGTATTTTGAGGTTCAATGGAAAAGCTGTAGTCCTCAAACTTCTGCCCTCACTGGCTTATCTTGTAAAGAACACATGCTCTAGAGTTAAACTACTTATGTTTCAATTACGACTTCTCAGCCGGGCTCGGAGGCTTAGCCTGTAATCCTAGCACTTTGGGAGGCCGAGGTGAGTGGATTGCCTGAGCCGGTGGGTTCAAGACCAGCCCATGTAACTAGGCGAGATCTCGTCTCTACAATAAATCAAAGAAAAAAATTACGATTTCTCTTCTTATTAACTGTATGAACTTGGGCAAGTGCTCAGTATCTCTGCCTCAGTCTCCTCATTTGTAAAATGTAGTTATAATTTGTTCACAAAGGGAAGAAATTTAAAATAAATTTTAAAATTTTAAAAAATGTGTTAATACATTTATCTATCTCATGAATTGTTTTGATAATTAAATAGTGTAATGCTAGGTACGTAATAATCATTCATTAAATGTTAAACTGTCATTATTGTTATTAGTGATTACTATCTTTTATAATGATGATAAAATAGATTAATGCTTATTGAATGTTACTGTGTATCAAATACTTTTCTGTATGGTTGGTCTTATTTAATTCTCACACCTAAAAACGACATCAGCAAATCCTATGAGTAAAATTCTATGAATTTCTGCATTAACTAGATAAAGAAATTAAATATTCCAGAGTTAAATAAGTTGGTTGTGGTTATATTAATGATATAAATTGGAGCCAGTATTTGAAACCTGGCGCTCTGATTTTATAGCTCACGTTTTAAACTAACATAATATGTTACCTAATACATTTGAATATGGCCTTAAGAACCCAGTCAGTATCATGCAAAAAAGCTTCAAAGAAATAGATAAGAATAGAAATTGATAATCTGGTACATCCGTGTGTACTTATATACAAATATCTGATTAACAGTGCCAAAATTGTTTTATTTCCACATATGTTATATAGAGATGATGTGACACTAGTTATTAATTCTTATTTTATCCCTCTACCTATAATTTATTTCCTTCTGTCAACCAGTTTATTATTTTCAGTAAAGCAAAAAATAGATTTCCAGGGATTGCATGTTAATAAACATTTATATAATCAAACACTGAATTTGAATATAGCATATCTTTTGTAAGGGTAATACATTTTTGTTATTGCTATAAATAAATCTTATTTTTTTAGTCTTCATAAACCACCAAGACAATAAATAAATAACAGGTTTTTGAAAAAAATCCAAGGAAAATAAAAAATAGTTACAGGTGAGGAATGCCATATGTAAACAAACATATTTTAGCACCACAGGACAGCATTTTAATTGCTTTCTTAATGTTCTTTATTCAGCCTGTGTTTTGGAGGACATTTAGTTGCATTTCCCTTGGAATTGTAACTTTTTTACTATATTTAATATATTTTAACAGAATTCAGAATATTTACTAGTATATTTGTACATATTTTGGGGGTACATGTGATATTTTGATACATGCATAGAACGTGTAATGATCAAAGCAGGGTATTTGGGATAGCTATCACTTCAAGCATTTATCATTTCTTTGTGTTGAGAACATTTCAAATCCTCTCTTTTAGCTATTTTGAAATATACAATACATTGTTGTTAACTATAGTTACCTTGCTGTGCTATCAAACATTAGAACTTATTGCTTCTATCTAACTGTATGTTTGTACCCATTAACCAAATTCTCTACTCGCCTCACCCAGTCCTTCTCAGCCTTTGGTAAGTATCATTCTACTCAATGTCTCTATGAGATCAATTTTTTTTTAACTTCCACATATTAGTGAGAACATATAATATTTTTCTTTCTGTACTTGGTGTATTTCACTTACATAATGAGTTTCAGTCTCCATCTATGTTGCTGCAAATGACAGGATTTTATTTTTTTATGGCTGAATAGTAGTCCTTTGTGCATGTAAACCACATTTTTAAAATTTATTCATCCACTGATGGACACTGCGTTGAGTCCATATGTTAGTTGTTGTCCATATGGGGTAGGTATTCCTTTGGTATGACGATTTCCTTTCTTTTCCTTTAGATAAATACCCAGCAATGGGATTGGTGGATCAGAAGGTAGTTCTATTTGTAGTTTTTGAGAAACTTCCATAGTGCTTTTCATGATGGTTTATTAATTTACATGCTCTGCTCACCAACAGTGTATAAGAGTTCCCTTTTGAGGCCCAAACTTTACCTCTATGATGTCCACTTGTATACCTAATCCCATACCCCACATCTTTAAAATAAAATACAAAAAAGAAGCCGGGCTCGGTGGCTCAGCCTGTAATCCTGCGCCTTTGGGATACTGAGATGACTGGATTGCCTGAGCCCGCGGGTTCAGGGCCCGCCTGGGCAGCGAGACCTCATCTCTACAATAAAATCAAAAAATCAGCCGAGCGTGGTAGTGCATGCCTGTAATTCTGGATACTTGGAAGGCTGAGGCAGAAAGATCGCCGGAGCCCAGCAGGTCGAGGCTGCGGTGGCCGGGAGCGGCCACTGCACTACAGTCTGGGTGACAGAGTGAGACTCCAACTAAAAAAAAACCCAAAAAAACAAAACAAAAATATATGTATAAAAAAGAAAACGAAAAGGCAAAACAAAGAGTGGAAGAAAATACAATATATGACAAAGGATTTGTATATGAAACACAGAAGGAACTCTTACAACTCAAAAATAAGACAACCCAATAAGAACATTAATTTGGACTAAAACTAGAATTTATTCATGGTGAAAACTTGAATAGACACTTTGCAAGGCTGTCTGAATGGGAACAATTTCACCCATATTAAGAATGACTAAAATTAGGCTGGGCACAGTCGCTGACACCTGTAATCCCAGCAGTTTGGGAGGCAGAGGCAAGATTACCTGAGCCCAGGGTTTCGAGACCAGCCTAGGCAACTTGGTGAGATCTCATCTCTACAATCAATCAAAAAATTAGCCGGGCATGGTAGCACACACATGTAGTTCCAGCTACTTGGAAGGCTGGGGTGAAAGAATCACCTAAGCCCATTCTTAATATGGGTCATTCTTAATATGGGTGAAATTGCACCTCATCGTAGTTTCGATTTGTATTTTCTTGATGACTACTGCCTTGGCCTCCCAAAGTGCTGGGATTACAGGCTTCAGCCACTGTGCCCAGCCTAATTTTAGTCATTCTTAATATGGGTGAAATTGCACCTTATCGTAGTTTCAATTTGTATTTTCATGATGACTGCTGTTGAGTACCTTGTCATATGATTGCTCCCATTCAAACCGTCTTGCAAAGTGTCTATTCAAGCCAGCAAGTCGAGACTGCAGTGGCTGTAGGCACTCCAGTCTGGGCAACTGAGTGAGATTTCTACTCAAAAAAAAAAAAAAAGATTAAAATTAAAAGGACTGACAATACCAAACGTCAGTGAAGACTTGGAGTACCTGGAATCTTCACACAACAGTGAGTTTAAAATCACTTTGGAGAAAGTTGGCAGTTTCTTATAAAGTAATTTAGATTGGGCATGGTGGCTCACACCTGTAATCCCAGCACTTTGGGAGGCAGAGGCAAGAGGACTGTCTGAGCCCAGGGGTTCAAGACCATCCTGGGCAACTTGGTGAGACGTCTCTATAATAAATAAAAAAATTAGCTGGGGATGGTAGCATGCGCCTATAGTTCCACTGGAAGGCTGAGGTGGAAGGATCAGGTTGACACTGGAGTGGCTGTGAGGGTGCTAATGCACTCCAGCCTGGGCAACGAACTGAGACTCTAACTCAAAAAAAAAAAAAAGTATCAACTAGTGTTATGCAGCAAGAGAATGTCCTTCCACATCGTCTTTGAACAACAGACTGGACAGTAAATTACATATTATGAATGTGGGAGGAAGAAAAAAGATTGCATGTTCTGCACAAATAGAAAAATACCAGGTGGAAGACATGCAGCAAATTACTATTGCACAACATGTTATTAGCGAACCTGCGATGCATGTGAGTGATTATTTCACATTACCACAAATTAGAAAAATAGATAAAATTCCTTAATATCCACAATTTCATTATAAGCCGAATATCATTACAATAAAATTGGCTCCAACCTTTAAAAAAAAAATTTGCTTTTTATCTGCATCTTCACCGGCATTGGTTATTTTTTTTGTCTTTTTGGTAATAGCCAATCCAACTGGAGTGCCGTATTATTTCATTGTGGTTTTGGTTTGCATTTCTCTGATGATTAGTAGTGTTGGACATCCACCCATCCGTATGTATTCTTTTGAGAAATGTCTGTTTAGACCCTTTGCCCATTTTTTATTTTAGAGGTGTGGAGTACAATTCAGGGTTAGGTATACAAATGTTCATTATGCTGGTACCCTTGTTGATGGGATGTGCCCCTCCCCACCCTGGCAGTTTTCCACTACTGCCAATTCCACCCAATCTCCCCTGGCAGTTTCCCACTACTGTCATTCCCTTTCTTATAGTATTATGACAGTTGTTCAAAGTCTGCTTATGAGTGAAAACAAGTGGTACTCAGTTCTTTGAGATGTGTTGTTGGATCTGATTTGCTGGAATATTGTTGAAATTTTTGACATCTATGTTCATCAAGGATATTGGCCTGTAGTTCTTTTTCTTTGTTGGATCTTTACCCGGTTTGGGTATCACTGTGATGTTAGCTACATAAAATGATATGGGGAGAGTTCCATCTTTCTCGATTGCCTGGAATACTTTCAATAGGATTGGTATTCCTCCTTGTATGTTTTGTAGAATTCTGCTGGAAAGCCATCTGGTCCAGGGCTCTGTGTGTGTGTGTGTGTGTGTGTGTGTGTGTGTGTGTGTGTGTGTGTGTGTGTGTGTGTGTATTAGTTTTCTTATGACAAAGTCAGTTTCCTGGGTTGTTATTGGTCTATTTAGGGTCTCAATTTCATCTTGTTTCAACCTGGGGAGGTTGTGTGATGTCAGAAAGTCCTCCATTTCATCTGGGTTTTTGCGTATGTTTCCATACAAGTGTACATAGTAGTCTCTAATAATCTTTTGTATCTCTTTGGGGTCAGTTGTGACTTGACCTTTTGCATTTCTGATTTTGTTTATTTAGGCTTTTGCTCTCTTTTTCTTGGTCAGTCTAGCTAGAGGTCCATCAATCTTGTTTATCCTTTCAAAGGACCAGCTTTTTATTTCGCTGATTTTTATTTTCTTTTTTTTTTTTGTATTTTTGCCTCCTATGTCCTGAATTTGGGCTTTTATTTTGGTGATCTGGATGCTTCTGCTGAAGTTAGGGTTTTTGTGGTCTTGCTTTTCCAGCTTCTTTAGGTGAATTGTTAGTCTGTCAACTTGTAATCTTTCCATTTTCTTCATGTGTGGTCATAGAGATATGAATTCCCCTCTTAGTACTGCTTTCACTTTCATGTATCCCAGAAATTTTTGATAAGATGTTTCTTCATTTTCATTTGTTTCCAGTAATCTTTTAATTTCTGTTTTGATTTCTGTGTTGACCCAGGAGTTGTTCAGCTTCATGCTATTTAGTGTCCATGTCTTTGTGGGGTTTTGGGGTACTTTGTTGATGTCGATATTTAATTTTATTCCACTGTGGTCTGAGAAGGTGCATGGCAGTATTTCAGTCTTATGGAATTTGTTTATGCTTGATTTATGGCCAAGGATGTGGGCGATCTTAGAGTACGTTCCATGTGATAATGAGTAGAATGTGTATTATGTGGTTGTTGGGTGGAATGTTCTGTAGGTATCAGTTAAGTCCATTTGGTCATGCATCATATTGAGGTTCCGGATCTCCTTGTTGACTTTTTGTCTTGATGATCTGTCTAGGATTGTTAGTACAGTGTTTAAGTCCCCAGCTATGATAGAGTTAGAGTCAATATTTTTTTTTGTTGTTTACGCAGATGCTGCTTTATGAAAGTTGGTGCTCCTATGTTGGGTGCATATATGTTTAGGATGGATATTTCTTATTGTGAATTGAACCTTTTGTCATTATGTAGTGACCTTCTGTATCTTTTTAAATTTTTGATAGCTTAAAGGGTATTTTGTCTGATATTAAGATCGCAGGTCCTGTTTTTTTGTTTGTGTTCCGTTCACCTAAAAATTTGTTTTCCATCCTCTTACTCTGAGTCTGTGACTGTCCTTTCTGGTGAGATGAGTCTCCTAAAGACAGCATCTTGTTGTATCAGGATATTTTATCCAGTTTGCCATTCTCTATCTTTTCAGTGGTGCATTTAATTCATTCACATTCAGGCTAATTATTGAGATGTGAGAGTTTATCCCTGTCATGAGGTTGTTATAGAGTTTGTTGTTGCTGCTACTGTTTGTTTATTGTCTTTCTTTTGATTTTCTGGTTGATTTATGAATGTTTTCAATCTTTTTCCTGCATTCTTGGAAAGGATACTGCCATTCTTTTTTCCTTTCTTCTGTATTTAGTACTTTCTTTAATGTTTCTTGTAGAGCTGGTCTAGAGGTGGCATAAACTCTTAGGGATTGAATGTCTGGGAAGGATTTTAATACTCTATTGCTGATGTAACTTAGCTTAGCTGGGAAGGTAATTCTTTGTCAAAACTGTTTATCTCTAAGGATTGGAACCCCAGTCTTTCCTATCCTGAAGAGTTTCTGTAGGTAAGTCTGCTGCTATTCTTTTTTTTTTTTTTTTTTTTTTTTGAGTTGGAGTCTCACTCCATTGCCCAGGTTGGACTGCAGTGGCATGCTCATGGTCACTCCAGCATCAAACTGCTGGGCTCTGGCGATCCTTCCACCTCAGCCTTCCAAGTAATCAGAACTACAGGCACACGCTACCACATCAGGCTAATTTTTTATTTTTACTGTAGAGATGAGGTCTCACTAAGTTGCCCAGGCTAGTCTCGAACCTGCAGGCTTAGGCAATCCACTCATCCCAAAGTGCTGGGATTACAGGCTGAACCACTGAGCCCAGCCAGTCTGTTACTGTTCTAACTGGTCTTCCCCCGGTAGGTAGTCTGACCTTTCTCTCTTGCTGCCTTTAGGATTTTTTCTTTTATACCTACTTTGTGTAAACAAATTACTGTGTATCTAGGCATTGTTCTTCTCATTTGTTTGTCTTGCAGGGTCTCTCTGAATCTCTTGTGTTTGAGTGGCCACATCTCTGATGAGATGAGGGAAATTTTCTTGGATAATTTCATGGAATGTTTGTTCCACGGTGCTCTCTGTCTCTCTGTCTGCCTCAGAGATTCCAATTAATCTTTGGTTCAGCCTCTTGATAAAACCACTCATCTCTTGGAGGCTTTGTTCTGTCTTCTTAAGCTTCTTCTCTATGTTTTTAACAGTTTGAGTTATTTCCATATTTTGGTCCTCAAGCACTGAGATTCTTCTGCTTGGTTAATTCTGTTTTCCATGCTTATCAGTTTGTTACTTATTTCATTCGCTGTATTCTTTATTGCTGTTATCTCAGTTATCAACTCCTACATTCTTCTTGTCTCTCCTCATTTTTATTTATTCTCTCTATTAATATCATGATATCTGAGTTTGTGATTTTAGACCACTCATTCTGGGGGCTGTCCATTGTTTGAGTTTTGAAATCTGTATTTTCAGTTGTTGTCTTCCCAGGGGTCTGTATGAGACCCATATTCTTCCTTTGGCTTTTCTTCATTTGTGAAGGTTTTCCTTCCCCCTTTTTTAACCTCTTCTTTAATTCTGTTGTTCAGTGATAGGAGAGATAGCTTTTACTTCTGTTTGTTCAATCTCTTATTCTTCCTTATGTAGATCCTCTGGCTTTGTTCAGTTTTGAAGCTGGACTGTGGGTGAGGGCTGTGATTTTGGCAGTTTTGAGATTTAATTGAGGGAGGAGCTGTGATTCAGAAGCTATCTGCAGATCCCAGTATCTGCTGACAGGTGTGTGGGGCTCCTGGCATCCACTTCCCCCCCACCTTACAATCTGTTCATGCAGTGGGTTATATATTTGTGCCTTGCAAGTAAAATGAGATAAGAAAAAGGAAAATAATGGGAAAAGGAAGGAGGAAGACAAAAGGAAGGTGGAGAGAGAGAAGATTAAGAGGGAAAACTGACAGGTGTACCACCTAAACAAACAAAGACAGAAAAAATCAGAAAAAACAACAACATACAGAAAATCATACAAACAAACAAAAAAAATCTCTGCTGATGTACTTGCCCTCAAAAATATCCATACACAAACAGAAAATCTAAAAAAATAAAATAAAATAACAGAAACAAAGCAAGTATGAAAGTATAAACAAAAGCAGAAAGAGAGAGAAAAGAAAACAGAAACAAAAAGAAACAAAAAAACTCGCTCTATGGCCATTTCTGTAACTCCAGGTTCCTTTTAGCTGCTGCTGCTGCCGTGTTAAGGAGCAGCTTTGGTCTCCAGCCCTCTGTTCTCAGCACAGGATGGTAGGGTTGCTCTCAGCATGGATCATATGCCCTATAGACTACTGTGGGATGAGGATGTATCAGATCCAGATTCACCTGACTCTTCTGTTGCTGCTGCTGCCAAGCCTCCCACTCAGATCTGACCTGTCTGTGCTTGTTCCTGTGTGGGGGAAAGGCATCTGTCTCTCTGAGTCCAATGAGGGGATAGCCTCTGGGTCCCAAGTTAGCAGCGGACAGAACTAGGTAGGGCAATGCAAGTCTCTGCCCAGTCCCGGGACAGAGAAGATGATGCCAGTGCTCCTCACTGGCAGCAGGGCTCTGTTCCAGATTTCCTTGCCCTGCCTCCTCCACAGTTCCTATTGCTCGTGCCTGGTCTGCTGCCACAGGTGATAACATGGGTCAGGTGCCAGGCGGTGAGGAGCAGCTGTTCTCTGCTACCTCTTTTCAAGAGATCCCCGAGAACAGCAGATGATCCTGTGCTCTGGGGCTTCCAGTCTCAGGACACTGGTGGGTTGCTGTCACCTCCAGAGGAGAGCCCTGAGCATGAACCTGAGTCTCCTCAGATGGACTTTCACTCACCCACCAGCACACACCCACTCATGCAGGGAGTCTTTATTGACACTTGGTTTTGTGGACACTCTCACATGAGGTTGTTCTGTCACATTCTTGCCTCCGATGTGCTCATTTTAAAAAAGGATTATTTAACTTTACTATACAGCTGCAATAATCAAAATGCCTGGTTTTGGTACAAGAACAGGCACACAGACCAATGGAACAGGATGGAGATTCCAGAAGCAGAATCTTAATTTCGCAACCAACTCATCTTTGACAAAGCCTCCACCAACAACCACTGGGGAGAGGAAAACCTATTCAGCAAATGGTACTGGGAAAACTAGCTGATTACATGCAGAAGATTGAAACAGGACCCCTACCTATCACCATACACAAAAATTAACTCTAAATGAATCAAAGACCTAAATGCAAAACCTCAAACTATAAGAATCTTAGAAAATGCAGGAGACACCCATATGGAAATTGGAACTGGCATCCAATTCCTGATCAAAACCCCAAGTGCCAATGCCATAAGAGATAAGATAGACAAGTGGGACCTTATCAAACTGAAAAGCTTTTGCAAAGCAAAAGAAGCCATCAAGAGAGCGGAGACAGCTGGGCTCGGTGGCTCAGCCTGTAATCCCACGCTTTGGGAGGCTGAGGTGAGTGAATTGCCTGAGCCTGCGGGTTTGAGACCCGC
This sequence comes from Cephalopachus bancanus, assembly GCA_027257055.1. NCBI lineage: Eukaryota > Metazoa > Chordata > Mammalia > Primates > Tarsiidae > Cephalopachus > Cephalopachus bancanus. The sequence continues at coordinate 2,831,329 of JAPVLO010000104.1, forward strand.
TTGGGCAACGTGGAGAGACCTCATCTCTACAATAAATCAAAAATTAGCCATGGTAGCATGCGGCTGTAGTTCCAGCTACTTGGAAGGCTGAGGCGGAAGGATCGCCAGAGCCCAGCAGGTCAAGGATGCTGTGGCTGGGAACGTGCCACTGCACTCCAATCTGGGCAACAGAGTGAGACTCCAACTCAAAAAAAAAAAAGAGCGGGGAGACAGCCCACAGACTGGGAAAAAATATTTGTCAACTGTACATCTGCCAAAGGCTTAACATCTAGGATCTACAAGGAACTCAAAAGTGCTGAAAGGAAAAAAAACAAATAGGCCCATTAAGAAGTAGACAAAAGACATGAATAGACACTTATCAAAAGAAGATATATGGGCAACCAACAGACACATGAAAAAGTGCTCAGCCTCACTAATCATCAGAGAAATGCAAATCAAAACCACATTGAGATATCACCTAACCCCAGTAAGAATGACCATCATTAATAAAACAAACAACAACAGATGCTGGTGAGATGGAGAGAAAAAGGTATGCTTCTACACTGCTAATGGGAATGCAAACTAGTGCAACCTCTTTGGAAAATAGTGTGGCAATTTCTGAAGGAACTAGAAACTGACCTTCCGTATGGCCCAACGGTTCCCCTATTGGAAATATACCCAGAGGAACTCAAATCATTCTACAAAAAGATACCTGCACATGCATGTTTATTGCAGCACTATTCACAGTAGCAAAAACACGGAACCAACCATGATGCCCATTGAAGCTGTACTGGATAAAAAAATGTGTTATGTATATACAATGGAATATTACACAACCATAAAGAAGGACAAACATAAGGACTTCGCAGCAACTTTGATGTATTTAGAGTTTATCATACTCTGTGATCTGTCACAGAAACAAAGAATAGAGTACCATAATGTTCTCACTCATAAGTAGACCCTAAACAATTATCATAATACTATTAGAAAGGGAGTGGCAGTAGTGGGAAACCACCAGGGGAGGAGGGTGGGATTGGCAGTTGAGGGAAATTGCCAGGGTCTGGGGGGCACACCTTATCAACAAGGGTACCTATATAATGAACATTTGTATACCTAACCCTGAATTTTTTTAATAAAAAAATTTTTTAAATAAAAAATTTTAAAGTTAAAAAAAAGGGTTATTTGAGTTTTTGCTGTTGAGTTGTTTGCATGGCTTGTACAATCTGCATATTACTTCCTTGTTAGATGAATAGTTTGCAAATATTTTCTCCCATTCTATAGAATAGCTCTTTATTTTTTCTTTAGCTATGCAGAAGCTTTTTAGTTAAATATAGTCTCACTTGTCTATTTTTTGTTGCCTGTGCTTTTGAAAAAAATCTTTCTTCTAGGCAAAAAAAATTTTGCCTAGACCAGTGTCCTGAAGTATTTTCCCTATTTTTTTTCTAGTAGTTTTATAGTTTCAAGTCTTATATTTAAGTTTTCAATTCATTTTGACATGATTTTTTTAATATGCTGAGAGATTGATATCTAGTTTCATTCTTCTGCTTATGCATATCTAATTTTCCCAGCACTATTTATTGAAGAGGGGGTCTTTTCCCTAATGTGTATTTTGGCACCTTTGTCAAAAATCAGTTGACCAGAGACAGATTTATTTCTGAATTTTCTATATTACTTCATTGGTCTGTGTGTCTTTTTTTTATATCAATGCCATGCTGTTTTGCTTACTACAGTTTTTGAGCTGCTATTATGATTATTACTACTAGTAGTACTATTATTGTTCTACTGGTGTACTACTAGTATTGCCATTATTCTTTAAGTGAATACATTGTCTCCAAGAGTCCATTTTTTAATGAAAATATGCTAACTGGTTGGAGTAATAAATTAAACTTTTAGAATCCATTAGTCTTACATAAGTTTATTAGAAAATTTGACTGCCACCTCTGACAGTAGGCTTTTAAGAAAATGGTTGCATACAGTACTGTTATTAGGATATAGGAGTAAGAAAAAGCCTAAAGGAAGGCAGACCAAGCTTTGGTACCTTTTAAAATTAATACTTCTATCTTGAAATAACTTTATTTCTTGGCATTTCTTTCGTCTTATGATCGATTTTGATTTTTCTCCAGCTTCTTTGACAGTTTTTTGGGTTTGTTTTTTTTTTTTTTTTTGGCCCAGTAATTAAATTTCAGTATCCATATTTGTCTCTCAGGCTTTCACTTACACTCTGTATTGTGCATGAGAATGGTCATTAACTTACAAGGCTTTCGAGTAAGGCAAATCTATAACTCCAGCCCATATCTTTTCCCTAAACTTCAGACTTATATTTCTCATTGTCTGTTGTAGATATTTTCTTGGATTTCTACAAGTATCTCATACTCAACATGACTAAAACTAAATTTTTAATCTCGTCCTGCTCTTATTCCTGTATCTCAAAGATTAACATCACTAGCCACCTAGTTGTTCAAAAATCTTTACAGTGTTTTCTTTTCCCTCTTGCTACAACAATTTTTGTCTTTCTCAAATACAAATTTCAACCTGCAATATTCCTTTTAAAACATTACCCCTTTAATAACTCCTTATTGTTCTTGGACGAAGCCCTAACTCCTTAAAATTGCTTACAATCTGACCTCTGCTTACCTTTAGTTTTACCTATATTGCTTATACCTTGAATTCAGTGCTCCAACCATATGAACATTTCAATTTGCAGATCGTTCTCTCTTTCTCAAGATGTTGATTTCCTATTCCTTCTAAAACTTGCATAATTCTTATTTGTCTTACATTTCTTCCAGGAGACTTTCTGTAGCTCTCCCTCCCTGCAAATCTGAGCAAAGTTCTCCTCCTATATTCTTCTCTAGTGAACTATAGTTTCCCTACTTTATTGCAAGCCTGTTTACAGCAGACTACTTTTCTGTCTTCTCCACTGTCTCCTCCACTTTACCCTAAGCCTCTTTTCTTGTTCACTGATATTATTTCCAGAATCTAGCACAGTGACTGACTCTCAATATATGGATTGAATGGCTGAGTGCATAAATAAATGAGAGAAAGACCTTAAGCAAGGAACAAGCAGACAAGAGACAATACTCTAAATGAGAAGCCAAAATGGGAGTTGAGAAGGAAAACAGTAAACATTAGCAAAAGTTCTGTGTTTATTTAAAATACGATTTTTCTTGTGTTCCTTCTCTTCAAATTATTTTATGTTTTCACTTTGGCCTTTGTCCATTTGTGCATTCTCACTATGTCCATCTGGTACAGAACTTTTACTACATCTCTTGCCTGGAGTATAATTGCCAGACTTTTGGGTTCTAGTCTTATGCTGTTTAATCTATCCTAGATAGCTAGGTCCTGTAGTTAGTTTTCTTGAACTTTGCTATCAAGAAGCATGAAGTTTTATCTTTTTTATGTTTCTCGGGAAAGCAGATATTGACGTAATCCTTGGAGAAGTATTCTAATTTCTTGTAACTCTTATTTTTAGAGAATGTTTTCTAATTCTCCCCTGCTGCAGTCTAATCCTTTATCATCTTGATTGGCATTCACTGGCTCAGACAACAGCTGCCTACCATCACTCAGATGCTCCTTCTTTACATAACTAAAGATAATTAGCAATTGACTTCCATAAATATTTATTGAGGTATTGTTTATAAGCACTGTCTTTCTCAAATTTCTCATCTAATCTCCTAGATAAGTGAACTGTATTATTCAATTTTCTTTAATATGTCCTCATATAGTTTGCTTACTAAGTTCTCAAAATATTTTTTTAGAAATAGGGTCTCACTATGTCACCCAGGCTAGCCTGAAACTCCTGAACTCAGGTGATCCTCCTGACTCAGCCTCCTAAATAACTAAGACTACAGAAACATGCTACCATGCCCAGGTCTCAATTACTAATGTGTATTTGTGGACCTAAATTCTCTAAATAGATTTGGCAGTTAATTTAAATTTGGTCTAATTTCTCTTGTTTTCCTAGATTATCACATTTTTATTTTATATGAAAAGTTACACCATTTATTACTTCTAGTCAATCTTTTTACCTTCCTCACTGTCAACATTGTAGCCAGTATAGCTAAAAACATTAGATGGGAGAATAGAAAGTTCCAACCCTCTTTTGCCCACAGAGACACCAACTCAACAACAATATATGGATCACAGTGCCTTTGTGAGAACTCCAGAAAACAGGTAAGAAGTGTATTACCCCAAGCTGGCACAAACCCAAGAACAACCTCAATGAAATGGATAAGAAGGGCTGTGATCATTCCTTCCCCATTTCAGCACAGCGTAGCATGATCAGGAGAGAACACCCGACTCATCTCTTCTCTTGGGGGGTGAAGAGTGGAGCATACATCCAACATTCCTGCTTTTCAGAGGATTGTGCAAGGTATTGTTTTCTGTCTCACTGCATTGACAGACCAGCATAGTTTGGATGTCTAGAGGATGCTGAAAGCAAGGGAGAGTGGAGACAGCTTGCTGGAGAACCACAGGGCCTACAGTGCCACACACAGTTGCCAGCACCTCTCAATGCAGTCTGGAGGAGCCCAACTTTCAACTTCTCCCTCAGGAGGGAGGGAGAAGAGTGGAGCATGCATTACCTTTTCCAACTTTTTGGAGGGCTGCCCAAGAGAATGCCTTTTGTCTTACCTAGCTGGGGTGCTAAAAGGGTGCTGTCATACTTTGGATACCTGGAGGGCTCTGAGAATAAAGAATAAGGATGACCTGCTGTGGCAACACCACAGAGCATGCAGTGTTGCTGACAAATACCAGAGGGAGGAAGAGATTACAAGCTCTTGATAAAGAAAACTGCAAACCTCTCTAATTGGGAAATTACAAGCACAGGCCCAAAGAAATTACGTCCTCCAAAAAAGAATTAAAAGATCTCCCATAATCTCTATCCAGGATGTCTGGTGAGAGTTTTTCCTTGTGCAAATTCCATGTAAAGAATGGAAATATGGCTGTCTTCACAAATGCATAAAACTCAACACACACACAAAAATTATTAGCTACACCCAGAAATAGGAAAGCATGGTCCAATCAAAGTTCAAAATAATTGTCTAGAAACCAATCTTAAAGAAACTTATCTTGTAAAGAAACAGATATCTATGATTACTTGGCAATGAAATTGATATAGTTGTCTTTTAAAAACTCACAATCTAAAAGAAAACATGGATCAGCAACTAAACAAAATCAGGGAACCAATGCATGAACAAAACAAGAGTATCAACAAAAGAGAGAAAAGATATGCAAAGGAACCAAACAGAAATTCTAGAGCTGAAGAATTGAAAAAAATTACTAGAAGAGTTCAGCACCAGATTTGATCAAGCAGAAGAATCAGAAAACTCAAATACAGGTCATTTGAAATTAACATTAGAGGAGCAGAAAATAATGGAAAAAAAAGTAAAGAAAACCAAATGGACTTAGGGAGTGCCATCATGTGGACCAGCATACACATTATGAGAGTCCTAAAAAGAGATGAGAGAAAGAAAAGGATACAATACTTATTTAAAGAAATAATGGTCAAAACTTCCCAAATATGAGGAAAGAAATATACATCAAAACAACTCAAGTTCAAAGGATACAACACGGATGAAATCAAAGAGGCCAACACTGAGACATGTTACAATCAAACTTTCAAAAGTCATGGACAAAGAAAATTCTCAAAAGGAGCAAGAGCAGAGTGTTGTACAGGACAATCCCATAAGAATGTCATTGGATATCTCAGCAGAAATCTTGCAGGCCAGAAGGGAGTGGTGTGATATATTCAAAGTACTGAAAGAAAATACCTGTAAGTGAAGAGTAGTATATCTCACAAACCACCTTCAAAAATGAAAGAGAAATAAAGACTTTTCCAGATAAATAAAAGCTAAAGGAGTTCATAACAACTAGACCTGTTTGTAAGAAATGCTGGCAGGGCTCAGTGGCTCAGCCTGTAATCCCAGCACTTTGGAAGGCTGAGGCAAGTGGATTGCCTGAGCCTGGGTAACTTGGCGAGACCTTGTCTCTACAATAAATCAAAAATTAGCCAGGCATGGTAGCACACTCCTATAGTTCCAGCTACTTGGAAGGCTGAGGCAGAAGGATCACTGGAGCCCATCAAGTTGATGCTGGCGTGGCCATGAGTATGCCACTCCTCTCCAGCCTGGGTGTCAGTGTGATACTCCAACTCAAAAAAAAAAAAAAGAAAGAAAGAAAGAAATGCTAAGGAGAATCCAGCAAGTTGAGACAAAAGGACATTCGACCAAAAAAAGTAAATGAAAATACAAAGCTTACTAAAATATAAAGGAAAATATATATATAAATTCAGAAGACTATAATACTATAATGTACATGAAGCACATTTAATTCTGGCATAGAATTTAATAAACAAAAGCATAATCTATAACTATAAAAGTATATTAATAGATAAACAATATGTACAGATGCAATTTGCAACATCAAAATCATGAAGGTGAAGAAATGTAACAGAGTAGAGTTTTTATGCACAAATGATAGATTGTTGTAACTCTAAGATGTTTTACATGAGTCCTGTGGTTATCAGAAAGAAAATACTTATAGAATAAACAGAAAAGAAAATGAGAAGGGAATCAAAGCATGTCAATAACAAAGGCAACAAAACAAGAAAAGAGGGACAAAACAAAATAGCTACAAGACAGAACATGTGGCAATAATAAGATTTTTAAATGTAATTGCATTAAGCTTCCCAGTCAAAAGACATAGAATGACTAAATGGATTAAAAAAGCAAGATCTGACTGCGCGCAGTGACTCAAACCTGTAATCCCAGCACTTTGGGAGGTCAAGGTGAGGGGATTACCTGAGCCCACAGGTTTGAGAACAGCCTGGACAACTTGACAAAACCTAATCTCTACAATAAATCAAAAGAATTAGCTGGGCATGGTAGTGCGCACCTGTAGTTCCAGCTACTTGGAAGGCTGAGGTGAAAGGATTGCCAGATCCCAGCAGTCGAGGCTGCGGTGGCCGGGAGCGGCCACTGCACTCCAGTCTGAGGCGACAGAGTGAGACTCCAGCTCAAAAAAAAAAAAAAAAAGAACTTAAAAAAAAATTTAGCTGGGCTTGGTAGCACACACCTGAAGTTCCGGATACTTGGAAGGCTGAGGTGGAAGGAGCCCAGCAGGAGCCCAGCAGTTTGACGCTGGGGTGGTCGTGAGCATGCCACTGCACTCCAGCTTGGGTGATGGAGTGAGACTCCAATTCAGTAAAAAAAGCATGATGCAACTATATGCTGTCTACAAGAGACTCACCGTAGTGAAGACACACACAGACTGAAAGTGAAAAGATGGAAAAAGATATTTTATGCAAAACATATCCAAAAGAGCAAGGGTGGCCATATGTGTATCAGCCTAAGTAGGCTTAGGTTAAAAGCTATCATAAGAGACAAGGATATTAAGATCAATTCACCAGGAACATATAACAATTATAAATATATATGTACCAACCAATCATAGTGGCTCATGACTATAATCCAGCACTTTGGGAGCCTGAGGCAGGAGGATCGCTTGAGGCCAGGAGTTCAAGATCAACCTGAGCAAAATAGTGAGAACTCGTCTCTACAAAAATAAAAATTCATTGCAGGGTGTGATGGTATATGCCTATAGTCCTAGGTACTTGTGAAGCAGAGCCAGGAGGATTGCTTGAACCCAGGAGTTCAAGGCTACAGTGAGCTATGATCATGCCGCTGCACTTCAGCCTGGATAACAGAGAAAGACCTCATCTCTAAAACTATAAATAAAATAAGATAAAGCAAATCTTATCTTTAGGAAGATAAGAAAGATCTTAGGAGGATAGGAAAAATAAGAGGAAGAAAGATCTAAAAGCAGTAACTTAATTTTTCACCTAAAGGTGCTAAAAACAAACTAACCCCAAAGTTAGCAAAAAGAAGAAACTAATAAAGATTAGATCATAAATAAGCAAAATAGGGAATAAAAATACTAGAAAAATAAAACTAAAAGTATTTTTGAAAATGTCAACAATTGACAAACTATTAACTAAACTAAGAGAAGATTCAAAAGAATTAAAATCAGAAATGAAACAGGAGGTATTGCAACTGATGCCACAGAAATAGATAAGGGACCATTATGAACAATTATAGGCCAACAAACTGAATAACCTAGAAGAAATAGAAACACATAACCTAACAAGACTGAATTATCAATAAACAAAATCTAAACATAGCTATAACAACTAAGGATATTGAATCAGTAATCAAAAACCTCTCAACCAAGGAAATCCCATGACCAGAGGACTTCATTAGATAATTCAACCAAACTTTTAAGAATGAATTGTTGTTCATTCTTCTCGAACTCTTTCAAAAACTTAAAGAGGAGGGAACACTTCCAAACTCATTTTAAGAGGCCTGCATTACTTTGATGTCAAAGTCAGACACAAATATTACAAAAAATATATAACTGGTGAATAGTCATGCAAAAATTATCAACAAAATACTAGCAAATCAAATTAAACAGCACATTAAAAAGATGATTTACCATTGACATGTGGGATTGCTGGAATGCAAGGATGGTTCATTGTGTGAAAACCAGTAAGTGTTATATACCACATTAACAGAACAAAGAATAAAAGTAACATGATCACCTTGGTACAGGAAAAGCAATTTTCAAAATTCAGCAACTTTTCATTATAATCACAATCAGCAAATTAGACATAAGAGAAAATTACCTCAGCACAATAAAAGTCATATATTAAAAGCCCACAACTAACATCATACTCAACAGTGGAAAACTGAGAGCTTTTTCTCTAATAATAGGAGCAAGGCAAAGATACTGATTTTTGCCACTTGTATTCAGTATAACACTGGAAGCCCTAACCAGAGCAATTAGGCAAGAAAAAGAAATAAAAGGCATTTCAATTGGAAAGGAAGAAGTTTTCAGATGACATAATTTTATATGTAGACAACCCTAAACATTCCTCTCTCCCTCCTCCTTCATCTTGCTTTCTCTCTCTCTCTCTCTCTCATACACACACCTGTTAGAACTAATAAAAGAATTCAGAAAATTGCAGGATACAAAATCATCAATAAAAAATTAGTTACATTTCTATATGCTAACAATGAACATTTAATAGTCTGAAAAGGAAATTAAGAAAATTCTATTTACAATGATATCAAAAATAATAAAATACTTAGAAACAAACTTAACTACAGAGATGAAAGACTTATACAGTGGAAACTACAAAAAATATTGCTGAATAAGATTAAAGACACAAGTCAGTGGAAAGATATCCTGTGTTTATGAATTAGAAGTTAATATAGTTAAAATATCCATATTATCCAAAGCAGTCTATAGATTCAGTTCAATCCCTATCAAAATCCCAATGACATTGTTTGCAGAATAGGAAAGTGATATTCTAAAATACATAGGGTATGTCAGAAGTCCTGAAATAGATAAAACAATCTTGAAAAAGAAGAACAAAGCTGTGAGCCTCACACTTAACTGATTTCAAAATTTTTTACAGAGTTAAACAGTAATCAAAACAGTACGGTACTGTCATAAATTCAGTTATATAGACTAATGGAGAAGCACACAGGGCCCAGAAATAAACTCTCATGTATATGGTCAAATGATCTTTGAAAAGGATATTAAGACTACTAAGTGAGGAAAGGAGAGTACCTTCAACAAACGTTGGGAAAACAGCTATACTTATGCAAAAGAGTGAAGATAATCCCTTATCTTACACCATACAAAAAATGGCTCAAAATGGGTTAAATACCTAAATATAAAACCTCAAGCTATAAAATTCCTAGAAGAAAATATGAATAAAATGACATTAGAATGGGAAATGACCTCTTGGATGTGACACTAAAAGCATAGGCATCTAATGCAAACATAGACAAATAAGACTACATCACCAAAGGACACAATCAACAAAGTGAAAAAGCAACTACAGAATAGGAGAAAATAATTTAAAATTATTTATCTGGTAAGAGGTTAATATCCACACTATATAAAGAACACTTCGACTCAGTAGCAAAGAAATCAAATAACCCAGTTAAAAAACTGGGCAAAGGAGCTAGAGCAATCAAGTAAGAGAAGGAAGTATATAGTATCCAAATTGGAGAAGAATAAATCAAACTATCTTGTATACCAGCAATATGATCTTAAGAGAATCCTAAAGACTCCTCCAAAAGACTCCTGGACTTGGTAAATGAATTTGGTAACGTTTCAAAATACAAAATCAATACACACAAATCAGTAGCACTACTATATGCAAATAGTGACCAAACTGAGAATCAAATTAAGAACTCAATTCCATTTACAATAGCAGCCGAAAAACTAAAATACCTAGGGATATATTTAACCAAGGAAGTGAACGATCTCTATAAAGAGAACTACAAAACATTTATAAAAGAAATTTTAGAAGAGACAAACAGATGGAGAAACATCCCATGTTCATGAATTGGAAGAATCAATATTGTTAAAATGACCATATTACACAAAGTAATCTACAGATTCAGTGTAATCCCTATCAAACTATGGATGTCATTTTTCACAGAATTAGAAAGAACAACCCTAAAAGTCATATAAAACCAAAAAAGAACCAAAATAGCCAAAGCAATCCTAAGCAAAAATAACAAAGTGGGAGGCATCACATTACCTGACTTCACATTATACTACAAGGCTGTAGTAACCAAAACAGCATGGTACTGGTACAAGAGCAGACACATCAATCAATTGCACAGAATAGATAATCCAGAAATAAACCCAAATATCTGCAACCAACTGGTCTCTAACAAAGCAGACAAAAACATACACTGTAGAAAGGGCATCCTATTCAACAGTGCTGGGAAAATTGGATAGCTACATGCAGAAAAATGAAACTTGATCCTTATCTCTCTCCATATGCAAAAATTAACTTGACATTAATCAAAGACTTAAATGTCAGGCTTGAATCCATAAAAATTGTAGAAGAAAACCTAAGAAAAACTCTTCTGTACATTGGTCTACACAATGAATTTATGGCTAAAACCCCAAAAAACAAAAATAAGTGGGATTAATCTAAAAGACTTTTGTACAGCAAAAGAAGTAATCAGCAGAGCAAATAGGCAGCCTATAGAATGGGAGAAGATATTTGCAAATATCTATACATCTGACTAAGGATTAATATCCAGAATCTACAAGAACTCAAACAAACGAGCAAGAAAAAAGCAAACAACCCCATTAAAAAGTGGGCAAACAACATGAATAGACATTTCTCAAAAGAAGATATACAAATGGCCAACAAACATGAAAAAAAATGGTCAACATCACTCATCATCAAGGAATTGCAAGTTAAAACCAAAATGAGGTACCATTGTACACCAGTCAGAATGGCCGTTATTTAAAAATCAAAAACCAATAGATACTGGCATGATGCAGTGAAAAGGGAACACTTACATAGTGTTGGTAGGAGTGTAAATTAATACAACCTCTATAGAAATTGGTATGGTGATTTCTCAAAGAACTTGAAGTGCATCTACCATTTGATCCAGCCATCCCATTGCTAGGTATCTACCCAAAGGAGCAGATGTCATTATATTTAAAAAAAAAAAAAAAAGACATCTGGTCAGGTGCAGTGGCTCACGCCTATAATCCCAGCACTTTGGGAGGCCAAGGTAAGAGGATTGCCTGAGCCCACAGATTTGAGACCAGCCTGGGCAACTTGGCGAGACCTCATCTCTACAGTAAATCAAGAAAAATTAGCCTGGCATGATGGCACATGCCTGTAGTTCCAGTTACTTGGAAGGTTGAGGCGGAGGGATCACCTGAGCCCAGCAGGTTGAGGCTTCAGACAGAGTGAGACTTCAACTCATAAAAAATAAAAAAAGATACCTGCCCTGGCATTTTCATCACAGTTCAATTCACATTTTCAAAGATATGGAATCAACCTAAATGCCCATCAACCGATCAAGTAGCTAATGAAAATGTGGTATATGTTCATTGTGGAATACTATTCAGCCATTAAAAAGAATAAAATAATATCTTTTGAGCAACTCGGATGGAATTGGAGAACATCATTCTAAGAGAACTAACACAGGAAAGGAAAACCAAACACTGCATGTTCTCACTTATAAGTGGTAGCTAAACAAAGGATGTGCAAAGGCACAGAGAATGATATATTGGACATTGGAGACTCAGAAGGGGGAGGGGAGGACGGGGTGGAAGAAGAAAAAATAACCAGTTGGGTACAATGTACCCAAGTAGGAGTGGTGGGTACACTTAAAGCCCAGACATCTTTGCCACTATACAAAGCAACCGTGTAATCAAAAACTATTTGTACTTTGTATACACCCTTGAAAGCTATTGGGATAAAGACAAAGAAAAAAATAGGCAAAGTACTTGAACAGATATTTCTCAAGAAATATATACAGGTGGCCAACAGGCATATGAAAAGCTGCTCAGTGTCACTAATCATCACGGAACTACAAATCAAAATCACAATGAAATATGGCCTTGTACCTATGGATGTTATTAAAAACATAGAAAATAACAAGTGTTGTCAAGAATAGGCAAAAATTATAATGCTTATGCACTGTTGGTGGGAATGTAAAATGGTGCAATGCTGTGGAAAATAATAAAGTATTTCCTAGGAAACTTAAAATAGAACTTTATGTGATTTGTCAATACCACTTCTGGGTATTTATCCAAAAGATTTGAAAATAGTATCTTAAAGAGATATTTGCACAGTTTATTTGTTTATTTTAGCATTATCCACAATAGCCAACATGTGGAAGTAACCTAAATGTCCATTAACAGATGAGTGAATAAGCAAAATATGGTATTTTCATACGATCTGGATGAACCTTAATGGCATCGTGCTAAATGAACTAAGTCAATTACAAACAGAAAATTCTTCATGATTCTATTTCTATGACATATCTAACATAATCAAACTCATAGAAAAAGCAAGTCGAGTGGTGGAGTGGTGGTTGTCAGGAGCCAGGGGAAGAGGATATGGGGAGTTTTTCAGTGGCTATAGAGTTTTATTCACACAAGATGAAAAGCTTCTACAGATCTGTACAAAATTTTGTTAAATTGTTAGCATAATATAAATATTTAAAAACTTTTCAAAGGGTTACAAAAAATCTATATGGATTAAACATCTGGAAAGACTAAAAAAAGAAAGCTAATTGACCATAGAATGTATTCTGGAATGAACATATATTGTCCTTCAAAATCTCTTTCTTATGAGGTGTCCTTTTACCAGTCTACATATAACAATTTTTTATTCTCTTTATTAGATTCACCACCAGTATACTAATGACTTTCAATTTTAACCCTGATGTCCCTTCCAAGTTTCAAACTTCCTGTGCTGTTACGTACTGAAATCACCCTTTGATGTCCTATTGGCATCTCACATTTTCCTCATCAGAAAACAAAATTAGAAGCCTTTCCTTCAAATTGTTTCTGTATTGTTCTTGTAAATAATGATAGCCCCACTCACTCTGACAACTAGAAATCTCACTATCTCCTTTACAAAACTCAATCAGTCATAGAATCCTCTGTTACAACTCTTCTAAATATTCTTTTTCCCATTCCTGTTGTAATAGTTCAAGCCTTCATCCTTCACACTTAGGACTACAGTAGCATAACTAATCTTCCTATCTTCAATCTCTCTCCCTTCCAATCTTGCATCAGTTAAGTATTACATTTTAAGATACATATTACTTCCCTACTGAAAATTTTGAATAGTTCTCCATTTTCTACAGTACTTGCCTCCAAATTGTCCTTAACTGAATTGGCCAGTCTTATACCTTATCTTTCATCCTCTTTACCTCCAGTCTCCAACCTCTAACTTCATTGGGCACTTCCTCATTCTCTAAAAGTAAGCAAGATATAATGGTGCATGCCTGTAGTTGGGAGTGCGCCTAGGCACATCCAAGCCCAAGAAGGTGTTTGAGGCAGCAATGAGCTATGATGGCGCTACGATTGCATCATTGCATTCTAGCCTGGGTGACATGGCAAGACCCCATCTCTAAAAAATAATAATAAATATAAAGAAAGGTGCTTACAAATCTCTATGATTTTGCTCATTCTTTTTCTCTAGTTTCAAGTGTTCCTCCCCTTTTTCTCATTGGTTAAAGTTAAACTCAATTGTTACCTCCTTAGTGAAGCCTTACGGCTTGTCTCAACAGAATTAGTTATTCCGTTTTCCTTGTTATCTTCCATAGTATTTTGTTTGTACCTTAAAAGCAAACATATGCAGTCTGCTACTTTTTTCATAAAAACACAGCCTGATTTGTGTGTTCCATGAAAGACCACAGATAAGGAATGCTTAACAAAGTATCTTATAGAGGGTATTCAATACATATTTACTAACTTAAGTTGAAGGGAAAAAGTGTTCCCCTAGTGTGATACAGAAAGAAACACACCAGACTAAAAATCAGGAGACCTGGCCTTTTAATCTTGACCTACTATTCATTTAGAGATATGATTTTGAGCAATTCTTTTAACCTTTCTGTGGTAGAATTTGTTGTCTACAGGAAATCTTTATGGGTGTATTCTCATGCTTAGAAACAATTTCCTGTTGACTTACATAATAAAATTCGAACTCCAAAACCTGGCATTCAATGGCTTTCATGATGTGCTTTTAGTCACTTTTCTAGCCTCAACTCCCAGTACTCTAGCCTGACCTCTGCATTCTTCTCTAAACATACTGGATTCATCCTTACCTTGGCTGTTATCTCACTAAGCATCCTGACAGGACACATGATATACTCATGCAAGATAATGGATTTGATGAAGGAGCTAGTTAAAAAAGAATAGTTAGGGTTAAGGAAAAATAAGAGTAGTTAGGGTTAAGGAAAAATAAGAAAAGGTGAAAATTTTTGCAGGTACAACAAAAGGGAATTGTTACTACCTCTAAGCCTTAAGGTGCCAGGGAAAGAAGCAAATACCTGAAAAGAGCCTTAGGTTTTAGAGAGCTGCTCACAGACTCAATGGGCTTCAGTAAAGGAACAGAATCACTGTCAAGCAGCAGTCAGAGCACCAAAGGAATAAAAACCTTATCTGCTTTCTTCTGCTCTCCATTTTCCTGCCAATGCCTCTCGCAGGCTGAACTCAAGCAGAAAAGCCACTGGGACAGGGAGACTATTGATCCTATCCATAAATGCTATCCTTTATGGCACAGAGCAGAATTGAGAAGAGTGGAAAGTTATATGGAGAACTAAATGGAGGATTTCCAGCAAAGCTGCTTTTTTCGGACTGTTCTGTCCACCAGAACTTGTCTGTTTAATCTCAGATTACCACTCTAATTAAAAATAATATTAGCCAGTTGTAATAGCACACACATGTAGTTCCAGCTACTTGGAAGGCTGAGACGAAGAATTGCCTGAGTCCAGCAGGTCAAGGCTGTGGTGGCCGGGAACATGCCACTACACTCCAGCCTGGGCAACAGAGACTCCAACTCAAAAAATATATATACAAATTAATTGAGAAAAATATTTATGAGAGCTTACCACAATGCTCCAAGCATTGTGACACAAAGATGGCGTAGACTGGGGTGGGGCGATTGGAAGAGGAGGAGGAGGAAGTAGGGAAAGAAGCTGGAAAAGTTACCAGATCTTGACCTCCAATTGGCCATATAGTTTTTGTAGATAAACCTCCTAAGTGCTGTGCCAAAGAGTTTGGACTTTATTATAAAGGCCAATAAAGGAATTTGACATGGAATTGACAAAATCAAATTTGAACTTTTGGAGAAACATTTATTACTTTGTGGCGAAAGGCTTAAGTCTAGGCAAGATTAGAAACAGGAGTTTGATAAGAGCCTGAATTAAAGCTAAAGCAATATAAACAAAAATAAAACAGAATTTTTGAAATATTAAGAAATCAGAACTGGCAGGATTGAGAACTAGATGTGGAAGGGAGGGAAATCAAGAAAGAGCTGCAGTTTCTTACTTTACCAACTGAATGAATTACAGTGCTGCTAAGATCTATACCTTCATAGTCTTGAAAGACCAGCAAGTGTTTGCTAGTTGGGCTGGAAGGGAAAGGGCAGTCGAGACAGATGTGTGAAAAAGTCATACTGTGTACTGGAAGTTATTGTTTGCTATAGATAGAACAGGGTATGTGTAAAAAGCAAACTTATGAAAGATCTAGCATATTACTCTAGGCAGTGGGAGCTTTGTCCCTAGAGCAGTAGAAAGCTTTTGATGGTTAAAAACACAAGTAAACCAGATGCTGTTGAGAAATTTCCCTGAACCCCAGCTGGGATTAATTACAAAAATTATTACTGTAAATCAAAAAGTGCTTATTAACTATTTGTGACATAATATCAATGTCAAACCTGAATAATACAGAAAAATAAAAGTTATTCTCATTCTTACTACTTAGAAAACCGCTACTACTAACATATAACTGTTTCCTTTATATAAACTATAGCACTTCTAACAGCAGATTTAGTTGTGAAATTAACCCCACTTTTTTAGGCTTAGAGAAAGACCTAGATCATATCCAGTGCCAAATAAATATAGAATAAGTAACTGCATAGTTTTATCTACATAGACTCAAAATACCTTAAAAACTAGATTTCTCTATTCACCAGGGGCACTCAATCTTCATATTTGAGACTCAGCCTGATTCTATATGATCACCTTTCTGAGATTTCCTTTCCAACTATACAAATTAACACATATCATGTACCTAAAGATCATGTTTAATATTGTTTACATCTTACAAAAGATATTAACTGAAATTTATTTTTTTATTAGTCTGTCATTTATGTTAATATTTAGAGTGAGCATTCTGGAAGTTGCAGTCTTATGTTCTTATACCTTATAAGAAACACCACCATGTAGCATGACTAAGATTGACTAAAGGAATTGCAGCTTGTAAGGATTTGCTTACAGTGTTGCTTACACGGTTATCATTTAATCTTTATACTAGGTAGTACATGCATTGAGAAAAGTTGATTTTCCATTTCCCTGATTACTTGACCTTAGCTAAAAATGATCAATATTATATTTTCTTATTCTTTTTTAAATTTTGCCTACTAAATTGACTCATTATTGTAGTTTAACAAAAAGGTAGAGAAAAGAGAGGAAAACCCTAGTTTTCAGTTTATTGTTAACAAATGTTTGCAGTATTTCTTTCTTTTTTTTTTTTTTTTTTGCATTGGAGTCTCGCTCTGTCGCCCATACTAGAGTGCAGTGGTCGCTCCCGGCCACCACAGCCTCGATCTGCTGGGCTCCGGCGATCCTTCCGCCTCAGTCTTCCAAGTAACTGGAACTACAGGCATGCGCTACCACACCCGGCTAATTTTTTGATTTATTGTAGAGATGAGGTCTTGCCAAGTTGCCCAGGCGGGTCTCGAACCCGCGGGCTCAGGCAATCCACTCACCTCAGCCTCCCAAAGCATGGGATTACAGGCTGAGCCACCGATCCCAGCTTGCAGTATTTTTTTTTTTTTTTTTTTGAGTTGGAGTCTCACTCTGTCGCCCAGACTGGAGTGCAGTGGCCGCTCCCGGCCACCGCAGCCTGGACCCGCTGGGCTCCGGCGATCCTTCCACCTCAGCCTTCCAAGTAGCCGGAATTACAGGCATGCGCTACCATGCCCGGCTGATTTTTTGATTTATGGTAGAGATGAGGTCTCGCTGCCCAGGCGGGTCTCGAACCCACGGGCTCAGGCAATCCACTCACCTCAGCCTCCCAAAGGCGCGGGATTACAGGCTGAGCCACCGAGCCCGACTCAGTATTTCTTAATGGACAATTTAGTAAAGAGAACACTGAAATTATTGACCAGAATAAGGTTTGAAGTTATATGTAGTGTTTGTTTATCTTGCACATCTTTGTCAGTCTGTTATAATCTAGACTGTACTGTGTGCATAACATCTTTGAGCCTTGCTGTTAAGACATTTTTCTTCCTCAAAGAGATGACAATCTACTTAAGAAAACAGACACTATTCAAGTAAGTATAACTACCATGGGATATGTGGTTAATATAAACAATGAAAGCCGGGCTCGGTGGCTCAGCCTGTAATCCCGCGCCTTTGGGAGGCTGAGGTGAGTGGATTGCCTGAGCCCGCGGGTTCGAGACCCGCCTGGGCAGCGAGACCTCATCTCTACAATAAATCAAAAAATCAGCCGGGCTTGGTAGTGCATGCCTGTAATTCCGGCTACTTGGAAGGCTGAGGCGGAAGGATCACCAGAGCCCAGCGGGTCGAGGCTGCAGTGGCCGAGAGCGGCCACTGCACTCCAGTCTGGGTGACAG
The DNA here is from genome assembly GCA_027257055.1 of Cephalopachus bancanus. Taxonomy (NCBI): domain Eukaryota; kingdom Metazoa; phylum Chordata; class Mammalia; order Primates; family Tarsiidae; genus Cephalopachus; species Cephalopachus bancanus. The sequence goes on from JAPVLO010000104.1 coordinate 2,849,510, forward strand.
AGTGAGACTCCAACTCAAAAAAAAAAAAAAAAAAAAAAAAAAAATATATATATATATATATATATATATACACACATACATTGTGTGTATATATATATACACACAATGAAAATCCTAAGATACAATATCTTATAGTGCAAAAAAATCGAGATGCAGAAAATAAAAAAGAAGGGTCATTGCATGCAATGCTTCATAGACGGATTACTAAAGAAAGGTTTTTTTTTAATTTGGAAAAATTTTAAACTTCAGAAATGATGCAAGAATAGTATAAAGAATTCCTGTGTACCTTTCCCCCAGAATCCCACAAATGTTAACATTTTGTCACATTTGCTTTATCATTTCTCTTTATATGTTAATATACGTATTTTTCTAAACTGCTTATGAGTTAATTGCAGACATGATTCCTCTTTACCACTAAATACTTTAGTATGTATTTTCTTTCCAAAAAATTTAGGGGGAGGGAGGATAAAAAGACTTTCTCTTACATAACCACAGTACAATTATGAAAATCAGGAAATGAACATTGCCCACACAATACTATTATGTAATCTTATTCAAATTAAATTTTACCTGTTTTTCTAATAATGTTCTCTAAAACAAAGGGGAAAACTTTCATTTCTTCTGATATGGGATCCAGTCCAGAATCATCTATTACATTCAGCTATCATGTCTCTCTAGGCTCCTTTAATATGGAGTAATTCTTTAAGTTTTTCTTTGTCTTTCATGACCTTTATATTTTTGAAGAATATAGGTTAGTTATTTTGTACAGTGTTCCTTGAATTTATATTTTTCTGATGTTTCCTAATGGTTCAATTTGGATTATGCATTTTCTTCAAGAATACTTCAGATGTGATGCGTCTTTCTACGTGCATCATATCATGATGTCAGTTGTCCCATTACTGGTGATGTTAATTTTGATCACTTGGCTAAGGTAAAGTCTGCCAGGTTTCTCCACTATAAAATTACTGTTTTTGCTTTGTAGTTGATAAGTATGTGGTGGGGATATACTTTGAGACCATAAAGATATGTTGTTTTTCTTAAGATTTTTACCTTCCAGTCGTAATATCAATTGATGATTTTTGCATAAACCAACTATTCTAATCGTTGCCAAGTGATTTTCTAATTTCAGCATTTCTTCACTTAACAGTTGACCTTCTGTTATAAGGAATATTTTTTTTTTTTTTTTTAGTTGGAGTCTCACTGTGTCGCCCAGACTGTAGTGCAGTGGCACGCTCCCGGCCACCACAGCCTCGCCCTGCTGGGCTCTGGCGATCCTTCTGCCTCAGCCTTCCAAGTAGCTGGAACTACAGGTGCACACTACCATGCCCAGCTAATTTTTTGATTTATTGTAGAGATAAGGTCTCGCCAAGTTGCCTGGGTGGGTCTCGAACCCACGGGCTCAGGCAATCCACTCACCTCAGCCTCCCAAAGCACGGGATTACAGACTGAGCCACCGAGCCCGGCTAGGAATAATTTTTTAAAATAATTTCTATATTTATATTCATATATGTTCATGGATTCTTATTGTATTTTACTAAACAGATTAAAATCTGTTAATATCCTAATTTATTTGTATGATCAAATTGTACCAGTTTGGCCATATGGAGCTTCTTCAAGCTTGCTCCAAGATCCTTTTGACATGTTCCCATCATTATTTGAGTACTTTCTTACTGAGAAAATGTTGTGAAGTAAGAGTAATCATTTCCCTGGAAAATAGAAGGTTGGAAAAAAAGTTATCCTACTCAAAAAGAACATGATGTGCTATGGAAGAAAATTATGAAATAGTACAGTATAGTCTGATATCTACAATATTACCCGTTTTCTAAGTATGGAGAAATGACTGGTGAGGCTAAAAAGGAAGTAAAGAATTGTATACTATGTAAGGAATTGAAATTTTATCCTGTGAGTGATAAACTGTTGAGATAAATTTTGGTGCTAACATTTTGTAACAGTTATGCCTGTTTTATCATCTTGATGTACAAAAATCCCAGGAGAACTTTAATATTTTTTATTCACCCCTAAAAAACAATCCTTTCAGCCATACTTTCTACATTTTATCAGAAATGCTATAAGGTTCATTATCTTGAATAAACAAGTAGCAAAATTTATGCAACTATTAAATTGAAGACAATATACAAAATTATTTTCAGATATACAAAATGTAGTCCTGAGTCTACAAACTCTATTACTGTTCATGTTTCCCTAGCACTTTGGAATGAATTTCTTTTATTTATTTATTTTTTAAAGCAGAATTTATTAAGAGGACAGAAAACCTCCCACAGTGGGAGGGGACCCAAGGGAGTTGCCCGAATTTCTTTTAACTGGAAAGATTTATATGGAAGGCTAAATGTGTGCACATTTATGCCACAAATTCTCTGAATTACCAAAGTACCTAACTATTTAAGCTGAATATATTACTATCATATTTGCTCTTTAAGTTTCCTAGGAAAGCTATTCATTATCTTAGTTTGCTGTTCAGAAAGATTCAGGAAGTAGAAATAGAATTCAAGCTGCAAATACTGTGATATACAAGGAGTTATATTAATAGGGTCAGATCAAGTCTTCTTGATATTTGCAGTGTATCCAAAGAATGAATAACATTTTGCACTTTGGGAAGTTTAGGGAACTCTTTTACTGATTATTTTGAAGAATAAAGTTTCTTCCTGAGGTTTTGAATTTAATCAAAAATCTGCATAAACATCTTGCTTCTGCTGTATTCTTTTCTATGATCTGAAAGCTTCTTTTCTTCATTTGTTTTTACTTTTAAAAATTGATTTTCAAACCAGGAGAAATGTAAAAAAGTTTAAAAAGATGTATTTAGAAGTGAGGAAAACAATGACTTTGGTATAAACAACTCGATTTCAAGATGGCCATGCCACACACACAAAAAAGTTACTACTGCATAACAAAGATCCTTATTGTTACTCCACTCAGTTAAAAGGAATCCAGCTGTACTTTCTGTGCCCCTTTTAAGGCTTTCTACACCATAGATATTGCCATTAGTATTTAACCATGTCTTTGATGATGACAATCCTGAGTGAACCCGTATTCTTTTTTACACTGAGTTCCTATGTAGTCTTTTCACTGATTATAACTGCTGCATGGAATATAGAAAATCTCAATAGCATTTTGAGTACTGTCCTTGCAAAAATTCTGAGCTAAAATATAGTCAACCTCATGTCTGTGCTGAACCAGAAAAAATAAGAATTGAGCTAAGTTTTGCTTATGGAAACCTAGGCTTACTAGATAAGAGAAAGCTTTAGCATCAGTTTGTGGCCACTTTAGGATAACTTTAATCCTACAAAATTACCTAAGAAAATTAGACTCAGCCAGGCTCGGTGGCTCAGCCTGTAATCCCTTGCTTTGGGAGGCTGAGGTGAGTGGATTGCCTGAGCCCGCGGAGCCCGCGGATTCAAGACCCACCTGGGCTACTTGACGAGACCTCATCTCTACAATAAATCAAAAAATTAGCTGAGTGTGGTGCACGCGCCTGTAGTTCCAGCTACTTGGAAGGCTGAGGCAGAAGGATCACCTGACCCCAGCAGGGTGAGGCTGCGGTGACCGGGAGCGTGCCACTGCACTCCAGTCTGGGTGATAGAGTGAGAATCCAACTCAAAAAAAAATAAAGAAAAGAAAATTAGACTCATTGCAGATGACTGCCAATTTAGGTGTTATTCAGCTTGTCAATCTTCTCAGTTCAGACAGCTGCTAGTGAAGAGGATGTCTAGACTCCCTCCTCAACTTCCACCCCAACTTCCATAGAAAGGTCCCATATGCTAAAGTACTTTGTAGTTTATTTTTGCCAAATTAGCTAGTATACCTACAAATTATCAGTAGTAATCATATATCACCAGGTAATTTTACTATTGTAAATTGAAATATGCATATTCTTTTGAACACTATGATTTTCTCAGTGTAGGACATATGTGTTCACATGTTTTTTCATTTTATAGTATGGATGAGTTTAGTGGAGTAAATTCTCCACTGTTAGAGAACTAAATGCCCTCATAGATTCTCCTTTGTTACTATTGGTAATCATTTGTAGGCCATCAGAGTATATTTGTGGCCATGAAATAGTTTTTGCTTATAGGAAACTATGCAGTAATGAAGCTTTTTTATTATAGCCTTCTTTCTTAAAATTTCTCATTCCTTTCTTTCCTGTTTCTTCCTAAATGGATTTTATAGGCTACTAACTGCTAGGCTACAACTCACCTGGCCTTCAAGAGGCAAAAGTGCGTGCTTTTTCTCCATTTTTTTTTCTCTTCTATCAGACTTCTGTGTTAGTCAGAATCAAGAAGAGGATTAGGAGGTGAGGGGAGACATTTTTGATCCTTCTTTCTGGTGACTGAGTTTTCTAATGACCCAAGACAGTCAGGAGTGCTTTAGGTGTGTAACTTAAAAAATAAGAGAAGTCAAAGACAACTATTCTTAAGTTTTCTGAAGCTTTCATTTTGAAACTCCTTGTAAATCACTGGTGTCAACATCAGAAAATAATTGAAATTGTATTTCTTTTAAAAATGGAAACAAAAAAGGAAATATAACTACTTACTAGATTTATTTTAGAAATATGACTTCCGAAAGTGGGCTGCCCTGTGCCAGCCCTGGAAAGCCTCTGATAGGTCTCTGTGAGAGCCCTTGTGCTGTATATCTGAGCGCTGTGCATTCTTAGCCTGGACCTCTGTCTGCTTATACCTCCGAGTGTGTCCCTGGGACTGTCCATGGAGTATTGTTTGTTCAATTTTTATTTGAAGAGGGGAACACTGGATCACCTAGATGAATGGTTTTCAAAATAATTTCAGCTGCAGTCTTTGGTTAAAAGGAATCTTTTTTTTTTTTTTTTTTGAGTTGGAGTCTCATTCTGTCGCCCAGGCTAGAGTGCCATGGCACACTCATGGCCACCGCAGCCTCGACCTGGTGGGCTCAGGGGATCCTTCCACCTCAGCCTTCCACATAGCCAAAACTACAGTTGCACACTACCACGCCCAGTCAATTTTTTTTTTAATATATTGTAGAGATGAGGTCTCGCCAAGTTGCCTGGGCTGGTTTCGAACCCGCAGGCTCAGGCAGTCCGCTCATCTTGGCCTCCCAAAATGCTGGAATTACAGGCTGAACCACAAAGCCCGGCCGGTTAAATGGCATCTTTTATGGGCACACAATCATCCTGCATGTGGTAAAGAATGCAAGAGAACTGGATGTGTTAATGATATTATTTCATTGCTCCTTTTATGGAAAAAGAGCAGCTGTTGTCTATTTCATTCATTTAATTTTTTGTGTGGAGAAAATAAGTGACAAATGCTCTTTCTCTCACAGTTACAGGATCAAGTTAATCCTTTATTGGTAGCTAACAGTACTGTGGTTTAGGATTGGCTGTGAGCAGGAAGAAACTTTTGTGCATAAAAGGTATTCACTAAATATTTGTTGAAAGCACACATTCCCAAATACCTATAAATACACACACACACACACACACACACACACACACACATACACACACACACACAACTTACCTAATATGCAGAGAATTAAAAGATTTCTCCTTCGAAACATTCCTGTCAGTCTATTTATTACATATCCAAAGGCCATTACGTTAACATGCAAATAGCTTAGCCAGGGACCAGTATTAACCCATTAACATCAAAGTATGTTAATTTGTTCACTCCACAGTGTATACACATCTCAAAAATCATGTACACCATAAATAAATACAATTAGTATTTGTGAATTAAAAATAAATTTTAAAATAGAATGTTCATACTACAGGTCTGTTTTTAAAGTGAATTATCCAGTGAGGTAATCAGTTTGTAACAAAAACTTTATAAGTATTCAAAGACTTAGAGAAGTAAAATGACAGAACAAAAAGACCCCACTTTGTTCTTTGCTTCCCACCTTTGGACTTTGTTTAACAGGTTTTGCCATTCATTGAATACCTCAAGTTTTTATTGAGAATCTATTATAAATATAAGAAAGACACTGTTTTACAAGTGGCAAAGAATATAAACATTAATAAGATACAGGCTCTGCTTTTAATGAGTTTGCAATAGACTAACAGAAGTAAGGCAAATATTTAAATATCCAAAGCATAAGATGGGGAGTGACAGGTACCAGAAGTATAAACAAGTTATAAAATTATTTCAGAGATGAGAGAGATTATTCCTACCTGTTAGATACCCACACTGCAATTTCTTAACAACAGCAACAACAACAAAAGAACTACCAATCTCTACAACTTAGAGAATCATCAAGTGGTTTACTACCCTCTTGCTCTTATTTTTATTTTTTTACACATCTTTCTTTTCTGCTGGGCTGCAATATTCTTTATGGCACAGTATATGTTACTTTCAGTGTCCTATGTCCCTAACTGTGCTTGGTGCATAAAATGTACTTGAGAAATATTTACTGAATAGGTGTGTATATCACTGATAATCAGACTTGCTGTTTATTAAGAAAACTTCTTTTACAAAGCATATTTGACAGATAAACCCTATACAATTAAAAAGTAAACTTTTTTTCTCAGAAACTAAACATCTTTTATAAGGACAGACTTTATAAGATTATACACAATTTGTACCATAAAAAAAGTACAGCATATCATAGCAAAGATCAGATCAGAGACCTATAAAGCTGAATAAAAAGCTGTAGCAGCTATCTCTGTCATTCTCTCCAGTTACACTAGTTGTGACAGTGTGTTTTTATGATATTTGAATGACTAAGTCAGAATCTCGGGGAAAGTGAGCTATAAATAAAATTATATTTCAATTGTAAGGAAACGATAAATCACTCTTAATCCTTTTTTAAGTATTCACTTACAATTTTGAAAAAAAAAATGTTGTTCTAACTTAGCACTGAATAATCTCTAAGGTCTTTTGAAAATTTTGTAATTTTGATTGTCCATGAGGAGAAATGTCATATTAAAAGTATCAGCAACTTTATATATCTTTTTATCTGAGTACTTATGACAATGTCCTTAGTCTTAGAATGAAAATCTTTTTGCAGTGATGCCTTTAATTCAATTCATTGAACATGTCTGGAGCAGCTACTAGGGTGGGGGTAGATGTGCTAAATTTAATAAGATGCAATGACCAAAAGCTCACAATCCTCAGAAGGGTATATATAATTATTATAAAGTGGTTTGAAGAGAAGGGAGCTTATTTATCTCACATGCCGAAACTTTGGAGGAATACTCCAGGGTGCAGCAACTCTACATTGCCATCAAGGACTCAGACTCTTTCTTAGGTTTCCCTACTTACTATGTGGGCTTGTATCCCTGTGGTTGAAAATTGGTCACAGCACCTCCCAATATCCAACTGTGTTTCAGTACAAAGAATGTAGAAGGGCAGAAGCTTGTTCCTCTTAAAGCTTTACCTTTTTATATTTTTATTTGTAATAGGAGGCCTGCCCCAGGAACTTTTTCCTACATCACCTGGCCGGGATTATACCATAGGGCCAGTCCTAGCTGTCAAGTAGTTGGGGAAGAAGGGAAGTGTAGATAGCAGAGTTTGCAGCTACTCCTTTTTTGTTTACTCTCTGGGAGAGTAACTTATAAGGTTCCAAGGCTAAGTTATTTATGGTGAAGCTATAGTCTCCAAGAACTCCTTTTTTGTAGTTAAATGATGTATTTATTAATTCTATAATATTTCCTTTCCTTTTTGTTGGTATATATGCACCTGATGCTATTCTGGGTATTGAGAATAACAACAGTGAACAAAAAAGACAAAGTTGCTGCTATCGTGGAGCTTACATTCTACTGAGAAGAAGGTGGCTATAAACAAAGAAATATAAATATGCATATTTTTATTTATGTGTTACAGATATATGGTTATAAATGCCCGTATATATGTATAGACTTGTATGTATGTACTTACATATAAATATTCATGAAGAAAATAAAGTATGATAAGGGATACTGTGATATCTGAGCAGAGTCCTGAAAGAAATGAAGAATAGATGAAGCTATAATATCGGGAAGAATGGTCCAAGCAGAGAAAACAAAAGCCCTGTGGAGAGAACCAGTATGACTAGAGCACAGTAAACAGGGAAATGTTAGAAGGTGAGAACAGTGGGAACCATATTATGTTGGGCATTATAGGCCATAGCAGAGATTTTACTGTAATGACATGGAATGTCATCTGAGAGCTATGAGCAGAGATTAGCATAACCCAACTTACAATTTAAAAGGATCACTGTAACTTGTGTGGAGAATAAATTGAAGTGTGGCAAGAGTAGAAGCAGGGAGACCAATTAGGAGCCTATTCAGTTTCCCAGGAAATCACTGATGGTTCCAACTGTCGTAGTACATGTAATGATCAGATTCTAGATATGTTTCAAAGATCATTTAAATGATCTTTATAATATAAGCGAGGAATCAAGAATGTCTTCAAGACTGGTTTATTAACTGGAAGTATGAAGCTGCTGTTTACTAAGATGATAAATGCAATAGAATAAGGCACTGTATGGGTGAAATCAAAGGGTGGGCAATCAAGAGTTTAACTTTGGACATTCTAGGTTTGAATTGCCTGTTACACATCCAAATGTGTGTTAGATGATTGCAAGACTGGAAACATATTAGCTACTAACTATTAGATGAGATAAAATCTAGAGTTGAGGGTAGAGATTGGGGATGGAGATGTAAAATTCTCAGTTTTAGTGTATAAGTGTAATTAATGCTTTGGGACTTGATGAGGTCACACAAGGAGTGAATAGCTAAACAATAAACTTGCTTGGTGACTTTTTCAGAGGAAAGAAAATTTCCTATGATATCCTAAATAAATTAAAATTTAGGAACTTCATTTTACTAACTAGCACATTAAGTATTCAAAGTTTAGTGTACTGTCTAAGGACATGAAATCTGAAGCCAAAACTACCTGGGTTTAAGTTCTAGCTCTTCTGTTACTATCATGTGATTTAGGAACATATATAATCTCTCTAAACCTCTTTTTCCTCATCTATAAATAAAGTTAAAATGATGCCTCACCATAAGGTTGTTGTGAAGATTAATGAGTTAATTTAGAACAATGCCTTGATACATAGTAAGCACTCAAAAAGGATTAGCAAACATCATCTTTAAATTTCATCAACTTTTGACACATGATATAACACTGCTAACTTGTTTTAATGGTCCACCAGAGAAGGCTGTATCTTGGAGACAGGAGAAACAGTTACTCACCTGCCAATCTTCACTTGGATACATTTGAAATTGGGAGCTGTTGATATTTATAAGTCATTCCCACTTTTTAATCAGTGTTTCAGAATCATATTCTCAGTTAATTATCTTCCTGTTTAGGTCACAGTGCTGTTGATATCACCAAGGTGGCTAGACGACACCGCATGTCTCCTTTTCCTCTGACATCTATGGACAAAGCCTTTATCACAGTCCTGGAGATGACTCCGGTGCTTGGGACAGAAATCATCAATTACCGAGGTATTATTACAGCTGCTCGTTGTCCTTTCTTTTCTTCATGTTTTTCCAAGTAAGATGCATATAACATTAATGCACAGTTTTCCTGAAAGAAAGATTATTAACTATTATCACAATTGTCACCATTCTTTTTATTTCTTATTGCTGTTTAACTGCAGGATAACAGGATAATAGAGTGAATTATTTCTTATTGCTGTTTAACTGCAGGATAATAGAGTGAATCACCCATAACACTTCCTTTTCATTAAAAAATGGAATAAAATGGATGGGCTTGGTGGCTCAGCCTGTAATCCCAGCACTTTGGGAGGGCAAGGCGAGTGGACTGCCTGAGCCCGCAGGGGTTCGAGACCCAACCAGCAACTTGGCGAGACCTCGTCTCTACAATAAATAAAAAATTAGCTGGGCGCGGTAGCGCATGCCTGTAGTTCCAGCGACTTGGAAGGCTGAGGCGGGAGGATCACCGAAGCCCAGCAAGTCAAGGCTGCGGTGGCCGGGAGCATGCCACTGCACTCCAGTCTGGGCGACAGAGTGAGACTCCAACTTTAAATAAATAAATAAATAAATAAATAAATAAATAAATAAATAAAATTAGCTGGGTTTCTGCTGTCCATCAAAATACTAGTACTATAAACTGAAGAGAGGGTTATCAGCACTGAGTGAGGGAAATAGTTAACTCTGAGTCTATCTGATGTCCTTTCTGTGAGAAATGGGAGATAACTAATGTGTCTTGTAATGAAGTTTTCTTGTCTTCTCATTGCTCTTGGTCTGATAGCATGCTGAAAACAGCTTGTCAAAGGACAAGAGAAGATAGTGTTCTCCAATATTTTGTTTTTAATCAACAACTTCCATTTCTAAAACTTCAGCATAGGAGTTGTACTTAGTCAACCAACCCCAGAAGACCAGGCTCCTGAAGAAAACTTCCAGCCAATAAAGTCTGTGATTTCTCCCTCCCACCAAAAGAAGTTGTTTTTAGTACAGTCTGAATAAAATATAGCTTTTAAATTGTTTTTGTTATGCAAATAGAAACAATACAAACTAATTAATTTTATGAATAAGAACTTTATTTATATAGTCATAAAATATTCAAGGTGCAATTAACATTGGAGAGCATTTACACAAACACCCAAAATTTTCTGCAAGGAAACTTAGACTCAGAGCAGCAGAAGTAGAATAGGATTTAGGTATCAAGACTTACATTCTTCTTTTTCTGCATGATAGTGCTCTTCTTCCAGCATTAAAATATTTTAAAATAATGGTAGCTAACATTGCAAGTTATATTAAAAGACCTAAAATTAATTGGTGAAATATGAGATGTCAGAGTTTAGCTCTTTGGTCCCTGACCTCATTTAGACAAAATTGTTTTATACAATTTGCATTTATTCTACATCTATTCACTCATATTCCTTTATATATATATAGTTATATATATATATAATTAGTTTTAAACCTTTTGTTTTTGTTTTACTCCTCACTAAAGGAAATAAAGGATAGAAAACTCATTAGAGTAGGAAATTAAGAATTAAATGTGATTTCAGGAAATTATTTATTATGAAATGCAGAATATTTTGAAATATTTATTCACATCAACTGAACCTAAAACATTTTCAGAAAAATGAACATAAACTTAAGTTGTAAAAAAATTAATAATACTTTACCTGTTATAAAAATAAATTAACCATCCCTGGTCTTTTATAACTTAAGTGTTGTTTTCTTTAACATCAGTCCTTAGAAAAATCTCACTGTGCATTCCAAATCACATTTAGACAGAAGTTTCAGTTGTTTTAAAGAAAAAGAAAAAGAGTTAGAAATGACCATTTCATTTTTTCTCTAGGAAAAAATGCTGTCAAATGTTTTTTTTTTCCCCCTTCATGTGCTTATTTCCCCTTCATTTGTTCATCAAATCAGTTGTCACTTGTAAGTGAGCAAACTTTTCATGAATGGTTAACATTTTGCCAAGTGTTTTTCACCCATGATGATGAAAAATAATACTGAGGTTTACGTTCAGTCTTTGAGCTGGATCACATTCGATTTTTTTAAACAAAAGAGTATGTATAATTAGACCTCCTAGACACTTTGGTCAGATGTTTAGAAAACATCATATATAAAAACATAACTCAATTTGTTTAACAAATACTTACTAAATATCTATTCAATGTCAGGTGCTATTTTAAGTCCCATATATACAAATGTTAATAAAAATAATATTCCAGCTCCATGGATCTCATAGTCTAGTATAGAAGAGATAGGTAAACAATGTAGTACTTGTCTCCGTTATTGACTATTTTGTAGGCGTGTCTTTCTTTGTCAATTCCTTGACTTTATATGACCCCATGCATGGCAGTGGAGTCATATGCCACTTATAAATTGATTTTTAAATCTGTATCACTTCCCAGATCTTGTCTGAGCTCCAGACTCATATACCAAATGTATTAACTATCTGCTGCTAGTAAATTTAACATGACAAATACTGAATCATTTCTCTGCAATACTTGTTTCTTCTACATCCTTTGGAATCCATCCCTTATTCTCCATTTCTTCTACTATTCTTTATTATTAACTTCCTGGATTATTGTAACAGGCTCCTCTTCCCCAATTAACATCCTCCTAATCCATCCTCCCAATGCTAAAGTAATCTGTTCAAATGGCAAATGTGTTGTTAACATTCCCTATTTACAGTCTTCAGTAGTTCTCCCATAACCTCAGATAAAATTCAAACCCTTTTACATATCATGTAAGGACATTTATAATCTGAGTTCTAATTTTTTCAGTTTCTTCTCATACTTCCTTATCATCAGAATTTGCTTCTCCCTACCTAAGTGGTAAACCCTGTATAAACTATTGCTGTGTCCTCCCCAGACCAGAGAAGAGTGCCTCCATGTTTCTTTCATGACAGCAACCTAAAGTAAAATGAATGCTGTTGAGAACTTGAAAAAAAAAAATTTTGCTTCTCCCTAAACCTGAAATGCTGTTTTTCACCTCTTATTCCCTCTTACCTCTAAGCCTTTGTTTATACTATCTTTTGCTTGGAAAAACCATCTTATTTCTCTACCTGGTTAACTAGTATATGTTCTTTAACATCAAGCTTAGGGAGATACTTTTCTTTGAAGACTTTCCTGATGTCTGCCTCCCCCTTTCCCTAGTTGGGTTAAATCCCCTTCCTTCATGTTCCTATAGCACCTTATTCACATGTTTTGTGATAGAACTGACTGACATACTTGTTCCTATTGTAAACACCCTAATAAATCACATGAGTATAAAAAAGCAGAGTGCTCTAAGTGTGAATCATTATAAATTGAAATGTCATAAGTTAAATAAGACCTGCAATTCTCTTACTGAAAGAAAGATAATTATCTCCAGAAAAAGGATTAGAAATTCATTCTCACTGCACTTTATAATGTTTTTCTTTACCAAGTATATTTTCATTTTACTGAGCAAACATTTATGTTCATTTTTATTTTAGCTAGAAGCACGTCTAAACTGTTTAGTTTCATTCATTAATCACTATGTAGGGAAGTATTTTGGAGAAACTGAAAGGGCTTCACAGTTCTATAAAATTGCAAATATTTTGCCTCTTCAAACACAAGGGGGGAGCAAAAAAAGGAATGTATTTATAAAAAATTGTGTATTTATTCTTACATGTTCAAACTACAGCCACCTTCAAAGTCCTCTCTGTTTGATGAAATACACCTATCAAGACGCTTTTTCCGCTGCTCAAAACAGTTTTTGAACTTGTCAATTTTGATGCCTTTCAGTGCTTCTGCCATTTTTTATTTCACCTCTTCCACAGTCCCCTTTGAGGACTTTCACCCAGAGAAACAAAAAAAAAAAAGTCACTTGGGCAAGATTGGTGAATAGGGAGGGTTGGGCATGGGGTCATGTTATTTTTGGTCAAAAACTGCTAAGCACTCAGTGTGGTATGGGCAGCCAGGTGTATTGTCATGGTTGAAGAGCCAGTCACCTGTTGGCCACAACTCAGGACGTTTCTTCTGCAAATCATGACACAACCTTGTCAAAACTTCCAGATAAAAACTTTGGTTGACCATTTGATCTGGAGGACCAAATTCCAAGTATACTACAAGGGGCTTGCCCTACAAAAGATAATTCTGTTTTTGGAGGGGGCTCCCCCCTTATACGCAATTACAGAAGCCCCTAGAGGAAAGCCAATGTTTTGTAAGGGAAGTCTAGAACCACTGAATCTATGAATCCATTTGGAGCTGTGACATCTCTAAAATGATTTGTTGTATATCTAAGAAAGTTCAATATTAATCCCAGAAAACTAAGGCTATAACATATGTAGAAAATACTGCAAGTGATTTCTGTGCTCATAGACATGGAGGACTCCATGAAGGAATTTCAGAGTATAGTATATGAAATACTTAGAATATAATAGTAAGAGTGTAACTTGTAAATCAAGTGACCTCTCTTACTTTAAAGATAGGGAATTTAGGACCAAAGAATTGTAATAATGTTCTTAAAGTTAGACAAATAGTTGTGATTAAAACAACTAGAACCTAAAATCCTATACTCGCAGGCTGATGTTCATTTCACTATAACACACTGCATCTCAAATCAATATGAAAATTATTCTTCTAAAGCAAGTACCTATATGTACTTGCAGGTGTTTTCTCTTTGTTTATCTATTTTGACTACAGATGAATCTTCTATTGTCTCTGGCCTATCCTTTAGCATATTACTATTTTCAACTTCTGTCTGCAAAAAATAATGCTTTTAAGGAGCAAGTGCTCCACTGATATAAAAATATTTTCCTTTGATTTCATGGGAAAGGCATACCTGGCATTACCATAGATGATAATATTTGTAAGACTACCAATTTATGACTCATCTTCTTTATTTGTAAAGGTGTGACATGAATAAATTACAACTACACATTTTGGCACAGTATCAACTACTGTAAAACAGATTAAAATATTCTGGCACCATTCCCTAAAATTTTCCCTTTGTTTTCAGTATACAATGGAAAAACTATGAGCTTTTTATAGAAAGGATTTTGCTGTTTTGGGAATTTTATTTTAGATCACAAGCACTAAGTTTTAAGATTGCATGATTAGAGACTGCAGCATCCCATACTCAGGTTCTTTGTTTTTCCTCATCAGTGCTTCTAGTCAAGGAAACTTCACACTATGCTGTTGAAACTGAATTTGGAAGAGTGAAGTACCTATTTTAGAATACTGACCACAGCACAGTGGCTTCTAGCTAGTTAGTGGCCTGAAGAAATAAGTGTAAAAGTGAAATCTCCCTTATTGTAAGCTGAGATTCTCTGCCCTCTAGAAGAAATGCAGAAGCTCCTGATTCCAGGCAGTAAGAAGTCTTCACCATGGTGGTTCACAGATCATGATGGGAGTTCATGAACTCCTCCTGTTGGTTCAGGGGCTGTCAACAATAAGGAAAGAGGAGGTAAGGTATACCGCAAGGAGCTTTGCCATCAGACACTCTTGACCTTGCCCTACCTTTTACTAGCTGAGTGACTCTAAACAAACTACATATAACCTTTCTGAATCTTATCTCTCCTATATAAGATGGAAATATCTAGTCAATATAGGGCTATTGTAGGACACTATTAAAGTAAATTGTATATGTAAATAAACTTTCACTAAGCTACTGTATTTGGAATTTAGTAACTGGTTCCCTTACCTCCATTGTCCCCACATGGTGATTCTAAGATCATAACCCTAAGATAAGCACTTGTAAATTAGAGTCAAAGCTAGAATTCCTTGGCTCAGTTCTGTGTGTTGGTTCACATTGATAATGTCTGGATCCCATATACATTTTTATGTAATCAAATTTTAATTCTTCCCACTCAGGTCATTCAGGCATGTGTTTCATCAGAAAATTTAATTAAGTAGTGTTTTTCTGCTTATTTTTCATTCAATTTCTTTCAATTTACAAAATTGAAGCAAAGAATTGAGATGGTTATTCAAATATTTCAAGTGAAAGTGTATATTTTTATTATCCAAATTACTTCCTTCATTTTCTACCTCCAGTTGAGTAAAGTCTTCACCTAGAATGATCCTGTCTACTTGAAAAGGGATATTGGTCTGTACTGGCATTTACTGTAGATTTTTAAATTTTTTCTATGAATGTGGACACTTATGCATTCATAGTTCCCTTTAGGTATTCTTATCTCTTTAGACTCTTCGGTACATGAACTTCATTACACCTCTAAAATATGCACATCTTATTATATTCTTCTGTTTCTGCATCATATTACATCTTTACCCTTTCACTTCTCCCTGCATTCTTCAAGGTGAACATCTCATTAAATCTCTCTACATAATTTTTGTCACATAAATGTGTCTGTGTGTGTGTGTGTGTGTGTGTGTGTGTATATATATATATATATATATATATATATATATATACATGTAATCACAATTTGTAGGTAATCATGATGTTCCTCATACCCCAAAATTATATTATCTTACCAATCAGCTCTCTGAATATGTGCTTTCAGGTGCTTCTCCCCTATGTGGCAGGTACCACATAAGTGCTTTTACCATAGTACTTACTAAGCCTTCTTGTTTAGGGGTTTATTTTAATGTTATGTAATTGACTAAAATTACTTATTCACATAGGATTTGACCCATAACCTTGGTCTAATTGTCCTCTGTCAAGACCAGGTACACTAATCTTACTTTTTCACACTTCCTTCTATTCACACCGTTATATATTTTCCTATATGTATTCACCCTTTAAAACAAAAAAAGGAGCCAGGCTCAGTGGTTCAGCCTATAATCCCACGCTTTGGGAGGCTGAGGTGAGTGAATTGCCTGAGTCCGTGGGTTCGAGACCCGCCTGGGCAACTTGGCGAGACCTCATCTCTACAATAAATTTAAAAATTAGCCAAGTGTGGTAGCACGCGCCTGTAGTTCCAGCTACTTGGAAGGTTGAGCAGAAGGATCACCGGAGCCCAGCAGGTCAAGGCTGCGGTGGCCGGGAGCGGCCACTGCACTCCAGTCTGGGAGACAGAGTGACACTCCAACTCAAAAAAAAAGGATATTTTAAATTTAAAAATAAAACAGTAAGTTTTAAAATATTGCAAATGCATTTCACTTTAATCAATTTTGATAAAAATAATTCATACATAATCAAAAATGTAAGAGGGAATTAATTTTTAATAGATTTTTAAATTTAATTGTACAGCTTTTATTGAATATATCTGTGGATAGAACAAGGTATAGTCTTTAGATATGATTCCTAATTTTCACATTATTTTGAGTACCTCATTATGTTTTCACATTTTAATATGTATATCTTTTTTGTGTCGTTTATTTAGCAATCTTTTTATTCAGTATGTATTTTGTTTTTTTGAGTTGGAGTCTCACTCTGTTGCCCAGGTTGGAGTGCAGTGGCACATTCACAGCCACTGCAACCTTAACTTGCTGGACTCAGGAGATCCCTCTGCCTCAGCCTTCCAAGTAGCAGGAACTACAGGTGCATGCCACAACACCTGGCTAATTTTTTTGATTTAATGTAGAGATGAGGTCTTGCCATGTTTCCCTGGCTGGTCCCCAACCCCTGGATTCGCAATCCTCACTCCTTGGCCTCCCAAAGTGCTGAGATTACAGGCATGAGCCTCAGTATGTATTTTGAAGTGCCATAGTCTATATTAATAGCATTAAGTTAGGATTTAGAATGTAAGCAATGGAAAAATGTTTTAGTTAAAATAAAGAGAAACTAGAAATTTACTAAGATGGAATGGCATCAAAAATACCTTATTCCTGCAAAGATAAAATTTCTGGAAAGGTTTTCAGCCCATACGCAGTGGCTTACGCCTGTAATCCTAGCACTTTGCGGATGGAGACAAGAGGATTGCCTGAACCTAGGGGTACGAGACCATCCTGGGCAACTTGGCAAGACCTTGTCTTTTCAATAAATCAAAAAATTAGCTGGACATGATGGCGTGCACTGGTAGTTCCAGCTACTTGGAAGTCTGAGGTGGAGGGATTTCAGCAGCAGGTTGAGGCCGCAATGGCCATGAGCATGCCACTGCACTCCATCCTGGGTGACAGAACGAGACTCCGACTCCAAATAAATAAAAAAGAGAGAGAAGGGTTTCAGATTTTTAGAAATGGTAACTCATCACTGTTCATTGTTAACATTTTTTTAGTAGAATTAAGAAAATTAGTGAAACTTAAAAGAGACAAATTTAAAAGGCAGTAAAGGATTTGCCAGTACCAGCAAGAGAATTATCAGGAATGAAAATTTGGTAGTAGCTTTTTACATGTAAATTGATTTAACTTTCCCATTATAGCATCGAGTGTTACAGTAGTTACTTTTTTGACTGTTTTCTTAAGTAAAGACTCACCCCAAGCAATATGGGCTAAGTATCAATGAAACCCAAAACTTCCGTTTTAAAATTTAATTGTGAGAGAAAAGAATAAGAAGAAAATCAGAGACATAAGAATTCTATTGTAATCAACAGCACTCTTTGTAATGTGGCTGAATGTGTACAAGTATGAAGTAGATTTGCAATAATTGTTAATATTTTAACTGAATTTTTCAGAGAACAGAATTTATTGAATATTGTTTAAATTCTAGTTTTCTGTTTCTATAAATCCCTTTTCTGTAGAATCGTAGTCTCCTTGATTAACTTCCTTAAAAAAAATTAACCATTAACATTTTGTCTTACCATTTAGATATTAACACTGAATGATTTGGTGATACTATTGTGACCCTGTGACTATGATGTTCACTAACAGTTTCTAATTTCCTTATTTTGATTTTAGCAATATGGAAATAAGCCAGCAGTATTTCTTCAAAGTCAGTGTTATAGTTGGTATATTGATATGTATTTCTTCCATCCCATCTAGAAAACTTTCTTTCATCATACATTTTTCCTTTTATAAAATATTTATTACATATTAACCTTTTCTTTTTATTATTATTAATAATTGTCACAGTATATCCTAACATAGGATCACTCATTATTGGAAAACTAAGGAATTATTTTTAGAATGCTAAGATACATTGTTCAAAATTAGAAACTATAGTAAGAAAACTTTTTTTTTCTATGAAGCATGTGGCTTTATAGACAGTGAGTCTATGGACTTCATGGACAGCAAGAGATTACCAATAAGAAGAACTTAAACTATAGAGTGAACATTTTCTTTGTTTACTTGCACCAAATCATGATCAACATATTCATTCCTTGAACATAAGAGCTACTCATTTATCAGTGGCACCCTACTCATTTGTCCCAGGTATGGCAAGGTTTCCATCATTAAGTACTGAAAATAGTTGAGTACTTGCTCTCAGTTGAAACATTTTCTGTGACCCCATTCTATGTATTTTTGAAAATCATTATTGCCCTCAAAAATGCATCTTTCGCCGGGCTCAGTGGCTCAGCCTGTAATCCCGCACCTTTGGAAGGCTGAGGTGAGTGGATTGCCTGAGCCCGCGGGTTCGAGACCCGCCTGGGCAGCGAGACCTCATCTCTGCAATAAATCAAAAAATCAACCGGGCATGGTAGCGCATGCCTGTAATTCCAGCTACTTGGAAGGCTGAGGCAGAAGGATGGCCGAAGCCCAGCAGGTCGAGGCTGCGGTGGCTGGGAGCAGCCACTGCACTCTAGTCTGGCGACAGAGTGAGACTCCAACTCAAAAAAATTAATTAATTAATTAATTAAATAAAATTTTTAGGAATATAAATAAATAAAATGCATCTTTCATTGTAATTAGTTTAAGTGCTTTTATAGTTATATGGTTGTTTTTAAAAGCTTAATATTTTATATATAGAAATGAATATATGTAACGCAGATATAAGTTGTGGCAATAAAATAAACTTCATGAAATCTCAACCCACTCAAGAACTAATTCATTACCAATTTCATTGCATCTTTTTATATTGCTAAATCATGACTTAATCATTTTTGGTACTTAAAACATTTATATTTATTCCAAATTCTAAAACTTTACATAAAGCCTGTTCTATTTTATAAGAACTATAAAGCTTTATTTATCACATTGGAAGATAATCAGCATACTTAGATGGGAAAATACAAATGCATGACACAATAGCAGTTTGAACAAGCTATGTATTTTATAACCATGAGAATTTTACGTTTTATCCCATAAACATGACTTCTGGAGTAATTATAAATTAACTATAATGTACTGGTTTTCACCAAAGGAGAACTTATCTTCTAAATCAGTCAGTTTTTTCACTCTACACATATGTGAAGTCTGTAATACGTAAGACCCACAATACACCAAAATTTTGTCTAGTCTTTCAAATGAAGATGTAGGGAATAAGTTATGTTAGGATAGACTTGAGGTAATCCACCATGTTGAATATCTATTTTAGTATCTGATAAATAGCCATAAAGCTTTCTTAAAGTATGTTATATAGGCTTACCCCAATTTATTGCATTTCATTGATATTGCACGTTTTTTACAAATTGAAGTTTTGTGGCAATCCTGAATTTAGCAAGTCTGTCGGCATCATCTTTCCAACTGCATATGCTCACTTCGTGTTTCTGTGTCACAGTTTGGTAATGCTCATAATATTTCAGACTTTTTCATTATTATTATATCTGTTATGGTGTTCTGTGATCAGTGGTCTCTGTTGTTCCTATTGTTAACGTTTTGGAGCACGACCAACTGTGTCCGTATAAGACAGAAAATGGAATCAGTAAATGTATGTGTTCTGACCGCCTCACCAACTAGCTGATCCTGTCTCTCTCCCCCTCCTCTAGCCTTCCTCTTCACTGAGACATAGCAATATTGAAATTAGGCCAATTAATGACCCGTCAATGTCCTCTGGGTGTTCAAATGACAGAAAAGGTCACACATCTTCCACTCGAAATCAGGAGCTAGACTTAGCTTAGAGAGGAAGGCATGTCAAAAGCTGAGATAGCCTGAAAGCTAGGCATCTTGTGCCAAACAGTTAACCAACTTGTGAATGCAAAGGAAAAATTCTTGAAGGAAATTAAAAATACCACTCCAGTGAATATACAAAAGACAAGAAAGTGAAACAGGCTTATTGCTGATGTGGAGGAAATTTTGTGGTCTGGATAGAAGACCCAACAGCCACTACATTCCCTGAAGCTAAAGCCTAATCAAGATCAAGGCCCTTATTCTCTTCAGTTCTTTGAAGGTTAAGAGATGCGAGGAAGCCACAGAGAAAAGTTGGAGGGTAGCAGAAGTTGCTTCATGAAATTTAAGGAAAGGTGCTATCCCCATAACATAAAAGTGCAAGATATAGAATCTGCATCAAGTTATCTAGAAGATCTAGCTAATACCATTTATGAAGATGGCTGCACTAAACAGTAGATTTTCTATGTATATGAAACAGTCTTGCATATTTAGAAGATGCTATCCAGGACTTTCATGGCTAGAAAGAAGTCAATGCCTAGCCTCAAGGCTTCAAAGAACAGGCTGACGCTCTTAGTAGGGACTAATGCAGCTGGTGACTTTAAGTTGACACCATTGTTCATTGACCATTCCCGAATCCTAAGACCTTTAAGAATTATGCTAAACCTACTCTGTCTGTGTTCTATAAATGAAACAACAGAAAGCATGTATGATAGAACATCTGTTAGTAGCATGATTTACTAAATATGTTAGGTCCATTGTTGAGACCTACTGCTCAGAAAAAAAAAAAAAGATGCCTTTCTAATTATTACTGCTAGTTGACACTGCACCTAGTCACCCAAGAGCTCTAATAGAGATGAACAAGGAGATTAATGTTATTTTCATACTTACAAACACAACATCCATTCTGCAGCCCCTAGATCAAGAAGTAATTTTGACATTCTAACCTTACTATTTAGGGAATATTATTGTAATGGTATAGCTGCCATATGTAGCAATTCCGCTAATGAATCTGGGTAAGTAAATTGAAAACCTTCTGGGAAGGATTCACCATTCTAAATATCATTAAGATGACGATGAGGGGTTCAGTGCAGGAAGTAACTGCAGATGTGGGAGTTACAGTTAGAGAACTAGAAATAGAAGGGGGAGCCTGAAGATGTGACTGAATTGCTGCAATCTCAGGATCAAACTTTCACAAATGTGGAATTGCTTCTTATGGATGCACAAAGAAAGAGGTATTTCTTGGGATAGAACCTACTCCCAGTAAAGTTGTTGTGAACATTGTTGGAATGACAACAAAGGCTTTAGAATATTGCATGAACTTAATTGATCAAGTAGCAGAATTTGAGATAATCGCCCTCAATTGGAAAAGAAGTTCTATTGTGCTTTCAAATAGCATCACAGGCTACAGAGAATTCTTTCTTGAAAGGAACAGTTAATTGATCATTATTGTCTTACTTAAGAAGTTGCCACAACCACCTCAACCTTAAGCAACCACCACCCTGATCAGTCAGCAGCCATCAAGAAGGAAGCAGGACTCTCCACCAGCAAAAAGATGACAAATCACTGAAAACTCAGATGATTGTTAGCATTTTTTATCAATAAAGTATTTTTAAATTAAGGTACGTACATCATTTTTTTAGACATAATACTATGCCACTATGCCCAGCTAATTTTTAAATTTTGTGTAAAGATGAGTTCTCACTATGTTGCCCAGACTGGCCTCAAGCAATTCTCCTGCCTCAGTTTTCCAAAGTGCTGGGAATATAGGTGTGAGCTACTGCACTGGGCCAACATGACTTTTATATACACTAGGAAACCAAAAAATTTCTGAGTAGCTTTTTTGCAATATTTGCTTTATTGCAGTAGTCTTGAACTAATCCTGCAGTGTCTCCAGTGAATTTCTGTACTTCATTTTAAAGGTTTTTTTAAAAAAAAAAAAAACAAGGTAAAGACTCAAATCTGTGCATGCTTCATCCTTCCTAGTGGCTCTCTTAAGCCTAATATTGTTATTCTCTTTGGTCACTTGGCCAAAGTAGGTATATGCATCAAAATTGTCTTTTTAACTATTTTGATGAGCACAATGAACTGCTATTAGGTGAAAAAAGCTCATTCAGTAAACACTCTCATAGATTAGTTATAATAGTGGTTTTTAAATGTTGCAGTATGAATGCAACACTGTAAGTTTTGAAGAACTTATTATCAATAGCAGGTGAGCTTATGTCCATGCTTTATATTAGGGAATTCTGTTGCCTAACACACACTTCCTCCACTCTTGATTCATTGTGTTGGTTAGCCAGAGTGAGGACAAAGAATCCATTTCTTGGACCACCAAACTTAGAGCTCTCCCTTCACTTCCTCAACTTCATAACTGTGGGATTATTTTGATAAATGACTTTGAGAAATTAGGATGCTTTCACATCCAAAGCCTCTAAGTTCTCCTAACATCTTAATTTAGACAGCAAAAAGAGTACAGATGGTCCATGACTTATGAGTTTGACTTAATAGTTTTTTTACTTTAATATTGTATGTAACTGTATTAATTTCAGCATATTTCAAATTTTGAATTTTTATCTTTTCAGGTGATGTGTGTTAAATGAGATATTCAACTTTAACAAACTAACCTTTGTGATAGATGAATCTGTGTAACTGTAGGCTAATGTAAGCATTCTAAGCACATTTAAGGCAGGCTAGGCTAAACTATAATGTTCAGCAGTGATACAGATTAAATTTTTAGGTCAGCCGAAGGGGTTGCCAATTTGGAGCTGAGAGTGTCAGCTCAATGAAATGGCCAGCCAAGCCCCAGAGAGGGTCGTCTTGAGGAGCTGGTAAGACTAGCCCCGGAAATGTGGCTCTAATGGGCTGGCAAGCCAGGCCCTGAGAGTGTTGCTGGTTCCATAGGCTGGCAAGCCTATTCCCCGGAGTATTGGCTCTGATGGGCTGGCAAGCCAGGCCCTGAGAGTGCTGCTGGTTCGGTGGGCTGGCAAGCCTAGCCCCCAGAGTGTCTCAGTTTTGGAGTCTCGCCTTTTTCCAGCAGCTCTCCTGGTTCAGCTGGCTCTGTTGGCTGACAAGCCAGCTTCTGGGGTGCACAGCTCTTCAGCTCTGATGATCTTCGGCAACTCTGAGGATTTTGTCTCATGCCCAGGAAGAAGGAGAAATATGGACAGTCAGAAAGTGAGAAAGCAGGTTTTATTGAAAGGACAGAAAAGCCCCCACAGTGGGAGGGGACCCAAAGGGGTTGCCAATTTGGAGCTGAAACCTGGTGCTTATATATCCCTCACACTGTGCTCATTGGCTAGTGCTAGCTGTGAGCTGATTGATGGGCACTAGCTGTTCTGATCAGTACTGGGGGCCAATCAGCAGGAGGTAGGGGCCTAATGGTGAGCTGATTGGTTGCTTTATAGTCCCAGCAGTGAGTACTTAAACTGTAGCTTGAGAGGCTTGCAGGGAGCTTGTTTACCAATACTGAGGCTGAGTGGCCTGCCGGGAGTTCACTGCATTGTTACCGGAAGACCCACCTGTCTGTCTGCCTAGCCTTTTTCTAGCTATCTCCTGTCTCAGCAGGTTAGACATACTTAAATGCATTTTGACTTATGATATTTTCAACTTATAATGAGTTTATTGGGATGTTACCCCATTGTAAGTTGAGGAATATCTGTATTATCTAGGCCAGAATAAAATATCTGACCAAACAAATTAAATATTTAACTTTTATCCTTTAGAAGAGGGGTCCCAACTCCTGGGCCACAGACTGGTACCAGTCAGTGATCTGTTAGGAACCAGGCCACACAGCAAAAGTGAGTGGCTGGCAAGCTTCATCTGTATTTACAGCCGCTCCCCATTGCTCACATTACCACCTAAGCTCCAACTCCTGTCAGATCAGCAGCAACATTAGATTCTCATAGAAGCTTGAACCCTGTTGGGAACTGCACACATTAGGGATCTAGGTTGCACGTTCCTTATGAACATCTAATGCCTGATGATCTGAGGTGGTGATGCTAGTGCTGGGGAGTGGCTGCAAATACAGATTAACATGAGCAGTAAGGTTTGACTGCACAAAGACCATAATAAATCAATTACTTGCAGACTCATATCAAAACCCTATTAGTAAGTGGCAAGTGAGTTGATGTACTTCAATTGTACAGGCTTTAAGTCAGAATCCAGCACTTATTTTAGTCTGCAGGTGGCCTGCCATTATTTTATTTGCCACTTCCATCTGCATCCCTTTTTTTTAAATGATGAGTTGTATAGTTATTTCCTTTTATATTACAATGTAATAATAATAGAAATAAAGTGCACAATAAGTGTTATGAACTTGAATCATCCTGGAACCACACACTGCCTCCCCCTGCCCTTGATTCCTAAAAAAGTTGTCTATCATGAAACTGGTCCCTTATGCCAAAAAGTTTGGGGACTACTGCTTTATAGAATATACTTGGCCTCAATGCTTAATCATACTTAACTTTAGAAATAGTTCCCTGTCTTGAGTTCCCTTTTATATATGTCCACTCTCAGCTATTCAAGTCTTTCAATTTTTAAAATTTCTTATTTTTTTACTTTATTTTAAATTTTTTTATTTTAAATTTTTTTATTTTAAAGATGTGGGGCACAATTCAGGATTAGATATACAAATGTTCATTATGCAGGTACGCTTGTTGATGAGGTGTGCCACCCCTCCCCTGGCAGTTTCCCACTGCTGCCAATCCTTTTCTTACAGTATTACAATAATTGTTCAAGGTCCACTTATGAGTGAGAACATGTGGTATTCAGGTCTTTGTTTCTGTGATAGATCACTCAGTATTATACACTCTAAGTCCATCCAAGTCGCTGTGAAGTTCACAATTTTGTCCTTCTTTATGACTGTGTAATATTCCATCACGTATATATACCACATTTTTTTTATCCAGTCCTCTTTCAGTGGGCAGCATGGATGGTTCCATGTTTTTGCTATTGTGAGTAGTGCTGCAATAAACATACATGGGCAGGTATCTTTTTCATAGAGTGATTTGTGTTCCTCTGGGTATATTCCCAGTAGGGAGATAACTGGGTTTAATGGAAGATCGATTTTTAGGTCTGTTAGGAATTGCCACACTGTTTTCCACAGAGGTTGTACTAGTTTACACTCCCACCAACAATGTAGAAGTATACCCTTTTCCCCACATCCTCTTTAGCATCTTTTGTTTTTTGAGTTATTGATGATGGCCATCCTGACTGGAATTAAGTGGTATCTCAGTGTGATGTTAATTTGCATTTCTTTGATGACTAGTGAGGCAGAGCACTTTTTAATGTATCTGTTGGCTGCTCGTATGTCTTCTTTTGAGAAGTGTGTATTCATATCTTTTGCTCACTTTTTAATAGAGCTGTTTTTTTCTTTTCAGCACGTTTGAGTTCCTTGGAGATCCTAGTTGTTAGGCCTTTGTCAGATATGTAGTTGGCAAATATTTTTTCCCAGTCTGTGGGCTGTCTCCCTGCTCTCTTGATGGTTTCTTACAATACCTATGTAGCAGGAATCTCTACAGAAAGAGATGGAATACTGAGGCTACTTTGGCAGGAAACAGCATTTATTCGTGCCAGCACCACCTCATCAGATTTGCATCCAAAGGCTAAGCACCTAGTGCAGGGGGCATTGCCTTTTATACATTTTTAGCTTCCTTGACCCCCGATAAGGCTTGCTTATTAGTAACTTACTAGTTAATTGGGTATTTCATAGCTCAAGGTTACAGCAGAGTTACACTTGCACATTACAGATTGGAGCAACATTTCTTTTGAATATGTATCATCTAAGAAAGTTCTTATCTCATGGTGCTAGAACTCTTTATTCTGGTAAGGCTTTTATCTTACAAGACTTGGGGGGAGGGCTCCCTGCCTCACCTAGAGAAGAGATAAGCCATTTGCATCTTTAAAAACTTTTCTGAAGCTATATATAGCCAGTCATCTCAGTTTAAAAATGCGAGTATTCCAGGAAGTAGAGAATGCATTAATCACTGTTACCACGTGGGAAGCTGAATTTTAGAGTACCTTGCTGACAACATAAAACGACTACCCCTTTAGATCCACCACTTTGCCATTGTCTTTTTGTGGCACAAGTGAGCATATTACACAAAACAGTGCATCTGCCAGTCTTTTCCACTCCTTCCTACTCATCAGCTTTTTGTGATCACTTAATTGGTAGCCTTGCCTTTAAGATTTCTGACATTCTACAGAATTCAGAAATATTCATATATATGCATTTACAGATGTCATTCATTTAAAGTATACAGTTTAGAGTTCCCAGTATATTCATAGATATGTGCAGCCATCACAACTTTAGAAGATTTTTATCACTTTAAAAATAATTCCTATCCTTTTTAGGTATCATCTTCATATTCCTTCATTCTCCCCACTCCAGTCTAGCCCTAAATAACTGCTAGCCTACTTTATCTCTGTAGATTTGCCTATTCTGGAATTTTCATGTAATTAAGAGCATATTATATATATATATATATATTTCCTATATAAGTCCTATGTGTGTGTGTTTGTGTGTGTATATATATATATATATATAGATAGATAGATAGATAGATAGATATAGATATATCATATAGGATTTTTGTAACTTGCTTCTTCCACCTATGTTTTCAATGTTCATTCATATCGTAGCATGTATCAGTACTTCATTTCTTTTTTATTATTGTGGTAAAAAGTAAAACACAAAATTTACCATGTTAATCATTTTCAAGTTTAATATTAAGTATATTCACATCGTTGTTAAATAGATTTTGAGAACTTTTTCATCTTGCAAATCCAAAATTCTGTACCCATTAAACCCTTCCCCAAAGCACCTGTTAAACATCATTCTACTTTCTAAATCCATTGACAACTTTTATTATGTATCTATTTAAATCTTTTGAATATATGCCCAGAAGTGGGATTGCTATATATTGTGTTAGGATTTTGTTTTCGTTTGGTTTGGTTTTTTAGAGACTAGGTTTCACTATGTTGTCTAGTCTGGTCTCGAACTCCTGGGTTCAAGCAATCTGCCTGCCTCAGCCTCCCAAAGTGTTGGGATTCCAGTGCCTGGCTTATAGTAGTTCTATTTTTATTTTTTTTAGGAAGTTATACCATTTTCCATAGTGGCTATACCATTTTACAACCCACCAATGGTACAAAAGGGTTTAAATTTCCCCTATTCTCACTATCTCTTTGCCTTTTTTTTATAGTAGCCATTCTAATGGGTGTGAAAGTATATCTTGTTATGATTTGCTTTTATATTTTTCTGAGGATGATGTTTGAGCATCTGTTCATATTCTTTTTGGCTATTTGTATATCATCTTTGGGAAAATGTTTATTCAAGTCCTTTGTACATTTTTAAATCATGTTATTTGATTTTTTGTTGTTGTTGAGTCTTAAGAGCTTTTATATATTCTGGGCATTAACCACTTATCAGATATATGATACCCAATTTTTCCCTCCCTTTTCATAGGTTGCCTTTTCATTCTGAGGACCCCATTCTTTGATGCACAAAATACTTAAGTTTGATGTAGTCCCATTTATCTATTTTTTGCTTTCGTTGCCTGTGTTTTTAGTTGTCTGTGTTTTTAGTGTCATATCCAAGAAATAATTGCCAAGTTGAATGTCATAAATTCTTTTTCCTGTTTTCTTCTAGGAGTTTTAAAGTTTTAGGTCTTACATTTAGGTCTTTGATCCATTTTGAGTTAATTTTTGCATATATGTGTAATATAAGAGTCCAACTTCTTTCTTTTGAATGTGATATTCAGTTTTTCCAACAATATTTGTTGAAGAGACTGTCCTTTTTCAGTCAGGTGGTCTTTTTACATTTGACCATATATGCAAGGGTGTATTTCTGGGTTCTCTTTTGTGTTCAATGAGTCTGTAAATCTGTTTATGCCAATATCTTACTGTCTTGATGACTGTAGCTTTGTCATATGTTTTGAAATCAGGAAATGTGAGTCCTCCAACTTTGTTCTTTTTCAAAATGTTTTGGCTATTTGAAGTCCCTTGAAATCGTATATGTCTTTTAGAATGAGTTTTCTTCTATTTCTATTTAAAAAAAAAAAAGTCATTGGGATTTTGGTAAGAATTGCACTGAATTTGTAGATCACTTTGAGTAGTATAGATATTTTAACAATATTAAACTTCCCAATCCATGACACAGAGTTTCTTTCCATTGATTTGTGTCTTTAACTTTATTCAGCACTGTTTTGTAGTTTTCACTGTAGAAGGCTTTTATCACCTTAGTTAAGTTTATTCCCAAGTGTTTTAGTTTGTTTGTTTTGTTTTTTGTTTTTGTTTTTTTACATCATAGAATATAGTTTATTTAAAAGTAAATTAGAGAGAGAAAGAGAAGATTCACTCCAGCCATAGTTCAAAGGGCACATGGCCACACCAGAGTCTAGAAAGGCAATGACCCACTTTTTAATTTTTGATGCTATTGTAAATGGGGTTGTTTTCTTAATTTTCTTTCATATTATCAATTGTTTATTGTTTGTGTATAGAAATGTAACATGTTTGATTATTGATTTTGTATTCTGTAATTTTGCTGAAATTTTTAATTTTGTTGGATCACAAAATAGTATGGACATTAACAATATTAAGTCTTCCAATCCATGAAAATTGGATGTCTTTCCATTTATTTGTCTCTTTAATTTCTTTCCTTTTTTTTTGATAATTGGATGTCTTTCCATTTATTTGTCTCTTTAATTTCTCTTTTTTTTTTTTTTTTTTTGAGTCGGAGTCTTACTCTTACTCTGTTGCCCAGGCAGGAGTCCAGTGGCACACTCACTGCCACCACAGTTTCAACCTGCTGGACTCAGGCAGTCCTTCTACCTCAGTCTTCCAAGTAGCTGGAATTACAGGCACACACCACCATGCCCAGCTAATTTGTTGATTTATTGTAGAGACGAGGTCTCACAAAGTTGCCCAGGCTGGTCTCAAACCCCTGGACTCAGTCAATTCTCTTATCTTGGCCTCCCAAAGTGCTGGGATTACATGCTTGAGCCACCGTGCCCAGCCCTCTTTAATTTATTTCAGCAATATTTTACAGTTTGGGAAATACCTCATTCCTTTTTATGGCTATGTAATGTTTCATTGTATGGTTATAATATAGTTTTTCCATTTGTCAGTTGATGAATATTTGGGTTGTTTCTGTCATTTAGCTATTATGAAAGATGCGGCTATAAATATTTACAAACAAGTTTTCATTTCTTTTGAGAGTTTCTCCTTGCTTTTTAGAGCTGAATTTAAATAAAAGTAAAGACTCTTCTGGAAGTCCAGGATAGCAAAATATGTTTTGAGTATGATCTATTTTTATTGCTTTGAATAACATGAAAAAAAATTTAAAATGCAATTCTCTTTCTTCAGAAGCTTGAGAAACCACACTTGAGACCTCTTATACATCAGTTTTACAAATAGTTGCTAAGATACTATAAACTAAATATATAGTTGACAAAAACATACATGAGTAGTATTCAGACTGGCAGTAATCAAGAACTTACTATCTTGAATGAAGTCTTAAAATAGATAACGGACATAGACTGGCAACAAAAGTAAAATAATAGTCTGGGTTTAAGGAAGTCATAGCCATTCACATGGAGATGAGCAAGCATTACACCAAAAAGAATGACTTGTCTAGAGGAGTCCAGCTGAGGAGTAATGAGTTGAGATATTTGCAAGATATCTGTTAAATTAGTCAATGAACTAATTTGCCTTGGAAAGAGACAGAAGACTGAGGAGACGACATGTGAGCTGAATCTTGAAGAATGTATGAGATTCACCATAAGGAGAAAAGGGGAAAGAAAGCAAACATTCCTATCCAAGGCAACATTATCTGCAAAGACATGGAGACTAGAAAAAACTCAGAATGTTTAAGATGTGGCAAATCATACTTTGTATCAAAAATTGGACATTTGTCAGAAGTAGAGCTCATTCTCAGTATAGGTATTTCCCTCATTGTGCTAGATGTGTCTTAAGCCAACCTTACAGAATTTTTTTTCATTTTTATTTTAAAGATGTGGGTTATACTTCATGATTAGGTATACAAGTGGTAATCATACAGATAAAATTTGGGTCCCTCTTTGGTCCTCACTTCACCTGGTTTGAGATCAGTTATTGACGTTATATGCCCCCCTACCCCTACCCCAGTAGTTTCCAGCTACTGCCAATTCCCTTCTTATCAGAATTCTTATTAAATGATATGTTTATTATTTTGTAGTCTAATGATGTTTGGGTGGATTGTAGCATTTAAATAATAATATTATTCTTTATCATACACACATTTTTCTGAATCCAGACTTATTATTTGGGCCACCTCAGAAATTTGAGGACTGCCTTTTAATGCTTTATGTATATGTTAGAATGGGCATAAATATTATTGCAAACTTCCAGAACAAAGTATTTAGTTTCTAGTATCAAATGTAATTAAATCATAATTGAATAGATTCTATACCATAGGAACCTCCCAAAATGGAGTTGTACAATAAGATATATGGGTAGCTCAGGCATTAAAGATAGAAAGCAAGTGAGCTGATGTTCTTTTGTCTAAACTGTTAGTAAGATCTTAGTCAACTTTCTTCCACTTCTGTGTCTCCAAATTTTGCAAAAGCAGGGATAATCATTATTCCTGTTCTCAGAGCATTATATTAATGTATTCATTTACATTTTAATCCTCAATGAGAGCTACAACTGTCTGTCTCCATAGTTTTTCAAACTTAGCAAAGTTTGCCTTAGACTGCAAGGATGAAGAGAGCCATGCTGAGCATGTTTATTTTGGGCTACTGGCTATAGCTAAGGATAGAAAAGCAACTATGCTGTCAATACTTAATGGCCAGTAGTTCTTCGTAGCTTTTTTTTTTTTAGTGTTACTGATGATAACATAGACCACATTTACTATTTTAACTGTTCTTAAAGGTAGAGTTTGATGGCATTAAGTACATTCCTATTGTTCTATAACTATTACCACCATCCATCTCCATCACCATCACCACCATCCATCTCCAGAACTTTTTGGTCTTCCCAAACTGAAATTCTGTACCCACTAAACACAAACTCCCCATTTCCTCCTCCCCGCAGCCCCTGGCCATCACCATTCAACTTCTGTCTCTCTTATGTAACTGCTTTGGTACTTCATAAGCAGAATCATATAGTATTTGGCCTTTTGTGCTTAGCTTATTTCACTTAGCAGAATGTCCTCAAGCTTCATCCATGTTGTAGCATATGTCAAAATTCCCTTCCTCTTTTAAGGCTGAATAATGTTTCTGTATGTATATACCACATTCTGCTTATCTGTACATCTGTTGATGACCACTTGGATTGCTTTAACCATTGACTATTGTGGATAATGCTGCTGTGACCAAGTCCTTCCTTTAAACTTTTGGATGTATAGTCAAAAATGCAGTTGCTGGTTCATTTGGTAATTTTTTTAAATTTTAAAAATGTGGGGTACAATTCAGGGTTAGGTATACAAATGATCATTATGTAGGTACCCTCACATGGTAATTACATATTTTATTTTTTTACTTGTAACTTTTTTAAATGTGAGGGAAATAAAGGAAGAGCAGTAGGTAGTTTCCAGTATCAAATTAAATCATGTTATGTTGGCATGGTTTAAAGGTTCTAAATCTAGTGCTATTGCACTCCAGCCTAGGTGACAGAGTGAGACTCAAACTCAAAAAAAAAAAAAAGTTCTAGACCTAGATTTTTCAGTCCTACCTTAACCATCTATCAGATATATGACTTTAGGTAAGTAAATTGTCTTATTTAAACCTTACTTTCTTCATCTGTAAAATGAGCATAATAGTACTTTATTAGATATTTGTGGGATTAAATGAGATTATATGTTATATTATTTAGGAATTTATAAAACATTAATAAGCATTTACTAGATTAATGGGGCCAGTTGCCAGAAAAACTCAGCCCTTGTGCTGTCTTTGATTATTAACCACTATTAGTGAACTATTGAAAATCCCAGCAAAGTCATTCTTTTAGGATCAGAGATGGTATAGAGCAGACATGTCCAACTCACAACCCAGGTCAGCTAGTAATGCAGCCACACAAAATCTTTTAACGTTATGTTTTTTTTAGCATTTATTTTCTTTGTGACCCCTTGCATTGATCCAGATTTGAAGTTCACAATCATGCCTTATTCATAACTTCACTTTTTGACAGTACATACATTCGTGAGCAGCTTTTTTCAGTTATAAAGCACATGAAGAGCAAAATTCAAACAAACATTTCTGAAGAGTACCTTGAGAACTCACTAAGAATTGCAACTACTTCCATTGAACCAGACATTGATTGGTTAATTTTACAAAAACAAGGTCAAATTCCCACTAGTTTTATATTGTTCTCATTTTTTCTTTTTTTTTTTTTTTGAGTTGGAGTCTCACTCGGTTGCCCAGACTGGAGTGCAGTGGCCGCTCCCGGCCACCGCAGCCTCGACCTGCTGGGCTCCGGTGATCCTTCCGCCTCAGCCTTCCAAGTAGCCGGAATTACAGGCATGTGCTACCACGCCAAGCTGATTTTTTTTTTTTTGATTTATTGTAGAGATGAGGTCTCGCCTGCCCAGGCGGGTCTCGAACCCGCGGGCTCAGGCAATCCACTCACCTCAGCCTCCCAAAGGCGCGGGATTACAGGCTGAGCCACCGAGCCCGGCTTGTTCTCATTTTTTCTAAACTTTTTAATAAAAATATAAAAAGTAAAAGAAGTTTATATATATATGATATAGTTTATGTGTAGCCCAAGACAATTCCTGTTTACCTGATGTGGTCCAGGGAAGCCAAAAGATGGATACCTCTGGTGTAGAGCTTACATTTTAATTAATCACCTGGGGCTAGATTAGTTCCAGATAAGGGGCCATACCAGGTTTATTGTGACTGTGGACAAATGCCATTGGGCTCGCTCCAGGGACTACTTTATAGTTTCAGGTTTACTTGGAAGCTAATGTTGTATATGTGAATACAAACCAGACCTGCTGGGCCCACCACTTCCCTTACCTACAGAGTATGGTCCGAAGCTCCAGGAAAGCTCCAGAATAGCTTTAAACTCCCAGGAGTATCTGAATCTGCTATTCCTCTAGAATCTGCTAAGAAGTTCTCTCTTCCAATTCAGGTGTCTAAAGGGAAGAGTCAATATCACTGTAGCTATGGGTCAGAGTTTAAAATTAGAAATCTCTCTGTATGTAATTCTAGGTCCCAGGATCTAGCAACTGCAGGTACTAGGAGGCTAAGGTCAAAGCTAAAAACCATAGACTTATTTATTCAGCTCTGGAAACAATGAAGTCAACTAATGTATACAAATACCAGCCAGGTGCAATGACTCACACCTACAATCCCAGCACTTTGGGAGGCTGAGGTGAGAGGATTGCCTGAGCCCACAGGTTCAAGACCAGCCTGGGTAACTTGGTGAAACCTCATCTCTACAATAAATGAAAAAACTTAGCTGGGCATGGTAGCACATGACTGTAGTTCCAGCTACTTGGAAGGCTGAGGTGGAAGGCTCACCTGAGCCCAGCAGGTCAAAGCTGTGGTGCCCACAAGTATGCCACTGTACTTCAGCCTGGGTGACAGAGTGAGACTCTAACTCAAAAAAAAAGAAAGAAAGAAGAAAAAATAAACTATACAAATACCTCATGTATAATACAAATACCTTGATTTTTTTCCTTCCTCTTCCTCTTTTATCTCCTATTTTTCTTTCTTTCTTTAAAATTAATAACCAAAACAAGTTCTCACTAGGACGTTTAAGGAATCGATCATGACTCTTGAAACTTTTATTCTTGCTGGCACGAGTTCAAATTCCTGAGCCAAAAGTGACTGTCATCCAGAGTAGTTTGAATACTTACTTCACACAAAAGTTTACTGATGCTCTTCTTATAGTCACTAAATTACTTAGGTTAATGAAACCAAAATTAAAGGCTAAAATTAAAATGGAATGATTGGGAAGCTCCTTTTTCTCTTTGATTTTACCTTTTTAAGAAAAATGCAACTTTATGACTATGAAAATGATGTGCTCATTGTAGAAAACTTGGAAATTTTCTGAAAACTTTAGCAAAGGGAATAAAAATTATAAATCTAACATTTTAAAGTAATGAATGCTTTATATGTTCATGTATGGCCTTTCTGTCTTTTTCTATTGATATGTACACATGCATCTTAATATAGTTAAGATTAGGCCAAGCGTGGTGATTCAAACCTGTAATCCCATCACTTTGGGAGGCTGAGGTGAGGGGATTGCTTGAGCCCACAGCTTCAAGAACAACCTGGGCAACTTGGTGAGACCTCATCTCTTCAATAAATCAAAAAAAGTTAGCCGGACGTAGTAGCGCATGCCTGTAGTTTCAGCTACTTAGAAAGCTGAGGCAAAAGGATCATCTGAGCCCAGCAGGTCAACACTGGGATGGTCATGAGTGTGCCACAGCACTCCAGCCTGGGCAATGGAGTGAGACTGCAACTCAAAAATAAATAAATATATGTACACACACACACACACACACACACACACACACACACACACACACACACATAGAGAGAGAGAGAGAGTTATTATATACTGTATGTGTGACTTTGCATTTTTTAATGTAAGAATTTTCCTATGTTGATGACTATTCTTCCTTAATAATACTTATCCTGCGTAACTTTTATCATAAGGATATAGCATTGCTTATTTAAACACCTATATTATTGATCTTTGAGTTTCTATTTTTTACTAATGTGTTGCCAAAACACCAGAGGTTTTTAAGGGTCCCTTTGTTTGCTGCACAGAAAACCATTCACTGAGACAGCAAACAACAGCCAAGGAGAATGGGAGATAAGTCTCAAATCAATCTCCCACCAATTGTAATTGGGCCAATTGAAATATATTAGAGGTAGGAATGTAAAACAGCAATTAGGTAGGGGTAAGAAAGCAATTATATTGAGTGAACAGTGTGGCCTCTCATTGTTTGGGCCACTGTGATGCAGTGTTTTGGTGAGTTTTAGCCTATTGCCTGATGATAGGTCTTCTGAGGAATGAACTCCAATACGGCAAATATATATTTCAAATTTTAAGACTGGGAGGTCAGTTTCTATGTTTATTCAAAAAACCATAAATATCAGTCCTATGGGAACATTGGGCCAGTTTCATAAGCAACTCTGAAATAAACATGTGCATAAAGATTTATCCATTTCCTAGGAAAGATTTGTAGAAGTGAAACTGAAGTTAGTGGATATGAAAATTTTTAAGATTTGGCTTTTGTTGAAAAGAAAATCATATTTGGGTTGTTAAAGGATTAGTGACACATCAGCTGAACACATCTTTAATGACTGTATAGCAACTCATATTCAGATAATCCCTGCAAGCATTACTATGAAATGACTGAATGTGATCTTTTATTTCAGGCACAAGGATGCATCTCTTCTTTTTGTCCCCTATTTCTTGGGACAGAAATCAGGAGGTCTGGCTGAGGCCATGTACAAGCTGTGTCAGACAAGCAGCCATGCCCATCTTGTTTATGACTGCCTGCTTACCCCCATTGTGCTCAGTATTTACATTGTCCTTCTTTTATCTTCCTTCAGATGGAATGGGGCGAGTTCTTGCTCAAGATGTATATGCAAAAGACAACCTACCCCCCTTTCCAGCATCAGTAAAAGATGGCTATGCTGTCCGAGGTAAATATTTTGGTTTTCTTAAGTATCATCAGACTGACACTTATTTTTTCCAGATTTTTGGCTTAGCCCAGGCATCCAGTGATTTTTTACGTCGTTTTCCTATGATGGTCAGAATAACTTCATTTCACAAATAACCATGTTAACCTATATCTTTTCTGGCACAATCTTCATTAAAACTTTTCAGTTAAAGTACTATAATCACATGAAAATTCTTACTTGCAAATAAACATGGATCAAATACAAACTCTGTACCATAAGTTATTCTTTTGACCTGCACACATGCCAGACAGCAGATGTTCTTGGTCTAGAAGTCTTACATATATTTTCAACTTGAAAACATCTATATGGTCCAATAAAAGATAATAGATTCCCAACAAAGGGATGTTCTCCTGCTTTAAACTCAAATATCAGTAAAGTACTTTATGAAAAGCAAGCATGAGGGAAATCCGTAATTCTCTGTAAGATGCTGTATTTCAAAGCTCTAATGCCCCAGATAGTACTGACAGCTCATGCCCTCGAAGATGCCTGAGATTTCATAAAGTTTAGAAGCAAAACCTAAATAGCATTTGCCTGCCTAAAGCCCAATCTGAGAACCTAGAATGAAAATTCAACCAAATTGCTTAGAAACACTTGTCATTTCTTTGGTTTTGTTTTTATTTTTCCGTGTACAACATGATGTGTTTTTGGGGGGTTTTTTTTGAGTTGGAGTCTCACTCTGTCGCCCAGACTGGAGTGCAGTGGCTGCTCCCGGTCACCGCAGCCTCGACCTGCTGGGCTCCGGTGATCCTTCCGCCTCAGCCGGAATTACAGGCATGCGCTACCATGCCCGGCTGATTTTTTGATTTATTGTAGAGATGAGGTCTTGCTGCCCAGTTGGATCTCGAACCCGCGGGCTCAGGCAATCCACTCACCTCAGCCTCCCAAAGGTGTGGGATTACAGGCTGAGCCACGGTGCCCGGCTGATGTTTTTTTAAAATATGTATTCGTTGTGGAATAGTTAGGTTGAACTAATTAATATATGCATTACCTCAAATTCTTGTCATTTTTTTGGTGAGAAGATTTAAAATATGTTCTCTTAGTAATTTTCAAAATAAAATATATTATTATTCTGTTACTGGTTATGGACTCAAGGCTGATACTGAAAAATGTATAAAAAAATTTTTCAGTTTATCAGAGCTGTTAAGAATACCAATTCCTTTTTAGTGGCCGTTTATGGAATCTTACTTGGTTTTATTTTTGTTTTTAAATTACATCTAGCCATTAAAATAAAGACTGGACATCCCTAATTAAAAAATCTTAGAGTTGAAGTGCTCCAAAATCTGAAACATTTTGAGTACCAACATAACACCACAAATAGAGAATTTCACACCTGACCTCATGTGAAAGGATCTCAGTTAAAACAGTCAAGCCTGGGTACAGTGGCTCATGCCTGTAGTCACAGCACTTTGGGAGTCCAAGGCAGGGGAGGATTGCTTGAGCCCAGGAGTTCAAGACCAGCCTGGGTAACACTGAGAGACCTTGTCTCTATTTAAAAAAAATGAGCTGGGTGTGGTGGTACATGCCTGTAGTCTCCCCTACTTGGGAGGCTGAGGCAGGATTGCCTGATCCCAGGAGGTCAAGGCTATGGTGAGCTGTGATCGCACCACTGCACTCCAGTCTAGGCAACACAGTGAGACCCTGACTCAAAAAGAAAAAAAGAGAGAGAAAAAGAAAAGAAAACCACAGTCAAAACTTTGTTTCATGTCCAAGATTATTTAAAATATTGTATAAAATTACCTTCAAGCTATGCGTATAAGGTATATTTGAAACATACATCCCCAAGATTTCTCATTATGTGTATGCAAATATTCCAAAATCCAAAAAATTTAAAATCTAAGACACTTCTGGTCTCCAGCATTTCAGATAAGGGATGCTCAGCCTGTATTTCTTTTTTCTTATAATTAAATATATTAACTAATCTCCATGGTCCATCACTATCTCTTAGTAGTATCTTCTTATGTTGCAAATGGCTGAGGCAATGGGCTTTGAGCAAAGTTTGACTGATTTGGGCTCTGTTACCAATTTCATCTGTGTAACTTTGAGCAGGTCACTTACATTTTTTGAGCCTTAGTTTTCTTATCTGTAAAACTGCAATAATAACAACAATACTCTTCCCAACAGATTGTTATGAGGATTAAATAAAGCCATAGAAAGACTTAGTAAAAAACCTGGCACACAGTTTTAAAAAGCATTTGATAATTGTTTTTTTTTAATCTTTAATAATACTAACTGCTGTTATTATAAACACATTTTCTCAGATCATCTCTGAAAAAGGAGTAACATTTATCTGAATTAGAACTCATATTCTGTGTAAATAAAATAGTGGAGAAATTGAGTTTGTGTTTTTTATTTCCACAAGTATATCCTTTCTCAAGAAGACTGTCTTGGATCCACCTCTTTCCGCTTGATCTCACTAGATTAGAGTATTCTGAAGTTGGCAAAGTCTAAACATAAATAACTAATCCCCAATGGCTCCTATGTTTTTTCCTGCTAAATTGATTCCTTCTACAGTATTTACTAAAATAAATATCGTCAAGAAAGAAAATTATTTTATTCTTCTGGATTTCTTATTACACATCTAAAAAGTAAATTATGTTTTGATTTTATAATTTGTAGCCATAAAGGATTTCTATAAAATGACAAAGAATTCTTAGCTCCAGAGTAGAGCAACCAACTACAGCAGATGAAAATACCAGAGACAACAAAGTCTATTTTTTTTAACATTCTTATTATTATAAAGTAGAAGAGAATAAGAAAATAAATTATTTGAGGCATAATTATTCCCAGACAGAATATTGTTCTGTGATTTTTACATGAAATAGCAACAGCTCAATAAAAAGAAACTGTTGGTGTTAGCTTTTCTTGTTGCACAAAGAGCAGTTTCACTACGTGAGCCATAAAATAGTCTTTCTGCTATAGTACAATCTATCAAAAAATTTTCTGTAAAATTATCATTCAGTATCTTGTTTATCCTTTTGTTTTGGACTGATGTTATTTTTTAGTTATTTCACCCAAAAAAAATCTGAATTGACATTTCACATTATAAAAACTCTTAGAGATTATCTACCATGCAGTAGATTCACATTATTTCTTTCTTGCAAAGTGTTGCTAGTTCTCTAAGATGTGTAACATATAGCAGAGACATAACACATAACAGATAACCATTGTGGATATAGTTAAACCTAAAGTATGAACGGCTGTCATGTCTATATATATATGAATATCATAAATTAAAGCAGCAAAAGTCTTCAGTAGACAAAGAAACATGGTCTTATTACCATGCGGAATTTTTCACTTTACATCGCCTCACCTTTCTCTGTAATTCAGGAAGATAAACTCTATAAATCCTAAAAGTTATTTTATCATATTCAATAATTAAGGGAATTTCCATTTCTTTGAAAATAAATGCAGTTGATAGTCTCTTCTGTGTTATAATACCACCCCCAAGTCGTGTTTTGGTAAAGAATATCCTTGAAACACTTGTTGTGGCTTTGTACCACTCTCTACTTCAAGTACCTCCTTCTCTCTACATCTGTCTTCTGTTACTCTGGTTCCTTTCTCCCCACTCCCTATACTCTCCTTTTTTTCTTCTCCTTTGACTTTACTTGGGCCTTCCAGTAATAACCAGTGGCCCTCATGAGCAGTGCTCACCATCTAGGTGTAAAGAGATTGCTAACTAGCTCCGGAGCACTAAACATTAGCCAGTATCCTTCAGAAACGTGTGAGATACAACCCTAAACCAGTTGGAAGATCACTTGCTTTAAGGTATGTGGGTTGAAAAATCAAGGTGGTAATAAAATAAGGACATAAGTAGAAATAACTTAAAGTAAACAATAAGAAGAGAATGTAAAAAAGGCAGGAATCAAGTGATGATATAAATAATAGGAAGGCTTATAATCTAATAAACCTAAGACTGTATTTAGGAGGGAGTGAACTTAAAAGATAAAAGTAGATAAAAGGGACAAAATGAGGCTGGGCACAGTGGTTTATGCCTGTAATCCCAGCATTTTGGGAGACCAAAGCGGGGAAGATCACTAGAGCCCATGAGTTCAGGATCAGCCTGGGCAGCATCGCAAGGCATCATCTCTACAAATAAAATAAAATAAAAAACTTAGCCAGGCATGGTGGCACACATCCATAGTTTCAGCTACTTGAAAGACTGAGGCCAAAGGATCACTTAAGTTCAGGAGGTAAAGGCTGTGGTGAGCCATAATCGTGCAACTGCACTCAGCCTGGGTGACAGAGTAAGACCCCAATTTAAAAAAAAAGAAAAGAAAAGAAAAAATGAAGTGGTATGTTAACAATTAGAATCAATACAATATTGTTATTCTTTATGTTTTTGAATTTTCTTTCTCCCTTCACACTGATTAATCTAATCATCCTCTTGATGCAGTCACTCCCTCCTGTATAGTTGCCGGTGCCCATTGTCTCACAGTTTTTTCTTAGTTGTTAATAAAAGCAAAAATATCTCAGAACCCCAAGTTCAACTTTCTTGAAAAAGTTCAATTTGAAAGGCTTATCCCTTCAGAACTTGTTTTGGGATCATTTAGAAAAAGGAAGTATTTTGAATAAGGGGAAATTATTTTGAGTACCATGGATAACATAATTCCAAAAGGATATATTAAGAGAGAGTTTTGCCATTTGGGTAATGTTTTTATTTTATTTTAAGGATGAGGGGTACAATTCAGGATTAGGCATACATGTGATCATTGTGTACAGGTAAAGTTTGAGCCTCCATTTGGTCCCCACTTGACCTGGTTTGAGATCAGGTACCCTTAATTGATGTTGTGTGCCATCCCCACCCCACCCCAGCAATAGCTCACGACTCCCAATTCCTTTCTTACAGTATTATGGTAAATATTCCGGATCTGCTTATGAGTGAGGACATGTGGTATTCAGTTCTTTGTTTCTGTGATAGATCACTAAGTATGATAGACTCTAAATCCATCCAAGTTGCTGCAAAGTCCATAATTTTGTCCTTCTATAAAGGCTGCATAATATTCCATCATCTATGTGTATCACATTTTTTTAATCCAGTCCACTTTTCGATGGGCAGCACAGGTGGTTCCATATTTTTGCTATTGTGAACAATGCTGCAATAAAAATTTGTGTGCATAATGTTTTTAAAGTTTTTTTCTTTTTTAACATTCTGATTAAAAATGGAAGGTAACACAGAAAATGAAAAAGAGCATTTTTTTATTTTTTTATTATAAAGATGTGGGGTACAATTCAGGGTTAGGTATACAAATATTGATTATGCAAGTAACCTTGTTGATGAGGTATGCCCCTCCCTCCCCTAGCAGTTTCTCTCAACTGCAAATTCCCCCCCTCCCCTGACAGTTTCCCATTACTGCCAAACGCTTGAAAAAGAGCATTTTTCAATTGTCCATTATCTCACTGACTGGCCACTATTAACATTTTATGTGTTTAACCCACATCTAGTGGGCTAAAGTGCACTAAAAATCAATATAGACCAGTCCACAGTCATTTTTATTTAGGACTAGTTCAGAATTTCTTTTTTTTTTCTTTTT
Source organism: Cephalopachus bancanus (assembly GCA_027257055.1). Lineage (NCBI taxonomy): Eukaryota > Metazoa > Chordata > Mammalia > Primates > Tarsiidae > Cephalopachus > Cephalopachus bancanus. The sequence continues at coordinate 2,890,965 of JAPVLO010000104.1, forward strand.
TTCTTTTTTTTTTTTTTTTCTGAGTTGGAGTCTCACTCTGTCATCCAGGCTGGAGTGCAGTGGCACGCTCATGGCCATTGCAGTCTCGACCTGCTGGGCTCAGGTGATCCTTCCACCTCAGCCTTCCAAGTAACTGGAACTACAGGCACATGCCACTACGCCCGGCTAATTTTTTGATTTATCGTAGAGACAAGGTTTTGCCAAGTTGCCTGGGTCAGTCTTGAACCCTCAGGTTCAAGCCATATACTCACCTCGCCCTCCCAAGTATTAGAATTACAGGCTGAGCCACCAAGCCCAGCCGTGTTTCAGGATTTCTTTTTTTGTTCGTTTGTTTGTTTGTATAGTGTCTATTTAAATTCTCTTTGGCTGTAGCTGGTTCTCCAATTCATTTGACAGCTTATAATTGCCCTCCACCATAGGGTAATTTTGTTGAAGAGGAGGGCCTTATAATATGGGAGTATTGCTCATGTAAGCAAATAGATAGCTTGGAAGAATTAATTTTAGCTAATTCTAAAAAATTTTAAATATTGTATTTAAGTAAATAATACCTCCTTTTTCAATACTAACAATTAACAGGCATCTCCCCCTGCAAGATAATAGTAAAGAATTACAAAATGCCTTCTCAGTCATTCATCCTATGCTCAGTTCCCTGCTTTCCTTTTAAAAAGGCAGCAGATTTAAAATTCCAAACAAAATTTGCATAATTTAATCCTTTGGTATAATTGCAGCAAGCATTACTTATCTTATTCCAGTTTTGTTACCTGCTCTTGTCACATTTCCCACCCCAATCCCTCCAATAATTGTAATCTTAATATACACATAAATACTATTACCCAAGCCGGGCTCGGTGGCTCAGCCTGTAATCCCACGCCTTTGGGAGGCTGAGGTGAGTGGAATGCCTGAGCCCGCGGGTTCGAGACCCACCTGGGCAGGCGAGACCTCATCTCTACAATAAATCAAAAAATCAGCCGGGCGTGGTAGCGCATGCCTGTAATTCTGGCTACTCGGAAGGCTGAGGCGGAAGGATCGCCGGAGCCCAGCAGGCGAGGCTGCGGTGGCTGGGAGCGGCCACTGCACTCCAGTCTGGGCGACTAAGTGAGACTCCAACTCAAAAAAAAAAAATACTGTTACCCCATTTCTATCTCCCATTCTTAGACAGTACAGCTCCATCAGAAGAGTAGACAGATTATTCCTTCTGCCTTATATCTCTTTCAAATACTTCCTAGGGTCTCTGAAAGTTATGCCATCTCTATGGGCCTCAGTTTATTTAGCCTAAATATGGAAATGATGAGACACTTTGTTTTTGAAGATAAATGAAAAGCTAAACACTGTTACAAGAGATTTAAAGAGAGATTACATATGGTTGGAAAATTAAAATGAAGGATAATTCTGGCAAATGATTTGGAGATAATCATTTTCCATATACATTGCCACAATGATAGTTACCTAGTGGTATCAATTTCATATCAATGATGTAACCAGAAATCTTCAAATAAATAGGTAAACAGAACTAAAAGTGTTTTCTGGACATTAAAAAAAGAAGGAAAAGGAGGGAACAGCTTCAGGGTCTAGCATTAAGCATTATGAATTGCTTATATAATGCATTTGTGTTTAGGGTTCAGTTTATGTTGGGTTTTTTTTGTTTGTTTTGCTTTCTTTAAATTAAATTCTACAGTTACATGGCAGAAAAGAAAACTCATTAGCAGATATGTCTGAATTAGGGGATAAAATATTCTAAGTCTTTTTGAAAATCCTTGGAATTCATCCATCTTTTTCTAATGGCACATTGTAGCTTACTTCATTTCTTTCTTTCCAAGCTTTAGATTCAGGTGCCGTCATGCCTCTACTTAAGCCCCTTCACACCCAAGCTTGTAAAATTCGTCTTGAAAACTGGCAACTTTTTTTTTAACCTATCTCTTTAATAGATATTTTTAAATAAGTATTGTCATGTACCACACAACAGTGTTTCAGTCTACAATGGTCCACATATATCATGATGGTCCCATAAGATTATAATGGAGCGTAACAATTCCTCTTGCCTAGTGATGTTAATGGAGCAGAAAAATTCCTATTGCCTAGTGATGTCGTAGTCACTGTAAGGTCACGTAGTGAAATGTAATGTATATGCTCATAAAACCATGTTTCTTTCCTTTGGCCCTATCCTAAACCTACTGAATCAGAGTCTAAATTTTTAACAAGATCCTCAGATGGCTTGTATGAACAGTAAAGGTTGAAAAACACTGGTATATGGGCCATAATAAAAATTACTTCTCTGTTGGTACCAAGGACCTTCTATATTTTTGGTTGACTATGCCTTCCTTAGCCAACAACATAGTGATACATTTACCAGATAGAAAGGGTCAGGGTAAGGTGGAGAACATGATTCAGGTGAGCACATATTTTCTCCCAGTTGGTACACCCTCCCTGATAATGAAAGAATAACCTTGCTTTTTAGAATCATTTAAGAGCTCTTTTACATGTTGACTGCTCTGAGACTTTGTACCAGGCTTGCTCCTATACTTCTCCAGGTGATCTCAGCCACTCATTATTTAGTGACATGTATTTACAGCATTTGTACTATGAGCATTTTGAGTATATGTGCTTGTGTGGGGAAACAAGGGGAAGGAGGAAGATTGAAGAGCCAGGGATCTCAAAAAAGAAGTCTTGCTCTCACTCCTGCTCTCTCTCATACACACACCTACTTAGTTCACTTATCCTTCATATTCAAATCATAAATGCTTTATCAAGCTTTCCCTAACCCTCTAGTGTAGCTCAGGTACTTTAATTGTATATGCTCATAATACCATGCTTCTTTTCTTTGGAAAGAAAGGTGGATTTTTTTCACCATATGTGATGAAATAAATTTTCTATCCTTTTTCATTTTAAAAAAATGTTTTAAAAGTTGGTTTTATACCCCATCTCCATTGTGATCCAGAGTTTATAAAACCTTGTAACAATCTGACACTGCATTACAATAGAAGCAAAGTCCAGTTTTACTCCCTACTCTGTCCCCAGCCCTAGTATGACACTCAGTAGAAATTTGCTGAATGAATGAATAAAAGAAATGAATAGCTTCAAACGATATTATTTTAAAAGTATGATTATCCCCATTTTTACCAACAAGAAAACTGAAGGTTAGAAAGATTTAGTAATTTTGCTGAAAGCCGTGAAGATAAAAATAAACAGAATCAAAACTCAGATTCAGTTTTGCTTTACTCTAAAGCCCTGCTAATATCCCTCTTGCACAGGAAGTAAAGAGAAAATTTTTAGGTTGCTGCAGGAGGTAGCAAACTGAAAATTATTTTTCTAGTACAGAAATAGATAAAAATAAGTTTATTTTCATTTGATATACAGTTAGTATGGAACTCTGAAAAGTAATTGATGTTTTAATTTTTTACAGTAAGAAAATTAGCATATGCTTTGAAAGACTGCAAAAATAAGTGGGGGAACAGATTAGTAAAATGTTGAAATTGTTATTGAAGCCATGACTTAAATGTCTGTTTTAAAGTTTTTATTTTTTTCAGTTTTTTAAACCCATGAAAGTGGCTTAACAAAAATAGCATTGTAGGAAAACTTCTAGTTCTTACAAGTGAACACTGAAAAATAATAGAATTCCAAAAAATACAAGAAAACCAAGAGCTTATTAACCAAGATAATATCTATAAAGCACAAAATATATTTGGTGATAGACAGGACCCAATGTTAATTTTTATTTCTCTCCACATCAGGTTAACCAAAATTATCTGTACAAAAAAGTTACTCATTATAAACAATATTTTATATGTCTTTACCAAAAATACTGCTTTGTAGTTACATAGAGAAGCATTTAATTTCATACCTCCTTTTTTAAGAGGAGAAATATTTTTATTACTTATTAGTGTGATTGCAAATATAATCAGAATATTTATATATAAGGTGTTACCTTTTCTGTGTATATGCCGCAAACCCTGCTGTATGCAAATGACATGGAGGTAATGGTCATGATAATAAAATTCACTTGATAGCTATTGCCTTGCCCCAGTGTGTTGGTCTGAAAGCCACGTTATATATCAAGAAAACCCTTTTGAACCTCCAAGAATATTTTTTTCATCCAGCCATTATCCTACTGTACGTAAGGGGAAAAAAGACTGAATACAAAGGTTTTTTGGGGTTTTTTAATCCTAATTCTGGAAAAGTTTTTTTTTTCCAATTTAAAACTAAATAGCCAATGTATGTATTCTGACTCATAAATAGCATTTTGATCTGTTATTTTAAAAATACTGTGCAAGGAATTAAGAGAGTGGGTTTTAGTCCTAGCTCTACCATTAACCAGAATTTGTTTGAGGTACTTAACGTTTTCTTCCTGGATCTCTTCATTCTGTGATGCATTTTCTTCAACTGTCAAATGAAAAAGGGAATACATGTTCTTCCTACTTCAGTGAGCTGTTAGGAAGATCAGACTGAGAGATTAAAAAAAATACTTGAGGTGGTTAAAATTTTATAGAAAAATTGAGAAATATGGAGACATACACATCTCTATGTGCATGCACATACACAACACACATACACATAAATAAGGTGATATTTATTTAAGGGAAGATAGGCTAAAAGACTGTATTAGAAAAGCACAAGTGTGAAAATTATGGGTTTGCAGGAAAACCATCTACAGTGATACCAAGAAAGGGTACATTTAGGACCACTTCTGTATATGTGAGTTATGTACACCAAAGATCAAACCAGTAGTAAAAGAGCCATTGTCGAGTCTAGGAAGTCAGAAAAATATTTCACTTTCTCTGAAACCTTATCAGATAACTTGAGTCAAATTTTAGAATTGTAATACTAGGTTCTTGTTCCTTGCTATAGATCCATACTGATGTTTGTTCTTGACTCTGTTCCATCTCACAGCCGCTGATGGCCCAGGAGATCGTTTCATCATTGGGGAATCCCAAGCTGGTGAACAGGTGAGATTCATAGGACTGAACAGCCCTGAAGATTTCAGATTCACGGACTTTGGGCACCTAACTCTAAACTTTTCCTATCAGTGGACTAGCAAGGAGGGATTAGTCAGAAGGTCATCAAAAACTCTACAAAATGATGGTTCCCATGAGAAACAAAGGAATTATTTTTTAATTTAAAGAATCTACATTTAGCCGGGCTCGGTGGCTCAGCCTGTAATCCCGCGCCTTTGGGAGGCTGAGGTGAGTGGATTGCCTGACCCCCGGGTTCGAGACCCGCCTGGGCAGGCGAAACCTCATCTCTACAATAAATCAAAAAATCAGCTGGGTGTGGTAGCGCATGCCTGTAATTCCAGCTACTTGGAAGGCTGAGGCGGAAGGATTGCCAGAGCCCAGCAGGTTGAGGCTGCGGTGGCCGGGAGCGGCCACTGCACTCCAGTCTGGGTGACAGAGTGAGACTCCAACTCAAAAAAAAAAAAAAAAGAATCTACATTTAAAAAGGATATGCATTTATTAATATATGGCATAGTGTTGTTGGTATGTCTCACAGAACTGCCCCACAAGCTTTTTCCAGCCCTGTTGATTGGGTGATTATTTTTTCCTATTGAAAAAAGTTCTGAATAGAGCTATAATTTCTATGTGGTCTTCTGACTTTTTCCCAACTTGTGTTAGGGAAATTTAGAAGAAGCAGATTATTTAACCTCTCTAGCTAATTATTCAGATTAATTCCTCTAGTCAGGGATATTTGGGAGCTAGTTAGGAAACAGGTATATCTATATTTCTGTTAAGAAATGAAGCAATAATGAACCATAATGGTAATGCAGGTTCTTTTATTTGATACTTTTGAGACCAGTAATTGGCCATTTAACTGAAAATCAGTTAAAGTCAGAAATTATTTTATATCTTCAAAATAACTATAAATTGAATTTAAATAAATAAACATTTATTTGTCAACAATTTGATGAAGAACCAAAGCTTTTCTTTTAATAAGTATGCTATTTGAATTTCTATTGAGTCTTATGTAAACCATACCCAAAAGGCATTGTCTGTGATTTCCAATTTTGGTTCCTTTAAGGTAGAAAAAACCTTAAGGATACTTGCAAAACATAGAAGTATAGAATTCTTCTAGATGTTTATTATATTTTTGCATTACTTTACAATTGCTTCCCACTCCTAAAAGCATTTCTTTTTAGCAGCATTTTTAATGGACGTTTACAAAAGGTTTTATTTAATTTTTATAGAAAAAATACCTCTTTCACACTCATATTTCATTGGTTTATGTAATATTTATTGAAATTACAGAATTCAATAACAACTATTGCCACAAACTGGCAAAAACAAGTTTGGGAACAAAATTGATCCTTGGAGTGGTTAGTTTACAGGTATACAAGTGAAGAGTATAACAGCTTCAAACTTAAAGTGTGCTGTGGCCATTGTTAGGCTTAAGAAGAAATATAGAGCATCTGTCAATTCAATGAGTTGTGAAAGTTGGTTAAAAGAGCTCCTAGATTATTAAAATAGAACTAGAGGAAGACTAAAGCACTTTTCTCTTCTCCCTTCTATTCCTCTTCAAAATTTCCTCTTCCTGGAATGGAATACTCAACTGCTACTACCCGGTGTGTATAAGCGCTATATGAAAGCAAGGGTGGCAAAGAATAAATAAGTAATAATTTTAAAAATGAAAGGTGACAGTTTTGGCAAAAGCTATGTCCTGTGCCTTTTCTTCCTTGGCTTAGTGTGTACTTTCATATGTACAAAAAATAGAAACGAGTTAGAGGACTATATAGGAAAATGGTGGTGCCATTGGTGGTGACCCTAGCTCCCTCATTTCTTTCTTTTTTTTTTTTTTTTTTTTTTTGAGTTGGAGTCTCACTCTGTCTCCCAGACTGGAGTACATTGGCCGCTCCCGGCCACTGCAGCTTCGACCTGCTGGGCTCCAGTGATCCTTCCACCTCAGCCTTCCGAGTAGTTGAAATTACAGGCATGCGCTACCACACCCGGCTGATTTTTTGATTTTTATTGTAGAGATGAGGTTTCACCAAGTTGCCCAGGCGGGTCTCGAACCCGCGGGCTCAGGCAATCCACTCACCTCAGCCTCCCAAAGCACGGGATTACAGGCTGAGCCACCAAGCCCGGCTAGCTCCCTCATTTCAGCACTCAGGAGTTGAGGAGAGCCACATACAGATCTCTGAAGCTAAGTTGGCACCGTGGTAATACAGATTTTTGTCCATGCTGCACACTGCTGGCTTCAGTCCCCATGACCATTTTCCTGACAAAAAGAGCAATGAGGCTTCATTCGGTTTTTTTTTATAAATGACATATCATATAACCTCATAATTTATTTGACTTCTTGGTACCTATTTCAGTAAAGGACATCTAAAACATCCATTTTTACAACTAAACCACAAAATAGTGATTATTCAAAGAGGTCTCTGATTTCCAATGGCATCTATCCAACATTTATCATGCACACCTACCATGTGCACCAGGTGCTAGGTTCTGGGGATATAAAGTAAATGAAGACATAATTACTACTCTTAAGGCATTTACATTATTAGGTGTTAAGCTAATAGTATCAGTCAAGTGCTTATGGAGCACAAAAAAGAGGTTGAGCTTTTCTGCCTAGGAGGGTTAAGGAAATGACTTTGGAGCTGGGCCTAAGAGTGTTTTATAAAAGCAAAAACGGGAAAGGGACTTTAGAGTGGAGAGAACAGTGTAAGTCAAAACCCAGAAGTTTTACAAAACTGCATGGAGTGCTTAAGGAAATACAAATCGTTTGTGGTAGCCACAGTCTACTGCACACAGGGATAAGCAGCAAATTCTTAAGAACCTTGCAGACTTCTCAAACCTCATTCACTATTAGTTAAGGTATCCAACTGTACTAGAGAACTAGGAGCACAAAAAGAGTTGCTAACTTCTTGTGAGTTTTTATAAAACTTTGATGGGAAGAAGATAAAAACAATACAAGGAAAGGGGTTTTTTTCTTCAAATTACTTATAATATTCTTTATAACTGATGAGTCACACATGCTTTACAGCAGTCTCAAAGATCTTACAAGAACCAAATTGCTCACTTACTGAAAACACATATGCTTGAGGATTGTGGTGCCATTGTATACACACTGAAACAATGATTTGCAAAATGGTTTCTTGGTGTACTAAAATACGTAACCTTAAATCACTGATTGGGTCCACTGATTAGCACTGGATATTTTCAAAGAAAATATTATATAATTATAAAGTGTTATCATTAGGCAAAGCTAAAAAAATCCAATTTAATGTCTTCATTAAGTCAAAATTTAACTGTCTTTACTCTCTATAAAGCATATAAGTATGAAAAAATATAAAGAGAGAATAACTACTGATCATAACAATCTAAGGGAAATATTTCACAAATTGCTAGAATGTATCATTTCAGTTGATTTGATTCCATTGCAGTTTATATGTCAACTCTAAATGGATATATATGTGTTTTTATATATCTAAGAATATGTTTAATGTTAATTTTAATATATGTGAGCTGGTAGAAATCCTTCAGCTACCATTTAAAATTGTTGATTCTATAAGAAGAGGCAAATTTTTCGTTTAATAACCACACAAAAACACATCTTAAGAGCTGGTTTAAGCCAAAATAGAGACAAATATAGGTCTAACCACAATAAAACTTGAAGTAAATTTACAGAATATAGTACATTGAACCTGACTAAATTGAAGCAGGACTCTAGACTAATACAATTCACTTCAAGAAGCAACTGCCCTTAAGTTCACTTTAGGATTCACTTTCCACCTTAGCCAAAAAGGCATATTCAGACAAAAAAAAAAAGGATCTCTTTAGGCCTACAGGCCCAGAAGACAGTTTGGCATTAACACCTCTAGTAAAAAAAAGCACACATATATCATAACAAAATTTCAAGTGCTTCTCATCAAAAATCACTGCATTGCAAAATGGTCATATATAGTGTATTAAGAGATGTCCCAGACAATAAGTAGTATCTGGGATTAAAAGTTATAAAAATTTTTAAATGCTTTGGGCCCTAAACTTTCCATTTTAAATCCTATAAATTATCTTGATGGAAATTACGTTAATATGTCACAATTCTGAACAAACCAGAAATATCTTTTGTTCAAATAACAAAATAAGAGGATACAAAGTACATAGCTCCGTGCCAGATCTGATCTCAATATCTCTTTCTCCAACAACTGTAGAAGAAAAACAGTGAGAATACTAGAGTTGTAAACCAAGGAATCCCTACTTCCTGTAGTTGTTGTTATAATAAAATGAGATAACATTTTATTCATTCCATTACTTCTGGAAATATTTATTGCCTTTCAGCTATGTTCCAGACACTTTTCTTATTGTGTTTTGTTTTTGTATATTGGAGATATTTTGCTTTTTTAATTATTTTCAATTGACATAAAATTGTACTTATTTATGTGGTACAGTGTGATATTTGAATACATGGACAGCGTGTAATGATCAAATCAGGATAATGAGCATATTCAAAACCTCTAACATTTATCATTTCTCTGTGTTAGGAACATTCAAAATCCACTATCTAATTATTTGAAAATAGATAATAAATTGTTGTTATTTATAGTCACTGTATACTGCTATAGAACACTAAAATTTATTCCTCCTATCTAGCTGAACTTTTAACCAGCCTTTGGCTATACCTCCTTCCCTCTACCCTTCCCATCTGTAGTAACCACTATTCTACTCTCTCTGAGATCAACTTTTTTTAGCCTCCACATATGATTGAGAGTACGTGGTATTGTTCTTCCTGTAAAAACTGACTTATTTCACTCAACATGGTGTCCTCCAAGCTCATTCATATTCTACAAATGACAGATTTTTATTCTTTTTTTTGACTGAAGAGTATTCCATTGTGTATATATACCACATTTTTTTTATCTGTTCATCTGTTAATGGACACTTAGGCTGAATCCATATCTTGGCTATTGTGAATGGTACAAACATGGGAGTGCAGATATCTCTTTGACATACTGATTATCTGTCCTTTAGATATATCCCAGTAATGGGATTCCTGGATCATACAGTAATTGTATATTTAATTTTTTTTTTTTCTTTTGAGTTGGAGTCTCACTCAGTCACCCAGACTGGAGTGCAGTGGCTGCTCCCGGCCACCGCAACCTCGCCTGCTGGGCTCCGGCGATCCTTCCTCCTCAGCCTTCCGAGTAGCCGGAACTACAGGCGTGCGCTACCACGCCTGGCTGATTTTTTGATTTATTGTAGAGATGAGGTCTCGCTGCCCAGGCAGGTCTCAAACCCGTGGGCTCAGGCAATCCACTCACCTCAGCCTCCCAAAGGCGTGAGATTACAGGCTGAGCAACCGAGCCCGGCTGTATATTTAATTTTTTTAAAGAAATTCCATACTGTTTTCTTCTTATATTGTTTTCTACTTTTAGTCCATTGTGGTCATTTAAAGTACATGACACAATTTCAAGTCCTTTATATTGTTTTAGACTTGTTTTTTGGCATAACATGATCTATTCTGGATAATGTTTCATGTGCCGATGAAGAGAATGTGTAGTATGCAGCTCTTTGATGAAATGTTCTGTAAATATCTGTTAGATCCCTCTTGTCTAAAGTACAGTTTAAATCCAGTGATTCTGTGTTAATTTTCTGTCTGTGTGATTTGTCCAATGATAAGAGTGCAATGTTGAAGTCACTATTATTATATTGAAGTTGATTTCTCCTCTTAGATATAACAATATTTGTTTTATATATTTGGGTAGCACACTGTTAGATGTATATTGTTTTGGAGTCTATCTCTCCTTATAAATCTAATAATATTTGCAGGGTGCTCCAGTATTGGATGGACATATATATTTGCAATTGTCATATCCTCATGCTGAATTGATCCTTTTATCATCATATAATGACCTATTTGTCTCTTTTTGTAGTTTCTGATATAAATATAACCACTCCTACTTGCCTCAGCTTTCTGTTTGAATGGAATATATCATTCCATCTCTTCATTTTCAGTCTACCTATATTTTTACAGGTGAAGTGAATTTCTTATAGACAGCATATAGTTAGGTCATTTTTTTAAAAAAAATCCATTCAGGCTATCTGTATCTTTTAAGTAAGGAATTTAATCCATTCACATTAAAAGTTATAATTGCTTAAGTGAGGACTTCTATCATTTTGTTAATTATATTCTGTTTGTTTTGTATATCTTCTGCTCTGTCCATCCTGTCTTTTTATTGTCATTATGATTTATTGTCATTATGATTTGGTGGTTTTTTATAGTGATATGGTTTGGGTTTTTTTCTCCTTTGTTTATCTGTTTAAACAGTGAATGTTATACTTTTGCATGTTTTTATGATTGTGATTATCTTCCTTTTGCTTCCAGATTTAGGACTTTTTGAGCATTTCTTGCAAGGCCAGTCTCTACTGGTAATGAGTTCCTTCAATTTTTTTGCTTGTTGGTTGGTTGGTTAGGTTTTGTTTTTTTTTGTTTTTTGTTTTTATTTATTTTGGAGGTGTGTGGTACATGTAAGGATTTACTGCATAAGTAAATTGTATGGAAGCAAGATTTGGACTTCTAGTGAGCCCTCTCCCCCCTAATAATGAACATGGTATCCATGGGTGGTTGTGTGCCCCATATACCCATCCTTCACCCCTCCTTTAGCAGTGCTCAGCGTCTGTTATTCCTGCCTTTATGTTCACATGCTCAGTGTTTAGTGTCCACTTATGAGTGTGAACATGCAGTATTTAGTTTTTTGTTTCTGTGATAATTCACTTAGAATGATGGTCTCCATCTGCATCCATATTACCACAAAGGACATGATTTTGTTCTTCTTTATGACTGTGCAGTATTCCATCTTGTATATGTACCACATTTGCTTTATACAATCCACTTTCTTTTTTTTTTTTTTCCTTTGAGTTGGAGTCTTACCCTGTCGCCCAGACTGGAGTGCAGTGGCCACTCCCGGCCACCGCAGCCTCGACCTGCTAGGCTCCGGCGATCCTTCCACTTAGCCTTCCAAGTAGCTAGAAACTACAGGCATGTGCTACCACACCCAGCTAATTTTTTGATATATTGTAGAGATGAGGTCTCGCCTGCCCAGGCGGGTCTCGAACCCGCGGGCTCAGGCAATCCACTTACCTCAGCCTCCCAAAGGCGTGGAATTACAGGCTGAGCCACAGAGCCCGGCTTATACAATCCACTTTCAATGGGCACCTGGGTTGGTTCCACATTTTTGCTAGTGTGAATTGTGCTGCAGTAAACATACACATGCAGATATCTTTTTGGTAGAGCAATTTATGTTCCTCTGGGTATACTCCCAGGAGTGGATTGCTGGATAGAATGGTAGCTCAACTTTTAGTTATTTGAGAGCCACACTGCTTTTCACAAAGGTTGAACTAGCTTACATTCCCACCAGCAGGATAAAAGTGTTCACTTTTCTCTATAGCCTCACCAACAAGTGTTGCTTTTGACTTTTTAATGATAGCCTTCCTGACTAGTGTGAGAATTCCCTCAGTTTTTATTGTCTGGAGAAGACTTTATTTCTCCCTCATTTCCAAAGGATAGGTTTTTTTTCTTGACTGGCAATTTTTTTCCTTCAGTATTTGAATATATTATCTGATTATTTCCTGGCCTGTAAGGTTTCTGTGGCGAAATCCACCATTAGTCTAATAAGGATTCCCTTATATACAACTTGACGCTTTTTTTCTGTTTTTATAATTACCTCTTTGTCTTTGATTTTTAACCATTTGAATATAATGCACCTCATGAATGACTTTTTTTTTAACATATTTTTTATTTTAAAATTGTGGGGTACAGTTAAGGGTTAGGTATACAAATATGCATCATTCAGGCACCCTTGTTGATAAGGGATGTCTCCCCGTCCCCAGACAGATATTGACTACCATTAATCCCACCTCCTTTCCCCTCCCTACCCCCCCCATAGTTTCCCACCATGTCAATCCTTTTCTTATAGTATTATGATAGATGTTCAAGGTCCACTATATGAATGAGAACATGTGATACACAGATCCCTGTTTCTGTGAGATATCACTCAGTATTATAGACTCTAGTTCCATCCAGGTTGCTGCGAAATTCATGATTTTGTTCTTTTTTATGACTGCGTAGTATTCCATCAATGGGGTATAAAATGTACCCCATTTTTTTAATCGAGTCCTCTGTTGATGGACAGCATGGTTGGTTCCAGGTTCTTGCTATTGTGAACAATGCTGCGATAAACATATGTGTGCAGGTAACTTTTTTATAGAGTGGTTTGAGTTATTCAGGGTATATTCCCAGTAGGGGGATTGCGGGGTCATATGGAAGGTTGATATTTAGAGCTTTTAGGAATCGCCACGTTGCTTTCCACAGAGGTTGCACTAGTTGACACTCCCACCAACAGTGTAGGAGTGTTCCCTTTTCACCACATCCTCTCCAGCATCTGCTATTTTTTGAGTTATTGATAACTGCCATTCTGACTGGAGTTAGGTGGTATCTCGGTGTAGTTTTCATTTGCATCTCCTTGATGATTAGTGAGGTTGAACATTTCTTCATGTGTCTGTTGGCCGCTCGGATGTCTTCCTTTGAGAAGTGTCTGTTCATATCTTTTGCCCACTTTATAGTGGGGTTATTTGTTTTTTTCTTTTCAGCATATTTGAGTTCCTTGTAGATCCAAGATGTTAGGCCTTTGTCAGACCTGCAGTTGGCAAATACTTTTCCCAGTTTGTGGGCTGTCTCCTTGCTCTCTTGATGGTTTCTTTGGCTTTGCAGAAGCTTGTCAGTTTAATGAGGTCCCACCTGTCTATCTTATCTCTTATGGCCCATGTGTTTTGGGTTTTGTTCAGGAATTAGATGCCAGTTCCAATTTCCATAAGGGTGTGTCCTGAATTTTCTAAGGTTCTTATGGTTTGAGCTTTTACATTTAGGTCTCTGATCCATTTAGAGTTAATTTTTGTGTATGGGGATAGATAGGGATCTTGTTTGAATCTTCTGCATGTGGTCAGCCAGTTTTCCCAGCACCATTTATTGAATAGGTTCTTCTCTCCCCAGTGGTAAGTGGTGGAGGCTTTGTTAAAGATGAGTTGGTTGAGAAATTGAGGTTTTGCTTCTGGAATCTCAATTCTATTCCATTGGTCTATATGTCTGTTCTTGTACCAATATCAAGCTGTTTTGATGATTGTAGCTTTATAGTAAAGTTTGAAGTCTGGTAGTGTGATATCTCCTGCTTTGTTTTTTTTTTTTTTTTGCTGAGGATTGTTCTGGCTATTCTTGGTCATTTGTGTTTCCATATGAATTCCTGTGTTGTTTTTTCTAGGTCTGAGAAGAATGGTGCTGGTAATATGACGGGTATTACAATAATAACAAACAGAGTCTGTTTGTTTATTATTGATGTAAAGAAATGTAAAGAAAAGAATTGTCTTTTGCACATTTGTTTTATACCCTGAGACTTTGCCAAATTCCTTTATCAGTGCAAGGAGGCTTTTGACAGATTTTCTTGAATTTTCAAGGTACACAGTCATGTCGTCAGCAAAGAGAGATAACTTGACTTCCTCTTTTCCTATTTGGATACCCCTGATCACCTTCTCTTTTCTGATTGCTCTAGCCAGGACTTCCAATACTATATTGAACAGGAGGGGAGAGAATGGTCATCCTTGTCTTTTTCCAGTTTTCAGGGGAAATGGTTCTAATTTTTGTCTGTTTAGGAGTATGCTAGCTGTGGGTTTCTCATAGATGGCTTTTACTATTTTGAGGTATGTTCCATGTATGCCTGGATGTTCAAGGGTTTTTATCAAGAGGGGGTACTGAATTTTATCAAAAGCTTTTTCTGCATCTAATGATATAATCATGTGGTTTTTGTTCTGATGTCTGTTGATGTATTTAATTAATCTACTGTCTTGCGAATGTTGAACCAGCCTTGTGTCCCAGGGATGAAGCCTACTTGGTCATGATGGATGATTTTTGAGATGTGTTGTTGAATCCGGTTTGCTAGGATCTTGTTGAGAATTTTGGCATCTATGTTCATCAAGATATTGGCCTGTAGTTCTCATTCTTTGTTGGGTCTTTACCTGGCTTGGGTACCAATGTGATGTTAGCTTCATAAAATGATTTGGGGAGGGTTCTATCTTACTCAATTGCCTGGAATACTTTCCATAGGATTGGTATCATCTTCTTCTTAAATGTCTTATAGAATTCTGCTGAAAAGCCATCTGGTCCAGAGCTTTTTTTGTAGGTAGTTTTCTTATTACATAGTCAATTTCCTTGATTGTTATTGATCTATTTAGGGTCTCAATTTCTTCTTGTTTCAACCTAGGCAGGTTGTGTGATATCAGAAAGTCTTCCATTTCCTTAAGATTTTCAAGTTTGTTTCCATACAAGTGTACATAGTAGTCTCTAATGATCTTTTGTATTTCTTCGGAGTCAGATGTGACTTCATCTTTTGTGTTTCTGATTGTATTTATTTGGGCTATTTCTCTTTTTTCCTTGGTCAGTCTAGCTACGGTACCATCAATCTTGTTTATCCTTTGAAAGAACCAGCTTTTTGTTTCATTGATTTTTTTGGAATATCTTTTTGTCTTCTATGTCCCGGATTTGGGCTTTTATTTTGGTGATCTGGATTCTTCTGCTGATGTTAGGGTTTTGGTGATCTTGTTTTTCCAGCTTCCTAAGGTGACTTGTCAGTCTGTTAATTTGTGATCCTTCCATTTTCTTCATGTGCATTTATAGAGAAATGAATTCCCCTCTTACTACAGCTTTCATGGCGTCCCAGAGATTTTGGTAAGATGTCTCTTCATTTTCATTTGTTTCCAGGTGTATCTTTTAATCTCTGTTTTGATTTCATTATTGACCTAGGAGTCATTGTTGACCCAGCATCATGCTATTTAGTGTCCATTTATTTGTGGGTTTGGGGGGAACCTTGTTGGTGTTGATGTTTATTTTTATTCCACTGTGGTCCAAGAAGGTACATGACAAAATTTCGATCTTTTGAAATTTGTTTATGCTTGATTTATGGCCAAGTATGTGGTCGATCTTAGAGTACGTTCCATGCTGTGATGAGTAGAATATATATTCTATGGTCGTTGGGTGGAGTGCTCTGTAGGTATCAGTTAAGTCCATTTGGTCAAGAGTCACATTGAGGTTCCAGATATCATTGCTGATTTTTTGTCCTGATGATTTGTCTAGGGTTGTGAGTGGGGTATTAAAGTCCCCAGCTATGATACTGTTAGAGTCAATATATATCTTTCTTGAGTTTTCCTAGAAGCTGCTCTATGAAAGTTGGCGCTCCTATGTTGGGTGCATATATGTTTAGGACAGATATTTCTTGTTGATGGAGTGAACCTTTTATCATTATGTAGTGGCCTTCTGTATCTTTTTTAATTTTTGATAGCTTAAATGGTATTTTGTCTGAATTAGGATCGCGACTCCTTTCTTTTGTGCTCTGTTCACCTGAAAATTTGTTTCCCATCCTCTTACTTTGAGTCTGTGCATGTTCTTTCTAGTAAGATGGGTCTCTTGAAGGCAAGATATTGTTGCCTGGTGATATTTTATCCATTTTGCCATTCTATATCTTTTCAGTGATGCATTTAGTCCTTTCACATTCAGGCTTATTACCGAAATGTGAGAGTTGATCCCTGTCATAAAGTTCTTATAGAGTTGTTGTTGTTCCTCTTTGTTTGTTGTCTTTCTTTTGGTTTTGGTGTTGTTTCGTGTGTGTTTCACTCTTTTCCCTGTACTCTTGTGAAGAACGTTGGTGTTCTTTTTTACTTTTCTTCTGTGTTTAGTACTTTCTTAAGTGTTTCTTGTAGAGGTGGTCTGGTGGCAGCGTAAGTTCTTAGGGACTGGATATCTGGGAAAGATTTTAATTCTCCATTGCTGATGAAGCTTAGCTTGGCTGGGTAGTTTATTCTTGGTTGAAATTGTTTATCTTTTAAAACTTTGAAGATAGGGCTCCAATCTCTCCTAGCCTGCAGGGTTTCTGTAGATAAATTTGCGGCTATTTAATTGGTCTTCCGTGGTAGGTGATCTGGCCTTTTTCTCTTGCTGCCTTTAGGATTTTTTCTTTTATACCTACTTTGTTTAGGCAAATTATTATGTGTCTGGGAGTTGGTCTTCTCATTTGTTGTCTTGCAGGGGTTCTCTGAATCTCTTGTGTTTGAATTTTTGTATCACTGATGAGATGAGGGAAGTTTTCTTCAATAATCTCATGGAATCTTTGTTCCAAGGTGTCCTCTGTTTCTCTTTCTGTTTCAGGAAGGCCAATTGCTCTTAGGTTCTTTCTCTTGAAGTAATCACTCATCTCTTGAAGGTTTTATTCTGTCTTTTTTTTTTTTTTTTTTTGAGTTGGAGTCTCACTCTGTCACTCAGACTGGAGTGCAGTGGCCGCTCCTGGCCACCACAGCCTCAACCTGCTGGGCTCCGGCGATCCTTCCACCTCAGCCTTCCAAGTAGCCGGAATTACAGGCATGCGCTACCACGCCTGGCTGATTTTTTGATTTATTATAAAGATGAGGTCTCGCTGCCCAAGCAGGTCTCGAACCCGTGGGCTCAGGCAATCCACTCACCTCAGCCTCCCATAGGTGCGGGATTACAGGCTGAGCCACCGAGCCCAGCTGTTCCGTCTTTTTAAGCTTCTTTTCTATGTTTTTGACAGTTTGGGTTAGTTCTATATTTTGGTCCTCAAGCTCTGAGATTCTTTATTCTGCTTGGGTAATTCTGCTTTCCATGCTTATCAGTTTGTTATTTATTTCATTTGCAGTATTTTTTATTACTGTTATCTCAGTTATCAACTCCTTCCTAGTTTCTTCTTGTCTCTCCTCAGTTCTTTTTAATCTGTCCATTAATGTCTTGATATCTGGGTTTGTAGTTTGAGACCAGTCATTCTGGGGGCTCTTCATTGTTTGCATTCCGAAGTCAGTTTTCTCAGTGTCTGCCCCCCCAGGCGTCAGGAAGAGACCCATATTCTTCTTTTGGTTTTTCTTCATTTGTGTAGAATTTTCTCTCTCTCTCTCTCCCTTTTCCCCCCCTTCTTTAATTCTGTTTTTCAGGGAAGGTGGGGTTGCTTTTTCTTCATTTGTTCAGTCTCCTGTTCTTCCTTATGAGGGTCCTCTGGCTTTGTTCACTTTAAGGCTTGTGTGTGGGCTGGGGGCTGTACTTTTTGCAGTTTTGAGGTTTAATTGAGGGGGAAGCTGTGATTCAGAATCGATCTGTTGATCCCAGTATCCACCAACAGGTGTATGGGCACATTGGCACCCACTTCCCACTGCCTTACAATCTGTCCTTGCAGCGGGGTGCAAGTTCGGTCCCTGGAACAAAAGGAGGTACGAAAAAGGAAAATAATGGAAGAACGGGGGATCAAGAGGAAGTTAGAAAGAGAGAAGAGTGAGAGGGAAAACAGACATACATACCAACTAATGGGTGAAAAAGAGACACAAGACCAGAAAAGAGTGAAAAACAGAGACACAAACAAAATTCCCTAAAGCATACCGGTAACCACACAAAGACAGTCCAATAGTATCATGCCTTTTGATGTGTTTTTCCCAACACAAACAGGTATTCTAAATCAAAATGCAAACAAAAGTGAGCAAAACAAACAGTCAAAATGATAAAATCACAAGTCAAAATAAGAAACCAGACTAGCTCTGGAATCTTTCCTGAGTGTCTAAAGTCTCTTCACCTCTGATCTCTAGCCTCTCCCCTTTGCTTTAATTGCAGGCAGATAGATTTACTCCCAGCTTGGGTTTGTTCCTTTAGCTTGCTTCCTGAGAGGTCTGCAACACTGAGTTGCCTGTATCTGATTCAGCATAGGGAAGGGACTTTTGTCTCCTGTTTAACGATGTTACCTTAGAAACCAAGGTGGAGGCTGCTCATAAGTGGGCGGGGCAATGCAAATTTCTGCCTCGAAAATGGGCAAGGTGGGCAGCTCATCTTTTACGGATCCTTTCTCTCCATCCATCTTTTCTCTTGGCTCGTCCAGGTCCGTGGGCATTCCACTATGATGGGCTGTGCTGGTGTGTGAGGCACCAGGGATCAGCGGCACAACTGGGCGCTGGATCTGGTGTGCCACCAGCAGCCTGGGGTGGAGGAGGGAACTGGGAGTTCTCTCTTCTAAAGCTGAGAGCGGCTGATCAGCACCTCCTTAAGATATACTACTCCCTTACACAATCATGGGGTCGCATGCTGGGTGCCTCAGCCATAATGGGACGGGAGCTCCAAAGGGCAGGTGGTGAGTGGTGACAGCAGCTTTGGGCCCCACACAGGGCACTTCAGCCACAAATGGAGCTGGTATCTCTGAGGGGTGGGCGCCTAGAGCCTCCTTGGGTGATGGCAACTTGAAAGAGGGCTGGGTGGGGGCCCAGAACCCAGGGTGGGGAGCTGGAACTCTGAGGAGCAAGCACTGGGCCTCTGGGCTGGGAGCCCAGTCAGGGTGGGAGCTGGCAGCGGCTGAGTGCTGGGCAGATCAGAGTAGCCAGCAAGGGAACCCAGATCTCCACAAGGTGGTATCCGAGGGCCTCCACAGGCAGTGACTTGGCGCCGGGTGAGATGTTGTAGCCGGAGAGGGAGCTGGGATCTCCTCGTGGCTGGGGCCAGGGACACCTATAGTGGAGCAACAGCAGCCAGAGGGCCGCAATGGCCGGCCTTGTGTGGGACCGAGGGTCTCCAGGCCTCGGACTGTGTGGCTGGCAGTGGGCAGGGGGGTGGGGGAAGGAAAGTAAGAGTCTTTTTGGGAACTCACATTCAGAGAGTCTCACAGTTCCACCTGTGCGGTTGCCACCTTACCAGAACTCCCCCATGAATGACTTTCTTTGTGTTGAATCTATTTGAAGACCTTTGAACTTCCTGGATCTAGATGTCCATATCTCTCCCCGGACTTGGGAAGTTTTCAGCTCTTATTTCATTAAATAGGTTTCCTTTGCCTTTTCCCTCTTTGTATCCTTCTAGAATGTGGATACTAGAAATATTTGCTTAATGATGTTCCATACGTCTTGTAGACTTTCTTCACTGTTTTTCATTCTTTAATTTTTTTTTTCTCCTTCTCTGACTGTAATTTCAGATGCCATATCTTCAAGTTCAGAGATCTTTTCTTCTGCTTGATCAAGTTGCTGTTGAAGCAGCTCTGCTGTTGAAGCTCTTTGTTGTGCTTTTATTTCATTCATTGAATTTTTCAGTCACAGGATTTCTACTTGATTCTTTTTATGGTTTATATCTCTTGCATTTCTCATTCATATCATGAATTGTTTTCCTGATTTTGTTGAATTTTCTATTTGTATTTTCTTTTATATTGCTGACTTTTCTTAAGATCATTATTTATTTTGAATTCCTTTTCTGGCAGTTTCCTGATTTCCTTTTCATTGAGATCTGTTTCTAATGTGTTTTGTTCCTTTGATGATATCCCATTTCCTTCCTTTTTCATAGTTCTTATTTCCCTGCTATCTGTGCTACCTGTAGAACTGTCACCTCTTCCAAACTTTGAACTACAGTAAGGTTTTCGTGTGCCAGTTGGGAAAGATATGGAAAGATGATTTTCCACACAGGTGCAGTGATATAATCTCCTTGCAGCTTCTTCAGCTGCATTGAATGTCAGCAATAACTGTGCATGCCTCAGTGGTCTAAGCCATAGAAGTTTGTGACAGTGGCATAGGTTGTTAATATTCTCAGTGTCAAGGGCTTTGGGGTCCTCCTATTCTTATTTTCTCCACAATGGGCAGACTTAGCTGAGGGAATCCCTCTTGGTGCCAGATCTGACACAACCTACAAACTGCTGCAGTGGCACTGGATTCAAGGTATGGTGCTTGGGGTGGCTGTGGGCCAGAGTTTAGCTTCAGGGTCTTGTGAACCTATTGTGGCAGGTGGGTCTTGGGGTGGAGGTTCACCCTATATGGTATGGTTGGGTATATGTTGTCCACAGAGCCAGGATCTGTGACTCTGAGGTTCCCCTGGCAGCTCTGGTCCAGGCTCCCAGGCTGTAGCTATGAGTGTACCCCTTGAGGCAGGTGACAGCACTGACCCAACTCCAGGAGAAAACAGATGATCTGGAGATTTGGGCCAGGGAGCAGGGCGCAGCTGTAATTAAGGAATCTGAGCCAATAGAGCTCAGTGGCAACTAGGGTTCCAGAAATGAGGCCCCATACAGTAGTGACTCTAGTAGTGGGGCTCAGCAGATCCCAGATTCTGAGGCAATGATTCAGCTCCCCCAAGAGATGTGTGCCTCAGAGGTTCAGATGCTAGGGGGTTAGTATAGCACTAGGGAGGCAAGGTACTAGAATTATTTGACCTGTAGGTCAGGGTGTTTTGGCTCAACCTGTGCTCTGTTTCACTGGGACATAGAGTACTAAATCAGCTCCCCTCTGAGATGCATAGTGGCTCAGCTCATCAAGGCATGTGCAAGACACTTTCTAGGCCTTGCCACAACAGAGCAATATGTCTGGGAAATGGATGATTTAAAAAGATTAATGTAGCAACTATTTCCAAAATCTAGATAGGATTAAGGGAAACCAACAAAAGAATCTGAAGCACCCAGGTATTAGCAGCAGCAAAATTCCATTACCACCCTCTTGGTCTAGAGGAGCAAAGGGGGAAAATAGTACCTGAACCTGAGAAGATTCATAGCTATGGGAGAGGACCACCCAACAGTAACTGTAGCCATCAGTAGTAGAGATGCCCTAATCATCACCAAAGTACAGTCCAGCTGGAAAAGAGCATGAGGAATGAAAACTCTACTTTTCTCTGCCTCTTACCCTCTAATCTCTTCTTGGTCCCTCTCATTGACTAAAATTAACCAGAAACCAGAATGTTAGGAGCTGGTTAAAGTCATCCATAAAGGTTAGCCTTGTGGGCCACAGCATAGGGCAGAGAATGATTTATGTCATATGGAGAGGCAAACAGAAAATAAAACACATTTTTGTCTTTATAGCACTTATATTCTGGAATATATATGCGCTTAACACTACCATGAATTCAATAAATATTAGTTATTGACAGTATTTTGTTTGCAGTAGTGATAGTATAGAGAGGAGAGTTTTAAGACTTTTCTAATAAATAAATGTTCAGTTTTACTTTGATTGTCCTTTCAGTGATGGGGTATTTTACCTTAACCATTTTCCAAAGTATGTAAGTGATTATTTTATTTTATTTTTGTGGTTTAAAAATAACATCAAATGTACTATCTTAACTATTGTTAAGCATACTCTTCAGTAGTGGTAAGTATATTCATGTTGTAGTGATTTTAGGTTTTTAAATACAATCATGCATCGCTTAACAATGGAGATACATTCTAAGAACTGTGTTATTTGGTGTTTTTTTACACTGTGTGACCAGATAGAGTGTACTTACATAAGCCTAGATGGTGTAGCCTACTATGCACCTAGGTTACATGGTATAGCCTGTTGCTCCTAGGCTACAAATCTATACAGATTGTTACTGTGCTGAATACTGTAGGCAAGTGTAATAGTGGCAAGTATTTGTTTATGTAAATATATCTAACCATAGAAAAAGTACAATAGAAATGCAATATTATAATCTTATGGGACCACTGTCAGATATGCTGTCCGTGGATGACCAGATCTTTATTATGCAGCACATGACTATATTTAGGAAGCATACATCTTTGGAAAGGTATCTTTTTTGGGGGGGATTAATATTGTCTCAGGATTTTCTTTTAGGGGAAATTTGAAGCATTTCTTTTCCCAACTCTGACCTAAAGCATGGCCCCTGACAAGTGACTCTTCTGAGACCAGATTTAATCTGTCAGGTGAATCTTACAGAAATACACATTTTCCCATGTTGCAAGAAGCTAGCAGGGCAGGTCCTGTCTTTTATACCATCCACACAAGAGCGTCAACAATGAAAATCTTGTTTTTCATTTTCAAAAGTAATACTTAACCCAGATCATTACAGACACTGGAATCATTTTTAAATGATTTAATTGCATTAGTTGGACTCTTATTAGTAATTGACAGGTGAGCCAATACATTTTAGAAAGATTTTCAAGAGCAACAATTAAAATATTTCTGGCTTGCCTTTATTTAATCAAAAAGTTTAGTTAATAAAGTACTACATTTCACAAGCATCAGAACTTCAATAAATTATGAAGGGTATGGTTTTTTGTCATTGTTATTCATAACATTATATGGCCTAGCACTTTTTTCTCACAGACTCTCAGTCGCTCTACATATATTAGGAAAATTCTCGTGTAAATGAGAGGCAATAGTGACAAATGTAAGCAGCAGTTCTTCCAAAGCAAAACAGCGCACCAAGAAAGACAGCTGACATCATTACCTAAAAGTACATATGAAGTCAGCTTAAATCCATTTAAAGCTTCTTTGGGGTGAGTGATCTGTTTGTGGGTAGCTTTTATACATTAGCCCAAAATAAGACCATAAGACTTTTCTTTTATGGTTTCCTTCTTTAAAAAGTCACATCCAATAATCTTCTTTTAGATAAAGTATTATAATTTCCACCAAAAAAAGTCACATCTCCTATAGACTTCTCCTTTGCAACAGCAAAGTAAATCAACTGTCTTTTCCATATTTGTATTTCCAGCCTACTCAGACAGTAATGCCAGGACAAGTCATGCGGGTTACAACAGGTGCTCCAATCCCCTGCGGTGCTGATGCAGTAGTACAAGTGGAAGATACCGAACTTATCAGGGAATCAGATGATGTAAGTCATCACCAGGTCTTCCCCTGCTGTTGTACATGTGACAGTATTATGTCACACCCATTTTCTGTAATGTTTGTGAGATTAACCCAGTTTTATTATGTTGGGATCTTGCATTGTAGTGTATGGGTCTCCAATAAATGCAAAATTAAGCTTGAAAATCCTTTGCTATAGAGGGATTTTTATGATCATTGCTGTTATTATATAGCAGAATTGGGATCACATTTGACCCAAGAAATTTTACCTGCAAGCAGGGAAAGAAACTACCTCAAGATAAAAGAGCAGAAATAGTAATGGCTGACATACCTTCTAGCTGAAAAGTTTGTCATTGAGACTAGCTTCTGATAAAACATGAAGGAATTCATGAAATCAGAAATGGATAGAGAAGAATCTAACAAAGAACACTTGGGCAAATTAGATATTACACTGAACCAAACATTTGAACCAGGTGATCCTTCCATTTCTGGTTTTCTATAATTCAGGGAAAAGCTGTGTCGCCAAATGGCATCCTGGAAATATTAAATTTATGTCAGTCCCCCTCCCCCATTGCCTCAAATAAAAGATCTTTTTGGGTCTAAGCAGGCCTTTATCTCACTAAAACTAGTGGTAAATTATTGAAACCAGAGCATAGCCCACTAATAAAAGTAGAACAGTTTCAAACTGAGGTTTTAATGACTGGCTGTCTTATTTGTTTTGTGAAGAAGTTGGAGATACATTTTAAAAGCCAAAGTTAAATATATGGGCCAGGCTCCATTGCTCATGCTTATAATCCCAGCACTTTGGGAGGCCAAGGTGGAAGGATCACTTGAGGTCAGGAATTTGAGACCAGCCTAGGCAACACAATCAGACCCTGTCTCTGCAATTAAAAATTATCCAGGCATGGTGGTACATACCTGTAGTCATGGCTACTTGAAAGACTGGGGTGGGAGGATCACTTGATCTCAGGAATGTGAGATTGTAGTAAGCTATGATTGTGCCACTGTACTCCAGCCTGGGGGACAGAATGAGACCCTACTTCTAAAAATAAACAAGTAAATGGAAACAAACATATTATTTTGGGCTGGGTGGATAGTAAAATGTGGCCATTGCTGAGAGACAGCCACTTTTCTTTTTTTTGATCTGGAGATTTCCTTTTTAATTAACTTTGCACATGTAAGGCTTATAAAATTCAGCTTTTGGCAACAGATCATATTGCATATGGTCAGAACTGCGCATGTGGATTTATTGGCATCAGGGAAGCCAGCAGAGCACTGAAATCTGAACACATGCATCCACAGACTGCCAGATGACAATACCCAGCTCCAGTGTCACAATAGTCACATTCAATATATGTAAAATTTATGATTGTCATTAATGTACAGAAATCTATCAGGCAAACTCTAAGTCCTTCACTAGAATTTGCAGATATTTGGGAAACTTGGCATGGTATTGAACCCATGATTCATAGGAACAGAATAAAGAGGTCACCTCCATGTATGTTCACTTCATTAGGAGATATATATATATATATATATATAATACACATACATATATTCCTTGAGAATCCTGTGTTTGTTATATTTTGAATTGGTATATTTTTAAGAGCATGAAAATTAGAGAAAATGTTTATTTATTTGGCACCAAACCCTCTAATTTTTCAGGAACCTGTGTTAGAAACTATAGTGATTTCAAAGGGCTTAGCAAGTGGTTTTCTGTTTTTCTATATTTGTATACATGCTGGGCCTATCTGATGGTAAAAGCATCTGAGTAGCTAAATTCTACTGCTCAGAAAGTCTATTAGATTATTCTGTTCGAAATTACATGACCTGCTTTTATTACAGGGCACTGAAGAACTTGAAGTGCGAATTCTGGTGCAAGCTCGACCAGGTCAAGATATCAGGTAAATTCAAAACATACAGAATATATAGTAAACTTTTATTTCTACATGATGAGAGTCTGGCTAGTATAAACTTGCAGCTATGGTAATTACTCATTAGCTTTCAGGGCTTTAACAAGCAAAATTTTCTGAATTACTCTTCCTGTATCTGACCTGCCTACTTTTTAATGAAGATAGTAAAGGCAAGCAAAATAGT
The DNA here is from genome assembly GCA_027257055.1 of Cephalopachus bancanus. NCBI lineage: Eukaryota > Metazoa > Chordata > Mammalia > Primates > Tarsiidae > Cephalopachus > Cephalopachus bancanus. Next base: position 2,916,614 of record JAPVLO010000104.1, read on the forward strand.
CAAAAGCAACATAATAAAGAAGTAAATTCCTGAACCTACTGATCCACAGTTAATCCTACCCCTACAAATCCAGAAGCACCCATTCCCACCCCTAGATAATCCAGAATTTGGTATCATCTCAGATAATCCCAGAACTGAGTATTTGCACAATTAGCTGATAGCACATCCCCTACTGACTACCAATAACAATGTAATAATCTGCTCATTAGATACAAAGATGAAGCTATTGTCCTACCATAAATAGTACATATACCTTAAAATTTTTTTTTTACAATGGAATATGTTTTCCCTGATTTTATTAATGCTAACTTGCTCACATCTTCTTTCTAACAAAATTACACTTCTCCCAGCTCTGTGGTAGCACACCAGTGTAACTTAAATGGTCCAAATGGAAATTACCTCTATTAACCTCATTAGCATTATTCTCCTTGCCACAAAGCTAACCAACTATAACTTTTTATCATTAATGCCATAGCTATTTTCATACAAATTCTTGCCTTATATCAAAGAAAGTTTGCAGTTGGCATATTTAACAATAATATAGCGCAAAGCAGTGTATAAAATAATTTTAAAATATAAAGTAACATATTCCTGTTTAGCCTTAATAGATACAAATTCTGTTTCTGTTTTCTGTTGTGCAATCTAACTTTTACAATTAAAAAAGCATAGAGTTTTTAGAATTTCCTTTCACTATTTTTCTACTGCCTCATTTCTTGACTTTTTTCTCCCCTTGAATGTCCTCCTCCTTTGACACTAAAGTTTTGCTCTGAGTTGAGAAAATATTATTTTTAGTCATACTGCTTATGCTTCTGCTTTGACTTTCAGACCCATCGGCCATGATATTAAAAGAGGAGAATGCGTTTTGGCCAAAGGAACCCACATGGGCCCCTCAGAGATTGGTCTTCTGGCAACTGTAGGTGTCACAGAGGTTGAAGTTAATAAGTTTCCAGTGGTTGCAGTCATGTCAACAGGGAATGAGGTAAAAAAAAAAAAAAAAATGTGGAGGGAAGAGGGCCTTTAAGATAAATGTATTTCCGACATTTGTTCTGTGTTGAAAATTGAACATTGTGGATTATAGATCTTACCAATGGGTCCACGTTCTTGTAATAGGGAAATAAAAAATTGACTCTAGGATAGTTCAAGCTCAGAAGATAAGAAGGAAGAAGAACTAGAAATTATGTATTAAGAAATGTTTCCTTCCATTTATTAGAACGAAATATTACAACCAATGACATTTCTACACACTCAGAACACATACACAAGGAATGTTAGCTGCTAGCTATTGGTATTAAACTGTGAAAACTCAGTACTTAGTTTATTAGGAGAATGGATTGTACCCATCCTAATGGGCCATCTTTGGATAGAAATTATATCAGTGATTCTGGATGCCATGGCTAGCCTTGTGACATTCCTTGTGATCTTTAATCACCAGGAGAGATTTGATAATCAATTTTTTTTCCTAAAGACAGTGGCATGCTATTCAGAATAAGTCAAAGTATCATTTCAGACCTGATTTAGAAAGGGAAATTTAGTCAGTCTCTTTCTGAGAACTCTTGGATAACTTCCTCAGTCATATATGCTGGAATTAAAGCACATGCACAAGACCTGAGATGTATCCCCAGAAAAGGTTTGAGAGGTCCCAGAACCTCTCTTGGTGAAGAGCTTCCCTTGTACAAAGACAGCCCATAAAGACTGATAGAAGTGGCTGTTTTTTGAAAAGCCCAAATCTCAGTTAAAAAAATAATAATCACAGTTTGTAAAAAAGCAGGAAAACATGACCCATTCAAAGGTACAAAATAAATCTCCAGAAACCAATCCTAAGAAGAAATGCAAAGCTCTGAACTACCCAAAAAAGAATTTGAAACAACTTTCTTTTAAAAAAAAAAACAAAAAACAAAGCAAGACTGGGTGCAGTGGCTCAGCCTGTAATCCCAGCACTTTGGGAGGCTGAGGTGAGAGGATTGCCTGAGCCCAGGGATTCGAGACCAGCCTGAGCAGTTTGGTGAGACCTCATCTCTACAATAAATCACAAAAACTAGCCGGGTATGGTGGTGTGCATCTGTAGTTCCAGGTACTTGGAAGGCTGAGGCAGAAGGATCACATGAGCCCAGTAGATCAAGACTGCGGTGGCCATGAGCATGCCATTGGACTCCAGCCCTGGGCAACAAGAGTGAGACTCCAACTCAAAAAAAAATAAAAAATAAAAACAAAGCAAGACTTTTGTTTGTCACAACAGTGTTGAGTGAAATATAATAGTATACTTATAATAATAAGTACCTGATTTTTATTGGCCCTCTTGAATACTGCCGTGTGTAGTGCCACCAGAATCAAGTATAAAATGATATATTTTTATAAGATAATTAAATAGTTTCTATCCTCTGAAACTGGAATATATTTTGTAAAGACTTCTTTACTCTGATATGTAAGACAACTTTCTTAAAGATAATCAATGTGGCTGGGCACGGTGGCTCAAGCCTGTAATCTCAGCACTTTGAGAGGCCGAGGTGAGGGGATTGCCTGAGCCCATGGGTTCAAGAACAACCTGGGCAACTTGACAAGACCTCATCTCTACAATAAAATCAAAAAATTAGCCGGGTGTGACAGTGCATGCCTGTAGTTCTGACTACTGGGAAGGCTGAGGCGGAAGGATCACCTGAGCCCAGGAGGTCAATGCTGGGGTAGCCATGAATGTACCACTGCACTCCAACCTGGGTGACGGAGTGACACTCCAACTCAAAAAAAAAAAAAGGATAATCAATGAGCTAAAAGAGAACACAAAAACCATTATGCAAAATCAGGAAAACAGTGCATAAACAAAATGAGAATATCAACAAAGAGATAAAAACTATAAAAATAAACCAAAAAAAAAAAAATTCTGGAGCTGAAAAAGACAATAACTGAGCTAAAAAAAATTCACTAGAAGGGTTCAACAGCAGATTAATTGGGTATAAAAAAGGACCAGGCTGGGCATGATGGCTCATGCCTATAATCCCAACACTTTGAAAGGCCAAGGTGAGAGGATTACTTCAGTCCAGGAGTTTAAGACCAGGCTGGGCAGCATAGCTAGACTTCATCTCTTAAAAAAAATTTAAAAATTAACCAGGTGTGGTAGTACATACCTATAGTTCCAGCTACTCAGGAGGCTAAGGCGGAAGGATCACCTGAGCCCAGGAGGTCAAGGCTGCAGTGAGCCATGATTGTGCCACTGCACTACAGCCTGGGCAACACAGTGAGACTCCCAACTCAAAAAAAAAAAAAAGAAGAACTAGCTAGCTTACAGACAAGTCATTTGAAATCATTATGTCAAGGGAGCAAAAAAAAATTCCTAAGCAAAAGTAAAGAGCTCCTAAGACACTAATGGGAACACTATAAAGCAGACCAATGCACTAGTCCCTTCTTATCTGCAGAGTATACATCCCAAGACCGCCAGTGGATGTCTGAAACCATGTATAGTACCAAACCCTGTATATACTGTGTGTTTTTCTATACGTACATATGTATGATAAAGTTTAATTTATAAATTATGTACAGTAAGAAATTAATAATGATAGAACAATTATAACAATATACCATAATAAAATTAAGCAAATGTGACTGCTAGTTTTCTCTCTCTCACAAAATATCTTTTTGTAGTATAATCACTTTTCTTGTCATGATGTGAGACAATACAATGCCTACATGATGAGATGAAGTGAGGTGAAAGATGTAGGCACTGTGATGTAGCATTAGGTTACTATTGACTTTCTGTGTTCCTAAATCTGTGTAACAATTACTGCAATAAATGGCTTGGTGTCACTCATTTGGGGGGGGCTGGAAATGCCCTGTCACCTGTTCTGCTTAGGTTATGCAAAACTTCCATCAGAGGCTCTAAGATCAAACTGAGAGACTGAAAAATGAATGCTAGAAGCTCAAATCCTTCCAGCATAATCAGAAACTATTGAGATTTTTAAAAGTAATTTCTTTGGCCTTACTTTCTATTAAAGAAAAGATAAATATAACTTTTTGTAAAATCTCTAACTTTGTGGTAGAAATAAGCCCTTCATTAACATTATTTTTCACTTTTTTTAGCAAAAGGCAAAAGATTTATTTGTTCTGAAGAGAAATCAGAGCATGCTCAGTGAGTGTGTGAGTGAGTGTGTGTGTGTGTGTGTGTGTGTGTGTGTGTGTGTGTGTGTGTTTCACTTCTTAAAATCTTGGAAGTGAAAATTTTCAAAAGTCTCTCTATGACCCTTGTAGTTCTTTGGGTTAGAGCAAAAGAAAAGAATAAATGATTTTATTTTGCTGATGGAGATCTAAATCAACATTTCAGATTTGCTTACTTCCCAATATAGGTGCACTAGTCATCTCCTAAAACTATTGATTAACCCCAAAACAAGCATTCTCTTCAATTTGATCTACACAGTGAAACTATATTTAGCGTCAGAAAGAAATTTTTATTAAACTGTTTGACACAATGAACATTCTTAATTGTGATTTACTTATATGCTTTGTTCATCCAAGTAAGCTCATGGAGTCTGAGAAAGCTGAGTAGAATTAGCCTGCTCATAAGTAACTGTTTAGTTAATAGGAAACTTTTTTAAAGCTATATTGCCATATTCTTTCTAGTGCTTTTGTAAGGCTGAACTAGTATTCCTCAGTTACTCCCCCAAAGCATACTGATAGTATTTTTTTAAAGCTCCCTTTTATACTCTAAACTATTTACTGGTGGTAGGGCAGGAGTACAGATGGTACTTATATCATGGAATCTAAGGAAGAGTTTGTGATCTTAGTTGCTTGCACTCAGCCCTGACTATTCTTGAAGAGACTTTGACTAATTCTGCATGACTTGTTCCCTGGCCTACTACACTAAATTATACCATGGCTTTTCAAGAGAATAAGGCTTCTAAATTCTATCGTCTCCGGTTCCATACAGCTTGACGTTCCTCACCTTTTCCCTTGCAAAATTAGCTGTTGTTATGACTTTATATGATCACAAAGTTTAGTTTTGTTCAATAGATGTTCATTGGATACCTCTGTGCCAGGCACTGTTTTAGAAACTGGCAAAAAAAAAAAAAAAGTAGAGATAAGTATAGTATCTCTCTGATGGTGTGAGATCCTCAGATACCAGAAAGCAATAGGCAAAAAAATTATTTATTTTCAGAGAGGCCAAAAGAAATTGCATTTACCTATGTGGCAAGGCCATAATTCACCAGTCACAGTGCAAGCTCTCTTTATATACTGGTTTTGGTGTCCCTTGGTATGTATGGTTTCACATATGTCCACTTCTTGAATCCAGTGTGGCACATTGGTAAGCAGGACAGTTGTCCTAGGCAAACCAAAGAATGTTATACAAGATAACAGTGTATACTATTTAAAACCTGCTCAGTATTTTATTACTGCATGAGCTTGTTAAGAATGAGGGAATTATTTCAAAATTAGGATTGTGGAGTTGTCAAGTATAGCTAACAGTGAATAGCTGATTTGTACAAACTGTACATGCTCAAAATCTAGGTGATACCATAAAGTGATTATGAGATTGTGTGCATACATTCCCAACCTCTTGCATTTGTTCAATTTATATATATTCATCATTTATTTACATTCTGAAATGCCCAGCAAGAGGGTTCTCTTAATTAAACATGCAGACGCACAAGATATGAATACACCAAATACACCATGCCTTGAACTAGTTTACTTAGAAAGACATTGAACAGAAAACTCAGCATCCAGCAGGGCAGCATCAGGCTTCTTCTTCAGTGGGACTAATCTTCTTAGCAGTCCACACAGTCGTCTACTAGCTGCTCTGTTTGTTCTTCAAGTGATAGCTCAGGTACCAGGGAGTAAGACTCATACTGAAGGAGTGTGGGAGCCACCCTGTCTTAGAAGCCCCACATCCTACATAGGATGAATATTTCTTCCAGCAATCTTAAGCTGTTTCCAGGGGCCCCACAAAGTAATCACTCAGTTATACATGTCACCACACTCGTAGAAGCCCAGAGTTGTGGCTTCCCACTAGGTATTTATAGTTCATGTGTAGTCCTTCCTAGTCCATACGCAAGTTACCAATCAGAGATTGTTACCATAAGAAACGTTGCCTACTAACAAATTTCATCTTTATCAAATTTCTGGGGAACAGATCTAGCAAGTTAACCCAAGGTCACGAGAATATGTGTTCTGTAGAAAGTTAGAAAACAATAATAAAACTGATTTAAATTCAGTATGCTTTTTGGTATCACCAGGCACTGGCAATTCTAAACGTTACTGACAAAACACTCCTCTCCACTGGGTAGACCACTCCTACCACCCCGCCCCACTTAACATGCCAGTCCTGTTCTGATACTAGGAATGCAGCCGCAAGCAAAACAGACAAAGTCCCTGCTCTTATAGAATTCATATTCCAATGGAAAGATTATCAGTAAACAAACAAAGATAAAGATAAGACAGTAAGGTGAGGCAGAAGATGTACATGCCTCTGTTGGATCTCCCTGGCTGAACTGGATTTCCCAGGCTCTCTTGTCAGCAATGCTCTACAGCAATTTTATGTCTTGTCATTAGGAGGCATTCACATGCTATTAAAAGGTAGAAAAAAGCAGAAGTACAACACCCTCTCAATAACGTCACTTTTCCCTGACAGCCCTACAGACAGTGACTACTTCTTTCAGTCACTGATCTTTGGTAACACACTTTTCTCCTTTTTTTCCTCCAGTCTTTCCAACACATTTGTAACCAGTTTCCATTATTAAAAACTCCCTTCTCCCATCCCCACCCCGCCCATTTGAAATACTTACAGGAGTTTTGGTTTTCCTGTCAGGACCTGACGGATGGAGTCTTCTATTACAGACAGGGTAATCAGGCCTCAATGATGAGGTAAAATTTGAGTGGAAATCTGAAGGCATTGATGGGTATACGACATGTGAGGGAATAGATTCTAGAGAGAGGGAACAACAAATGAAAAAGCCTGAGGGAGGGTGTATGCTTGTCGTGTTTGAGAAACAGCAAGGAGGTCAGTGTGGCTAAAGTATAAGAGGCAAGGAGCAAAGTGAAAAAGGAGACGAAATTGGAGAAGCACAGAGCGAGGTCATTGTATTCTAAATGGCCAGTTTGGGAAGGGAAACATAACGTGGAGCATAACGTGTCTTAATTTTAAGATGTACTCTGGCTTCTATATGGCATCTAGGGAAGGACAAGAGGAAATGCAGGGAGACTAGTTAAGAAGGCTATGCAGTACTTCAGTGAGAAATTTGGACCAGAGTCATAGCCGTAGAGATGGTATGAGGTCATCAAATCCAGGATATATGTTGAAGGTAAAGCCAATAGAACTTGCTAGTGAATTAAAAGTAGAATATAAGAGAAACTAGAGAGTCCATCCTACATTATTTCCCTTTGAATTTGAATACTCTAGATGCCTCAGATAAGTAGAATCTTATACCATTTGCCTTTTTGTAATTGGCTTATTTCATGTATCAAAATGTCCTCAAGGTTGATCCATGTTGCAGCATTTGTCAAAATTTCCTTCCTTTGTAAGGCTGAAGAGTATTCCATTGTATGCACATGCCCCATTTTCTGTATTCATGCATATGTTGATAGACATTTGAGTTCCTTTTGCCTTTTAGCTGTTGTGAATAATGCTGCTGTGAACAGGGATGTGCAACTATCCCTTCAAGACTTTGTTTTCAGTTCTTTTGGACATATGCTAATCTATTCTCAATATAAAGACACTCGATTGTAGTAATAGATTACTTATAGAAAAACTAGAAAATACAAGGAAGTATTAATTCATTTACTTAGTATATATTGACTCTACTATGTGCCAGTGTTTTAGTTTCTGGAAATACAGTGATAAATAAAAAAAGGAAAGCCTCTGCCAACTTTCTGCTATATTGCATCCAGGCTTATTTTAAATAGTATGTTACAAATATCTTTCAGTGTCAGTAGTATATATCTGTAATCTACCTTTGATAGCTGCATAACAATGTTAATATGACTCTCTCATAACAAACTTAATGAATTCACATTAAACATTTAACTTGATTACTATTTTTCACAATTAAAACAATGATTTAAAATAGACAATGTGAGCATTCACATTTTTTGCTTATTTCATTGTTGTATTAAATTCATAGTATTGCTAGGTACAAGGGATATGTACTCTTGTACATACTCTTCTTTAAGAGTATGTATTACTTAATTGTCTTCAGAAATATTATACTGAGTCACCCTCCCTTAAATATTGAAAAGTGCCTATTTTTCCATACCCTCACGAATAATGCGTGTTATTATTATTTTTTTAATCTTTGTATCAGTAGACCTACAGCAATGACTTGTTCTTAGGTATTATCTTCATTCATCAATTCAGTCATTAACTTGTTGATGTGTAGTACATTTCAGACCATTATCATTGTAGGCTATCTAGTCAGACTTCATGTATATGCTCATTTCTTCTCATTAAAAACCAGGCAATTTTAAATCCTATCAGTCGGCCGGGCTTGGTGGCTCAGCCTGTAATCCCGCGCCTTTGGGAGGCTGAGGTGAGTGGATTGCTTGAGCCCGTGGCTTCGAGACCCACCTGGGCAGCGAGACCTCATTTCTACAATAAATCAAAAAATCAGCCGGGCATGGTAGCACATGCCTGTAATTCCAGCTACTTGGAAGGCTGAGGTGGAAGGATCTCCGGAGCCCAGCAGGTCAAGGCTGCAGTGACCAGGAGCGGCCACTGCACTCCAGTCTGGGCGACCGAGTGAGACTCCAACTCAAAACAAAAAAACAACAAAAAAGATTTTTCCCGGCTCCCCTCAATTCCCCTTTTAAACACAGCAACAGGGCAATCAGACTCCTTTGAGCAGTGTAAGTGTGTTTTAAACCTACAATGTGCTCTTCAATAGTATGAAGACATGCAAAGAGGAAGGACAAGTACACCTGCCTACACAATAGAAAACTGCAGCTGATTAAACAGTTTAAGGAAACAAGGTAGCAAGAAAGCTTTCATGTGTTTTAAATACAAAATTATATATGTACTTATGACAGATATACAAAACAATATAAACCTATTCCCATAGGGGAAAGAATGGAACGCAATCAACCTTGGGAAGTTGTGTTATATCAGAAAATCCTCCACTTCCTTTAGGTTTTCAAGTTTATTTGCATCTCAATGTGCATAGTAGTCTATGATAATCTTTTGAATTTCTTCTGGGTCAGTTGTGATGTCACCTTTTTCATTTCTAATTGTGTTTATTTGGATTTTCTCTTTTTTTTTAAAGTCATTCTGTCCAGGGGTCTGTCAATCTTGCTGATTCTATCTATGATAATTTTGTCTTCTCTGTCCTGCAATTGTAATTTTATCTTGGTCATCTAGATTCTTCTGTTGAAGTTAGGATTTTGGTTATCTTGCCTTTCTAGCTCATTAGGTGATGTTAGGCTGTAGTGATCTTCTTGTTTTCTTGATGTGTGCATACAATGCTATGAATTTTCCTCTTAACACTGATTTCATAGCAGCCCAAAGATTCTGGTAAGATGTGTCTTTTGTTTGTTTGTTTGTTTCCAGGTATTTTTTTATTTTTGTCTTGATTTCCATGTTGACCCAGAAGTCATTCAGCAGCATGTTGCTTAGTGTTCATGTCTTTGTGTGTTTGGGGGGATCTTGTTGGTGACAATATTTATCTTTATTTCACTGTGATCTCAGAAGATGCATGGTATTATTTTCAATCATTTGGTATTTCTTTATGCTTGATTTATGTCCAAGAATATGATTCATCTTGCAGTATGTTCCATGCTCTTATGAGTAGAATGTATACTCTGTAGTTGTTGAGTGAGGTGTTCTGTAGATGTCTGTTAAGTCCATTTGATCAAGCATCAAGTTGAAGTTCCAGATCTGATTGATTACCTTGATGATCAATCTAAAGTTTTTAGTGGGGTATTTAGGTTCTCAACTATAATTGTGTGACAATCAATGTCCTCTCTTAGTTTTCTTAGTAGTTGTTTTATAAAATCTGGTGCTCCTATGTAGGGTGCATATTTGTTTAGGATGACTATTGCTTGCTGGTGGATTGAATGTTTTATTTTTATATAGTGTCCTTCTGTGTCCTTTTTAACTTTTGATGGCTTTAAGACTGATTTGTCTGATATCAGAATAGCTACTCCTTCCTTCTTTTGTTTTCCATTCACCTGAAAGATCATTTTCCAGCCTCAAACTTTGAGTCTGTGGGAGTCCTTCATAATGAGATGAGTTTCCTGGAGGCAGCAGATTACTGGATCATGCTTGCTTTTGTATCCAGTTTGCCTCTCTGTGTCTCCTCAGTGGTGCATTTAGCCCATTCACGTTCAGGTTGGTTATTGAAATATGAGTTTATCCATACCGTGAACTCATATGTTTCAAAGGTAAGATTAATGACTGTTCCAACAACTTGCTTCAATTTCAAATTCAGATCAATCCCTACCCAATCCCAAACTCTAGCACAACCAATACCATAAACATACCCTCTGTAACTTGTCCTTTAGATATACTACTGAGACTCTTGTCAATATAGTACCATCTCTTTCTGCAAATTTAATACCCACCTAAAAAAATTGTTCCATTGCTTGCTTTGTTTCCTTTTAACTTTTGTTATGTGTGTGTTTTCATTTTTGTAAGTGCTCTGTATGCTGTAATTCTGTGTTTGTATTTTTGTGATGGGCATAACTATTCTTTTTTGTTTGTTTGTGTTCAAGACCTTCTTAAGCATCTCCTAAATGGCTGGAGGTGGCATATTATCTTAGGAATTGGGTGTCTGTGAAGGATTTTAATTCTCTGTCACTGATGAAGCTGAGTTTGGTGGGGTAGGAAATTCTTAGTTGAAATTGCTTTTCTTTAAGAATGTTAAGAATTGGACTACAGTCTCTTCTGGCTTGTAGTGTTTCTGCAGATAAGTCTGGAGCAATTCTGATGCGTCTTCTTCTGTAGGTAGTCTGACCAGTTTCTCTCACTGCCTTTAGGATTTTTTTTTCATGCTTACTTTGTGGAGGCTGGTTATTATGTGTCTAGAGGTTGGTCATCTCATGTAATACCTTGCAGGAGTTCTCTGAATCTCTTGTGCTTGAATGGTCATATCTCTGGCAAGCAGACAGAATTTTTAATGGCAATTTACTGAAAGGAAGTGAGTCTTAAGCCTTTGGTATAGTGTTTAAGGAGTATAGAACATGGATGGCCATGGATTTGCAGACTGGGAGGTAGCACTGACTAAAACTAAAGGGGAGAAAGGCATGAAATTAGAGTTTAAAAAATATTATCTCAGTACCTGTGTGCTACTTAGCTGCAGACATGTCAAGACCCCCATAAAAGACCACCAGAGAAACCAATGGATCATTTTTTAAAGTGGGTATTAATTTTACAGAAAGGAATGGTACTATATTGACAAGAGTCTCAGTAGTGTATCTAAAGGGCAAGTTACAGAGGGTATGCATATGGTATTGGTTGTGCTAGAATTTGGGAGATCTGGGTAGGGATTGATCTGAATTTGTAATCTAGGCAAGTTGCTGGATCAGTTATTAATCTTGCCTTTGGAACATATGAGTTTGTATGGAGTTACTATTAAATCAAATTATCCATGTTGTTTTCTTAGAATATGTGGTCTGAATGAGCTAATGTTAAAACAATTTCAGCTAAGATTATTTGTGTCCCATGTCATGGTTTGGAAGAATTTATCTGTTTTACAGGTTATAGTACAGTTTTAAAAATTGTAATTTTGAATCCTTTTCTCAATTCCCCCACTTCTGCTCACTTTCAGCCCAAATTAGACCATTATCTTCTGGAGATGTGTCAGTCTAGATTGGTTTACCTTTTTGGTGGACCATGATTAGGTTTTAGGTTTTCTATCATTGTCTTGCTTTCTATAAGTATTATGCCTTTATGTTCTCTCTACTGCATGATAATTTGTTTAACTATATAGCTTAACAAATCCAAAGCAACACATAAGGCTCTAGAGATTACTTGCAAAGCATTGAATGAAAATGTAGGGCCAGGAGAAGATGGATTAGAATGTTCTTAAGGATTGAGGCCTGAGCAACCTCTTTCAGATCCCCTCCCACTGTGGGAGCTTTTCTGTCTTCTTAATAAATCCTACTTTCAAAAAAAAAACAAAAAAAAAATGGATTGAGGCCTTTGGGGAGAGAAAATGGACTACAAAATGGGAAAAAAAGAATCCAAAGCAAACTGTTTGAAAATTGGGAAGACAGTGGCACCATTGACAATGCCAAAAACAAAAAATTGAAATTAATTTGTGGTAGATAGGAAAGTGAAAGGTATGGAGATTATGGGTTATGTTTCATTTTTTTCTTTTGAGTTTTAACTGTAACAAGTTTCAGGCATCATTCCCAAGATAACTGGAAGTATAAGATAACAGAAAATAAGAGATTGTTTTTAGAGGGGGAAAATTGCGAGTTTATTGTAGTATATTCAGCCTATGTTCTTCCATCTAATTCTCTATTGTTTTCTTTGAAAATACTTAAAATGTACTGTAAATCCTACACCCTCATATAACTAGATACTGTGTCATTTTGTCAATTGTACTTCATTGGAACATCCTTACATAGAATAGTTTTCTTTAATTTTCTCCAGAGACATAACATTAGATACTACATTTCTAAAGATTTCAACTGAGTTCAGAGTTACAGGAGTATGGGTATGTATAGCTAAGTTTAACTTATTTTATAACATTGATCCCACTTCAGAAAAGAGATCAAAATCATCAAAGAAAAGATAAACTTGTTTTCTTCAGACTTGAGGATATAATGTCATAAAATCTCTACCTTAGATTTTTCCATTGAAAGACAAATTAGAAAATAATACTGAGATGAAAAAAGATAATTGTTTGGCCCAGTAACTAATTACAGACCCAGTATCTCTCCTGAGCATTATTGTCAAATTGTAGCCCAAGCTGGCATAGTATTTGGTCTGCTGTTCAGTCACCATTGAAATTCTTCCTTTTTTTTTTTTTTTCTTACTTCTGTAAGAACATTTTCTCATCCTCCTATACTTTCAAAATTTAATCAAAGATCTTTTGAGCATATACTTTCTACATGCCAGATACTATTTGTAGTTAGCTAGATATGCTAAACACTGCTTAGCAGATCTTTTTTTTTTTTTTTCATTAGCAATAGGCAACATTATCCTAAGAGAATAATTTGTGGTGCTTTTTTTTGGTTTTGTAGCTGCTAAATCCTGAAGATGACCTCTTACCAGGAAAGATTCGAGACAGCAATCGTTCAACTCTCTTAGCAACAATTCAGGAACATGGTTACCCCACAATCAACCTGGGAATCGTGGGAGACAAGTAAGTATTGGACTTTATTTTGGAAAGTTGTTATTATACAGATGGGAATTTTTGGAGTACTAACTAGGTGGAGTGGAGTTGCTGCTAAAGAGACAGCAACTTAATACCATAATTTTCACTTATCTTATTCTTCAGAAGCCAAAGAATTATAGCAGTGTCTGTGTCCTTCAGTAGTCAACATTTTCTTGGAATCTCTATGTCAACACGATAAATATTTTACTTTCCTATGAATGTGTCAAGTTTACAAGAATCTTTTTTAATAGTGTTAGCTTTATTCCAGTGGAGCTAATGGTGATAGTGTTATTCCTATTCACACTTTTACTTCTTTCAAGAAAGATGAGAAAAACATAGGCGAGAAGAGAAAGAGAGATTGTCAGAATTAGCACTACCTGATTCTTTATAAGTACAATTGTTTTCTGGGACTTTTGTATTGATTTTTGTATCATTATGTAACCCAAGTTTCTCCAGGCCTCATGCCCTTGAAAGTACAAAGGGAGGTACGTTAACTGTAATTGCCCATCTTTAAGAGCATATTACCCCTATCTTCTAAATTAATGTAGCCCTTTGCTAAATTCTCCAAGTATTTCTGTGAATCGCCAGTGGTGTATCACATGTGATTAAAAACAAGACTGCACTTTCTGAGCTTCCCACTACCACATCACACTGCTGCTTGGCTGGTTTTCCCCAGGCCCTCTTTCTAGTTCACTAGGGGTATGCCTGCTTTTAGTGATAACTCAGACATCAAACTGGTAGAGACAAATCTGACTGATGAGTACCATGATGTATCTAATCACCCTTCTCTTACTACCGACTTGTTACTGAGTAAAGCTCATTATGCATGGATCCTTCTTCCCTTAAGATGAGTGCTTTCCCAGAACTCAACTGTGCTTTTGAAGAGCTCTGCTCTGCCACTTCATGAGGTGTGCTATGAACTTCATCTCAGGCTCAAACTGGACACAGTCCAAACCTTGGGCACAGTATCTTGCCAGTAACCTGAAAAGAAGTAGCTTTTGTTATCTCACTTTTTGAAGTTCTCCTTTCCTCCTTTTTTCTTTCTCTGAGGACATTGGAGTAAAGGCTGTTTGGTATATTTTCAAATGTCATTCTTTTTAAAATCTTCACCATTTGTATTTACCTGAATGTTTAATTCTAAAGAAGTTCATCATTGAGTAACCAACCAATGTAGTACCCATCCTGGTTACCTAGCATCACCCTGACCCAGGGTCCTAGTCCTAGAAAGGGAGTAGCAACTATCCTGATGCAGACATAGCTTTTAAAAAAACCAAAAGCAACTTCTGAGAAGAGATAGGATGAATCAAGGTATTTAAATCACAGAAATAAGGCAAGTAAGGCCTGAAACTCCAGAGAACAAAATTACCAGATTATTTAGAGTTGTTTCCTACCCACTGATGGTTCTGGCCCTGCCTCTAAGTATATTAACGTACTCTAAGAGATATTATAAGGTAAAAGATGCTTGTTAATCATTTTTACCTTAAACTGTTCTGTACTATAATCTGTCCATTCCACCTCATATTATTGCACTTTTGTATTTAAAAAAAAACAATTTACTTAGTATACTACATATATTGCTATTATCTTACTATAAAGGCCAAAACACCATTGAAAGGCTCATATGTTGGTATGCTAACATTTAATTGCCTGGGGTCCACACTATTGATTTGTGGTAGACATTTTCCTTTTTTTCTGGTGAACATTTTCTAATAATTAATGTTGATATCATGGTTCACTCCAAAATGTACCTTGAAAACAATATAAAGAACACCAAACTATAAGCAGGTATAGGCAATTCAGAGGATGTACAAATCTCTAGCATATACCCTTTTATTTGACAGCAACATCTTGTATCAAACAGAACAGTTTTCAAAATAATGGCGTAAAACTAGGCTTTCTCAGTCTTAGAATGCTATATTGAAGAGGTCCAGAATGAATGATTTAGAATGCAGAGGTGGAACGTGAGAGGAACGAATTAACTGTTCTAATGGAAATCTATGCTGGGAGTTTAGCAAAGGGAACAACGTACGTGTAATCTATAGCCTGTTGATACTCTGTGAAGGTTCCCCCCGTTTGTTCTTCTTCTTCCTATGTAGCCCCTTGCTAAGGAAAGCAAATATTGTTATATGGAAGCCTCTGTGTGAAGCTTTCCAGGGAAAATAAGAAGTCATGGGAGAAATTCTACCCTAGGTTTAAAACAGGGGAGAAATGGCTCAAGAATGTCAGCCAGCACTGAACTCTTACTCAATTGTGACAGACAAAGGTAGCAATAGAGTGACAGCTCTATTTGTGTCATTAAAATGACTGAGTCTGGTTTTTAAATTCTATATGATTCTACTTCTCAGCTTCTTACCACCTACCATAATTTTGACAATCAATGTAAAATATAGAGTTAGACTGTAACTATCTGGATTGAGCTGGGATGGTTTACTTTTGCTTATTGTATCTTTTATTTGAAAAGAGATTAAGGCCGGGCTTGGTGGCTCAGCCTGTAATCCCAGCACTTTGGGAGGCCAAGGCAAGTGGATTGCCTGAGCCTGCGGGTTCAAGACCAGCCTGGGCACGTTGGCGAGTCCTTGTCTCTACAATAAAATCAAAAAATTAGCCGAGTATGATAGCACACGCCCGTAGTTCCATCTACTTGTAAGGCTGAGGCACAAGGATCACCGGAGCCCAGCAGGTCAATGCTGGGGTGGCCGTGAGTGTGCCACTGCACTCCAACCTGGATGATGCAGTGAGACTCCAACTAAAAAATAAATAAATAAATAAAAGTGATTAATTTAATAGCATTATGCAGATTATAAGAGAGGTGCTTCAACTACCTGAGAGTTGACAATTATATTTGAAAATCATTCATTTATAGATGTTACATATAAATTAAAATATATTTCCCAAGACATGTTTTCTCACACTGTTTGGAACACCATATTATTAGGGTTCCTAGTCTTTTTCTTTAAAAAGGCAAATTTTGAAACCCAGAGATGTTAATTAACTTGCCCAGCATTATACAACTAGTTAACAGCAGAGATGGAAATGGAATCTAAATTTCTTGAGATTAAAAATCCATAATTCTCTTCTATCATTATGAAGACAAGATATTATATAAATATGTCAGAAGAGTAATATTCGTATAGGCTGGATTAGTTAGAAAGACTGTTATAAATTCTCAAGTTTCAAGGAAGAACTTGAAGAAAGAATAGAATTTAAATAGGAAAGGGGTTATTTTAATCAAAGTAAGAAACAGAATGAATAAAAATAGAGAAGTAGAAACAAATACTGTATAGAGAATTAGAAATAAATAGCTACTCAAGTCAGAACAAACTGATTAGAACAAGTTCAGATAGTAAGAAAATGCAGGTAAATTTGGTAGAAATTTGAGAATAGATTTTGAAAGGTTTTGCAGTTTAGGCAGAACTACCAAATTCAGTTAAATGTGAAGCTTTTTTTGTTTGTTTTCTAAAGCAGAATTGACAAACTATTATTTTAGAAAGATCATTGGACGTAGATGTATCACATGGGCTAATGTTGGCTAGAAATAAGAGAACGATACAATTTGTTTATTCATTGTTTAATCAGTCATCAAGAAGTACTGATTTTGTGCCTGTGTGAATCACCAGGAGATCTCATTGAAAATGCTGATTATAATTCAGCAAATCTGGAGTGGGCTGAGATTTGCGTTTCTAACAAGTTTGGAAGTGATACCAAGCTGCTGGTCTATAGATCACAGGAAGTAACAATAATGTATTAAATTCAGTCATGCATCTACTATGAATTTGAAGCCAAAGGCCATTGAGGATACAAAGTTGAATCATAGATCCTGCTTTTGAGGAATTGCAGCTTAGTAGTAAAACATTTTAGAAAGTCCCAGTCCTTAAGTTCAAATTAAAAGTAGAATTAAAAAGAAAGAATAAGCCAGGCTCGGTGGCTCAGCCTGTAATCCCAGCACTTGGGGAGGCTGAGGTGAATGGATTGCCTTAGCCCGCGGGGTCGAGACCCGCCTGGGCAACTTGGCGAGACCTCATCTCTGCAATAAAATCAAAAGTCAGCTGGGCGTGGTTGTGCATGCCTATAGTTCCAGCTACTTGAAAGGCTGAAGTGGAAGGATCACTGGAGCCTAGCAGGTCGAGGCTGCAGTGGCTGGGAGCGTGCCACTGCACTCCAGTCTGGATGACAGAGTAAGACTCCAACTCAAAAAAAAAAAAAGAATATTAAAAATAAAGAGAAATTGTGACGGCACGGAGCAGAACTGTGTCAGTGTTGATCTATCCTCATCCAGATTACAAAGCTTCGAAATGGAATGTGTATGTAATCCCAAGATGCCTGAAAAACTCAGCTGTTAGGCCTCTTTATCATAATTTTATATTCCTCTCTAGCAACATACTATTATCACATCTTTATCCTCCATTTGCCACTTACTCTTTATTGGCTTTTAGTAGCTTTTTCCTATGCTTATTCCCTAATCATAGGTCTCGTGGCTCACCCTTGGGTTTCTGTCCTTCTAATTCCTTATGCTAATAACTTCCAAATCTTATGTCCCCAGCCCAAATAGGAAACTAGTCAAACCTAGATATTCCAAATTGGCACAAAGTTATGTGAGTTTATATACTTTTAAGCACAGTTCCATTTCTACCTTAAATGTGGGACAGTAGATCCTAGTTTTCTTTTCCTTATGGTGGTTCAGTAACCTGTTAGCCTCCTTTTGTCTTCTTTGGCAGCTTGAGCTACTGTGGGAGAAGAGTTGAAGACAAAAGAGGAAGTTTGATAGGTTAATAAGTACAGAGTGCTATATGTGCCAGCCAAGATAGCTGTGGCCAGAATGTAGTTGTATTTAGCTTTTTTTTTTCTTTTCCTCAGTTTCCTGATAAAACTTCTTTGAGAAATTGCTGTCTTGTAAGGCCTAAACAGGGTAGGAAAATGATTTGTTAGTATTGGGCCGGGGTTGTTTTTTTTCCCATCTGACAATAAGCTCCATGAAGACTAGGACAAAGTGTGTCTTGGTAACCACTATGTCCACAGCACCTAGTAGATGTACTTCAGACAGCTCTGCCATCTTTTCCTATACCATTCTCTTTCCATAAAACCTAGAAACTTCCAACTATACAATTATCTAGAAGAATATTACAGGGTGCCTTCAAAATAAGTCCATTCTGCAGAAGAATGAACTCAGTGGAGAAAAAAAAAAAACCCAGGCCATGGAGCAGGACCGAAAGTATGGCACTGACAACAGAGCTGCATTTGTACCTAAGGCATATCCCTCCAAAATGCACAGTGTAAAAGCTTTGTGGCTGGGACGATTCATTTTTTTTATTTCTGAAGAAAATGGTTTTGTTGGGGGATTCCAAATGGATCTAGCAAAGCTTTTCATTTACAAAATTGGAGAGCTGCTTCCTCAGGCTTAAAAACAAGATTGTACACATTTACCTCTTGCATATAACAAGTGATAATCATGATCCAGATTCATAGAATCTACTTGAGGAAATTTTTTTTAATAAGTTCATCATTAATTGAGTTTATATAATCCCTAAAACTAATTTTAACTATTGAGTTGTTTATATTACTACATCAGCGTCATGACAGCTCAGTAATATAGCTTCCAAACTGCGACTTGGGCCTTCTACCCTTTCAAGGCCTGGAGGGCTGGGAAATTCCCATAATTAAGAAAAGGGTTCCCCCTCCAGAAAATTGCCATCACAGAAGCTTGGCCCAATCAACTCATGCTGGGCTTGCTTGGCTCTATCATACATAGAGCAGTGTTTTGGATTTGAATTGCCGGCTCTTGCTGCTACCAGTTTGCTAAGCAACCTTGTCACATAAAAGCAAGCAGCAGAAGAAGAACAAGTACTGAGACAACGAATTGGGTCCTTATAAGGCAAATTTAGCAGGAGTTAACAAGAGAGACTTTACAGTACAGTGATTACTTGGACAAAGCCCAGTGCCTTACTACTCCCAATTTGAGAACCAAATACATTCGAACTGCTTGTTGTGTTTTTTGGCTTTGTTTTTGAGTCAGTCTCACTCTGTCGCCCAGGCTGGTATGCAGTGGCACACTCATGGCCACCGCGGCCTCAACCTGATGAGCTTGGGTGACCCTCCCGCCTCAGCCATCCAAGTAGCTGGGACTACAGGCACACGCCACCATGCCTGGCTAGTTTTTGTGATTTATTGTAGAGATGAGGTCTCACCAAGTTGCCCAGGCTTGTCTTGAACCCCCAGGCTCAGGGAATCCTCTCACCTCGGCCTCCCAGAGTGCTGGGATTACAGGCTGAGCCACCACGCCCAGCCCTAATTTTTTTATTTATTGTGGAGACAAGGTCTCACCAAGTTGCCCAGGCTGGTCTTGAACCCTTGGGCTCAGGCAATCCTCTCATCTCCACCTCCCAAACTTCAGGGATTACAGGCATGAGCTACCACGCCCAGCCACATCCTCCTTATTGCTTACCCAATGTTTTTAAAGTAGGGATTTTCTAATCATCAAGAAGAGGTTAGAGCTGAATTTAATTGGTTCTTGTCATCTTTATCAGCTGCATGCTTCCCTTATGGCATAAGCACCCTTTTCTGTTTAAAATATAAAGTTTTAATTATTGTTTCAACATCACTGATTTTTTTTCCCTCTACTCCTGGCAAGCTTGATAGATTTTCTGATCATTTATCAGCAGAGCTTTCTTATTTTCCATTGGCTAACAAAGAATGTTCTTTCTTCCTTAACAAAACGTGTGTTTAATGACAAGAGATTCTTCCCACTGTCAGTAAAAGACATTTTTAATGGCTATTACAGTTGCCTTTCTTAATCCTTAAAAGTTGCTATGACTGTTGATGTTTCTGTTTCTTCTAAAAATAACCTCTAAGTATCACTGTAGCTATAGAAATTGTTTTCCTACCCAAACCTCATAAAGAGTTATATCTTCCAGAAAGCCTTTCCTAATTACCTCAAAGCAATTCTGATCTTTCTGTTCCACTCACCATTTAAATCATTTCTCTTTGTATTTTTTACTTTAATTAATGTATTTGAATTCAATCAGTAATATTAATTGCTCATTTTCCTAAATTTTTCATATGTTTTCTACACTAGCTTATAAACTTAAAAGCAAGAATCATGTTTCTTCTTTCTTTATATGATTCCATAGTACCAGAACACCCAGTGAGACAGAAGAAGGACAAAATGATGGCTGGATGCAGTCTGTGGTTTGATTCCATACCCGAAGTAGACACCCAGAAAATATTTGTAGCTGAGTAGTTAGCTTGAGCTCTGAAAGAAATTAGGATATGATGAGTATATGTCCCAAGTTGTTTTTTGTTATCTCAGTATAATTAACTGCCACTATTCCTTAATCTGCAAATCCTAGAACTTTTTCTTATTATCTGATTGTTATCTTCACTCATCTTAAAATGATTACAGCGTGCAGCTGAAACAGAAAACTAATTAGCATCTGCTGTCCATCTGTGTGTTTATATTAAATATTTTAAAATAAAAATGCATTTGCATTCTGAATACTTTGTCTGAAATTCATAAATCCTAAATGGGGAAAGGCTCTGTTCATGGTTTTGAACTTAATAGCAGATTTCATGGTAAAGCAAAAAGTATTTTGTGCCAGAATCAGGATTACAGTAATTTATGGTATATGCACATTTTAAAAAGCAAAAAACTCTTAACTGGAAGCAGGCCCCCAAAGCAATCAGATTGAAATCTAAAACGGTACAGTGTTCAAAAGATGTCATACCCTCCAGATACATTCTTCCTTCACAGAAACTGATAAGTACATAGAGTTTTGAGAAAGCCTCATTCATTTCATATCTATTTTGAAATATGCTTTGCCTTTCTCTTTTTCTATCTTTCTGTTAGTTTTAAGCTTCTTTGATATGTGATAAGTTAGAACTCTAGGGAGAGTGTTACTAATATTGGTAGCCATCTCTCAAGTTGAAGATGATCGCCATGCTTTTAGGAAGAAAAGGTTGTTTTTTTCACTCAAGTCAGAATTTCCATAGATTCTGAGAATTAAGAAGAACTTTTGATGTTAGCTAGTCCAGTCTTTCACACATTGGAAGTGTTAAGGGAAATCTATAACAACTAAGCCATCAGGTTTTTATTTTAATTCTTTTGAGAAAGATCTGCTTGCCTGATAAGGCAGCACATTCTATTGTTGGATGTTTCTCCACTACACTTAGCCAAAGTCTTTCTTCCTGTTTCTTCCATTTGCCCTTATTTTGCCCTCTAAGGCAACACCAAATAAGTTGCCTCCCTCTCCTACGTGATAGCCTTTCAGATACTTGAGTACATAAGCCTGTTTCTCTTTACTCCCGTCTCAAAGATAGGACTATTTATATAATTATATAAATGTTATATGGTATCATTTCTTCTATCCTTAGACAATATTCCTTGCCTAAAATGTTATTATAGTTGTGATAACAAAACACTGTTCATTCCCAAAGCTACTGTGGAGAGACTGACTTGAAAGCGGGCTCATTTAGCTCATTTATTGAGTACCTACTATGTGCAGGAATTTGGCAGGCAATCACAAAGCCTGGATGAAATGAGACCCTCTCTTGTGAGTCGATCATGTACTGCTGTATCACCATTACAAATCTGCCTTTTATCACATTTGTTGTCTTTATTCTTTTAGGCTCTTTTAACATTAAATCCCATTTTGACATTAATATTGGCACTCCTGCTTTTTTGCCCATTTGCATTTGCTGGGGACTTATAATCACCTTCATCTGCTAAATTTGAAATTTTGAAAATTATAGTTTTTGCTCCATAATATCCTTTTAATGTCATAATGAATCTGTTAGTGCTCTAATTGTTATTATTAAAATTATATATTCCCCAGCAGTTTTATTTCACTTGGAGCTGTCCTAAATATGATGTTTATTCTTCCATCCTCTGGTTGCTTGTTTCTTAGATTGCTGGTTTTTCTTTGCCTACCAAGAGTTCTGTTCACCTTCAGGGCTGAGGAAGCTGCATTGGTACTTGGGAATGGAGTTGTAGTGGAAAATAAGATCACAGATGATAAAAGGCACAAAAATGTCAACTCCAGAATCAGCAAAGCACCAACAGCAAGCTACAAGTCTTCTACTGAAGTATAAAAACAAACAGTCCAGGTCTCTGCTTCCTGAACTGTTTAGTTGTAAAGACTGGGCTTTCCC
The DNA here is from genome assembly GCA_027257055.1 of Cephalopachus bancanus. Lineage (NCBI taxonomy): Eukaryota > Metazoa > Chordata > Mammalia > Primates > Tarsiidae > Cephalopachus > Cephalopachus bancanus. The sequence continues at coordinate 2,939,050 of JAPVLO010000104.1, forward strand.
AGCTTCCCAAGATAGGGCAGTCTTATTATCTTTTAAGCAGACTTCTAAATCAACTTAAAAAGTGCTACCTCTGCCCTTGAACTGGATCCTAGCCAGCCATAAGTTCTTAGAATCAGTAAATGGCAAGGACTTACTCCAAGTGTCCTCTCTTACAAATGAGGAAAACAAGACCCCAAAAAATGATGTTACTTTTTTGATGTTACTTTTTCAGGGTCATCTAAGTAGTTAGCAATAGTGATAAAACTGGATTCTAGCCAGAGGTGGTGGATCACACCTGTAATCCGAGCACTTTGGGAGGCCGAGGCGAGCCGGGGCAGCTTGGTGATACCTTGTCTCTACAGTAAATCAAAAGATTACCTGGGCATGGTGGTGTGAGCCTGTAGTTCCAGCTACTTGGAAGGCTGAGGTGGAAGGATCACCTGAGCCTAGCAGGTCAAGGCTACAGTAGCCATGAGTGTGCCACTGCACTCCAGCCTGGACTGCGACTCGGAGAAGGAAAAAAAAAAAAAAACCTGGATTCTAGACTTTTTGACACTCAGGCCTTCAATTAACAGCTCTGTCTTCTGCACCTAGTACTTATATTCTTAGCATTTAGTACTTAAGCAACTGTCTTGTAGAATGCTTTCATATAATAATTATTTTACGCTATGGAAACAATGATTAAGGTACTTAATAATCCAAGTGAAAATAAATAAAAATGTTTAAAAAAATAAAGATTCATACTAGTATTAGAAATGTCTTTTTAAAAATGACTATGTACCAACCAAATCAAGTTAAAACTATAGACATTAATGAAGATCTAAATGATATCAAAAATCCCTTTATGATCTACTCTTTGAGAAAAGAGAAATATCTATTGTTATATACCTGTAAAACTTAATTTGCTTAATCGAGTAACCTCACTAGTGGCAATGGTGAGAAAATATTTCAAATTTTAAAAGTATAAAATCGCTGTGCATGGTGAACTCACACCTTTAATACCAGCACTTTGGGAGGCCAAGGCAGGAGGATTGCTGGGCAACATAGCAAGACCTTGTCTCTATGGGGGGGGACTAGTGTGGTGGCTCATGCCTGTAGCTCCAGCTACTCGGGAGGCTGAGGTGCAAGGATCACCTGAGCCCTGGTGGTTGAGGCTGCAGTGGGCTGTGATTATGCCACCACACTCCAGCCTGGGTGAGACCCCAACTCAAAAATAAAAATAAATTAATTTAATTTAATTAAAAGTACAAAATTTGTTTCTATCATCAATATTTGGCAATAAGAGATATACTTAGATAAGTAATGATAAATAGCTTTTATTTGAAGGTGTTTTGTGTATAACAAAGTCTGCAAATATTACTATAGTTTTAAGAAGTATAGGAAAAACAGGATGACCTTTAACCGTCACTATCTATGTGAACCTCAGTGTCCTCTCTTGTCCTGCCCACCTCACAGAGTTGTAAGATTAACACATAGGTATGAAAATATATGTCCTTTAAAGCATGAGTATTATTGTTATTAATTGTATTTCTTAAGTATCAATTGATCTTATATGTAGGAAGTTATGTCTTAAATATATCAGAGTATAACGTTTTACAATTTTAGTCTCCTATCTTTGAAAATATAGAGAAAATGTTGTCTTTATTTAACAAAACTGATAAAATCATGAACTGTTTTCTTTCTACTATCGTACTCATGATTATAATCCTTAATGTCTGTTTCCTCTTATCATTATTCAAAGTAATCTTTTAGTCTTAGACAGCAAACTCAGTTTTTATTTATTAAAAAAAAAAGTCCAGGAGAGGGAACGTTATGCAAATATTGGAATATTAGCATTTGTTCTGTCCGAGGAGATGGATACATGGGTGTCTGTTACACTATTATGCTAGAAATGTGAATCATAAAAAAGCAAATGTATGATTTATAAACAAACTCCTAAATTATATTTAATCAAAATCTTAGTTTCTGTCTCAGTAAGGGATTCAGAATCTTACTCATTTCATTCCCCAGAACTATATTAACATGTCTATATATGCAGTCTTCTGTTTGTCATGCCAGACAATTCCATACCTGTTACCTCAGCATCCTCTGTTGTTGTTGTTTTTAAGGCACGGGATCTCCATGTCATCCAGGCTGAAGTGCAGTGGCCATTCACAGGCACAATCATAGTTCACTGCAGCCTGGAACTTCTAGGCTCAAATGATCTTCCTCAGCTTCCTAAGTAGCTGAGACTACAGGCGTGCCACCACACCCAGCCAGCATCCTCTATTTCTGATGCTTTTGCATAACGATCCATTCTCATGAGAATCTTCTTCTGTGACATGTCATATACCTGAAAGAGAAAAACACACACAATCAATTCTGATTGGGCAGGGGGTAGAACAAGCACTTAATGAGAAGCCAGAGTTTGTGGTCCCAGCTCTGCCACTTACTGCTCTATCCAGACTTTAGCATGCTACTTTGTCTCTCTGAATATCACTTATCTTTTTTTAAAATGGGTAAAATAATACCTGTTCAGTCTGCCATATAGATTTATTGTGTGGTAATAAATGGAGTTATAGCATGTAACATAAATGAAGTTATAGATTCTCTGACTGTTGTCATACATTGGTACCTGTCTCTCTAGTAAGCCACGTTGTCTGACCAGATCATCAGACACCAGAAGTGTTCAATAGAAAGTAGAGTCTGAGAGAAAGGACAGGGAGATAGAGAAGGGCAGGACCCAAATAACAGGCTCAGCTGTGATTCTGGACAAGACAGCCTTTCCTCCTTTGAGATTCAATGATTTTGTTAATCTACTAGCCACAGAATAGAAAGTAGCATTGAGCATATTCTTTGAAACGTGCCAAATTACAGTAAGGAAGTAGAACAAAATCACTTTTTACTCTTTTTAGTAGAAAGTAAAAAGCACACACAATCAATTCTGATTAGGCAGAGGGTAGAACAAATACTTAATGAGAAGTCAGAGTTTGTAGAAAATTTCATGTGGACAGCTGATGACTCTGCAGTTTTACAAAACAGAAAAAAGTGTTTCCCAGATAATATGAAAACAATGAATAAGAAGTAAAAGAAGCACTAAGAATTTTTTTTTTTGTAGTCACCAGCTAGCCTGTCCCAGGATCTTTATCCACCCACAAAGATCAATGCCGTGACGATGTAAATATTGGAATATTACGGCGTCATCGCTGCTTTGTTTATAATCAGTGGCTTTACAACAATTCTGTAGAGTTAACATGTTATAAGATTGGCAAAATTAGCTAATATCTATTTATATTAGCACAAAATTGTATTTGGTTGATAATATTTCTTATTCATTCACCTGAACCACATTCCACATGATGCTGTATTGGTGACGTTTTTCCCATTTACTAAATAGGTCAGCCATTTGGCTCAGCAAAGTGATAACATGATCCAGTAAGGTAGGAAGCCCAAAACCTGGGCATCAAGAACCTGTCACATGCATAGTATGTAGTATTTCAGCCAACAGAATAATGTGCTTTTTCCCTAAATCAAGATGAAAAGTATTGATGAGAAATCTGTTCAGATCACTTAGTTCAAAAGTACTATAAATATACCCATTATTCACTATAATTCTTCTTAGATGTTTGTCCAACCAGTTTGACTTCAAAATTCATGTCAGGGATTTTTTTAAATGTTTAAGTGTCTAACACATAGATTCTACCTTCAATTAATACCTGGGTACCTTTTTGGCTGCCTAAGCAATTAATTGAATGACTTTAAAGGTAAGCATTGGTAAGCCGAACTTCACATGAGCCAGTTTCCACTTAGTTTGGCCCTTCTCCTTAAAAGTTTGCTTCCTAGAGCCAGAGCAATCCCAGGATATTCATGGACAGGCCAGTGCTAGAGGGAAAGGAGAACTGTATCCAGATGCTCCAAGAGAGCTTCCTGGTAAATGAGACTATTCAAGCTAGGCCTATCTTGCCATTTGGATCTCTCACATGCAGCTCTGAGAATACATTTACATCCTTGTCAATGACTTTATTATGTGTTGGTCAGGTATATTCTGCAGAAAAATTCGCCAAGCATGCTAAAGTTGAACCTTGCTAGGTGGTTAGGTATGTCTGTATGATTAACTTCTGTTAGCACAGTAGCTAATAATGACAAATAACCTTTCTTGAAAACCTAGTTTTCCAGGTACTAATCCATGTATTTTATATGCATTATGGCTTTTAATTCTCTTAACAACCCTCTTATCCCTACTTCACAGATAGAAAACTAAGGCAAAGAAAAGTTAAACAATTTGCCCAAAGTTATATTTCTAGCAAGTGGTGACACCAGGGTTTCAGCTCAGGCAGTCTGACTCCAGAGTTCACATTCTTAGTCTCTGTGCTATGCCACCTCCTACCCACCTTATCTCTTACAACTCCTGTGAAGGTTGTGTCTGTGATAGGTCTCAAGTTCTTCTCCTTACTTCTGTCATACCTGAATAAAAAGTGAAATGATGTCCTAGTTATAGATCATGCCATCAGGAATCTCTAACTTTTCTTCTTCCTCTCTCATCAAGTAGTGCATTAAGGGAAAGGAATATGAATAAACTTGACTATCATGAGATATTTGTGGGGACATATGCTATCTTATCAAGCGATCATTTGGTTTTAAGTTGACAAAAACCTGCTGAAGCTCATGTAAGCCAGGGAGAGATTTATGGGAGGATATCAGGTTGTCTTGTGGACTCTACAAGCAAAATCACAGCTGGGCCTCAAAGAAGGGACTAAAAGAGGAACTAGAAAATCAGAAGCCAGGACTGCTCCCTTTTTAATTGTTCATGTTAGATATGGGGAAGGGGGACGAGGGAAAAGAAGCATCAGGTAGTAGAAAGAGAAACATTCTCCTCCTCCTTAGGTAAGAATTTCTCAGAAAACAAGGGTGTGGGCAGAACATTGACTCCTCAAAAATCATCTCTTCTGTACTGCATCAGTTCAGGGGAAATTCCAAGTGTGGGTCACCTTCCTCAGTAGCTATGTATGGATTTAAAGTAGTAACTAATCAATCCTTTTAGCTGCTCCCTGCCATCTTGTCCCTTCATAAGTCCTGATGCTTGGCATTTTGTTTATTTTCTCTTGATCAGTCTCAAATTAGGCCTTGGCAACCCTCCGAACATCCAAAGGATAAGACCCTTGATTTCTCTTCATCTCTTCTCCCCAGGCCTTTGACCCGTGCCATCCAAGGGCCTAGTGCACTTGGCTCTTCAAGGAACAGTCGGGAACCTGCCTAGTTTCAATCACTAATATTCATTATGCACTTTTACTCTCTCAGAACATACCCCGTCCAAATATTTCATATGGACTCTGCCTTTCTTGTCATTTTTCCTTACCTTTTCTTTTCTCAAAAAACATCCACGGGTTCTTCATATTTCTAGAGACCCACCTCATTTTCTATTAGATGAAATCCAACTTGTTGAGCCTGAAGGCCCTCCAAAATTATGACCCATCCTATCTGTCCCAGTCATTCCCAGTCAAGCCCTTCACTGTAAGCAGGCCCTTTTCCACACTGTTCTAGAAACATCACAGGCTTAATCTCAGTTCAAAGTCTTTGCCAGTATAGATCCTCTTGCTTACAAAACTTTCTCCCATTCCCTTCTATCTCTTGGAATCCAGTCATTTCTCAGGGCCTCACTTAAGTCATTCCCTCTAAGGAATCCTTTGTAATTTTTCCAGCACCTAGGGTAACCAACTGTCCTGGTTTGCCTGGGGTTTCCTAGGACATCTAACTTTTAGTACTAAAACAGGGACATTCCTAGGCAAACCAGGATAGTTAGATGTTCAATACCTCATTGTCTCCCCTCATTATATTGCTTTGTCAGGCAAAAAACTCAGTGAAAGCACCAGTAGCCATTTTTCAGCACTTACAAGGTCCCTTCTCCAAAATAAGAGCTATGTGACTATTGATTCCCACTTCATACAGAATATAGTGCTATAGTAATGGAGATGTCTGTTCGGTGAATAAGGGGTTTAGTGTTAAGTTGACACCATATCTAAAATCTTTCCCCTGTGTGTTAATTTAACTGTCTTTATTTTTTTCCAGCCCAGATGACTTACTCAATGCCTTGAATGAGGGTATCAGTCGTGCTGATGTCATCATCACATCAGGGGGTGTATCCATGGGGGAAAAGGTATGAAAAATATCAGGCTCGTGAAAATGTATCTGCTGTGCTTATAGTCAGTTAAGGTGCAGTATGGGTACATCAGGGAGCTCACATCAAGAGCAGCCTAGAGTACCCCACAGCTTGTAGAAAGGCTTTTGCTCTTCCCTTGGAGATTTCTGGTTTGCTTTTCACACAATTACCATATACTTTATATGTGATATTTATCCTTTCCTTTAATATTTACCCTCAAGGTAAAGGTCCAAGATCCCTTCTACTTAGTTCCTCCCAGAGCTAATCAACTCCTTTACCATATATTCCAAACTTTACCACGGACACTTAGCTCTCCTCCTCCATAGGGGAGAGAGAAGGTTGGGCATTCCTTTTGCCCCTCTTTACAAAAATAAGTAATAATAACAATAATGATGAAAATTATATACACACCACATATATATATAATTATATAGGATCAAGTGTATTTGTACATAGTATATACTTATTCCTATAAAAACCTGAATTTGAATATCTAAGTATTATTAAGTTTATATATCTTAATGAAATGTGTTAGCTAATAATGGCTATCGGGTCATAAATAATGTTATAAAAGCAAAATATTCTTTACTACAATAACCAACCTTATATTTTGGCTCAAAAATATTTCAGATTATAAAATGTTTTGCCAGCCTATAATCCCATTCTGTGTTTTCTTTTATTTCATAGTAATAACTAAACTGAAAAATTATAATACTGTCATAATAGTAGTTTTTACTAAAATTCTTATTTTCCAAGAACTTAATTTATTTTAAGCTAGATATCATATAAATATATATATGTATATATATTTATATGATTGTTCTTGGTCTCTGTCCTCTCTAGGTATAAAATTGTCAATCTTATAACTTGACTCTTTGAGCAATAAGCCTATTGGCTCTGAGAGCAGATGTCAGAATTTAGTAGCCTGGACAGAGAATGCCTGCCTGCCTTTCATTCACAAACTTTAGTGATAGAGTGTTTGGGAATAGAACTGTAGATGCCATAACCACCCCAAGAAAAAGAATCTCACATTACATCCAGGAGTGAAAGTGGAGAAGTGTGGGTAGGCAGACAGATTGCTGGATTAGTGTTGCCTCAAGGTCTCCAGAAGTCTTTAGCTTCAGGTAGAACAAACTGCTGCAGACTTCCCCTGAGAGCACAATGGCTAGGCACTGAGTGAGGTCCACGGTGTAGCAGAGCTATGAGAAGTAATTTGCAGCATGACTGTTTTCATTACCATCATCCTGCCTGCAGTATTCTCAGCATCACAAGAGCAAACCATGAAATCAGGACTATTAAATTGTTGTTTGTTCTTTATAGAGGTTGTTTCATGTATAATTTATCTTAATTCCTAATTAATTTAATTGTGGGATAATACCTATTTGGCAGAAATAAAGTTTGTCTTTTTTGTTCATTTGTTTGTTTATGTTTTTTGAGTCAATCTTACTCTGTTGCCCAGGCTGGAGTGCAGTGGCATGTTGACAGCCGCCGCAACCTTGACCTGCCGGACTCAGGTGATCTTTCTGCCTCAGCCTTCCAAATAGTTGGGATTTCAGGCAGAAGCTAAGGTGCCCAGCCTTAGATGTTCTATCTTTTATGCTGTTTTTTTCGGCTACTAAGGTACCCTGGAATTCTTTGTGGAACTAGAACTTGTTGGTCGGCAGGAATTTGCTGCATATATGTTTTATCTCTTTCTTCCTGGTTCCTGTATCATCTTATTCTCACTCAAGGAGGTAGGAAGGACAATTAGCTCCTAAGGAAAACTGTGGGAAGCCTCAGTTCCTAAAATCTCTTTCCTAGTAAATTGAAGGCTTAGTATAAGTATCTTACAACACAGAGAGCAAAATTTAAAAACTAAAAAAAAATAAGAGGGAGACCCAAGAAAGCTCAGAATTATTTTTTGGAGGGCAAGCCCCATGTAGTCCAGCACTTTGGGAGGCCAAGACAGAAGAAATGCTTGAGCCCTAGAGTTCAAGACCAGCCTGGGCAACATAGTGAGACTCCATCTCTACAAAAAATTTAAAAATTAGCCAGGAATGGTGGTACACACCTGGAGTCCCAGCTACTTGGAAGGCTGAGCTGGAAGGATCACTTGAGCCCAAGAGTTCGAGGCTGCAGTGAGCTGTAATCACACTACTGGAGTACATACAGTATTGCTGATAAGTTTGAAAGATTCTAAAGCTGCTTGGCTCTAGACTTGCAAAACAAATTCAAGGGGGCTTATATACTCTCGAGTTTGGCGGACAGAGTCTCTGTCTTTACACACACACAATAAAAGAATCATAAGCATTTCTGTAAGTTTTTCTCAAGCTACAGAATTATAAAATAGCTCAAAGACAATGAAAATCTCCAGTAACCCAGAAAGATCACTAAACTGGACACCAGTAATATTTTTTGCTGTTCCAAAGTCTTAATTTTTCCTGAAAGTGTCTCCACCACCCCATATGATCAAAATAATCACAAGTATCATTACCGATCACAAAAAAGGTAGGTCTCAGTAGGTTTGCCCTAATTGTTTAGCAACAAGATTGTTAATTAACCATGTAAGCATCCTTGAATTTGCTTTGCAAGTCTAGACTATGCGACTTAGAATCTTTTTTTTTTTTTTTAGTTGGAGTCTCACTCTGTTACCCAGACCGGAGTGCAGTGGCCGCTCCTGACCACCGCAGCCTCGACCTGCTGGGCTCTGGCGATCCTTCCACCTCAGCCTTCCAAGTAGCTGGAATTGCAGGCATGTGCTACCACACCCAGCTGATTTTTTGATTTATTGTAGAGATGAGGTCTCGCCAAGTTGCCCAGGCAGGTCTCGAACCCACGGTCTCAGGCAATTCACTCACCTCAGCCTCCCAAAGGCGCTGGATTACAGGCTGAGCCACCGAGCCCAGCTGACCTTAGAATCTTTGAAACTTATTAGCAATATTCCAAACTAATAAACACAATAAATTTTTCCTTAACATTGCATTTAGGCCTACATCTTTCTTGTTCTGCTGACTGTTGAGTTAGCAGTCTGCGTCCATGAAGTAAGCCATTTGCTTCCTTAAGAGAGTGTCCTGAAATTCTGACTCAGCCCCCTGGTGATCTAAGCGATATCACCTCAGAAGCCTGTGCTCAAGAGGCTTATTGTTTGATATGTCAGTGGTTTAAAGTACCTGCTGCAGTCCTTTTCCCTAATGCTCTGAATCTGTCTCTGTTGCAGACACAAACCCTTGACTGTAGCTTGTAGAAGAGCCTTCAGGCAAGCATCAGAGTAAAACAGAAACTCTATAGGTGACAGATCCTTAATGACTGCTTAATTTACTTCTGAAGCCAATAATATAGACTAGAAGATAAGTAAAATTCTCTACTGAGATACAGTATGTATTTCACACAAGTTTTGATCAATGTATCCTCTGAGAGTAAAATAACAAGGGCATTGTCAAATCTCCAGGAACGTGCCATAAAGCGAACAATTTCTAAAATATTTATATTAATAACATTTTGCCTATCTGAATCTGAGGGCAGACTGAGCATCTCTTCTCCAGTATGACAGCTCTTCCCATGAAACTCTTAAAACAGTAACATATCAAACAAACCTATTTCCAGCATTTTTTTATAAGATGAAAGTATACATCTAGGATTTCCAAGGGGCCTTCTAGGAAATGTTAAAGAAAATTTTAGTGTGTAAAATATATTCTGAAGTTTTTTTCTTCTAAATTTAAGACTGATCTTTAGAGGGCAAAATCAAAAAAGTTATCAAAAAGGAACAAAGTACTTGATTAAAATAAGGTCATGGGTACTTGAGAAACAGTACTTGGTTACCTAATTTTTCAAAGCAACAATAAGATATTTGAAAATAAACATAGAAGGTAACATGGTTATGAATAACTTTGGCTTATTCATAAATGAAAAATCTTTGTTCTGTGCTTATTTCTTTTTAAAAAATCAAAAACAAGATAAACAGAAAGCACAAAAGGCAAATTTCACAAAAAGAATAACCTTTCATATCGCAGGAAAGGCAATTAGTAACAAAGAAATAAGCTCATCAAAACTGAGTGAACTCACTAAAATTTTAATATCTTTCTCAGCTTCACTTCAGAAACAGTTAATTTAAACCAAGGCAAATACAAGTCTCTTTCAACGTTTTGTTCTTCATTATGGCGTTTTATATTCTGGAGCAAACTGACACTTTAATTGGGAACAAAGAATGATCTTCCAGACTGGTAGGGGTCCTTGAGACCTTTTAAGTATACCTGCAAGATCAAAACTATTTTTATAATAATACTAAGACCAGGCCAGGTACAGTGACTCACATCTGTAATCCCAGCACTTTGGGAGACAGAGGCAAGAAGATTGCCTGAACCCAGTGGTTCAAGACTAGCCTGGGCCTCATCTCTAAAACAAATTTAAAAATGTATCTGGGAGTGGTGACTCATGCCTGTGATTCCAACTACTAGGAAGGCTGAGGCAGAAGGATTGCCTGAGTCCAGCAGGTAGAGGTTACAATGGCCATGAGTGTACCACTGCACTCCAACCTGGGCAACAAAGTGAGACTTCACCTCAAATAATAATAATAGTTAGATTTTAAGTGCCTTTTTTATTCTCATTTTCTCTCCTTTTTTCATGAGTGTAGGATAGAGTTTTTCCAGTAGCTAAATGATGTGCAGTATCTCATCAGATTGAATGCACAGATATGAGAATCTGACTTCTATTAAACCAGACATTAAAGAGGTTTTTAGGTCGGGCACAGTGGCTCAAGTCTATAATCCCAGCACTTTGGGAGGCCAAGGTGAGGGGACTGCCTGAGCCCGTGGGTTCGAGAACAGCCTGGGCAGCTTGGCAAGACCAAATCTCTACAATAAAAATTAAAAAATTAGCTGGGCGTGGTAGCATACTCCTGTAGTTCCAGCCTGGGTGACAGAGTGAGACTCCAACTTAAAAAAAAATAATAATAAGTTTTCAAAATTATAAAATAGTGCATTAAAAATAAGTTACTTATGTTAAATGAAATGGCTTCACCATCACTATTTTCAAATGAGCCAACAAATATTTTTTAACACCTTAATTTTGATTTCTAATATAGTAATTATCAATAGATATTACTCACATAAACAAACGCTTCTAGGGATACTTAATGATTTTAATGTAAGAGCATGTAAAGGGGTCCTCAGACCAAAAATTTTGAGAACTAGACTTTCAGGAAAAAAAAAATTCTTTTTCCTTAAAAAACAAAAGAGCATGTATAGTTATACTTTTTTGTCATTATTCCTCCCGATATAGCTGCAACTGCCCATATTAATTATAATGTTTAATAATATAACAAAATCTCTACTTAATAGAGAAAACTAGGGAGCATAGATAATTGAAAAATCATATGTAATAATTTTGGCAGACCAGCCAAGCTCACCAAGAATGCAACTTCCTACAGCCACACGCATGCCTTTTATACCTTCTTAATGTAGCAAAGATGAATAAACACATTCATTAACAGGACCCAAAGATAAAGTCTCTCTACAGCAAAGTACATTAACTTTTAAGAAGTATGGTAGGACAACCCCCTCAGGTCCCCTCCCACTGTGGGAGCTTTTCTGTCCTCTTAATAAATCCTACTTTCAGAAAAAAAAAATTTAGTAAATTTAAAATTATGCTTGGTAGTAAATGATCCAGTATTGTATTTTACTAAGAAATTATTAGGCATCTGATTATTATTTATTAATTAATTCAATTTAATATCATTTTAAGATTTTAAGTTACTTAAAAATCTTGAAAACTGTTTTCAAACTGATATGCTATAAAACATAATTACTATTAAAATAAGTTTCTCGAAAAGATCCTGTTTCATTTAGCTCCGTTTTATATTTTTTCATCATCTTAAATATTATATGAGAAGAATGTTAGCTTATTTGGTAAATAAACCTGTATACATTTAAGAAAACAAACCTGGCCAGGTTCAGTGGCTCAGCCTGTAATCCCAGCACTTTGGGAGGCCAAAGCCAGTGGATTGCCTGAGCCCACAAGTTCGAGACCAGCCCGGGCAACTTGGTGAGACCTCATCTCTACAATAAATCAAAAATTAGCCAGGCGTGGTAGCATGCACCTGTAGTTCCAGCTACTTGGAAGGCTGAGGCAGAAGGATCGCCAGAGCCTAGCAGGTCATCGCTGAGGTGGCTGGAGTGTGCCACTGCACTTCAACCTGGGCGACAGAGTGAGACTCCAACTCAAAAAAAAAAGAAAAAACAAACCTGAGTGAAATAAACTGAATACTATTTTTATACTTAAGATTGATAAATAAAAGAAAGAACATGGCTATGTTTTCTTTTTAAATCTTTTTTTCTTTCCTTCCTTCCACCTTCCTTCCTTCTTTCCTTCGTCCTTTCTTTGTTTGTTTTGAGACCTGAACTTGCTGTGTTGCCCAGGCTGGTCTCAAGGTCGTGGGCTCAAGCAATCCTCACAGCTTTTTGGGTTTTCTTAATAACTCAAGTTGCATTAGTCTCATTTGCCAAAGATTTCTCTTAACTATATGAACTTGGATTCTTAAAATTATAAAATTGTTTCTAGTGTAGCATATTTAACATATTGTAAATTTCTTTATTATCTAGGAAATTTAGAAATGCTCTATATAAGCACTTATTTGTCTCTCTAAGCCTATCAGAACAGAGCACCTTTAATTTAAGAGACAATATCATTTAACTTATGAATACTCACCAGAAATAGGAAAACATTTCACACTCACAAAACAAAGTAAACACTTTTCTATATAAAAGACACAAGACTCATAAGGAAAATAATAGATTCAATTCTACCTACCCTTGAATCACAAGTCAGGAGTAAACACAGACCATAAAAATTCATCAGCTTTGAGCAGTGGCAGTATCATAGCCAATGAGGTTTATCAGAGGTGTGATTGTTGCTAATTGAAAACTTTTCCCATTACCCCGCTGTGACAACTTGCAATAAAAATTCATCAATTCACCAATAAAGAGCTATTTCCCTTCCTAAAGAGCACAAAATTCTTAATTGATTTGGTCTCAAAATGAACAATAAGACTGGTAAACCAGATTCTCTGTCTTCTCTTATCCAAAACAGAACAGATTTGTGTCATCCATTTCCAGAGCTCACCAAATGGTGAGACCATAAAACCAAATTTTCACTCATTGCTGCCACAGAGGAAATACCTCATTACCTGTGCACAGAAACAAGAACAGAACCAAAACTAATAAGGGAACAAAAATAGAGAAACCAAAATTTAGCAAAGTTATCATTTTATTACTACTTGGAATTCATTCCAGAAACCAAGAAACGATGTACCCAGGTTTAAGCCTCCCATAAAGTGTACTTCTCTGGCAAGGAAGTTTTACTGGTTCTCTCCAGTTAATCAATGGGCCATCTGAATGGACCTTCTAGAATTGTTAAAGTTTAATTTTTTATAAAGTCATTCATCTCTATTTTATATTCTTTCTTGACTTACTCATTGTACTTCCTTTTTGTAAATAGATTTAGTTTTTTAAGTGCTTATAGTATGTATAACTTTCATATTCTACTCATATACTATATGAATATACTTGTAGTATACATGAATATATGAGTACACTTATAGCATGCTTCTCTTTTTCCCCTCCCATTTGTGCTATTCTAGTCATAAATTTCACTTTATCTTCACTGTATTGTTATGATTTTTCTTTAAATGATCAATTACTTTTAGAAAGTTTTATATGATAAAAAAAATCTTACATATTTGCCTATGTAAAAAAATCATGAATTTCACAAATGAACATATGTGTCAAGGATTTTATTTAACTCCACAGTGAGGAAACAAGTAAGCTATTACAACCTATTCAAAAGAGAATTCAAAGAATACACACATACAGTTAATCAGGAATGCTGAAATAAATCTGCTAGTAGATAGAAAATGGGTCTATCTCTACCCACAGGAAAATAATCAATCACATCTTTCTTGGACAGAATTCATTTGCATTTTTTTTGGATAACAATTATGTTAACTGTCTTAACCTGGACTGGTATAACAAAATGCAATAAATTAGGTGGCTTAAGCAACAAATATTAATTTCTCACAGTTCAGAAGACTGGGAAATCCACTGTCAGGGTGACAGTCTGGACAGGTTCTGATGAAGGCCTCTTCCAGGCTGTAGATAGACAACTTCTCCTTGTCCCCTCACATGGCAGAAAGAGAGCTAACCCTCTGGCCTCCTCTTATGAAGCACTAATCCCACTCATGAGAGCTCCACCCTCATCCTTGAATTTCATCCCTAAGTCCCACCATCACACTCGGATTCGAGTTTCAACATATGAATTGGGGAGAGGGGACACATTCAGTTAATTGCATTTACTGTCGGTTTTAGACAGCTTAGATGTTGTTAAATAACTCAAAGACATAAATAATCCAGACGATTGAGTTGCACTGGATACCCAGTAATCCTTTTTGCCCATTTCAAAGTCTTACATACACAGTTTTTCTGACACTGGTGTTTGTCCTTACCTGAGTTGAGGAAAGACCTTGCTCCTTCATCCATTCATTCTTCTTATCTGACTCTGGATTTCAGAATATCAGACAAAGATCCTTGCTGCTTCAATAGACAAATAAAAATTTAAGAACAATGATGATTCTAAGCCTTTATCACTATGTCTGGTCCAAGCTTTCTCTCTGTCACAAGTAATAAGAAGCACTTCTTCATGTTTAAAAAGAATGAAAAGAGACTTTAAAAAAAAAACAGGAATTTTTTTGTAAGAAAAACATAATACTTTTATTCATTTAGCACATATATGAGCATCTGCTTTTCAAACTCTGTGTTGTAACTTTAAGGCCCTGCAGCTATGGCCTCTGCCTGTCTCTTCTACAGTAGCTTTGCCCCCTCTGCTCATTTACCACTGCTTATTGCCTTTCCATTCTAGACACTGTCCTCACTGCTTTGGAAGCTTTCATTTGTACTTCCCTCTCTCTGAAATTTTCTTTCATCCACACTTCACATGCCTGAATCTGTACTGTCAGAGCTTAGCTAATGTGTCAGGACTCTTCTAGAGTGGCCTTGTCTTCCACCCACCCGATCGTTTTCCATCCTAGCACCTACCTATTTCCTTAACAGCATGTACCACAGATTTGTTTTATTTGTTGTTTTACTTTTTTTTTTTTTTTTTTACTGTTTCCCCCCAATAAATGGTAGCAGGATATTTTTCTGTCAATGACTATGTCTTTCTTCCTTACCATTACATCCTCAGCACATATGGAATCCCTGGTACATAATAGGCACTCAGAAATGTTTGTTGAACTAACGAATGAGTTCAAGCATGTGCTATTTATTAAAGATTCATTGTGTGTGTGTGTGTGTGTGTGTGTGTGTATACACACACACACAAAAGAAAGAGTTCCTGTTCTCATATACTGCATAGTCTAGTAAGGAATACATATCCATTATTCAGGCAATTGTAGTTTAGCCCAAGTGCATGATGTTAGCAGGACTTAGTGTTATGGGAACATATAAGAAAGGCCAGGAATTCTGCTTCTGCTGTGAGGTGGCATGCTTGGATCAATTCTCCCCCAAGAACACCTATAAAAGCATATAGAATTTGCTAAAGACAAGAAAAAGCAGGAGTCTGAAGAAAACAACCAAGACAGCCGGGATTCAAGGCAATAAGGTACTCTTTTACAAAGAAGTAAAACTGGAATTCTTCACTATATTTTTCCTCAAAGCATTCACTAATTCCTAAGTCGGGAGTGAGGTGGGAAGAGAGGTATAATGATACAAGAGGCAAAAAAGCCAAGCACAAAAAAGAGTAGCCAAGAAGCTAATGAAATCAACAGAATTTCGATCGGCCTTCATTCAGTTCAGGGCCTGCTGTGGAGGTATCCTGGCAAATTTCTCAGGCTTCCAGCTTAAACCTTTGAAGGGCTGTGCTCCAGGAATAAGGACAAACTAAAAATTAACCAGCCTTCACAGGGGCATCAAACTATCTCAGTCCCTATGTAGATTAAGGTCATTTGAGTTTACGTTAACTAACTACCAGAAAAAAGTAAACTCTGGAGGAGTATATCATCATCTAGAGCTTCTCCAATTTGTTTCATACCTAATGTGTACAACTTGAGTCGAGTCGAGTCTAGTCTAGTCTATTTATTTGAGCCAGGGTCTCGCTCTATTGCCCAGGCTGGAAATGCAGTGGGACAGTCATGGCTCACCACAGCCCCGACCTCCTGGGCTCAGGTGATCCTCCTACCTCAGCCTCCCTAGTAGCTAAGGCATATATCACCATGCCTGACTGTTTTTTGGGTTCTTTTTTAAGCTTTTGGAGAGACAAGGTCTTGCTATATTGCCTAGGCTGGTCTTAAACTCCTGGGCTCAGGCAGTCCTCCCACCCTGGCCTCTCAAAGTGCTTGGATTATCAGTATGAGACCCCATACCTGACCTGAGATTCAATTCTTTCTTTTTGAGTTGGAGTCTTACTTTGTCACCCAGGCTGTAGTGTAGTGGCGCACTCTCGGCCACCCCAGCATCAACCTGCTGGGCTCCAGCGAACCTTCCACCTCAGCCTTCCAAGTAGCCGGAACTACAGGTGCACACTACCATGCCTGGCTAATTTTTTAAAAATTTTATTGTAGAGATGAGGTCTCTCCATGTGCCCAGGCAAGCCACTTGCCTTGGCCTCCCAAAGTGCTGGGATTACAGGCTGAACCACCAAGCCCAGCCGAGGCTCAATTTTTAGAATTACCAGACATGCCAGCAATAAACTAAAACCCTAAAAATTGAGGGAGGAAAACAATTATAAAACATACCTAAAAATGATCCTGATGTTTATACTGTCTTACATGGGCTTTAAGTGGCTGTTACATGTTTAAGAAAAAGAAATGGCAAAATGATTTTACTAGAAAAGTGGAATCTAATCATAAGAAACAAATAAAAATTTTAGAAAATGGACAGAAAATATGGCAAAGAGCATAAAAGACATATGGGATATGGTGAAAGGTCTACCATATATGTAATTGAATTTTAAGAAGGAGAGGAGAGAGAGAGTGAGCAGAAACAATATGTCAGAAAGTTTTCCTAAACCAAAAAAAGACCTCAAGCCAGATATTGAAGGAACTCTACTAGTCACGAGCAGGATAAATGTAAAGAAACCATACCCAGGGAATCATAGCAGACCTACTAAAAGCCACAGATAAAGAGCAAATTTTACCAGGACACATTGCCTTCAAAGGACCAACAATAATACCACAAGTGATTTAAATGGAAATGATGGAACCCAGAAAACAATGAACTGGCATTCAGAAAGTATAGAAAAGAAATTACTGCCAATATGGAACTGTATATCCATTAAAATTTCCCTCAAAAATGAGGATGAAATAAAGACATTTTCAGCCAAAGAAAAACTGTGCAGACCTACACTTAAGAGAGTTTTTCAGGCAGAAGGATTATGGAAGCACAGAAATGCAGAAGGGACTAAAGAGCAAAAGAAAGGGTTAGTACATGTACCCCCACATCTTTAGAATAAGATTAAATTTTAAAAAGGGTTAATACATCAGTAAATGTACATGAGTGTTGACTGTTTAATAATATCTTGTGAGGTTTAAGATGTATATAAGCACTACATATTAAATATAATCATAGAGTATATATTATCAGCATAGTATATGTGGAAAATGTATATATCATTACAAAATAAAAACATATACATGCACATATATATGTACTTAAAATGTACATAGGATAGAAAGCACACAATAGCATAAAAAGTAGAAAGGAATAAACTGAGTTCATACATCTTAAGGTTCTTTTATTGTCTGGGAAAATATCAAATTATGGTAGACTGTAAGTCAAGGATGCATATTATCTCTAAAATAACACTAAAATAATAAAACAAGCATGTGTAACTAACAATCTCATAGAAGAGAAAGAAAATTAAATAACAAATATTTGATTAATCCTAGAGAAGGCATGGAATAAGAAAAATGGAAACAAAAACAGAAGTGACAAATAGAAAACAAATAGCATAGTGACAGTTTGAAACCCAAATATAGCAGTAATCATGCTAAATGTAAACAGACTGAATCCTTCAATTAAAAATGATCACTCTGGATTTTTTTAAAAATCCAATCATATGGTGTTTATAAGTGACACACCTTAAATATAAGAACACAGAAAATTGAAAGTAAATGTGTAGAAAAGATTTAACAAATTATAGCTAGTGTAGATAGCTATATTGAAATCAGAGAAAAGTAAGGTGGTAAGGATTATTAGATATTAGGAGAAATAATTTATTATTTTAGATGGGTCACTCCATCCAAAAATACAACAATTCTAAATTTATTACATCTAATAATATAATCTCAAAAATGAATGGATTAATTATCTACCATCCAACCTTGGGAGCTCAGAAGGGGCTGAGAAGAGGACTGAGGTAAGGATGGGGTAGAGAGGAGGGTAGAAAGAAAGAGTATTCAAGATAGAAGGAAGAAGATTTTCAAAGATTGGAGGTAAGAAAGCTTAAGAAACTTTCACTCAAGCTCAGTGGCTCAGCCTGTAATCCCGCGCCTTTGGGAGGCTGAGGTGAGGGGATTTTCTGAGCCTGCAGTTTCGAGACCCGCCTGGACAGCGAGACCTCATCTCTACAATAAATCAAAAAATCAGCCGGGCGTGGTAGCGCATGCCTGTAATTCCAGCTACTTGGAAGGCTGAGGCGGAAGGATCTCCGGACCCCAGCTGGTCGAGGCAGCGGTGGCCAGGAGCAGCCACTGCACTCCAGTCTGGGTGACAGAGTGAGACTCCAACTCAAAAAAAAAAAAAGAAACTTTCACTCATCATCAGAGAAATGCAAATCAAAACCACACTGAGATACCACCTAACCTCAGTAAGAATGGCCAACTTAATAAGACAAACAACAGATGCTGGTGAGGATGCAGAGAAAGGAATGCTTCTACGCTGCTGTTGGGAATGCAAACTAGTTCAATCACTATGGAAAACAGTGTGGTGATTTCTGAAAGAACTAGAAATTGACCTTCCATATGACCTAGCAATTCCCCTCTTGGGAATATACCCAGAGGAACTCAAGTCATTCTACAAAAAAGATACCTGCACATGCATGTTTACTGCAGCACTATTCACAATAGCAAAAACATGGAACCAACCATGCTGCCCATCAAAACTGGACAGATTTTTTTAAATGTGGTACATATGCACAATGGAATATCTTGCAGCCATAAAAAAGGACAAACATATGGACTTCACAGCAACTTGGATGGATTTAGAGTCTATCATATTCAGTGATCTATCACAGAAACAAAGAACAGAGTACCATATGTTTTCACTCATAAGTAGACCTTGAACAATTATCATAATACTATAAGAAAGGGATTGGCAGTAGTGGGAAATTGCCAGGGGAGTGGGGGTGGGATTGGCAGTTGAGGGAAACTGCCAGGGGATCTGGGGTGCACTTTATCAACAAGAGAACCTGCATAATGAACATTTGTATACCTAACCCTGAATTGTACCCCACATCTTTAAAACAAAAAAATTTTTTTAAATAAAAATAAAACAGAAGCCAGGGGGAAAAAAAGAAAAGAAAGCTTAAGAAACTAAAAGCAACATAGTCTTGTTAGAATGTAGACAGAGAGATTGGAGGAATGTGGCTGTGTAGGAAAAAGTTGATGAATGAGAGCAATGATTGGTAAAGAGGGACTAGAAAATATAGGAATCTGAGGTGTGATCGTTAAAAGATAAGACTTTTTCCTATAAACCAGGAAGCTATTGAAGTATTATATTGTGACTTGATCAGATTTGTCTCAAACGAGCTCTCTTACTACTGTGGGGGGAATGAATTGGAGAAGCAGAGGGACTACTGGCAAGGAGGCCTATTTCATGATCCAGATGAGATGATGTTGGCTGAGGCTGTGAAAATAGAGGAAGGGAGCACATTTTTAAAATAAAGTATCTCATAGCTTGTGAAATATTTAGAATGTAGGCAAGTTGCTAGACTCCCACTTAGATTAGTGAATAATAAATTTAGTAATAGACCTAGAGGTTATACTATTTAACAGAAAATTTAAGGACTGCAATTTTTTTCCTTTGTGTCTGTAAAACCAATACAGTGTTATATTTTGTTTCCAAAAATCAGGTTTTCTAAGATCACTATAGGTCGGTCACGGCCACACAATTTTGTGTTTGGGGTAGGAGAATACACAGATGGAGCAATGAAACTCCCTTGACGTTCAGTTCTAGAGTTCCCCTCTATTTTTCATTTTAGTTGTCTTAGTTAGATTTGGTAAGTCTAAATAATCTGTGGGCAAAGGTTCAAGTCTCCAAGGAACGCATATTGCTTTAAGTGCATTAAGCACAATAGCATAGGCCACATACATGTAGGTTCCCTGCCCAGGCTCAACTCCTTAAGCCATATTTGCTAACACTCTTTCACAAACACAAAATCCTGTCATAAAAGAGACAATAACCCATCAATTGATGATATTGTACATTAATGTTCTTGTTTTATTTATTATCTAACTTCCCCTACTTGAATGGACTTTCTTTTGTTCAGGATATAGCCCCCTGCACCTAGACTGACACTCAACATACACCAGGTGCTCAGCAAGTATGTACTGAATGAATAATCATGAATAAAGAATGAAGGAATATTTGTGTTAAGCAAATCAGCTTTGTTAAATAAGAAAGATGTTTCTTTTCATTTCAATCGTATAAATTCATTTAATTTTAGTGTTGAACGTCTGATACTAAAATGTTTGAAAGTAAAGTGATTATTTTTAATGTTTGCAGGACTATCTCAAGCAGGTGCTGGACATTGATCTTCATGCTCAGATCCATTTTGGCAGGGTTTTTATGAAACCAGGGTATGAAAATCATCTTGTTATCTCATATATGGGGTTGGTTTGGCTTGCTTTAACTAATAAATTTTAAATGCCTTCTTTTTACATTTTCTATTATGGATTACCTATTCTAACAAAAGAAATAATTATAGTATTAGAATCCTTTGCACAAGTGCAGCTCCTATTTGAAATAGGAATTCATATTTTGTATGAATCAGTGAGTTTGTTGTAAACAAAACAACTTTCCAAATTTTTTCTCCTTTTTAATCCCATACCTAGTTTCTTCTTCCTCTTCTTTTTCTTTCTCTCAAAACTGCTTCTTTCTCTCTTATTTAAAACAGTTTAGTATGAAAATTCTCAAATAGGCAAAAAGTAGGGAGTACAATGAATCCCTCCCCACTCCCTGCCATGTACCCATCACCTAGCTTCAGTAACTGTCAACATTTTCTGTAATTGTTTTATCAATCCCCCCTTACCCTGCTTTTTTAGGAGAGAGGGCTAGATTGTTTTAAAGGAAATTCTAGACATCATGTCATTTTTGATATACATATCCAATAATAATAATTACAGCAACATTCTCTTACATAATCACAATGGTATTATATCATCTAACAATAAATAACACTTTAATATAATCTAATAGCCTGATCATATTCCAATTTCTCCCATATATCAAGAAAAAGAATACCTTTCAATAATTGTTTTGTTTGAATCAGGATTCAGGTAACATCCACTCATTGTATTTGTTTGTTAAATCTGCTCAATGAAAACATGTTCTCCTCCTCCCCTTTTTTGTCATGCCATTGACTGAGAGAAACTGGGTTGCTTGTCCTGATGAGTGGATTTGGCTGATTACTTCTTTGGGTTGTGTTCCTCTATCTCTGATATACTCTAGAGATTGAAAGTTAGATCTGAAGGCTTAATTAAATTCAGATTCATTTTTTTTTCCTTTGCAAGAATACTTTCCTTTGCAAGAATACTTTTCACATTGCTTCTTACTATCTCTCAGGAGAAAAGAAAAATAACCATGTACTAAGATTTTGTACATCTCCTAAAAACTAATAACACCTAAAGAAGGGCTGATGGAGCTTCTGAAATCAGGTGTAAATCCTCAGCAAATGCCAAACATTGGTGTTGGTGAAACATGCATGGCTATGTATCTAAGCAATAACCTGCCTGCTTAGACCCTTGCACCTCTGTGAAGTTTATTCCCTGTTCAAAGACCTCATTGTATGGGTGAGCATTCTAGCACACCCCCATATTGTCAGAGACAACAGTAGTGATGCTTTAGTTCAAAATTATACCCTGAAGGATGCTCACGTGAACCCTAAGAGAGATTCAGCAGGGGCTTCCCAATAGATGTAAATGAGCTATGGGAACCATCAGCAAATTCCAGAAGCCTTTTAAGTGTTAAGCCACCCAGAGATCAAGCTTTACCTTCATGATTTGTCCATTTTAATTATAGAGTTAAGATTATCCTTAAAGCTCTCACCACAATTTGAAAGAACTTAGAATTCTTGGAATTATATTTATGAAGTGGCCTGTTTAGTGTGCCCCAATTTAGCTCTGTTTGCAAGGCCCTTTTGTTTTCGAAATTTTTTATTTGAACCATTCTTATTAAAAATAATATTTTGTCTTAAGCAAGTATTATTATGTTGTGGGTGTACAGGTCTTTTATTTTCTGTCCCTACGGGCAGTACTAATTTGATTAGAATACAGGGGATATCCCAAAAGCATGTTAATGTGTTTCTCACTAACTTCAAATATTGAACTGATTTTTCCCTTTGTGGCAGGAAGGAAGTTAGCATTACTTGCCTTTACCTCTAAAGGAGAATTATTTGTGTAATATCCATTATTTTAAATACTCTCAGCACCTATATTGATAATTTTTGTACTGTTTTTCAGGCTATTATTTACTACTTGCTTCAACTTTAGGAGTTCATCAATTCCTAATGTTTAATCTCTTCCCTTAAAGTCATAATACTCTGTGACTTTCGCCATTGTATGAATGCTGTTACATTTTGATTTCAAGAGGAAAACTGAACAATAGGTGTTGAGTTCCAAGGAACTAGCTTTCCAGATCTCAAACAAGAACTGGCAGTGGGACATTCCTGATAGCAGTACATGATAACAAAATATTTTGTTGTAATGCGATCTTCTTTAAATGAATACTTGGGGCGGGCTGGGTGGCTCAGTCTCTCATCCCAGCACATTGGGAGGCCGAGGCAAGTGGATTGCATGAGCCTGCACGTTGGAGACCAGCCCGAGAAACTTGGCGAGACCTCGTCTCTACAAGAAATAAAAAATTAACTGGGTATGGTAGTGCGTGCCTGTAGTTCCGGCTACTTGGAAGGCTGAGGCGGAAGGATCGCCAGAGCCTAGCAGGTTGACGCTGGGGTGACCGTGAGCTTGCCACTGCACTCTAGCCTGGGCAACAGAGTGAAACTCCAACTCAAAAAGAAGGGGAAAAAAGGACACCTTTAGAGAAATCACATTACCTACCTGCAAAAAGCAAACGATTATTTAAACTGACCTTAAGTACAGGAGAAGGAAGAAGGTGTTATGCATTCCCTCCTCACTCTTATTTTCTGTGTGTTGTTTGTTAGGGTAGTTTAGAAGTTTAAATGGGCTTCTTTTAGTTGGCCAGAATTTTATGCTTGTCTGTCTAAAGGTAAGAAGAACTTAAAGGTAATGGCTACTTAATAGAACAAAAAGAAATATAAAAAGCTCAAGTACAATTTGGCTTTGCTCTTTTCACATGCAGTGCATTCAGAATGCAATTAAGCTCTTTTATTTTAAAAACAAAAATACTTGGAAAAGCATTTGGAGTGTTAGCAACCAGATCTACCAATCACTTATTTTTATAGGAATCTACAGTGAGTATAGTTGGTATCAATTATAATTATTGCCAAGTAACCTATCCATAAGTTGATAGGACAATCTGATCTCAGTTTTCTAAAACACAGCAAAATCTGAAAGTAAGCAAAAAAACAAACAAAAAAACCTCAAAGCAGCCAAAATAGATATCACAAAGTCTTTGTGCTAATACTTCATAGCACATCCTGTAGAGATCTTTATCTAAATACAACCCATAAAATTAGAACACCCTTGGTTCTAATCTTTGTAATCACTTAATAATTCAGTGATTTTGGCCAAATTGCTTAATCTGAGTTTCCGTTTCCTCATTTGTAAAATGAGCTTGTAGTGAGACTTAAGTGGATGTGATGCATAGATGTTACTTTAAAAGTAGTGATTATTTAAATTACTAGTATGATTTTCAGTCTAACACTATGACTATTACTACTGCTTTCTAGTTCCCAAACCTAAAGCCAACTTTAAGGGTCAAGATGATGGCAGTCTGGCTTTACAGGGAGCCACGGGGGTGGAGGGGGGGAGGGACAACAAGAACTATAGAAACACAGCAATGTGGGGTTATAATGTAAGTTCAAACAACCCATAGTACTCTTGTGACCTAATATCACTGAGTTGTAGGAGAGTAGAATGCATTGATAATGATGGCTATAAATCATCAAAAATATCAGTCACCATATTATTGTAAAAGGTAATGAGTGAGTGATCCATTTTTGAAACACCAACCTCTGAAAATAGTAAAAATAAAAATAATTTCAGTTCTTAAAAGGCTACATTTTTATCTATATAGAAATTTCAGCAGTCCCTAAGAATTCTGCATCACTTCATTAATATAATGAGATTCTTGGCTAAAATTCTATGTAAGGATAACTAACAGGAAAAAAATCATTGTTCTCCACTGCCCACTCCATGCCACTCGCCCTCCCACACCCCCCATGATAACAATTTGTCAGAATCTTGAGGAAGTATAACTTGAGATTATTTTAAAATTACTGCTGCTTTAATTTTGTTCTAATCACAACTTTTTTTATTTGGATATTTCAAAAATATATCTTGATAGGAGGGAGGTCTTTATTGCAGAAGATACTTATAAATGTTAAAAAATATTCATCTTGAGCATTAGGTAATTATCTGATTTTAAGACTAATCATAGCCGAGCTCAGTAGCTCAGCCTATAATCTCACACCTTTGGGAGGCTGAGGTGAGTGGACTGCCTGAACCCACGGGTTCGAGACCCGCCTGGGCAACTTGGCGAGACCTCATCTCTACAATAAATAAAAAAAATTAGCCAGGCGTGGTAGCGTGCGCCTGTAGTTCCAGCTACTTGGAAGGCTGAGGCGGAAGGATCGCCGGAGCCCAGCAAGTCGAGGCTGTGGTGGCCAGGAGCGGCCACTGCACTCCAGTCTGGGTGACAGAGTGAGACTCCAACTCAAAAAAAAAAAAAAAAGAATAATCATAAATCTCCAGCAAAAGTAGTATAGACATTATCAACTAGAGGGGTGAGGAAACTTGAATCCCCAGGACTCCATAGGAGTCCACTTCTATGGCTCTGCAAAAATAAAAAGTAAGCTCAAGAAAACCAGGAAGTCTGGTTACTTGAAAACAGAAGATACTAAAAACAAATGTATTTAGGCCGGGTGCAGTGGCTTAAGCCTGTAATCCCAGCATTTTGGGAGGCCGAGGTGAAAGGATTGCCTGAGCATGAGGGTTTAAGACCAGCCTGGGCAACATGGTGAGAGCTCATATCTACAATAAATCAAAAAATTAGCCAGGCGTGATAGTGCGTGCCTTTAGTTCCGGCTACTTGGAAGGCTGAGGTGGAAGGATCTCCGGAACCCAGCAGGTTGACGTTGGGGTGGCTGTGAGTGTGCCACTGCACTCCAGCCTGGGCGACGGAGTGAGATTCCAACTCAAAAACAAACAAATAAAACCAAAAGTATTTAAATGCTCCTGAAATACTTCAGAGTATAAAGGTATAGGCGAGTCCACAGAAAAGTATTTTATATGATAAGGTATCTGTATGGATAGCCACATAACAAGAAAACTTTACTCGTCGTGCTACTTAGTATTCACTAATAAGTAACTCTTTTTTTTCCCCTCCAGCCTGCCGACAACATTTGCAACTTTGGACATTGATGGTGTAAGAAAAATAATCTTTGCCCTTCCAGGTGAGAATAATTAAAATTGTTTCTTTTGCTTTTTCTGGAAAAATGGCCAAAATTTTTTGGACTTCTAACATGACCAGTCCGCTGTCAGATCACTTGATTTGGAATCTGAAAGAGCTGGACTCAAGTCTCAGCTTACTAAATGACGAATCACTTAACCTCTCTGAGGCTGTTTCTTCACTTAAAAAATGGGACTGATATCTACTTCATAAGGTTGGTGTGACAAATTGGATATCAAAGCACATTCCAGACTCTAAGGTGATAATCAAATGTTAGCTGTCCCTAGATCTTTCTGGGGCATCTGCCCCCCCACACTTTTTTTTTTTTTTTTTTTTGAGTTGGAGTCTTACTCTGTCGCCCAGACTGGAGTGCAATAGCCACTCCCGGCCACCACAGCCTCGACCTGCTGGGCTCCAGCGATCCTTCCGCCTCAGCCTTCCAAGTAGCTGGAACTACAGGTGTGCGCTACCACACCCAGCTGATTTGTTGATTTATTGTAGAGATGACGTCTCGCCAAGTTGCCCAGGTGGGTCTCGAACCTGCGGGCTCAGGCAATTCACTCACCTCAGCCTCCCAAAGGCGCAGGATTACAGGTTGAGCCACCGAGCCCGGCTCACTTTTTTAAAATAGCAAAGTGTTCAAGGTAGCAGACTGATACCTCTCACAACTAGAATTATTGTGTTCACGGGGCCAAAGGGCCTTGAGTCACCCATGCAAATACTAGATCAAAAAATACAAAGCTGCCTCTGGTCCTTGCCAGATTTGGGGTGGTCGGGGTGGGAGGACAGGAACGGAGGGGCTCCTAGCCCTGGTGCTTCTCAGCTACACCCACTCCTTTTCAGTCTACAACATCATCATTCCTACCCTTGCTCTCATATGAGCAGAAACCACATGTTCAAATTTTTTTAAAAAGCAAAGTCATTACATTTTCCAGGATTTTCAAAGTCAATTTTTTATTGGTTTGGGGACATACAAGTATATTTGAAGTCATTATGAATTATGATAAATTTTAAAGCAGCTTAAAAGTTTTGTTACCTACTTGTTATTTTTTAAAAATTAGCCTTTGATACTTCTATTTTTGGGCACAGATTCCTTCAGAAAATAATCTACTTATTCCTTTCAGATTCACAAATCTTGTGGCTTTGGGATATTTATTTGCTGTCTATATTAAGTAAATCTCAAAATGGAGATTAAAAAAAAAAAAAAGAAGCAGGCAGAAAAATGTTAACATTTTAAGCCCCTGTTTATAAGAATAAAAGAGATTATGTTTCTATCATATAGAACATGTTAAGAGAAAAGACATGTAAGTAAAATAGTCCTCAAAATTTATGTGTAACATGAAACTCCTTTGGGCCTTTAATATTTCCTTGGATACTCTGAAACCATTATGTAAAGAAATGTGCTCCTCTTTCTAGTTTCATTTTGCCCAGAAGAGCCTCTTTACTGTGTCTACAGAAGATATGATTTAACCTACAGACCACCGTGATAGGATAACAAAGAGAGTTATTGTGG
The DNA here is from genome assembly GCA_027257055.1 of Cephalopachus bancanus. Lineage (NCBI taxonomy): Eukaryota > Metazoa > Chordata > Mammalia > Primates > Tarsiidae > Cephalopachus > Cephalopachus bancanus. The sequence continues at coordinate 2,966,510 of JAPVLO010000104.1, forward strand.
GAGCCTATTTCACCATTACTAATGAAGTGTTGTTGATCTGTCAAAGAAGTTACAAAATTAAAACCTACTTTCAAATTCCTGCTTTAATTTGAAACTTTCTCTGCTCAGCCTGAATGAGCCGAAAGAGGGCAGCAACGACTTAGATGTTCAGATAGTGGAAGCAGCAGTACTTCTATTTACGATGGTTTTCCATTTCAGAGTGTCTTCTGCTTTTCTGGGGGCCATACATTTAAAGTCATCGTTAATCTTGACAAGTTTTAATTCCGTTTCAAAGTTCTGTGAATCTACTTGCTTTTTTTTTTCTTTGAGACAGCAGGATTTATTGGGAAGACAGAAAAGCTCCCACAGTGGGAGGGGACCCGAAGGAGATGCCCCTATTTTTTTTTCAACTTTTTAAAATTACTAGAGTGATACCTGTTCACCATAAAAAAAAAAATTAGAAAATACAGATAAGCATTAAAAACTGTTTTCCATAATCTCTCACCTACCCATAAATAACCACCTTTTACAAGTATCAGTCCTTCCAGTTCTTTTTCTTATATAGAGCCGTTTATTTTTTATAGAGTAATTTTATAAATAGTATAATAGGAATTTTATAATCATTGGTGAACAATGGGTTTTTGTTTTGTTTTGTTTTTGCTTTTCAAGAAAAAAATTATATCTGCTTGTATTATTGGAAAGTAATTGGTTCTTATCAAGAGTCTGCTGTTCTGTTGGACAACTCTTTTTTTTTTTTTTTTTTTGAGTTGGAGTCTCACTCTATCACCTAGACTGGAGTGCAGTGGCTGCTCCCAGCCACTGCAGCCTCGACCTGCTGGGCTTCGGCGATCCTTCCGCCTCAGTCTTCCAAGTAGCTGGAACTACAGGCATGCACTACCACGCCCAGCTACTTTTTTGATTTACTGTAGAGATGAGGTCTCGCCAAGTTGCCCAGGCGGGTCTCAAACCCGTGGGCTCAGCAATCCACTCACCTCAGCCTCCCAAAGGCGCAGGATTACAGGCTGAGCCACCAAGCCGGGCTTCCATTCTTAACTACTCTTGTGGTTAGAAGATAATTGAAGGTGTTTTTAGTTAATAATAGGTAAACTAACCTTGGGGATGCAGTGAACAACACTGAGCCATGCCAAGGGAACCTAAAGCTCTCCCAGCCCATTCCCACCCTCAGGGCATGCATACAGGCTCACTTACAACTGCATACACATATCAATACAATTAGAATTTTAGAGCTGGAAAGGATCTTGGAAATCATGTGGTCCAAATCTTTCATTTTGTGGATGAGTAAAGTTAGATTTAAAAGGTTTGGAACTTGCCACAGTCACACAGCTTGGTTAGTTAATAATGCCACATGGGAAACCAAACATGTTATTCACCACCAGTTGTTTTTTTCATAGCTCAAACTTCTTCCTGTTGAAATATATGGCACACCTAGATTTCTTCTTGGAGAGCTACAGTTGCATTCCTCGAATTTTTCTTATAATATTAAAAGAATTTTATATTTGTATTGGTCTGCTCAGGCTGCCATGACAGAATGCCATGGACTGGATCACTTAAACAACTGAAATTTATTTTCTCATACTTCTGGAGGCTGGAAGTCCAAAATCAAGGTGCCAGCAGGGTTGGACTCTGGTGAGGCCTCTCTTCCTGGCTTGCAGACTGCTGCCTTCTCACTGTGTCTTTACATGGCCTTTCCTTTGTGTGCACAGATTCTGGTGTTTCCTCCTATTTTTATGAGGATTCCAGTCCTATTGAATGAGGGTCACACTCTTATGATGCTGTCTACCTTAATTACCTCCTTAAAGGCTCTATCTCCAAATACAATCAGACTCATTGGGGTTAGGACTTTACCATATGAATTAAGGGAGAAACAGTTCAGTCCATAAAAGTACTCATCTTAAAGTCCTTAAGACATTTGGTTTTATTTTTTTAATTTAAAGAAGTAGAGAAGATCATAGTTGTTTCCTTATGCTTATCTGTATTTTCTAATTTTTTAGTGCTAAACTTGTATTACTATAATAATTTTAAATGCTTAAAAAATGGCAAGTAGATATATAAAAGTTTTAAATGGTTTTAAAACTTATCAAGATTAGCAATGGCTTTCGATGCATGGCTCTCAGGAAAGCAGAAACAAATGATGTTAAACAGCTTCAGGGCATCAGAACTCTGGGTGTTTTACTGAAAGACCCAAATGTTTATACTCTGTGGCATTTAGTTGACTATCCTTCTACTCTGGTGTCCTGTTGGATTCCAGGAGATTTGAAAGAGGAAGACTAGTAGCTAGTCACTTCCATCATGCTCTGTGATACCTGAAGGTATGGACAGACATAATTACTTGGCAAGTTTTTAAGTGCTGTACTGTAAATAACTGCTTGTTGACTTTCAGGGAATCCCGTATCAGCTGTGGTCACCTGCAATCTCTTTGTTGTGCCTGCACTGAGAAAGATGCAAGGCATCTTGGATCCTCGGCCAACTATCATCAAAGCCAGGGTAATGTTTTCTAATGACCAGAAACAAAAAATGAAGCCTGATAACAATTAAGGCTATGAATTCCTAACTGTCTGTACTCAACATCTAGAATTTCTATTAGTTTAGATAGAAAATGTTTTTATATTCTTCCCTATGTGATAGAAAATGGAAGGAAACAGCTTCTAAAGAGAATCGTTTTCTCCAGACAGAAGTCCATGTAGAAGTCAGGAGAGTAAGGCTTAAAAATGGCTATGGATACTTTAGGACAAAATGGTCAAGAGAATGAAGCTGGCACCACCCTAACACTAGACCTATATGGAGCAAAGGACTAGAATTCTCTTTTCCCCATGCAAACTCACAGAGGACAGCAGTTAACCTGCTCACTTTTTTTGTGACTCCTTCAATACATTTCAAACAATTCAGAAAAAGACAATCAAACAACTAGAAAAAGACCCTAGTGATTCCAGAGGAAAGGGTAACCATATTGTTTAGAAAAGGACTACTAAGGCTGAGAAGTTATACCTTGGTAAAAACACTTGGAACTTAGAGTCCCCTTCTCCACCAACACCAACTTCAGTTTGACTTACTACTACTGGAGTTCATTGTGGTATACACTTTCTGTGTTACTAATGAATAATGTTCTTGGCAATATAAACTACCGTACCAAACCACTACTTTTCAAGAGTTCTGAAATAAATTCAGATATGACCGAATGCTATGATTAGTTGACAGGAAGAACAAAAAAACATAAAAAGAAAATGTTACTAAAATATTACTCTGAGAATACATAGGATACAAACATTAAGAAAATCTAGGCTTTAGGTAGTCTTAACATTGATTTTCTAAATAATGAGACTTTGTGAAACAATATGTGACGAAATCTTCTCCTTTTCTTCAAATTTCATTAAAAATTTAACCAGGTTTTTTTTCAGTAATCACAATGGTGGTCTTATTTGAAATTAAGTGGAAAAAAAAGTCATCAATGAACAAAAAGTATTCTGAGTAAATCAGACAAAGTTATAAAGCCTTGATTCAATGACAGTTAAACCAGTGAGTTTACTATTTTTGTTTACTAAATTAAAGAAACAAGAAAAATTCATGTTGTAAGAGAGACTTTGCAAAGCTCTTATTTCTCATTTTAACACCCACCATCTCTTCTTTAAAACCGACTTGGTGAAAAAAAAGACTTGGTGGCTGCCATCCATTCTGATAGCAATGACGAGATGGACTCTGTCTTCCCATTTCATGTCAGCAAAGGATATTCAGAACTGGTCCAAAAAACCAGTTAAATGCCTTTCCCCCACAGCAGTGTCACTGGAACTGCCAGTGGGGTCACCAGGATGCTTGGCTATTAGTTGCTTTTGTGTCTCGCTTCCCATATCACTCCCACATCTTTGCTGGCACAACTGCCACTTCAGAGCATAAACCTGTGAACTTCTTGAAACATGGTAAATCTTTTCTTTTTTTTGAGTTGGAGTCTCACTCTTGTCACCCAGCTGGAGTGCAGTGGCGCGCTCATGGCCACCACAGCTTCAGCCTGCTGGGCCTAGGTGATCCTTCCACCTCAGCCTTCCAGGCAGCTGTAACTATAGACACACACCATGCCTGGCTAGTTTTTGTGATTTTATTGTAGAGATGAGGTCTCACCAAGTTGCTCAGGCTGGTCTTGAACCCCCGAGTGCCAGGATTATAGATTGAGCCACCGTGCCCGGCCAAAACATGGTAGGTCTTATCTCTGTCTCTGACCGTACAAGATTCAGCTGACACACACCACTTACTGCTGCCTCCAACACAGATGCCACAGTCACTGCCTTTACCAAGTCTTGCTGCTGTAGGGAAGTGGGCTCAAGGTTGCCATTTGATGAGGAGGACAATGCTGTGTCATTTTAAAAAGGTCAGCACAGACAATGACATCCTTTTATAGCAAAGCATTCAGAAGACCATCCATTTAGAATAAACACTTCTCTATTTCCTTGCTCTCCTTCGGTTGGGATTGAAATACTTCTGATTTTCAGTACACAATAAGAAACACAAGTCTAGTAATTCATCAAAAATAAACATTGACCCGATGTTTCCACACAGGACATGCTATCCTATGTTTGCTTCATATCCCATCAAAGCACACTATACTGCTTTCGTCCCCAACTTATTTATCAAGAAACACACCTGAAGTAACTCCCAGTAGTATTAACAACTCGCCTCAGGCAGTATTAAAAGAGAGAAAAGGAAAAAAGCATGTTCTAGAGGATAGCTAACTAAAAGCCCCAAGTGCTTGCCCCCCTCAGAATAAGCCAGAACAACAAATAAACTATATTTTAATGAAAACAAGTGAGGGAGAGCAGAAGGAGTCACAGAAACCCTGGTGAGCACAAAGCTCAGAAAACAGCAGGCCTTCCCCAACCAGGATCAGCTGGAAACTAGGAGGAAGTTTTCCCTACAGCAAGGAGGTAGGCAAGAGGATCCCAGCGGCCCCAACACCACCTTGGACACCTACAGATCTCACCACTGGGGTCCCTTGCAGTCCTCACAGGCATGAAGCCCAGCTGAGGGAGCTGCCTGGAGTCAGTACAACTGTGCTCTCTGCAGGGGAGGAGCCCATGCTATGCCCTACCCCCTGTGGCTACTGGACTATGCCATTTTGGAAGTGGAACTGTGGCTGCAGTATGTCTCAGGGAGCAAGTAGCCATGGCTCCCTTTATCTTTGGTGCTAAGCCACCACTGAACCAACCCAGCCCAGTGCCTTACATCCCCAAGCTGAGCTGCAAGCAGCTGTTTGGGTGGGAGCTGAAGCCACACCTGCCTCCTGGGAAAGCAGTACTTTTGCTGCTCAGAGCAGCCATGCTTCCCTAGTGCCTAAGTTGAAGCAATGCCCTGATTCCCAGGAAGCAGTGCCTTTGCCACCCAGAGCAGTCATAACTCCTAGAACCTAAGTGGCATCCTCTATGCCACAGAAGAGCTGTCAGTCAGGGCAGGCCAGAACAGTCATGTACCTGAGGCCTGAACGGAAGCAGCACAACACCCCCTAGGGAACTGATACTCTGGGTGAACTGAGCGGGTAGGCATCCAGGGCCAATACCCACATCCCAGGGGAAAAGGGCAGTGGCGAAGCTGAGATACCCATTCTACTTTTACTCAACATAATACTGGAAATCCTAGCCATAACAGTTAAGCAAGAGAAGGAAGTAAAGGCCATCCAAATGTGAAAGGAGGAGATCAAACTGTCTCTGTTTGATCTCATATATAGAAATCCTAAAAGCTCCACCAAAAAACTCTTAGAACTGATACATTTAATAAAGCTGCAGAATGCAAAATCAACATACAAAAATCAGTAGCATTTCTATACACCAACAGTGAGCCAACAGAAAAAGAAATCAGGGAAGCAATCCCATTTACAATAACTATCAAAAAAATACTTGGAATAAATTTAACCGAGGAGGTGAAAGACCTCTACAAGGAAAATTATAAAACACTGATGGAAGAAATTGAAGAGGTTACCAAAAAAATCGAATGTTATCCCATGTTCATGAATTGAAAGAATTAATATTGTGAAAATGAGCATACTACCAAAAGCAATCTACAAATTCAGTGGAATCTCTATCAGAATATCAATGGCATTCTTCATAGAAATTGAAAAAAAAATCCTAAAATTTGTATGAAACCACAAAAGACCCTGAATGGCCAAAGCAATCCTGAGCAAAAAGAACAAAGCTGACAGCATCATACTACTGAACTTCAAAATATACTACAAAGTCAAAGTAACCAAAACAGCATAGTACTAGAATAAGAACAGATACATATGCCAGTGGAACAGAATGGAGAACCCAGAAATAAATCCATGAACATACAGCCAACTTATTTTCAACAAAAGTGACAAGAGCACTCATTGGGCAAGGGACAATCTCTTCAATACATGGTGCTAGGAAACTGAATAGCCATACGAAGAAAAATGAAATTAGATCTTTATCTGTCACTATATATCAAAATCAACTCAAAGTGAGTTCAAGACTTAAATGGAGGACCCCAAGCGATAAAACTACTAGAAGAAAACATGGGAGAAATGCTTCAGGACATTGGTCTGGGAAAAGATTATTTGGGATAAGACCTTAAAAACACAAACAGCAAAAGCAAGGCAGACAAATAGGTTTCTTTTTTTTTTTGAGTTGGAGTCTCACTCCATCGCCCAGGCTAGAGTGCAGGGCATGCTCACAGCCACCCCAGCGTCAACCTGCTGGGCTCAGGCAGTCCTTCCACCTCAGCCTTCCAAGTAGCCAGAACTACAGGCGCATGCTACCACACCTGGCTAATTTTTTTTTTTTAATTTATTGTAGCAATGAGGACTCACCATGTTGCCCAGGCTGGTCTTGAACCCACGGACTCAGGCAATCCTCTCGCCTCGGCCTCCCGAAGTGCTGGGATTGTAGACTTGAGCCACCACGCCTGGCCAGACAAATGGGTTTCTATCAAACTTAAAAGCTTCTGGGCCAGTCTCCCAGCACTTTAGGAGTCTGAGGTGAGAGGATTGTCTGAGCCCAGTAGTTTGAGAGCAGCCTGGACAACATGGAGAGACTTAACCTCTATAATAAATTTTAAAAATTACCCAGGTGTGGTGGCTATAGTCCCAGCTACTTGGAAAGTTGGGGTGGAAGGATTGCCTGAGCTCAGCAAGCCAAGGCTGTGGTACCCATGATCGCACCACTGCACTCCAGCCTGGGTGAGAGAGTGAAACTCAGTCTCAAAAAAAAAAAGCTTCTGTGCAACAAAAGAAATAACAGAGTGAAGAGGCAACCTGCAGAAAAAAAGAAAAATATTTTTAAAGAATTCATTTGACATGCGATTAATATCCAGAATATACAAAGAACTCAAACAACTCAACAGCAAAATACCAAAAAAATTTATTTTTAAATGGGTACAGATCTGAATAATTATTTCTCAAAATAAGACATGTAAATGGCCAACAGGGGTATGAAAAATGCTCAGCATCACTAATCAACAGGGAAATGCAAATCAAAACCGCAGTGAGATCATCATCTCACTGCAGTTAGAATGGCTGTTATCAAAAAGTAACCAATGCTGGCAAGGATGCAGAGAAAGGGGAACTCTTATACACAGCTGGCAGGAATGTACAACCATTAAGGGAAACAGTATGGAGGTTTCTAAAACCTAAAAATAGAGCTACCATATAATTCAGCAATCCACCTACTGAGTATACATCCAAAGGAAAGGAAATCAGTATGTTGAAGAGGTAACTGCACTTCTTTGTAACATTGCAGCACTACTCAGCAGTAGCCAAGATGTGGAATCAGTCTAAGTGTGTCCATCCGCAGACAGATGGATAAAGAAAACGTATCATATATACACAATGGAATACTGTTGCACCATAAAAAATAATGAAATTTTGTCATTCGTAGCAGCATGAATGAGCTTGGAGGACACTATGTTAAATGAAGTAAACCAAGCAAAGAGAGTAAACACCAAATGCTCTCACTCATGTGAAAGCTAAAATAGTTGATCTCATAGAAGAGTAGAACAGTGGTTACTAGAGACAGGGATGGATGTGGGGCTGGGGGGACAGCCAGAGGTTGATTAACAGATATCAAAGGACAGCTAGCCCAGGCGTGGTGACTCAAGCCTGTAATCCCAGCACTTTGGGAGACCAAGGTGAGGGGATTGCCTGAGCCCACAGGTTCGAGAACAGCCTGGGCGACTTGGCAAGACCTCATCCCTACAATAAATCAACAAATTAGCCAGGCATAGCAGCACACACCTGCAGTTCCAGCTACTTGGGAGGCTGAGGCAGAAGGATCGCTTGAGCCCAGCAGGTCGACACTGGGGTGGCCGTGAGCATGCCACTGCATTTCAGCCTGTGCGACAAAGTGACTCCGACTCAAAAATAAATAAATAAATAATGACAACTAAAGGAGGAATAAGTTCTAATGTTCTATAGCACTATAAGGTAACAATAATTAACAATTTATTGTATACTTTCTAATAGCTAAAAGTGATTTTGAATGTTCCCAGCACAAAGAAATGATAAATGTTTCAGGTAAATAGGCATGCTAATTACCCCGATTTGATTGTTACGTTTATACACATATAATCAAAAATCACATCATATATGTACAATTATAGCATATCAATTTAAAGTAGTGATAAAAGTGAAAAAGAGAGGGAGAGAGACCGAAAAGGGAAAACAACACCATCTCTCTCCTAGAGACTGGATCAGTCCTGGACACTGTGAGCATGTGGAACGTCACTAGACTATTCTAATTTGTCCTCCTCCTTTTTTTCCTTATGCATTGCTGTCCTGCACACCATAGGAACATGACCAATGCCTATGACTGATTTCATAAGTAATGGAGTGCAGATAATGTCCACAAAGTATTTATATTGTTTGAAAATTGCTAAGGTGTTTGCAATTTGAAGAGAGACGTGATTGTTTACTGTGATTCAATCAGTTGTTGATCATTAGAAGATATTTTCGGATGCCTGTTTTATGAGATTATGGCCTGTGGATTTAAAATAGATATTTAAAATGACAACACTGTCTCTGACTTATAAGAAATATTCATTGCTTTTAACTTGTTAGGAAATTAGAAATATAACTAGGCTATAGAAACTTTGGAAACATAAATTTGAAATGGATCCATACCAGCTTGTACAGGGATTTTAAAGCCACGTGATAAATTTTAGACAGATGGTTCATTCAAGTAAATATGCTCAAGGTCTTCTCTGGTAGACTAATGAAAACAGGGTCTCATAACTTTTATAGTGCTTATCCAAAAAAGTGGGTTCAACAAAGCCCCCTTGCGCATACTTGGGAGGCTTCAGATAGACACCAGCAGATTCCTGGCCTCTAGCACTACCCAGGGCTTCAAATGTGTCATCCTGGGCATCCTTCCAAAATAGAATCCCCTTTGGTCACGTTTTCTCACAAACGCTTTCTTCACCACACTGTTCTACTCTTGCTCCCAGCCTGAGCCCAGAATCCTCTGGACATTTGCCTCCTCTTCACTGCTATTAGACCTTCAGAGACCGTTCCCCCACAGACTTTCAGGTCTTGAGCATGTGTCTCATAGTCTTCCTCTCTACTTCACCTCCTACCATCAGTAATTTTACCTCCATGATTCTCAGTATCTTCATTTCCACTTCAGCAACTCACATGCATGTGTCCTGAATTGTTCCGTCCGAGAAGTCACCACCTCTGGCATCCCATTTAGAAATAATGGCAAGTTACCTATCAGTGGATACAAAATCTGGTGAAAACACTCCTGTAACTCCTACCCTCTTTCCTTAGTCCATGAACCCATTCTGGCTTCACCGCTTTCCACATCCAACCTAAGTCCTGTGGGGTGTGAACAACACTCCAGCACTCTCTTCTTCCTTCCCCTGCAACTCACTGTAAGAATCCAGAAACTTGGCTCAGTCCTCCCTTCTTTGCCATTCGTTTTCATTCCCAGGCCACTAAGCACAATTAGCATAGAGTACATGGCTATTTGAGCTATCACTTCCAATTTGTAGATTCAGCAGGGGCCAAAATTCCCCTTACCTATCCTTTTTTATCCCATAGATCAGCTTCTTCTACTCTTCTCCCATGCCCCCCACCTCCCCCCCCAACAGGGTTTTACTTTGTCGCCCAGGCTGGAGTGCAATGTTAACGATCACAGCTCACTGTGACCTCGAAATCCTGGGCTCAAGCAGTCTTTCTGCCTCAGCCTACTGAGTACCTGGGGCTACAGGCACGAGCCAAGACTCCCAGCTAAAGCTGCTTCCATTCCTTACTGCAGTCTTCTAAATCTTCACCATTCCCCTTAAGTCTCTTCCCCCATCCATATCCCCTAAGTCTTGTAGCCAAATAAGCCTGGATTTGAATGATGGCTCTAACGTTTACTAGTATTATAATCCTTGGCATAATTAGTGATTTCTCTTCTTCCCAGTCTTGTCTCCTCTTAAATCCCTTTTGTGTCTAACTCTAAGCATGTCAGTGTCCTCAGTTAAAATCTGTCATTGCTTTCCCATGACTCCACAATGAAATCCAAACTTCTCAAACGGGCACAGGAGGCTCTGTATCCCCAGGCCTGTTTGCCTCTTCAGCTGCATCTGCTTCCCATCCTCACCCTGACCATACCAACCTGTGTGTAACTTCCACAGTGGACATGAGGTTCTGTGCTCTGCCTGTGATTCTTCTCTTTCCTGAAAGTTTCTCTCCTCATCACCACCGTCTCCTTTCTTAGTTAGGTAAATGTCTTATTCATCTTATACAATTCGGGCATCACATCCCCTGTGAAGCCTTTCTAGAGGTCACTTCTCCATAAGATGAGCAGAACAAAGAGGCAAGACAGAATATTCTCCCTTTTTTAATTACTGAATTTTATATTTCAGGCTCTCAGCAAAATTGAACAGAAAGAAAACAGAGAGTTCCCATATATGCCCATCCCCACACACACTCAACTTCCCCCACTACTGACAACCTACATCAGAGGGGTGCATTTGTTACAGTTGTGAGCCTACATTAACAAATCATTGTCACCCAAACTCTGTCGTTTACATTGGGACTCACTCTTGGTATTGTACATTCTGTGGGTTTTGACAAATGTATCATTACATATATCTGCCACTATAGTATCACATGGAATAGTTTTGCTGCCCGAAAAATCCTTTGTGCTCCTCCTATTCATGCCTCCCTCCCTGCCAACTCCTGGCAACCACTGATCATTTTATTGCCTCCACAGTTTTGCTTTTCCAGAACATCACATAGTTGGAATCCTATAGTACATAGCCTCTTCAGAGTAGCTCTTTTACTTAGTAATGTGCATGTAAGTTTCCTCCATGTCTTTTCATGGCTTGATAACTCATTTCTTTTTACTGCTGAATAAGATTCCATTGTCTGGATGTATCACAGTTTTTTTATCCATTCACGCACTGAAGGATGTCTTGGTTGCTTCCAAGTTTTGGCAATTATGAATAAAGCTGCTGTAAACATGTGCAGGTTTTTGTGTAGACATACGTTTTCACTTTATTTCGGCAAGTACCAAGAAACATGATTTCTGGATCATATGGTAAGAGTATCAATCTGCCAGTCTTCCAGAGTGGCTGTATAATTTTGTACTCCCACCAACAATGAATGAGAGTTCCTGTTGCTCCATATCCTTGGCAGTACTTGGTATTGTCAGTGTTTTAGATTTTGGCCTTTCTAAAAGGTGTGCAGTAGAGTCTCACTGTTGTTTTAACTTGCAATTCCCTAATGACACATGATGTTGAACAGAATCTTTTCATATGCTTCCTTGCCATCTGTATATCTTCTTTGAGGAGGTGTCTGTTCAGGTCTTTTGCCCATTTTTAAAATTGGGTTGTTTATCTTCTTATTGTCAGTTTTAAGAGTTCTTTGTATACTTTGGATAATAGTCCTTTATTGCAAATATCTTTTGCAAATATTTTTCCCTTAGCCTGTGACTTGTCTTCCCATTCTCTTGGGTTTGTTGTTGTTGTTGTTTTACTAATTCTCTCCCTTAGACATTTACATGTCGGCCATACCATACAATACTACAGAAAAGAATACAATTTTATATCTTGAGTGACAAGTATGTGCCAGGCAAATATTCAGAGAAAACAGTTTAGTCCACTGCCTACTGCCCCGTTTTGAATGAATAAAATAAATCATCAGAAGTGAAACATCAACCATTTGCAGTGATTAATTCACCAAGAAGTGTGTGTCTGTATTTACCCATGGTGCATCACTCAAAATAAGTATCGAAGCTCATAGTAAAAAGGTATTTTCTTAAGCTAAGTAATATAATATGCAAAAACTATAATGTCAATTATAGTTCTTGAGAACACTTTAACCATTACATACCATAACCCCATTTTGTAGATGAACAAGCAGGTACAGGAAAGCAAAGTGCCTTGCAAATATAGCACCCCAGTCAGCAGTAGTGCTGGAGCAGCACCAGTGTCTGATGTCACCACACCCAGCACTTGCTCCATTACACTGCCATGAGCCACTCAGTACCACTGCTGGGGAAACCCTTGCTGGAGCAGGGGCAATGCTGCGTGAGTAGTACTGGAGAAAACACACAGAGAGAGACTGAAAGAGAGAGATTTGTCCTCAGAGAAGCACAAAATAATCTAGGAAAATGGCAAGCTACCCCACTAGTAGATGTAAACATAAACAATATCAAATGAGCCGAGTGTAATTTAATCAAGGGTGAGACACAGTAAAATGGAGCTTTATTATGGATTCTGGAGGAAAAGCATGTGATGTAGTTAAACCAAAATGGTATACCTTTTAGTTGAGACTACTTTTTTTTACCTTAATACGGTTGTATATCATCATTAGGACACTGGGCATATTGAAGAGAAAAAGGAATCACCTATTCCTTTTATGTGGAAGACTGGTATATAAATGGGGAGCTGAATAGTGCCCAACACATTTTAGGGCCTCAGGATATATTTACTAGCTGTGTGGGTACCTGGAGAGAGGGAGGGAGGGAGGGAGGGAGGGATGGTGGATACTGAATCTGTTTGCTTGTTTAGTTCTGCCTCCTTTATTCTGAATATTAAGATATCTGATTCGATTTTTCAATTCATAGGTCAAATGTCCCTGTCCTCACAACCCATAATACAGACTGCAGAAATAGACCTTATGTTTTCAACTCCCCTTTCCTTCACTATGAACACCACCTTCTTGGCCTTCTCTCTTTTCACCAGAGCCCCCCCACCCTGGACTTCTGTCCTAAGAACGTAAGGTGGAGTGATAGAAAGGCAGAACACCAAGGATATTACCACCGTGTGATTTTGAGCTATCACCAGGTGACGTTTGTTTTCTTTCCCTCTTTGTTCTATAGTTATCATGTGATGTAAAACTGGATCCTCGTCCAGAATACCACCGGTGTATACTTACCTGGCATCACCAAGAACCACTGCCTTGGGCACAGAGTACAGGTTAGTCAGTCACATCTACAGTACCTCTAGGCACCTGTCCTGTCAACACACAAATTTTGTATAATCTTCTTCCTTGATTATAACTAATTTTGTAACTATTATACATTTTCCTGTTTGAAAGTTTAGATAAGTTAAATTATTCCTTAACAGTACGACATAACAGGACAAGAATAAAAACAATTTAATAGAAGTTTAGTTATTTTATTGAGCCATATTTTATAGATCAACATTTGAAATACAAATCTAGAGTTACAGAAGATTTTGATCTGTTTGTTCAACCAGTAAGTTCTGGACTTAACTTTGGCTGTAGGAAAAGGAGGACACTGTGGCTGTGTCATCCTGAAATGTGAGATTAAAGCCCAATTTATAATGTGATTCTCTGTAGCCTCTACTGTACTCTAGATATTGATAAAGGGAAAAGGAATCAATATTGATAAGCCAGTCCTATAGTTATCTCCTCTAGGCTTTAAAATTTTACCCTCAACTTCTCTGTCATATTTTGCCTAACTTTTGATGTGACTCCAGAAAAATTATACTGCCCTTTAAACAAAGATCCCATCAAGTGGAAACATCAACTAACATAGAGACTAAGTATGTGGGCTTTACCATCACAGAGACCTGCATCCAAATCGGCCACCAGCCTAGTTAGTTAGGCTCCCAGGCAAATTACCTAAGACTCATTTGAGTCTTGTGAAATCAAACAAGAGAGTTAAATAAAGTGCATGGTACCTTGTCTGGCACTTAGTAAAGAAATGGTAGCTGCTGCTCTTATCATTATTTTAGTAGGTTTTTAAAACCTCTCTTTTCAGACAAACATTTCATGTTTCAGCCTGAATTGAGAAATTCTGTGGCATTTTGCATAATGCTATAAAATTCTGATTTTATTTTTTAAGCAAGAATTTCCCGTTTTTTTTAAGTTTCAGTGAGGAAATGGTAGGATATAGTAGCATGGTCATCTGAGAAAGGTCCTAGGAAACCTAGCCCTCTCTCCCCTTGTAAAGACCTGCATTTCTGTTGATTTCTGCTTTGAAAGGGCTCTGGGGCTCCATGCGTGTGCGCCCTGATGTGGATGCTGCTGTAATGAGAGTATTTCTTTCCAGGTAATCAGATGAGCAGCCGTCTGATGAGCATGCGCAGCGCCAATGGATTGTTGATGCTACCTCCAAAGACAGAGCAGTACGTGGAGCTCCACAAGGGCGAGGTGGTGGATGTCATGGTCATCGGACGGCTATGATGGTCACGAGGAGGGGGAAGCTTTGATGCATGTCCACATATCATTGACTGTATCCTGTAATATGCAACGGCACAGCTAGTTTTTCTGATTTGGATAAAAGTTGATCTGTATAGTCAACATCTTGAACTACATTTCAAATGAATTTAAATACCTTTTAAAGAAAAAACACCTAAAAATAAATCTTGAAAGACAATTCTATTCTGATTATATCAAAGCAAATTTTTCCTTTCTTGCAAATTGCTTTGTGTGTTCAATGCTAGGTCTGATAGCGATAGCTTTAGTAGACAGCGGTAGGTGCCTGCAGAACTTGTGTTTTTCTCATCTTTAAACTACAACTACTTATGCTCTTAAATCAAGGCTGTCTGCTTATTTATACTAGCGTAGGCAACACTTGGATTTCCCTTCTTAGTATGCTTCATAACCGCTTTACAGAGAGCTTTTGCTTGTTCTTTCTCATGTATCGTGTTTATGTGCACAGTGCCAAAAGAAGACTGACGGTGGAGGCCCCACCCTGCCTCAAGACCGTCCCTGCAGAGCGTCCGGGGAGGGTTCCCACCCTGGTAGCCTCACAGCACAGTACTCTCGGGCAGTAACTGGATACCTTTTATTTGAACAAACTGAAGAAAAATGCTTCCTTAAGTGCTGACAGCCTTTTTAACCAATACATTTAAAATTGTACAGAAAAAAATAAAATCAGAGACTGATCTTGTACAGATATTAGTGTTACCAGCATTCATGTGGAAATCAAGAGCAAAGACAAAATAATGTTAAACAACTCTGTACCATAACATTTTCTGTAATGATACTGAAACTTAATGAATAAAAAAAAATCCTTGATCATTATTTAAAAATGTATTGTGTTGACCTTGTCATTATAAAAGAGAAGATTGCCATGCCATTCTCGAGTTCTGCCTGGATAAAAGGAGTAGTTAAGATGACCTACCAAGGTTAAACTATGGTATAGTGCAACTCTATGTCTTACTATAGTGTTTGGAAAAAATAGCATTGTGATTTGTAGCACTGTGAAAATACAGACTAGAAAGTAAGAGAACCTGCAGTCAGTCTGATGTTTCTGGTTATAGCAGAAAAATAGCAAGCAAATTATGAGAAAGAATTCCTGATGACTTAGGGGAAAAATTATTAGTTCAGATGCCACAGAGGCAGATTTCACACATCTACCGTTATTTGGAATGGAGGGGGGAAGATAAGTAATGAACTAGAAAATTGCAGGTGGGTACCTGGAAATGGTTTTAGCATGTTGAAAAGGAAGTAAGAAATGGGGAAAATCTGTGCTGACCATAGAAAATACAACAAATATACTCTATCCTCAGTGGCACCCTTAGTAAAAACTTAGGGGCACTTTTCAAACAGAAGTACCAGGGAGATGTCACATAAGCTGTGAAGTGTGGATGCCAAATTATGGCGACAAAGGCAAGTAGTAAAGGAATGTTGGATACTAATAGTTGGTATTTCCAGAGTTGAAAATAAAATGTTCTATTTTAAATTTTATTTTGTATTTACAATGGAAGAAGATAAGGTTGCTTAGTTGAAGTCAAATGAGGGAGTGTGCAAATGGTTCATTAACCTGTATTCATTCAAGAATCTATTTATTAAGCATCTATTATGTGCTTGGGTACAAAGTTCATCATGTGACTATTTACAAAGATTGCTAGAGCAGAGTACCCAACATCACACTCCAACAGGGAGATTTTTTTAATGTGCAAGTACCCAAAATATTTAATATATTTGATAAATGTATTTGTGTAGAATGTAATAAATGCCGTAACACAGATCTAAAGGGTTGGAGGAGTTCAAACGAAGACTTCCTACAGGGTGAGACTTCAAGGGGTAGGACTGCATTTTAGTGGGTCTTGAAGGAAGTGCAGAGTTTTGAAGATGATGGCACAGAAAGAGAGGTATTCCAAAAACATAGAATTATGGACAGTTGATAATTATTGTATTATTAACAAATAATTATAGAATAGATAATTCCTGTATCTCTAATATAGGAATAACAACTCCTATAAGATTGTTGTTAAAGTTAAACATATGAAAAGTGCTGAGCATTGTGCCTGGCACATAGTAAACTCCACAAAGTTTGGAATTTTTGTTGTTCCAAAAATTCCAAAGTTTGGAATTTTTGTCATTGTTGTTCATTGATACAATCCCCAAGTCCCTAGAAGAATCTCTGGCATATGTGCATATGTGTAGGCATCAGTAAATATGTGTTCAATAAAACACATTATGTAGCGCTTACTACATGCCAGGTATTGTTCTAAGCACTTTACATATGTGTAATTTTCACAACAACCCTTACAAGGGTTATTATTCCTATATTATAGATGTGGAAACCGAGGTACAGAGAGATTAAGAAACTTGTCCATGGTCACACAGAACAGGAAAGGGCCAAGGATGAAAATTTAGCAATCTGTCTCTACTTTTTAGAGACTCTTTAAGAGTCCATACTCTTAAACACTAAGTTCTAGAAGAAAATTGATATATTTATAAAACTGAAAAAGTACTTAAAGTTCTTAAATACCAAGTTAAGGAGTGCAGTTTTATTCTCAATAAAACTGTTGGAGATTCTTGGTAAGGAAATATCACCATCAGAGCTAGCCTTTAGGGAGAATGCTCTGGCCATACTGTGTAAATAGACTGGACTAGGGAGAGATGAGTGAGAGACACCGGGTAAGAAATGATGGAGGTTGTGCAGGTGAGGGGTAGAGGTGACAGTGATGGGAAGGTTGGGACAGATGAGTGTGTTTCTGGAGGTAAAAAATGGAGAGAATTGTATGACTGTTTTCAAGTTTGGAAAGGAAGGTAGAGAAGTGAGAGATGACTCAAAGTCTTCAGTCTTGGCTGACTAAGAAAATGTTAAACCATTAACAAGAAGAAAGTCAGAAAAAATGGATTTTGAGGAGGAGCTGATGAGTTTGGGCATGTGTTCATGATGCCAGAGAAGCACGATGGCAGATGCATTCTGTTGGCATTTGAAAGCACAGGTTAGGAGTTCAGAAAAGAGGGCCGGGCTTGGTGGCCCAGCCTGTAATCCCAGTACTTTGGGAGGCCAAAGGAGTGGATTGCCTGAGCCCACAGGTTCAAGACCAGCCGGGAAACTTAGCAAGACCTCATCTCTACAATAAATCAAAAATTAGCCAGGCATTGTAGCATACACCTGTAGTTCCAGCTACTTGGAAGGCTGAGGCAGAAGGGCTGCCAGAGTACAGCAGGTCGACGCTCGAGTGGTCATGAGTGTGCCACTGCACTCCAGCCCAGGTGATGGAGTGAGACTCCAACTTAAAAAAAAAAAGTTCAAAAGAGATGTAGGCTGAATACAGCCTTGGAGATGATTATATAAAGGTGGTATTTGAAATGTAGGGGTGGATGGAAAAGATTATCAAGGAAAAGCCTTGCCAAAAGAAGAGGACAGGCTTTGAGGTGTTGGAGAAAAAAACCATGGATGGACTGAGGGGAAGAGGAATTCGTAGGAGAGAAGAAAAGAGAGTACAAACCAAGGAGAAGAGTCTGCAGGAAGAAGGATAATCAACTGTCAAACACAGAAGAAACATCCAGAAGGATGAGGGCTCTAAAACATGCACTGATTAGGCAATCATCTGCGAGCTTCCAGAGTGCAATTTCAGCAGTGCCTTGAAAGCAAAAGCCAGATTGCAAAATGGACACTATGAATATGAATTCTGTGGAACTCGTGTGTGAGAAGATAAAGACACAAGAGGGTAGCTTGAACCCTTAAAAGGTAGAGGGAAGATTTTGGTTTGTGGGTTTTGAAAAAGGAGAAACAAAGGTGGTTATTAAACAGTGGTATATTGAAAATGGAGAAGAGGAAAGAAGGGCTAGATTTAAGGACCTTGGTGACCTAATTAGGCAGGGGTAGAAAAGGGACATTTTTCCTCCTGAGTTAGAAAAGGGAAAAGATATGAACACATTTGAAACGGATACAAGGAAAATTTAAAGTTTGAGGTTCAGCAGAATGGTTCCACTTGGCACAGTGGACATCAGTGTCATCTAATCTATGTGCATGTATTTGGCCAAAATTATTTAAGAATTAAGCATGTGTGACATAAGTCTTCTGTCTTAGTAGTTAATAAGAGACTGTAGAAGTTGTTTTCAGGTTTTTATATCTGTGTGACAGTTAAGCAGTTCATTTTTAAGCAGATTTTATTGGGCTCTGTTTTGGTTGTTTCAGCTGTATCACACAATGGAAAAAACATAAGCAACTTAAGACTACCAAGTAAATGCTTGGCGATGTTGCATGTTACAGCAAATTAGTTTCTTGAATGGCTTTCATTTTTTAAATCTGCTAACCAACACATCTCCGTAGATCTAACCTATTGCCAGCTCTTGATCTACATGAAGCCCTAACAAGGTAAGCCATTATCATTCCCAAGAAAGCAGAGTTTATGTAAGTATAGTATTCAAAGCAACTAAACCGTATCTTGTGATTCCAGTGATAATAGGTCTAGATTAGATAATGCATTGCATTCTAACATGTTTATAAGAAGTGTCATGCTTGACTCGCTAAGACAGTGCTACTGCTTTTACAGAATCATCAATAACTTGGCCTGAAACCAAAAAGTTAAAGAATTGATTGGTCCTGCATTTCGTATGGTCAGTTACCAATATTTCTCCCAGAATCAACTAGGGAGAGGTATAAGGGAATCAGAACCTAGAAGCTCAGAGGTCATACCCTTGGGATCTAGGACTCAACCCTGCAAAAACAGGGCACTACCCAGCTGATGACCCTGGGGGTGCCACAACAACACAGTTTAGAACCAGCTGCTATTGCCAGATGAAACAACAGGCCAGCTGAAAGGAACATGGGTCCCTTTTTCCTCCTGCTTTCCAGACTCTGTCTAGTCTAACGCAACCTATTGTTGAACCTAGCAGGAGCCAGCTGGAGAAGAAAATGCAGTTTGCAGAGTTCCAGCCACAGCACACAATGCAGAGTCTGCAATGGTGGGCCTGGGGCTGAGAGTCAGTCGCTTGCCGAGTGATCAGGAAAGGGCTCTTGCAACAGGTGACATCTGAGCTGGGTTCTGACTAATGGAAATAAGCTCCACGTGTGAAGGTTGGGAGACGAGCATTTCAGACCGAGGAAAGGGCTTAAAGCACACAGCCTCCGGAAGGAGACGGGAGTGGGACAGGCGGGGAAAATCTGAACAACAGCTGGGGAGAACAGAGGTCCGGATGGAGCCCAGTGAGGCCCCCACATGCACAGGCTCTTGAGTGCAACCCTAAATACGCACACCTCGTGATGCGTGTCGCACACGCTAAGGACACTGGGAGGCCGCTGCAATTCGAGAAAGAAGTCAAGTCAGTTACGTCTAAACTCCAGGTGACTAGCAGCACCATGCTAGATGGTTCCTGTGGACGAGCACCGCCCTCTCTCTGCCTACACCTGCCCACACCTGACCCTCTGCCTACATTTTGTTTCCTGGTTAATGGCACCATCGCTCACCCCATTTCCCAACCCAGAAACCTCTGAGTCATCTTTCTTCTCACTCCCCACATTCTGTCAACTCCACTAAGAGTTCCTAAATTAACCCCTGCCTTTCCATTTCCTCTGCCACTGCCTTAGTCTCTGGGCCTCTAGAATTGCCTCCCCAAATCTACTGTTTGCTCTCAGGAAGGTCAGTCAAGAACATAAATCTCCCCATGTAGAACTTTGTTAGACAATCACTGCATCAGATGAGGCCCCAACACCCACATGGCATTCAAAGTCCTCCACAGTCTAGTCCCTCCTTCCTCCAACCTGCTGCAGCACCAGACCATTTGCAGTCACCCCCTCAGACCCTGTCATTTTGTGCTTCAGTGCCTTTCCTCAGGCTGGCTCATCTGTCAAGACCTAGCTTGCACATCAACTCCTCTATGAGGCCTCCCCAATCCCCAAATTGGACAAAGTACCCCCTTCAGTGCTCCCAGAGAGCCCTATGCCCCCCATCTTATCACCATACCACAGATTGTCTGTTTACACAACCCCCTCTTCACTCGATGCTAGGCTTCGCTGGAGTCCAGTGTGGCATGGTGCCCAGTAAGCAGCAGGTACTCATGACCAAACGGACCTTGCATAGCACTCACCAGGAAGCCAGAGACCAAAGGTGGCAGGAAACCTTCACATCCCAAGCTTAAGACACAGCCGAGAGGACCCCATGCAGGCAGGAATGAGAAGCCAGCCCTCAAGGTGCATAGACCTCACTTTGACAAAGGGCCTCCAATTCAGACTTCTAGCATCATCTCCAAATAAAGTTACACAGAGTTTTATATTTTGTGCATCTTAAAAAGCATTCCTATTTTAAAGGAGAGTATTTAAAGTATACCATGATTTTTATTTCTTGCTTTTGATATTTCTTTCCTTTCTAATATGTCAGTAGCCTCAAAAAAAAAATGGAAATGAGAGAATACCAGAATTTCATCAAGGTACTGCAGAATTCAGTTGATACTGTCAACACAAAGAGATGAGATCAGATTTCTGCAAAAACGTTTCTGGCCCAGAGGCAGGAAGAACAGGAACACGGCAAGTGGTGATCCTGCAAGAAATATGCCATAAAAGAAATGGATGGCTAGAAACCCAGCCAACAGTGCTGTATGTGTGACTAGAGGAAGAATTTGTCCATTCAAAGATGGTCCTTGGCACAGAAGAGGAAAAACAGAGCATCTGAGGCAAAAATAACAAGGGCACCCTCAGGCCACCTGGAGTGAGGCTGCCCTGGCCTCACACGGAGCCAGTTCCATGCGCTGGGCTGTTCCCAGAGCCTGGCACCATGAAATATTCAAGCTGTGCCTCCATTCTCAGCTGTCTCTAGGCAGAGTTGCCCTCTAAGAACGCCGCATTCTTTAAAGCCTTTCTTCACAGGAGCTCAAAGTGCCTTAAATATGTCTAAGTCTCTGAAACACATCGAGGATATAGGGGATTGAATGATAAATAATCAACTGAATGATAAATGATGTATTCTACACTTTTGCAGTATGCTGTCTTTTCCAGGGTTATGCGATTGCTCAACTGACTTTTCTCTCCAAGAAAGCCTCAGAAAACGTCCCCTCCCACCCCACGTTGCTGCCTGGGCTCCACAGGAATGCGACCACAGGTCCTCTGGGGGACCCACCGGGCTGCTCCTTCCAGTGCTCCTCCCTGACTTCAGAAACGGTGTCAGCACATTCTGACTATGATGCAGGAGCAAGAGAACAATGCCAGAGCAGCCTGGCCCATGCTGCTTTTGCCCAGTGCTTGGTTGCCTGCCCAGTAGACAGAAACACCCTCTGCTAAAGCAATGTGAAGAGTGGAGACAAGCTGCTCAGAGATTATACTCCTAGTTGACATCCAGAAGGTCTCCAGAGATCTGTCTCAGCCCCACCTATAGGTAAGTGACTGTCCAGTTACTGTGACTTGGGTGTGAACCGGAAGGAAAAAGAAATGGATTGTTCAATTAATTCTGATAGTTCAAGGACAGAATGTCTATTTTTTTTCCATCTTCCTCTTTCCCCTCTAGTTGAATTTTCTTTTTCTTTTCAAATTGTATTTCATTTTTTCTGAGTTGCGGTCTTTCTCTATCACTCAGGCTGGAGTCCAGTGGCATGATCATGGCTCATCAAAGCCTCAACCTCCTGGACTCAGGCAATCCTCCTAGCTTAGCCTCTCAAGTAGATGGGACCACAGGCACCCACCACCACGCCCAGCTAATTTTTTTGTAGAGACGAGATCTTGCTATGTTGCCCAGGCTGGTCTTAAACTGCTGGGCTCAAGTAGTCCTCCCGCCTTGGCCTCCCAAAGTGCTGGGATTACAGATGTGAGCCACCACACCCAGCTTCTCTTCCCTCTAGTTTCACTTCTTGTACCTCAACCAGAACAAACAGGAAAGCTCAGAGACTTAACATCTGGGGACTGATTTTTTTAAAAATCAAAAACAACTTCATTGACAGTTTGAATTCAAAATGAAAACATGTTTTCTGGGTTATTCTAAAATTTTGATTTTTCAAACTGTTACCCCAACTTTCTTCCATAAGTAACTGAGAATTGAATGAATTTGTGAGAAGACAGTCATTTTTAATTACTCGAATGGGAGAGAAGATCCAGAACACAGGGCTTTCTGTTCAAAGCGGAAGGGTTGAGGGTGAGGGAGGGGGTCACGTTGTTGAGAGAGAGGCCCTGGCTGGGCACAGTGGCTCATGCCTATAATCCCAGTGCATTGGGAGGCCAAGATGAGAGGATCACTTGATGCCAGGAGTTTGAGACCAGTCTAAGCAAAATAGCAAGACTCCCTCTCTACAAAAAATTTTAAAAATTAGCCAGACCTGGCGGAATGTACTGCAATCTTAGTTATTTGGGAGACTGAGGCAAGGGATGGCTTGAGGCCAGCAGTTCAAGGTTGTATTGAGCTATGAACCCACTACTGCACTCCAGCTTGGATGACAGAGTAAGACTCGGTCTCTTTAAAGAAAAAAAACAGAGAGAGGGACCACAACAGTCAGACCTTTTCAAAAGATACAACTAGAATTGCAACCTAGAATTTTAATAAACCTGTCCTACAAATACTTTTATTGGTGTGGTAAGAATCTTAGGAAAAAGTCATCTAACTAAGTGCCATGCTTCATTGTATAATGAAGTTACTAAGTAAGTGCTATACTTGCCTCAAGGCACCAAGCATCACAGAGAACAGCTTTAAGAAGTGACAGGCAAATGCCATCATTTACGAGCTATCATATAATTACAGGCAAGAAATAACACAATAAAAAGAAAAAGACCACATGAGAATTTAGGTCGTGGGTATATGGGTGTTTGCTACAGAAATCTTTCAACTTTGCCATAAGTTTGAAACATCGTTATAATAAAATATCGGAGGGAAAAGACCACTTGGGAATGGTAAATAGCAAACATTTATAGAGGACAGAAAACCAAACAAAACCAGGTAGTCAGAAAAGCCAACAGAAATACTCAATTTCCATTAACACTCAAGCTGTCACGTTTCCCAAAAATTCCAGATGACTGCAATTATCCCTGAGAAAATAAAGGCACCCCACCACCACCACCACCACCACAGGGTAAACACACCCTATAATCACATCCAAGGCCCGTCATTCTGAGCCCTCAGGAGCTTTGATCATCCTGGACACTGTACTCACAGAGGTGGATGTCCTAGGGACCTCACGGAAAGTCCAGCAAAGCTGAGGCAGCCCGTTCCTGACACACGGCCCACTGCTCCTCTGTGCTGGGGTTTCCCTGCTGAATGCCTGGCCCTGGTTTCTAATCTGTAATCAGACTTAATATGGAATCTGTCTACCTTTTCTTTCACTAAAAGTAGCTGACAATGCTTTCTCAAATAAAAGTATACCATAATTCTGCAGAAAAGGACAACCTGATGTAACTCTCTGCTGAACTGATCTCCATTCAGTTGAAACTGGAAAAATAGAGAAAAATGAGGGGGAGAAAAAACGCAAGTTAAAAGAAACACCAGAGACTGTAGGGGATCTGCTGGGGGTGGGAAAAGCTGGGGCCCTTCTAACGCAGCCTGGTCCTTGGCGTCCTTGCTCCGACACAGCGAAGCCCGCCCCACAGTGCTGGTCTATTTTACTAAAGGTACAGGCTTGAATGAGCCAAGCGAAAGGCACACATTTGAAAAATATAAACTATGGCTGTGAAAAGTAATGCCCAATCCAGGTACAACAAATTATAACAGAAGATGCGTGCATCTGCAGAGGGGAGCTCTGGGTTCCCATGACGGCCTGCAGCAACCCAGCTTGGCTCCTCCGCTTCAATTCCACATTCACGCAGCACATATTTGTGCAGTTCTTTATATACACACTCATCAGCCCTTGAATGTGACTAATATCTTTTTCATACTACAATTTACTTTTTATTTATGAGTTTTACATTGTAGACCACAGCCACACATGTAACATTAGCAACACGGGGTAGTGTGAACTTTCATAAAGAATCTGCACAAACACACAGTGCTTCATCACTTATGTAGAATCTACAAATGTTCAGCTTGTTGATAAAAGCAACACTAGTGCAGATTTCACCTGCAACATCTCTGCCTGACTTCTCATCACAAAGGCAGAGCTCACGTCACGGGCCTGAGGCCATCCGTGATCACAGGTGGTGCAAGACGGACAGAGACGCGCCGCTCATGTTTTTCGTTTGTCCTCAGCAAAAACGTATCCACAGATAATGGCAAACATGCTCTAAAGTTAGAGGATGGTGAGGGCTGCCCAACTCTAAATACACTGAAAATCACTGGGCGCTCTGTGAGCGAGTGCTTCGACGGTATGTAAATTATATCTCAATAATGCTTTTTGAAAACTGATCTATGGGTAAAATTATTAGGAAAACAGAACTATCTGTAACATTCTAGCCCACACACATTAAAATTGTTTTGAATCACTAAAATGAATAACAATTCCTCAGAAAGGTTCTGGGATGGAGGTTGCTGATCACGGGCTGCTCTTCTGTGTGCCCCACCAAGAAGGAAAAGCAGCTTGCAGGGGACTTCTCAGAGTGCAAACCTGAGACTCTCTTCTTCTTAAAAGAAAATCATGTCTTAAGCATCAGTTTAACCACTAGCCATAATTAATTTTGGCACAACTAACAAGAGATTGTGATGTTCCAGATAGCTCCACCCCGTGACTGATAGCTGTTGTTTTAAAAAATATTTGATGCTACGGGGAAATAGTAACATATATTGAATGTAATATTTTTTAAATATACATTTTATATATACAAAGAAATTGGCTGAGTGCAGTGGCTCATGTCTGTAATCCCAGAGCTTTGGAAGGCCAAAGTGGGAATATCACTTGAGGTCAGGAATTTGAGACCAGCCTGGGCAACACAGCAAGATCCCATGCCTAAAAAAATAAAAAATTAGCCAGGCATGGTAACCCATGCCTATAGTCCCAGTTACTCAGGAGGCTGAGGCGGGAGGATCGCTTGAGTTCAGTGACCTATGATTGAACAAGCTAGACTCCAGTCTAGATGTCAAAGAAGCACCCTCCCTCTAAAAAAGAAAGAAAAGAAAGTGAAAAATCTATTTGTAAAACTAAAAAGACACATATCAACATTTTATTTTTTTATTTGTATAAATTCATGAGGCATAAGTGTGATTTTGTTACATATGTAGATTGCATAGTGGTGAGGTCAGAGCTTTTAGGGTATCCCTCACCTGAGTAGCATACATGGCACCCATTAAGTAATCTGTCATCATCTTCCAGCCCCCATCTCCTCACCCTTCTGAGTCTCTGTTGTCTGTCATCCCACAATTCTACCCCTATGTGTGCATAGTAAGGATATATACAAAAACTTATTTGTCTCCAGGTATTAAGAGTGAACAGGTAAATAATTTAATGGCTAATATTTAATGGTTTAATTTTGAGCCACTGGCAAGGTGAGTGGTATCATATGTGTGTGGCCAAAATTGGTTTCATGGAACCATTCATCTGTCTTTTTTTTTTTTTGAGTTGGAGTCTCACTCTGTCGCCCAGACTGGAGTGCAGTGGCCGCTCCCGGCCACCGCAGCCTCGACTTGCTGGGCTCCAGCGATCCTTCCGCCTCAGCCTTCCAAGAAGCCGGAATTACAGGCGCGCGCTACCACGCCCGGCTAATTTTTTGATTTTATTGTAGAGATGAGGTCTCGCTGCCCAGGCGGGTCTCGAACCCGCGGGCTCAGGCAATCCACTCACCTCAGCCTCCCAAAGGCGCGGGATTACAGGCTGAGCCACCGAGCCCGGCTCATCTGTCTTAAGATTAATGCAGTCTCAGCTAATTAACTAAGATAATAGGAGAGGTTATCAGGAAAGGATTCTGCACACAGATGATCTCAAATCACAGTTACAACAAAACTAGTCAGCATGCAGCACACGTTTATCATCTACATATATAATCCAGAAGTATCAAAAACAATTCCAGAACAATTGTTTAGAAATCACAAAAAAAATTGCATCAATGATGATAAAAGCCTGTTAACACTTTCTGATCCTTAGCTAACCTCACCTTTGTTCTAAAGGACAAGGGGCAAGACCCAGTCACCACTATAAATTCCCTGAAATTCCTTCTATCACTTCCTCCCTCTCTGAGCCCTGAATCCTCAGCTACACCTGCTGGCCTGGGAGTTCGTCTGCTGATTGCTTTCCGGAGGGGTTGTTCTCAGATCGAAGCAATTCTGAGGTCACATGAATAACTGCACTTGAAAAGGGCAGGTATCTGTAAAGAGTAGCCACATCCTCCTATATGTGGTTGTTTTATTTCCTCAAAGTAATTTTTTTAATCCACAACATGCACTCTTTCACCCACATCTGAATGAAGAATGACACCTGCATTTCCTCAAATCCAACCTGGGCAGTACGAACCATATTCCTTCTTTTGCTACATTATCAAATACCCTTGTGGACCTTAGGAGCCCAGGAGCCCTCAAATCCAAGATCCATCAGAGGTAAGATAAACCCCCATTTTATGTACCACTAAGAAAGAAAATATGCTGCCAATTCTACAATTTAATGCTTTCTTATCACTTGGAATCTTCCCACACAACATCTACCTGTTGTTCCAATGCACCGTCATCCTCTGTGCATTTCTTTCTTTCTCTTTTTTTTTTGAGTTGGGAGTCTCACTCTTGTCACCCAGGCTGGAGTCCAGTGGCATGCTAAAGGCCACCTTTGCCTCGACCTGCTGGGCTTAGGTGATTCCACTCACCTCAGACACACGCCACCATACCCGGCCAGTTTTTGTGATTTATTGTGGAGACGAGGTCTCACCAAGTTGCCTAGGCTACTCTCGAACCCCTGGGCTCAGGCAGTCCTCTCACCTCGGCCTCCCAAAATGCTGGGATTACAGGCTGAGGCACCACGCCTGGCCTCTCTGTTCATTTCTTTCTTTCTTTCTTTTTTTTTTTTTTTTTTTTTGAGTTGGAGTCTCACTCTGTCGCCCAGACTGGAGTGCAGTGGCTGCTCCCGGCCACCGCAGCCTCGACCTGAGGGCTCCGGCGATCCTTCCGCCTCAGCCTCCCAAGTGGCTGGAACTACAGGCATGCGCTACCACACCCGGCTAATTTTTTGATTTATTGTAGAGATGAAGTCTCACTAAGTTGCCCAGGCGGGTCTCGAACCCGCAGGCTCAGGCAATCCACTCACCTCAGCCTCCCGAAGTGCGGGATTACAGGCTGAGCCACCGAGCCCGGCTTCTGTTCATTTCTTAAAGGACTCTAGTCTCTGGGGCTTCTTTCCAAGCTCTGACATGCTCTCTGCAAGTTTTATCCTGGAACTTTCTTAATCTTACTAGAAGGTGTCAACAAAAGGTTTTCGAGTAACCATAAGAAACACATTTTTTTTTTTTTTTGAGTTGGAGTCTCACTCCGTCGCCCAGACTGGAGTGCAGTAGCCGCTCCTGGCCACCGCAGCCTCGACCCATTGGGCTCCGGTGATCCTTCCACCTCAGCCTTGTGAGTAGCCGGTATTACAGGCGCGCGCTACCACGCCCAGCTGATTTTTGATTTATTGTAGAGATGAGGTCTCGCCAAGTTGCCCAGGCAGGTCTCGAACCCGCGGGCTCAGGCAATCCACTCACCTCAGCCTCCCAAAGGTGCGGGATTACAGGCTGAGCCACCAAGCCTGGCTAGGAACACATTTTAAATGGCAACTAAGGCCAGACATGTGACTCACACCTGTAATTCCAGCACTTTGGAAGGCTAAGGTGGGAGAATCACAGGAGGCCAGGAGTTCAAGACCAACCTGGGCCACATAGCAAAACCCCTGTCTCTACAAAAAATTTTAAAATGTTTAAATAAAATAAATAGCAATTAAATGCAACCTGGGTGGTACAATCCATATTACTTCTTTTGCCACATTATCAAATATCCTCATGGGCCTTAGGAGCCCAGGATTTCACTGTTTGGCAGTTTCAGGACAATTATGAGCTATGGACTCACAACTCTCTGGTTTCACTCACCATAAGACCGTGCTGAGGCCGTTAACAACAGCTCAGCTCAGACAGACAGCAGCCTCTGACCCCTTCACCCACCTGGCACAGTCAGAACTCTTTCTAGGGCATGGACCTCGCGTTGGAAATAAGAGTAAAGGTTAGGGTTGAAGTTACCTTCTTGTTATACACTTTAACTTTATTTTCTACTTTTGTTTCTTGCACAAAAGACTCCAACATGAAAAGGAGGAAGCGCATGAAGTGAGCTCAAAACTTCATCTCCAAGACAGGATCATGGTTCTGCCTGAGCTGAGACAGAGGTGTGCATGGGGGAGATTGGGTGAGCCGTGGCCACACCCTCTGCCCTCTTTTCTCTCTCCCTTCTTCTCTCTTCCTCTTCTGTTGCTCCACTTTCCAAGCTTCCTCTTCTTCCTCTGTCCTCTTCCGTGTGCCACAGACACTGCCACAGTGATCATGTGTCCAGGTTCCACAGGGAGCCAGGGGAACAGATGTGAGCACCTGAGCCCGGAGGGCATGGTGGAGAGATGGTGGCTGCCCCGACGTCCTCGAGTTCTGAGCTGAGGCTCCCCAGCCCTCCCCACGCAGGTTCCTGCTTGCTGAGTGCCGCATATGCACCCAGGATACACTGTAAGGAAAGGAGGGAAGAGGAAGAGGGGCAGGCACCTTCTGCACCCTTGCTCCCTTTCCTCCTTTCCTCCTTCCCACATGCTGACCTGCGCTGACCCCTCGCACCCCTGCCAACGTTTACACCCCTCTCCAAGCACCCAGGGCAGGTCGAGTGTTGGGCGATGGCCTAAGCACCTCTGGTGTCAGGCTAGAGGGTCTGATCCTGGTTTGGGTTCTCACACGCCGTGTGACACAGGTGGGTCACTTTCCACGCCTCAGGTCATGGTCTACGGGATGAGTGTCCTGGCCAGGCTACTTCCTGGTTACCAGAGCGGATGAGACCGCGGGCCTAAAGCCTCTGGCATCTGCCACTGCACAAGCATTGTAAGAACGTTGTTGTTGTTATCAGTTCCTGCCCTCTCTGTTTCAGGCAGAGTTTTCTCTCCTGTTTTTCTGAATGCTCTTTCTTTGGGTCCGTTCTTGCTTACATTTAACTTCTAAGAACTAGTTCACTTTCTTCACACTCTTGCTCTTCCTGACTCACTTTACTTTTCCGACGACATACATGAGACGACTAAAGAGCACTGAGCCGCCCCAGCAGAAGGTCAGATGGTGATAACTGACCTCAGAGGCAGATTCCCAGGGCCCGCTGTGCCCAGAGCCACGTGCTTCCGCACATCAGGCAGCGGCGGTCTCCTGAGGAGTGATGCTAGCCCCGTGCAGCACTCACTTTTCACTACGTGTATGTTTTGAGGCCTTTATAGTGCCTCACATCCAGCAACTTGTTTGGATCCTTTTGGCTTCCTGTCTGTCTCCCCGCAGAGTGTCCCCACAGCCCTGGCCACATCGGCAACACCACAGACTCACGGCTCACCCCTTGGCTTAGGTTGGGGAAGAAAAGGCATTCCTGAAGGAGTGAGGTGGACACATATGCAGCAGCTTGTCAGTTCAGGACGCCTCCTCTACCTGGGGTAGAGTTTGTGATGAGGGAAGGGAAAACTTTTTTTTCCAATTTGTATTGTAGTAAAACACACATAACAAAATTTAACATCCTAATCATTTTTAAGTGTCTGATTCAGCTGTATTAACATTCATAATGTTCTCTCTGCATGTTGTAAAACCGAAACTCTGCATCCATTAAACAATAACTAACCATTCTCCCCTCCCCCTAGCCCCTGGAAACCACCATTCTTCTTTGTGTATCTCTTTGAATTTGACTACTCTAAGTATAAGTGGCATCATATAGTATTTGTCCTATTGTGACTGGCTTATTTCACTTAGCTGAATGTTCTCAAGGTTCCTGTCTATTGTAGCCTGTGCCAGAATTTCCTTTTTAAGGCTGAGTCATATTCTATTGTATGTGTATCCTACATTTTGTTTGTCTATTCTTCTGTCAATAGGCACTTGGGTTGCTACATTTTAGCAAATGTGAATAATGTTTCTATGAATATGGGTTTACAAACAGCTTTTCAATACCTTGCTTTCAATTCTTTTGGGTATATACTCAGAAGTGGAATTGCTGGGTCACATGGTAGTTCTGTTTAATTTTTTGAGGAAGCACCATATTGTTTTCCACAGTGGCTATACCATTTGACATTCCCACACACAGTGCACAAGGGTATAGATTCCACCACATCCTCGTCAACACTTGTTGTTTGCTGGGTTTTTTATTGTTATCATCCTAATGTGCATGAGGTGGTATCTCATTGTGGAGTCGACTTGCATTTCCCTAATGACTAATGACATTGAGCAACCTCTCATATGCCTATTGGCCATTTGTATACCTTCTTTGGAGAAATACCTATTCAAGTGGGAAGGGGGAATCTTGAACCTAAGAGCAGAACTGCATTCTGGGGCCTTGTTCCCTTCTTGAAATTGAAAGGCAAAATGTAATGACATGGAGTCATTATTGTCTGCAGAAGCAGCTTCCAGAGAGAGAGGCAGAATGAGAGAACAGGGGAGGAGCTACCACTGATGAGGTAGCTATCCACTGTTTACCTCCCAACCAAGAGCCAAGGCACAGTCATGAGCAGATAGTCCGCAAAAGGTGTTCTCAATATAGTATGACTTTGATAACCTCCTTGCAAAAAGAGGTTTGAGAATCCTGCATGATGGAAAGGATAGTGGCACCATTCATTGGGAAGACAGAGAACAACGGTTTGTGAGAGGCATGTATTGAGAAGACCTCCTAGACAGGCATTTTGTAACACCCTAACAAGTGTTGCCAGCCCAATGTCGCAGTCACTTTTTATCATATGTATGGTTTGGAATCTTATAGTCCCTAACATCCAACATCTTGTTGGGTCTTTATGGCCTCCTGTCTGTCTCCCTGCAGTATCAGCTGCATGAGGGCAAGGATCTCATCAGTTCTGCTTAGATGTATCTACAAGTGCCTGGCACAGTCCAAGCATGATATCGATACAATTTTCTAATTAATAAATAAATGAAGCCGGGCTCGGTGGCTCAGCCTGTAATTCTGCGCCTTTGGGAGGCTGAGGTGAGTGAATTGCCTGAGCATGCGGGTTCGAGACCCGCCTGGGCAGATGAGACCTCATCTCTACAATAAATCAAAAAATTAAAGCCGGGCTCGGTGGCTCAGCCTGTAATCCCGCGCCTTTGGGAAGCTGAGGTGAGTGGACTGCCTGAGCCCGCGGGTTCGAGACTCGCCTGGGCAGCAAGACCTCATCTCTACAATAAATCAACAAATCAGCCCGGCGTGGTGGCGCATGCCTGTAATTCCGGCTACTTGGAAGGCTGAGGTGGAAGGATCGCCGGAGCCCAGCAGGTCGAGGCTCCAGTCTGGGCGACGGAGTGAGACTCCAACTCAAAAAAATAAAAATAAATAAATAAAGCAATTTAAATATTATATTAAATTATCTCTGTGCCCATTAATTGTATTTTCGTTCCCTCAGTTTTCCAATGTCTGTGAGCAAGCACAATGAAGAAGAACAACAGGAAGTCCCCCTCAAGGACCTATAAGCAAACTTCATCCTGCACCCCACACGCCTCAAGCCCAGGAGATCTTCAAAATATGCTGGATGGAGGAGAGTATGCCCCTTTCATATCTCCTCCCATGTTAGAGAGCAATTTTATCCAGGTAAATAATACTCGAGACCTGAATTCAGTTCCAATAACTTCAGTGATTAATTTTCTCAAGGATAACTGAAAAGGTTGAGAGGAGAGTTGTTTCAGCTGTACTGAGGGAACGTGCAATACCATTAAAGGGACCAGTTTTGGAACTTTCAACAACCTGAAATAATCACAGTGCTAAAGAACATTCACTTGAAATGTTCCCAACAAACTCTTACGAATGAATTGTGCTTTAACTCAACCATAATTGTCATTCTAGCATTTGTCTTCCCAAAAGTACATGAGGTAATTTTTAGAATGTCCTGTCACAGGAAAGCATACAGACAACTTATTTCTTAGATTTAGAAGACATGTTAAAGAACAACATCTGTGACCAAATGGGGTATTAAAATAAATCTTAGCTCTTAGTTCTGAAAGTAAAATATGAGTCAGATAGTGTCAGGGAGAAAAGCTTCCTTCTCATAAGAATGTGTCTACATTGTGAAAAAAGCTGCATTTCAACGCATTAGGGAACAGTGCTAACTTCCCTCTAAACCAGGGGTCTCCAATCCCCAGGCCACAGACTACACAGCAGGAGATGAACAATGGGCAAGTGAAGCTTCATCTGTGCTTACAGCCATTCCTCGTCACTCACATCACCACCTGAGCTTTGCCTTCTGTCAGAGCAGCAGCAGCATCAGATTTTCATAGGAGCCTGAACTCTATTGTGAACTGTGCATGCAAGGGATCTAGGTTGCATGCTTCTTATGAGATTCTAATGCCTGATGATCTGAGGTGGAGCTGAGGTGAAGCTGTGATGCTAGCGCTGGTGAGCATGTGCAAATACAGATTAACATGAGCAGTGAGGTTTGACTGCACAGAGACCATAATAAATCAATTACTTGCAGAGTCTTGTCAAAACCCTATCAGCGGGTGGCAAGTGATTTGATGTACTTCACTGTACAGCTGCACCTGGTGACAGGCTTTAAGTCAGGATCCAACACTTAATTAAGTCCACACGTGGCCTGCCCATTATTTTATCACTTCCATCCAAGCCTCTTTACTGCACTGTGCATTTGTCTCAGTCAGTTTTGGTAAGTTCACAAGTTAACCCTAGCAAAAGTGAGTAAAAACAAACATCACTGGAGCGCTTGTTTGAAAGGGGGAAAGACCAAATGATGAGACAGCAGAAGATTCTAAGCCTGCCAACAAAAAGAAAGCTTCATTTAAAAGAAAACACCAGGCCGGGCACAGTGGCTTAAGCCTGTCATCTCGGCACTTTGGGAGGCTGAGGCGAGCAGGCTACCTGAGCCCAGGGGTTCGAGACCAGCCTGGGCAACTTGGCAAGACCGCATCTCTACAATAAATCAAAAAATTATGGCCAGGCTCAGTGGCTCAGCCTACAATTCCAGCACTTTTGGAGGCCGTGGTGAGTGAATTGCCTAAGCCCGCAGGTTCGAAACCAGCCCAAACACCTTGCTGAGACTTTGTCTCTACAATAAATCAAAAATTAGCCGGGCGTGGTAGTACCTGCCTGTAGTTCCAGCTACTTGGAAGACTGAGGTGGAAGATTGCCGGAGTCAGCAGATCGACACTGGGGTGGCTGTGAGCCTGCCACTGCACTCCAACCTGGGCGATGGAGTGAGATTCTGACTCAAAAAAAAAAAAAAAAAAAAAACCATCAGGAGTCCTACTTAAGTTAGAGTTCATTGCAATGGGTGATTCACATTCTCCAAGTCTGCTTTGTAGAATATGTGGCGACCGACCTTCCAATGAAGCCATGAAAGCTTCAAAACTGATTTGTCATGTGGAGACCAAGCACCCTGCATTAAAAGACAAGCCTTTGAAGTTTTTCAAAAGAAAAAAAGTAAACATGAACAGAAGCAATTATTGAAGACCATCACTTCATCAAATGTGTCTGCACTGAGAGCACCATTCTTAGTGGCTAACT
Organism: Cephalopachus bancanus; assembly: GCA_027257055.1. Classification (NCBI taxonomy): domain Eukaryota; kingdom Metazoa; phylum Chordata; class Mammalia; order Primates; family Tarsiidae; genus Cephalopachus; species Cephalopachus bancanus. The sequence goes on from JAPVLO010000104.1 coordinate 3,000,710, forward strand.
GTATAACTAAAGCTAAGAAGCTTTACTATTGGTGAAGAGATCCTGCCTGCTGCTAAGGACATTTGTGGTGAACTTTTAGGAGAGGCTGCAGTTCAAAAGGTGGCACGTGTTCCTCTTTAGGCTAGCACCATAACTAAATGGATCAATGAAATAGAAGAGGATATAGAGAAGATTAATGAGTCATGGTACGCGCTCCAGGTTGATGAGTCTACCTTGTTGACAACAAGACAATTCTTGTTTTTATGCAATATATTTTTCAGGAGGATGTGCATGAGGATATGTTAGGTGCACTTTTGTTGCCAAACAATACGACAGCTGCAAAACTCTTCAAGTCTTTGAATGATTACCTATCGGGAAAACTGAATTGGTTATTTTGTGTATATGCATGGATAGAGTGACTGCCATGACTGGATGGCTTTCTGCTTTCACTACTCAGATCAAAGAGGTCACTTCTGAATGTGAGTCTGTGTACTGAGTCATTCACAGAGAAATGCTGGCTAGCTGAAAAATATCACCTCAACTTAACGTTTTGCAAGATGTGATTTAAATGATCAACCACATTAAAGTACATGCCCTTAATTCATATCTGTTTGCGCAGCTCTGTAAGATGGACACAGAGCACACACGTCTTTTCTTATACACAAAAGTGAGATGGTTTTTTAAAGGTAGATCACAGGCCAGAGTTTTTGAGTTACAAGAGCTGCTCCAGAGATTTCTTTTAGAAAAGCAGTCACCACTGATAGCACATTTCAGTGACACAGACTGAGTTGCAAAACTTGCTTATTTGTGTGACATATGCAACCCGCTCAATGAACTCAATCTATCACTTCAGGGGAGAATGACGACTGGGTTCAAGTCAGCAGATAAGGTGGCTACCTGCAAAGCCAAACTGGAATTATGGGGGCGAAGAGTGAACATTGCGATATTTTACATGTTTCAAACATTAGCAGAGATTTTGAAAGAGTCTGAGCCAGGGCCTTCTTTCTCCCAGCTGGTACATGATCACCTAACTCACATTTCAAAAGAGTTTGGGCATTACTCCCCAGCCACAAAAGACACCTGAACTGGGAAGGAATGGATCCGTGACCCATTTGTGAATAAGCCAAATGAATCGACTTTGCCATGCTAGAAGAGGGTCAACTGCTTGAGATAGTAAATAATGGTGGCCTTAAAAGTATGTTTCAGACAACTTCAAGTCTCCATATGTTCTGGAATAAAGTCAAAGCAGAATATCCTAAGATTGCCACAAAAGCACTGAAAAGCCTGCTTCCATTTCCAACATGCTATCTTTGTGAAGCAGGGTTTTCTGCAGTGACAGCAACCACAACGAGATAATGGAGTTAATAGGACTTAAGCAACATGCTTCAGGTGTCAGTGTCTCCCATCACCCCCAGATGAGACCACCTTGTTGCAGGAAAATAAGCTCAGGGTTCCCACTAATTCTGCATTATGATGAGTTGCATAATTATTTCATGATATATTGCAATGTAGTAATAATAGAAATAAAGTGCACAATGAATGTAATGCCTTTGAATCATCCTGAAATCATCCTCCCCACCCCAGTCCATGGAAAAATTGTCTTCCATGAAACCGGTGCCTGATGCCAAAAAGGTTGGGGACCACTGGTCTAAACATTCAACCTTAAAATATTCAAAGAAATGGGGAAATGAGTTCAAAGGTATGGGCCATAGCGCTAAACTTCATGGATATGCCACAGCAAACACTGATGCCAACACATTCAAGCAGCTATTCGGCTAACTCCATGAAGGGTGACAGGGAGGACAATAGATACTTCTTCAAAAGGTAAGGAGGATTCATCTTTCTTTTTTTTTTTTTTTTTTTTTCTTTTTTTGTGAGTTGGAGTCTCACTCTGTCACCCAGACTGCAGTGCAGTGGCACACTCCCGGCCACCACAGCCTTGACCTGCTGGGCTCCTGCAATCCTTCCACCTCAGCCTTCCAAGTAGCTGGAACTACAGGTGTGCAGTAGTTCCGCCCGGCTAATTTTTTGATTTATTGTAGAGATGAAGTCTTGCCAAGTTGCCCAGGCAGGTCTCGAACCCGCGGGCTCCGGCAATCCATTCACCTCAGCCTTCTAAAGCACAGGATTACAGGCTGAGCCACCGAGCCCGGCTGGATTCGTCTTTCATAAACACATTCTCAGCATAGATACCTGAGTACTAGTGGGACTCCCCCGCCTTCTGCCACCTCCAGTATACCACAGGCAGGAGGTAAAGTCTCCGGAAACAGCTAATGATTTAGGGATGTCCCAAGAATGCATGTGACAGGTCATGATTTGATGGACTTTGCTCTCTACATACTACTTTTCTAATAATCTTTTTATTTTCTTTTTTCACCTTTCTTCCTGTGCCCTTTCCAAATCACCTTTTGCACACTTCAGTGAAATTACATAATACTTAACTTACACTGGGGGTAGTTAGCAGTCTACAGATCAGACACAACCCCATGACATAGTTTGATAAGTCATACCCTTTAAGATGCACAACCCCACCTAGCTTGTATGTCTTTGGGCAGCAATTTACCAACGTTCCTGACTCAACAAATTTAAATGGAAAAGAAAAACAATAATCTCAAATACAGTGAAAAAGTCTGTGGGCACCAGCTCATTCTAAGTAGATGACCAGGTTCTCTCTTTTTGGTCCATTACCCTCAAGCTAGCTTCCCCCAGGACTTCACATCTAAACAGGACAGTGCATGCATAGGCACCACTGATGAAAGATCAGCATGGAAAGCACCCAGAAGTCTGTGTCTGTGTAGGCCCTGGTGGTTCTCCTAAAATTGTTTCCACCTCTCATAAATTATGTAGTAGTTTGGTATTGGGGACTGGCAGAATATTTTTAGCAACTGAAGTGCTAAGTGTAGTTGAAATGTCAATAACATATGTTTTGTACTTTTATAATAACAATTTTATTTAATGCCAAAAAATATAACTTTATTCTTGGTGTTGACTGTGTTGCTAGATTTTTTAAGACTCTTAAGAAAATTAGCAGGACACATCAGCACTATTTTCTTCTTTTCTGGGATTCTTAAACATTTAAGATTAAATGATTGTAGTAAATGTTACTTTTGGTCACAAATAAATGCCAATAAGTTGTAATTAAGGGTCTTCTAACCCTAAAATGTATATGCTCAGGTTAAAAAAAATTAGCAAATTAAAACCACACTGAAATATCACCTAATTCCAGTCAGGATGGTCATCATCAATAACTCAAAAAACAACAGATGCTGGAGAGGATGTGGGGAAAAGGGAACACTTCTACACTGCCGGTGAGAGTGTAAACTAGTACAACCTCTGTGGAAAATAGTGTGGCGATTTCTAAAAGATCTAAAAATTGACCTTCCATACAACCCAGCAATCCCCCTTCTGGGAGTATACCCAGAGGAACTCAAATCACTCTACAAAAAAGATACCTGCACAAGCATGTTATTGTGGCACTATTCACAATAGCAATAACATGGAACCAACCAGGCTGCCCTCAAAAGTGGACTGAATAAAGAAAATGTGGTACATTTACACAATGGAATATCATGCAGTCATAAAGAAAAACAAAATTATAAAATCTGCAGTAACTTGGATGGAATTCGAGTCCATAATACTCAGTGATTTATCACAGAAACAAGGATCCGAGTACTGCATGCACTCACTCATAAGCAGACCCTGAACATTTATCATAATACTATAAGAAGAGGACACTGCCAGGGGAGGAGGGTGGCACATAACATCAATAAGAGTACCAAACTTTACCTGCATGATGACCACTTATGTATCTAACCCTGACTTGTACCCCACATCTTTAAGATAAAATAAAATAAAAAATTTTGAACACTGTCATAAACGAGAAAAAAATTAAAAATATGTCTGTTACAGCCATCTCCAAATAAAGTATTTCTATGGAGCTTTAAATATTTACAAAATAAAGCTTATTTCAGTGATGTATTTTATACCACTTTCCCACAAAATGCATGCATGTTTAACAAAATTACAAATATTTTTAATGCTTCTATCTTCTGAATTAAAAAGCAAAATAAAATTGAGCCTCCCCACCCCACATTCCCCTTCCAAAACAAATATACAGGACAATGACAGCTGCCAGTATCATTCTGGTGACTTTGTGAGGTCTGGGAAACCTTTGCCATAGCCACCAGGAGGCCTCCATCTGTGTTTCACTGGCTAGGCCTGAGTCACATGCTCCTGCTGAAATCAGGGGAGTGGAACCACCACAACCCACTTAAATAATCAATATTTAACCCCTGAGCTGGGTCATCATCCCTGAGCAATATTGGACAAAACCAGGGTTCTGTCAATCAGGAAGAAGAGGGGCACAGCTTCAGGCAGGTAATCAATAGTGTAGGCTACAACCTCTTTCTGAATGCATTTGCTTTCAAGTGATTTATTTTTTAATTGAAGCAGTTACTGCACAGCTGAGAAATTACAGTGTAGCTCCTCTCTGCATTCCTTCCAATCCCTGCCTGCCCATTCTCCAGTCTCTTCTGCCAACTGGCAGGGATTTTACTGGCCAAGGTTCTTGGACTTCGGTGTTTTTACACATGCTATTCCTCTGCCTGGAAATCTCTCATCACCACACAGCCAGTTTATCTACCACACTGTGCAGGCCTCAGTGAGGTCCTTTCTTCAGGGGACACTTCTGTGACCCCATACCCAGGCGTGTGCAGGAGCTGGCTGATTGGTTAGTATTCAGGAAACTTACAAGTCAGTTCTTAAACATAGCCATTATTAAAAATTACATTATATAAACTTATAATTAGATTATATCCTCAAAAGGGCAATAAATATTTGAAACTCATTATTCCCATTCTTCTAACTACATTTTACTTTTATTCATGCTTTCGAGGTTATAGACTCAAGAGTCTTGCAAAGATTTGAGGAATTTATCAATTAGCTCTATGGAATTTAAACTAAAAAAACTGTATATTTGTAAATTCTGTGCTATTCATCTTTTATGTCAGTTACACTTTAAATAAACTTATGTGTAAATGTGTGTGCCTTCCAAGAGCTGACTGTTAAATGTTTACCAGCATGGGCCAGGCATAGTGGCTTACACCTGTAATCCCAGTACTTTGGGAAGCCAAGGCAGATGGACTGTTTGAGTCCAGGAGTTGGAGACAAGCCTGGACAACATAGCAAGACATCATCTCTACAAAAAATTAGCCAGGCATGGTGGCACACACCTGTAGTCCCAGCTACTTGGATGGTTGATACGTTAGGATCACCTAGGCTCAGGTGGTCAAGGCTGCAGTGAGCTGTGATTATACCACTGCTCTCCAGCCTAGGTGACAGAGTAAGACTCTGACTAAAAAAAAAAATTTACCAGCACATCACTACCTATGTCCCTACTTAGGCCAAGTCAAGTCCCCTGTCACATGCTCCCATAGCACCCTGGACTTGCACTTGGTAAAATTCCTTATAGTAATAATTAGTTACATACTTAAATTGTTTAATGTCAGTCTTCCCTGGGAGGCCCCAACAGGTCAGGGACTGTGTCTGTCTATTCCCTGTGGTATTTCCAAGAATCAACAGGAAAAAGTGAAGAAACAAATGCCTCATGGTTCATTACTCTTTCATTTTTTGTCCTCCCTGGGCTGTGCATTTCATCAGGTAACCCCACTTCCTGTTCTCTGCACCCAGGTCAACAGGAGGGGTGAATCCATCTACCTTCATAACCGAGCCAACTGGGTGGCCGTGGGTATCTGCTCTTCCAGTTCCATTCATAAGACCCCAAATGTGATGCTACTGGCATATCTGACACCCACGGCCCAAAAAGATACGGAACCCCTGTTTAGAAGTCTCTTGACATCTCCTTCTACAGAGAAGCTGGTGCTCACCAGGTGAGTTACAAAGAAAAGAGGTTAGGGGTCAGAAAATATGCTAGACTCCTGTGGAGCTGAAATGGAAACACCAATGACAGTTGCCCCAAAGGAGCATCTCACTTGTGCTCCTTGTTGTAATGACAGCAGTAGGGAAGATCGTTTATGACACAGGCAGGCAGACTTAATTTTTAAAAATCAGGTCGGGCTTGGTGACTCAGCCTGTTATCCCAGCACTTTGGGAGGCCGAGGCAAGTAGATTACCTAAGCCCACAGGTTTGAGACCAGCCCGGGTAACTTGATGAGACCTAATCTCTACAATAAATAGAAAATTAGCCAGACGTGGTAGTGCATACCTGTAGTTCTGGCTACTTGGAAGGCTGAAGCAGAAGGATTGCTGGAGCCTAGGAGGTCGATGCAGGGGTGGCCATGAGTGTGCCACTGCACTCCAGCCTGGGCGATAAAGTGAGACTCCAACTCAAAAAAAAAAAAAAAATTAAACCTCAGTAACAGGCATTGAAGATGCATAATAAACTGCCTCTCTAAACACAACCCCCTTCCCCAACACCCAGCTTCCAACAGAAATTAGCTCTGACCTTGTCTCGGTCACTAAGTACTCTGTAATCTTGAGTAGATCATTTAACTTAAAATCTCAGCTTTGTAGGGTTAATTTAAATGCCAATTTCTCAGGTAAGTAGTTGCTTAGTACACCAGGGTCTCAGTAAGTAGTTGCTTAGTACACCAGGGTCTCAGGTATATAACAAATTAAAAAGAGATGGCATTCAAGAGCCCCTACCCAGACCTACCCAGGAGACAAGACTATTGTCCTGTACCTCACTCTTCAAGCTACTATAAAATAGAAAAAGGAATGCCTCTTCCTAGGTCTCTACTCAGGCTTCTAGACAACATGACATTTGTGTGTGTTTGCAGGTTTCTGCCTCTGCAGCTTGTGACTCTTTCTGTGCATGACGCCAAGAATATGTGCCTCAAGGTAAAGCTGGTGAGCGGTCGAGCCTACTACTTGCAACTCTGCGCCCCTGCAAACAAGCAGGACACCTTGTTTTCTCAATGGGTGGACCTCATCTCCCTCTTGAATCAGGAGAAAGCCAAAGTTTCCAAAGTGTCAGAGGTCTCAAGCCTCTCAGAAATCACAAATAGCACCGAGATCACAGGCTCTGTGGACATCATGGATATCGCAGCATTCACAGCTGTGCAGACCCCATATGTGCATGCCCATTCAGACCCCCTCTATGTTATGGACAGCATAGGTTTCTCAGAATTCACAGACATCACCAACATCACAGATGTCACGGATGTTCCGGAAAGTGAGGTACCAGAGGTCCCAGATGTAAGAATTGTCACAGAAGTCATAGAAGTCACAGACAACTCTGATGTCACAAACTGCTCAGGGGTCACAGTGGTGTTTGAAAATGATGACTTAATAAGGGCCAAGCAAGAGGAAAAGGTAAGTGTCACAGAGCATTTGCATGCTTTAATAATCAAGACCTACAGTGAAAACCAAGATCACACTTCCCAATTAGCTGACACTGTTATCAAAATGCCATGGAGCCTGCTCTAAGTAACCTAATTTTAATAATGAGCTCCGATCCCTGACCCCTGATGTAAAGGAGTTATAAGATGTCCCCTGAAATAGGTAGTGACCATCCTCACCGTAAATCTTAACACAGTATCAGAAAGCTATGGTGTGATGGAAAGAACTTGGGAATCAAAATCAGAAGACCCAGGTTAGAATCTCAACCTGCAGCATATTAGTTTTGTGACTTTGGCCAAGTCACTGAAGCCACATGAGTCTCAGTTTCCTCATCTCCAAAATAAGAATATTAATATAATGTAAGGGTTATTAAGGTTTAAATACAAAGAGGGTGCCAAAAAATGTATACACTTTTAAGAAACAAAAAACTATATTAAAATTGTAATACTATATATCGAAAACAAAAGATGAATACAAGTCACGTTTGACTTCTGCAATAACAAGAGGTGCTCAAAGTGGTTACCATCAGCATCCAGACACTTCTGATTATGGTGATCTAAAGTAATGCATACATAACATCTCTTTTTTTTTTCTGAGTCGAAGTCTCACTCTGTTGCCCAGGCTGAAGTTCAGTGACATGCTCACAGCCACCACAGCCTCGACCTGCTAGACTCAGGTGATCCTTGCACCTCAGCCTTCCAAGTAGCTGGAATCACAGGCGTGCACCACCATCCTCAGCTAATTTTATTGACTTATTATAGAGATGAGGTCTCACTATGTTGCCCAGGTTGGTCTTGAACTCCTGGGTTCAGGCAATTCTCTCGCCTCTGCCTCCCAAATGCCAAGATTTTTAAAAATTTTTTTATTTTAAAGATTGTGGGGGGTTCAATTCAGGATTAGGTATACAAGTGGTCATCATACAAGTAAAGTTTGGGGTTACAGGTGTGAGCCACCATGCCTGGCTGATAACATCTCTTAAAATGTGTACACAATTTTTTGGCACCCCCAACATACAGAAGTACCCAGTACCATGAAGGATAGGATGAAATCTCAATAGGTAAAGGCGAGAATGGAAACAGGAAAACAAAAAACAAAGAAGTAAGTGACTTTAGAAAAGGCCAGAAGGTGGGAAAACACTAGAGCATGCTTGAGAATGTGGAGTTCAGTTGGGCTGGAGCATAGTATGTGAGGACAGTTTTAGAATATCGGCTTGGAAAGTTGCCTGCAAGCCAAATTAAAAAGCGGGGACTTCACTCTTCAGATAAATTTTAGTGACAAAGGCTTCTGTGTAAGGGAAGAAAGGAGCTGTGTTTTTAAAAGATTAATCTGATGTCAGGACAGATCATAAATAAAGAGATCTGTTTGAAGACTTGCTGAGAAACTTCCACTAAGGTCCACAACAGAAAAATGACAAAGAGCAAGATTAGACATTTCACCAAAGAAACTGCTCATAAATAAGGCAGAAAAAGTTTAACCTCAATAGTCATCAAAAAAATGAGAACCGTGAAAAATATTTAACCCATGTATAACAGTTAAATAAAAAAATAAAAACTGTGTTAGTAAAGGTGTGATCAACTATAAATTCATAGAAGTTTGTGGTAGGGATGAGAATTGCTAAGAAATTCATCACAACTAGAAATGATGATTTGGCTACAAAGATGTTAATCATACTATATTTATATCATGTTTATAACAATGAAATAGTAAAAGCCTGGAAGTTATGGAAGGATAGTTAAATTTAAATTCATCGGGGCAGGTGTCATATTTATCATGTTTAGGAGCTACCTTAGTGTCTGGCAAGATCATAGGCACTCAGAAAATACTAAAAGAATCACTATGTCTAGCTATTACAATTATTAAAGAACATTTCTTGACTTAGAAAATGTTCACAATAGGCTGGGCACAGTGGTTCACGCCTGAATTTCTAGCACTTTAGTAAGTTGAAGTGGGAAGATTGTTTGAGCCTTGGAGCTCGTGACAAGCCTGGGTAACACAGTGAGACCTCATAACTACAAAAAATTAGTTGGGTGTGGTGGTGTGCCCTTGTACCCCCAGCTACTCTGGAGGCTGCGGTGGAGGGATGGTCTGAGCCCAGGAGATCGAGGCTATGGTAAGCCATGATCGTACCGCTGTACTTCAGCCTAGATGACAGAGTGAAACCCTGACTCAAAAAAAAAAAAAAAAAAAAACTTCACAATAGAAGATCGAATGAAAAGTAAAAAATATAATCTCTATTATGTAAAAATACATTTATATACACACATATTTAAAAATCTATATAGAAATAGCAGTTTATCTCTAGATTATGGAAGTATAGGGAATTTATGTCTTATTTATACTAATACTCTGAATTCTCTATTTCCTACAATAAAGATGAAATTTTAATTAGGAAAAATTCAAGTAGTTTTACACAATTTTTAATGGCAGGAAGAAAATGCTTATAATAAAATGTTAAGAGAAAAACATAGAAGACAAAATTTCAATATGATCTCAAAGCAGACGTACACAAAACAAAGAAGTAAATAGACAAAAAGATCAGAATGAAATGTACCACAGGAATAGTTAATTCTGGGCAGGGGCATCATGTAAGCAATGATTTTCTACCTTTGACTTTATTCCTTATAGGATTTTCCAAATATTCTAATGAATATGTATGACATTAATTGTCAGGAAACAATGAAGTTTTATCTTTAAGGGAGAAGACTATTGCACTGTTTCAGAAAAATGTAATAGAGGTAACGGACTAGGCATGCAGTGGTGGGAAGAAGAAGGTGCAGACATGAAGGATATAGTGAGACGGGCATGAGGGCTTGCTGACTGACAGCTCTGAGGCCCAATTGAGGGATCCTGAGGAAGTCAGAGAGCAACTCAGAGAGGTGGTACACTAAAAGAAACCAGGAAATTAGGAGTAGGAAAAGGGGCTAGGGTATTAAGTTTTAGGTACAGGTTCTAAGTCTTTTGAAAAACTATTTTATATTATTATGAGTCCCCAACCCCTGTCATCTGTTAGATGCTCTTAAGTAAGAGCAATCTCAGATTGGCAAGTAAGTGGCAAGGCATTTCTGGAAAACCTCTTCTGCTCCAACAATTCAGAGAAGTACTGTAATTAAGTGCCAGTTGTCTTGTGTGGGGTGACATGGTATACATGACAACAGGAGGGTGTCAGCGTCTTGTGTCAGGTTGCCGTGGGCCCTCACTCCCAGCCTCCAGTACACCTGGGCTCTTCCCAGTGACCATCCACCACCAAGCCTTACTCTCTTGTGCCTGTGCACACACTCAGTAACTAGGAATTAAATGATTACTCTGCTAGACACTGCTCCATAAACAATCTATTACCCGATGCTCTCCTGTTACCTAATTTGCTGCTGCTTGTTATTTTCCAAGGACAAAATGGAAAACATTCTGAAGACCGGGTATCTACGAGATACAAAAAATAAGAGTGAATTGAAAAAATCCTCAAAACATGTCACCATCTCAAATATAACACTGACTTTCGAAGGTAAAAGATACTTTGAAACTACCTTGACTCCAGTAGAAAGTGAAGCAAACATGTTTAAAAAGATGGGTGGCAAAACTTCTGAAGAAAAGACAACTGATTCCCAAACCACGGCTCTCAAGACTGTTGGGTCCAGGTATGTGAGGCAAGTAATGCCAATGAGATTCTAAGATGTGAAGTCATATAAAGAGGTATATGCTTAAAGTCTCTAACTCAGGCAGCTGCCATGGAAGATTCTCAAGACTGATGCAGTGTGAGTGATGATCTATAGTCAGCTCTCAAGGACCCAGATTTGGTTCAACTTTGGGTAATTATTATTTTCCTGCCACCTTCTCACATCACTAAGTTAGCATTCTGGACGGTCTGCCTGATGTCAGTTTTTATGTACTTTTGATAGAATCACAGTGCTAATATTTTGAAGTTGGGATGTTGATTTCTATACCGATTATGGGTGCTTTTATCTTTTTACTTCTCTACATTTTCTTCTCTAGTATATATTCTCTATTTTCTATACTTCTCCACACTTCAAATTAATAACTTTATAATCTGAAAAAAACCATTTTCATAATGTCAATAGCTTTATTGCAAGCCTGATTTGCAACCTGAATGGGAATGTGCATTATAGTGTTAGTAACACAAAAGTGAATCTGATCTTTTTTAATTAAAAAAGGAACAGGAAAACACAGGAAAAATTAACTTGCCCCAAAAAGAAATTAACTAGAAATTTTTTAGTAATTTGAAGTGCTTTAAAAAAAAGCTTGGTTGATTCTTCAAAAAGAGCAACAAAACTGGCAAATCATTGAGACAGCTGTATTATTTTAAATGGTAAAACTGGAAATTTAAAAGATTTAAATTACGTATTAGGAAGAATAATAAAATGTTACTAAGAAAGATTATATACAACTTTTATGAATAACTTAAAAACCCTAAATTAAATAAATGACTTTAACAAAGTGAAAAGAGGCAAAACTAGCATAATCAGAAATTGAGAACTTGAAGAAATAGAATAAATTTATCAAAGAGCTCCCATTGCTAGGCACATTGGCTTACACCTGTAATCCCAACACTTTGGGAGACCAAGGCAAGAGGATTGCCTGAGCCCAGGAGTTCGAGACCAGCCTGGGCAACTTGATGAGACCTTGTCTCCACAATAAATTAAAAAATTAGCCAGCATGGTGGCACATACCCATAATTCCAACTACTCAGGAGGCTGAGGTGGAAGGATCACCTGAGTCCAGCAGGTAGAGGCTGTGGTAGCTGTGAGCCTGTCACTAGACTCCAGCCTGGGTGAGAGAGTGAAACTCCCATTCAAATAAAAAACAAACAAACAAAAAAGAGCTCCCATTAAAGAAAAAGACATAGCTTTATCTTTTACTTGATAATTTTTTTAGATATTCTAAAATTGTCTTCATTTTATGTAATGTTTTAAGTATATAAACTATGTTTTGTTTTTCTAATTTCATGAAGCAAATCATCTGTGAGCCTACCACTAAGACTCCAGCCTGGTTGATAGAGTGAAACTCCCATTCAAATAAAAAACAAAAAAACACAAAGAACTCCAATTAAAGAAAAATACATAGCTCTATCTTTTCTTTGATAATTTTTTAGATATTCTAAAATTGTCTTCATTTTATGTAATGTTTTTAAGTATAAAGAATTATGTTTTGTTTTACTAATTTCATGAAGCAAATCATTTGTCTGAATTGTAAAGTCAAAGACAACACAAGAAATAAAATTCTAGGTTAATCCTACTTGTGACAGTAAATGCTAAATTCTTGGGATCTTAGCAGGGAAAATATAGCAAGCTTAGTATGAAATTAAGGAAGCTGTTACTATTAATCATTATATAAATAGAATATTTTGAAATAATAACATTGCAAAAAGTACGTGGAAAAGATAGGGGTAAAAATCTCAAGGAAACAATTTATACGGAAAATATCTATGGGGGACTTGGTCCTATGTGTTTTGGCTTTTTTATTTTTGTTTGTTCTTATTTTTGTAGAGATAGGTTCTCGCGATGTTGCCCAGGCTGATCTCTAATTCTTGGCCCCCAGCGATTCTCCTACCTTAGCCTCCCAGAGTGTTGAGATTATTGGCATGACCCACCACACAGCCTCTTCAGACTTGGTCCTATAAAATCTTAAGCCATATTACAATTAAATGGCCATCAGAACTACAAGTGCAAAGTTAGAATAAAGAAATACACAAAAATAGATTCAAACTGATATAAATCCAAAAGAAACACAGGAAAAGCAAAATTCTAGAAAAACGTTGGTCAAAGATCTATGCTATACCACACACACACAAAAATTCAGATGGGAAAAGAATAAATTACTTTAAAACAAATTAAAATGAGCTGGAAGAAAATGGAATGGTACCATTGACTCATTTACAGAGGAAAGATCATTTCTTGTTCACTGAAGCAGCAAAAGTAATTTTCAATGTCAAAGTTTGATTCATTTACTCAATAATATTTACTGAGTATCTTTTATGTACTATGCACTCGGGATACAGCTGTGAAAATCCCTGTCTCATGAAGTGTTTTATTCTAGTGAGAGGTACAAACAATAAACAAATAAAATATGTTATGCCAGCTACAATATGCGGTGATGTAAATTTTAAAAAGAGGCTGGGTGTAGTGGTTCACACCCGTAATCCTAGCATTTTGGGAGGGTGAGGCAGGAGGACTGCTTGAGCCCAGGAGTTCAAGTCCAGTTAGGCAACGTAGCAAGACAATGTATCTACAAAAAAATTGTTTAAAGTTAGCCAGGCATGGTGGCACATGCCTGTAGTCCCAGGTACTTGGGAAGCTGAGGTGGGAGGATCACGAGAGTCTAGGAGTTTGAGGCTGCAGTGAGCCATGAATGTGCCGTTAACTTTAATCTGGGCGATAGAATGAGAACCCAACTCAAAAATAAATGAAAAAGATAAAAAAGAAAACACAAGAGAGAGAGAATAGAAAGTGATTTGAGGAGAATGGAGGGATATATATATATATTTTGAGTTGGAGTCTCACTCTTGTCGCGCAGGCTGGAGTGCAGTGGCACACTCACGGCCACCTCAGCCTCAACCTGATGGGCTTAGATGATCCTTCCACCTCAGCCTTCCAAGTAGCTGAAACTACAGACGCACACCACCACACCTGACTAGTTTTTGGAATTATTGTAGAGACAAGGTCTCATCAAATTGCCCAGGCTGGTCTCAAACCCCTGGGCTCAGGCAATCCTCTTGCCTCAGCCTCCCAAAGTGCTGGGATTACAGGCTGAGCCACTGTGCCCGGCCAAGGGATATTTTATACAGGTGGCCAAGGGCAGGCTCTCAAGAAAGGGACATTTAAGCGTAACCTGAGGGAAGTATGGGGGAATATAGTTCCAAGTTTATTGACTGCATAGCAATCACAATTATCCGCCAATTCATTTTAAATATATGCATACTTACATACATACATGTATAACAACAGACTAAGGAAAAAGAATAATAGATTACCGTTATGTATAAGTAGCTGATGGGAATTTGTAAAGGATCTGATTAACAAATGGTTTAAGGACATAAATAGAAAATTTACTCCAGAAGACAAATAGTACTTAAAGAGGGAGGGATCAACCTCAGTAATAATTAAAGGAGGACAAGTTCAGCAATTACCAGTTGAGTTTTCATTGGGTGTCAGTAACACTCATGGTGTCACTGTAAATGGTTGGCAATTCACACTATAATAATTATACCCCTTGACTTACAGAAACACATGTCAAAAAACTAGTTCAAAGGAGAAAATAACTTATTTGAACATAGTGTTTGATAGTTAAAACTTGTAAGTAACCCAAATGACCAATGGTGGGAGAATGGCTAACTAGGAAATAGTATGTTAATTTAGTGAAAACAAAGCCCCATTAGAAAAAACAATAGGTAGAATTTCAATGAAAAGGACTACATGACTAATAAGGAATTATAAACTAGAAAAGTAAAATTCTAAAACATGTAAATACAATGGTATTTTATTTCTACAAATAAACAGAAACCACAGTTTGGGCATAAGAGTTGATTAAAAGAATTGATATTTGTTGTAGCTAGTGATAGATGTCTCTATTAAAGCTTTATTGTATAATTGATTACATGTATAATTGAAAAAGTGAACTGAATCTACGATGGAGACAATTCAACATAGCAGCTAGAGAATGAGATTCGCAGTCAGACCCCTGTGTTCAAATCCTGGCTTCTCTTATCTTACTAGCTCTATGACCTCAGGTAATTACTTAACTTCTTCAGGTCACAGCTTCTTCATTTGTAAATGGGAATAATATCTACCATGTACAGCTGTCATAGGGATTAAATAGCATATTAAAATGCTCATAATGCCAGGCATATGGTAATTGTTCCAAACATATACACAGATAAAATATAGGGGGCAAGGAAGGAAGGAGGGAGAGAAGGAGGAAAGGAGGGAGAAAGATTCAGGTTCTAGATAAAACTGAACAAGAAATCTAATGTAGATTTGACTCACACTGAGTATAGTACAAAGATGGTTCTAAACCATGTAGGACCTCTAAAGTAATCTTTCCACTATACGCCCAACAAACAACCTAGAGAAGAACTGGAGGGGAAAAAATGCACAAAACTGATATTTATAATGCAGATAAAAAAAGTGAGGTGATAGGAGAATGTTCCTAGAAGACAATGATCATATGTATGAGGAAGCCCACAGAAGGCTAAATTTAAAAAGTGGATTCAAGCCGGGCTCGGTAGCTCAGCCTGTAATCCCGCGCCTTTGGGAGGCTGAGGTGAGTGGATTGCCTGAGCCCGCATGTTCGAGACCTGCCTGGGCAGGCGAGACCTCATCTCTACAATAAATCAAAAAATCAGCCGGGCGTGGTAGCACATGCCTGTAATTCCAGCTACTTGGAAGGCTGAGGCGGAAGGATAGCCGGAGCCCAGCAGGCCGAGGCAGCAGTGGCCGGGGGTGGCCACTGCACTCCAGTCTGGGCGACTGAGTAAGACTCCAACTCAAAAAAAAAAAAAAAAGTGGATTCAAAGTAGAAATTATTTTAACACACACAAAACTGTATTGTACAGTTATAGAGCAATCAATTTAAAAAATAAATGCATATCGCTGATTACATAGGGATAAACAACAGAACTTGCTTTTGCTGTGGAATCTATCCCTGGACATTTCTCAAAATAAGCCATTTGTCCTGGATAGACTTTAGATACTCTCCTGCCAGGAGTTTAGATCCTTTCATGTTTCTTATTATGTAATCTTAACACTGGGTAGATCTGCTTAAATGATTAATAAAATACATGCTTGAGTTTGTCCTGGTTTATTTCACTTAACATAATGTCCTCCAGTTCCATTCATGTTGCCATTAATGACAGGACTTCATTATTTTTATGGCTGAATAGTATTCTATTTTGTGTGTGTGTGTGTGTGTGTGTGTCACATTTTGTTTATCTATTCTTCTGTTGTTGTATATCTAGGCTGATTCTATATTGTGGCTATTGTGAATAGTGCTATAATAAAAATGGGGGTGCAGATGTCTCTTTGATATACTGATTTCCTTTCCTTTGAATATATGCCCAGTAGTGAGATTGCTGGATCATATGGTATTTCTACATGTTGAGTTTTGAGGGTCCTCCATACTGTCCTCCAAAGTGGCTGTACTTGTTTACATTCTTACTATATACAAGAATTCCCTTTTCTCCATATCCTTGCCAGTATTTATTCTGTGCCTTTTTTTTTTAAATTGAGTTGGAGTCTCACTCTGTCGCCCAGACTGGAGTGCAGTGGCCGCTCCCGGCCACCGCAGCCTCGACCTGCTGGGCTCCGGCGGTCCTTCCGCCTCAGCCTTCCGAGTAGCTGGAATTACAAGCATGCGCTACCACGCCCGGCTGATTTTTTTTGATTTATTGTAGAGAGGAGGTCTCGCTGCCCAACCGGGTCTCGAACCCGTGGGCTCAGGCAATCCACTCACCTCAGCCTCCCAAAGGCGCGGGATTACAGGCTGAGCCACCGAGCCCGGCTGTGCCTTTTTTTTAATAGCCATCTTGACTGGGTGAGATAATACTATATTGTGGTTTTGATTTGCATTTGATGATTGCTGATGCTGAGCATTTTTCCCTATATTGTTTGCCATTTGTAAAGCTTCTTTTGAGAAATGTCTATTCAGATCTTTTGCCCATTCTAAAAAATTGAATTGTTTGGTTTTTTTACTATTCAGTTGTTTGAATTCCTTATAGATTCTGTTGGATGAATAGTTTGAAAATATTCTCAATTCTGCAGATTGTCTCGTCATTCTGTTGGTTGGTTCCTTTGCTGTGCAGAAATGTTTTAGTTTGATATAATCCCATTTGTTTATTTTGCTTTTGTTGCCTGTGCTTTTGAGGCCTAATCCACAAAACAGTTCCCCAGAGCAACACCCTGAAGCGCTTTCCCTACGTTTAACAGCTTTATAGTTGCAGTTCTTGTATTTAAGTTTTTTCATTAATTTGGAGTTGATTTTTGTATAGGGTGATGGAGGGGTCTAGTTTCATTTTTCTGCATATGGATATCCAGTTTTTAAAGCACCATTTATTGAAGAGACTGACCTTTCCCCAATGAGTGTTCTCGGTACCTTTGTGAAAAATCGGTAGGTTGTAAATACATAGATTAATTTCTGGGCTTTCTATTCTGTTCTGTTGGCCTATATGTTTGTACTTATGCCAGTACAATGCTGTTTTGGTACAACCTTGCAGCATATTTTGAAGTCTGGTAGAGTGATGCCTCCAGCTTGTTATTTTTGCTCAGGATTGCTTTAGCTATTTGGGATCTTTTGTGGTTCCATACAAATTTTAGGATTTTTTCTATTTCTATGAAGAATGTCATTGGTATTTTTATAGGGATTGCACTGAATCTTTAGGTTGTTTTGGGTAATATGGTCATTTTAACAATATTAATTCTTCAGACTCTTGAGCATGGAATATCTTTCCATTTGTTTGTATCTTCAATTTATTTCATCAGTGTTTTGTAGTTTTCCTAGTAGAGGTCTTTTACCTCCTTGATTAAACTTATTTCTAGGTATTTTATTTTCTTTGTAACTATTGTATAGGATTGCCTTCTTGATTTCTTTTTCAGCTAGTTCACTGTTCATGTATAGAAACACTAATGATTTTTGTATGTTGATTTTGTATCCTACAATTTTACTGAGTTTGTTTATCAATTCTAAGAGTTTTTTGATAGAGTCTTTAGGTTTTTCTATATATAACATCATGTCACCTGCAAACAGGAACCATTTGACTTTCTCCTTTCCTATGTGGATACTATTTATTTCTTTATCTTGCCTAATTGCTCTAGCCAGGACTTCCAGTGTTATGTTGAATAAGAGTGGTGAGTGTGGGCATCCTTGTATTGCTCCAGTTCTTTCTAAGAGTGCTCCATTCAGTAAGATGTGAGCTGTGAGTTTGTTACATGTGGCCTTTACTTTGTTAAGATACTTTTCTTCTGTACTTAATTTATTGAGAGTTTTTATCATGAAGGGATGTTGAATTTTATTAAATGCTTTTTCTGAATCTTTTGAGATGGTCATATATTTTTCATCCTTTATTCTATTGAATTGATGTATGATGCTTATTGATTTGTGGGTGCTGAGCCATTCCTGCTTTCCTAAAATAAATCCAGGAATAAATCCACTTGATCATAGTGTATTATCTTTGTGATGAGTTGTTGGATTTGGTTTGCTAGTATTTTGTTGATGATTTTCATTGCTCTCTTCTTTTTGTTATGTCCTTGTTTGGTTTGGGTATCAGAATAATGCTGACCTCAAAAAATGAGTTAGAAAGAATTCTCTCTGCTTCAACTTTTTGGAATTGACTGGGTTGTCAATTTTATCTTTTCAAAAGACAACTTTTTGTTTTGTTAATCTTTTGTATTTATTTTTTTAGACTCCATTTCATTTATTTCTGCTCTGATCTTTATTATTTTGCTCCTTATACTAATTTTGGGTTTGGTTCGTTCTGGTTTTTCTAGTTTCTTGAGGTGCATTGTTGGGTAATTTATTTGAAATCTTTGTAGTTTTTTGATGGAAGTATTTATTGCTATAAACTTGCCTCTTAAAACTGTTTTTACTACATCCAAATGTTTTGGTATATTGTGTCTCTATTTTTATTTGCTTCACGAAAATTTTAATTTTAATTTTAATTTTTTTCACTCATTGATCATTCAGAAGCATGTTGCTTAATTTCTGTTTTTACATTTTCAAGTGTTCCTCTAATTATTATAATCTACTTTTATTCCATTGTGGTCAAAATACTTGATAAAACTTCAATTTTAAAAAATTGTTTGAGATTTGTTTTATGTCCAAACATATGGTCAATCCTAAAGAATGTTCCATATGCTGATGAAAAGAATGTGTATTCTGCAGCTGGTCAGTGAATTATTCTGTAAATTTGTGTTAGGTCATTTGGTCTATGGTGCTCTTTAAATTTTATGTTTCTTTGATGATTTTCTGCCTAGATGGTGTGCCCAATGCTGAAAGTGAGGGTTGAAATCCCAGCTATTATTGCATTGGGGTCTATCGCTCCCTTTAGATCTAATAATATTTGCTTTATATATTTGGGTGCTCTGGTGTTGGGTGAATATATATTTACAATTGTTATATTCTCTTGCTGAATCAAGCCTTTTATTATTATATAATGTTCTTCTTTGTCTGTTTTTATAGCTCTTGACTTGAAGTCTGTTTTGTCTGATATAACTACTGCCAGGTATCGTGGTTCACACCTATCATCCCAGCATTTTGGGAGGCCGAGGTGAGAGGATTGCCTGAGCCCACAGATTTGAGACCATTGTGGGCAACTTGGCGAGACCTCATCTCTACAATAAATAAAAAAATTAGCCAGGTGTGGTGACGCATGCCTGTAGTTCCAGCTATTTGGAAGACTGAGGTGGAAGGATCACCTGAACACCCAGCAGGTCAAGGTTGCAGTGGCTGAGAGTGTGCCACTGCCCTCTAGCCTGGGTGACAGAGTGAGACTCCAACTCAAAAAGAAGAAAAACAAAAATGCATAACTACTCCTGTTCAAATTTTATTTCCATTTCTATGGAATATCTTTTTAAATCCTTTCACTCTGAATCTACGTGTGTCTTTACAGGTGAGGTGAATTTCTTGTAGGCAGTAATATAGTTGGATCTTCTTTGTTAATCCACTCAATCAGTATTTTTTTAAATGGGAAATTTGATCCATTTATATTCAAGGTTATTATTGATAGGTGAAGTGGCACTCTTGCCATTTTATTGATTGTTTTCTGACTTCTTTGTATATCTTTTGTTCTTTATTTCCTCTCTTATTGTTTATTTTTGGTAGTTGGATAGCTTTCTGTAGTGATAAGGTTTGATTCTTTTCTCTTTCTCCTTTGTGTATCAACTCTATCAGTGAGTTTTATCATTTTGCATATCTTCATGATGGTAACTATTGTCTTTTCACTTCCAGATATAAGTCCCTTGAGTATTTCTTGTAAGACCAATGTAGTGGTGATGAATTTCCTTAGTTTTTGTTTGTGAAAGACTTTATTTTTCCTTTATTTATGAAGGAAAGCTTTGCTGGGCATAATATTCTTGGTTGACAGTTTTTGGGTTTTTTTTTTTTTCTTTCAGTACTTTCAATACATCATCTCATTCTCTTCTGGCCTATAACGTTTCTGCTGACAGATCCTCTGTTAGTCTAGTGGGGATTCCCTTACATGTGACTTGATGTTTTTCTCTTGCTGCCTTTAGAATCCTATTTTTGGCTTTGATTTTTGACAATTTAACTATAATGTACCTTGGAGAAGATATGTTCAGCTTGAATCTATTTGGAGTTCTTTGAGCTTCCTGAACCTGGATGTCCATCTCTCTCCCAAGGCTTGGGAATTTTTCTATGAGTTCGTTAAATATATTTTTTCTCACTTTTTCCCTTCTCTTCTCCCTCTAAAACATGCATGATATATACACCAATTTGCTTAATAGTGTCCCATAAATCCTGTTGGCTCTATGGTTTTTCTTTCTTTTTTGTTCGCCTTCTCCTTCTTTTTCTTGTGTTGTTTTAAATAATCTCTTTTCTTCTTCTAAGTCTGTTATTGAAACTCTTTATTATATTTTTATTTTATTCACTAAATTCTTCAGTTCTGGGATTTCTGTTTGGTTCTTTTTTACGATATTTAACTGTTTGTTGGATTTCTCATTCAAATCATAAATTGTTATCCTGATTTCACTGAATTGTCTTCTGTATTCTCTCGTATCTCACTGAGTTTCCTTAAGATTATTATTTTAAATTCTTTTGCTGGCATTTCATATATTTCCTTTTAATTGGGGTCTGTTACTGGAGAATGAATCATTGTTTTCCTTTGGAGGTATCATGCTTCCTGTAACCCTATATTGATTTCTATGCATCTGGTGAAAAAGTCACTCTTCCAATTGTATGGAGTAGTTGTAGGGAAAGACTTATTCATTTGAATGGGTCTTGGGGTGTCCATTAAATGGGGTTTGTTGGCTTTGGTTGTAAGTGAATGCAGTAGTGTAGTCTCCATGTAGTTTCTTCAGCATTTGCAAGTTTCTCGGTGGCGTAGGCTTAAAGAGTCTGTGGTGCTAGTTTTGTGACTTTTCCAAGGGTGGGCTCGCCAGGCTGTTCCTCAGATCAGAAATGCATATATGCACATGGTGGGCTGGCCAGCATGAATTCTGGCTCTCTAGGTTTGGAGCCATAGGGATGTTAATCTGCCTAGGAACATGAGCACACAGTTGCTTGGCTAACCTGGGTGTAGGTCTGCAGGGGACGGCCCATGGGGTTGTTTCTCTGGCTCAGATCATGGGTGCACAGCTGTTTGGCTGGGCTAGGGGCATGTCTGCCAGAGGCAGCCCACAGGGCTGCTTCTCAGGTCCAGAATGTGCATTCAAGGCTGCACAGCTGGCAGGGGGGCATGTCTGCTGGGGGTGGTCCACAGGGCTGTTTCTTAGGTATGCAACACCAGTGCAAGGCTTTGCCAGAGGTGACCCACAGGGCTGTTTCTTGGGTTGAGGACACAGCTGCTCAGCTGCCCTGGGGGCATATCTGCCAAGGGTGGCCCATGGGACTGTTTTTCGGGTGTGCAAAACTGATGCAAGGTTTCTCAGTTGGTTCAGGGATATGCCCACTGAAAGTGGGCTGTGAGACTGTTTCTAAGGCCCAGTATGTAACTGTATGGCTGCTTGATCAGCGTGGGCCATGTCTGCCAGGGGTGGTCCATGGGGTTGTTTCTCAGGTCTGGGATGTGAACTCTTGGCTTCCTGGCTGACCTGGGCATGTGCCTGCCAGGAGTGTCCTGCAGGACTGTTTCTCAGGTCCTGATTGTGGGTGTAGAAACCTTGAGAAGTCAGGGGCATGTGTGTGAGAAACAGGTTGCTATGAGACTCTTTCTCAGGTTCTGAGTATGGGGGCATAACCACTCTTGTCCTGGGGGCATATCAGCTGCTCAGAGTCTCAGGAGTCTCTCTTACTTGAAGAAGAGCATGCAGTGGTTTGGCCAGCTCGAAGGCAGGATCATCCTGGGCAGGACTGCCATATTGTTCCTCTGGCTGGAAGTGTGGCAGTGGGGGAAGGAGAGAAGTAGGGAGTAATTGGTTTCCAACTGTGCAGGATCAGAGCCACAGCCAATGCTGGGCCCAGGCTCTGTGCAGCTGGTATTGTGGTATTCAGCCATCAGTATGGTCTTGGTTGACTGAAGATGGAGTTCCTATATTAGAGAGATGCGGTGGCTACTGGTCTCCAGAGTAGGCTACTCTTCAAAGGTGGCTCTGGTCTCAAGATGACCATGCTACAGTAGCTTGGCTCACAGGAGCTGTGGGGGTGGTGGGGAGTGTACACCTTGTGCTCCTAATTTGGGGCAGAATAGCTGTGTGAATTCCCAGCAGCTCTCCAAACTGGATTGGGGCTTGTGAGAACTGAGGGAGTCTCCTGTGGTCAGGACTGTAGGTGTTTGTGCTGGCAATGAGAGCTGGTGGGGATCTTCTCCTTACCTTTTCCCTGCAAGAGCAAGTCCCTCCAGATTCTGGGCAGACCCAATCTGGGTGGGAAAAGTAGGGCTGCAGTAGCTGGGTGCCTCTGTACTGCCTTCCTGGACTTCCAGTCACCACAGAGGTGTGTCTCCACTCCTCTGCTGCACTCTAGTGCCCTCCTTCCACATTCCAGTCAAACATTAGCTGTTTATTGCCTTACTGGGGGAGGGACACCAGGCATCTCTGGTCAGCCATCTTACTGACGTCTCTCTAAGATTTTTCTAGACTAGCTCTTAATTGCTTTTTAAAAATATTAAAAATTATAGAGGTAACTTAAATTGTTAGGATTAAAAATGCTCTGCAGGTGCTAAGCTTTGTTAGTCTCACTATTATGATCACTATTAGTAATAATGAGAAAATGAATCCCTAAATAAAAAACAAAAATTATAGAATTTTAAGATATAAAGGATCTTGAAAATTAGCAAACCTCAAGTTCTTCAAGGCCCTGCCCCTCCTCTCCCTCAGCTTCATGTGTCATTTATCTGCTGACTCTACCAGAGAGAAATAAACATATGAAGAAATGCAAAACAAAACAAAAACAAATTTTGGCTGTAAGTAATCCTCTTAAGCCCAATTTAATCAAGCATGGATTTCTTTTTATTGCCCATTTGCATCGGGAGCATAATTACTAGCTAGAGTCTAATTTGAGAATGTTAATTAGGAAAGATGGATGTAATATTCTATGAACAGAACGGAATTCACTGATTATTTCAGGGACATTTGTAGGATTTAGTCAGGTTTGTGAGGTTGATAAATTCTACATGCTATTTTTCTTCTCCAAGATTATGGGTTCCAGTGATACTTTATAGCTGTGTACTTTGGAACACTGAAAAAAAAATTTTTTAAATGGCCTTGTTCAATATTCTGCCCTCAGATTCACTAGTCTTTAAAACGTAAATCGAGCATTTTAAATCCAGATAAGTGAAAGACTATGGAGATTTAAGCTTTTTTGTACTGTCACTTCAGGTCACTTAGAAATGAAGAACTGACTTTATAAAGCATTTATGTTCCTTCTCCTATCTTGACAATAGTGCTACCATGACTCTTTGTTTTAAAGAGGATAATGGCAGGCTTTATTTTAATGTGCACTATATTTTAAGGTACAACTACTTGATATTTCTCAGCCTTTTGAAAACACTTATCAGCCGGGCTCGGTGGCTCAGCCTGTAATCCCCCGCCTTTGGGAGGCTGAGGTGAGTGGAATGCCTGAGCCCGTGGGTTCGAGACCCACCTGGGCAGGCGAGACCTCATCTCTACAATAAAATCAAAAAATTAGCCGGGCATGGTAGCACGCGCCTGTAATTCCGGCTACTCGGAAGGCTGAGGCGGAAGGATCGCTAGAGCCCAGCAGGCGCGCCTGCGGTGGCCGGGAGCGGCCACTGCACTCCAGTCTGGGCAACAGAATGAGACTCCAACTCAAAAAAAAAAAAAAAAAGAAAAGAAAAGAAAACACTTATCATTAAGCTCAACCTTCATTTAAATCACCAAATCTATTTTATAAATGATATATGAATATTTATTTGCAAGCTCTTCAAAAATTACTATTTTAACATTTACTTTCTGAAAGATCCATTGTAGAACTTGAACTGGTTGTATGTGCCAAACTCCTTAAAATGGATCATGATTGTCTTTGCACTTTATCATGGAAGATAATATCTAGAATAATTATTCTGCCTAAACTCTTTGTTTTACTCAAACAGCAATACTTCCAAAATATTTACTGAAAATGTGTCCAAGAAACAAGAATCTGGTAAAAATGAAGCAACTTAAATTTGATTTAGCATGACAATGAGGTTAAGAAAATAAGTATTTTAGCTGAGCACGGTGGCTCACACCTGTAATCGTAGTACTTTGGGAGGCCGAGGCATGAGAACTGCTTGAGCCCAGGAGTTACAGACTAACTTAGGCAACACAATGAGACCTCATTTCTATGAAAAATTTTTTTAAAAATTAGCTGGGCTAGCCGGGCTCGGTGGCTCAGCCTTGTAATCCCATGCCTTTGGGAGGCTGAGGTGAGTGGATTGCCTGAGCCCATGGGTTCGAGACCCACCTGGGCAGGCAAGACCTCATCTCTACAATAAAATAAAAAAATTAGTTGGGCATGGTGGCACATCCCTGTAGTCCCAGCTACTTGGGAGCCCAAGGTGAAAGGATTGCCTTTGCCCAGGAAATTGAGACTGAGGCTGTGGTGAGCCATGATGATGCCACTGCACTCTAGCCTGGGCAACAATGAGGCCTCAAGTCAAACAACCAAACAAACATCCTAATTATCATTAATTTTTTAAAATCAGGAGTACAGAAAATAAGCTTCTTTATCCGAATATATATCTGAAATAGTCTAAAAATCTGCTAGCCTCCTGTTTTACCCAACAAACCATAAGAAATACTAATAAATATAAATAAGGTATGCTATTTGCGTGCAAGACTCCCAAGTATGGTCAACCCAGTAAGGCCATAGAGCTGGTGATAAAGAAGCTAGCAGGCCATGCTTTCTTTAAGCTCTAGCCCCTACTCCAATCTTGGAGAGGTGGATCCATCCTCTCTCTCTAATCAACTTTCTAAATAAACTATCTTTCTTAATTAAAAAAAAAAAATCTAGCAGAGGTTAGCAACTTCTTGTAATCTGTCCAGTCCAGAATTTATCTCCAAGTCTCTATGAGATTCTAAATTCCCAGCATAACTGAACCTATTTACTTAAGTCCTGAGCAGCAGTGGTTAACTTCTCTCAGTCTGATGCAAAGTGAAGGGCAGAGAGGCAGCAGGGTTGGGGATGCCAGCAGCCTCACTGAGTGAATGGTGATTGTTACAATAACTTATATTGTACGTTATTTGATTTTATTTTTTTTGGAGTTGGAGTCTCACTCTGTCGCCCAGACTGGAGTGCAGTGGCCGCTTCCGGCCACCGCAGCCTCGACCTGCTGGGCTCTGGCGATCCTTCAGCCTTAGCCTCCCAAGTATCTGGAACTACAGGTGCGCGCTACCACGCCCAGCTAATTTTTGATTTATTGTAGAGATGAGGTCTTGCCAAGTTGCCCAGGCGGGTCTTGAACCCGCGAGCTCAGGCAATCCACTCACCTCAGCCTCCCAAAGGCACAGGATTATAGGCTGAGCCACCGAGCCCGGCTTAGATTGTACATTATTACATACAGTTTGCTTTTATGACTTTTATAGGTTGAATAGCCTGCATATTACAGAAACAGGTAATTTTACTCTCATATATATTCTAAAATCAGTAATAGCCTTGCTTGCTGAATATATTTCATTACTACCCACAAAACATTTAGAGAATGACTGGTTATCTCATACATAGTAAATTTTTTCTAAATATTTGTGGTTATGCTGATAAATTTTTGAAATGTGCTATTTATTTTTACAGGAGCGTAAGAACTGATTCAGACACTTCAGGTATGGAACAAATTCCACTGCACGTTTTATTGTGACCCTTGGTATCTAGTGGTCACCGCTGGTTCCTGGAGGAGTACAGTAGTTAAGAGCAATGAATTCAGCTAGAGGTTTTGAGGCATTCTCTTCCCTCTCTGTGCTCTGTTCTGAGAGACCCATACTGGAGAAACTCTTGCTCAAAGCCTATCCTCAGGCTGTCTTTCAAGTGGAAAGCATTATAATGTTTACTTCACTTTTCTTTTTCTGCACTGGCAGAGCTCAGTTTCCCAGATCCCTGAAGCTAACTCATCAGGCAGGAATCAATTCAAGGCTAGTTCTGCAGGCAGAATCCAAACTACAGCAATAGGATCTCCTATCCTTGCTGATATGTAAGGGAAATGGTCCACAACTGTATCTTTGGTAAATCTAATATCACCTAGCTCTTCTTTTCTTCCTGCTTACATCTTTAGCTTCTGCCTCATTGTCAGGTGATACTATTTAGTGTTTCTTGGGGGTGGTAGCTTTTTCTTAACCTATTCCATGTCTAAGAATCTTTAACTTGTAACAACAAACTTTTGACGTGGAGGTTGCCCTATAGGCACCTGTGAAATCTCTCCCTTTACTGGCTGCTAGCCCACCTCAAAGTTACTATCTAACCTGGGAGATGAAATAGGCCTCAACGTTGGTCGTGCACATAAAAGAACATTATGGAAGGAACATAGCAGAATATTTAACTTGGCTTAAGTAGAGAGAAAAAAATAATAATACTACTTCAAAAAGCAAGACTACTTGAAGACATTTTTGGTCATATTTACAAGAGTCAGTCCTATTAAAAAGGGAAAAAAAGCAAATTGTGGCTGGGCATGGTAGCTCACACCTATAATCCCAGAACTTTGGAAAGCAGAGGTGGAAGGACTGATTGAGCCTAGGAGTTCAAGAATAGTCTAGACAACACAGTAAGACCTTGTCTATAAAAACAAGCAAGCAAGCAAACAAACAAACAAACAAACAATTTAGCTGGGCATGATGGCACATACCTATAGTCCCAGCTCTTCAGGAGGCTGAGGCAGAAGGATTGCCTGAGCCCAGGGGGTTGAGGCTGTGGTGAGCTGTGATTGTGCCACTGGACTCCAGTCTGGGTGACAGAGTGAGACCCCGACTCAAAAAAAAAAAAAAAGAAAAGAAAGAAAAAGTAAAGAAAATTATTATAGGATAGATTTTTATACCAACAAGATTTGTCTTTGGGCCTTCCCATTAGGCTTTATTGTCCAAAAGTGCCAGATGAATCTCACTGTAATGTGGTTTGGCCTATATTCCAGTCCATAGTATTGAACCTGAGAACCTTCTGGGAAAATGCTATTGTAGTTTATAAGAAAAGTGCAAAATTTCCTTTGTATAGAATTTTTATCTATTAACTTCTACACCAAATTGTATTTCACACAAGAACTAAGCTAAATTTGTAGAAATTTCAGAGATACCTAGTACAGGCAAATATTTTCCTCTTACTTGCTAAAATCAAGGATAAATCTACCTTAGTACTAATATTGCATATAATTAGTGCATTCTATGTGCATTCTGAGGCATTCATTTATTTAGCCATAGAAGTTTGAAATTAATGTAGGACTCAAGCCTGTAATCCTAGTACTTTGAGAGGCCAAGGTGAGAGGACTGCCTGAGCCCAGGGATTCGAGATCAGCCTGGGTAGCTTGGTGAGACTTTGTCTCTTCAATAAATCAAGGATAGCCAGGCATGGTAGCGTGCACCTGTAGTTTCAGCTACTTGGAAGGCTGAGGCAGAAGGATTACCTGAGCCGAGCAGGTCGAGGCTGCGGTGGCCATGAGCATGCCACAGCACTCTAGCCTGGGTGACGGTGAGACTCCAACTCAAAAAAAAAAAAAAAGAAAGAAAGAAGTTAATGTAGAACATTGACACTTTTATCTTCATCCTATATGTGACTAATTATTTTACCTGTTTTCTGGCACAGACAATTATTTTCAATTGAACAAGCACTTGATTCCTAGTTATCATATACGAAGCACTGTGGTAGGTTGTGAGAGAGATAAAAAAAGCAACAGGACATGAACCTGGCCTTAAGACGCACACAAATAACATAAACCAGAATGCTATGGATACTTTAAGAGAAAAGTACAGAAACTATGTTAAGTTCAGGAAAGGTAGTGGTAAGACTGTGAAAGAGGCAGTCTTTCTCTGAGTTAGGAAAGGGGAGAATGAGGACATCTCATATAGGGAACAGTGTGAGCAAAAGCAAAGAAATGGGAAAGTGCTGGCTGGGCATGTTAAATTGGAGGAGTGAGAGATATAGCTGGAAAGTAAGGCAGGAGCCAGATTATGGAAATCTTGGATCATGCTAATAAGTTTGGATATAACTGTTAAGTAGCTAAAGAGGAGCCACTGAAAGACAGGGAAATGGCAAAATTAATGTTATATTTTAGGATGATTACTCTGACTGCCGTCTCTAAGAGAGGTTGGAGGAGGCCAGAGGTAGGGAGACCAGTTAGGACACTATTCTAATGTTCTAGTGAGGGGTGCCGAAGTCTCAATTCAGGTAAGAAGCATCAGAATGGAAACAAGGACACGAATACTTGATCAATAAGAGTTATTGGCTGATTGCCTGTGGAGATGACAGTTTGACAGACAACGTGACTAGAAGAGAGCAATTCCACGAAACAAGTTGGGAAAGGAACTAGAAAAAAAATTAGAAGGAAAAGATGAAGAAATCAGGTATTAAACACTGAAGTTAGAAAAAAAGGCCCAAGGTATGAGCTCAAATTGTGGCACTTCCTCTATTACATGGTCACTAATTCCTCTGGTCTTCTACTTCCTCGCCTATAAAATGTGTGTGCATATGGCTGGGGAGGACGATGAGAAGGGTGTGATTAGCTCAAGACCCTTTTGGCAGTTATGATTTTATGAGCTGATGTCTGTGGTGGTCTGTGTAAATCTAGCAGGCAGCCTGAAACAGGGCTCTGGAAACCAGGAGCTAAGCAAAAATAAGCAAATGAGCAGTGAAATTTCACTGAAATTTGTTAAATCATAAGGATGGTGCAATATACAAAATGGGCATGCAGTTTTCCACAAAGTATTAATTATTTTCTCTGTTTGTTTTCTCTTATGTGCCTTCTCAATTCTTTCCACTTTTCTCTCCCATGTTTCCCATTTTTTTCTTGCTTAGGCTTGTATAGTTTTTCAGTTTTCCCCCTGATTAGCATTTCTTTCCCCCTTTTCACTCTCCTCTAAATCACTTTCCCCCCTTTGGTACACTCTTACACTTAATGCTCTTTACCTCAAAGGAAAGCAAAGACTAGTCGAATCTTAATCCCTCATTCCATTAAATTTCATCTAAGCGTAAACTAAAAATGAATCTGTAATTCTAATTTCTATCCTAGGTAGAAGAATAATGACCGCAGCCGTGAAACAAATTCCTAGTACTATCAAGCTTGTCTGATTCACATTCACCCCGCTGCAGGGCAATGCTAGTTTGGGACCATGGTTTCTAATTCAGCCCTCAAACCTTTCAGCAGTTTGAGAGAATTACCTTTTTTCTCCTTTCTGCATATGGTTCTGCATAAAGTGGCACTTCAGATGCACTGTTTTTATGATGAGATTATGCACTAGGCAGGGCCCAGGCTAAGCTTGGCTCTCTGGATCTGAGTCCATCTCTCTCCATCTGAGTCCATCTCTCTCCTTTCTTAACTTTTCTTACATGTCTAGGCCTTATTCTCCTTAGCTTTCCTGTTTTCTTTACAGTAAGCCCAAATGATAGGCTTATCTATTATCCTATGATATTTTTCCAAGATGGAAAAAATGAGACAAAGGACAGAGATTCGAGAAGAGAGGGGACAATCATTTATGAAATGTTGGGAGTTTCCTCCTCACCCCAACCCACCTTTCCTTTCCACTTTTCTCTTAAATATAAGCCAGATTCCTTAGAATCCTAAGCAGCCAGGCTCATTCCCTGTTTATGAAACCCAGGTTAAAAGAGAAAAGGAGAGAGGCCCCTAAAAGGGAACCTGTTTGTGAAATTTAGCAGTGAGCTCCACTAGAAAGAATAAAGACATTTTCAAAGAGGTGGTTAGAACATAACTTGAATTTAAGACCCAAGTTAAGTTCCCTTTCCTTCTTTCTCTCCTGCTTTTGGCTTTTTTCTTTCTCTCTCACTTCTTCTCTCTCTCATGCTCTCTTCCATTTTCCCCCCTCTGGCTCTCTCTTATTATATCAAATCCTCTCCTAATTTCCTCTGAGAGTCTTGTCTCTCAGCTGCATCCCCTTTTCTCAGGGGAATGAATGTGAGGAAAGAAAAGTAAAACAGAAAATGACAAAGTTGATGGAAAAACATGTAAGACAATCGAAAGGTAACTTTTTAATTTTAAGTCTATAGATATAGATGATAGCTATGATACCATCACAAAGAGTTGTCAATAAAATGAATCTTTGAACATTAAATCTTACCCTATTGTGGTAACCATAGAGGTAGAATGGAATCTTGAGGGGCTTGTTGTGGTTTCTGCTCTAGAATCCCTCATGGGTCAAAAAGCAACAGCAGCACAGGGAGGAAGAGAGGGAGCTTCAGGTGAGGTCCTGGCATGCAGCTGCTGCTACAACAGTAATTCTTCTTGCTCTCATTTCTACACTCTTTGCTCCCTCAATATGCTCTTTTGCAACCTGCTTTCTTAGATTATGTGACATAGCCAAGACCTCTTTATTTCATACCAAAATGATACAAATATTTTTAGAGTGCCTGTAGGATGGTCATGTTCAGCTGTGTAGCTTGTTCACTGCATGGTGTTGGGTGCACCTTTTACACTATAGTTTATGTGTAATCCACACCTGCATGGCTGTGTGTGGTGGCCCTGGCCTACTGGAGTCTTACTTGGATAGAAATAGCTTTTAAAAACAAAAATTTTAAGAAATTAAGAGTTTATTTTAATATTGCTTCAGCCTCTAAATTTTAAAAATGAGATCTTAACTGTCCAAAGGATATATATTTTTTCATATTAAAAAGGAAAGTTGGGTAACACCCTTGGGTTCCCTCCCACTCTGGGAGCTTTTCCGTCCTCTCAATAAATCTTGCTTTCTAAAAAGAAAAAGTTGTACTATAGGCATAATTTTATTTTAATCATTTATTTCTACATTATCTCACTTTTTAGTCTTATATTTAACAGTAGTAACTTTAAGCCGGGCTCGGTGGCTCAGCCTGTAATCCCTCGCTTGGGGAGGCTGAGATGAGTGGATTGCCTAAGCCCGCGGGTTCGAGACCCGCCTGGGCAACTTGGCAAGACTTCATCTCTCCAATAAATCAAAAATTAGTCAGGCGTGGTAGCGCGTGTCTGTAGTTCCTGCTACTTGGAAGGCTGAGGCGGAAGGATCGCCTGAGCCCAGCGGGTCGGCTGCAGTGGCCGGGAGCGGCCACTGCACTCCAAGTCTGGGTGACAGAGTGAGACTCCAACTCAAAAAACAAACAACCAAAAAAAAAAAAAAACAGTAGTAACTTTAAAAATATTCTGTATTTCAGAATTTTGAACTAAATGAACTGACTTCTCCATCTTTTTTTTTTTGGTCAGATAAACACAAACTACTAAACTAAAAAGCAAGCACATCTGAGGAAAAGACAGTCAACACAAGGAGAAAACAAAGCAGTGTCTTCCACGTAGCAGAAATAAAGGCTACTACTAATCACTAAGAATTCAAATCCATGTCAACCTGGTTTCTTAACTATTTAAATTGTGGATATATATTTTAAAGGAAGCTAGAGTACCTGCAGAACTATAAAATTTTTAATTCATAAACTCAGTTTTTATCTATAGGATTTATCTTCTTTGGGATGGTTGGAAAAATCTGTTCTCTTGATTTTACTTTTCTTATTTGTACATTAGTCCAACACTGTGTTGTTTCTGACACTGGACACTGTGGGGTCGTTTAAAGTGGGGATCATGTTCATTCCATCTTTGTGTTCCAGCTGAGTACCTAGTTCTGAGAGGCAGTATTTATTGGATCAATGAGTATCATTTTTAAGCAGGTTAAAAAAAATCCACATACTTTTAAAAATAAAAAAGAAATTACAGTCTCCATCTAAAGAATGGTTTGGACTTTTAAAAGTCACCACTTATTTTCTAAAAGCTGCCAGTTTTTCTACAAGATGCTCTGCATGTATTATCTCACTTAATCATCACAGTAATAGAAGTACTACTATAGTCCCTGTTTTACGGATGGTGAAAGTAAAGCTTAGAGGTTACTTGTTCAATTCCCACAAATAGAAAATGGTGGAGATGGCATTTGAACCCAAGTAGCTCAACAGTCAAGCTAAAAGCACATTTGCAATTCACATTAGAACCCATGCATTTAAGTTAGAGATAAGCGGGTAGTTAGGCTCTCAAAAAACAACGGGAAATCCATTTAACTCAAATTTCACACAAATAGTTCTGGTATTTCTACTGTAAATTGAGTTGCAACTGGGCATATCTCTCACCTCCACTTTCTCTTTCCTGTCCCAAAGGCAGTCCTCTTTGCTGTCCAATATGGAAGCCACTAGGCATATGCGGCTATTGAACATTTGCCATGGGCTAGTGTGACCGAGAAACTGAATTTTAGATTCTTTTCAATTAACTTACATTTAAAAACAAGAAAAATGTAGAATATTTTTCCATCAAACACAACCTTATGATTTTGATAGGGCTACATTTTTCATTTCAACTGTTGCAAATTTAGCATATGGAGAAAAAAAGAGTATAAAGTATTTCATTAAAAAGTTTTATATTGATTATATGTATAAATAATAATGTTTGGATATATTGGGCTAAATAAAAATATTTAAAGATTAATTCATCTGTTTTCAAATTCTTGGGCTCAAGCAATCCTCCCACCTCAGCCTCCCAAAGTCCTGGGATTACAGGGTGAGCCACCACACCCAGCCTTGTTTTTACTTTTTTATTGTGATTATTAAATAACGTGTCACAAAATTACATACATTTAAAAAAATGTGACTCATGATATATTTCTACCGGACAGGACTGTTCTAGAGAAAAACATTCTACACAGCCCTTTGACCCATAACCCAGGGGATTCCTCCACCTCCTTTCTCTGCTGTTCCAAAGACAGAAGGAATTTCCTCTCAACTTCACAATCAGGAGTGAAAAAACAGAGTCCATGAAACCAAGAAGAGAATACCATTAGAGACATTTCTAAAGTTTAGGGACATAAAACAACAGTTTCTAATTTGGAGGCGGCTGCCTCATTACAGAAATGGTTTCCTTGATACAGATTATCTATAACAAATTGTTCTTATGGTAAGAAAGTTCTAACTATGACTGATTATTACTATCTAGTAACAGACTCCTTCAAAAGGCAATATGCATTTTGGAAAACCGTTTGGAAAATTCTTATAAAAGTTAAAATAGTCTCACCATATGACCAAATAATTCTATTCCTAGATATTCACTCAAGAAAATAAAAACATGTTCAGAACAAACTGTGATATGTTCATATAGTAATAGTACTTGGCAACAAAAAAGAAACTAAAACAGTAGTCCTCCCTTATCCACAGTTTTACTTTCCTCGGTTTTAGTTACCTGTAGTCCAAAAATATTAAATAGAAAGTTCCAGAAATAAATAATCCATACATTTTAAATTGCATGCTGTTTTGAACAGCATAATGAAATCTCACACTGTTCCGCCCAGGACATGAATCATCCCTTTGTCCCACTCTCCAGGCTATATACATTACCTGCCTGTTAGTCAGTAACCATCTCTGTTATCAGATGGAAAAAAATAGTATATACAGGGGTCACTTCTATCTGAGGTTTCAGGCATCTGCTGGGGGTCTTGGAATGTATCCCCTGTGGACGCAACAACACATGGGTGAATCTTAGAAACATGCTGTGTGAAAGAAGCTAGAACAAAAAGGGTACATACTCAAAATGACTCCATTTATATGAAGATTTAGAAGACAAAACTAATTTATAAAAATAAGTCAGATTAGTGGCTGCCTGGGGTAGGGGGTGGGCTGCAGAGTCTTGACTGCCAAGTGGTACAAGGAAACTTTTTCAGGTGATGGAAATATTTTGTCTCCTGATTAGGGTGGGTGGTTACATTGGTATGGACACTTATCAAACTAAATGGGTGCAATTTATTGCACATAACTATATCTCAATAGATCAATTTTTAAAAACATCATATATTTGTAGAAAAAACCTCTGAAGTTCAGCAGTGAAGCAGTTAAGTTTTATCAGGTTTAAAAGATAATATACATGCAACCAAACCGAATTTCTCTTTATAATGTGCTAAAAATTTTTTCATGAAAATACGCTTTGTGAACAAAGAAAATCCATAAATATTCTATAACTGGATTGTTTCAACTTACTGCAATATTCATTATTCTTTGTAACTTAACACACAGGACAGGTTTATTAAATTTTCCATTTAAGTTTACCTAAGCTTCTATACTCTTGTACGACTACTCCTTTCTGCTACATATTTTCCATATCAGCCTACTGCAAAAAACAATTAACGGGATAAAGCATTGATCCATTGGATCAGTGCTGTCCAACAGAATGTCTATGCTCATGAAAATGCTTAATATCTGTGCTGTCCAATACAGATAGCATAACTTTAGAACATAATTTTTAAGACAATACTTTTTTTTTGAGTCGGAGTCTCACTCTGTTGTCCAGGCATCCTTGAACTCCTGGAAATCCTCCCTCCTCAGCCTCCCCAATAGCTGGGGCTACAGGTAGGCACCACCATACCCGGCAATTTTTTTATTTTTAGTAGAGACGTGGGCTTGCTATGTTTCCTAGGCTTAAACTCCTGGCTCAAGCAATCCTCCTGCTTCAGCCTCCTAAATGCTGTAATTATAGGCATGAGTCACTGTGCCCAGTCTAAAGTCTACCTTTAAATGTAAAATACTTGAGTTATAAAAGTCCTTAGATATAGACTAGACTAGCAGTACATAGTCCTCCTCAGTCACTGCTACTGCTACAAAAGCCCATGCCACAGAGACGGTGTTTACTTTCCCCACTACTAGAGATGCTGCTGTCACCACCACATGAAACAAAAGAAAGCAGCAGTGTTCTAGGCTTTCTGGCCAGATAGATAGCATTAGTGGTGTAGGAAAGGATCAATTCCCAGTCTTAAGTTTAAATTTGGAACACATTCTCCAAGAGGCAGGTAGTGAAGTTCTATAGGAGCTACATGATACAACAGAGAAGATTTTGTTTTGAACTGGTGTAAGAACCTCACCATCATAATTTGGAAGACCCTCGTACCTTTAAACACATCAATCAGATTTAGAGTTTGGAGGGCAGAGAGTCTCTACAGTTACATTGAGCTTGCAAGCAAACATTATGAGGGGGAAAGCAATACAGCTCCTGAAAGGGTAACACCACAGAAATCTATTAGAGTTTTCTGAGGACTAAATTTGAAGACAACGACAACTGTATAGAATTCTGGAGTATGAACTTATTTGAACTTTTAACATTTTTGACAAAGTACCACATCAAAAATGTTGGCTATGGATAGAAAGTAACTCGGCTGTGAGATATGACATTTCCTGTACGCTCCACGAGAAAGGCGTGGATAAGAATTTTCTGTAAGAACTGGGGTAGGCAGTTGGGTGGGATTGGGAGGATTTGGGAAGGAAGCAGTTAATACAGCTATTATTAGAGTGAATGTGGACACAGACAATAGATTGTAATAATGGTTTGAACATTGATTTGTATCTACCTAATCCTAGTGGTCATTTGTTCTGGGGGAGTAAAAAGCCCCAAGGTCCCAAATAAAACATTCCTCAGCCTAAACATGTAAACATGATAATTTGTGTCTACACTACTTATCAAACATTAGATTATCTGCTGGCTTTTAAAATATTTCCACAAATACTTGATACTCCTCCCTTCAAGAAGTGGAGTCTATTACCCTTCTTTTGGATAGAAACTAGACTTAGTCACTTGCTTCTACCAATAAGGTGCCAGTGGTGGTGCGTGACTTTGAAGTCTAGCTTGTAAAAAGTCCCTCTGGTTTGTTTCCATTGCTCTTTTTTGGATCATCATCTTCGGGGGAATTCAGCTGTCATCCTAAAGAGAGGGTCAAATGACAAAGAACAGGGACCTCTAGGTAACAGCCATATGAATGAGACAACCAAGAAAGAGATCCTTTAGTCCCCATCACACCTTCAGATACCTGCAGTACCAGCTGACATCCTGCTTGTAACTTCAGGAAAGACCCTAAGCCAAGAGCCAGCCACCCAGCTAAGCTGCTTCAAGTTTCCTGACCCACAGAAACAGAAAAATTACATTTGCATGTCATTTTGTATGAAAATCTCATTTCTCCCTAATTTTACTATTACAAGAAGAGCTTGTCCTTCTGGAAATATTTTATATAACTTACTTTATGAAATATTTTAACTGACATTTTGGTCACTCTTGAAACGGCTTCATTTTCTTCATTAAAGAGAATTCATACAGTTTACCAAAATCCTAGGTGTATTCATACCCTGTATTCATTCTAAACTTAAAAGGAAAAAGAAAATCAGTGCATTTTTATTCCTGTTGCCAAATTGTTCTCAACTCTCCAGTGCCCTGATTCAAGATTACAAGGCTTGTGAGACTTTTGTTTGCTGTTCTGCCTTCCTGCATTTGCTTCAAGTACTACCTAGAGGTCATGACGCCTGAAAGCTTTCAGTACAAGTACTTGTTTAGTCAGGTCCTGGCACCAGTTACACACTGTTTACATTTGCTTGATGTCAAACTGTGTGTATTCCCAAATATGTTTTGAAAATTCTTCTAAAAATTACCCCAGAAAAAAGAAAACACTGTATTTTTTCTCCAAGGGCTCTAAAGGAATCCATTGTGGTATTTTAGATCTCCCACTCCACCAACATTTTTTAACACTTGGTAGGAGACCAATACCTATTCCAACTCTCGTGCAGTCTATCACATAGGAAGCTTAAGGCTTTTCAATAACAAAGAAGTTTGTAGTCTCAGATATCTGCTTCCACTGACAGTTTTCAAAAATTTCTGATTAGAAGTACCCCCTATACCTGATCTGAATTTCCATCTGAACTCCCTTCCTCAGCCCAACTCCCTCCCTGTCATCTGTCTCATGACACGTGGGAAGGAGGCTAATGCAGTAATTCCAGCAAAAGATGATGATGGCTTGATGGCTTGGAGTAGGGTGGTAGCAGAGGGGTTGGGGAGAAGTGGTTAGACTCTGGATATATTTTTAGCATAGATATAACAGGATTTCCTGATGAGTTGAATGTGCCATGTGAAAGAATGCCTAAACAACTGGAAACTGGGCCAAAATCAATAGCTCTGTCATATTAAATTTATAATGCTCATTAGAAATTCAAATGAAGATTTGAGTTGACAGTTGAATATAGGATTCTGGAGTTTAGAGCATAAGTTCAGACTAGAGATAAATTTGGAGTTAACAATGTATAGATGAAATTGAAGCCATGAGACCAGATAAAAGCATCTGCAGAGTGGTATAGTGGAAAGTGGAAAGTTAGTGAGTGGTTAAAAAAACATAATGATAAACATAAAGACAAGCTGGGCACGGTGGCTCAGCCTGTAATCCCAGAATTTTGGGAGGCCGAAGCAAGAGGAATGCATGAGCCCAGGGATTCGAGACCAGCCCGGGTAACTTGGTGAGACCTTGTCTCTACAATAAATCACAAAAACTAGCCCGGCATCATGGCGTGCGTCTGTACTTCCAGCTACTACTTGGAAGGCTGAGGCAGAAGGATTGCCTGAGCCCAGCAGGTCGAGGCTATGGTGGCTGAGCGTGTCACTGCACTCCAGCCTGGGCAACAAAGAGTGAGACTCCAACTCAAAATAAATAAATAAAGACAAATACCATGCCACTAAGCACTTTCGTATGTAAATTCACTTAGACATCATAACCAATGAAGGAGATAGCTACTTTTATTACCTTCGTTTCATAAGGGAGGAAGCTGTATTTAGAGAAACTAAGTACTTTCTTGTGATTAGATAGCTAGCAAATGATACAGCTGGGATTCAAACCCCGAGAGAAGTAACATATTCAACATTAGAACTCCAGGACACTCCAAATTTTAGCATTCAAGAAGATAAACAAGAATCAGCAAAGAAGACTGGGAAGGAGGTTCCAGTGAGATAGGAGAGGAAGCAAGAGTGGTATTTAGGAGTCCAGAGAAGAAAATGGAAAAATTATCAACTATTAGACACTGCTGACAGGTCACGTAAGATGAGAGCTGAAAACTGACCTTTGCACTTAACAAGGTGGCTGAGCTCAGTGACTTTAACTCAATCAGAGTGGGCTTAAGCGATAATAGGGAAGAGGCATTAGAGTTCTGCTCTTTGAAGTTCAGGTCAGATACCACCCAGACTCAGTCCCAGATATTCACATATGAATATGAATTAAAGTAGCATCTGGAATTTTTCACACAGACAAAACAGAAATTTGATTGGGAACTTAGTGAGAAAAAGATATAGGTAATTTCATAGCCCTTTTCAATGAGATCAAACTTGATTTCCTCTTTCTTAACATTTGATCTTGATCTTTCCTTCACTGGAAAAAATTTTCAAGTTCCAAATGTACCTATGTAGCCTTTCTCTAAAATAAAATTTCTCATGGACTATGTTTTATCTGTCTGCACATCCCTAGCTTGGCACAAGACCACCAGGAGGGTAAAAGTAAGAGTGATAAATGACAGATGTCCTAAATATTGAATATACTACCCTGAAGCTTTTGTTGACTCTTGTTCCTATATTAAAGTTCATGCTTCTTTTATCCATGTATTTCACTCAGTCATTCATAATAAGAAAAAGCTTTATGTCTATTTTTATTTTAAATTTAACTTAAAAATTTTAATTGAAAAATAAAAATTGTATATTTATGGTGTACAACATGAAAATGTATACATATTTTTGAAATATGTATACATCATGGAATGGCTAAATTGAGCTAATTAGCATTACCTCAAATACATACCCTTTTTTTGTGTGCTGAGAACACTTAAAATCTGCCTTCAATGATTTTTAAGGACACCATACATTGTTATTAATTGTTGTCACCATTCTGTACAATAGATCTCTTGAGCTTATTCCTCCTGCCTAACTGAAATTTTGTATCCTTTGACCAATATCTCAATTCTTTCCCCTACCCACATCTATCTTTTTTTTTTTTTTTTTTTTTTTGAGTTAAGTCTCACTCCTTATCCCAGACAGGAGTGCAGTGGCATGCTCCTGGCCACCGCAGCCTCGCCCTGCTGGGCTCTGGCGATCCTTCCGCCTCAACCTTCCAAGTAGCCGGAACTACGGGCGTGCGCCACCACGCCCGGCTAATTTTTGATTTATTGTAGAGATGAGGTCTCACCAAGTTGCCCAGGCGGGTCTCGAACCCGCGGGCTCAGGCAATCCACTCACCTCGGCCTCCCAAAGCGCTGGGATTACAGACTGAGCTACCGAGCCCGGCCCCACATCTATCTTTTTAAAGCCATATGTAAGATCTTGGTTTTCCCATTATTGTATTTTCATAGCAATTTATTCACTGTCCTCACTCCCACCCTCATTAGGTAGCAAAACTCTTCCTGGTACAAGACCATATCTTTGAGTCCGGAGTATCTTCTTTTCATTTATTTTTTTGAGTCGGAGTCTTACTCTATCTCCCAGGCTGGAGTGCAGTGGCATGCTCACGGCCACCACAGTCTCAACCTGCTGGGCTCATTCAATCCTTCAGCCTCAGCCTTCCAAGTAGCTGGAACTACAGGCATGCACCACCACATCCAGCTGATTTTTTAATTTTTCAGACAAGGTCCCACGAAGTTGCCAGGCTGGTCTAGAACCCCTGAGCTCAGGCAATCCTCTCACCTCAGCTTCCCAAAGTGCTGGGATTACAGGGGTGAGCCATCATGCCTGACGTCCCTTGTATTTTATTTTTCTTATTTTGTCCCTTTTCCTCCCTTACTGTAAATTCCTCCAGGACAGGGACTGCCACATGTCTCAATTCCTATAGCATGCTGCTTAACTCATAGGAAGTGCTCAGTATTTTTTTTTTATTAATGGACGTTTGTTAAAGTCAACTGAGTTGAATGATACTGACCTGTATTGAATTGCACTGATGCTAACTGCAGACAGTGGGACCTTCTATTCCATGACAATGACTGTATAACGTTCTTAGTTTGGGGACATAATATTCTAGCTAGAATTATAAAAAATCAGATAGTACTATAAAACATCAAAATAATAATAACCGACTCAAGTTTGAAAAATATATGATTTGTTGGTTTACTATTTGTTTTCTGGTATTTTAAAATTTTAAATATTTATTTACTAATTAATATATCTACTAATTGTTTCATAACTTCTCTTATCGGAATTAGTGAATATTCTGCTTTTAGTATACATTATCTCTGATGATATGATTCATACAATTATAAGTTATTAATTCCATTATGGGAACCTGGTTTTTACTAGTACAGAGAGGAGCCTTAGTTAAGGATTTAGCATATAACTGTGACTAGTAGTGTCTTGGAAACTAAGATTTCAGACCGATCACACATGGCTGAAATGCAATGTGAATATGTTTCCCCAAAACATTTTTTTTTTCTTTTTTAGAGATGGGGTCTTGCTATGTTGCTATGTTGCCCAGGCTGGACTGAAAACTCCTGGGCTCAAATACTCCTCCCACTTCACCTTGCAGAGTTGCTGGGACTGTAGGAGTGTCCCACACACCCAGTTCCCCAAAACTTTTTTTCCCCCGAGGTGGAGTCTCACTCCCTTGTCCAGGCCGGAGTGCAATAGCATGCTCACATCCACCCCAGCATCAGCCTGCTGGGCTCAGGCGATTTTTCCACCTCAGCCTTCCAGGTGCACGCTACCACGCCCTGTTGCCCAAGTTGCCCAGGCTGTTCTCGAACCCATGGGCTCAGGCAATCCTCTCACCTCGGCCTCCCAACAAAACAAAAATAAAATAGTATGATATTTTATTACATAAACATATAATAAGGAATACTGACAAAGAGCAGGATAAGTGGATACCAGGATAAGAAAGGAAAGGTATTTACTAACTTACTATGGTGATTCTCCACCACACACTTGATTTTACAGCTTGGCTTCCACCACTCACTCATAATAGTTACAAATTTGCCAGGATGACTCAAGAGGTGAACTGCCTCTCTGCTTCTTGACAAGGATGAACAAATCGGGGGTGGGGAGGTGAGTGGAGTTAAACCACAAATTACTCATTACATTCTATTTGGGGATGAAAAGTATATTCTCTTAAACTCCTATGCTCTCCATGTTTGACTCTACATGTAGAGGCTACGAGAATCTTAGCACTAGGATTAAAAAAAAAAAAAAAGAGTTGCCAGGCATGGTGCCTCACGCTTGTAATCCCAGCACTTTCGGAGGCAGAGGCGAGAGGATGGTCTGAGCCCAGGGGTTCGAGACCAGCCTGGGCAACTTGCTGAGACCGCGTCTCTGCAATAAAACAAAAAATTAGCCGGGCGCGGTGGCGTGCGCCTGTAGTTCCAGCTACTTGGAAGGATGAGGCGGAAGGATCGCCGGAGACCAGCATGTCGAGGACCTAGGGATATTGAGTCTGAAGATGGAAAACCATGAGAATTGACATTTCAGAAGGCTTTGAGGGAGGATCGTGTATGCACAGCGTGCCGCTGGGCTGAAGTAACAGGCCGATTTGGGCCCTATAGGAGACTGACGAACAGACTTTATAAGTGTTCAAAGGTGCGCGGGGCGCGGTGGCTCACGTCTGTAATTGCAACACTTTGGGAGGCTGAGCAGGAGGAATGCCAGAGGCCAGGAGTTGGAGACCAGCCTGGACAACATAGTGAGAAACACCTCCCCCGCCGCCACACGCACACGAGAAGTGTTCAAAGGTGGACGGGGTGCCTCGGAAGGCAGAGCTCTCGGTCACTGTCAAAGCAGAGGCCACCCGAGGGCTCTCACTACGGGCGCCGAGGCACCCATGCTGGCATTTCTGCTTAGAACTCCCTCCAGCTGTTCCGAAGTCTGCCAGACAGGGATCTCGCCCTCGCAGCGCCGCCCCGCGTCCCGCCCGTTCAGAGGGCGGCATTCCCTGTCCCCGGAGCGCCAGCCTGGCCTGCGTAGCTCTGAATCCATTCGAGAAAGTTGCGTGGGCAGCTGTGACCCTGGGCATCCTTCCTTTCTGGTTTCAGAACTCGGGGCTGTTGCTAGTTTTGCGGGGTCTTCTGCGGGACGCCACACACACCCAAGTGCTTAACTCTGTCATGGTTATTTTCTAAACAAAGGTTAGACTGTGTGACGAACTTGACAGGACTCGAGGGGTCCCTTCAAGAGCACTCGGATTTCCTTCAGGAGCTGACGGGCAACGAGAGACGGAAGAACCTCAGAGCAGCCTCACACCCCCACGCACTCCAGCCACTCGCTCGGGGCGAGTCCGGCGCAATTCGCGTTTTATACTTTGAAGCGTGCGAGTGCGCGTAAGGGGCACTGCAGAGAGGCCAATGAGCGGGCGGGCGCTCTCTGCGGGCCGGCTTAGGATTGGACGAACCGCGCCAGTCTCTCCGCCCAGCAGTGGGCGGGGCGCGC
Organism: Cephalopachus bancanus; assembly: GCA_027257055.1. Lineage (NCBI taxonomy): Eukaryota > Metazoa > Chordata > Mammalia > Primates > Tarsiidae > Cephalopachus > Cephalopachus bancanus. The sequence continues at coordinate 3,043,542 of JAPVLO010000104.1, forward strand.
CAAGGAGAGGCCGGGATAGGTGCGCTCGCCGCGTCCGTCTTCTGGAGGCGCGTGCGCGGTCTCGCGGCGGCCGCAGGGACCGCTCTCGCGCGGTCTAGAGGCGGAGTCGCTGGCGGCGGCGACGGCGGCGACGGCGGAGGCTGGTGGCGGGGGCGGGGACTAGGGATACTGAGGTGGAGAATCGGGAGTTTCTGGATTCTTTATCCGGCATCTTAAGCGCCGCCGGAGGGCTGTCGCTTCTGCAGTGTTGAGGAGCGGCCGGGGCGGGAGGATCGGCGGCGCCGAGGCGCGGAGGTGAGAGGCGGAGCGGCAGCGGCGGCGGGCGGTGGAGATTCTAATCAACAGGTCCCCGGGCGCGCGCGGGGGAGGGGCGGCGGGCGGGCCCCCTCCCCCACGGCCGCGCACGCTCCGGCCGCGGGGACCCGGGCCGCTCGGCGGGCTGTCCCGGGCCGCGGCCGCAGAGGGCGAGCCCGCCTTTGTCCCTCGGAGGCGCGCTGCCCGCTTCCCCGGCCGGGCCGGGGCTCAGCTCCGCGCGGGCTGCGGCCAGCCCGGCCCGTCTGCGGGGGCGCGACCCGGGTCATCCGCCCTCCGCGGCCCCGCCCGAGGTCGCCACCCCCGGGAGTCGCTCCCGGCCGGCCCGGGACGCTTTCCTTCGGGAGACCCAGTGCGGTCGGCGTCCTGCGCCGGACTCGGCTCTTGGCGTTCTGCTGCTCGTCGCGTCCTTTACCCGGATAAACAGTTCCTGCTTCCTTGTGCCCACTTTTAAAAAGAAGCCAAATATCGCGCATGGTTTCTGGTCATGTACTCTGAGATTGCAGGTTGAACTTTGAAGCCTCTCGATGGCTGTGTCTGACGTCTAGTGAAAGGTAAACGAGATCGTTGTAGTAAATTATGTAACTTTCTAGTGATAATAACTCACCTTCTGTTTCGTTGACTGGCGTACAGTAATGTGTACGGAATTTGGGTTTCGGTCGAAAGACTTTTCTTGGCAGTTTACGCTAGAATTAAAATCCGGTAGCTGGGAAGTTTGTAGAAGTGGTATGTAGTGTGTGTTTCATCTCCGTGCTCATTTAGGATTATGGGAATTTACATTTGGAAAGTCTGTAGAACTGGAATCCTGACATTTTGATTTGACTGTCAAGGTGAAAGGTGTTGATATTTATGATTTTTAGAAAGAAGTAATATGTTTCAATAACAGTATACTAATTGTGCTTTTGGACTATACCAGAAGGTAATAACCTATTAAATGCTGTAATAGGAGCAAATGACGTGTTATTAGTGTCTTTGAAGTATTGGTGTTAATGAAAATTACTAAATAAGCTTTCTTGAATTATGAACTAGTAGATCCCTGTGGGCATAGTATATACGTTTTTAAAGTTTCTCTAAACTATCTGTAGCAGGCTAAAGCTATTGAATTATAATGTAAGTGTTTTACTGATGAAACAGGGAAAAATGTGAAAAGTGATTGTCTTATCTTTAAAAAAAAAAACAGAGTCGTGCGCAGTGGCCTACGCCTGTAATCCCAGCACTTTGGGGGCAGAGGCGAGAGGTTTGCCTGAGCCTAGAGGTTCGAGACCAGCCTGGGCAATTTGGCGAGACTTTGTCTCTACAATAAATCAAAAAAATTAGCTGGGCGTGGTGGCATGCACCTGTAGTTCCAGCGACTTGGGAGGCTGAGGCGGAAGGATCACCTGAGCCTAGCAGGTGGAGGCAGCGGTGGCTGTGAGCGTGCCACTGCACTCCAGCCTGGGCGACAGAGTGAGAGTACAACAACAAAAAATCGAGTAAATTTTACCGTGTACTTGAATGATTTTTGCTAGATGAACTTGACAAGTTAAGATGGACTCATTAGCAATATTAACTTGTTTTAGAATGTTAAAATGGGAGAGGATATTTAAGTTCTGATGGTGACCCAAGTCAGTAGAATGGGTTTAGTTGTTTATATGATGTTGATTTTAAAAAATCTCATCAGACATTCCAAGAAATTTGGTCTGTTTTATGGATCAGTATACGAAGATGTCCTGTTTCTCTCTCTCTTTTTTTTTTTTTTTTTTTTAAATTTCAGGTTGTCTGGAAAAAAAATAGTAATCTTCACAATATGTACTTTAGAGTATAATTTTTGATTATATACTTACTCATAGAATCATTGAGTTGAAAGTATTCTTCATGGTTATATAGTCCAACTTCTTCTTTTTCTACAAAATATGAAGTGATGCTTGTGGAAGTTAAGTAGCCCATAGTCTGACTGTTAGTGGCAGGGTTGGAACAATGTAACTGCTAAAATACTTGTCTCCATATTCTAAGTTTCAGTGCTCTTAATATGTCTTATTGTTAAGTAAACCCAATTAGCCACCTTCTCCAAACTGGCAGGGCTGATTCTTTCTCTTAGGCGTATTTTTCCTTTTCTTTTTTAACAACCACTAAATAGAATACATTCCCCTACTGAAGGATTGTTTTCAGTTTTTTAATACTTCACATATTGTTTAATGAATGTCCTTGTACATGTCTCCTTGAGCAGGTGTGAAGGTTTCCCTAGAGTGTATACCTACAAGTGGAATTGCTGATAATAGGTTGATGTGCATTTTCAAGTTTACTAGCAACAGTCAAATTACCCTCTAAAATTGTTACAGTTTACAGTCCTGCCAACAGGCTATGAGTGGCAGTGGTTTCTTACCCCTACCCACAGTTGTCATTGTCAGGTTTTTAAATTTCTGCCAGTCTGATAGATAAGAAATGGTATATTTGTTCCTTTCTTCACATATTTTTGAACTTTATTTTTAATTTACATGAAATGAAATTAACTCTCTTCATTGTGCAATTGTTAGATAAATTCACAGAACTATACATCTACTACAATCAAGATATAGAAGAGTTCCTTCACCTAAAAATTTACCCATGTGCTGCCCTTTTCTAGAACTCTCCCCCCACCCTTAACCTGTGGCAATCAGTGATCTGTTGTCTCTCCCTAGAATTGGTCTTTTCTTGACTGTCGTTTAAATGGAATCATACAGTGTTTAGCCTTCTGAGCCTAATTTCTTTCATTTAGCATGATATATTTGAGATTCATTCATGTTATTGAGTTATCAGCTGTTCCTTCTGCTTTACTGCTGAATGCTGAACACAGTAGTCCTTTGTATGGATGTAGCACCATTTGTTCAACCGTTCATCAGGTGAAGGACATTTGAGTTGTTTTCAGGTTTTTTGTGATAAGAATAAGGGTGCTATAAATTTTTGCAAATAGTTTTTTGTGTAAACCCAAGTCTTCGTTTTTCTTTGTATTCTCTTCTATTTTTTTCTACAGATTTATGTTTTTCTTTTATATTTAGATCTATGTTCATTTTGAGTTAATTTTTGTATAAAGAGAGAGGTATGGGTTGATTTTCATTTATTTGTCTAGTTGTTTCATGATCATTTGGATTCCTCTTGTCTGTTTATCAAAAACCATTTTACTACATTTATTTGGTTTATTTATGTTTAATTGATCTGTCCTTTTGCCAATTGTCTGTCCTTTTGCCAGTAACACACTATCTTGATTACTATAGCTTTAAAATAAGTCTTGACATCAGGTAATGTGAGTCTTCCAACTTCACAAAATTTTTTTTAAAAATTTCAGTAGCTTTTGGAGGCACAAATAGTTTTTGGACTGGGTCAACTTTGTGCTTTTTCAAAATTTTTATGGCTATTTTTAGTCCTTTGCCTTTCCGTATAATATTTAGAATTATCTTGTTGGTATCCAGTATAAAGTTATGTTGAGATTTTGACTGGTTTGTGTTTAACTTACATATCAACATGAGGACAATTGACATCTTAACAATTTGAGTCTTCTAGTCTATGAACCATGATATGTCTCTCCAGCTACATGAGTGTTTTGTAGTTTTTGACATATAGATCCTGCAAACACTTTATTTAGCTCTGTATCTAATTATTTCAATTTTTTGGTTCTATTGTAAGTGGTAATTTTTAAAAATCAGTTTCCAATTGATGGTAGATAGTATATAGAAATTCAATGAATTTTGATATATTGACTTTTTAGCCCAAGTTTTAACTAAATTCAGTTATTAACTCTAGGAGATTTTTAAAAAAACAACGAGATTTCTTGGAATTTTCTGAGTAGACAGTCATCTATGAATAGAAAAACTTTCTAGTCTATGCTTTTCACTTCTTGACATTGTACTGGTTAGGACTTCCACTGAGATGTTGAATAGGAATGATGAGAGTGACCATCGTTATTTTGTTCACGCTTTTTTCTTTTCTTTCTTTTTCTTTTTTAAGTTAGAGTCTCACTCTGTGGTTCAGGCTGTGGTGCAGTGGCACAATCACAGCTCACTGCAGCCTCGATCTTCTGTGCTCAAGTGATCCTTCAGCCTCAGCCTCCCAAGTAGCTGGGAGTAAAGGCACGCCATCACCCGGCTAATTGTTTTATTTCTGTAAAGATGAGGTCTCACCATGTTGCCTAGGCTGGTCTTGAACTCCTGAGCTTAAGCAGTCCTCTCACCTTGACATCCCAAAGAGGTCAGGCTCGTGGACCACTGTACCTAGCCTCTTGTTCACTTTCTTAAAGAAAAAGTAAACAGTCTTTCACCTTTAAAAGATATTAACTGTGGGTCATTTTCACCAGGTTAAAGAAGTTTTCTTTAGTTCTTAGGTTACTGAGGGTTTTTGAATCATGAATGAATGTTGAATTTTGTCATATGCCTTTTTGGTGTGTATTGAAATTGTGTGGGTTTTTTTTTCCTTTAATCAGTTTTTATGGTGAGTTATTCTGATTTTTCAGTTGTTGAACCAACCTTACATGTTTCTGGAAATAACTCTGGGGTCATTTTAAACATCATTTAAGGTTTTTTCTTTTTTTAGCTAATATACATTAACATTTATTCTTAAAAATGGAGAGTTGGTGTCACATGCCTGTAGTCCCACCTACTCAGGAAGCTGAGACAGGAGGATTGCTTGAGCCCAAGATTTGGAGGTTGCAGTGAACTGTGATTGAGCCACTGCACTTCAGCCTGGGTAACAGAGTAAGACTCATCTCTTAAATAAATACATGAACTTTGATAGTGAATTGTATTTTTAATGAAGCTAAAATGATTTATCTGAAGGTTTTTTATTTAGAATAAAAACCATGGAAGTTAAAAACAAACTCCTTCTTACATCAGATAATCAACTATAGATTTTGTATTAATACATAAATATTCTGCTTGGTCAGAACAGAGTAGAATGACTTTAGTGAATGCATTTATTATTTAATAAATAAATACATAAATATATAAATAAATAGGATGCTACTATGCTGGACTTAGACTCCTGGGCTCAAGCAACACTCCCACTTCAGCCTGCTCAGTAGCTGGGACTCCAGGCGCATGCCACTGCGCCAGGCTCAGTAAATGTATTAAATCGAAAAGTGCGAAGTGAAATAGAAAATAAAATGCTTGTAAGAAAAAGTCAGGCTCTGTTTTGTTTAGAACTGAGTATATTCCTTCATGAAAAAATGTCAATGAATGGTAAAAATATGCATGCTTATTGATATATTTTAAATTGTGAGATTTTTTTTCCTTCAATTGAGACTACAGAGGATAGTTTGTGAAAAATATGGATTCAGTAACTTTATAGTCAAGCTGTTTAATTTTTATATTTATAAATTTGAGGTTATTATATGATATAACATAAAAAACTCAAGGAATTTGGCCTTTTGTCTTATAATTTCCAGTTTCTTTTTCAGATTAATAGTTGTCTCAAAGATGCTAGACATTGAGGTCTTGACACTTCTGAGGTTCTTGGCTTTTTTGCAACTTTAAGGCAAGGGTCAACAACTCTCTGTAAAAATCTGTCCGGCATAGTGCCTCAAGCCTGTAATCCTAGTGCTTAGGAAGACTGAGGTTGGAGGATTGCTTGAGGTCAGGAGTTTGAGACCAGCCTGGACAACATAACAAGACCTCATCTCTAAAAAAATTAGCCTGGAAAGACCTCATCTCTAAAAAAATTAGCTGAGAATGTTAGAATATGTCTGTAGTCCTGGCTACTCTGGAGGCTGAGGCTGGAGGATCACTGGAGCCCAGGAATTCAAGATTACAGTGAGCTATGATTGTGCCACTGCACTCTAACCTGGGCAGCAGAGCAAGACGCTGTCTCAAAAACAAACAAAAAACACCTTTCTGTAAATATTTTAATTTTTGTGTGCCACATTGTCACTCTTACAAGTACTCAGTTCTGCTGTTGGAGTGCAGATGTAGTCAAACAAATGAGCATGACTCTTCCAATAAAACTTTACTTATAAAAACAAGGCTTGCTGGATTTGACCTTTGGTCTGAGTTTGCATACCTCTGCTTTCAGGCAAAAATCAGGAGGAGAAAAGACAATAATTTAGTACTGTAGTGGAAGGAGCCTTGGGGTATTTATTCCAAACCAAGACTCACTTTTTTCATCTGTAATATGTAGCCACTTTGGATGATTGAAAAGGTTAAAATGAGGTATTGAAACCACCTAGTGGCTGCTTGCAATAGATCATGCCTGTAATGCCGGCACTTTGGGAGGGCAAGGTGGGAGAATTGTTTGAGTCCAGGAGTTCAGCCCAGGCAATGTAGAGACCTTGTCTCTACTAAAAAAAACAAAAACAAACAAACAAACACAAACTTAGCTGGGTGTGGTGGTACGTGCCTATAGTCCCAGCTACTCAGGAGACTGAGATTGGGAAGATGGCTTGGGCCCAGGAGTTTGATGCTCCATTGAGCCATGATTGTGCCACTGCACTCAAACCTGGGTGACAGAGTGAGACCCTGGTTCCAAAAAAAAAAAAGTAGAAACATTAGCTGGGCATCATGGCACATGCTACCTGGGAGGCTGAGACAGGAGGATCAGTGAGCCATGATCATGCCACTGCACTCCAGCCTGAGTGACATAGTGACACCTTATCTTTAAAAAAAAATGTATATACATACATTTTACATTTTGAGGGTTTTACATTGTCACAGGAAGAGTTTGATAATGTCACTTAAAATAACTTACTTTGAATTGACCTAGGAAGTAGGCTTTCTGTGTCTTGCTCATGTGTTTCAAAGTGCCTTCAAAACTGCATTCATTTAAAATAATTGACTGCTTTCGGGGTCTCAATGGCTTGTGCCTGTAATCTTCGTGACTGGGGAGGTTGAGGTGGGAGGATTGCTTGAGGCCAAGAGTTTGAGACCAGTATGGGCAACATAGTGAGACCTCATCTCCTTAAAAAAAAGAAAGAAACAATTAGCCAGGCATGGGAATGCGAGCCTTTAGTCACAGCTACTCTAGAGACTGAGGCAGGAGAAGTCCTTGATCCCAAGAGTTCAAGACTGTAGTGACTGTGATCGGGCCACTGCATTCCATTCTGGGCAATAGAGTGAGGCCTTGTTTCTAAAACAGTAGATAGATAAACAGATAAATAAATGGCTACTTTCTATGACCGCAGTGAACTAGGATTTGGTTGCATATAAAGAGTATCCATACTTAATTGTTTGGAATATAAATCTTCAGAAAGTTGTTCTTTCTTTCTGCATGTCAAAATAAAGCTATTCTGTTGTTTTTTTATGAGGCGGTTGAGATCCACTAACCATTTCATGACTCACACATGGGTCATATCTCGAAACTTGAAAATCACTGATCTATACTAGACTCACCCTTCTCCAAGATTCTATGCTTATTTTATTTAAAATCCCACTCCTCTTGCTTCCTCTAGGAATGTTTCATACCCTCATATTGGCAAATGTTTCTATTAAATTTTAGTTAATATGTTGTCCTCAAAAAGTATGTATTAACAATTTATATTTTCTTTTTTTGTAACTAATTTGTAAATTACTGAGGACTGATTAATGTTTTGTGCTCATTTAACTATACTGCAATATTTACTGACCAAAAAATCTAGAAGATTATGCATTTAACAGTGGCTCTTTATCTTAGTGTTAGAAATCGCATTGACTCACATTGAAAACTGTATAAGCTGCACTTTATATATACTGGATATGCAAATTTAACTTTCTTGTATTAAACAAAAGATTCTAGTACTAAATTGATTATTTTGTGAATATGATGGTCCTTTGGGCCCTTCCTCTGAAATGTACACACTATTGTGCATACAGTATCAAGGGATTCATGGAAATTAGGTCATGAACCCCAGATTTAAGCCTCTGATCCAGGTGATTCATTTAAGGACTATTTAAGTGGCCTGCAAACGTTTTTCAAAATAATTATTCACTTAAGGGTAATCAATAGATACTTAAGAGTTAATGAAAGGAAATTTTACAGTTTATGTAGGCATCTTAGAGGAATCTTACCTTCTTATACTGTATACCTTATCCTTTTATACTGAAAATGTGTAGCAAGGTTGGTAGTTCATTTGACTGAATCACAGTCCTTATTGCTTTCCCCTAACTTTTACTGAGAATTGTATCCCTTGCCTCATCTCTTAATGTGTTATGCAGTGTGCTTTATCCTTCGTATGTATTTTTAAAATATTAACAACTAATGTTATGGTGTTTGTCAGTATTCTCCCATTACAAATGAGAAAATTGAGCCTCAGAGAGATTAAATCATTTACCCAAAATCTTATTGTAAGTGATAGCAAGGATTTGCATTCAGTTTAGTTGACCCTGAAGTCTTTGGTTTTTCTGCTTTGTCTTTATTATAACCAGCCTTAAAACTTACTTTGTTTAACATTGTCATTTTGGTAAGATCAAAATCTTTTTTAAAAAAGCCATCTTTGACTTTAGTGTTTAAAAATGTACTTGAGTTAAATTGAAGAACTTTGAGCCTGTAAATTATAAATAAACTGCTTAAGGGTAGGGACTGTGTCTTTTTTATCTCCATGATTAAAATGGCTAAATAAGAAATATATATATATTTTTTTGGTCTTTTTCCCCAGCAACTGACAGAGCTTCCAAATCCCTTGGAATTTCCTTAGGGATAGGAGTGATAAGAGCATGTTTTATTCAAATGAGACAACTCTTGGAGGACCCCTAGATAGCATCAGATTGGGGGAATGGTTGCCAGAAAGACAAGATGTGATAAGAGCCTTAAACTTTCAGCCCCAATCCTGGCCTCTGGGGAGGTGAGAGTAGCTAGACATAGAGTCAGTCACTAATGGTCAGTGATTTAATCAGTCATGTCCATGCAATGAAACTTCCACAAAAGACCCTAAATGACAGTGTTTGGAGAGCTTCTGGGTTGTTGAATGTATCCAGGTACTGGGAGGGTGGCATGCCTGGAGAAGTGGAAATTCCATGCAGGCCTCCTATACCTCGCTCTATGCATCTCTTCCATTTAGCTGTATTCTTTAAAATAAACCAGTAATAGTAACTAAAGTGCCTTCCTGAGTTCCTGAGCTGTACCAGCAAATTATTGAACCCAAGGAGGGGTCATAAGAGCCCGTGATTAATAGCTGGGTGGTCAGAAGTATAGGAGGACCAGGACTTGTGGTTGGCATCTGAAGTAGGGGCAGTCTTGCGGGACTGAGCCATTAACTTGTGGAATCTGATTCTAACTCCAGGTAGACAGTATATCAGAATTTATTTAAATTGTGGGATACTCAGTTGGTGTCGGGAGTATTGGTGTGAGGAAAAGATCCATAGATTTGGTGTCCAAAGTGAGAAACAGCTCAGAGTGGCGCATAGTAGATGCTTGGTTCCAGTTTGCACTTTGATCATTTATTTGTTGAAACTTTAGCCTTGATTGTGAGCTAAATATCAGAGATGTTCTGTCCTAGTCACCACTTGTAAACTAAAGGAATGCGAAATTCAAAATGCAATTCCATTTGTTCCAGGTTGACCATGTGGTTTTTGGGAGGAAATCTGACTTCACGTGTTCTTGATTAACCTTTTCTATAAAGATATAGCCATAAATGGATGAATTTGCTATTGGCTTTTTCTTGCTTTCCATAGGCTCATACCGACAGGCATTATGGTGCAGTTACAGTCCTTGCACTGACTTACAGTACCTGAACAGACTCTAGGATCAGACTTCTGCTGAAGTAGCCTCTTGTGTATGACTCTGGACATGTTAATTTATCAAAGCCTGACTCCTTATCTATAGAACGGGGATGGTATAAATGCCTAATTCAGTGCCTAATCCTTATTTTGAGGATTGAGATGGTGCATCAAGAATGGTAGGTATAGTGTCCAGCGTATGCAGTATTCAGGACTACATAAATGTTAGATAAGAGGTAGATAATACAAACCTGGTTTGTGATATTCAGGTGAAATAGTGACGAACTGTTGTGTATTTAGATAAATATATTTAGAATAGACTGTACTATTAATAATGTAATTAAGTGATTTTATAGGACTTGTGTGAATTGGTTGTTACAAACTGAGTAAGTGATGAATAATTGTACTTGTGTGTTGAAGTCAACTTTTTCATCTCTGAAATGATAGTCAAAAGTCAGTGGGAGAAAACAATTTGTTGTCCTTCTTTAAACAACTTATGTAGTGAGATCAAGTTCTCTTCAGCTTTATCAGTTTCTCTATTTGACTCTCAAAGCATTACTTGGGGGTGTTTTTCAGTAGGTTGTTTTCACTACCCATTTGAAAATAGCCTTAAAAAAATGGCAGTTTCCAGAGTTGAGTTTCATTATGGTGATTTAAAATTTTATGTATGGATAAAGCCTTTAATTTTACCAATGTCAGTTTTTTGGTGTTAATGTTTTGTTTACTATGTTTTTCATTTTGAATAATGGATATCTTTCATATCTACCTTGGACTTATATTCTTTTCTCTTTTTTTTTTTTGAATCGGTAGTCTTACTCTGTCACCCAGGCTGGAGTGCAGTGGCACGCTTATGGTCACTGCAGCCTTGACCTGCTGTGTTTAGGCAATCCTTCCACTCAGCCTTCCAAGTAACTGGAACCACAGGCATGTGCCACCACGCCCGGCTAATTTTTTGATTTACTGTAGAGATGAGGTCTCACCATGTTGCTCAGGCTGGTCTCAAACCCCTGAGTTCAGGCAATCCTCTCACCTCTGCCTCCCAAAGTGCTGGGTTTACAAGTATGAACCACTGCACTCGGTCTTCTTTTCCCTTTATACAAGTTTTCTGAAGATGCTCTTTCTCTGCAGGTAATTCCTGTGACATTTTCTGTAGAAATGTCATTTTCTAGTAGAGCAAATAACATTATATTGGGTTTTTGTTTGTTTATTTGCTTACTTGATTTCCATAGTGGATTTTTAATTTCTTCTTCTTCTCCTCCCCCTCCTCCCCCTTCTCCCTTTCCTCTCCCCTTCCCCCTTCCTCCCCCTTCTCCCCCCTCCCTCCTCCCTCCTTTTTCCTCCCTCCTCCTTCTTTCTTTTTTAAAGTCAGGGCCTCACTCTTGCCCAGGCTGAGGGCAGTGGGCCAGTCATGGCTCACCATAGTCTCAAACTCCTGGGCTCAAGTGGTACCCCTGCCTCAGCCTTCCAAGTACAGGCATTGGCCACTGTGCGTGACTTTTTATTTTCCCTGTGGAGATAGGGGTCTCACTATGGTGCCTAGGCCATCCTTGAAATCTTGGGCTCATCTACGAGAAACACACAGCCAGCATACTCCTAAACAGACAAAAATTGGAACCATTTCCCTTGAAAACTGGAACAAGACAAGGATGCCCACTCTTACCCCTCCTGTTCAACATAGTTTTGGACGTCCTAGCTAGAGCAATCAGAGAAGAGAAGGCAATCAGGGGTATCCAAATAGGAAAAGAAGAAGTCAAATTATCTTTCTTTGCAGACGACATGATTGTATACCTTGAAAACCCAAGAGAATCTGCCGAAAACCTCACACTGATAAATGACTTTGGCAAAGTCTCAGGGTATAAAATAAATGTGCAAAAGACAATCGCATTTCTATACCCCAATAATAAACAAACAAACCCAAATAAAAAGTGCAATTCCATTCACAATAGCTACACAAAAAATGAAATACCTTGGCATCTTCCTACCCAGAGACGTGAAAGACCTTTACAATGAAAACTACAAAACACTGCTCTAAGAAATCAAAGATGACCCAAACAAGTGGAAAAATATTCCATGCTCATGGATTGGAAGAATCAACATTGTTAAGATGTCTATTCTACCTAAGGCAATCTATAGTTTTAACACAATACCCATCAAATTACCAGCAACATTCTTCTCAGACCTAGAAAAAACAATACAGGAATTCATATGGAAACATAAATGCCCAAGAATAGCCAAAACAATCCTCAGCAAAAAAAAACAAATCGGGAGGTATCACACTTCCAGACTTTAAACTTTATTATAAAGCTACAATAATCAAAACAGCCTGGTATTGGTACAAGAACAGGCATATAGACGAATGGAATAGAATTGAGATTCCAGAAGCAAAACCTCAATTTCTCAACAAACTCATCTTTGATAAAGCCTCCACCACCCACTACTGGGGAGAGGAGACCCTGTTCAGTAAATGGTGCTGGGAAATCTGACTGACCACATGCAGAAGATTGAAACAGGACCCCTACCTATCCCCATACACAAAAATTAACTCTAAGTGGATCACAGACCTAAATGTAAACCTCAAACTGTTGGAACCTTAGAAAATGCAGGAGACACTCTTAAGGAAGTTGGAACTGGCAGCCAATTCCTGATCAAAACCCAAAGTGCCCAGGCCATAAGAGATAAGATAGACAAGTGGGACCTCATTAAACTGACAAGCTTCTGCAAAGCCAAAGAAACTATCAAGAGAGCAGGGAAATAGCCCACAGACTGGGGAAAATATCTGCCAACTCCATGTCTGACAAAGGCCTAACATCAAGGATCTATAAGGAACTCAAACATGCTGAAAAGAAAAAAACAAACAGTCCCACTACAAAGTGGGCAAAAGATATGAATAGACTCTTCTCAAAAGAAGACATATGAGCAGCCAACAGATACATGAAAAAATGTTCGGCCTCACTAGTCATCAAGGAGATGCAAATTAAAACTACACTGAGATACTCCCTAACTCCAGTCAGAATGGTCATCATCAATAACTCAAAAAACAGCAGATGCTGGAGAGGATGTGGTGAAAGGGAACACTTCTACACTGTTGGTGGGAGTGTAAACTAGTACAGCCTCTGTGGAAATCAGTGTGGCGACTCCTAAAAGTTCTAAAAATTGACCTTCCATATGACCCCGCAATCCCCCTACTGAGAATATACCTGGAAGAACTCAAGTCACTCTATAAAAAAGATACCTGCACACATATGTTTATCACAGCATTGTTCACAATAGCAAGAACATGGAACCAACTGTGCTGCCCATCAAAAGAGGACTGGATTAGAAAAATGTGGTACATATACACAATGAAATATTATGCAGTCATAAAGAAGAACAAAGTCATGTATTTCACAGCAACCTAGATGGAATTAGAGTTTATAATACTGAGTGATCTTTCACAGAAACAATGAGCTGAGTATCACATGTTCTCACTCATAAGTGGACCTTGAACAACTACCATAATACTATAAGAAAAGGATTGACAGTAGCGGGAAACTGGGGCAGGGGGAGGGAAGGGGAACTGGGGAGGTGGTATTGGCAGTAGTTGATGTCTGCCTGGGGCAGTAGGGGCACACCTCATCAACAAGGGTACCTGCACAATGAATATTTGTATACCTAACCCTGAATTGTACCCCACAATTTTAAAGTAAAAATTAGAAGAGGAGAAAAAGTAAAAGAAAGAAAGAAAAAAGAAATCCTGAACTTGAGCAGTCCTCCTGCCTCAACCTCCCAAAGTGCTGGGATTACAGGTGTGAACCACCGTACTCGGCTAATTTTAAGATTCTGTGGCAATCACAATTGGCAAATTTTTCACTTTCCTAATACTGATTGTGAGTGAAAATTTTAAAAAATCTGAAGTTGATTGCTGCAGACTTCTGTCGGTAAGCACAAGTGAAATGATCTTTTCTAAATTATCATCTTTCCACAATACAGCTGAAAGTTGCAGACATCTCCAATATTTATTTGCCTCAGATACTACTCTTACTAGCCTTCTGTACTTTATGTTTTTATTCGGATTATGAACCAAATGCATATTAGTCACAAACAGAATTTGCAAAGATGTAAATTCATGTTAGTGGCAACCAGGAACAGAATTTGGAATGGCAGCATTTCATGTCAGCAATTGCAAACAAGTTAAGGATAATGAGACTATCTTAGCAACCTTTTTGTTGCCATTGACTATCCAAGTTTTTTGTACCAAGAAGGTATGTACACTGTTTAATGAAAACATAGTTTATAAAGTTAACACTTTTTTTTTTTTTTTGAGTTGGAGACTCACTCTGTCGCCCAGACTGGGGTGCAATGGCCGCTCCCCGGCCCCCGCAGCCTCGACCTGCTGGGCTCCGGCGATCCTTCCGCCTCAGCCTTCCAAGTAGCTGGAACTACAGGCACGCGCTACCACGCCCGGCTAATTTTTTTTTTTTATTTATTGTAGAGATGAGGTCTCACCAAGTTGCCCAGGTGGGTCTCGAACCCGCGGGCTCAGGCAATCCACTCACCTTGGCCTCCCAAAGTGCTGGGATTACAGGCTGAGCCACCGAGCCCAGCCAACACTTTTTAACTATAGGATTTGCAGTGTGGAAATCTAGATTGACCTTTTATTTCTTGTTTATAACACTTTCCCCAAATATTTTCTTCCCCTCTAAGACTGAAACAGACCTCTCTCTTTGTGTCTCTGTCTCTCTCTACCCCCTCCCCCCCAATTTGGGTACTAATAAGCCATCTAGGTAGAGGTAATCATTTACTAATTTCTTGATCTTTGGAGCACATTTTTTTCTCTAGTAAGCTGTAAATCATTTGAGGTTAACAGTTGGAATCTCTTATAATGCTTTTTTAGAGGCCTGAAACTTCAAACATGTGTTTCAGGGAAAGTAACTAATTAAAGGGAATGGGAAAATTTTCCAAGAAATATTTTGAGAACAAAGCAGTAGTTATATGAATTTGGTGATTAGGATTCTTTGAGCATATCATTGTGAGTTATTAACATAAAATAATCAGTGCAATTAGAATTATGAACCAGCCATTATATTTTGAAGTGTTGGTGAACCCTTTGGAATTTTCTTATAAGTTATCCTTCGGTAAACTGTTCTCCTACATTTTAAAATTAAAGATGTAGTATGTTCTATGTGTGTGATAGAGAAATTTCTAAATACTAAAGAGTCATGACCCCGATGATTGCATAAGTCCTTTATTTACAAATTATTGTTTTATTATTGCACTGTTTTTGAAATTGTCTAGAACCTTAGAGAAAATACTTTGATTACTTTTCTTTGTTTAAAGATTCCAGAACTCTCACTGTCGCCCAGACTGGAGTGCAGTGGCTGCTCCTAGCCACCTCAGCCTCCACCTGCTGGGCTCCGGCGATCCTTCCGCCTCAGCCTTCCAAGTAGCTGGAACTACAGGCGCGCACTACCACGCCCGGCTAATTTTTGATTTATTGTAGAGATGAGGTCTCGCCAAGTTGCCCAGGTGGGTCTCGAACATGCGGGCTCAGACAATCCACTCACTTCAGCCTCCCAAAGCATGGGATTACAGGCTGAGCCACCGAGCCCAGTGATTCCAGAACTCTTTAAAGAGTTTTGTTGCTATTGCTAATTTTTTATAGACTTTAAGAAGGTAATAGTTGTTTAAAGTTTCCAAATTTGTTTTCAGAAAGTAATATCTTAATATAATACAGGCGTATCAAAATTATTACTATTCCAACATGTAAGAAATATTAAAAAATGAGATTGTAATTCCTTTTTTCATATTGAGTTTCCAAAACCCAGTGTGTATTTTATACTCAGGCATGTCTCAACTAAACTAATAAGTTTTCATTAGAAATAGCTGACTTTGCCAGGCGCAGTGGCTCATACTTGTAATCCCAGCTCTTTGGGAGGCAGAGGCGCGAAGACTGCCTGAGCACATGGGTTCGAGACCAGCCTGGGCAACATGGCGAGGCCTCATCTCTACAATAAATAAAAAAATTAGCTGGGTGTGGTAGCACACACCTGTAGTTCCAGTTACTTGGAAAGCTGATGCAGAAGGATCATCTGAACCCAGCAGGTTGAGGCTGTGGTGGCCATGAGTGTGCCCCTGCACTCCAGCCTCAGGGACAGAATGAGACTCCGACTCAAAAAAAAAGGAAATACCTGATTTTTATAAGATTTTATCTAGTTGAAAAAGTGTATTTACATACCCAAATTGTTCCAAAAATATTTTTAAATTTTCTTATAATGGATAAGTATCCATTTTTAATTAAAATTAAATAAAATTTAAAATTCAGTTTCTCAATTATTCTAGTCACATTTCAAATGCTCATTATCTACATATGACTAATAGTTACTATGTTTGACAGTGTAGTTTTAACAGTGTCACAGTATTCCATTACATGAATTTACCATTACTTATTCAAATTTCTTTTGATGGACATTTAGGTACCCTCTTCTTCCCTCCTTTTCTTTCTTCTGTTTTTTCCCTTCCCTACCTTACTGTACTCTGTCCTACCCTACCCTACCTTACTCTCTACCTCCTAACCCTCTTATCCAAAATGCTTGAGACTAGAAGTGTTTGAGATTTCAGATATCAGATTTTTTTGGATATGGAATATTCGCATTATACTTACCAGTTTAGCATCCCTAATCTGAAACCTGAAATGCTCTAATGAGTATTTCTTTTGGGCATGACCTTTGAGCATCATGTTGGTACTCAAAATATTTTGGATTTTTTTATATTTGAATTAGGGATACTCAGACCATACAAACATTGCTCCAGTGGACATCCTTGTAGAAATACATTGCATAGGATAAATTCCTAGAAGAGGAATTAATAAATCAAATGTTTATTTTCAGATTTTGGTAGATATGACTAAATTGCCGTTCTGTTTTATAGACTCAACAATACACAGCGTCTAGTTGCCTATGTAGTTTCCACACTGGAATTATTAGTTGCTCACCCATACACACACAACCCAATACCAAAGTAACTATTTTTACATACTTATGCTACTTTTTTTCTTTTGCTCTAATTGGAAAAAGAGTGTCACTCTGACTATAAATATTTTCCTGGGAAAACAACAAAAAGCCAGAGCCATAAGTCATTACAAGTGGTGAGAAATTCAGATCGAGGGCAAGGAAGCAAGAGACTGCCTCAAAGAGGATGTGATCTGCTCTAGTGCCAAGTAAATCAAGGTCTCAAAAAATTTACCCCGAATACCTTCCTCAGGAAGCTATTGGAGGACTCTCAAAAAGAAGAGAGTAGTTAAACAGGAGAGAGGTGAGGGGAATTTCTCACGTTAAGGATGGAAGAGTGATGATGGCTCAAAGTGTTACACACTAAGAGTTCAGACTGGAGCAACTGTCAGATTCCATGCAAGAAACAGATGGCCAAATCATCTCCAGTAATGGAAGAGAGTTAATGAAAGGACTGTTCACGAAGGTGTAGGCAGGGCAAGGGAATTAGCAAGGGATGGTGAAGCACCTTAGGCTTATCAACAACAGGAAACTTACTAAATAAGCCTAGTCATGAAGGAGCAAGGAAGATAATAGTTATAAGAGTTTACCAGAGCTGTAGATGTATAATCAGGGCCACCTGATGGGAACTGTGGCCTTAAAGGAACGTAACCCATGCTAAACAGTAGAAAGAAACGAAAAATAAAGAACCCAACCATTCTCCTTCCTGCCAGTGGTGCTCCCCTGTGGCCAGAAGCCAGAGCACAAGAGAACATAGGTAATGCAGTTTGGAGAGTCAGCTTCCTACGGCCCAAAACAGAAGAAGCGTGATGAGTGTATCTGGAAAGAAGAAAATATCCAGCATAGAGCAGAAGGATAGCGGGCTCAAGAAACCATGTGTCTGTCTGTCTGTGTCTGTCTCTCTCTCTCTCTCCCCCCTACTCCCTCCCTCTCTCCCACACACGTGTGCATGCGTGTGCACACATCGTTGAAATTGATAGGTTAACCAATGTGTTTGAAGTGCATGTTAAAAAATATATTGATTAGTCCACTAGAGAATGTGGGATGTATTTAACTAAAAAGTGGTATATAACTTCCGAGACGAGGGAAATGTATTATGTGAGCGAGCTAAATTCTCATCTTTCATAGAAGATAATATCTGCTCAGCAGATAATACCTATAACTGAAAAAGAAAACCACAAGAAATGGCATGTATGTATATAGGTATATACACATTACACATGCAGCCTATTCTGTACATGTTACTAGAAATATGAGGTAAATTTAAGAGGAAACAACCAAAAGAGTTTAAAGTAGTCTCTAGGCTGGGTACAGTGACTCATGTCTGTAATCCTAGCACTTTAGTAGACTGAGAATCACTTGAGGCCAGGAGTTTAAAACCAGCCTGAAAAATGTAGTAAAACCCTATCTCTAAAAAAAAGAATAAAAGAAAAAAAAATTAGCTAGGCATGGAGGCATAAACCTGTAGTCTCATCTACTCAGGAGGCTGAGGTGGAAGAATTGCTTGAGCCTAGGAGTTTGAGGCTGCAGTGAGCTATGATTGAACCACTACACTCCAGTTTGGGCGACACAGTGAGACCTGTCTCTTTAAAAAAATAAAAGGAAAAAAGTGATCTCTAGGTAGAACTCAGGTAGAGAGGGTAGGGCACAGTGAGACCCTGTCTCTTTAAGAAAAAGTGGTCTCTAGGCAGAACTCAGAGGGGGTAGGGCATTGAATTGTTCTTTTTCATAGTAGGTTTTGTAGAACCATTTGCTTTTTAAAAAATTACATTCATGCATACACATAGTTGTATGTCACAGAACTATATATGTAACACAAAAGTTGTATATCAGGAGCCCATTATATGAAGTATGTAAAAACATCGCTGTCACCATGCTAGTAGTTATTTCCATCAATTCTTAACTACTTCATTGTGCTTGTCATTAAAAATTTTGGGAGAAATTTCTCCCTTCTTGGGTTAATAAATGTTTTTGCAATAGTTAGGTATAGTGGTTTTTCTCCCTCCTGCCCCTCTATCTGCTGTTTAAATATTATTCACAGTTAGTGTGGCAGGTGTTGAGTTTCTTTTTTGTTTTGTTTCTTTTCTTTTCTTTTCTTTTGAGTTGGAATCTCACTCTGTCTCCCAGGCTGGAGTACAGTGGCATGATCATGACTCATTGCAGCCTTGACTGCCTAGACTCTTAGACTCAGGCTGTCCTCCTGCTTCAGCCTCCCAAGTAGATGGGACTATAGGTGTGCACCACTACACCTGGCCAGTTTTTTTCTTTGTCTTTTTGTTTGTAGAGATGGTTTTGCTGTATTACCTAGGCTGGTCTTGAACTCCCGGGCTTATGCATTCCTCTTACCTTGGCCCACCAAAGCTGTTTGTTTTAGATTGCTGCCTTGATATTGCTGACTCGTTAACAACAAAATAATAGTTCTTAATGCATTATTTTGTTTTACATTATTTACTTTAATGATTGTTTTCTTTTTAAAAATTTTTAATTGTACTTTATTTTAGAATCAAGGGGTACACGTGTGCGTTTGTTACATAGGTATATTGTGTGATGGTGAGGTTTGAGCTTCTCTTGACCCCCCTCAGCCCTCTGTTGTGAGCGTGGTACATGATATGTGGTTTTTCACATTCTTTTTCGGTTTTAAGGAAATAGGTTTAGATGATTTTAACTTTTAACATTGTCATAAATAGTACCCTGGGTGTGCTATGTATGTATATATAGTTTATACATATTCCTTTTCTAAACATTTGTACCCTGTTTGTGTTTGCTATGTTTTCATTTTTACTTTAGCACAAAGTGAATGAAACTAAAAATAATAGACTGCCTTCAAAAAAATGAGACTACTCTTATGAGTCCTTCATATAATTTGTTAAATGCTCTCCTAACTCACATCAATTTAGGAATATCTGTGTTTTGTAAATATGTTTAGATCTTAAGGCTCTTCTACTTTTAACCTTCTGTTTATTTCTTCATTCTACAAGAATTTGTAGTTCTTCCACTCTTGGGAACATTGTCCCCAAGAGAGATAGTTAATCAAAAATAATTACTCTTCTTCATTACTTTCTTAATTCTACAAAAATTTTTAGTTCTTCCACTCTTGTCAACATTGTCCCAAAGAGAGATAGTTAATCAAAAACAATCAGTTGCTCTTCTTCATTACTTTAAAGGAACATATTAGTTTGATAGAAGAAGAATGGCCAGACCTCAAGCTCACGTGCATCTCTCTGATAAATTATATTCTGTTCTTAAAATCACTTTAGGCTTAAAAGCTCTCTATCCTTAAGCAATCCATATTAATTAAATGTACTTGTAAAATTATGAATGAGAACATTCATAGTAAGAAGGTTCAGTCCCCCCCACCTCCATAAGTAGTTATTTGGTCAAAAAGATTTTTGGTTAGGCACAGTGGCTCATGCCTATGATATGAATTTTTCAGATCAGCCTGGGCTTTGAGAGTGTCAGCTCAATGGGTGGGCCAGCCAAGCCCCAGAGAGGGTCGTCTCCAGGGACTGGTGAGCCTAGCCCAGAAGTGTTGATGCTGATGGACTGGCAAGCCAGGCCCTGAGAGTGTTGCTGGTCCGATGGGCTGGCAAACCTAGCCCCTCGAGTGGCTCAGCTTCGGAGTCTCGCCTTCTTCCAGCAGCTCTCCTGGTTCAGTTGGCTCCCTCGCTGGTAAGCCAGCCTCTGGGGTGCATGGCTCTTTGGCTCCCACGATCTTCTGCAGCTCTTCAGGTCACAGCTTTTCAGGGTCGAGGTTCTTGTCTTATGCCCAGGAAGAATGAGGGACACGGACAGCTGGAAAGTGAGAAAGCAGGATTTAATTGAGAGAACAGAAAAGCTCCCACAGTGGGAGGGGACCCAAAGAGGTTGCCAGTCTGGGGCGCAAATCTGGTGGTTATATAGCCCTAAATCCAAGCTGATTGGCTAGCACTAGCTGTGAGCTGATTGGTCCGCACTTAGCTGTTCTGAGTGTTCAGTATTAAGGACCAATTGGTAGGAGGTAGGGGCCTGATGGTGAACTGATTGGTTGCTTTTTGATCCCAGCAGTGAGTACTTAAGCTCTAGCTTGAGAGGCTTGCAGGTAGCTTGTTTACCAACACTGAGCCTGAGAGGCCTGCCAGAGCTCACTACATTGTTACAAGAGGACCTGCCTCTCTGTCTGCCTAGCCTTTCTCTAGCTATCTCCTGTCTCACCTGTAATCCAAGCACTTTGGGAGGCGGAGGCAAGAGAATTGTTTGAGCCTAGGGATTCAGGACAAGTCTAGGCAACTTGGCAAGACCTTGTTTCCACAATAAATAAAAAAATTAGCTGGGCGTGGTGGCGTGTGCCTGTAGTTCCAGCTATTTGGAAGGATTACATGAGCCCAGTAGGTTTAGGCTGCCATAGCCATGATCATGCCACTGCACTCCAACATGGGTGCCAGAATGAGACTTCAACTCAAAAAAGATTTTAGTTCAAAAAATATTTTGTATGTAGCACAATATAGTGCATTTTGTATGAACTCAGCAAATATGTATTAGACACAAATTCTGCCTCAGGAGATTTGCAGTTTACTTGAGTTGATAAGACTAATAAACATTCTGATTTCAAGGTAGAAAACAAATACTTCGGCAAAGGCATAGGTTAAGTACCCTAGCAGAGTAGGTTGTGGAGAAGGTCAGAGGATTAAGGAAGACTCTATAATTAGGGAAGACTTCAGAAGATACTTGATGGAAGAAGAGAATTTTTAAGAGAGAGCATTTTTTCTGGATAAGCAACAGTATGACAAAGTTGTGGAGGTGGGAGATTGCAGGGCTTGTATAGGAAATAGCAAGTAGGTGTGATTCAGAAGGGGGGGAAGAAATAGTCGGAAACATATTTCTATGACTAGGTCGAGGGGAGCTATATGAATGCCACGCTAAAGAATTTGAAATGTGTTCAGTTGTTCAAGTGCCCTATAGTCAAACAGACTCCAGACCAAGCTGTGCCATTTAGCTTTTGACATTGGACAAGTTACTTATTTTGCTAACCCAAGGTACAAAAACTAATGAGGAGACTGTTGTGAGAGTTAA
This sequence comes from Cephalopachus bancanus, assembly GCA_027257055.1. Classification (NCBI taxonomy): domain Eukaryota; kingdom Metazoa; phylum Chordata; class Mammalia; order Primates; family Tarsiidae; genus Cephalopachus; species Cephalopachus bancanus. The sequence continues at coordinate 3,065,518 of JAPVLO010000104.1, forward strand.
ATGAGATAACACATGCCAGATTCTTAGTCTAGTGAATGAATGTCGTGTAGTAAATCCTAAGTAAACAGTAGGTTTGAAAAGAGAAAAGACAGAAATTTGAAAAAGGGACACTTATGGTAATTGAGGTGCTTCAGAAAAGTTAACCTGACAATACTGTGTAAAATGATTGACAGCTGTAAGACTAAGGTTGGAGAGACTAGTTAAGAAATTCATTAGGAAAACCCATACAAGAGATAATGTGTTTGTGATCAAAGGTAGTGGCATGAAAAGAAAAAGTCTTGGGGATACATGTGAGATATTATGGAGGTAGAATTAATGGGCGTTGCTATAGTTAGTTATAAGTACGTTTAGGGATATTACAGTTATAATTTTGAAAATAATTTGACCCCAGAGAGATAGTTAATTTGTCTAACAGGAGTTAGTCTATTATATTTTTAGAGTATTCTTTTTGTAAACTATAAATTGATATTATTAAAAGTTTGTCAAGATATGACATGCAGCTCACTTTGGCAGTACATACTGAAATTGGAGAAATACAGAATAGAGAATAACATTTTTTATAATGTCACTAGGAAACTGGTATGTTGGTAACTTAGTTTCATTTTTAATATATAGTAAGGGAAATTTGCATATATTTACCATTTCTACATATGACTGCCTTTGCTGCTTGATTAACTGAGCTTTTAGGAACTCTGAGCGATGGATGTCTTCTTATCACATTAGGTGCTAAAATAAACTTGTACATAGTAACATGTGTAACAGTGAAATTAATTATGTTAGAATTCATTTTATGAAGTAGTGGAGGGGAAAAACTATTCTCTGATCACATTTTATTTTATTTTTGAAATTTTATTTTAAAGATGTGAGGGACAATTCTGGGTTAGGTATACAAGTGGTCACCGCACAGGTGGAGTTTGGTCCTCCCTTTGGTTCCACTTTGCCTGGTTTGAGATCAGGTAGCATTATTGATGTTGTGTGCCCCCACCATCCTGATCCCCCCCACATACACAGCATCCTGCTACTGCCAATCCCTTTCTTACAGTATTATGATAAAATGATAAATGTTAGGGGTCCACTTATGAGTGAGAACATGTGGTACTCAGTTCTTTGTTTTTGTGACAGATCACTGAGTATTATAGACTCTAAATCTTCTGATCACATTTTAAACGCAAAAGAAGGCAGAGGCGAAAGGATTGCCTGAGCCCATGGGTTCAAAACCAACCTAAGCAACTTGGTGAGACACCTCATCTTTACAACAATAAATAAAAAAATTAGTCAAGTGTAGTGGTGCATGACTGTAGTTCCAGCTACGGAGGATTAAAGTGGAATGATTGCCTGAGCCCAGGAGGTTGAATCTGGTGGCTGTGATCATGCCACTGTACTCCAGCCTGGGCAACAGAGTGAGACTCTGATTTAAATAAAAATAAAAGAAAAGGCAGAAGAGATTTTGAAGGAAACATGTAATTAGCATAGTATTTTACAGAGATGTAACTAACATAGCACTGTAGATTCATAAGGTTTCACCCATCTGGATTTTAGTTCCTGTCCTAGTCTAACTCATATAACTTAACTCCTGTCCTTATTCCAGCTCTAACTTAACTTTCAGTGCCTACATATCTGGAAAATAGGGATGTCTGACCTGCCTAACTTTCAGGGCAGTTATGGAGATCAAATGAGGTAATTGAAATGTGGTGATCCTTCCCAATTCTTATTCCCATCCCTCTCCCACCTAGGGGAGAAAACCTTATTCAGTGAATTTTCCTATTTTAAGGTTCTACAATTCTCCCAGGTTCATTTGTCATACTCAGAATTTTAGGATTATATTTGGCTCCTGGTCTCCAAATTCTGTGAAATCATTCTTTGTAGAACCACTGTTTGAAATTACAACTTTTTATGCTTCCTGTATCCTTCCATGTGTAACGTATTAAAATATTGTCTTTATTGGCCACTCTACTTACATTTTCCCCTAGTCAACTCTGGTTACATTATAGAGTAGATTTAGCTTTCTAAAAAGCCATTTTGTTGTTCTTTTCTAACTCAGAAACCTATAGTCTCCCATTGCCTGCAGCAGACAATTCAAACAATTTAGCTGAGCATTCAGAGACAACTCTGGCTTTATCTTCTATCTCTTACAGTGGATCTTTTCCTTATCTAGACCGGTCTTACTCTCCAAATAGGCCATATATATTCTTGATTGGTAGCTATATACAAAAAAGCCATATTGCAGGTAACTTTAAATTACATGATTAAAAATTCATTTCTAGCTGGTTTGAAAATGTTACAAATTACATTTTGTCCTAGTGCCTTTTTCAAAAACTTTGCTAACCTTTTAGAAACATTTAATCTTTTATTATTGAGGAGTTGAAGGTGATAATGGGGCAGTTCAAATAACCAACCATTTGATATCCTTGATACTCTTTGGCTTCTAACCAATTCCTGCCATGAGTGTTGGCCTTGAATGTTTCTAAAGATCTTCAGCTTTGTATTTAATAGGAGTAAATAGACAATTTTTTGTTGATTAAAAACAAAACAATTAGGCCAGGTACTCACATCTATAATCCCAGCACTTAGGAAGGCTGAGGCAGGAAGGCTGAGGCAGGAAGACTGCTTGCGCCCAGGAGTTTGAGACTAGTCTGGACAGCATAGCAAGACCTCATCTCTACATAAAATAAAAAAAATTAGCTGGGTGTGGTAGCACGTGGCTGTGGTTCCAGCTACTCAGGAGTCTGAGATGAAAGGATCGCTTGAGCCCAGGAAGTCGAGGCTGTGGTCAGCTGTGTTCATGCCACTGACTCCAGTATGGGTAATGGAGTGAGGCCCTAATTCAAAACAAGTGAAATTTTACTTTAGAAAATGTTGTATATAATACATAGGGAGCCTAATTTATCTGATTAAAAAAAAAGTCATGATGGTCTCTTGGCTTCCCTCCTCTTTTTTATATTGCAAGGTAAAAAGAGTGATATCTAGATTTGTAAAGGAACATGGTGAAAGATTCGGTGTGCAGACTCATTGTTCCCTGGAAGTACTTAAGGTTAAAGCAGTAATTCCTTTTAAGTTGCAAAACAAGGATATTGTGAGGATTGGATGATATAATGGACAAGAAGCCATATACACAAGAATATCTGTTAAGAATTGTTGAGTGTTTACACTGAAGTGTTCTTAGGACCAAACACTTTGCTTTTTTAAACCTGACATCTCATTTGTCATTGGGGATAACAGTAGTACTTAAATTTGTAGGATTGTTTGAGGATTAACTATTTAAAGTACATAGCACGGTGTTAAGTGCACAGAGAGAATCAGTAAATAATATTAGCTGTGATCACTAAATATGTTTTGGCTGTAATTTTTTTAGTTTTGTTTGGAAGTAAGACTAAAAAGTATAACATTAATGTAATTGTTTATCATTGTGTGTGTGTGTGTGTGTATATGTGTGTGTGTGTGTGTGTGTGTGTGTGTGTATATATATTTATTTATTTATTTATTTTAGCTTTCCGGCAATATTGTAAACTGTTGATGGTGTGAAATGAATCATTTATTGGAATATACTTCTAAGAGTGCTTACTTCCTCACTCAGGCCCCAATGTACAGTATAAGACAGTTTATTTATTTATTTTTTTGAGTTGGAGTCTCACTCTTGTCGCCCAGGCTGGAGTGCAGTGGCTGCTCCCAGCCACCACAGCCTCGACCTGCTGGGCTCTGGTGATCCTTCCGCCTCAGCCTTCCGAGTAGCCGGAATTACAGGCGCATGCTACTATGCCTGGCTAATTTTTTGATTTATTGTAGAGATGAGGTCTCGCCTGCTCGGGCAGGTCTCGAACCCGCGGGCTCAGGCAATCCACTCACCTCAGCCTCCCAAAGGCGCGGGATTACAGGCTGAGCCATCAGTTTTTATTCCATTTTTTCTGTTACTATTCTGTTGGTAATTATTACATTGTTGAATTTCTGGGTTTTCTGATCTCTGCCATTAAATATTTGTGTAATCTTGACAAATGACTTAAATTTTCTGGACCTTTATCATTTGTAAAACTATAGGAATGCATCACATCACCGTTTTGTTTCTTAAACATTTAAGTCAATAGAACTGTTTTTTCTCTTGAGCCTTAAAAAGATAAATGATAGACTTCTGGGCAGGATGGCAATAGAAACAGGTTGCACTGTGAGAGTTTCCTTAAAAGTGAATATCCATAAAGACTCTGCATGAGTGAGTGTGTGCCAGTGGGTGAGTGAAAGACCATCTGAGGGGAGATGTGTTCATGCTCTCCTCCAGAGGTGACTGCAGTTTCCCACCACTCTGAGATTGGAGATCTGGGTGTGCAGGATTGTCTGCGGTTCTTGGGGCTCTCTTGAGAGGAGGCAGTGGAGAACAGCCGCTGCTCAGCACTGGGAGACCTGGCATGAGAAGGCAGGTTGTGGAAATCTGGAATAAAGCTTCAACACTGGTGACAGGACACCAACAGGTACCATCTTCTCACTCCTAGATTGGATAGAGACTTGCATTGCACCGCCGAGTTCTGCCCAGCCTCCATCGGGGTACCCAGAGGCTCATCAGACTTGGAGAGACAAATACCCCTCCCCCACACTCAGGCACAGACATGTCAGATCTGAGTGGGAGACTTGACAGCAGCAGCACGCATGTAGGGTGAGTCCAGATCTGATCCATTCTCCGCCCACAGTAGTGCTTTGGGCATCTGACCCAAGCTGAGAGCAATCCTATCAGCCTGTCTCAAATCACAAATCCAGATATCAAGATATTAATAGAAAAAATAGAAATGAGAAGGGACAAGAAGAAAGAATGATGGAGTTGATAACTGAGATAACACCAATAAAGAATACAGTGAGTGAATTAAATAAACTGATGAGCATGGAAAGCAAAATTAACCAAGCAGAAGAAAGAATCTCAGGGCTTGAGGACCAAGATATGGAACTAATCCAAGCTGTTAAAAACATAGAAAAGCTTTAAAAGACAGAACAAAACCTCCAACAGATGAGCGATTATTTCAAGAGGCCAAACCAAAGATTAATTGGAATCCCTGAGGCAGATAGACAGAGACCACCCTGGACCAAATACAAGAAAACTTACTTTATCTTATCAGTGATACAACCACTCAAACATAAGAGATTTAGAGAACTCCTGCAGGACAACAAATGAGAAGACCAACTTCCAGACACATAGTAATTTGCCTGCAGAAAGTAGGTATAAAAAAAATACCAAAGGCAGCAAGGGATAAATGTCAGACTACTTACTGAGGAAGACCAATTAGAATAGCAGTTCCCCCAAAACCCACAAAGACATGGACACTAAGCACCATGATACCAAACAACTCCTGGGTCAACACAGAAATCAAAACAAATTAAGAGATACATGGAAACATGAAGAAACATCATACCAAAACCTCTGGAGTGCCATGAAATCAGTAGTAAGAGAGAAATTCGTATCTCTACGAACATGCCAAAAACCTAACTTCAGTAGAAGAAGAATCCAGATCACCAAAATAAAAGTTCAAATTCAGGATATAGAAGACAAAAAATATAACACAAAAAATCAATGAAACCAAAAGCTGTTTTTTTGAAATGATAAATAAGATTGATGAACCCCTAGCTAGACCAAGAAAAAGAGGGAAAAAGTCCAAATAATCAGAAATACAAAAAATGAAGTCACAACTGACCCCGAAGAAATACAAAAGATTACCAGAGATTACTATGTACAACTATTTGGAAACAAATTTGAAAACCTAAATGAAGTGGAGGACTTTCTGACATCACACAGCCTCCCCAGGGTGACAAGAAGAAATCAAGACCCTAAAAAGACCAATAACAACCCAGGGAATTCTCACTGTGTTATAAGAAAACTACCTTAAACAAAAAGCCCTGGACCAGATGGCTTTCCAGCAGAATTGTACGAAACGTACAAGGAGGAACTGATGCCAATCCTACTGAAAGTATTCCAGGCAATCAAGAAAAATGGAACGCGCCCCAAATCATTTTATGAAGCGAACATCACATTGATACCCAAACTGGGTAAAGATCCAACAAAGAAAGAACTACAGGCCAATATCCTTTGTGAACATAGATGCTAAAATTCTCAACCTGATTTTAGCAAACTGAATCCAAAAACACATCTCAGAAATCATCACCATGACAAAGTAGGTGTCATCCCCAGGATGAAGGCTGCTTCAACATCTGCAAGACCATAAACATAATTAAATACATCAACAGATGCAAGGTCAAAAATCACATGATTATATCATTAGATACTGAAAAAGCTTTTGATAAAATCCAGCACCCCTTCTTGATAAAAACCCTCAAACATATAGGCATAGATGGAACATATCTCAAAATAGTAAGGGCCATCTATGAGAAACCCAAGCCAGCATACTGCTAAACAGACAGAAATTGGAACCATTTCCCCTGAAAACCAGAGCAAGACAAGGATGCCCACTCTCACCCCTCATGTTCAACATAGTATTGGAAGTCCTAGCTAGAGCAATCAGACGAGAGAAGGAAAATCAGGGTATTCAAATAGGAAAAGAGAAAGTTAAGTTATCCCTGTTTGCAGATGACATGATTCTATACCTTGAAAACCCAAGAAAATCTGTCAAACACCTCCTTGCACTGATAAAGGACTTTGGCAGAGTCTCAGGGTATAAAATGCTCAGAGACAGTGCATTTCTATACATCAACAATAAGCAAACAGAAACCAAATAAAAAGCACAATCCCATTCACAATAGCCACTAAAAAATGAAATACCTTGGCATCCTCCTAACCAGAGATGTGAAAGAACTTTACAACAAAAACTACAAAACACTGCTCAAAGAAATAAAAAAAATGACACAAACAAATGGAAAAATATTTTATGCTCATGGATTGGAAGAAGCAACATTGTTAAGATGTCCATCCTACTCAAGGCAATCTACAGATTTAACACAATACTCATTAAATTGCCAGCAGCATTCTTCTCAGACCTAGAAATGACAATACAGGAATTCATATGGAAACGTAAATGACCATGAATTAGCCAAAACAATCCTCAGCAAAAGAAATGGGAGATATCACACTCCCAGACTTTCAACTTTATTATAAAGCTACAATAATCAAAAAAGCCTGGTATTGGTACAAGAACAGGCACATAGACCAATGGAACAGGATGGAGATTCTGGAAGCAAAATCTCAATTTCTCAAGCAACTTATCTTCGACAAAACCTCCACCATCAACCACTGGGGAGAAGAGAACCTATTCAGTAAATGGTGCTGGGAAAGCTGGCTGACCACATGCAAAGGATTGAAACAGTACCCCTACCTTTCACCATACACAGAAGTCAACTCTAAATGGATCAAAGACCTAGATGTAAAACCTCAAACTATAAGAACCTTAGAAAATGCAGGAGATACCCTTATGGAAATTGGAACTGGCAACCAATTCCTGATTAAAACCTCAAGTGCCCAGGCCATAAGGGATAAGATAGACAAGTGGGATCTCATCAAACTGACAAGCTTCTGCAAAGCCAAAGAAACCAACAAGAGAGCAGGGAGACAACCCACGGCCTGGGAAAAAATACTTGGCAACTGTATATCTGACAAAGGCCTAACATCAAGGATTTACAAGGAATTCAAACATGCCAAAAGGGAAAGGAAACAAACAGCCCCATTACAAAGTGGGCAAAGGATATGACTAGGCACTTCTCAAAAGAAGACTTACGAAGAGCCAACAGATACATGAAAAAATGCTGTCTCGCTAGTCATCAAAGAAATGCAAATTAAAACTACCTAACTCCAGTCAGGATGGCCATCATCAATGACTTTAAAAAACAACAGATACTAGAAAGGATGCAGGGGAAAGGAAACGGTTCTTCACTGTTGTTGGGAGTGTAAACTAGCACACCCTCTGTGGAAAACAGTTTGGTGATTGCTAAAGGATCTGAAAATCGGCCTTCCTTGCACCCCTGCAGTATCCCTACTGGTAATATGCCCAGAGGAACTCAAATCACTCTATGAAAAGAATACCTACACATGCATGTTTATTGCAGCTTTATTCACAATAGCAAAAACGTGGAACCAACCGTGCTGCCCGCTGAAAGAGGACTGGATTTTAAAAATGTGGAACATAATACATGACAGAATATTGCACAGCCATAAAGTGCAAAATTATGAAATTCACAGCAATTTGGATGGACTTAGAGTCTATAATACTGAGTGATCTATCACCGAAAGATAGAACTGCATATCACGTGTTCTCACTATTAAGTGGAATTTGAGCAGTTATCATAATATTTTAGGAAAAGGATTGTCAATGGTGAGAAATTGCTGGGGGGAAGGGCAGGATTGGCAGTAGTGTGATTCTGCTTAACCCTGAATTGTACCCCACATCTTTATTTATTTTGAGTTGTAATCTCACTCCACTGCAGGTGCACGGCCACCCCAGCATCAACCTGCTGGGCTCTGGCGATCCTTCTGCCTCAGCCTTCCAAGTGGCCAGAAATACAGGTGTGTGTTACCTCGCCTGGCTAATTTTTTTATTTATTGTAGAGACAAGTCTCACCATGTTGCCCAGGTTGCCCAGGCTGGTCTGAAATCTGCAGACTCAGGCTGTCCTCTCGCCTCAGCCCCCTAAAGTGCTGGAATTACAGACTTGAGCCACTGTGCCCGACTCCCATATCTTTAAAATTAAAAATTTTTTAAATAAAGCACTTGATCAAAAACAAAAAAGCAATAAATGATAAAAAGATAAGTGTTCACTCATAAGTGGACCCTGAACATTTACCATAATACTGTAAGAAAGGAATGGCAGTAAGCAGAAATTGCCAGGAGAGGGCACACAACATTAGTAAGGGTACCTGATGTCAAACCAGGCAAAGTGAGGACCAAAGGTAGGCCCAGACTTTACCTGTACTATCACCACTTGTATCTTAATTCTGAATTGTACCCCACATCTTTAAAATAAAATAAATTATAAAAAAAAAGATAAAGGTGAGCTTCTACTCTCATTTTCTCATCCAATGTCAAGATGACTCTTCCTAAATATTTTGAAAAACATTGGAATAAATGATATGTAGGAATTTCAGCATCAGTGTTTCTTTTGTTGTTGTTGTTGTTGTTGTTTTTTAAGGAATATAAAACTACTTATTGCTGGGCTCGGTGGCTCAGTTTGTAATCCCGTGCCTTTGGGAGGCTGAGGTGAGTGGATTGCCTGAGCCCGTTCGAGACCCGCCTGAGCAGCGAGACCTCATCTCTACAATAAAGCAAAAAATCAGCTGGGCGTGGTAGCGCATGCCTGTAATTCCGGCTACTCGGAAGGCTGAGGCGGAAGGATGCGAGGCTGCGGTGGCCGGGAGCGGCCCACTGCACTCCAGTCTGAGCGACCGAGTGAGACTCCAACTCAAAAAAAAAAAAAAAAAAAAAAAAAAACTACTTATTGACCACTGTTCACCAGTATTTATATTAAAGTAAACAATATACAGTTGGATGACATTCTGATTACTGCAAAGTTGTTTTTCCTGACTTTTGCTGAACCAGTAAAGCAAATACTGAATAGACTTGAGTCTACATGTAATGAATGAGTTGGGGTAAAGAAAAAACATGCAAGTCAGTAGTTTAGATTACAGGTTTGTTCACCTATTTATGATAGTAGGTCCTAAACTGTCAACATTTCTAACGGTCTGATTAGGCTTCCAGTCAGCTTTTTAGTTCGTGAAACCATGACCTTTCAGTCAATATAGGACACGCATTTCAACTTTTTGTAAAGGAATCGTTAAATGTCCATTTAACAAAGTCTTGTTTAGCTAATTAAAACACCAGATTTGTCTAGTTTCCTCATCTGAATGGTGAAATTGTTAGTAGTGATAAAATTTTTCCTTTTAGTTATTTTGTAAACAAACCACTGTCCTTCACATATGAATTATAATTTGACTGATTTTAAATCATCCAGTTTAAACTGTTCAATTAATCCTAGAATCAGCTATTTAATTTGCAGTGTTTGGCTTTAAAACATTTTTCAATTTAACTTTAAGTGATTTATTTCTTAGGTTGCCCAGAAAAACAGCATTTCAGAAACATGGGCTTACCCAAGATTTTATTTTGGTTAATGTTTAAAAACAACAAAAAAGAAAACCATCTGCATATACATTTTATGTATACACACAAAACAAATCCAGAATGGCCCTTAGGTATATGAGAACACAAGTTCTGATTGAGTAATGATTATGGAAATTTCTCTCAACCTTTAGAAAAACTATTCTCCAGTGCAGAGGAAATAATATACCATGGTATCAAATGTTGTTTTCTGATCAAGAAAACAACTACAGAAAGCTTTTATTTATTTGTTCAAAGTAACCAGTGCTACTGATGCAAACCACCTTCCCCCAACTACTCTCCCAATACTGCTTTCAAAACAAACTTATCAAACTTGATTTTCATTAAAATGTAATTATTTCATCATACTAGGAAATCGAAAACCAAGGTGTTATATATATATCTCAATGCAAACAATTATTGAGCTTCATCTTCTGGACAAGAATGCCAAGTTAGTCTCTCCTCATAAAAAACAATTACAATTTGAGGACATTTCATATTTGCCTTTTTTGCCAGCACCACATCTGCCTCATCTGAAATCTTTTCATTTCATGAGAAACATCAGTACTCCACGGCTGTCTGTGCCACCAATTATTCTTCTAGATCTTCTTCAAGATCTCTGACAAAACCCCTTGGTTTGTCAGCAGCATCCCTTTTCTTCTTTGTATGTTTTTTTTTTTTTTTGAGTTGGAGTCTCACTCTGTCGCCCAGACTGGAGTGCAATGGCTGCTCCCGGCCACCGCAGCCTCGACCTGCTGGGCTCTGGCGATCCTTCCGCCTCAGCCTTCCAAGTACCTGGAACTACAGGCGCACGGTTCCATGCCCGGCTAGCTTTTGATTTATTGTAGAGATGAGGTCTTGCCTGCCCAGGTGGGTCTCGAATCCACGGGCTCAGGCAATCCACTCACCTCAGCCTCCCAAAGGCGCAGGATTACAGGCTGAGCCACCGAGCCCTGCTTGTTCTTTTCTTCTTTGATTTGCTGTCATCAGATTGACTCAGATAAAGATTTTCTTTTTTGCTCCATCTTTTTCTTTACCAGCTTCTTGAGAATTAAGAAATGCTTCAATTAACTCTGGACAATCTAAATTTTCTCTAGGCTCCCAGGTATTGTCAGCGTCTGTAAATCCCTTCCACTTCAGGAAACATTCCGCTTTCCCATTCACTACACGTCCATCCAATACTTTTTCCACCACAAGTTCTTCAGGCTCTGCCTCTTCACCCTTTTTACTCTTTCCATTCTGTTTCCTTCCCATCTTTTGCAATGTAGTTTTATTGGAGTCCGTTTTTTATTTCGGACTTCAAGAACTTTTACTTTTGGTGCAGAATTGGGCACCCAGACAACTTGCAGCAGGGAACACCCATGGACTTTCCCCTAGGGTCCCGAACAGTCCCCATGATCTCCACTTGGCTGCTGCTCAGCCTCCCTCGCCCCCAGGGGGGACACGGTAGGATGCTCCAGCCCTGCTTTGTGGTACTTCTCCCATGTCCACCTGCCCCCTGCCCAGGCCCCTCCCAGCTGAGTGCCCAGAGCTGGGAGAGACAAAGCCCCATCAGTGTTGATTAGAAGGAGTTGAGACACAAACTCAAATATCCCTCCTAGGTGGTTAGCAAGAAAGCTTGGCCATTTAAAGTTTTATCTTGTATGTGTGTAAAACGGATTGAGCGAATACTTCAATTTTGAGTTATATTAGAGAATATTAGTTAATATCCCAGTGTTTGCTTCGTCTTACTCAGGGTTTCTCAGCTTCGGCATTACTGACATTTTGGTTGGGATAATTCTTTGTTGTAGGAGAGCTGTCCTGTGCATATTTAACAGCATCTGTGTCTCTGCTAAGTAGATGCCAATGGATGCCTCCCCTGCCAAGTCATGAAAGTCAAAATTTTATCTAGACGTTGTCATATTTCCTGGGGGTGAGGTATGCTGAAAGGGAAAATCACCCTTGGTAGAGAACTACTGGCATCCAAAAATGTTTCGGAAGAGTCAGGCACAATGGCTCATGTGTATAATCCCAGCACATTGGGAAGCCAAGGCAGAAGGATTGCTTGAGCCCAGGAGTTCAAGATCAGCCTAGCAACATAATGAGCCCTTGTCTACATAAAAATTAATAAATACAATTAACTGAGTGTGTTGGCACGTGCCTGTAGTTCCAACTACTTGGGAAGCTGAAATGGGAGCCTAATCCAGGTAGAGGCTGTGGTGAGCTGTGATTGTGCCACTGCATTCCAGCCTGTGCAACAGAGTGAGAACCCAATGCAAAAAAAAAAAAAGTTAAGGTGATAGTTGGAAATAAATACTTCTGTCTCTCTTTTTTTTTTTTAGCTCTTAATACTCTATATTTTAAAAGTTAGAAATTGATAGTTTATATTTATGAGATACAAGGCATTATGATTTATGAATACAAAATAGGATAATTAAATCAAGCTAATTGACATATCAATCACACCAAATATTTAATATTTTTTGTGGTGAGAACTTTTGAAATTTACTCTTAGCAATTTTAAAATGTATAATATTCTATTATTAACTGTACTTACCATGCTATGCAATAGAACTCAAGAAACAAACATATTCCTCCTGTCTGAGATTTTGTACCATTTGACCATCATCTCCCCATTTCCTCCCTTCAGCATCTATAACTACCATTCTGCTCTCTGTTTCTATAAGTTTGATTGTTTTAGACTCCTTATATAAGTGAAAACATGTAGTATTTGTCTTTCTGTGCCTGGCTTATTTCACTTAACATAATGGTCTCCAGTTCCATCCATGTTGTTATAAATGACAGATTTTCTTCTTTTTAAAGTCTGAATAGTATTCCATTGTGTGTATTTACTACATTTTCTTTTTTTCATTGAGAAGGAATATCACTCTGGTGCTCAGGCTGGAGTACGGTGGCACACTCATGGCCACTGCAGCCTTGAACTGCTGGGCTCAGGTGATCCTTCTGCCTCAGCCATCAAAGTAGCTGGAACTACAGGCATATACCACTATGTCCGGCTAATTTTTTAATTTATTTATTATAGAGACAAGCTCTCACCAAGTTATCCAGGCTGGTCTTGAACCCCTGATCTCAGGCAACCCTCTTGCCTCAACCTCCCAAAGTGCCGTGCTTGAGCCACCATGCCTGGCCATATCTGGCCTTTCTTATGTGTGAGCTTAAGGTCTTTGAATTCAACCAAACATGAATTGACAATATTAAAAAGTAAAAATAAAAAGTAGCAGTATAACAATAGAAATTTTTAAAAACAACACAGTACAACAATGATTTATATAACATTTGCATTGTAATAGGTATCATAAGTAATCTAGAGATGATTTAAAATATATGGGAGGATATGTATAGGTTATATGCAAATACTTTGCCATTTTATTTGTTTTATATGTATGTACGTATGTATGTATGTATGTTAGAGTTGTGGGGTACATGTGAGGATTTGCCACATAGGTTATTTGCTACATAGGTAAAATGCTAAATATGTTTTGCTGTTTTATATAAAGGAGTTGAGCAGCTGCAGATTTTGATGTGTTTAGGGTTCTTGGAACCAATTCCTCTGTGGATGTTGGAAGACCGACTAAATTTTGAATATTAACTTATTAGATATATGGCTTGAAAATATTTTAGCCTGATTCATAGGATGTCTCAGCACACTGTTCAGTCTCCTTTGCTGTGCAGAAGCTTTTTAATTTGATATAATCCCATTTTTCTGTTTTTGTCTTTGTTCCTTGCAATTTTGGAGTCAAATTCAAAAAATCCTTGCCCAGACCGGTGTCATGGAGTTTTTTTGCCTGTTTTTTTCCCTAGTTCTACAGTTTCTGATCTCATGTTTAAGTCTCTAATCCGTTTTGAGTTTATTTTTGTACGGTGTGAAATAAGGGTCCAGTTTTTTTTTTTTCTGCATGTGGATATCCAGTTTGGACATAAATTTTTGATAAAATCTTGTAAATGAATATTTTAGGATATGGATGGTTAACAAATTATAAATGTAACAGCACTTTTTTTCGAGCCCTTTTGTCCATATCACCTTTTTACAATTTTTAATTCAAGGCAGTTGTACACCCTGGAATCACTGGGTGAGAATAGGAGTTTGCCAATTAAATCTTTCAGTTGCAGGGATGTTTTATGTATTATTTTTGCCAGAAATGCAAAAGTTGCTCCGCAAGTTAACATCTGAGAAAGATATGTCTTGTAAGTTAATGATACTACCTTATTGATAGCCAATTGTGTGTCAGGAGTCATATTATTCTTTTTCTATCCAGGAGGGCAGATGATTTATGTGGCTTTAAGTTATAATCTATGTTACCCTTACTCCCCTTTGAAATCTTTATTTATTGGGTTTTTACTTTGAAGATTTTTTTTTTTAATTAAGGGGGTTTTGCTTCCATTTCTTACTAATTTATCTAGCATAGTGCATTCTAAATATAGTTAGTTTTAAAGCTGTGAGAATAATAATGGTTTCTTTGGAATGCAGTTATCTGGATGATAAATGAAGGTACTGCTAATCAGTAATTTAAACCATGAACTCTGGAATTTTAGAAATAACCTTTATTATAGGACTTTACCCCCTCAAAAAACACTGCAGACGTTTACATTTGATTGATTATCTCATGTTTTTGTTTTACAGAGTAAGAGAGTTAGCCTGAATTTTTTGAAAAACCAGAGAAGAGAAACTAAGAGGACAGTAGACAAGGTTTTTCCAGTTTGCATAATGTAAGTTCTTTTCACTTTTCTTGGCCTGAATTCTGTGTTAGCTGACAAAGCTGTTTCTATGGAAACAAATAGTCCAGCCTCTTAGAATGTCAGAGGAATGCTGATCACTTAAAATGAGACTTCCCAGCTGCTGGTCAAAGAGCTTTACTTGCTGGAGAAAGGGAGGAAGGATGATTTGAAAAAAAGTCTAGAGTTCTGGACACTGATATATAGACCAAACATGTTTATGCATATGAACTATATCTCTTTCATTTCCCTCTGCCTAAAACTGAGGGTACTGAGAATGTAAGAAATTGTCTTTCTGCTAACCTGCCTTGTTACCCAGCTCTTAAACAGATGATTCTGTTTCGTGGCACTGTTTTCGGTGGGCCTATATCACTTAGGCCATTATTGTCCCCGAAGTATGAATCATTTGCACTTGTTGAAGCAGATTTATTTAGCTTTCTTTTACCCCCTTCTTCCATAGCCAGTTGACTCAAACAGATCCCTTTCTTCCTACTAGTTTAAAGTTAGCATTTGAACAGCTTTGACTTGCCAACCTGAAATATTATTTTCTTGCTTTGTGGACTATGTAAAGATTTTTTTTTTTTTTTTGAGTTGGAGTCTCACTCAGACTGGAGTGCAGTGGCCGCTCCCGGCCATTGCAGCCTCGACCCTACTGGGCTCTGGCGATCCTTCCGCCTCAGCCTTCCAAGTAGCTGGAACTACAGGCGCGCGCTACCACGCCCGGCTCATATTGATTTATTGTAGAGATGAGGTCTCACCAAGTTGCCCAGGTGGGTCTCGAACCCCGGGCTCAGGCAATCCACTCACCTCAGCCTCCCAAAGACGCGGGATTACAGGCTGAGCCACCGAACCCAGCTTATGTAAAGATTTTTTATTAGTAGTATTTTTGTTTTCTGGTGGAGATGGGAATAGGCATTTTGATGAGGATTTGAAACATGGTCCTTTGATGCCTTATTTATTTATTTGTAACTTATAGAGCATTGAGAAGAGAGGAATTAGGACCATTAACTAATTCTGTTAACTCTCTGTTGTCTTCCTAAGATGGTCTGCCATTTACACATAAGTAGGTAATTCACTAGTTCATTTACTAGCTTCTGAATTGTCAAAGGATTTTCTTTTGAAGAGGGGGAGAGTGCAGTTCCTTTGGACTAGGACTTTGTCACTGTTTATTGATATGTATTGACTAAATTATGAGCTAGAGTATTTGTGAATTGCCTGCTTAATAAAAACGATAATGATCTTAATGCTAAAACTATAGGACACAGCATAATGTTTCTTTGATTCTGGAAGAACTTTAGGATTGTTCATGGCCTTCAGGAATAAACTTGTGAGCATCATATAGTCTTTTGGAGTGTTATATGGTGAGGTAATTATTTAACAAGGTGGTCAGGAAAGATTTCTTGAATAAATTAGGGACTTGAGGTAGATCTTGAAGACAGAAAATGAAGAAGTAGTTCTTAAAGCTTTTGTGTAGGAAGAAAAAAGACGGAATAGTCACATGAGAAAGTTAAATTAGAAGGCTCTTGGAGAATAATAAAAAATACAGTTAGAAAGCTTGGATTCATCTTGTGAGTTTGGACTTAGTTCTCTGGGTAGTGTGAAAGCCATCAGAGGTTTTGAACAGAGGAGTGGTTTGCTCATATAGTTAATTAAGCACATCCCTTGCTAGGTATCATGGTTATAGAGATGAACAAGATAGATCCCTGTCAGATCATTTGCCTATGTTACTACTGTCACCTTGAAATTACTATGTCCAAACCTAAACCTATATTTTCCTTTAATTTCCTTCTGCTTCTATCTGATTCTGCCTTATTTTCCTTCATAGTTAATGTCATTGTCATTTGCCTGATAAGCCAAGGATAGTGGTTAAGAGTGATGACTGGAGCCACACTGCCTGGGTTCATATTCTGAAGCCTTCTGTTTGTCTGGCCGTGTGCTGGGCAGCGTCATGGA
Source organism: Cephalopachus bancanus (assembly GCA_027257055.1). Lineage (NCBI taxonomy): Eukaryota > Metazoa > Chordata > Mammalia > Primates > Tarsiidae > Cephalopachus > Cephalopachus bancanus. The sequence continues at coordinate 3,082,250 of JAPVLO010000104.1, forward strand.
TCCAGAGATGAGTCAGCCTGTTTCCTGACCTCAAGGAGCTTCTACTCTGATGGGATAGAAAAGCAGAGATTTAAATAGCTCTAGTTCAGCTGGGCTGGGTGGCTCAGCCTGTAATCCCATGCCTCGGGAGGCTGAGGTGAGTGAATTGCCTGAGCCTGCGGGTTCGAGACCCGCCTGGGCAACTTGGCGAGACCTCATCTCTACAATAAATCAAAAAATTAGCCGGGTGTGGTAGTGCGCGCCTGTAGTTCTGGCTACTTGGAAGACTGAGGCGGAAGGATCACCGGAGCCCAGCAGGTCAAGGCTGCGGTGGCCGGCAGCGGCCACTGCACTCCAGTCTGGGTGACAGAGTGAGACTCCAACTCAAAACAAAAATAAATAAATAAATAGCTCTAGTTCAGCTTGATGAAGAATGTGACAGGCATTGTAGGAATCCAGAGGAAGATATATTTGAACTAAGGCTTAAAAGGAGAGTAGGAAAAGATTAGATCCTAGGCTGTCGGATTCTGGAAGCTGTTCTCTTAAACATTATGTTGTCTTGAGTAACTGGATGGGTATGGTGACATTAATTGGACTTGGAAACAGAGAAAGACGATTAAAGAGAATATGAAGGGATTAAAGTAAATATGAATTTAATTTTATACATATTAATTTCTAGATCCCTGTAGGAAATTTTGTTGTCCAACATGGACAAAGATCTTGTCTCTGTAACCCTAATACCTAGCCGGGGTATATGATCAATTAAATGTATGTACAAATCACTCTTTTCTGAATCTTTGATGACTCTCCTGGTGCCTCCAGAATTAAGGACTAAGGTAAACCCAGTCAAATTTTCTAGTCAAATCTCCCACTACTCACCTGTTTTAGATCAACTAGCCTTATTTGTACTTCCCTCCATACCTTTTATCTTCCTGCCTTTGGTTCATATGGCCCCTCCCTTATTCCTCCATCTTGTCTTCAAGGCCTACTTCAATCCTCATTCCTCATCTACAAAATAAACTTACGTGGACCTACTTTGAGAGCTGTAATGAAGGTTAAGTGAGTGAATGCTGTGTGAAGTGCTTGCAATGTTGTCTGGCAAATAAAGAAATGCTCAGTAAATCTTAGCTGTAGTGGTAGTTGTTACTGTTACTACTACCACTACTTTTTCTTCCTCCTCCTCCTCCATCTCTTTCTCTTCTCTTTTTGCCCTGCTATGTGAGATAGTCACTAAGTTCTGCTGATTCTGTAACCCACATATTTCTTGAATATAACTTTTCTTCATTCTCACTAACCTGGTTCTCAAGACTCCATTTCTTTCAGATGCTTTCAGTCTGGTCTCATTACCACCCTTCAGTCAATCCTCTACATTTTGATCGGAGTGATTTCTATAAAAACAAATATGATCATGTCATCCCCACTTAAAAGCTTTTAATTATTCTTAACTCTATACAGGGTAAAGGACTAAAACTCTTCTGAGTCTGGCCTCCCACATGCTTTTCCAGTTTTATTGTTATTCTTTATGGTGTTCTCCCATTGTTCCATCCAATTTTATTGCATTCTATTCTGTTTTCTGAAAGTGCCGTTCTCTTATACTCTTCCTTCCTATTGGTCATGTGTCTTCTTGAAATAGACCCTTTTTTTGTCTGCCTAATTTTTAGTTTCCCTTTGAAATGCCCAAAGAAACGTATTCTTATGTTTTGAGTGGTACCTGTCACTTTTTACCACAGACTAAGCTTTAAAGTCCAGAGTCTGTGAAACCTCTGAGAATTTATGACATTCTAAGTTTAGTTGAACAGATATTTATTGAGCATTTCTTATATGATACGTAGTATGCTAAGCACTGGAGGAATAAAAATAAGACACGACTCTTTGACAAATTTAGAATCTGGTGAGGAGAGACTAATTAGTGAAGAATAATCTTTTTGTTGTTGTTGTCTCTCCCAGTAGACTGTGAACACTCCTGGAAGATAGCCAAAATGGAATTTTAAGTGGATTACTATCAGGTTGCAGAAATTTTTCTGAGAGTAAAAGACTAGATTCAGATAGACAAGCATGATAATAGTAATCCAAGCCTGAGAATTCTGACCCATATCACTAGGCCCAGTCTCTCTTGTATGACCCATAATTTTCCCTCATGATTTAGTGTAGTAAATATAGATATAGTCATAGAGTTTTTAAACTGAGTTTTAATTTCAGGTCATATTTTTTATAGACTAGTATATATATTAAGTAAAAAATACACTATTTATTATTAAATTTGATTTTTTATATTTGATAATTTTTGTCATTAGAGAAGATTGAGAGTTTTAATTTTTTGGAAATATGTATATGCCTAGATTTTTTTTCTTTTTTTTTTTTTTTTGAGTTGGAGTCTCACTCCGTTGCCCAGACTGGAATGCAGTGGCCGCTCCCGGCCACCGCAGCCTCGACCTGCTTGGCTCTAGCGATCCTTCCACCTCAGCCTTCCAAGTAGTCGGAATTACAGGCATGCGCTACCACAATTGGCTGATTTTTTTTTTTTATTTATTGTAGAGGTGAGGTCTCGCTGCCCAGGTGGGTCTCAAACCCTCAGGTTCAGGCAATCCACTCACCTCAGCCTCCCAAAGGCGCGGTATTACAGGCTGAGCCACCAAGCCCGGCTTATGCCTAGATTTTTAAAATGAAAATTAAGTACAGTACTGCAGTAACCCCTACACAAATTTCTACTTACCTTTAATTAAAACATTTAAAAAACTAATTTGTATTTGCGTATGAACATATAAAACTTAAGAACTGCCTGACATAAATATATTAGCTCTCATGTTAATGAGAAAGATGGCACTGCAGTGGTCAGTAATGTACTTATGTGTACATCACATAGTTATAAATAAAGAAAGAAGCTAAAATTTGGATGAATGACAAAAATCTACCAAAATTCTTATGAAATAACATTTTAGTGACTCATGTAACTTCTCATTTTCCTGATTTTTGGCCTAGCTGTTTTTCCTTGTATCCTAGGTGGGTTTCTGTTAAGCATTCTGTCCTCTGTCTCTTATTTGTACTGTGACCTGAGATGTTTGAGAAAAGATTGACTGGTGTTAAGAATATTTTATGGAGGCTGAGGTGAGTGAATTGCCTGAGCCCATGGGTTCGAGACCCGCCTGGGCAACTTGGTGAGACCTCATCTCTACAATAAATAAAAAAACTAACCGGGTGTGGTAGCGCACGCCTGTAGTTCCAACTACTTGGAAGGTTGAGGTAGAAGGATAGGCAGAAGGATCGCCAGAGCCCAGCAGATCGAGGCTGCGGTGGCCGGGAGCGGCCACTGCACTCCAATCTGGGCAACAGAGTGAGAGACTCCAACTCCAAAAAAAAAAAAAAGAATATTTTATGAAAACCTGGCTTTTGCTTAGTTGGCATTGTGCTCTAACAAACCTGTTTATTGAAGTGAGCACAACTCAAGGAGGCAGTAGATTTATTACTGTAAATATTTTCAAAGTCATGAGTGAAAGAGGACTAATTAGATTTTAGTGTGTGGGTTTACGTATATGTAAACAATCTGCCTATTTATGCCTGAGAAATGGCTTGATGAAAAGCCAGTGTCATCCAGTAATGCTTTTCTTTTCTAAAATATGTTGAAAAATTCTTTAAAATAGGAGATTTAAGTTAATATGCTAATAGTATAAGAATCATTTTTATTGCATACATTTATAACTTGTGTACATTATCTCATTAAAACTCAGAGCATTCAGTCTTTTTTTTATTCTTATGAATAAATTTTCCAAGTGAATCTAAGGTTCAAAGAGACAAAATGGTCTTAAATCATAAAGCTAGAGGAGTTAAAATTCAGTTTTCTTGTCCTTACATTCACTGTGCTCTTTTAATATATGGGATGACTTTCAAAATTTTTTGAATGGTAACAAATACCAGTTTTCTCTAAATGAATTCTTACAAAGAGTAATCCCAAATCTTTTTGAAAATGTGACCAATTTATAAAGATTACCCATGTAATCCCTTTCTCAGTTAATGTAGTTTTATTCTATAGATGCCTTAGCTGTTAATTAAAGTTTTTTGTTCATTGGGCATCTTCATCTAAAAAACCAAAAATTAATGAATTATATCCCAAAATACTGCTTGTATCTCAAATGAGCCACTAGTGTGGCTGCCATATGCATCAATTTATTTAGCAGTTGACTAAAGTTATTTAAATCTCATGTTCATAAATTGAGCATAAAGTACTGTGCTGAGACAGCATTAAAAGGTGATTAAAACACCTTTTTATGCTTTGAGCAACTTATTTTCTACTATACTAGTATCCAGTAGTTTTCACTTTGCTTCTTTTCTAAATTATCCAGTACTGTATATTATATTTCTCAGCTGTAAAATTGAATAGTATGCTTCAAATTCTTGGAAGGGCACTTTTTTTGTGTGAAACATCTTGATGTCTTAGCATTATCTGTAAAATGAAAGGAAAGTACTTAACCTACAAAGCAAAATAATAATATATACTTATTAGCTATTTTCTATATTATTTGGAGATTGGAAGTAGGCTATGTAAAATCTACTTTTATATTGTAATTCTTATGCTTTATACTTTTTTCCCTCGTCTTTCCCCTTAGATTTCCTTCATGGATATTTTTCATAGCATTATTATGTGATGTGAGAATTTTTTTTGAAGTAACATGGATTTTATACTACAGAATCAAGAAAATTGGCTTTATAGGAAAAACTGATTTTAAAAAGTGGCACGGGGTTTTTATAGATAACCATGACAACATCCCATATGAATGGGCATGTTACGGAAGAATCAGACAGCGAAGTAAAAAATGTTGGTCTTGCATCATCAGAGGAGTTTCAGAAGCACCGAGAGATGGCTGTTGACTGCCCCGGAGATTTGGGCACCAGGTTGATGCCAGTGCGTCGAAGTGCACAGTTGGAGCGTATTCGGCAACAACAGGAGGACATGAGACGCAGGCGAGAAGAAGAAGGGAAAAAGCAAGAACTTGACCTTAATTCTTCCATGAGACTTAAGAAACTAGCCCAAGTTCCTCCAAAGACTGGAATAGATAATCCTATATTTGATACAGAGGAAGGAATTGTCTTAGAAAGTCCTCATTATGCTGTGAAAATATTAGGTAAGTAAATAGAAAGATAATAGAAAATGTTTTGCTTGAGTTTATCTATGTCTTATATATGGATAGGAAGAAAGGATTAAGAGAAAGTAAGTAATAGCAATTTGAATTGCAGACCAAGATCAGGTTTTTTCTTGGAAAGACCACGTAGTGACTGTTGCTTATTGCTAGCCACATAGAGCTAAATAAAGCATGTGGCCTAAATATTTAAAGCCTTGAAATTTACCTTTTTATGAAACTTACAAATTTTTATACAAAATTGAAAAACAATTTTCAGATTTTTAATTTTTGATTTACTTAAAGATAGTAAAAATAGTAATGAAATGAATAACTGTAGCTTACACTCTGTTTGATTTATTTAGTTAATGGCTATACTATCCCCAAATTCAATTCTATGAAAAAAACCACAAAAACAAAATCCTATTTCTATGAGATATTACTAGATATAGACAGACAGAATTCTGTGACCAAATAAATTTTGAGAGCACTATAAGTAAGTTAATTAGTGTCTTATTCTAGGACTTCTTAGAGCCTTTATAATGTTAATAGGCATTATAAATCTACAAGAGATTTATGTCAAATGCATATTCCCAAACTTAGAACGTTTGATCATTGAATTCACTACCTGCCCTTCTTGCATACGCATGCGCACACTCACGAGTGTTCACTGAACTAATGTTAAGAGTGCATTTTATTTCTTGGTGGTTTACTGTTGTTTAGATGTGAAAAAAGAGATACTTCTACTTTTCTGTGGAAAGAAAACATTTTTATTGTCATTGTCATCACTTTGCCATTTACTTAAGTGTCTACTGAGCCCTGTATTAGGTATTTTGGCAAACATTCCATGTAATACTTGATGATCCTTTTTAACAGGACTCTGTACTCTCCATATTGGAGGTAAATAAATTGAACCTTAGTTAAATTGCTTGTTTAAGACTCCAAGCTAATAAATGGTAAAACCAAGTTTGAGTTTGCCACATCTGGAGTTGACATATACTGCACTAAGTGGAAGGTTTGAGTAGGGACTGACAGCCAGCCTGCATGCCACTCACGGCCTGAGCTATGGCTACCCAGAGTAGAATGCCCTTTTCTAATTTGCCCAGAGGTACCCTACAAATGTACGAGGCTTGCTCCTCACTAAGTCTCTTGATTCTCTGTCTGGAGCAGTTTCTACATAATGTCATCTGCTTCTTCTCATTATAAATTTATACAGGATCCACATTTCATAGATATGTCTTCAGTCACAGTGAAGTCTGCTAAATGCCTTTACGTGTTAGAATTACAGTGAAAACTAAAAGATTATATTTTTTTCCTAATACAGTTATATGAAGAAATGTTATGATCTTTCTTCCTAAGGGTTTTCCTTTTCCTGGCTTCTGTTTCCTTCCACTCCATTATTTTTTTATTGAAATATTCTGAAAATATTCTCAATTGGAGAAAGCTTATGTCACAATATATCCAGTGCAAGCCTGGATTGATTTTTCTGTTTAAATACCTGTAAGATAAATGTATTTGGCTAGGCATAATGGTTCACACTTATAATCCCAGCACTTTGGGAGGCCAAAGTGGGAGGATTGCTTGATCCCAGGAGTTCAAGACCAGCCCAGGCAACATGGTAAGACATTGCTTCTACAAAAAAAATAAAATAAAAATATTATCTGGGCACGGTAGCATGAGCTTGTAGTCCCAGCTACTTGGGAGGTTGAGGCAGAAGGATCACTTGAGCCTAGAAATTTGAGACTGTAGTGAGCCGTGATCATGCTGTTTCATTCCAGCCTGGGTGACAGAGTGAGGACCCAACTTAAAAAAAAAAAAAGATAACTGTATTTGCCCATATGCTTTACTTAGAATCAGATATAAATGTCTTTCTAATTGATAATACTTGTGTAATCACAGTGAAGAAACAAATATACCTTAAGCTAGATTTACTTAGTAAGTAAAAAGGGGTGTGCGTGTGTGTGTGTGTGTTTGCCTAAGCATCATCTCTCTTAATTTTCTTGCTTTTTCCTATTTCTATTGGTATGTTCAATTGCTGAGTTTTCTACAAATTCAGATTAAGGGATACCTGTATTTTCTTCCAGTGTGTGGTCCACTATGGTTTTCAAAAATACTTTTGTGTGGTCCTTGAACTTAAGGTTATTTTCTATTTTTATTTTAAAGTAATTTGAAATGTAGTACCAGGTATTTTTATTCATTTCTTGTACAGGAGACTATTTGAGAAATAAGTGATAGATTTTACTCAACACAAGTATTACTATAAGAAACATGAAAAATTAGCATAAGTTATAAAGTAGTAATTGTCAATTGTAGCCTAAGGTTTTTGAGTTTTATGTTTTCATTTAAAATGAACTATAATCATTTTTTACCAAACATTTTTTTTTCTTGTTTATAATCTGCTAACACATCAAACTACAACAGAAGTACTCCCTGAAAATTATAATTGTCTCCCTGCCAGTATTTTGATTAATATACACATGCCAGGAGACAACTTCTCAGCCTTTTCACAGCCAGAAACAGCAACCTTGTTTTAAACAAGGGAAGGATGGGGCAACTGATTTATTTCTTTGAGAGGGAGCCTTCAGTTTCCAGATGATACATCATCACTTACCTGTGAGTAGACAAAATACTCTTTTAAGAATTGGTAATGTGATTGTAAAGGTTAGGTACTTTAATTGTCTGGGTGGTGGTTTTTTTTGAGTTGGAGTCTCACTCTGTTGCCTAGACTGAAGTGTAATGGCACACTCATGGCCACTGCAACCTTGACCTGCTGGGCTCAGGGAATCCTTCTGCCTCAGTCTCTCAAGTTGCTAGAACTACAGGTGTGTGCCACCACACCCAGGTAATTTTTTGATTTATTGTAGAGATGAGGTCTCAACAACTTGCCCAGGCTAGTCTTGAACCTCTCACCTGAGCCTCCCAAAATGCTGGGATTACAGGCGTGAGCCACCATGCTCAGTTGTCTGGGTGCTTTTTAATGAATGAAAGTATTTGTAATTTTGGCAATGTATAATAATAAAAGTATAGGCCAGACTCGTTGACTCAGCCTGTAATCCTAGCACTTTGGGAGGCTGAGGCGAGTGGATTGCCTGAGCCTGCAGGTTCGAGACCAGCTCGGGCAACTTGGTGAGACCTTATCTCTACAATAAATCAAAAATTAGTCGGGCATGGTAGTGTGCGCCTATGGTTCTGGCTACTTGAAAGGCTTAGGTGAAAGGATCGCCGGAACCCAGCAGGTGGACACTGGGGTGGCCGTGAGTGTGCCACTGCACTCCAGCCTGGGTGACAGAGAAATACTACTCAAAGAAATACTGCTACTCAAAGAAATACTACTACTACTAATAATAAAAGTATAGAATGGAATTGATAGTAAATACTCAGAAGGGATTAACTGAATTTTCTTGTTTAAAAGCACTCTGAATCTTTTCAAGAATCAGCAAATAATGATATGAGAACTTAAGTTTCATTGAATAATTAATAATTAATATTAGTATTATCAATTGTAAAAAATGTTGATATATCAGGGAGGTTTTTCTTAAAAGTTGTCATTAGGTTTTAAAGTTTGCTTTGCTACAAATATTATTGTTTTTGTACTTTTTCATAATCAAAGCAAGCTCCCTTATGAGAAAAATCTAGAACAACAAACAGAATGTAGCTAATGGATTGAGATGGAGTAGGATAATTTTCAGATATTTCTAGATTATAGATTTCACTTTTTTTTGCTTTTATGTTCACAGATAAGTAATTTTTGGTCAGGGATGTGATAAATAAATATAGTAGATATAATATTTGAAAGGGATAAACTTGAGAAGACTGCCCTCTGTCATATATGTGACTGTATAATTGTTACGCCTTTGAAGAAATATCAGGAAAAGGCATGCATACAACCACAGACACCCATGGTGAGCTGTTTTGTAGTTAATAAGATTCTTGAAATTTGTGATTAGAAACTTTCTAAACTATACTATATGCTATTAGTGTGAAGAAAAAAAATCAAGGGGACGAAAACTGGGATTAATAAAGCTAAAGAATGAACATTTTAATAATATTAATCACATGTTTGTCTTGATGAGTGTCTCTATATTTTTTGCCAGATGTCTCTGGATATTCAAACTGTTAAGTCAGAAGGATATTGAAATTTTAAAGTAAAATAGCTCTTCCACGTTTTTTTCGGACATTTAGCTGGCTTTTGATCAACCATGGGATAAAATGGAATTTTATAAATAAACTTTACTTTTTTTAGAGTTTATCTAAAATCAACAAACAAAATTCCAATGCCAACAAATCGTTTTAGTTCAGCCTGCTTTTGAGAAATTAATTATTCTCACTATCAAATTTTTGTTTAACTGCTATAGATATCGCCAAACTTAATTAGCCATTCTTTCAGGGACTTTTTCTTCCCGGAAGTGAAATGATTAAACCTAGTATATTTGAAGTGTTGAGGCCATTTGAGAATTTTATAATTTAGTCAAACAGCTAAAATAGAACTAACCTAAAGATTTGAAAGTTCATTAGCATATGTGTACAGTCATGTAAATTTTGGTCATTAAATACACATAACTCTACTGAAACATAATGAACTGTTTCAGTCTTTGATATAGTGCATTAACACTTCAATCTGCTTACTAAGTAAGAGTACTTTTTAACTTTTTTCCTCTTGCTAAGATTTGCTTTATCTTTCTTTTCTTCCTTCCCTACCTCCTTTCCTCTTTCCCTCCCTCCTTCCCTCCCTTCCTTTCTTTCTCCCTCTTTCCTACCCTCTCAATTTGCTTTATCTTATAGCACATTCAGAAATGCGTGACACAAAGGTGTCTACATAATGAACATTTGTATACCTAACCCTGAATTTTACCCCATATCTTTAAAATAAAAAAATTTAAAGAGAAAAAAAAAGAAATGCTTGACATATTTGCATATTAGTAAGTGCTAGAACCAAGTTTAAATCAGAGTCAGAACCGAGTTTAAATACTTTATGTTGTCACTTAATTGCTATTGACCTTGGGCAAGTTACTTAATTTTTCTGAGCCTCAATTTCAGGCTTTTCTTGAGGACCAAAGAAAAAATGGGTGTGAGCAAGTAGCACTGTAGGTTTGAATAAAATTTAATTTTTGTAAGAACCAAAAGCTGTTAGAGGGATCATCTAACCCTCTAGTCCGTGAAACTCATTTGTTAAATTTCTCCTCCAGCAACTACTAATTAATATACTTTCTGTCTCCTGGATTTGCTTACTCTGGATATTTCATAGGAATGAAAATCATGCAATATATATGTGTCTTTTGTGACTGACTTTTTTTCACTTAGCATAATGTTTTCAGGGTTCATCAATGTTGTAGCATGAATCAGTACTTAATTTTTTTTTATAAATGGAGAATATTTCATTGTATGGATATACCACATTTTTTTTATCCATTTATCTGTTGATGGGACATTTGGGTTGTTTCCTTGTTTTGACTATTGTGAATAGTGCTGTTATGAATGTTTATGTACAAGTCTTTATTTGAACACCTGTTTTTAATTATTTTGGATATGTACCTAGGAGTACAGTTACTGGATCATATAGCAGTTCCATGTTTAACTTATTGAGGACCTGCCATACGCTTTTCTGCAGTGGCTGCACTATTTAACATACCAGCAATGTGTGAGGGTTTTAGTTTCTCTGCATGCTTGTCACCACTTGTTGTCTTTTTAATTTTAGCCATCCTATACCCAGTAATTTTTTTTTATGAACAAGAATAAAATAGAAAATAATAAAGTATATTGCATATAACCATACATGAATCTTATTTCAAATAGGTACGTATATACTGAGTTGAGAAAGTATTTATATATGTATATATATTTCCTCTTTTTTAAAATTTTAATTTAAATTGAGATGAGGTCTCACTATGTTTCCCAGGCTTGTCTCAAACTCCTAGGCTCAAACAGTCCTGCTTCAGCTTCCCAAAGTGCTGGGCTTATAGGTATGAGCCACCGTGCCCAACTAGGGTGTGTGTGTGTATATGTGTATGTGTGTATATATTGAGTTGGGGTCTTATTCTGGCACCCAGACTGGAGTGCAGTGACACATCACCGCTCATGGAACTCCTGGGCTCAAGTGATCCTTCCTCCTAGCCTTCTGAGTAGCTAGGGCTACAAGTGCATGCCCCTGCACCCAGCTAATTTTTTGATTTTTTTTTTTTTTTGGTAGTGACAAGGTCTCACTATATTGCCCAGGCTGACCTCAAACTCCTGAGCTCAAGTGATGCTTGCCTCAGCCTCCTAAAGTGCTGGGATTACAGGCGTGAGCCACCACAGCCATTATATGTATTTTTAATGGGCTGCCAGCAAAAGTTTGAGAAATACTATTCTAGTCAAACCCTCCATTTTATAGAAAGTCCCAAAGACTTGAGGCGAGTTGTCCAGGGGTATATAATACACCTAATAAGTGATCAAGCCATCGCTAGGACCCAGGTATTCAGACTCCAAATGTAGGGCCTTTTTTCTCTTTCATCAAGTACCTTTCCATTTTGTCCAGAGAAAAGTCATGAAGCTTTTTTACTTGATTTAGTAGTAGTCACTTTAATACAGTTTTCTCTTGTCTTACCACTTTTAGGGGTACAATTTTTGCTCTGCTCTCTCTCAACAATCTTTACTTATAAGCTTGTCTGACATTTGGGTTTTTTTTAATTTTTGTATTATAAAGATATGGGGTACAATTCAGGGCTAAGTATACAAACGTTGATTATGCAGGTACCCTTGTTGGTGAGGTATGCCCCTCCCTCCCCTAGCAGTTTCCCTCAACTGCCAATCTCACCCCCCTCCCCTGACAGTTTCCCACTACTGCCGATCGCTTTCTTATAGTATTATAATTGTTCAAAGTCTGCTTATGAGTGAGAACATATGGTACTCTGTTCTTTGTTTCTGTGATAGATCACTGAGTATGATCGCCTAAATCCATCCAAGTTGCTGCAAAGTCCGTATGAATATTTGTTTTTAATTTGCTAACCCAATTTGTTATTATGTTATTAACTCTCATTCAGGATCTCTCATGAGCTTTTGTCATTTTTAAAAAATTCATTTTGACCCAGTCCACTGAAAACCAAAGTTTAGGGATCTGAATTTTATGTTCTTAAATGTTTTAAATTTTTATTCATTCTTTTATTTGAGTTGGAGTGTTGCTCTGCTGCCCAAGCTCACCACAGCTTTGAATTCCTGGGTTCAGGTGATTCTTCTGCCTCAGCCTCCCGAGTAGCTGGAACTTCAGGTGCACACCACCCACCGGCTAATCATTTTATTTTTTGTAGAGATAAGGTCTTGCTATGTAGCTTATGCTTGTCTCGAACTCCTGGTCTCAAGCAGTCCTCCCGCCTCAGCCCCTCAAAGTGCTGGGATTACAGGCATGAGCCACTGCATCTGGCCTTATGTTCTTAAACTTAAAAAGAGAAAAGAAAGACTACTCCTTATTTAAGCAAAGTTTTCCTGAATGTTCTAATTTTTTTTTTTTTTTTTTTTTTTTTTTTTTTTTGAGTTGGAGTCTCACTCTGTTGCCCAGACTGGAGTGCAGTGGCTGCTCTCGGCCACCGCAGCCTCGACCTGCTGGGCTCCAGCGATCCTTCCGCCTCAGCCTTCCGAGTAGCTGGAATTACAGGCATGCGCTACCACGCCCGGCTGATTTTTTGATTTATTGTAGAGATGAGGTCTCGCTGCCCAGGCGGGTCTCGAACCCGCGGGCTCAGGCAATCCACTCACCTCAGCCTCCCAAAGGCGCGGGATTACAGGCTGAGCTACCGAGCCCGGCTGAATGTTCTAATTTTTATTCAGCAGGTAGATATAGTAGAAACTGATATAATTTCCTCATACTCAATAATATTAAGTTCCTCATCTGAATATCGTATTTTATCTTATAGTTTGGGGAAAAGAAATCTTAAAAGTTGCTTGGAATTGAAATTTTTGAGGATAGGTTAAAATAATCATTATTTGCACCAGGTATATGTCACTAGAAGCTAAATGTTTTCATATGGGATAAATGAGAATGATATGTAAAAACAAAGTTAACTAAGTAGAAATTCCTTAGATAATTTTAATGTTTACCCTTATAGCCAAAAAATTCTTCCACATGGCTGCCTAGAGTTTTACACATTTGAAGATAGAATCTGATAAAGTAAACTCTTGGTGATTGCTTTCTGTAGCCTGTTTTACAGTCTTCATTTCTTTTACATTTTAGACTGCCGGAAAAAGGGTTCAAGAGGATGAATGTATAGACCTGTGTATTTATCTATGTAATTGTGTCCCAGAACCAAATATAAGTGATTTTTTTCCTACTTTGGGCTCAAATATCCTCTCTTAACTTCAATAATCAAGATTTAAGTGTGTTAATTTAAGTGCTGTTGTGGATGATGGGAACTTAAAAACAATTTCTAGCAGTTTCCCTCAATTGCCAATCCCACCCCCCCCTTACAGAAGATCAAGTAAGAGGAAATGGATCAAACTGCAGGGCAAGGAATTTAAAATAGATTTGAGGAACTTTCATGTAGGAAAGTTGTTACACACTGGAATTTATGACCAAAGCCAGATTTGCTGTGCCTGTTTCTACCTTCTCCATGGAGAGGCTCCATCCTGCCTTGTTCTGGGTGCTTCTCTTTAGTGATGACTACTTTGTCTGCTTCCCACCTAGCATTTACAACAGCGTTTCTCACCAGCTTTGTGATTCTCCATTTCTCTCTCTCTCTTTCTCTGTTCCTGGGGTTCTTTCTTTAGAGTCTATTGTCTGTCTGTGCGTGGGGTTGGGGAAGGGAATCTCTTCTCTCTGTGCTGTGTCCTGTTGTGTCTCTGTTTTTTCTGTCTCCATCTTTATTACAGAACAGTGTGCGTGTATTTGACAGAAATGGTTTTGTTGCACCTCAGTGGATTTTTAAAAAATTCCCAGTGGAATTGTATAGAATGTTCCTTAAAGAACTTAGGTGGATTTTTGTAAGAGTAACAGATACAGCCATCAGCGAATGTAACATTTCTTTGTGTAGAAAATTAACTGTTCTTAAATAATATGTATTGTGAAGTGCTTTTAAAGATGTACCATTTAGGAACAAAGGCTTTTTTTTTTTTTTTTGAGTTGGAGTCTCACTCTGTCGCCCAGACTGGAGTGCAGTGGCCGCTTCCGGCCACCGCAGCCTTGACCTGCTGGGCTCCGGCGATCCTTCCGCCTCAGCCTTCCAAGTAGCCGGAATTACAGGCATGCGCTACCACGCCCGGCTAATTTTTTGGTTTATTGTAGAGATGAGGTCTCGCTGCCCAGGCGGGTCTCGAACCCGTGGGCTCAGGCAATCCACTCACAAGGCGCGGGATTACAGGCTTAGCCACCGAGCCCGAACAAAGACTTTTTTAAACCTAGAACTCAATATTCTGACCTTTGATATTAAGAATTTTTGTATGAAACCAAAATATGAAAAACAATGTGTATCAAAACAGTGACCCCTGGCTGGGCACGGTGACTTACACCTGTAATCTCTGTACTTTGAGAGTCCAAGGTGGGAGAATCATTTGAGCCCAGGAGTTCAAGACCACTTTGGGCAACATAGTGAGACCTCGTCTTTACAAAAAATGAAAAAAATTGACTGTGCATGGTGGTGCACACCTATAGTCCTGGCTACTCAGGAGGCTGGGGTGGGAAGATCCCTTGAGCCCCAGAGGTCAAGGCTACAGTGAGCTGGGATCATGCCACTACATTCCAGCCTGGGTGACAGAGTGAGACCCTGTCTCAAAAAAAACCAAAAAACAAAAAGGATTGCTTGAGCCTACGAGTTCAAGACTAGCCTAGGCAACATCGTGAAACCTCATCTCTATAAAAATTTTTTTAAAAAAATTAGCCAGATGTGGTGAGTGCTTGTAGTCCCAGATACTAAGGTAGAAGGATCGCCTGAGCCGAGGAGGTGTGATCATGCCACTGCATTCCAGCCTGGGCAACAGAGTAAGAGTCCTGACACAAAAAACAAAACAAAATAAAAATCAACAATAATCCCTGAGTTTTGTAAAATTTTTTGTAGAGACAGAGTTTCTCTTTGTTGCCCGGGCTGGTCTCAAACTTCAGGGCTCAAGCAATCTCCTGTCTTGGCCTCCCAAAGTGCTGGGATTATAGGCATGAGCCACCGTACCCAGCCAATATTGCCAACAATTATTATTCATTATGACATTACACTTAATTCAAAGAAAAGACCCTTTGTCTGCATTTGTTTATTGGTCAGAGTCTCACTCTGTTGCCCAGGCTGGAGTGCAGTCACATGCTTATGGCCACTGTACCCTCGTTCTGCTGGGCCCAGGTGATCTTTCTGCTTCAGCCTTCCAAGTAGCTAGAACTACAGGTGTACACCACCACACCCAACTAATTTTTTGATTTATTGTAGAAACAAGGTCTTGCTAAGTTGCCCAGGCTGATCTCAAACCCCTGAACTCAGGCAATCCTCTTGCTTCTGCCTCCCAAAGAGCTGGGATTATGGTGTGAGCCATCGTGCCTAGCTGTCAGAATTTATTAATAAAGAATTGAGTAAAGATAGCAGACTCATTTCGTTTATCATAATCAGCATTTTAAAACTAATGTCATAGGTATTTATTACTTTCTTTGCAACCCAGAAACTTAACTGGACAGAGAGGCAGCATCATTTTTAATGTCCTTTAGACTGAAAACATTTGTAAATACATACTAATTTCATCAGGGGCTTTGTCATTTGGTATTTCAGGTTTTCTCTGAAGTATTTATTTGTTTCAGCTACATTTGGTTTAGTTCATATCTTCTTGTTCAGCTACATATATTTAATGAAGTTTTGAAAACTCTCTTGTATATGGTAGCTTAATCTGTTCTGCTTGTTCATTAAGCATTTTTAATAGAAACATTTGAGCCTGAATGATGAGGGTATTAGCAGCTTTTCTTCCTAAGAAAGCTGCTTGGAAACTTTCCCAGCTAAATTGGTCATGAAAGCAGCTATGGAATTTATCCTAAAATTTTCCTTTACATCATAGTTAACATTTTTTCAGTACTACTTGATTACCCAGGCTACTGCAAGACTATCAAAGATAACTTTACATTTCTCAGAAAGTTACACAGCCTCTGTGTTCATAGAAATTACAATTTTGGTTTCTTTTACTGAACTTCCTCAGTGTATACTACCTAGTATACTATTGTGATGTTAGAGAAGAGATAAAATACTTTGAGAAAGTATGTAAAGAGAAGACACTTAGTTAAAGTATCAGAAGTAAAGCACAAGAGTATTATAAAAGTAACATTTAAAGGAAGAATTAAATACACAGGTATATGTATTAAGTGTGTGAGCATGCACAATTAACTAGAAGCGATTCCTCCTAAGGATACACAGTAATATACCTAGAATGTGTAAGCTGATACTAGTCAGGTGTACATTATATGTTGCTATATTGGGCAAAATGACACCTCATGACAGCTTTTCTAAAACAGTTACATATATTACTATCAAACCCTGGAATCTGCCAAAAAAGTTTCTTTGTTTTTTTTTCTTTGATGTGGCAGTAAAAACACTTAGAAGTTGAAGAAATGGATTCTCATTCCGGTGTCATTTTTATATGTGACTTTAGGTAAATCACTTATTCATTCTCCACTTTTCTCCATCTGTAGAGATTTGATCTGACTTATGAATGTCTCAAGTTTTTTATTTTTTGAGGAAAGATTATCAAAGTTTTCCTGAGGATTATTATTATTATTATTTTAATGGGAGACTTACTCTGTCACCCAGGCTGGAGTGCAGTGGCACGCTCAGAGCAGTCTCAGCCTACTGGGCTCAGAAGATCCTTTTGCCTCAGCTTTCCAAGTAGCTAGGACTACAGGAGCATGCCACCATGCCTGGCTAATTTTTATTTATTTAATTTATTGTAGAGATGCGGTCTCACCAAGTTGCCAAGGCTAGTTTTGAACTCCTGGTCTCAGGTAGTCCTCTTGCCTCTGCCTCCCAGATCAAACCACGCCTGGCTTTCCTGAGGATTAAATAAAATAATGCATATAAAATATAATACTGTTCTATAACATACTATTGTGTAAAGTCAATGACTAATATGTAATTCTGCCAAATATCATTTTTAATAACAATTGGTGATATCTAATTATAAAAGCTGAGCTTAAGTTCAGTGTTGATTAATGTAATCAGTCTGGAAACCACTCCTGAGGAAAGATAATTTCAGTTAACAGTTTTTACTAATTAAAGAACAAAAAGAAGAGTAGGACTTCACAGAGGTGAGTGAAGTTGTAAAGGGTGATGCTGACTTGGAACAAGTTTAAATTGGTCTTAATGTTGACCTAAAAACTTGAACCTTAACCCAGTTTACATCTGTTGATGTTTCTGGGATTGCTGCCATGGTTCTTAGGTTCTCCTGCTACTTATTCAGTCTTTGAATGTAGATAGGTGCTAGGTCTCAGCCCCTTGGGATTTGGTTGTATTCTTCTTCATTGTCTTCCTATTCCTATGGATCTTATCTAGGTGCCTGGCCTCCTGAATGAAAGACTTTTCTAGTTTGGCACTAAGGTTTTTTTCCTCTAAATTTTAAACTGTCTTAGACCTGGTCTTTATAGTTTATAACTCCTCATGTGAGCACATTGATCAGATTTCATCTTTCTCTGAAACCATTGTTTCTTATCTCAGTCAGGTTCTGTCAGCACAAGAAGCCTACTTATTTCTTAGAACCTTAAAGCTACCATTTCTTTTGGACTAACAAAATTTTCTATTTCCTGAGCTGTATCTCAACTCTTGGTTTTTTTTTTTTTGAGTCAGAGTCTCTGTCACTTGGCTGGAATGCACTGGCATGCTCACGGCCACCACAGCCTCGACCTGCTGGGCTCAGGTGATCCTTCTGCCTTAACCTTCCAAGTAGCGGAACTATAGGCATGCGCCACCACACCCAGCTGATTTTTCTTGATTTATTGTAGAGACAAGGTCTCACCAAGTTGCCCAGGCTGGTCTCGAACCCGTGGGCTCAGGCAGTCCTCTCGGCTCCACCTCACAAAGTGCTGGGATTGCAGGTATGAGCCACTCATCTTCTGAAATAAGGTTATTGATCTCAATTTTGTTTCTCAGTAAGCCATAGTGGTTTAGGTTTCTCTAGTTTTGCTAGCATATGACTACAGCTTCTAATTTATATTTAAATAATTTTAATATTTTAAATATTAAAAAAGCAAGAAGTGGGCAACAGAAGGAAACAGTTACCAGGGAGAAAATCTAATAACTATAAAAAGCAGTTATAAGAACTCATTATGGTAATCAATATTATAGGAAAAAATAGGTATGAATACTTAATATAGTCCCAAGTATACCATATCTTAAAATATTACAAAAACTCATGTTAATAATGCCCTAAGTCAGTAATTCTGAGCCAGAAGGGTGAATTATAGTCAGCTTTAAAATGTTGTCATTAGGCCGAGCTTGATGACTCAGTCTGTAATCCCAGCACTTTGGGAGGCCAAGGCAAGTGGATTGCCTGAACCCACAGGTTTGAGGCCCATCCGGGCAACTTGGTAAGACCTCGTCTCCACAATAAACCAAAAATTAGCCAGGCGTGATAGCGCGCACCTGTAGTTCCAGCTACTTGGAAGCCTGAGGAGGTAGGATCGCCGGAGCCCAGCAGGTCGAGACTGCAGTGGCCGGGAGTGTGCCACTGCACTGCAGTCTGGGTGACAGTGAGACTCCAACTCAAAAAAAAAAAAAAAAAGTAAAAAAATGTTATCATTAAAGATGACATTGGAGATTCTGATTGTGATTAATGTAGAACTCTGGACATAGTATGTCTTAAATTATTTGTTATTTTTCATAAATATTTTTGATTAAAAGCCCTTGTGCTGATACAGCAAGAAAGCATAAAATATTCAGTATGAACTGCTTATGACTATAGGAATATTTTATGTCATCAAAAATAGTCTAGTAGAAAAATGGGCAAAAGATAAACAGAAAATGGATGAAAGAAGAAATACAAATGGCTACAGCCTATAAAAATATGTCCAACTTTACCAGCTCACCAAAAATTAAGAGATTGATAACCCTTAATTTGGTCTGTGTTTGTGAAAACAGGCACTTTACACTGATTGCTGGTAAGGGTTTGAATCTGGAAGGCAGTTCGGTAGTATGTATCAAAGTTTTAAGTGTTTTTGTTATCTGATCAGTAATTTTATCCTTAGAATTTATTCTAAGAAATAATTGGAAAGTAGATTGCAAAACAGCATTTACAGTGTCATCTATATGATTAGATGAACATTTTAAAAGTTTGAAAGCCTGAATAGTATAATGAAATAATACTAGTAGTTATATCTGAAAGGTAGAACTACAGGTAATTTTTAAAAATAATATCGGTATTTTAGTGTCCTTGTGGGTGGCTTTGGTACACAGGAGAGATTATGCAGAAACTCCTTGGCCTTAAATTTAAATTTCCTTGGACCAGAAGAGACTCATGAGGTAGACACTTATCTCTGGGCTCACTGAGATCGCGTACTGATTTCAGTCAGCTGTGAGATGTGACGCTCCTGATTTTTCTTATTGCCCAAACAGCAAGGCTGAGACCCTTGTAACAATTACTGAAATTTGTAGCGGGACTTTAATTATCCACTCAGGGAAGTCTAGTCTGCATAAGATTGTAGCCAATTACCTAAACTGCTTTGTTGGTTTTGTAATTTTTCTTAAAAGATGTTTAAATGGTTTTCTGTTTTGCTCTTAAGATACTTTCAGGCTGTTGAATTCTTTATTCTCTTAGAGAATTCTTTACACTCTTAGGAAATTCTGTGGTAATCTCATTATATATGATGGAATCTGACATTTCATAGTCTTCCTGTCTATCTTGTAGAAATTACATTAGCATATAGTTCAACTCTAGCAATCCCTAGCTCTGGGTTACAGCTTCTTAGGTCATTCTAATGACAGTTTCGACTTTCTGATGTGTTCAGTTTTGCTGCATTTTTAACTACTGGTGTATATATACACAAACACACACACACACAGAACCTATATACAGTAAATATATACTACATATATACAGTATATATCTTTTATATATTTATATATATGTATATATATGGACCATATATACATATGTACCTACAGTTGGCCCTCCATGTGTGGGTTCCACATCCATGGATTAAATGAACCTCAGATTGAAAATATTTGGGGGAAAAATTATATTGAACCAGGAAAGCCTTTTTTTCTTGTCATTTTTCCCCAAATGCAATAACTATTTACATTGTATTAGGTATTATACATAATCTAGAGATGATTTAACCTATACTCAGCTGAAGGATATATATAGCTTATATGCAAATACAATGCCATTTTTCATCGGGGACTTGAGCACCTGTGGATTTTGGCATTTGAGTGAGGTTCCAGAACCAACAAATCTCCCACAGATACCAAGAGACAACTACATATAAAATAAAGAAGACTAGCCGGGCTCAGTGGCTCAACCTGTAATCCCGCGCCTTTGGGAGGCTGAGGTGAGTGGATTGCCTGAGCCTGCGGGTTCGAGACCCGCCTGGGCAGTGAGACCTCATCTCTACAAAGAATCAAAAAATCAGCCGGGCGTGGTAGCGCATGCCTGTAATTCCGGCTACTTGGTAGACTAAGGCGGAAGGATCGCCAGAGCCCAGCAGGTCGAGGCTGCGGTGGCCGGGAGCGGCCACTGCACTCCAGTCTGGGCGACAGAGTGAGACTC
Source organism: Cephalopachus bancanus (assembly GCA_027257055.1). NCBI lineage: Eukaryota > Metazoa > Chordata > Mammalia > Primates > Tarsiidae > Cephalopachus > Cephalopachus bancanus. Next base: position 3,103,021 of record JAPVLO010000104.1, read on the forward strand.
CAACTCAAAAAAAAAAAAATAAATAAATAAATAAATAAAATAAAGAGGACTAAATATATATATATAATTATAAAAGAGGACAAAAGCTGTTTTGTTTTTTGGGGTTTTTTTTTTATTTTTTGAATTGGAGTCTCACTCTTTGTCACCCAGGCTGGAAAGCAGTGGCACGCTCATGGCTACCACAGCCTCAACCTGCTGGGCTCAGGAGATCCTTCTGCCTCAGCCTTCCAAGCAACTGGAACTACAAACTCACGCCACCTCTAAAGCTGTTTTGATTTGGGAGGGAAGATATGGAACTTCAAGAATCAATGAAAAAACTATTAGAATCGATTTAAAAATTTACTATTTAAAGAGTAGGATACAAGACAAACATATATGAATCAATAGCTTTTCTGAAGTCCTTAATATTAGAAGAAAACTAACAAAAAGAATTAGGGAGTTTTTTTTCCCATGTGATTGCATAAGGCAGATGGTGTCTGCTCTAAGTTTTTCCCAGACTCATTTACAGCCTTCATTTTAGTAAAAATCTCAATAGAACTTTTCTTTCTGGAAGAATGGGAAAAAAGGAATGGGAGGTAACTTGACAAAAGTGACTTATAACTAATTTTGAATAGTCAAAAAATTTTTAAATAGTGATCAGCTACTTGGCATATCAATATGAACAAAGACTATAATGCTACTATATTAACACATTGTAGTTCAGATAGACCAATGTAATAAAAACAGACCTTGATATATGTACGAATTTGGAGCCATCATAAATCCATGGAAAAGGAAATATTATTTAATAAATGATACTAAAATAATTAGTTAACCATCTGGAAGAAAAAGTTAAGATTTCTCCTCAAAACTTTGCTAAAATAAATTCTAGATGGATCAGGTGGCTAAAATGAAATAGAAGCCACAAGAAGAAATCTAGATAATTATTTAACTACCTTTAAAAAGGAGTTTATAAGCGTAGAAACAGTGAAAGAAATCACACAGGAAAAGGGGCTCATTCTTAACACTTAAAAATTTACAGCTTCTGGCCAGGCTCGGTGGCTCAGTATGTAATCCCAGCACTTTGGGAGGCCAAGGCGAGTGAATTGCCTGAGTCTGCGGGTTCGAGACCCACCCGGGCAACTTGGCGAGACCTCATCTCTACAATAAATCAAAAAATCAGCCAGGTGTGGTAGCGCGTGCCTGTAATTCCGGCTACTCGGAAGGCGGAGGCTGCAGGATCGCTGAAGCCCAGCAGGTCGAGGTTGCGGTGGCTGGGAGCGGCCACTGCACTCCGGTCTGGGCAACAGAGTGAGACTCCAACTCAAAATAAAAAAGAAAAAGAAAGAAAATGATAATATCAGTTATTGGTAAAAATATTGCTAATGAGATGTAAATTAGTAAAACTTCCCTAGAAAGCTGTTTGACTTTTAAGGTGTCAGAATTTTATTTACATTTTTTATATTTATTTATTTCTGTATTCTTTCCCTCATTTATTTTTATAGGGAGGAAGTATTAGTTTTATAAATTAAAACACCTTTTTAAAAAGTAAGTTTTTCTATTACATAATTTTTAAAGAGTATTACTTAAAAATCAGTAAAATGACAATGATTAACACTCAAAAATATATGCAGGTTTTGTTTTTTCCTGAAAACTTAGATTATTGCTGATTCAAGAAATTTTCCCTTAAAACACATGTTGAATTAATACCCAATTAATTTTTTTATACTTTTTTCTTCTTTTACTAGAAGTAGAAGACTTGTTTTCTTCACTTAAGCATATCCAACATACTTTGGTAGATTCTCAGAGCCAGGAGGATATTTCACTGCTTTTACAACTTGTTCAAAATAAAGATTTCCAGAATGCATTTAAGATACACAATGCTGTCACCGTACACATGAACAAGGCCAGCCCTCCGTTTCCTCTTATCCCCAACGCACAAGATCTTGCTCAAGAGGTATGTACTCTGAACATCTTGCTGACAAGGTAATTATTAGTGATAGTAAGGCAGTGAGTGCTGTTGGAAAATACTAATGTGGCTATAGGTTTTTTTTAATTAATTACTGTTAATCATGTGTTGATAATTTATTGTAATGGAAAAATTTGCAACATTTATTTTACCATGAAAAGCATATATTTACTTCAGAGTCATAGCTCTATTTCATGAAGAGAGCTAGTTTTTGATATAAAATTGTAAATTTGAATTGTAACAGAAAGATTTTAATTACTAGAGGGCAAAATTTTTTTAGTGCTTTTAGTATAGTTTTATGAATTTTAAGCTTTATACATTAAAACTGAGATAAATGAATATATGAGATAAGATTATCAGACAATATTGAGATAATAATGAGATAAAGTTGTAACTGATAGTCAGGTATTATAAATATATAACTCCTAAGATTTATTATTTCCAGGTATTTTGAAATTTTTCCCTGTAAAAACTACAGGTGTTTTAAGTTATTAAGTTTTAATGTACTGTGAAAATTTCTTCTGTTTACAGGTACTGTGAGAGTTTCTTCTGTTTTAATGTACTGTGAGAGTTTCTTCTGAAGTTTCAGTCAGTTTCAAAGTGCTCTCCATTTGATGCAGTACACCTATCAAATTGCTTTTTGTATGCTCAAAACAGTTTTTGAACTTGTGAATTTTGATGCCTTTTTAATATTTCTGCCATTTTTTATTTCACCTCTTCCACATTATTTATTATGCTAGCTTTTAAATTCTGGTTTCTGATGCTAAATTGATGCCCATTGTTTAATGTGTTCTGCAAACATCTTTTAAATTAAAGATTTAAAAAGGGAATAATCAAATTCCTGTTTGGGGGAAATGGACAGTCTGTCATTATTATGCAGTTTTTAGTTATTTTGATATTATAAAAGCTAATAATTCTGGAAGCCCGTCAACTGAATATATTTCATTGAGTTCAAACATTAGACAGAAAATGGGCTATTGGGGGTTGGGGTAAGACTTCCAGAGCTACAGACCTATAAAAATGGTTAGGAGGTACTTCACAAATTAGCAGAGAATGGTTCCAAAGAGAGATACTTTCCCCATTGAGATGCGAGAGATGGCAAAGAACCTGCATGCAAGAGCGACTGAGAAAAGTCTAGTGCTGCTTGGGACCTAGGAGAATGTGACCTAAGGACCTGTCCAAGAGAGGAAACTTTCCATCCACCAGAGTTGAAAAGTGCTGGTTCCTTGAGCTTATTGTTTATTATTGAAATTAATTATGTAAGATTTTTATTTTAAAATGATCTTTGGAGTTTTAAATAAAAAATTGTCACTTGGCAGGATTTTTTAATTTAAAATATTTCGCTTATGATAGCTTAAATGGTTTTCTGAAATTTCTGAAAATTACTTTCTTACAGAGATTGAAATAACCAACATTACTCTGATCTGATTATACTATTCACATATATCGTATAACTTTTATAGTATGGGATTGAGAAGAATACACAGTAATAGTAATCAGTCCCTTCCTTATCTTTAGGAGGAAGGTCTGTCTGGCTAGCTACTGGACCTTTGTTTTGCTGAATAGAACAGTGGGTGAAGAGAATGAGAGAAACAAAAGAGATCAAAATTGCTCCAGTCAAGAAAAGCTGACACAGATAATGGAAGGGTGGAAAGAAGAGAAAAAAGAGGCAAAATGACTTAAGTTTTGGGAGTTGAGAAAGGCAAAGAACTAGAAGTGGCTTAAAGAGTAAAATGCCTTGGGAGAAAGAGGTGGTTAAAAAGGACTTTAAAAAAATTTTTTTAATAGTTTAAGGGTAACAGGCATATTCAGAATAGTTCACAATTTTAAAAGTACCATATAGAGGAGATTTTCTGAAAGTTTGATTGCATATCCTTACAATTTTGAATCAAATGTGTTCAGTTTTATAAGATGAGTAAATAAGGCCATTGAAGTAACTGGGATGGCTAGCGTCATCACGTACGTCTATAGGGTCTGTCTGGGGTTTGGAAGAGGTGGCTATTGTCTGCTAAGGGCCATGAAAGAGGTTTGAGCGTGACACATGCTTCTACAGGTGTACAAAAGTGTCAAAATACAGTTGTCTTTCATATAAATGGAATAAGACAATATGTAGTCTTTTGTGTCAGACTTCTTTTGCTTAGCATAGTGTTTTTGAGATTCATCCATGTTTGTATATCAATAGTTTGTAAATTGCTGAGTAGTATTCCATTTTATGAATATTCCGCAGTTTAACTACTCACCTATTGATGTATACCTATTGATGTATACTCACCTATTGGGTTTTTCCTGTTTATTATTCTAGCAAGTATGTTTTACTTTGTTTTATATCTTGTTTATATCTTGTTATATATCTTGTTATATATATATATATATATCTTGTTATATATCTTGTTTTACTTTGCATTTCCATAATGACTAATGATGTTGGCCATTTTTTCATATGTTTATTAGCCGCTTTCCTATTTTTTGTGAAATATCTGGTGAGATTGTTAAGTTTTCTTGAATTGTAACAGTTTATAATACGAAGGGGGACCCCAAAAACCCCCTCATATTATAAACTTATTTATTTAGAAAAAATTGTGTTCTTACTTGTTTACATTTCAGTCAAGTTCTAAGTGCTCTTCGTTTGATGCAGTACACCTATTGAGTCGCTTTTTCTGTGCTCAAAACAGTTTTTGAACTCATGAATTTTAATGCCTTTTAATGCTTATACCATTTTTTTTTTCACCTCTTCCACATCAGCAAAACATTTCCCTTGAGGACTTTTTCTTCCAGGAAAACAAAAAAAGTTGCTCTGGGTGAGATCTGGTGAATAGGGAGGGTGAGGCATAGGGGTCATGCCGCTTTTGGTCTGAAACTGCTGAACACTCGGCATGTTTAGGCAGAGGTGCTCATAAATCACCCATTATGAAATGGGCAAACGCATGGAAAGAATCTTAAAAAAAAAAAACAGTGAAGCAGAACACAGCCTCTCACAACAACACTAACTGGTACACTGATGCTGATGGGTTCTTAGAACACTTACCTAGCAGGGGAAGCCTGTACTACAAGGGGCCCACCGTCCAAAAAATAATTCTAGTTTTTGAGGGATCCCCCATTGTATATTCTGGTTATAAATCCTTTGTCAGATACATATCTCAAGGGGAATATTGTGGTAATAACAAGTATAAAAATGCAGGAAGTATGTATACCAAATGATCATTCCTAGGTGTAGTAAAAATCCTTTTATTTTCTTCTTTTTGATTATCTTTTTTCTAATTTTTCGCATTTAAAAGATACCACTTCTAGAATTTAAAATTTAGTTCAAAAATGAAAAAGAATTTTGCCTCTAAAGGCAATGGGCAAAAGCAATATAGCTAGAGAAAAGTTCAAGGTCAGGAAGAGGATATTTTTAAAGATAAGAGATTAGAGCATTTTTATAGGCTAGTGGGAAGGAGATGGTCTGATACAAAATTAGCCTTTTAATTCCTTAGGTCTTTGTAGAAGTAGTTGATCATGTATGTTGATACCAGTATAAGGAACTTTGGGGTTAGTAAGGCAAGGGAGCCAAGTGCTTACAGGAGTTCTAAATTATTTTTTTTTCCCCTCCCCGTGTGCCCCCTGCGCCAGTTCTAAATTTTTTTAGAAGGGAATATTTCAGGACAGGTGTGGTGACTCACACCTGTAATCTCAGCACTTCAGGAGGCCAAGGCGGGAGGATTGCTTGAGCCTAGGATTTCTTTTTCTTTTTCTTTTCTTTTAGCAGTTTTTAAATAAAGTTTAATAGAGAAAGAAGGGAGAAAAGAAAGGGTGACATGCCAGAGCTGGCATGGGCAAAAGAAACCGCCAAGCCTAGGATTTCCAGACCAGCCTAGGCAATATAGTGAGATGTCATCTCTACAAAAAAAAAGTAATCAGCTGGGTGAAGTGGTACACGCCTATAGTCCTGGCTACTTGGAACGCTGAGGCAGAAAGATTGCCTGAATCCAGGATTTTGAAGCTCCAGTGAGATGTGGTCATACTACTGCACTCCAGTCTGAGTGACAGAGTAAGACCCTGACTCAAAAACTATATATAAAAATCAAAGAAAATTTCAGAGATGTTTAGGAACTAACTTAAAAGTGGAAACAGGAAAAAATGTCTAATATAGAAAATTGTTATTGAGTTGACTCAGTACATTTATCTATCTGTCTATTTTTTTTTAAGTCATGTTCTCTGTCAGAGGTATTGACAATGAGAGCAGTAACTTTGGGGGAAAAGTAGTCTGCAGAAGAAAAGTTGCACCTTTAAGTATTTACTTATTTTTAGTTTTCGTTTTTTTGAGTCAGAGTCTCACTCTGTTGCCCGGGCTAGAGCCCAATGGCATGCTCACATCCACCACAGCCTTGACCTGCTGGGCGCAGGTGATCCTTCTGCCTCAGCCTTCCACGTAGCTGGAACCACAGGCATGCCCTACCATGCCCTGCTGTATTTTATTTATTTATTTATTTATTTATTTATTTATTTATTTATTTATTTATTTATTTTATTGCAGAGACAAGGTCTTGCCACGTTGCCCAATATGGTCTCCAACCCGTGGGCTCAGGCAATCCTCTCGCCTCTGCCTCCCAAAGTGCTGGGATTATAAGCATGAACCAACGTGACCTGCTTGAATATTTATAGCAAAAGAGAAAAAATTGGAAATAAATGAACTGATCATATATGCATGTAGTTACAAACTGAAAAGGGAAATAAACTAAAGTAGAAGAAAAGGATTAACTTATTTAAATAGAAAAAAACATTTGATAACATTAGAAGTTGGTTCTTTGGAAAGAACAAAAAAATAGACAAACCTAGGTTCAATGAAGGAAAAATTTAATAGCTTTAGGAAAGAAAAAAACGTGAATGCAGAGCAGAGAGAGATTGAGATTCTCTCAATCAGTCTTTAAGGAACCCTAGGGTAGTAGGTGTTATTCTACAGATAAGGAAACTAGGTAAGAGGTGAAGAAATTCATATCCAGAGGCAGTTAATCCTAGGAAGGCAGAGATTGCTTAACTTTGTGAAATCTTACATAATCTACCATATTATGGAGATTGTTCTATTCTCAGGCAAATTCGTCTTGTTAGACTATAACTCTTTAAGTTGTCCTCTCTGATTTTAAATGTAGCTGCTAAACATAGGATTTTAAAACTATAAAATAGCAAGGTAAGTGTTAGAACTTTTTTTCTTTTCTTATGTAATTATTATTGGTGTATTTTATAGTGTGTTGGGAGAAACTTTCAAGTTAGAAGTAGTTTTGTTCATAGGCATAAATACCAAAATCTTATCTAGTATTTTTTTAAAGAAATGCTGTTATCCATGATAACAAGATTGAAAACTCTTATAATTCTTTTTAATGTTTTTTTCTTACAAATAATTTTTTATTATTTTAGCTTGTTCTTTAAAAAAATGCTACCCTGCATACAGGTGCTACTGATATTTCCTATAACTTAAGAAGAATAATCTTTCTTTTTCTTTCTTAGGTACAAACTGTCTTGAAGCCAGTTCATCATAAGGAAGGACAAGAATTAACTGCTTTGCTGAATGCTCCACATATTCAGGTAGAAAATGGACAGAGCATTATATATGTGGTTTTTCCAGCATTTTTAATTTTTTTACAATACTTGGAAGTCCAAACTCATACTTTTTTTTTCTTTTTAAATAAAAAATCTCCCAGGGCTGGAAGAGACCTCAAACATTATCTAATCTGTTTTGATGTTTACAGTCCCCTCTGCAAAATAATTATTGTTGGATTATATATTTTCATATTTTAAAATAATCAAATTGTTTTTCAAACAATTTCTTTTTCTTTAAAAATTGGACAAAAATGTCTCCTTATTTTGATTTTGTGTGTGTGTGTGTGTGTGTGTGTGTGTGTGTGTGTGTGTGTGTATTTATATATGTATGTGTGTGTGTTTGAGTCAGAGTCTCACCCTGTTGCCCAGGCTGGAGTGTAGTGGCACACTCGTGGCCACCACAGCCTTAACCTGTTGGATTCATACAATTCTTCTGCCCTAGTCTTCCAGGTAGCAGGAACCATAGGCATGTGCCACCACACCCAGCTAATTTTTTTATTTATTATAGAGACAAGATCTCTTCAAGTTGCCCAGGCTGGTCTCAAATCCCTGGACTCAGGCAGTCCTCTTGCCTCAGTCTCTCAAAGGGCTGGGATTGCAGGCTTGAGCCACTGAGCTCTGCTGGTTATTTTTCATAAATTTTAATTATCTAAGATGTTTAACCCTTTAAATTGATTTTGTTTTTATGTAGTTTAATAAACTTTTTAGACCATTTCAGAGTATTCCCTTGTATACTTAACACATCTTTAATTATTGTTATCTCTAATTACTTATAGTACTTTTAAAATTTTAATAGTCAGAATACTATGTATATGATGAAGTTAAAAATCACTGTACAGCAATAAATCATGCTGTTACTTAAAATGCTATGGATTTCTTTGAAACAGGCACTTTTACTGGCCCATGATAAGGTTGCTGAACAGGAAATGCAACTAGAGCCAGTTGCTGATGAGAGAATTTATGAAAGCATTGGCCAGTATGGAGGGGAAACTGTAAAAATAGTTCGTATAGAAAAGGCTCGTGATATTCCATTGGTAAGTGTCCCATATCTCTGATCTAAGATTCTTTCTACTGAGAGATCTTGTGTATGACAGATAGTTGAAGACCTTGCTACATTTCTGGGGTTTTTTTTTTCTCTTTTGAAGTTAATTTGTTGGAGTTTTTCTGTGCTCTTGCTCATATCCCTTATTCAGTTGAGAAATATTTATTATATTTTCTCACTCATAATTTGATGAAAATAATAGCTTGGTGAAAGATTTGAGCAACAAAGAAGGGATAAGTCATTTACTCCATTATTCTCCTAGCTTACCTTTTAGAATAATTAGTAGAAATTCTGATCAGCTGGTTATGGTGATTCACAGGTATAATTCCAGTATTTTGGGAGATTGAGGCGGGAGATTACTTGAGGCCAGGAGCTTGAGACTAGCCTGGACAACATAGGAAGACCTTTTCTCTACAAAAAATAAAAACACAAAAAGTAGTCCTTTTTTTTTTTGAGCCAGGGTCTCCCTCTGTTGCCCAGGCTAGACTACGGAGGTATGGTCCTGCTTCGCTGCAACCTCAATCTCCTGGACTTAGGTGAGCCTCCCATCTCAGCCTCCCAAGTAGCTGAGACTATAAGTGTGTACCACAATGCCTGGCTTTTTAAAACAATGAGAGAGAAGTTTTCATTGTGTTGCCCAGGCTGGTCTTGAACCCTTGGGGTCAGTTGAGCCTCCTGCCTCAGCCTCCCTTTATGCTGTGATCATAGACATGAGCCACAACACTCAGTCTTAAAAAAAAGAAATTCTAATATTTTATAATATATATATAGACATACTATTGCTTATATATGTCAGATATTCTTAAAAATATACTTTTTTAGTATTTTATATTTTAGTAATACACTAAACCTTATAAAATGCTATGTGTATTAGTATGGGTAACACTTTTAGTAATAGAATAATTTGCAAAGTTGTGGAATGTAGCATTCCTTTTTTATTTTTTATTTTATTTATTATAAAGTTGTGTGATACAAGTGAGTGTTAACTACATAAGTAGACTGCATGCAGGTGAAATTTGGGCTTCTAACTGGCCCTTATTCTCTGTTTTTGTTGTTGTTTTGTTTTGTTTTTGAGTTGAGATCTCACTCTGTCACCCAGGCTAGGAGTGCAGTGGCATGATCATGGCTTATTGCATCCTTGACCTCCTAGGCCAAAGGTGATCCTTCTGCCTCAGCCTCCTGAGTGGCTGGAACTACAGGCATGTGCCACCTCACCTGGCTAATTTTTTAATTTTTTTGTAGAGAGGAGTTTTTACTGTGTTGCTCAGGCTGGTCACATTTCTTTCTTTCTTTCTTTTTGAATTGGGGTCTCACTCTGTCACCTAGGCTGGAGTACAATGGCATGCTTACAGCCACCAAAGCCTCTACCTGCTGGGCTCAAGAGAGCCTTCCATCTCAGCCTTCCGAGTAGCTGGAACTACAGGCACATGCCACCATGCCCAACTAATTTTTTGATTTATTGTAGAGACGAGGTCTTACCAAGTTCCTCAGGCTGGTCTCGAAGCCCTGGACTCAGGCAGTCTTCTTGCCTTAGCCTCCGAAAGTGCTGGGATTACAGACTTGAGCCCCTGCGCCTGGCCTGGTCACGTATCTTAATGTTAATATTCGTTTTGCAGTTTTTATATGTAAAGCTTTTTTCAGTCTCTTTCTTAGTCTACTACCATTGCCTTAAGTTTCTTTACTTTATTATCAAATAAATATTTTTGAATCCTGGTGTCTCAAATTGTGCCTTGAATAGTATGGTGCATGGAATAAGGGATGTATTTTGTAGGGAGTTTATGTAACAACTCTTCCAACCCCCCACCAAGCAAATAGAAATCACGAAAGTCATGACAAAATTTTAAAATAAAAGTTCCAGAGAAACATGTTACAAACTCAGTCTACTTTCAGGCTTTATTCTGTCTTGTATTTCTGGTTTTTGAACATAAGTTTTTTCAGTTATACTTCCAATTTGTATAATAAATATTAATGTTTAATACATTTTATTATTAAGTGGATTCAGCTACAATATTGACATTTATATAACCAATAGATTGGTATTTAATCATCATATTTAAATTTAAGAGAGACTTTTATAGTTATAAGTCATGCTCACTAATCACACTTAAATGTGTAGTGTAACCATTTGAGTAGTATCCAGCATATGGAAAATAGTTTGATTATAGGAATAAAGTGGTTTCTGAAGCAGAAAATCTGAGGGAAATGATAAGCTCGCAAATCTAATTACAAATATTATTCTATCTAAGTAAATTTTTCCTCAAGATACCTGAGACTTAGTATTGTTGAATAGAAAAAAAAAATAGAATGTATAATCAAAAAATTGCATTTTTATATTTAAATTAGATGTTTTTTTTTAAGGGTGCTACAGTTCGTAATGAGATGGATTCTGTCATCATTAGCCGAATAGTAAAAGGAGGTGCTGCCGAAAAAAGTGGTTTATTACATGAAGGAGATGAAGTTCTGGAGATTAATGGCATTGAAATTCGGGGGAAAGATGTCAATGAGGTTTTTGACTTGTTGGTAAGTTGACAGGTATAATTGATAGCTTTTAAATATTTAAATAAAACAAATATTTAAATAAATTTAAATATTTAAAAGCTATCAATTATTAGACTATAGAATGAAATAGTTTTAAAACTTTTAAAAATAACTATTAAGAATGCTAGACAGTTTCTATCCTATTTTCCCCATGATATGAGTGTTCTACAGTATTTCTTTGGGGCAGGTACCACTGATTTTTTTTGTTTTGTTTTACTTTCTACTTTATTGCTGTCTGGTATATTTTACTTCTTCTGATATCAGTAGTAATTTAACTCATTAATTCATTCAGTAAATATTTATTGAGTGCTGACTATATGCTAGCCACTGGGAAAACAGTACAAGACAAAGTCCAGGTCCTTATGGTTTTCATGTTCATTTTATTTTCTTATTATCTGCAATTGATCGTTTTCCTGATAATAGATATTAATAGCAGTGCTATAGGCCTGCATATGTACTGTAATAGCCACTAGCTTCATGTAGCTGTTTCTACTTAAGTTACATTTAAAACTCAGTTTCTCATTCACACGTTGCATTTCAAGTGCTAAAGAGCAATATGTAACCAATGGCTACTATATTAAGAATAGATATAGCACATTTTCATCATTGCAGAAAGTTCTATTGAATAATGCTAGTGTAATCAGGAAGTCATTCATAGATATCTTTTGAAGGCACCTTATGATCACTTCGTACACACCCACAGCCCAGATTTATATGTTTACCTAGCATTGATTGTTACAGTAGAATCTCTACTATCTGCTAATATCTGTTGTTAAATCTAGAACATCTTCACATCCTTATTTTCATCCAACTACCTTCATTGCTTTGGTAGAGCAAAGTGCCACTGGTCATCATTTTCAGTCCTTGTATAATTGACTGCTGAGCACTGTTCCCATGTTGTATCAGTACCAGAAGTTGTGATGGTTACTGTCTAGGCTGGAAGTATCTGAACAAAGCAATTAGTAGTGTACTGGGAAATCATAGTGAACCTAGCAGTAAGACTCAATAATTAAAAAATAGGATGAGTGCATCTGGAAATTGAGAATGTTTGCATTGCTTTTCTAGTTCCAATCATAGTTACTTTTGCAAATTCTACTGCATTAAAATTGATGTGTCTCAGAATAGAAAACCTGTCATTGTTATAGCACTGTGGCATCTCTCAACCCTTCGCTATGGAATCTTCCTAAACTTAGTCTGAATGAAAGGCAAAAACCCAAGACTTATGGGCTAACTTCGTCCCCACTGGGCCAGAATTGCAGAATGCCATGTTCTAGGATACTCTTAATATAATGGGGTCTGTGAAAACCATAGTTTGTGATTCCTGATGAAATGAGATTCACCTTTAACCCATTTTTTTTTTAAGTCCTCAGAGGAGTACCAGAATAGCCCAGTTTGGAGATTGTTGATCATAAGATTACAGAATGATTTTCATAAATCCAGATTTTAAAATAACACAATCTTTCTATTACAGTCTGATATGCATGGTACTTTGACATTTGTTCTGATTCCAAGTCAGCAGAGCAAGCCTCCACCTGTCAAGGAAACAGTAGTAAGTAATTTTTTAAATGTTCATTATTTATTGTTCCATGGCTACTGTTTACTTCTCTCAGAAATGTTAAATTTAAGTATTTCTTACACACAAGTAAGAACAAGTAAATTTAGTATTTTTTCTGTAAATAAATATGAAATATAAATGTTTCAAGTTAGTAAACCCTGCATCTCTTTAAAATAAAAAATAGACTCAAATTACTTAAGGCAGAGGAAAAATAAAATAAAAAGTAGATATGATTTCTGTCACAAAGCTTGTCTTTTTTTGTGGCTATAAGTAGGTTTATTTAACTTAAACATAGTATAGAGGACAAATGTGCATTTACAAAGTATGCACAACTCTTATTTTAGAGTGTATTGTTCTGTGTTAAACATTTACTCTATTAAATGATAGACTTCATTACCATATGACCCAGCAGTTCCACTCCAAATTATACATATCCAAGAGAATTGAAAATACACATTCATCCAAGAACTTGTACATGGATCTTCATAGCAGCATTATTCTTAATAGCCAGAAAAGAAAGTAGAAACAACCTAGATGCGCATCAGCTGATGAATGGAAAACAAAATATGTTACATCCTTACAATGGAATATTATCCGGTCAATAATAAAAGACTTACACTAATGGCTAGGTGTAATGTCATGCCTGTAATCCCAGCACTTTTGGAGGCTGAGGCAAGAGGATCACTGCTATATGCTAGATGAACATGAATGAGCCTTGAAAAAATTATGCCAAGTGAAGTAAGCTAGTCACAAAAGGCCCTGTATTCACTTATTTATATGAAATGTCCAGAGCAGGTACATCCATAGAGACAGAAAGTAGATTAGTGGTTCCATTTTTTTTTGAGTCGATGCCTCACTCTGTGGCCCAGGCTGGAGTGCAGTGGCATACTCATGGCCACTGCAACCTAACCTGCTGGGCTTGGGCAACCCTTCCGCCTCAGCCCTCCAAGTAGCTGGAACTATAGGTGCATACCACCACGCCCAGTTAACTTTTTGGTTTATTGTAGAGACAAGGTCTTGCCAAGTTGCCCAGGTTGGTCTCAAACCCCTGGGCTCAGGTGATTCTCTCACCTTGGCCTCCCAAAGTGCTAGGATTACAGGCATGAGCCACCATGCCAGGCTAGATTTGTGTTTTCTTAGGTGCAGGAATGAGGAGTTAGGAGGAAATAAGAGTGATTGCTGGTCTATATCAGGTTTCTTTTTGGGGGGCAAAAAAGGGTTTTAAAATTGTTTGTTGTGATAGTTGTACAATTCTGTGGATATATTAAAAACCATCCAGTTTTGTACATGGGGGAGTTGTATAGTATTTGAATTATATTTCAATAAAGCTATTAAAAATGATAGACTTTAATGTGCTGAATTAAAATGGAAGCCTGATATATTGCGTGGTATTCTTTTTTTTTTTTTTTGAGTTGGAGTCTCACTCCATCGCCCAGGCTGGAGTGCATCATGGCCACCCCAGTGTTGACCTGCTGGGCTTAGGCAATCCTTCCTCCTGAGCCTTCCAAGTAGCTGGAACTACAGGTGCGCACCATGCCTGGCTAATTTTTTTGGTTTATTGTAGAGACAAGGTCTCACCAAGTTGCCTGGGCTGATCTCAAACCCGCAGGCTCAGGCAATCCACTTGCCTTGGCCTCCCATAGTGCTGAGATTACAGGCTGAGCCCTGCCTACATGGTATTCTTAACTTTAGAGCATAACACTTTGAGAGTTTCACCTTTTCTTAATATTGCATCACAGTTATGCTTTATATTTTGGCTATCATTCCGTATTTTCCTGTTCTTTATGGAATATACTGAAATTGATGTTGTATCTGCAACCTTCTTTCTGTTTATAGTTCTTTGTAGGAAGAGAAGTAAGGAAATATAGATTGGCTCTGAATTCAAACAGCCTGATTCTCTGTGCACTGTCTTTCCACATATCTCTCCTGATTTTTTGAAAGTAATTCTGCAAACTGAGGAGACAATAGAGAGGAGGGTTGGAGTGTGCTTTTACTTACACTAGGGGGAACCAAAAAAAAAATTATTTTTTTGGAGGCAGACCCCTTGTAGTACAGGCTTCCCTTGCTAGGTATGTGTTCTTGGAACCCTGGCATCATTGTGAGAGGCTGCATTTGGCTTCAGTGAATTTCTTTGGAGATTCATTCAACATGTTTGCCTATTTCATGATGAGTGATTTACAAGTGTGCCTGCCCACATCATGCTAAGTGTTCAATGCCCCACCCTCCCTAATCACCTGATCTCACCCTTGTTTCCCCGGATGAAAAATTCCTCAAAGGGAAATGTTTTGCTGATGTGGAAGAGATAAAACAAAAAACAGCAGAAGCACTTAAAGGCATCAAAATTCCCAAAACTTTTGGGAAGTGGAAAAAGCATCTTAATAGGTGTATTACATGAAACTGAGAGTACTTTGAAGGTGACTGGAGTTTAAACATGTAAGAATAAATATGCAATTTTTTATAAATAAATTCCGGGTTTTGGGGGGTCCTCCATATGTCTACAATAATCCGTCCCTCCTCAGCAAATGACTTTTGTCTTTTGAGAATGAATTTCAGAAGTTAAAACATCTGCTATCAACATTTCTGCTATTTATGCAAAGTCTGGAATTCTCTAAAAGAAAAGCCAATCCTTTAATGGATAAAATTTAAATGTTGCGTTGCTATGTGCTACTTTTCATTGTATGCAAAATTAGAATAGTGAAGTAATTAATTTATGTAGATTGTTTCAACATAAGAATGAAATAACTTATCCTTTAATGGTTGTTTAACTCCCATCTTTCATTAATGATGAAGAATAAAAGGCTAGTTTAACCTGAAGACCAAAGGAGTGTCTGTTGGAGATTTGTGGGAAAATATAATTCATGGTGAACAGTTTTAGGAACTATTTAACTAGAAAATATAATTGCTTAAAAAGGAAGGGAGAAGGAGAAGGAAAAAAAAGATGATTCCATGTTTATCCTTAATTACAACATTTTAAAGCATTTTAGTGTTTAAAATATTTACAGTAGGGAGTTTATTAAAATATTTACAGCAAGGAATCTTTTCAAAATAGAGTGATACACGGTATTTTTCTTTTCCTCCTTTTTTCACCTAACTGGTTTAAAATGAACTACTATTATTAAACCTTATATTGAAGCTGTCCAGAAAGGAAACTGATGGAAAATCATAATTTTGGTTGACATATCCAGAATGATTATCTATGAGATTAGTGATCTAGAGAAATTAATACCAGCTGTTGATGGTGGCTCATGCCTATAATCCCAGCACTTTGGGAGGCCTAGATGAGGGGATTGCCTGAGCCCATGGGTTCGAGACTGCCCAGGCAACTGGGCTAGACCTTCTCTCCATAATAAATCAAAAAATTACCCAGGCATGGTGGCACGTGCCTATAGCTTCAGCCACTTGGAAGACTGAAGCGGAAAAATCACCTGAGCCCCAGCAGGTCAAGGCTGTGGTGCTGTGAGTATGCCACTGCACTCCAGCCTGGGTGACAAGTGGGACTCCAACTCAAAAATTTAAAAAAAAAAAAAATTAAAACCAATTTATTGAGTATCATTATAATACAGGTCAGCCTCTGACAAGAGCAGCAAAAGATGTCTTTCTGACCTATGTTTTGTGATGTTAGAAAGACACATGTATTTTAGATAGATGTACAAAATAGATTCTATCTGAATCCCAGTTATTATAACTTGCTGAATTATAGTGTCATGTACAGCAAGAGTAAGCTGTGTCAGGAGTACTCTCTGAGTTGTCAAGTTTCGTTTGTATCACGTAGCAACCAGCAGCTGTTCTTTCAGTAGCAGAAGCAAAAGTCTTGGCACCCAATAGTTCACTTCCTTGGTGACTGGCACATTTGTCCTTGGAAACATACACATTGTTCAAACTGTGCGCTTTCCTTCTCTAACAGAGCCTAAACAAAAAGAATGGCTTGGATTTCCCAGACTAGCTTGTAAAACTTTAGATTATTCTATACTATAATAATTTGGAGAGAAGATATAATAGATTTTTTGGAGCTGAAAGAACTTTTTCATCTAGTCCAATGCCCTAATCTAACCAGGAATGAATTGAAAGGAAAAGGGGGGGGTGTCACACTGCTTACTAGTAATAGAATATGTACAAGAAAATGAGTAGATTATTTATTGATCAGTATTTATTTAGCTATTATTATGATTACTTACTCTGTCACAGTCACTACAAAGAATACTGGGTTGTAAGGAAAATTTGAGAATCACTGTTGTCAGATGCATTGACTTTCCTGTTAAGGTATAAAATGCATTTTATGCTTTTCATCATAGTTTTTCTTGTTTAGAAGAAGATATAGAATTTTATAATACAACAAGATTGTTTATATTTTATTAGAAGATACAAAAATAAAAATTTCAGGGTATATTAAAGGGTTGTCCCTTTTGTTTTTTGTTTTTTTTATTTTTGAGTCAGAGTCTCACTGTCGTCTAGGTTGGAGTGCAATGGCACGCTCATGGCCACCGCAGCCTCAACCTGCTGGGCTCAGGCAATTCCTCTACCTCAGCCTTCTAAGAAGCTGGAACTACAGGCACGTGCCACCACACCTGGCTGATTTTTCGATTTATTGTAGAGACAAGATCTCACCAAGTTGTCCAAGCTTGTCTCAAACCCTTGGGCTCAGGCAGTCCTCTTGCCTTGGCCTCCCAAGCTGCTGGGATTACAGGCATGAGCCACCGTACCCAGCAGATGATCCTTTTCACATAAAGCAGTTGCCCTATTAAGTTTGATATTTATGGCCAGGTACAGTGCCCCACATCTAATCTCATCACTCTGGGAGGAGGTGACATGATTGCTTGAGAGTAGGAGTTCAAGAGCAAATTAGGCAGCATAGCAAGACCTCATCTCTATAAAAAATCAAAAAATGAACCGGGTATGGTGGTACACACCTGTAGTCCAGCTACTCGGGAGGCTGAGGCAGAAGGATTACCTGATCCCAGAAGGTCGAGGCTATGGTGAGGCATGATGATGTCGCTGCACTCTGACTGGGCAACAGAATGAGACCCCCAACTCAAAAAAAAAAAAAGTTTGGTATTGCCCTAAGGTTCATATTTTTATCTACCTACTAAGTAACAGTTAGGTGTCCTACAGATACCTTAAATCTCCCTCCTGTAAAAAATGGAAGACAACAAATAGTAAAGACTCGTTTTTTTTTTTGAATGATGGGGTTGAGGAGGAGTGCTAGGGTTGGGGGCAGATATTTGAAAACTTGCTTGGATACCATAAAGCCTTTTCTTGGCTCATTTTCACTAATTTCTCTTGTATAATTAATTGTAAAAGTTAAAGATAAATTTACACTAGGCATGGTGACACTTTGAGAGGCAGAGGCAAGAAGATTGTCTGAGCCCAAGGGTTCGAGACCAGCCTGGGCAACTTCATGAGACTTCGTCTCTACAGTCAATAAATAATAATAATAATAAACCAAGTACAGAGAAAGAAAATATAATGTTTTTTAAGGATAAATTTACTATAGTAAGAAATACAGCAGTAAAAATTACAAAGGAACATATTTTGGAACATTGAATTCCTTAGCAAAGATGTACATAAACTGATGAATCATTGTCTTTTCCCCCATTCCCATTTTATCATCGGGACTTCAAATGTGAATCGCTTTTGGTACTAAAAAACAAACAAAAAGAAAATTTAAGACTGGAAGATAATTGTATCCTAACAGTTCTATAATTTGAAACTTAAACTGATGATTTTATTTGGTTTAGAAACCAAACACTGTTTTGGTCAGAGACATTCTACTGGTGTTGTTCTAACATCATGAAATACCAGAGCTTTCCTGTGGGGTCATCTTTTCTACTTCGTTTTAAAAGGACTTTGTTTTTTGATGTATAGGAAACAAAATAATTTAGCCACTAACAGCAAAGATTGGTGGAGATAACCTCTAGAATTGATAGAAATTAATCAACGGGAAAAAAAAAATCAACAGAATATGTGAATAGAAGTCATGTAGTGCATATTAAGGCAACACTTAGACTTTAACTTAATCAAATAGATAATTTTTCTAATGTGAAATAGATTTTGCTTAGGAAAGAATAAGAGCTTTTGCTATTAATTCAGGGTTAGTTTTAGATGGGACTGGATAAACTTTTCACATGGCAAAGTATATTCTCTTCCCAACCACACAAACAGGAGACCCCTTCCAAGCTATTTAAATCCTCCTTTCAAGCCATTTAAATCCCAAATGGAGGGGTTGAGAACTGCCTGGGCAAGAGTGTATAGAAAAGCATCTCAGAGGGGTTTTGTTTGCCTCTGGCAAAGGTCATAAACCTAGCTATTCCCTCCTCACTGGTCTTTTTAATTTCCCTCAGGGTAGTAGTTCTCTAAGATTTCTGTACATAACAATTACCCAAAGAGCCTGATTAAAATTTAGAGTCTGAAAGTCTTGGGTGTGGCATGAGAATTCAGCATTTTAATAAACATCCTAGGCAGATAATCTGAGCAAAAACACTTTGAAAAACATGCTGTGCATGCTTTCAGAAAGTGATTTGATAAAATTATCAGTCAGGCTGACAAGTAGTCTGATTTAATAGATCTCTGAAAAACCTGATAAAAATGATCACTATCTCAAGTGATGCATAATATTCCATTTTTAGATTTCCAAGGCATTTTGGCTAACAATTTAAATAGATTCTGGAAGCATTATGGATTGATGGGGATGGTACTCAAACAGGTTTTTTTGAAACAATATCTCTAGATCATCCTAGAGACTTTATATTAAAGACTTTTCTCACGCCAAGATTACAGATTTATAAATATAATCTTTTTACATCTTTTTATCCAATCTCCCAACTGTGTTTTAATTCACTATCCCATTTAACTTTATTTTTTCCCCCAATTAGCTTTCTAAAATTCATTTTTGGTGCTCAATAACAAAAGTTTTAAGATTTTAATCAAAACTATTTTCACATCAAGTGCAAGGCTCTTATTTAGGGCACTCTCCATTTGAGACACAGCTTAATACTTTCAAATTTGGTGAGGTATCTTAACCATTTTTTGATAGAAGACTATGGAATAAAATACAGGGAAAAGTGAATGTTTCTAGAAATTATAGAAAATACTTTATAAGTGATATGTATTACACACACACACATACACATCTTTACATTATATGACATGTAATAGCCTAGATACCTCATGAAAGCAACAGCCTTTCCCCTTGGAGGGTTGGAGTGGGTAGTGGTGACACTCTGGGTCTTGATTTGGATGCTGGTTACACAGCTGTGTTTAGTTAGTGAAAATGTATTGTGCTATATACTTACAATTGTGTATATTTTTTGTACTTGTGTAATATCATCAATGAAAAGTTATCCCCCAAAAAGCAGACTAACATGTAACTTCTCCTTTTAGCTATTTCACAATGTTAACTGGATCACTTTTTTTAACCTTAGTTTTACTCCTTACATATTGGGACTTAGCTTTCCTCATTTCCTATTTACAGGAGTTAGTAAAATATTCATTTGAAATTTAAAAATATTCTCTAATGACACATCGAGCCAAATTTCTTTTTTCTTTTTCTTTTTTTTGAGTTGGAGTCTCACTCTGTCGCCCAGATTGTAGTGCAGTGGCCACTCCCAGCCACCGCAGCCTCAACCTCCTAGGCTCCAGCGATCCTTCCGTCTCAGCCTTCCAAGTAGCCAGAATTACAGGCATGCGCTACCACGCCTGGCTGATTTTTTGATTTATTGTAGAGATGAGGTCTTGCTGCCCAGGAGGGTCTCGAACCCGCAGGCTCAGGCAATCCACTCACCTCAGCCTCCTAAAGGCGTGGGATTCAGGCTGAGCCACCGAGCCCGGCTTTCTTTTTATTTTTTAAGAGACAAAGTCTCACTCTTACCCAGGCTGTAGTGCAGTGGTGTGATAATAGCTCACTGCAGCCTCAAACTCCTCAACTGCAACCATCATCCCACCTTCCCCTTCTGAGTAGCTGGGACTACAGGCATGCACCACCATGCCTGGCTAATTTTTAAAATTTTTTTATAGAGACAGGGTCTCACTGTATTGCCTAAGCTGGTCTTTATTTTAACTCCTAGCCTCAAGTGATCCTCCTGTCAGCCTCCCAAAACACTGGGATTGCAGGCGTGAGCCACTACACCTAGTCTCAAGCCAAATATCTAAAAGAGATTGTTGCTTTCATGAGGCATCTAGGCTATTATACCATATAATGTAAAGTGTGGTGTATGTGTGTGTGTGTGTGTGTATAATACATATCACTTATAAAGTATTTTATCAAATCTCATATTTATCTGTCATCTTGATTGAGAATAGGCAATTTAGTATTTCAAGAGCTTAAAAAAGATACTGTCAAATCTTTTAAGATACTCTAAAATGGGCCAGGCTTGGTGGCTTAGCCTGTAATCCCAGCACTTTGGGAGCCCTCGGGTTCGAGACCCACCCGGGCAACTTGGCAAGACCTCATCTCTACAATAAATCAAAACCTAGCTGGGCGTGGTAGCGTGCCCCTGTAGTACCGGCTATTTGGAAGGATTGCCGGAGCCCAGCAGGTTGACGCTGGGGTGGCTGTGAGCATGCATGCCACTGCATTCCAGCCTGGGCGACAGAGTGAGACATCAACTCAGAAAAAAAAGATACTCTAAAATGATTTTTTTGAGGCATTTTTTGTATTATCTTTTTTTTTTTTTTTTAGTTGGAATCTCACTCTGTCACCCAGGCTGGAGTTCAGTGGCATGCTCACAGCCACCGTAACCTCAACCTGCTGGGCTCAGGTGATACTTCTGCCTCAGCCTTCCAAGTAGCTGGAACTACAGGCACGTAACACCACGACCAGCTAATTTGTTGATTTATTATAGAGGTGAGGTCTCACCAAGTTGCCCAGGCTGGTCTCAAACCCGTGGGATCAGGCAGTTCTCTCACCTTGGCCTCCCAAAGTGCTGGGATTATAGGCATGAGTCACTGCACCCAGCCGACCTTTACTATCTTTATGGCATGCAACCTCAGTTATGGTGAGAGTAAAAGACGTAAAGAATGTCAATAACATTTGGATAGAAATAGACACAGAATTCTTAGGCTATTAATCTATTGCTTGGTTCATTGAGCCTGAACTTGGAATTTAACTTTTGTGGGGCAGAGGTACTTACTGTATATAGGGCTAGATTTCATTTGATGAAGTAGATTTCTTACAGACTGTGGAAATGTCACATGCCACCGCCCAGGTTAGGAAAAATTAGACATGGAGAAGTTAAATACAAGATTAATCCCTGTATACATTCTTAGAAGTAAGAATACTTTGTTATATTTTACAGAGGCACATTGGAAGAAGTGGCATAGGAAGGAAATAGCTTAGCTCTCTATAAAGTTTATGTGAATCTTTATCTACCTTTAATGCTAACTAGCATAGCACAGTTATTTGATTTATTGTGATTTCCAAAAACATGCTATTGGCAAAAATTATGATAATTTGTACCATTAATAATCTTTCAAAACCTGTGTAGTACATAAACAGCAATTGATTGTAAATTTGACTTAGGTCCTTTTAGCAGTTTGGGATGTGCTTGTTTCATGAACCTAAACATATCCCTTTAGAAGAAACACTGAGTGAGATTAAAGCATAGTTATTGCCAGTGGGGTGGAGAGGCAATGACAGCTGCAGGGAAGCTGACACTCGCCTGCTTAGGTAATGAGATATGGTCAGGTTCAGAGTCTACCTTTTCTGGTAACAGTAGTTTAGAAATTGCATACCTTACTGCAGGGTCATTGTTTTCACAAGTCAAGAGTATTCTGTTACCTTTCTACTCCTTCTCTCAAGCCTTTGAGGCACCTTTGCCCCTCAGCTTATTGCTGCTAACAGAAATGGTTTGGACAGTCTGTACATACTTGGAGTCAACAGAGAAGATAGCTGATCAGCCTGAGAAAATACTGCCCCAAAATACTGCTACTTTACTAAACACCCTTCTAACTCATAATTTCTTTGCACTGATGAAAAATTGTAACATTTTAAATTATATTTAAATATTTTATGTTGCAATTTTGTTATTGTTGTATTTATTTTTACCCTTCTTATGTTTTAGATCCATGTAAAAGCTCATTTTGACTATGACCCCTCAGATGATCCTTACGTTCCATGTCGAGAGTTGGGTCTGTCTTTTCAAAAAGGGGATATACTTCATGTGATCAGCCAAGAAGATCCAAACTGGTGGCAGGCCTACAGGGAAGGAGATGAAGATAACCAACCTCTGGCTGGACTTGTTCCAGGTAAGAGATGATATAGAAAGTACATAGTATTAAAAGTATTAAAAGTGCATTATGATGGCTCACACCTGTAATCCCAGCACTTTGGGAGACCATAGTGGGAGGATTACGTGAGCCCAGGAGTTGAGACCAGCCTAGGCAACATAGCAAGACCTCGTCTTTACCAAAAATCAAAAAATTAGCCAGGCATGGTGGTGTGTGACTATAGTCCCAGCTACTCAGTGGCTGAGGTGGAAGAATCTCCTGAGCCCAGGAGGTCAAGGCTGTGGTGAGCTGTGATTGTACCACTATACTTCAGGCTGGGTGACATAGTGAGACCCTGACTCACAAAAAAAGAGCAAGACTTCCCAAGGAAAAAATTTCACTTTTTCATGCTTCTTAAAAACTTTTGCATTTACTTTTTTAATGTAGTTGATTTTTAATGTTGTACCTGCAGCATAAGTATCTTAAATAGAAATGTGGCCAATTTGTTGGCCTGCAGGATGGAGTTATGATACTACTTCATCAACAGTCCCATGTTGTACTATACCTGTAGGCATATTAAAACTACATTATTATTAAGGCAACAAAATTTGTATTATACTATATACTACACGATAACAGAAGATTATCATCAATTAGGAAGGGCATCAATATGATTTCTAAGAAGGAATATGTGAAGGAAGGTGTATCTCTTTATGAGAAATCAGGAAAATAGCAACATTGAATTTATTATATCTAATGTGATCTTAGGGTAGAAATAGGGTGTCCCAAGTTTTTTTATCAAAGAAAACTAATTTAGATTAAAAACATCAGATATGCAAGTTATTAAGGGAACATGTTTCTCGGAGTTAAGATGATACATAGTGAAACAAAGCACAGTTATGCATCGCTTAAGGATGGGAGTATTTTTTGAGAAATGCGCCATCAGGCGATTTCGTCATTGTATGAACACCACAGAGTGAGTGTATTTACACAAGCCTGAATGGTAGAGCCTACTGCACACCTAGGCTGTGTGGTGTAGCCTGTTGCCCTGACTGTTGTATATGTGGTTCATTGCTGACTGAAATGTCGTCATGCAGCATATGATTGTATGTAGACAGAATTTTTCCTATAAATTGTTCCTACGGCTCCCAGGATGGGGATAATGGAGTGAGGGGAACAGGACCAAGGGAAGTATAATAAGTTATTAGAGAAAGTAAAGAAATGGATACAGGATGTTAAAGTGGGGATATAGAGTGAAGGTATAATAATTTATTCAGTAAATATTATGATGTCTGCACTGTATAAGTCATTTTACTTAGTGCTGAGATAAGCTTCACTTCCATACTTGGCTTAAAAGCACATCCATTACTACCTATATGTATTTTTTTTCTGTGTTTCCTGCTTCATAATACTTTCATGGTATTATCTCTGTGTGTCTCTCTTATAATACTGTCTACCTTGTATTCTCAGGTTGTAAACTTCTTGAGGTCAGAGGCTGCATCACTATGTTATGTCATGTCATGTCATGTCATCTTGTGCTATTGGCAGGTCTCACCCTGTCACCCAGCTGGAGTGCAGTGACGCAATTATAGCTCACTGTAACCTCAAACTTGTAGACTTAAATGATCTTCCCAACTCAGCCTTCTGAGTAGCAGGAACTACAGGTGTGTGCTACCATGCCTGGCAAGTTTGGTAATATTTTTGTAGAAATGGAGTCTTGCTATGTTTATGTTGCTCTGACTGGTCTTGCACTCCCCCTGGCCTCCAAGTGATCCTTTCACCTTAGCCTCCCTTATGCTGGGATTACAGGCATGAGCCACTGTGCCCAGCTCTGTATTTATTTGAAATCTAGACAGTATATGATTAATTAATAAATAAAAGGGAATTTTTAAAAAATGATTCTACCAGAACTAGTTAGTGTTTCTCAATTAAACTTCCTGAGGCTCTTCTGTAACTCTTTCTGACCTTGTGTTTTAACCTACAACATTTTTGGGGGATCATCCCTTCTACCCACACCTAAAGATCTTAAGTATAACAGATTTGGCTATAGAGTTTGCCTTATGTTGAATTTTACTACAGGTAATAGTCGAGAAAGGAGGAAAAGAAGGGCATGAAAAACAAAACTAAGGCAAGTTAACATTAGATATGTAGTAGGAACAGAGAAAGTTGTCCAAATTGATAATAATCAATGGAACAATTGTAAGGACTTCCTTTTACCTTTGCAACTAAACCAAGATGTTTCTGAGTGACAAATTTCAGCACAATATTTACAATTCTTCTTTTTTATTTATTTATTTATTTATTTATTTTGAGTTGGAGTCTCACTCTGTTGCCCAGACTGGAGTGCAGTAGCCACTCCCGGCCACCGCAGCCTTGACCTCCTGGGCCGCGGCGATCCTTCTGCCTCAGCCTTCCAAGTAGCCGGAATTACAGGCATGTGCTACCAACGCCTGGCTGATTTTTTGATTTATTGTAGAGATGAGGTCTCGCTGCCCAGGTGGGTCTCGAACCTGCGGGCTCAGGCAATCCACTCACCTCAGCCTCCCAAAGGCGCGGGATTACAGGCTGAGCCACTGAACCCGGTTTATTTTTTATTTTTTGAGTTAGGGTTTCACAGTGTTGCCCATGCTAGAGTGCAGTGACATGATCATGGCACACTGCAGCCTTGAGCCCTCCTGGGCTCAGGTGATCTTTCTGCCTCAGCTTCCCAAGTAACTGGGACTACAGACTATATCACCATGCCCAGCTAATTTTTAAATTTTTTGTAGAGATGAGGTCTTGCCATATTGCCCAGGTTGGTCTTGAACTCCTGCACTCAAGCAATCCTCTGGCCTTGGCCTCCCCCAGTGCTGGGATTGCAGGCATGAGCCACTATACCCTGCCTTAGATTTATTTTTTTATGTGTATAAGGTCACAGAAAGCCTCAAATCTTTTGCTTTAAAACCCAAAAGCTTGAAACAGATCTTGTCTATATCAGTAATATTTTAAGGAAGGAGGAATTGACTTTTTATATTAATTTTAGAGGATGGTGCTACTTCCCTTGATTCTTTGCAGGAACAATATAGGGCATTTCTCTAGAATCCTGCAGTGTTGGGCAGCCATCCTGGTTCTGCCCAGTGCTTGGGCCAGATATCAATTTGATAGCTTCTCACCATGCTAACCTAAGCCTATAAATATTTAGAACTAGTGGTTCTTGATTGATTGAGTTTCTGAAAGCATGTATAGTGATACTATTTTTTTTTTTTTTTTTTAAATCGGAGTCTCACTGTTGCCCAGGCTGGAGTGCAGTGGCACGCTCATAGCCATCACAGCCTCGACCTGCTGGGCTCAGGTGATCCTTCTGCCTCAGCCTTCCAAGTGGCTGGAACCAGAGTCATGCGCCACTATGCCTGGCTAATTGTCTTTATTTATTATAGGGAAGAAGTCTTGTCATGTTGCCCAGGCTTGTCTCGAACCCGTGGGTTCAGGCAAATCCTCTCGCCTCTGCCTCTCAAAGTGCTGGGATTACAGACATGAGCTGCCATGCCTGGCATGATACCATTTTTAAGTCTTGTTATAAGATTAAGGACTCACCTTACAGTTTGACAGTGGTTTTCCATCAGAATTAGAAGTTTTTTATTTTAAAGACGTTATCACGTCCATCTGCCATTAATGTTTGCCTCTATTTTAAAATAGTCTACATATGTTCCTACTATAAAAATGTGCCATGGAAGTACATCACCATAATTTTTTTAAAGCATTTTAGTATGTAAAGGATTTGAATTATTTTTGTTCTTGATTTTTCTAGTCTGATAAATGCATATTTTTTAATTTTAAGGCTCTTAAAATTTCCCTTCTCATAATAGTTACTTGTTTTCCTAAGAATGCAGTCTGTATGCTCCTAGAGACACCAGGCTTCCTTTAATGCTTCTTTTGTGTCAGATTCAATATTAATATTTTGCTTGTGCTCTTATGAAATGCACTGAATTCTAGATTATTCCAAGCTATATAAGAATTTGCTTATTGATTTTTTTATTTAAGGAATTTTTATTAAAGCAAGAATTTTATAATCCAAATTATGTTTCCTTGCTCAGTTATCAATTCTGTTACTTAAAACAAAACTGACATTCTGAGCTATTCCACAGTAAAGAATTACAAAATTAAAGAAAGGAATGCTTTAAATTTTTGTATTTTGCTGAAAATTCTTTTTCCCAGGGTCTATAAAACATTAATTTGTTTTTATATTTTACTATTTTTTGGTGGTTTTTTTGTTTGTTTTTAAAATCAATAAGTAATCTAGGACTAGCATTATGTTTGCTAGACCTGGCATTTGCTCGGTACATAAGCTTCAAAGTTTCCTTTCCTTTTTTTGTTTATTATATATTTTGCAGTGTTTTTTCCCATAATATTTAAGTTTTTCGATGTTTAGATATTTTTCTTCGGTGAAGCACGAGTTTCTTTTCATGGTCCCTGATCAATTTTAAACAGTTGGAACACCAGTGGCACTGTTAACTGCTTTCTGGGCAGTCTCTTTAGCTTGGTGGGCTTGTAGTACAGCTACAGCTTCATCGACCTTTGAACGAAGAGACTCTGGAGACTCAAGCATGTGAAGAAGTTCTGAATTATCAATCTCCAACAACATGCCAGTGATTTTGCCAGCAAGAGTAGGGTGCATGGCTTGAATAAGAGGAAACAGCCGTTCACCCAACATTTGCTTTTGCTCTTGAGGAGGGGCAGATGCCAACATGGAAAGCAGTCAAAGGTTCCTGACCTTGTACATAAACAGCAGGCTGCTGCATTGTAACTTGTGGCTGTGCATTAAGATGTTGCTGAGGATTGCGAACTCCCGCGGCATATTTGTGCTGTGGAACGGTGCGGACAGCAGGATGGCTGCAGCAGCAGCAGCGGCAGAACATGGACCCATTGTCTGTGTTGATGTGTTAGCAACACGCTGTGTTGATATGACTCGTGGAACCTGTGAAGAAGCTGGTCTCATAGTACTAAACGGTGGTCTAGGAGCGGCTGGGCGGATAGCACCGGGCATATTTTGGAATGGATGAAGTCTGGCACCCTCAGCAGTCCAGCGAGGACTTGGTCTTAGTTGAGCAGTTTGGCTAGGAAGATAGTATGCAGCACGGTTCTGAGTCTATGGGATAGCTGCCATGAAGTAACCTGAAGGGAGGTGCTGGCTGGTAGGGGTTGATGACAGGGTTGGGCGCAGCTCGTACACTTGCCATTCTCGGCATATACTGGTTAATGAGGTGAGCCTGGCGCTCTTCTTTGCGCTGAGCTAAAGCTACATAACAATGACTTGGTGGCCACAATTCTACCGTTCATTTTTGTAACTGCTTTAGTGGCTTCTTCTGGGAAGGAGAAACACACAAAACCAAATCCTTTGCTGCGACCACCCTCCATCATAACCTTTGCACTAGTTATTGTACCAAACAGAGAAAACTCTTTCCGGAGACGTTCATCATCAAGATTTTTCACATAAAGGTTAACACCCTGGTATCTGGTGATCCTATCTTGCTTCATCTGCTCAAATTTGCACTTGAATTCCGTCTGCCGTTCCACTTTTTTCTGAGTTCGGCCAACATAAATCTGTTTTCCATTGAGCTCCTTTCCATTCATCTCATCCACAGCTTTCTGTGCATCTTCATGCCTTTCAGAGCTTACGAATCCACATCCTTTGGATTTCCCACTTTCACCAGTCATTACTTTAACGCTTAAGGTAGGTCCAAACTTGCCAAAGAGATCCTTCAGGCGCTCATCATCCATGTCTTCTACAAAATTCTTGATGTAAACATTGGTGAACTCTTTTGCCCTAGCTCCAAGCTCAGCTTCCCGTTCTTTATGAGACTTAAATCGTGCAACAAATACTTTACGATCATTTAGAAGCATCCCGTTCATTTTTTCAATAGCTCTTTCAGCTGCTTCCTGTGTTTCAAAGTGTACAAATCCATAGCCCTTAGCACCATTTTCATCACAAACCACCTTACATGAAAGAATGTTACCAAAAGCAGAAAATGTATCATACAGTGCTTTATTATCGATGGATTTGTCCAGGTTTTTAACGAATATATTGCCTACTCCACTTTTGCAAAGTGATGGATCATGCTGAGACTACATGATGCGTACTGGCTTGCCCTTTATAACATCAAAATTCATGGTGTCCAAAGCACGCTGCGCGTCCGCCGGCTGCTGGAAGTTCACATACGCGTAGCCCACGGAGCAGCGGGTGATCATGTCCCTGCAGACCCGGATGGAGAGGATGGGCCCGGCCGGGCTGATCTTCTCGTAGAACATCTCCTCGGTCACGTCGGGGTGCAGGTCCCCCACGTAGAGAGAGGCCATGGGGTAGCTGGGGGTGCTGGGGTTCATCTCTGATGAACAACTGGCCGCGGGGCCACAGGCCGCGACCTTTCCATGAGTGGAGGAGGCCGGGGGCCGGAGCCGGGGTGGGGGGGTAGCGGGGGTAAGCGCAGAGGGACAAAAATCCACCGGAATCGAAAACTACTCAACGGCCGCAGGACGGGGTCGATCCACTGCCGCTGAGGCCGAGTGCTGGCAGGGAGCGCGGGTGGCGGTGTCGGGTCCGGGCGGCGGGAAGGCCTCGGTCTCTTGGTTCCTTCTTGGAGCTGCTGCGGGGCCGCGGGCGGGTCAGTCTCGGCTGCTTCACCGGGTTATTTTATAAAAGAGAAAGGAAAAAAAATAAAAGTCTCCGGCGGGGGAGACGCGGATTTTTTGTAATTTTTATTTTATTTATTTATTTTTTTTTTTTTTTTTTGGTTTTTTGAAAGATTTTTTTTAAAAATTTTTTAATAATAAATGTGTGTTCCGAGCCCGGAGCACACACTCCGCACTCTCAGCACTAACCACCGAGGAGAAGGGAGAGCTTATTGATTTTTAAGAATTCCTGGCTTGGATTCTGTTTGGAAGTATGGAGTGAGAAGTTTTCTGGGTTCTGCATAGGGGCTAACACTGGACACCCAGAAGGGTGTTCAACCCCCAAAGCAGCAGCCAGTGATATATATATATCTGTGGAGAATGTCACACAGAAAATGAAATAAAATCCAGAGATCCAACCAGATGCAGAGAATGTGGATGCAGAATAATGTGCAAGAAAAAGACCAGGCCGGGCTCCGTGGCTCAGCCTGTAATCCCAGCACTTTGGGAGGCCGAGGCAAGTGGATTGCCGGAGCCTGGGGTTTCGAGACCCACCTGGCCAACTTGGCGAGACCTCATCTCTACAATAAATCAAAAATTAGCCAGGCGTGGTAGCATGTGCCTTTAGTTCCGGCTACTTGGAAGGCTGAGGCCAGAGGATCTGAGCCCAGGAGGTCGAGGTTACGGTGGCCGGGAGTGTGCCACTGCACTCCAGTCTGGGTGACAGAGTGAGACTCCAACTCAAAAAAAAAAAAAGAAGAAAATGACTAAAAGATTGGTGGTTTTTGACGCTCAGTGAAAACTGGAAATTCAGAAGAATGTCTTCATTTATAACTTGGATTTGCCTTGTTCATGTTTCTCACTGTTGTGTGGCTTTGGTTTTGCTTACAGTAGTCTCCCCTTATCCTTGATATCATTGGATACATTCCAAGACCCCCAGTGGATGCCTGAAACCTTGGATAGTACCAAACCCTTTATACACTATATTTTTCCTGTGTCCATACTTATGATAAAGTTTAATTTATAAATTAGGCACAGTAAGAGATTAATAACAATAATAAAAAGGAACAATTATAGCAATATACTATAATAGAAGTTAATATGAAAAATAAAATAATTCCTGGCTTTAAACTGGAAAAATTAGGTTTAAAAATTAAATATAAAAGTAGATACTTAATGTGATCCAGAATTTTCTAAGTAAAACCACTTTTATCCCTCAGTAAAAAAGTACATTTGATTTTAAGGTAGAGATCTGAAAGAAGATGAAGGTCAGAAACCTTAAAAGCCTCCTATATTAAAATCAATTTTGCAAGGAAAAACATGTTTTCTATTTATTTGTATCATTGATAACTTAAAGATGGAAATAAAAAATCATGAACATGTATACCTACATACAAACAAAAAAAGTGATTATGAATGACAATTGCAAGGGAATATGTTGAATGGTGTCTTGGAATTGAAAATGATGAGTGCCCACGTATTATTTTGGAAAAGTTAACTCCAATAATTGATATGCTTGATTTGAGGTACTTCTAAATGACCAGAATCATCATAAGATGCAGGATAGTGCTTTCCACAAAGTAAATGCAATGTTCAGTGAAATCTTGTTAAAATTTGAGCCGTTACATTTTTAAATGTAGGTTTATTATTCATTTGTTCTAACAGATGTTATATATGCCAATAATACGTATCACAGAATTGGTTGAAATGGGTTGAAACTTAATAGTTTAAAAGCTTAATAACTTTGGAGTCTCATATCATAGCTGACATCACTCGTGTTGGCAGAAGGATTTGAAAGGAATATAAATGAAGAGTTATTTCTAGTATTTTCCTCTTGATTAAAAAATATATTTTTGTTCTTTTATTTTAAGTATTTTACCCTATGTTTTTCTGGTATTAAGGGAAAAGCTTTCAGCAGCAAAGGGAAGCCATGAAGCAAACCATAGAAGAAGATAAGGAGCCAGAAAAATCAGGTTTGGTACTTCTATTTGACATTAATAAGAGGTTTCTTGGTCTTCATCTCAAATTTTTTGCATATTATTTAGAACTATCAAGAAAGATATAGTCACAGAAAAAGTAATGTCAGAGGCAAAACTATCTATCTTAGAAGTGTGAAGAAAGGACAAGATTTAAGTATTACATATTATCTGTCTATAATGTTCAATTAATGAAAAATACTTTCTTGAAAAATAATCTTTCTATGAACAGTATAATAAGTGTTTATAAATTTAAATTAAAAACTATTTGAGTTCTTCTATTTGAAATATGTGACTTTATTCAAGGAAACATTTATAGTTATGTTTATGATTGCTCCACAGGAAAACTATGGTGTGCAAAGAAGAATAAAAAGAAGAGGAAAAAGGTTTTATATAATGCCAATAAAAATGATGGTAGGTTCTACTCTCAGGTAGAACTGGAGTTACATCTGAAAGAGGCCTAAATCTAGTCCAGTTTTGCCCCTTAATGTAACATATGTGCATGAGAAAGTCACGTAGTAGAAATTATTATTTTGGAAATTCTTTAAGTAAGGCAGTGTTTTGAATTTTGGGGAAAACTGCTCTAAAACTTAAAGTATAATTTAGCATATATAGTGTTAAATTTATGGTTTCCTCAAATTTTTTTCTTCTATTTCAACTTTCTTTACAAAATTAAAACTTACAGAATAGATATGTTTGAAGTAAAAAAAATAAATACTTCATCTACAGTAGCTCATGTCACAGAGGCAACTCTTTCCATAGAGCCTTTCTGCCTGCTGGCTGAGTCAGACCCACAGGAGTGTTTATTTTGATTGATTGCTGAGATTAAAAAGCTTTGAAGTTGTACCTTCTCTTGAAATTGAGAGTCCTGATAACCCTGGGCTAGAATTCCCAAGTGACAGAAGTCTGCTGGACCTGAGAGTGATGGCTGTTGTCCATATATTGGGCACCTGCTATCTAGTTCATCAGTCTCTACCACTCACAATTTTTCATAAACCCAACCTTATTTACTAATTTTATTACCTTCTTGGTTGGTGCTTATGGGTTTTTGAATTTTGCTGTCCCTGCTTTGGTCCATGTTAGAAACAAGCCAAATAACTTCTTATACAATTTATGAGGTATATTCTCTCAAGAATTTAAAATATTTTGTGAAAGCATAAATTTAATGAAGATAAAATATTATAGAATATTACAGTATTCCATGGAAAGCTAAATCTGAGATTTGATCAACTTTAATAAAATGTTTTTTCTAAAATAAACATCCTTTAATGCTAATTGACAGATTATGTAACTAAGAAGACTGAGTTTTTAATTTTATCCTCTATACTTGTAATTAGTATCTCTGTTTCATTTTTTTGAAACAAACTTAACTAGTCCAGCTTTAAGAGGTACTATACTATAGAAAATTTGACAAATTTGAAAACCCACAGATAAATAAATTGTTTGTAAATCAAAATGCTATCTAGTCTTGATTATACATGTTAGAAGAAACTCAGATTTTTCAGAGAAAAGGATTTTGCAAAGGGAAGGAATTACATTTACTCTTTATTATGGTGTCATCATCATTAATATTTCTTGGGAAATAGCTACAGTTTATAATAACAGCTCTGTTCTAGGACAGTAACTGTATGCTTTCATTCTCACAATAAATTCCTTGAGGGTATAGATGCATAGGTTCAAGTTTAGATATTAAAGTTATCTGCTTAAATTCTTACTGCTAATAAATGGTTGAACTGGAATTTTGTTTGTTTGTTTTTGTCAGAGTGTTACTCTCTCGCCTAGGCTAGAATGCGGTAGCACACTCATGGTCCCTGCTGCCTTGACCTACTAGGCTCAGGCGTTCCTTTCACCTCAGGCTTTCAAGTAGCTGGAACTGCAGGCGAGCGCCACCTTGCCTGGCTAATTTTTTGTTTTATTTAGAGATGAGCTCTCACCAAGTGAGATATTGCCCAGGCTCGTCTCAAAACCCTGGACGTAGGCAATCCCCTAGCCTCGGCCTCCCAAAGTGCTGGGATTACAGGCATGAGCCACCACACCTGACTTGAGCTAGAATTTATACAGAGTCTGAGTTCCTATACTGTGCCAGGCTCTGTGCTGACAATTGGCCAGACTGAGATGGTCCTCTGCCCTCATAGAAATAGAGCTGAGAGTCTGACTACACATCTGATACTCTTTCACTGGCAGGTGAAGTAATTAGAGTGAGGACACGGTCAGCTACTAGTTGTCTGTCCTTGTTCTTGCCACTTGACAGCTCTGCTTTCATCTTGATTATGGACTTTAGGAATGTTACCTCACCCATCAAAACTTATACCTCATTTTGAGTCATGACTCTAGGTTAATATTCTAGGATGAAGTAAGCATAAATGCAAAAAGTGTAGCTAGCACAGATATGGCCTGTTTTCAAGTCATCCGACGATCTACAGAAAGTATTCCAGCTTTCTCTGGTAACACTAGTTATAGCCACTGTATGTCTGTGCCAGCTGTTGTGCTCAGTATATGCTTTATGTCTGATCCTTAAAATAGCCCTCTTGAGTATTAGTATCTGCATGTTACAAAAAAATGACTAGTAAGATATTACTCTTGCCGGGCTTGTTGGCTCAGCCTGTAATCCCGCGCCTTTGGGAGGCTGAAGTGAGTGGATTGCCTGAGCCCATGGGTTCGAGACCCGCCTGGGCAGGCGAGACCTCATTTCTACAATAAAATCAAAAAATTAGCCGGGCGTGGTAGCGCGTGCCTGTAATTCTGGCTACTCGGAAGGCTGAGGTGGAAGGATCGCCAGAGCCCGGCTGGTCGAGACTGCGGTGGCCAGGAGTGGCCACTGCACTCCAGTCTGGGCGACCGAGTGAGACTCCAACTCAAAAAAAAAAAAGATATTATTCTTACTAGTTTATCCCCTGGTATCCTACCTTCTGTCAAAGTATTGATTGCAAACTAGTTATTTTATATAAGGATTAGTATAATTACTTGGTATTAGATATTCAAATACAGGATGAAATATAATAAAAGTTTCTAGAAGCAGTAATATTTTGTTGTCTGATTCATTTTCATAGTACCTTGGCAACGATATAGTGACAATAAATTGTGCTTTCCAGATTTTGGGGAAGATCTATGAGTATGTAGATATTTATTACATGGCAGTAATTCTGTCTGAAAGACTTAACTTTTTTTCCCCAAAGATTATGACAATGAAGAGATCTTAACCTATGAGGAAATGTCACTTTATCATCAGCCAGCAAATAGGAAAAGACCTATCATATTGATTGGTCCACAGAACTGTGGCCAGAATGAATTGCGTCAGAGGCTCATGAACAAAGAAAAGGATCGCTTTGCATCTGCAGTTCCTCGTGAGTTTGGATCCATTCCTATTTTCCTGTGCTTTTTACTCTGTAACCTCAAAACCTAACTACATTATGTAGGAATAGTTTTCATCCATTTCATCAAAACAAGGTTATCAATGAAATACAAACTCTGTTTATCCAAATATTTTGACAATTTGTTATTAAAATTAAACATACTCATTCTTAAAAAATTTAAATTTTTTTCTTAGAATATGGTATATACTAATTATTTCCTAAATATATTTCAGTTTGGGCCCCTTAAAGTTAGTTTCTTGTTCTATAGGGAATCAGCACCTGCTTCTTTAAAGTGATGCTGAAGATGGAAATTTAGACATAACGTCTGTGAAGTTCTGTTCTAAGATTATATAGTACCTGATCTTATGGAAATAAACTTTAGGAAAAGATAAATGGCATTGTTTTAAATGCAAGATGAAGCAATTGCAAGTGTAACCATAAAATGTATTAAGGCAATTAAATGTAACTATTATTATAGTACTAAAAATACTACAAACACATTTTTGTTCATTTTTCAATCAGTAAATAAAAACAGTGTTAAACATTTATGTTTTTAACATTTCCTCCATTCATTATTTTGTAATCTGTGCTACAAAATAAAAATTATTTCTCACTAGCAGAATTATCCCCTACTCTCACTCTAATCCATGCCTATTATTATTATCTGATTTTGTTTGCCCAGATACA
Source organism: Cephalopachus bancanus (assembly GCA_027257055.1). Classification (NCBI taxonomy): domain Eukaryota; kingdom Metazoa; phylum Chordata; class Mammalia; order Primates; family Tarsiidae; genus Cephalopachus; species Cephalopachus bancanus. The sequence goes on from JAPVLO010000104.1 coordinate 3,138,539, forward strand.
ACTCGGAGTAGACGAGACCATGAAGTAGCTGGTAGAGATTACCATTTTGTTTCACGTCAAGCATTCGAGGCAGACATAGCTGCTGGAAAGTTCATTGAGCATGGTGAATTTGAAAAAAATTTGTATGGAACCAGCATAGATTCTGTACGGCAAGTTATCAACTCCGGCAAAATATGTCTTTTAAGTCTTCGTACCCAGGTAAAACTAGAGTTTTGGTTTAGGGTTTGAACTTAGAGGACATGTCATACAAAGTAATCTAGTGGAAACTGTATTTCGGTTCAAGAACAACAGGACCTAATGAAGTTATACAATTTTGCTTACTGATTAGCTATGTGAAATCAGACAGGTTGCTAAATCTCTTTTAGTTTCCTCAAAGGGGAAAATACATACATACTTAAATATATAGGTTGAATATCTCTTTTCCAAAATGCTTGGGACCAAAAGTGTTTCAAATTTAGGGTTTGTTTTTTTGGTTTTTTTTTAATTTTGGAATATTTGTGTGTGTGTGTGTGTGTGTGTGTGTGTGTGTGTATATATATATATATATATATATATATATATATATATATATATATGATATCTTGGGACTAGGACCCAACTCTAACAATGAAATTCATTTATGTTTTATATATACCTTATACACGTAGCCTAAAGATAATTTTATTTTTCCTTGTGGACACTGAACAAACTGTAGTTGTGTTTTTTTGTGACCCACCCCATGAGGTCAGGTGTGAAATTTTCCTCTTGTGGCATTATGTCAGTGCTCCGAAAGTTTTGGATTTTTGGATTAGGAATGTTTGGCATGTATATACATTTATATATTTTCTGAAATTTAAGATACAGTAAGTATAGAACTGGTAGTACTTTACGTATTTTAGTGGCTACAAAAGAATTTCCCTTCTCATTCTGATCAGAGAAAAATCAGAAAATTCAGAGATCATATTAATGATTTAAATGCCATTGTTGAAATATTAACAAGTGTCACAGTGAATGCTTGCTTGTATGTAAATAATGAAACCTCCACTAGTTCTGGTTATTTGAAGACTAAACAAAAATGTAAAATTACTAACCAGTGCCTCTTAGATTTCTATTTAAAAAGATAAAGTCGTTTGAGAAACTTGCAGTTTTTAAGATTGTGTTTATTATGAAATTTTTAAACTTTTCTATACCATACAGCAGAAAACTTAGCTTGATATGGTAGAATCTGCTGCTCATATCAACTCAGGCAGTGCAGTCAGTAGTCATTAAAGACATGTACATAAAGGAGAATTGACTCTGAAATGGCTATCTTAAAATAGTAATTGGGGTTTGTTGTTTTTAGTGGGTAAATGTACTTAGGCTCTACTATATCAGTTATTAACATTTGATTTAAGAGAAATATGTTTTTACTAAATTCCTTCAGAATTCTTTATATTATTTGGGCTAACAGATCTTAACAAAGAACTCAGACTAGTGAAGTATTTTGTAATGATCATGTTTTTAGACAGAAATGAACATATCCCCATAATCTCCATTTTGGTATAGCACTTTGGTTTGAGGACATGCAGTCATGCAGTGGTAGAGATAAAGTGAAAACTACCGTCTCCTAATTCAGAGTCTGCTTTTTCTTGGATGTGCCTTTCCAGAATTTTCTTTTGCACGTGTATGTGAAATTTATCTCCCTGATTTCACTTGTATTTAGTGCCTGGCACAGAGTAAGGCAACTGCCTCAATTCTGATTCCTTCAAAATGGATTTTTAATATCATTCTTATAACCTATATATGATCTTTTCAGCATCACATAGTTGTCATCCTTCAGCATCATTCATGTATATTTCATTGCATAAAAGAGCAAGCTAAAATAATACATGTATATATATTTATAGCTATAAAATGTATACTTATACAGTAAAATGGTAGGATCTTAAACTATTGTGAACTGTTTGTTATGAAAATGTTTGGAAACACTTGTAGGCAATATTTTAAAAACAGCCTTATATTCCAAGTATACTATTGAGAAATAATTAAATAATGGAAATTATTTTTAAAATCCAAGTATCTTTTCTTTACAGTCATTGAAGACCCTCCGAAATTCAGATTTGAAACCGTATATTATCTTTATTGCACCCCCTTCACAAGAAAGACTTCGGGCATTATTGGCCAAAGAAGGCAAGAATCCAAAGGTAAAGTTGCTCTACTGTTGTACTATTCTAGTGAAGATAAACATGAAGCAGTCCTGGTCTAACCTCCCTGGTGCTTGAAGCTATGTCAGCTTGAGTTTTTTCACTGATTGTTGCTTCTTCAATATCGCTTGCTCAAGAATTGCCATGGTTGCCACTGGTTGAACTATGGTGCTCTCCAAGGCAGTGGCCTTTCTTGTTATTTTTGTTATTCCTAATACACTTCCTGTTGTTACGCCAAACATATAGTAACCTTTGGGGATCCTTAAAGCTTCCTTAATCTTCACATGGGTCTGTGACATTATCAGGGGAATTAGGAGACCCCCACCAAAGTCATCAGCAAACTCTTAAGGGATTACCCACTTTTCTCTGTAGGTATTCCGCATTTACAGGGAAGCAAATTTGAGTGCTCATGTTTTTCTCTTCTTTTTTTCCCACTGACACTTTGTTTTGCTTTTCTTCTCTTTTTGCTCTTCTCACATGATTTGAAACTTGAAAATATTTAGAAATTATTTTAGATCTTTGGATATGGTTGAGGTAGTCCATGTCATACTAAGCATTATTAATGATTAAATGACCGATATTAAGACATTCGCTTTTTATTTAAATGTGTAAAATATTAACTCTGTCAAGTGACTTACTGTATCAAAGTAGCAAATACTTTTCCTTGGTTTTTGTTCCTTATTTCTTAAATATATCTATTTTAGAGAGGGTTCACTCACATCTCCTCATTTCATTTGCTATGCTTTTAAATCTTCTTAAAGATAGTCATTAAAAGCCTCATAACATTTCTTTCCTTTGATTCTTGACTCTCTGTCATGATCATCAACGCTCCCTCTTCCCCTTAACTCCCTGAGATCTCTTTTTTCAATTTGCTTCTGCCTAACATTTCTTATTCCATCTATATGTGAGGTTGTAATTTTTATTGTCTTAGGCTGTAGACATCAAGGACTTTCCCATCCTACATGTTAAGCGTAATTCCGGTTGCTGTGTCTTGACTAAGTAGGTTGGCTGGTTAAAGAGGCACCGCACCCCTTTTTCATTTTTGTAGCATACTTAGAAATTCATAAGTAACAGGAGTTAGAGTATCTGTTGTCTGTAGTACTTGGGAGGATACCAAAGAAATATGAGACATGGTCACTGCCTGTTCTTGAGGAGGATCACATTGTGAAACAAGAGTAATACTATATCAAACTTAGTGTTCAATAATTACTTTGGAAGACTGGAAACACCATAGTTGCTCAAGGAAGAATATGCATACTAAGGACCAGAGTGGATTCCATTCTGCTTATTCAACCTAATTTTCTAACATTTCTTATTAGGATATTCTTTTTCAGCGAGGACTTAGTTCATATGATGAGCCAAAGACTATTCCAAAACATGGAATCTTTTCATTGATATCGGGTAGTGGTCTCATGGAATTTTTACCTACTTCATTTATTTATTTTTATTTTTTTAAGATATGGGGTCTCACAATGTTGCCCAGGCTGGTCTTTAACTCCTGGCCTCAAGCAATCCTTCACCTAGACCTCCCACCCAAAGTTCTGGGATTACAAATGTGAGCCACCACACCCAGTCTATCTATTTTGTTTTAAATTGGCCATCCTTATTTTTCAATTTAAGTCTAGAAAGATACTGTCTATACTTTTTTTTTTTGGAGAGACAGGTCTTGCTATGTTGTTCAGACTTGTCTCAAACTCCTGGGCTCAACTGATTCTCCCACCTCAGCCTCCCGAGTAGCTGGGATTACAGGCATGTACCACAGTGCCCAGCTTACACGTGTTTTTAAAGCATGAAGTTAATCAGTACCAAAATGTTCTAATAATATATAGCATATACTGTATATTTTATTTTCTAATTAGAATTTTCAATTTTTTTAAACTTTGCAGAAGTATACTTTATATACAAGTAATGCATGCATTTTAATTATGTGATTCAGCGCCCCTTTGAAGTTAATACCCCTCCATTCTTCCCTGGGCAATCACTAATCTAATCAGCCTTCTGGCACTATGGATTTGTTTGGTTAGTTTTAGAAATTCATGTAAGTAAAATCACACAGGATGTTAGTTTGTGTCTGGCTCTTGATCAGTATAATGATTTTGAGATTCATCTATGTTGCATTTAATAGTAGTTCACTCTTAATGCTGGATAATACAGCATGATATCAATATACAACACTTTGTTCATTCATTCTCCAGTTAAAAAACATTTGAGTTGTTTCCAGTTTTGAGCTAGTGTGACTAAAGCTGCTCTAAGCATTCTTGTAGTCTTTTGGTGGACCTATCTTTTTATTTCTCTTGGATAGATTCCTAGAAGTGGAGTGCTGGATCAAAATGATAAGTGTATGTTTTAGCTGCATGAAAGAACTGCAAAACTTTTGTTTCTTTGCGTTGGAGTCTCAGTCTGTCGCCCAGGCTGGAGTGCAGTGCACACTCATAGTCACCATAGCCTCAACCTGCTGGGCTCAGGTGATCCTTCCACCTCAGCCTTCCAAGTAACCAGAACTACAGGCGCATGCTACCACGCCCAGCTTATTATTTTTGATTTATTGTAGAGATGAGATCTTACCAAGTTGCCCAGGCTGTTCTCAAACCCCTGAGCTCAAGCAATCCTCTCACTTCGGCCTCTTAAAAGCTTCTTGCCATTTTACATTCCCACCACCAAGATGCAATGGTTCCTGTTGCCCCATGTCCTTACCAACTTTTCAGTTGTTCATTTGTAACATTTTTTTTAGCCATTCTGATAGGTGAGAAGTGTTATCATGGTTTTCTTTTGCATTTCCTGATTACTAATGATCATCTTTTCACGTAATCATTTGAGCATATTCTTTTCTGAAATGCCTCAAGCCTTCTCATTTAAAAAGAAAAAGCATGATTTTCTTATTGAACTATGACAACTTCTTAAAATTTTGGATCTAAATCTCTTATCAGATATATATAGCAGATATTTTCTCCAAGTGTCTGTATCTTTTTAAAACACTACCTTTTGAACATCAGAAAGTTTTTTCTTTTTTTGTTTTTGTTTTTTTTTTAGAGATGAAATCTTGCTCTGTGACCCAGGATGGAATAGAGTAGTGTGACCATAGCTTACTGCAGCCTTGAACTCCTAAGCTCAAGCAATTTTCCTGCCTCAGCCTCCTGAGTAGTTAGAACTACAGGCTTGTGCCACCATTCCTGGCTAATGCATTGTATTTTATTTTTTGTAAAGACAGTCTTCCTAGCCGGGCTCGGTGGCTCAGCCTGTAATCCTGTGCTTTGGGAGGCTGAGGTGAGTGGATTGCCTGAGCCCGCGGGTTCGAGACCCGCCCGGGCAACTTGGTGAGACCTCTTCTCTACAATAAATCAAAAACTAGCCGGGCATGGTAGCACGTGCCTGTAGTTCCAGCTACTTGGAAGGCTGAGGCAGAAGGATTGCCGGAGCCCAGCAGGTCAAGGCTGAGGTGGCCGGGAGCGGCCGCTGCACTCCAGTCTGGGCGACAGAGACTCCAACTCAAAAAAAAAAGACAGTCTTCCTATGTTGTCCAGGCTGGTCTAAAACTCCTGACCTCAAGCTGTCCTCCCAAAGTGCCTCCCAAAGTGCTAGGATTACAGACATAACCACCACTCCCAACCTCCAGAAATGTATAATTTTAATAAAGTTCAGCATAGGCAAATCTGTGTAGGATCTGAAGTAGATTAGTGGTTGCTTAGAACTGAGGCTTGGGAGAAAAAAGTAAGTGACCCATTAATTGGGTATGGGTTTCTGTGAGGACAGAGGAGTGGGGTGATGAAAATGTTCTAAAATTGATTGTGATGTCAGTTGTACGATTCTGTGGCTATACTTAAAATTACTGAATCATATACTTTAAATGGGTAAATTTCATTTTATATGAAAGCTATTACCCTCCCCACCCAAAAAAAAAAATCTGGACTGGTTACAGTGGTTCATGCCTGTAATTCCAGCTCTGGGAGGTGAAGGCAAGAGGATTGCTTGAGTCTAGGGGTTTGAGACCAGCCTAGATAACATAGTGAGTCCTCATCTTTACAAAAAAAGTAAGATTAGCCAGGTGTGGTTTTGTACACCTATAGTCCCAGCTACTTGAGAGGCTAAGGCAAGGATCACCTGAGCCCAGGAGGTCGAGGTTGCAGTGAGCTGTGATCGTGCCACTGCACTCAGCCCGGGTGACAGATTGAGACCCTGCCTCAAAAACAAAAAGTCCAGATGTGGTGGCTCACACCTGTAATCCCAGCACTTTGAGAGACTAACGTAAGAGGATCACTGGAGCTCAGGAGTTTGACACCAGCCTAGACAACATATTGAGACTTTGTCCCTGCAAAAAATTAGCAGGGCATGGTGGCACCTGTCTATAGTTCCAGCTACATGGAGGCTGAGGCATAAGGATCACCTGAACCCAGAAGGTCGAGGCTGCGGTAAGCCATGATCATGCCACTGCCCTCCAGGCTGGGTGACAAAGCAAGTCTCTGACTCAAAAAAAAAGGGGAACTGTGCACAGAGGCCTATAATCCCAGCACTTTGGGAGGCAGTGGTGAGAGGATTGCCTGAACCTGGGGGTTCAAGAACAGCCTGGGCAAATTGGCAACTCCTTGTCTCTACAATAAATCAAAAAATTAGCTGGGCATGGTGGCACACGCCTTAGTTCAGGTACTTGGAGGACTGAGGTGGAAGGATCACCTAAGCCCATCAGGGCAAGGCTGCTGTGGCTGCAAGTATGCTACTGCACTCCAGCCTGGTCGACAGACAAAAAACTCCAAAAATCCCAGTAAGATTTTCTGTCGAAATTGAAATGTTTAAAATTGATATGGAAATTCAAAAGAATAACCAAGCACTTTGGAAAATGAACTAACTTGAAGAGCTTTTGTCTTTTTTTGTTTGTTTATTGTCTTAATTTGTTTCTACCCTTTTTTTCTTTATTCTTACTTTGACTTTAATTTGCACATGTTCTAGTTTCTGAAGATGAAAACTTAGATGATTTTTAAATCTTTTTTTTTTAAATATAGGCATTTGAAACTATAAATTTCAGCTGGGCGTGGTGTTTTAGCCTGTAATCCCAGCACTTTGGGAGGCCAGGGTGAGAGGATTGCCTGAGCCCGGACTTTGGGAGGCCGAGGTGAGAGAATTGCCTGAGCCTGGAGGTTCAAGACCAGGGTGAGACCTCGTCTCTACAATAAATCACACACACACCAAAAAGAACTAGCCGGGCATGGTGGCATGCGTCTGTAGTTCCAGCTATTTGAAAGGCTGAACCAGAAGGTTCGCCTGAGCCCAGAAGGTTGAGGCTGCGGTGGCCAGGAGCATGCCACTGCAAGAGTGAGACTCCAACTCAAAAAAGAAAGAAAAAAAATTATAAATTTTCCTCTAAATATCCCACAAGTTTTAATGTTATATTTGTTGTTAGAAATATTTTTTAATTTCTCTTGTTGTTTTCTTCTTTAACCCTTGGGTTATTTAGAAAGTATGTTATGTAATTTCCACCTATTTGAAAAAACTTATCCCATGAGGTCAATGAATAGACCCTGAAAGATGTTAGTCTTCTGACATTTGTTGAGCCTTTTACTTTATGGCCCAACATCTGTTATTTCTTGGTGAATGTTTCATGCATGCCTGTAAGAATGTATTTTCTTCTTTTTTTTTTCTTTTGTTTTGAGTAGGAGTCTCTTTCGAGGCCACCACAGCCTCGACCTGCTGGGTTCAGGTGATCCTTATACCTCAGCCTTCCAAGTTGCCGGAACTACAGGCGCACACTACCATGTCCAGCTAATTTTTTTATTTATTGTAGGGACGAGTTCTCACCATGTTGCCCAGGCTGGTCTCGAACCCACAGGCTCAGATAATCCTCTCGTCTCGGCCTCCCTACGTGCTGGGATTATAGGCTTGAGCTACCATGCCCGACCTAAGAATGTATTTTCTACAGTTGTTGGGTAGAGGGTGGTGTATCTGATTTTTTTATTCCACTTGTTTTTTTCTCCTTTGGTATTTCTTTTTTTTGAGTTGGAGTCTCACTCTGTCACCCAGACTGGAGTGCAGTGGCCGCTCCCGGCCACCGCAGCCTCAACCTGCTGGGCTCCGGCGATCCTTCCGCCTCAGCCTTCCAAGTAGCTGGAATTACAGGTGCGCATGACACCCGGCTAATTTTTTATTTATTGTAGAGATGAGGTCTCGCCAAGTTGCCCAGGCGGGTCTCGAACCCGCGGGCTCAAGCAATCCACTCACCTCGGCCTCCCAAAGCACTGGGATTACAGGCTGAGTCACCAAGCCCAGCCAGTATTTCTAATAGTGCTTTATTACTCACACAATGAAAGTTTTGAGTAAAAACAAATTTTTAACTTAAACTCTATTAAATTGTGCTAGCTAAGAAAGTGATGGTGTTACTGGATGCAGAATATAACCACTCAGTGTTATCTGATTGTACTCTGAATCTCTGAATCTGGTCTGCTAATGTGAGGACTTGAGAGTGGTTGACGGACAGTGTGAACTTATGTCAGTTTTGCCTGTCAGCTAATTTTTTCAGTTCAAAAAATTTTGAGCTCAAACATTTTGTTTCATCTGAGTTGTGGATTGTAACTTAATAGAGAAATTCAGACATAAAGTAGTAAATAAGTGATATAAGCCATTTTGTCATAAAAGGAAATGATAATGCCTTAAATTTGATAAAAACTAGGTGGTTTTGGGGCTTAGCATTTACATTGCACCACAAAGTTTCAATTCTGTGTGGAGTCCTAGAATGTTGTTTCAGTAATCTTGAGTTTTGAATAAGCATAAGTTTTAACAAAAATTTACAGTGTGTACAGTTACAGTAGTAAAGTAGCGTCCCTGCTAGGAAACAAAGGAGTCTGTGTACCACATTCAGATGCATGACATTCCTGAATGAAAATTAGAGAACCTTATAAGAAACTGCCTCAGGACAAGCAAGAGTTGTTATATTTTTAATATGTTTTGCTGCTATTACAGAAGTTAAAGCCATTGAAAGATGTAAATTGTTTTGTATTGTGGGTCCAATATGGTATTAATGTGTGACTTTTACACCTGAGACATTTGCTCTTGGATTTAATTAGTTCTGTTCATTGGTAGGAGTGATATGGGGCAGTTTTGCTTTCTTAAACACACATGCCTGATAATCAGAGGGTTTGAGATCAGTGATGCACATACCCTTGCTGCCTGCCCATCCATGTGAAACAGCCCTTTCCTTTACTGAGTATTTTAAAGTGGGTTGCTCTGTATAGTTTTCCAAATTCTGATAGGATACTGTTTTGCATCTTAACGACCTCCTTTGTGTATTGAAAACAGAGCAGCAGTTTAAAGTGTTAAGCTGAGTATTTTCCTCCCAGAATACAGATGAGGTTTTCAAATCTTGGGCGGACCAGCAATGTTTTCATAGAAAAAGATATCCATCCTGTTGATCCCTTTTTCCCCCATAATGTCTACCTAATTCCATGCAACAGATATAAAGGACGAGGTCGCTTAATCAGAGCCAAGAGTAGATGATGTTTTAGGTCCTTGCTCCAACCAGAAAGGTTCACTCTTTGTTACAGAGATATTACCATTAGGAAGATGTGATGCCCTAAAATGTTTGAAAGCAAATGTTTGTAGAGAATGCCAAGTAAGTCTGTGCTCTTGAAACTAGTAATCTTGTTGGTAAGATAAGTCAGAGATACAGGAAAATCAAAATAGTGGTATAAAACAGGATATATCAAGTCTCAAATGACTCAAAATGTGAATCCCGTAGATGTCAAAGCAAAGGAAACCACTGGCCATGACAGTTAGAAAGGAGCTCCTGATGGCGAGTATTTGAGAAACAGAAGGAGAACTGGGAAGGTCACTCCCTGTTCTTTGGCCATCTCTGACTCATCCTCTATTTGAGTAAGGATAGGAATCACCTCACAGTTCTTGTCTCTTTGCAGCCTGAAGAGTTGAGAGAAATCATTGAGAAGACTAGAGAGATGGAGCAGAACAATGGCCACTACTTCGACACAGCAATTGTGAATTCAGATCTTGATAAAGCCTATCAGGAACTGCTTAGGCTAATAAACAAACTTGATACGGAACCTCAGTGGGTGCCGTCCACTTGGCTGAGGTGAAGGAAGCATCCATTCTACGGCATGTTGGACTTGATCTGGCAAACTACCAATAGGAAGACAACCTGACACTTGAACAAGGTGGAGGCAGCTGAATAAGCTGTACACCTGGTCTTAGATCTCTCGAGCTTCTGAGAAGAAAGGCCCCTTAGGCAATTTGTACACAGCATTCTTTATTTGCTTTACAAAGCTTTAGAGGTTTCTGCCTCATTTGGGGATTCCAAATGGAAGCTTTCAAGGAGCAGTTCCATTTTATGCTGTTAAAACCTTTTGTTTTCACCTAACTAAATCTTTCCTGCTCAGTCATATTTCCATGAGAAACTTGTGTGTATGTACACAGGAGTCCATGTCTCATATAAATACTGATGTTGTGATGTTGTTTAACTCTTAAATGACTACATGAGAATATTTTGGGATAGGAGCAGACTGTGCTTTTATGCCATGGGCAAGATAGCATTTGCTTAGGAGACTAATTTAGTCATCATAAATACCTTCCTAAAAAAGAAAAAACAAAATGGTGATACCTTGGTTTGGACCTACTTTGTTAGACTTGGAGTCATTTGAATGTCTTTTAATTCTTTAAAAAAAAAATCCGTGAGAAGCACCGGTTCTTTTCGCTCAAACTTTCTGAATCAGACTGCACACTCAGCAGACCCTAAATGAGTCAACGTTATACAAAATATGCTGATCTTTTTAAAGACATAATGATTATCTGTATTTTTTCTTAAATTGTCACAACCGATTTGCTAACCTTGCTTCTTTTCTTTGATCTGCATAGTATAATAGAATGTATAAATTATATTTTATGAATGGCAGATGTTCATATAAACAGTGTTGACTGTTAGTTTCTTCCTCATGATGCAAAAATTTTTTTTATATACATAGGAGGACATAGCACATTTGACAGTTTTGCATTTTTATATATGAGCACAGTATAAGCCTACGACTGCTATATATGTAGGTAATAAACTGGAATTCTTCTGCTGTACTCTATATTAATATTTAATAGATCAACAAATGGTCACTGGTAACACTGTTCAGCATTGGAATAAAATTATTTATGTCTTAGGGAAACACTATGACAATTGACTTTGAGATCAGAAGGAAAGGAAGATCTGAAAGTCATTTGAACATTTTAGGAACAGAATACTGGGGAGAAAAAGGTATTAAGCCTATAGAAATAGGTTTTTATCCCCACAAGTTCTGCCTCTTATGACCAGAATACAACAACTTGCTAAATCATGACAGGTTTAAGCTAATGGGATTTTTGTACTGTCTCTATAGCTGTAGCTTTAAAATTCAACATCTGTAATTGGCATGGAAAGTTAATTTGTAGGCGGCTTTTCAGGCCTTTAAGGAAAGTGTGATGTGTGACAAACAACTTCAAATGTGAATGCCTTGATTGTCTTTTTATGGTGACTTCAGCTACAGTATTTCCTCTCCCCAGAGCTAAACACTGGAATAATACTGACCTGTCATTTAATTTAACATAAGCAATTGTGTTTAATGAGTAGTTTGTCTCAGTGTCATGTATATATTTGATTTTCTCCTCTTCTATGTAATTTTATTTGAGCAAGTGTAGACAGTTTATATGTTGCCTTTTTTCTCTTTAAATTTTGCATGGCCTATTAAGTTGACTGGGGAGTGTGTCTTGTGTGAAAATATTTTCAAGATAATGTTCCTTAGGAAGTAAGTAACATTTCTGGGTTGAGGGGAGGAATGCCATACATACTGTCTGTTCAAAGCTCTGAAACACTCCAACTTCTGGCAGGAAAATTCAAACAAAGGTCACACTGATTTTTAGCATTGAAAACTAAGGAATATACTTAGCACTTAATCTTATCAGTTTTCCAGTTTACTTTCTTCTCAGGAATGAAAGGTAGTTCATGGTTGACAGTGGAGTTTTGTGATCTGCTTATTGTAACTGACAATTGTTTTCAGCCCCTAGATCTAAAATAGGGACAGTTCATATTGTTAGTGAGGTTGTAGGTAGTGTAAGTGAGTGGCTGTTGTGCCACTGTAGACAGTAGGCCTGCACTAGGGCTATGTGCTGTCAGGACTCAGGCATATGGCTTTAACAAGCAGATCTTGTATGCCCATGCCATACTTTTAGGAATTCTAGGGTGACATATTTTCAGGGTCAGTGAGGTCCCATAATTCTCTGCTTCCTTATCAGCGAGAGTAGAAAGAAATGTCCCAAACTTTTCTAAATCCTAGTGATAAGGATGTGCTGATATTCAACACAATCCCTAAACAAAGTGAAAACTTGAGTTGTTGCTGATGTCCTCAAAAGAATACAGAGGACTTGCTATGCATGCAGTTGTATAGCCACTCTGGCCAGTTCCACTTGTCCCTCTTTGGTTCTGACTGGAGGAAGTCTTAACCACTTACTATAAAAATGATACCAATGGCTAATGAAATGTACTTGGAAAATCTAATTACTGAAATACATTTCCTAAATTTTCATAAGTCAGAACAAATAGAAGGAGAATATTATTTAGACTAATCCAGATTTGCTTTCTATGAAAATCTAATGTCTGGATTATTTTCCTTTTCTCATGGCCTAAGGAATAAGTGTTGGTAAGGAATGATTTGAATGTAATTTTGTGAATGTGTGGAAAATATAAACCAGGGATTTAGCCTTAATAAAGGTAACATTCGGACATCTGTTGTTAATCCCCCTTTGTACTCTTATCCTGTATCTGCACTCTGTTATTTTGAGATGTCATACTGCACACTGTATTGTAAAAATAAAAAGTAAAATTATATTTCAAGTTTAAAAAGCCACGGAGTACTTTCTCTTGCTGTGTTATATCCTCTGCCATTCAAGGTTTCCATACATGTAAAGACCACCCTCCTCTTCCAAGTTTTTGCCAGAAGCAAGACCATTGCAACCTCTGGATGCAACACAAAATGCCTTTTAATTTGTTCTTTTTCAAGTGAGGGAGTACCCCATGTTGGCACAGAGGTAGGCAGGTTCTGTTTCCTTAATTATTAAAACTAAGTTTATTAAAGGTGGACAACTTTAGGATGTGAACCTGAAGGTTTTCTGGGGAAAGAGGTATGTAATTAATACTCAGGCAAATTGACCTTTTCTGCAGTTGGGATTTGAGGACACTGAGGATAGCGTGTGAGTTGATGGCAAATATATAATACACTCTTTTTCCATTCTTCATTTCTCCCCTTTTTTCTGCTCTGTATCTCCCAAAGGATATAAATCATGTACCAACAAGTTTCACACATGCACACACCTGGTCTGTCTCCTTCCCCTGTGGATCAGATCACTCCAGCTGCACACAACAAATGATCTGTCCACTATTTTCCCTTGACTTTTTTTTTAAACAAATGTTAAACTATAAAGTCGTCTTTTAGTATTTTAACCAAGGCCAGTAAATTCCAGAGCTTTACAAAAACCACAGGAGAAATCTAGGGTCCTCTGCCTTACTGCTTTAAGGTGAAGCTAAATTCACCTAAGTGAAAAACCACTAAAGAAATCTGGCTCCCTATTCCCACCTTCAAACTAATTTAAAACCAAGGCTCTGAAATCAAGATACATTTGACTTGCATTCCACCTGTGTGATTTGACCTATTAAAGCCTCAATATTCTCACCTGCAAAATGGAGATGGTATAATTTACATATCATTAGGGTATTGGGAAGATTAGATGGTAAACAGCTCAATGTTACCGATTTTTAAAATACTTGGGAACTCAGTTGTTGGTTTTCCCGTCATTCTTGAATTTACTCTGCACCTTAGATTTTATTCTGTGAGCAGCAACTGGATTTCCTAAAAACAGCTTTTCCAGAGCAGGCCCTCTGACTTAAAGGTAAAAAGCTAGGGTGTAAAAACTTTGAAGGTAGACTGCTTGGATTTAAATCCTGGATTCACCACTTTCTGGCTATTAACCTTGGACCAATTACTCAAGCTCCTCATGCCTAAATTTTCCTCTGTGAAATAGGGGGTTAAGATAATATGTACGTTTTATAGTTACCGTATCACTCCAAAATGGGAATTAGTCTTTTTCGGTTTTGTTTGGTTTTTTTGAGTTGGAGTCTCACTCTGTCGCCCAGGCTGGAGTGCAGTGGCACGCTCACACCTACACCAGCGTCGACCTGCTTGGCTCCGGCAATCCTTCCACCTCAGCCTTCCAAGTAGCCGGAAATACAAGCACACATTATCACACCCAGCTAAGTTTTTTATTTTTATTGTAGAGATGAGGTCTTGCGATTAGGAAAGAAGGAAGTATTATGAAGCCCTCTTAACTCATTGGCAATCATTTAGCAGTACCCCAAAATGGAAGTTTCAAAGTTTTAGTAAAACTGATATATGAAGGGGTAAAGGCCCCTACTTTCTACATGTCTGCAGAGAAAGCTCTGTGGATGACAATACTGTGTGCTGATCTGAGCATAAGAACACAGCATTCTTAGCAGTAAATAAATTAAAAAATAATAACTTATTTTTAAATCATTTTACTATGTATATACCATAGTCACACTGAAGTTGGCAGAACTCCCCTGACAGACAAGACACAGACCTGTCATGCAAGGAAAAATAAGGTTTCCATCAAGCCTGAGAAGTACCATGGTGACAATAGCGCCAAGGTTTGCGAACGGGTACAAATGAAGGCTGCTCCACAGAAGTTGGCCTGAGACCACTAATGATTCCTAAGGGGATATCCTAATACACTTGGTAAGCAGATCACATGTAACAGATGTAGTGGAGTAAGGTAACACTTCTGCAGAGTAAATTCTGTAAGTTCCTAGGCAGGCCTTACAAATCTCATCTGTGATAAATGGTTGCTGAATTGTGAATCTGCCAAAGTAATCCCATAAATAGACATCCAGGTAAATTTTACAACCAGTGAAATTCTCAGGCCAAAAATAAATAGCCACACAAATCAAACCCATACACTGTGAAGTAAAATGGAACCAGTATTAGGGTTTCTGAAAGAACCAGAACAGGAAGATTATTCAAACAGAAGGTCCTCATCCTTCTCTTCAGCCAGAAGATTAGCAGGCTCCATCACCTCTCCAGCTGCTCGCCTTTGTTCCAAGTCCTTCTCAGATTTTTCCTTGAGAATCTTTTTCTTCTCCTGTATTTTCTTTAACCTGTAAAATAAAGGAGGGAATTTTTTGAACACTGTTCAAAAAAGTAAATTTGATTTCCTCTATTTTTGTAATAAACACCTTTAGAATAAAAGTTGATACTTCTATTAATGTCAATTTCAGAAATTATTGACAAACTATTTTTAAACAAAGAATATATGATTTTATGCTAATAACTGATTTCAGACACGCCTAACTCAGGTTAAATATATTTTGAAATCCATTCCCTAATGGAAAAGATTTTAAACATTCAGGCACTCATTAAAATTTTCGAGCACCCCAGCCCTGAACACCACTGAAGGGCAGAAACTAAATAATCTTTGATAATTAAGATCATAAATCATCATTAAATGCTAAGTCAAGGTCTAAGACTGCCATGTCTTCCCTAAATACTCCTGCTTTCACCTACCTCCCACTTCTCTGAACTGGATATACCGACCCCAAAACACCACCAATTTAGTATCTATTCCTCTTGATTCTAAATATTCATAGCCAATTCAAGGACATGCATCATTTTCCTCTAAGTACTGTGCTAATTCTCTCATGGTACAATTTTAAACTATTTGGTAATGCCTTCAAGTTCATTTTACCTTCTCCTGAACATAGTCAACATGAAATACATATTTGTTGATTAACAGATTACTTCTAGTTTCTCCCCTCAGTTTTTATGTAGGAGACACCCAATCTAAATTATCATTTCATTTTAAAGAATTATCTAGTTTTATTAGTCTCTGAAAGGCCTAAGTTTTTGGAATTCCATGTTGTAGATATATGCATAACTTGACAGATTTGTCTCTACAACCTTTGGTAATATTTCTTATTTACCAGAATAAAATATAACCTGTGCTAATCCATAAACCAACTAGTAACTCAGCAAATCAACCCTCTGAAATATGAAATGACAACAAACAATAACTGCCAATTTCAACAAACCTGTAGAACTCTTCTCTCTCTCTCTCATCCAGCTCCGTGATGATATAGGAAAGAGTACGTTCAATCCGGGGAATGATGACTAGAATTTAAAAAATAAGTACGCTGAGAACTTCAAACCCCTTTTATCAAATTACCAGTGCTCATTTGTGTAATGGCTATTTTTTCTTTTTTTTTTTCAGTTGGAGTCTCACTGTTGTCAGGCTCTGGATTGCAGGGACATGCTCATGGCCACTGCAGCCTTGACCTCCTGGGCTAAGGCAATCCTTCTGCCTCAGCCTTCCAAGTAGCTGGAACCACAGACATGTATCACCACACCCAGCTAATTTTTTTTATTTATTGTAGAGACAAGGTCTCACCATGTTGCTCAGGCTGGTCTCCAACTCCTGAGCTCAGGCAATTCTCTCGTCTCCACCTCCCAAAGTACTCGGGTTAGAGGCATGAGCTACTGCACCCAGCCCTATTTTTTCTAATTGTAAAATTAACGTACACTTAATGTGGAGAACTTGAAAAATAAAAACACACACAAAAAAATTAAAATGGAGTATAATCCAACCACACAAAAGCAACTACTGTAAATATGGTGTGTGCTCTTTTTTCTCTGCACAGATAACATCTTGGACCACAGTGGACACACAACACTGAATATGCCGATCATATATGCATATATAACATGGAACAACAGATGTTATTTTAAACATAGCAATCAGCTGCTAAAAAATCGAGCAGAGAGTGCAATAAATTGAGTTTCTGTCAGTCACTGGGCTCTACTTTATAGAGAATTTGCCTATTCTGATTCTAGAATATGAACTCTATGAGGGTGAGAACTATTAACCTTACCCATTTTGTTTTGCTTAAAGTTTCATGTACAAGGCCTGGAACTAGCAATCAAGAAATGTGTTTTTTTTTTTTTTTTGAGTTGGAGTCTCACTCTGTCACCCAGACTGGAGTGCAGTGGCCGCTCCCGGCCACCGCTGCCTCGACCTGCTGGGCTCCGGCGATCCTTCAGCCTCAGCCTTCCGAGTAGCCGGAATTACAGGCATGCACTACCACGCCCAGCTGATTTTTTGATTTATTGTAGAGATGAGGTCTCGCCGCCCAGGCGGGTCTCAAACCCGCAGGCTCAGGCAATCCACTCACCTCAGCCTCCCAAAGGCGCGGGATTACAGGCTGAGCCACCGAGCCCAGCTGAGAAATGTGTTTTTTGTTTAAAAAAAAATGAGATACCTTCCTGTATAACACTAATATTTAGCCCCAAGAAAAGGAATTCCTTTGTTTAAAATTTTGCTCTTCTACTACCTAAAATTGAGGAAATGTTTCTTTAATAAAACTGAGCCTCTCAAGCAAAAAGTACTATCAACACTAAGCGGTCATATTTTTAAAATAATGATATAAAAGAGATAGAAAATAAGTGCATCAAATGGGACATTTTTTATTTTTAGAAATCAAGGAGAATGACCTAAAGGAGAGGGATTTGAAGTTAAATATTTAGTATTCAAAAAGATATATCACTCAACCATTAGGAAGAAAGAAAACACCACCGCTCTTGAAAAATACTGTTTCTACCCTTTACTAACTGCAAGAATAACTAGAAATGAACAGAACATTCCCTGATTTGTAACTACCACTTTCCCCTGTAACTCCCCCAAATCATATACTTCTATCCATACATTTCATAACACTCTTTTGTACTAGGACACACTTCTCTGTGCTGTCGGCAGGGATAGGGTATTACCACCTTCAATCTAGCAGTTCCTGAGTCCCAGCGGCTGCATGATGAGTGGGGAGGGGTGGACAAATGTCTGAACATAGCACCCCACAGCAGCTCATACTCACCATGTTCTATGGCATTTACACGCCTGTTGGTTATCTTAATAGCTTCATCCAAAGTAACAAAGGAAGTCTAAACAAAAGGACAAATTAATAATGTAAGCACACAGTCTTCCTAATCATGACCTGATCACTTGACTCCACTCAGACTGTACTTGTAGAAAACATTTGGGAAGCAAGACAAAAACAAAATTCTTAGGCTGGGCGTGGTAGCTCACAACTTTGGGAGGTCAAGGTGGGAGGATCCCTTGAGCGCAGGAGTTTGAGACCACCCTGAGCAACATAGGGAGACCTCATCTCTACAAAAAACAAAAAATTAGCTGGGTGTGGTGACATGTGCCTGTAGTCCCAGGTACTCGGGAGGCGGAGGCAGAAGGATTGCCTGAGCTCAGGAGGTCAAGGTTGTGGTGAGCTGTGATCATGCCACTGCACTCCAGCCTGAGCGACAGAGTGAGACCCTGACTCAAAACAAATTCTTGTGACATTTCCATAGAGCTAACACTATTTCTGCTATTGATAACCCTACAGGCCACATTTGGCAAGCTTCCAAACTAACCCGCCTAGGGACGGTCTTAGGACTCTTGGCTTACATCCTATCCCTGATTTCCTCCAACTGTTGACGTACTGACCAATCCATAACTTACTGACATTGAAAAGGACACTGATTTGTTTCTGAGGCATTAAGTTTTACTGACTGTCTTGCATGTAGAACACATTAGCCTGTATGTTATAATCTGTAGCCAATGACTGTAACCTCTGTATTGCACCCTCCAATGAAAAGGACAACTTGGATAGGAAGAGTCCTCTTTCCTTCTAAGAGTCCCATAAAAACCTCCCAACTTGTAGAAGACTGGAACACACCCAGCCTTGTTGGTGTGTCTTCCCAAGTTGATCCTCACATTTGACTTTGAATAAACCCTTATCAAATTATTTCTGCCTCAATAGCCTTAGTTTTGGTCGACACTACTATAATTTGTTTACTCAGACTTGCCTAAATAAAGACAAAAAAATGACAAGCACTAATAGCCCAGATATATACTAACTGGCCACAAAGGACAAAAAGATGGCCTTCATGCACAAACCATGTTATATTTGCATTTAAATCTAGTATAAACTGTAGGTGTTCTCACCTAGTAAAGAGTGAAACTGTACCATTGCACAAATGGTACAAAATGTATATTGTGTTAATAATAAAAAGTGGGGACAATAGTGCGAAAGCCACCATTTCAGAAATCAAAATATGAGGCTAGTTTCACATAGGATCATGGAAACAGCTGAAAGCACAAAGCACAGTATGCTCTCATTCAAGACCCTGTCTTTATAAGGTCTCTCCTCTCCTCTGTTGAAAATCAAACTGGAGTGCTCTAGTTCTCCTGCTACTCACCTGCAGTGAAGCCAGTTCCACCAGTAGTTCCACTGCTTTGGCATAATTCCTCTTTAACTTAGCCAACTGTTCTCCACCTCTGGCTAAACCCGTCAGTTCATAACCTGAAAGAACCAGTCAGACGACATTTATAATGAGAGTAAATAATCTTCCCATAAAATTCCCATAGAAGAGATAATTCCAAATAATGCCAAACATAGACAAATTCACTAAGCCCTTTGAAATGCAAACATGAAGCGCCCATTTCACTCTCCAAATATCATAGGCGTGTGCTGCTAAATAGTTTTCCACAAGGATACTCTTCTAAACATAAACATAGGAGAAGCTTTTAACCAACCTCCCCTTCACCAGCCAGTGACCGCCTCTTCCCTTTGAAAATCATACTGCCTGATGCTCACAGTACTGTGACACTCTCTGTTAAGAGGTAACTCTCCAATACTCTACTTCTTATGAGTACCTAATATTCTATATATAATTTAATTAAATATTACATGAAGCAATGAAATATAAGTGCCAAAAGAAAGAATATTGTTGTTTCTCTGAAAAAAAGTTAATTACTTACTTTGGAAAGATGCAAGACTCAATAAATATGTGTTATTATCAAAAATATTCTGTCCAGGAATGGAATGAGTGAGACAATTACAAAAAATCGGGCATGGCCTATGAAATGAGTCAGCATTCAGATTACATTATAGTGTCTAAGATCTTATTCTATGTTAAAGAGACTCAGACTGGAAATTTCAAGCAATGCATTATGGGTGTAGTATAGGCAGAAAGAAAGCTCAGAAGTCTAATCAGTGGATTCACACTCAAAGAAAAGGCCTTATATTTTTTAAATGGCAAATGACTGTACAATGATATATTTCTAGGTTGGAATAAAATATTTTAAGACATATACAAAGTTTATGACTTCCTATCATAAAACCTTTTTGATTAACCAATCAACTATTGTCCTGACGGTGTCAGAGAAGAGGGCTTCTAATATTGAAACTTCTAAACTCTAAGGTCTACCAAGCACCATTTTCCAGAACAAAGTTCATTTGAAGAGGAAACAGGAGATCCCAGGGACACACACTAGTATCAAAGTTTCACACTTACTGTCAGTTCCTTCATGGTAGTGTTCAAATACTGGCAAAGTAACACCTGTGAAACACAAACATGTATATGGACTCACAAACATGACTCTGAAGTACTGTTTCTTAATCACTGTTTCATCTGTTTCTTTTTCATCACATACTCAAAAGTCAAGGGATTAAGTCTGGAATTGTCATTGACTTCAATTAATGAATTTAGGAGCCTGCCTTTTTAAGTGTCCATTTCTGTTAAAAAGCCAAGTTATCCTGAGTAATAAGACCCTGGTTGTTAATAGTTTTAACATGTAAAGCCAATCAACTTGTTCTAAGAAAAAAGAAAAACTGGGACATTAAGATCTTGCTGTATAAATAGGTTAATCTTAAAATGTCACCTCTTTTCTCCACAAAGAGTTCCAAAAGGTTGAAAAGTTACCTGCTACATTATCTTTCTTTGCTCGAATCTTCACTTGAGCTTTATTTACGTTTTGGATAACTGTGGTGCTGCAGAAAAAGGAAAAGCCTTTAATTAGTTGTGTTTTTTAGAAATAAACCTAAGGACCCCTTGGATAGTTTCAACATTAAATGAGACCAAGAATAAGATAACTGTCATTATTCCAGAAAAGGAGCAAAATCACTACTGTCAGAGAAGGGTCTCAGAGAGCAGAGGATGAATGATATTCAAAATATTTGCAGATGTTAAAGTGTGTGGATTGCCTGTTTTCAGACAGACATGTGGTCCACGGACATAAATTTAGGGATTCTTATTCTGTTTGTGTAATATGGAGGAAACTTTCCTTCTTCTAGCTTTGTTCTTCAGTTGGCAAAGCTAGCATTCAATTCCTCTACCCTGGAAGCTATCTAACTTCCATCTGGCTTCGTCTGATTCCACAACTGTTATCATGAAGTTAAGTGCTTTCCTCATCGCCACCCTAAATACACTTACATACCACTTACACACTACTGATTTCTCCCCTCTGCTAGAAAATTCAATGCAAGCTGTTATCTTACCAGCATTGGCACAAAATAGTCTACCACTTCCAAGGGCCTTATTAAGGCCTGCTACTGTGAAAATTCATGGATAATATGAACTAAGAACAGAGGCATCATATCATTGGGAAAAGACAACTAAAATAAAAAACTCTGAAAACAACTTACACCTCTGACCCTAATTAGCCAAGTGACTTCAGAAAGGCATTTAATTTAAGCTGAGAATATTGTTGGACATGGTGGCTCATGCCTGTAATCATAGCAAGTTGGGAGGCCAAGGCAAGAGGACTGCCTAGAGGCATCATATCTTTAGGAAAAGACAACTAAAATAAAAAACCCTGAAAACAACTTACACCTCTGACCCTAATTAGCCAAGTGACTTCAGAAAGGCATTTAATTTAAGCTGAGAATATTGTTGGACATGGTGGCTCATGCCTGTAATCATAGCAAGTTGGGAGGCCAAGGCAAGAGGACTGCCTAAGCCCAGAAGTTTGAGACCAGCCTAGGCAATATGGCAAGACCTCATCTCTACAATAAATCAAAACACTAGCCAGGCATGCTGGCGAGTGCTATACTTCCAGCTACTTGAAAGGCTGAGGAGGAAAGTTCACCTGAGCCCAGCAGGTTGAGGCTATGGTGGCTGTGCCACTATACTCCAGCCTGGGTGACAGAGTGAGATTCCAATTCAAAAATAAACAAACAAATAAGCAGAGAATATTAATGTTTGCCTTATAGGATTATTGGGAGAATCGTATAACATATGTAAATTGATATAACCAGTTTGCAAAGCATTTTATATGCTTTTTAAAGCATTTATTGACATAACAAAAGCTATAAAGTTTATGCCTTTTAAATAACCAATTCAGCCAGGTGCAGTGACTCATGCCTGTAATCCCAGCACTTTGGGAGGCAGAGGCAAGAGGATTAACTGAGCCCAGGAGTTAAGACCAGTCTGGGCAACTTGGTGAGACTTCGTCTCTACAATAAACCAAAAAATTAGCCAGGCATGGTGGCACATGCCTATAGTTCCAAATACTTGAGGCAGAAGGATCGCCTGAGCCCAGCAGGTCAAAGTTGTGGTGGCCATGAGCATGTCACTGCACTCCAGCCTGGGTGACAGAGTGAGACTCCAATTCAATTCTCAAAAAGTTATTCTAAGGAAATAATTCAGTAGAAACAAAAATACATATGCATGAAGATGTTCGCTATGCTGTCCCTAATATTCCAAAAACCTAAGAATCAACCCAAAGGTCCAGCATTAAGAGGAAAAAATACATCTTGAGAAAGATCATATAACCATGTGAAAACAAGGCAGAATGTCAATGATACAATGTTAAATG
The DNA here is from genome assembly GCA_027257055.1 of Cephalopachus bancanus. Taxonomy (NCBI): domain Eukaryota; kingdom Metazoa; phylum Chordata; class Mammalia; order Primates; family Tarsiidae; genus Cephalopachus; species Cephalopachus bancanus. Next base: position 3,161,419 of record JAPVLO010000104.1, read on the forward strand.
AAAGTGGACTATAAAACAATAAGTATCTTGTGCCTGCAACTATGTAAAAAAAATGCATGTAGAGTTAAGGTGATGAAGTTATAAATGTCCTTCCTTATAATTACGATATCATTTGCTTTAATGATTACAAATTTCTAAATTAAAATAGTTCTAAATGAAATTATGAACCTGAAAGCAATTTATTTTTTCAAAACACCCCATGAAGTCTTCTTACCTGAAGTCCCCTGCTGTGAACTTGGCCTCAGCAAGTGAAAAGGCAGCTTCTCTCATCACTTCACCCATCAGCATTTTAGTCTAGAAAAGCATAAAGCAATAGCAGATTCAACTAAGTTTTGTACAAGAAAAAAATCCTATCATAATTAAATTTTACCAGCCAACAGTATTTGACACTATGTGTGCATGTAAATATTGGTTTAATATGATAAATAAAAATTGGCAATTCTGAACAGTTTTGGTTATAGTCAATAATATTGCAAAGCTATAAGCTGTATAATTAAAACAGAATAAATGCATTAAGAAACAGAAAATAGCTGGGCACGGTGGCTCACGTCTATAATCCCAGCACAGTGGGAGGCGGAGGAGAGAGGATTGCCTGAGCCCAAGGGTTTGAAATCAGCCTGGACAACTGGTGAGACCATATCTCTACCATAAATTTTAAAATTAGCCAGGTGTGGTAGTGCACACCTGTAGTTCTAGCTATTTGGAAGGCTCAGAAGGATTGCCTGAGCCCAGCAGGTCAAGGTTGGGGTGGCTGTGAGCGTGCCACTGCACCACTCCAGCCTGGGTGACAGAGAGAGACTTTGGTTCAAAAAAAGAAAGAAAATAAAGAAACAGAAAATAAAATATTTTCTGAAAGATCTCTTATTTGTGAATGGGTACATACCAATTTATTAAATTTAATCTCTTAAATTCACTGCAGATGCAGTCAAACTTTAATGGCTTACTGATTCTAAAGCACATCTGGAATATTTAATGCTTGAAAATATTCAATACTTTTTTTGAAAGAGAAGAAAAACTGGGTCAGGTGGGTAGGAAGTTGGTTTTCTGGGTACTAAAAATGTACAGCTACAATAAGTAGGCTGGGTACAGTGGCTCACACCTATAATCCCAGCACTTTGGGAGGCAGAGGCAAGAAGACTGCCTGAGCTCAGGGGTTCGAGACCAGCCTAGACAACTTGGCGAAACCTTGTCTCTACAATAAATAAAAAAAATTAGCCGGGCGTGGTGGCACATGCCTGTAGTTCCACCTACTTGGAAGGCTCAGGCAGAAGGATTGCCTGAGTCCAGCAGGTCGAAGCTGCAGTGAGCGTGTCACTGCACTCTAGCCTTAGCAACAGAGTGAGACTCCAACTGAAATAAATAAATTTAAAAAGATAAAATAAAATAAAAATGTACAGCTACAATAAGGAAATACATCTAGTATGAGACACATAAGTCAATGAAACAGACTAGAGGATCTAGAAACAACCCCAGATGTATATGGGCATTTAACAAAGTAAAGAGACCATTTAACCATCTATCCATTTACAAAATAATACTACCTACTACTTCACATCATACCAAAAAAAAAAAATCCAGACATATTAAAGTAAAAAAAAAAACTATAACAAAACAAATGTAGTAGAATATTTTCCTAATACTTTTAGGCCTTTTCTAAGACTTACATGTAACTTAGAAGCTGTATAAAGAAAACATGGGCCTGGATACCATGTGCCTCATGCCTGTAATCCCAGTAATTTGGGAGGCTGAGGTGGGAGGATCACTTAAGATCAGGAGTTTGAGACCAGCCTGGGTAACATACAAGACCTCAACTCAACAAAAAGTTAAATAAATTAGGTGGGCATGGTGATACACGCCTGTAGTCCTAGTTACTCAGGAGGCTGAAGCAGGAGGATCTCTTGGAGCCCAGGTGTTCAAAGATGCAGTGAGCTATGATCATGCCACTGTACTCCAGTATGGGTAACAGAGCAAGATCTTGTCTCCAGGGAAGGAGGAAAAGAGGAAGGGAGGTGGGCAAAAAAGGAAAAGACCAACAGACTTGATCAAAGAAAAATTAAGATAAGCCGGGCTCAATGGCTCACCCTGTAATCCCACGCCTTGGGAGGTTGAGGTGAGTGGATTGCCTGAGCCCGCGGGTTCGAGACCCCCCTGGGCAACTTGGTGAGACCTCATCTCTACAATAAATCAAAAACTTAGCCGGGTGTGGTAGCATAAGCCTGTAGTTCCAGCTACTTGGAAGGCTGAGGCGGAAGGATCGCCAGAGTCTAGCGGCTCGAGGCTGCAGTGGCCGGGAGTGGCCACTGCACTCCAGCCTGGGCGACAGAGTGAGACTCCAACTCAAAAAAAAAAAAGAAAGAAAAAGAAAAATTAAGATATATATTTTTTTAAGTTAAAAGCTAAGAAAAAATATGGAGAAAAAATTTTTAACTTTGTACACATTAACCAGAATATATATAGTAATTCTACAAAAAAAGGAGATGAAATTTACCAAGAAAATCAAACTACCAGTAAACATGAAAAGCTCCTCAACCTCACAAATAATCAAAAGTAGTGCAAATTAAAATAAGATACCAATTTTAACTAATAGATTGGCAACAAAAAAATATTAATACCTAGTTAAAAATAGTTTAAGAAAATAGGCCCTCTCACACACCATTTAGTAGGAATATAAATTAGTATAACAACCCAGAGGACAACTTGGCAGCTATCTATCATAAATTTAAAGGAATATATCCCAGGATCAAGATTCTAAGATCCCTTTCTAGAGAAATGCTAGCTAACATACATACACATAAGGATTTAAGAGTTCCCCCTCCAAATTTTAGTTTAATAAAACTAAATGTTGATCAATGCAGATATTATAAAGAATAAGACAGGTTTTTAAGTATAGATAGTCCCTGACTTACTATGATTCCATGTACAGTTTTTTGACTTTATGCTGGTGCAAAAATACACATTTAACTTACAGTATTTTCAAATTACCATGGATTTGTCAGAATACCAACCCCATCGTAAGTGAAGGACCACTTGTACTGAGGTAGAAAGATGTTCATGTTCTACCATGAGGGCTGGGAAGAGGGGGAGGGAGAGGAGAATGGCAGGAAACATTACAGAATTGTATATGCCTATATAGCAATTGCATGTTCATTATTAACAACATCCATGTGTACACGCAATACTCATGGTATGTGGTTTGTGAAAAACAATATTTTTGTACATGCCTCCAAAAAATCTTTTTTTTTTTTTTTTTTTGAGTCTGAGTCTCACTCTGTTGCTCAGGTGGCACACTCATGGCCACCACAGCCTCGATCTGCTGGGCTCAGGTGATCCTTCTGCGCCCGGCTCAAAAACTTGTTTTTTTTTTTTTTTTTTTGAGTTGGAGTCTCACTATGTCGCCCAGACTGGAGTGCAGTGGCCGCTCCCGGCCACCGCAGCCTCAACCTGCTGGGCTCTGGTGATCCTTCCGCCTCAGCCTTCCAAGTAGCTGGAACTACAGGTGCGCGCTACCACGCCCAGCTAATGTTTTAATTTATTGTAGAGATGAGGTCTCGCCAAGTTGCCCAGGCGGGTCTCGAACCCTTGGGCTCAGGCAATCCACTCACCTCGCCTCCCAAAGGCGCGGGATTACAGGCTGAGCTACCGAGCCCGGCTCAAAAACTTTTTAAGACTGAAAGGCCATAAGCCAAACTGTCAAGAACGACCTCTGGGAATAAGAGAAGTACCACAGGGGGTAAGAGAAGATATAGGAGAACTTTTACTTTTTATATACTTCCGTGTTCATACATCATTTATCCAAAAAGCAATTTATTAATAAAACCTACAATGTCCCAGCACTATTCTGTCTTTTCAGCACTACATTTCCAGTGCCCAGAGTTCCTGCTGTCACAAGACTTACATTCTCTAGTTGAGGGAAACAATCAAACAAAAAACAATCATGCAGTCATATATGCTGTGATAAAAATAAGAAGAAGTGACAAGTAAAGACAGTGCTCATTTCAGATTGGGTGATCTGGTGGCCTCTGAAGAGACTTAAATGGCCAAAAGAGAGCCAGTCATAAGCTCTGGGGGAAAAAGCATTTCAGGTAGAACTAACTGGGCTGGGTACAGTGGCTGATGCCTATAATCCCAGCACTTGGCAGGAGGCCACAGAGGGAGGATTGCTTGAGCCCAGGAGTTTGAGACCAGCCTAGGCATCATAGCAAGACTCTGTCTTTATTTTTTTTAATTAAATTAGAAAGAAACAGCTAATGAAAAGTCTCTGGAGGAAGACATTAGGAAGAATGCTCCAAATGAGGTCAGAGAGGCAGGCAGGGGCCAGATCAGATCAATGGGCTTTACAAGCAAGATTAAGGAGTATGGATTTTATCTAATTTTTTTTTTTTTTTTTTTTTTTTTGAGCTGGAGTCATACTCCGTCGCCTAGGCTAGAGTGCGGTAGCACACTAATAGTCACCCCAGTGTTGACCAACAGGGCTCCGGCGATCCTTCTGCCTCAGTCTTCCAAGTAGCCAGAAGTGCGTGTTACCATACCTGGCTAATTTTTTTTTTTTTTAATTGTAGAGACGAGGTCTCACCATGTTGCCCAGGCTGGTCTTGAACCTGCGGGCTCAGGCAGTCCTCTCGCCTCAGCCCCCCAGAGTATGGATTTTATTAAATGAACTGTCTGAAACATGTTATACTTATAACAGTTATTTTTACTTTTGAAAGAAAAAAATTATCATTAAAATAACTTGAGGTTCGGCACAGTGGCTCACACCTATAATGCCAGCACTTTGGGAGGCAGAGGCAAGAGGATTTCCTGAGTCCAGGGGTTCAAGACCAGCCTGGGCAACTTGGTAAGACCTTGTCTCTACAATAAATTAAAAAATTAGCCAGGTGTGGTGGCATACACCTGTAGTTCCAGCTACTTGGAGGGCTGAGGTGGAAGGATTGCCTGAGCCCAGCAGGTCAAGGCTGTAGTGGCCGTGACTGTGCCACTGCGCTCCAGCCTAGGCAACACAGTGAGACTTCAACTCAAAAAAACAAACAAACTAAAAAAACTTGAAGAAAAATTAAAATGCCAAGGGCCCTGCTAGATTTACCTTAGTTATTCCTAAAATAAGTAAGTTAGTTCTACCTCTATTATCTTCTTTAAGATCTGTCGGAATCGAAGAGTTAAGGCGTCAGATTTTTTCTTCAGGAGATTTCGGCCTGTTTGTGCTCCTTTTAAACGAGCCTTCATGATGGTCTGTGCCCTATATAAACATACAAAGAGTTAAAGACATTTATTTCCACAGTTTAAAAGACAAAAACACCTTCTCAACACTGCTAAAATTATCCTTTATTCTTTGATGCAATGAGAGCAAGAATATATAATGTAGCTGACAGGTTTAACTGATGCTATGGTTTGAATGTGTCCCCCAAACTTCATGTGTTGGAAAATTAATCCCCAATGCAGCTGTGTTGAGAGATGAAGCCATTAAGAAATGATTAGGTAACATGAGTTCTGCTGTCATGAATGGATTAATGTTGTTATGGCGGGACTGGGTTCCTTACTACAAAAATAGGTTATAAAAGCAAGTTTGGCTAGGTGTGGTGGTACACACCTGTAGTCCTAGCTACTTGGCAGGTTGAGGCAAGAGGATCCTTTGAGCCCAGGAGTTAGAATCCAGCCTAGGCAAAATAGTGAGACTCCATCTCTTTAATTTAAAAAAGGCAAGTTCAGCTCTCTCTTGCACCCTCTCACCCTCTTGTCTTCTGCCATAGGTGATACAGTGAGAAGACTCTCATCAGATTCAGCCCCTTAATCTTGGACTTCTCAGTCTCCAGAACCATGAGCCTAATAATTCCATTTTCTTTATAAATTACCCAGTCTCAAGTATTCTGTTACAGCAGCAGAAAATAGACTAAGACAACTACTGTAGATTCCTACCATCAATTTTTCATAAATAAGAAGTTACCTATTTACAAAAAAAAAATTTTATAATCAATATCTGGAATAAGTATTTATTAAATTATAATAAATGTTATCAGGAGCCTTATTTTATGATGCCAGCATGGTTTAAATATATATTTGATTTATAAGTTAAATATATATTTGATTTGATTCTATGTTTCAGTTTCCATTGGAAGTATATTAAGGATTCAAAAAATCTATCCACTAATATACAGCAGAATTTTAAATGCAATTACTTTTGGGACAAACAATTCTACTTTAAGGAATTTATTCTAAAGATTTATTACCATATGTGTGTATAAAGCATGCACAAGGTTAAGGATGAATACTTCAGTCGTATTTGTAATAGCAAAATGATGGAAACAAGTTAAATGCCAAATAAATCATAGTTCGCCATACAATGGAATGATGTGCAGTCATTAAAAAAAGAAGGTAGCTCCCTACATTATATTGTCTTACTTATGCAAAGTAAGGACTAAATGTGCTTATACAGATGCAGAGAACAGTTCTAGAAAGGATTCACAGAAACTAGTAAGTTTTCTTTAGGATATGGGGCTGGGTGAAAAATATGGATTTACTTTTTACTACTATATTCTTTTGTATCTTTTGCATTTTACACCACAACCATTTATTACATTTTCTATTAAAAGTGCAGCATTAAAATGTTTTTGACGTCATCAATCAAGGCCCTAGCCGGGCTCGGTGGCTCAGCCTGTAATCCCGCACCTTTGGGAGGCTGAGGTGAGTGGACTGCCTGAGCCCGCGGGTTCGAGACCCGCCTGGGCAGCAAGACCTCATCTCTACAATAAATCAAAAAATCAGCCGAGCATGGTAGCGCATGCCTGTAATTCCGGCTACTTGGAAGGCTGAGGCAGAAGGATATCCGGAGCCCAGCAGGTTGAGGCTGTGGTGGCCGGGAGCGGCCACTGCACTCCAGTCTGGGCAACAGAGTGAGACTCTAACTCAAAAAAAAAAAAAAATCTGAGTAATAAAATTCAACAACAAATTATACAATCCAGACAACTACAGTGATATAAGGGATATAGTTTAATATGACTGGAGTTATAATCAACTGCAAAAATAGCATGTGTCAATGGACCTTTTCTTAGATTATACTGAAATTTTTTACAATAGGGCTAAGGACACTGAAACAATTCCACAGCTGGAAGAGACTTAAACACTAATTTAAAGATTAGGAAAATGCCGGGCTCGGTGGCTCAGCCTGTAATCCCGCGCCTTTGGGAGGCTGAGGTGAGTGGATTCCTGAGCCCGTGGGTTCGAGATCCGCCTGGGCAGCGAGACCTCATCTCTACAATAAATCAAAAAATCAGCTGGGCGTGGTAGCGCATGCCTGTAATTCCGGCTACTCGGAAGGCTGAGGCGGAAGGATCGCTGGAGCCCAGCAGGCGAGGCTGCGGTGGCTGGGAGCGGCCACTGCACTCCAGTCTGAGCGACCGAGTGAGACTCCAACTCAAAAAAAAAAGATTAGGAAAATGAGGCTCAGAAAAATAAAACAACTTTCTCCGAGTCACTCAGTGAAGAAACGGCAGAGAAGGAACCTGAACCAGGTTTTTAACTCCAGTGACTCATCCAAAGCTCAAATGTAGGTCTACTGCATCACAACCATACGCCACACTGCCTCACCTAAAAGGTGACAAGCAGCAGCAGATGACAGTTTCTCTCTTTGAAAAGCCATCTATCACTGGCTGACTTTGCACTGACTAGCCTCACCAGAGGTCTTATCAAGTGAAGTTAGTTTAGTTTCCAGCCTGAGCAGGAGCTATCCACACCAATGTGTGCATTTAACATATCATATTGTTGACACTAAATACCAGAACTTGGGCTCAAAATGCCAGATTAAATTTAAGTCAAATCCTAGTACTGCACATTCCAGCAAGTTGATAGTGTAAAGGCAAACTGGCTGAAAAAGATGAATTACTATGTTAATTTCAATTTCTTCCTAGGTTATGGCCCCTCTGGGACATAGGCAGATTTTAATACTTGAGGTTCTAAGAGTAACCTCGCACTTTGCTTGAGGTTCTAAGTTGCCCACACACTTACAGCTAATTATGTAGCAGAACCTGTATTTAACTGACTTCTGTTGACTCCAAATCTTTCATGTCTCTTGCTTCCACTCTAAAAATGGTTTGCTTTCTCTGGTGCTTAAGTGGGTGAAAGCAACATTTCACAGAATACTGTAAAGTGGATCTGTGTGTGAAACATTAGTTGCTAGAATATTTTCTAGCCTAGGACTTTTAAAACTTGTTCTTTTATGTGTTTCAGAGCTGCTCAGCCCTTCAAAAAAAAGTTTGACCTTCAGCAATGACTTTTCTTCTAGTTGAATCAAAGACATCTGACTACATGACAAAGAACCTGCTGTTGGGCCCTGGGAAAAATATTTAGAGAAGTCATTATTTCCTGCACCTAAATTTCCTCTCAATCAACAAGCTGAGCACTTTCAAATAGCAGTTTTCACCTTCATAAGCCTATGATTTTTCTTGTCTGAGCCCCAAGAAGTCCATTTTTGCCTCTCAGTCTCAAAGTAAATGAAAAAAAAGTTACTACTGTTAAAGATAAACACAGCCAGACTTTATTAAAGGGATGAAAACATTTTATTCCTTGACAGTAGGGGAAAGCGCTAAGCTCAATTCTGAATTGTGCAGAGATGATTGGGCGTTTTAAAGAGAAAATGAGGGAGTGGAGGGGGCTAGCAGGCCACAAGTAGCATCAGAGAAGTGGAAAATTACAAAGGGTTGATTAGTGTAAATGCGATGCTAGCTGGCAACTAGGAAGTTAGAATTCTGTCCTCCCAGAGACTGGGAGACTGAGGCCCTATCCTTCCTGATGATTACATTTCAAAGGATTGAAGTCTCTCCGGTCCTTGAAAGAGACACTTCTGAGTAGGAAAAAATACATATTCACAATTGTAAGCTTTCTTAGTAATCGCCCCCCAAAAAAGGTCTAGGTCTATCAATCAAGTGTTGGCTAGAACAAATAGTAAATCCTCTTGGCAGCTTTGAGTTTTATCAGTCAGGCAGTTTAATGGGAGGCTGGGATCATCCCAGGGACACTGCCTCATGCTGCTAGAATCCATGCTGGAGCTTGGATGTCTCTCAGTGCTAAGGTTTTGACTGAATGTGCTAGGAATTCTGCAGTTCTCACCACCCCAGGGTAGTTCTGATCCTTATCGTCCTACTTAGTACAGTTTTTAGAAAGTCAGTAGATGAAGGTAAAACACAAATTTAAAAACTTTGTTAAGCGCTGTAGTCGCCCTAGCAGAGACAGAAATCTGGGTTTCGGACGTGAATTGCTTTATTTTAAGCATCCTCAGATTCTCTGAGAAAAAGGACAGGATGAGGAAAAACAACAGAACACTCCCACAGAGATAGGACCACAGTGAAAAGACCTAAACGTCAGAGTCAAAACTGGTTTTCTGCTTTCTCACTGCGGGGGAGGAGGCAGTATATTAATGGAGGTCTGAACAAGGTGCGGTGGTGAGAGCAAAGCGAGTGCCTCAGAAACAAAGGGCACATTGGCAGGATCTTGGAAAACGAGTAAGGGATTCAAGATTGAATCCGACGTCCATGCTAGGGCGATTCGATTCAATCCCCACGTTGTCTTAGGGACTCCTCCTACGAGTATATGCCTCCCATCGCAGTAAACGTCCCTTCTCAGAGCATTTATGAAACCTCGTTGGCTTTTCCGTCCCTCTACTAAACTGGGAGCTCTGTGAGGGCAGAGGTGGCGAAGGTTCAGCTGTATCAATCCAGTGCCCAGCTCAACAAGGGTATGTGGAATGAATGCCACCATTAATGGGAGTAGGCCGGACGCCTTTTCCTGTGGGCTGGGATCGCTCTATTCAGCCTACTTCATTCAGGAGGAATGTGTGATGGGCCATCACAGAGCCTCCCCTCGGACTCACGAAAAGAGCCTGGGGAAACGGCCCAGGGAACAAGGAACCTCGCAGGTGGCCCAGGGTACAGAAGGAGCGCGCTCCGGGCAGGCGCTCCCGGACCTGTGAGCGCCGCTAGTACGGTTCTTTTACTTACATTCGCGAGGGGAAGATCTCAATTCGGTCTTTGCCCGACATTCTGACGATGACTGTGGGGTTCGGCTCCCCGACCCGGCAATCTTGATTGCAATAGTTCCACCACGGGCCGCCACAGCGATTTCCTCTGTGGGAGTCAGCTGGCTGGAGTCACTTGACCCCTCTAGCTGCTAAGAGGCAGCAAGGATACCCACTTTTACTTCCTCTTCCTGTTGTCATGGGAGGGGAGGGGGTGGACTGAACGGAGGCGATGCCCGGATGTCAAGGCGCACGCATCGCGGAACCGCCCCTCAATTCTGGTTTGCTTCCCAACCCCTCCCCCCACAGTTCCCCTGCGGCTGCGTAAAGCGCTGCACGCGCCTGGCCAAATAGGAGAGAAGGGTACACTCCTTCCCCTCCTCCGCTTGTCATCGTTGGTCACAGCGCCATCTCCTGGTTGACAAAAACTTTGAGTGCGGATTCATTCTTCAGGGACAACAAATCAGAGTCCTATCTCTTCTTGGCGCCTTGAAAATTAGTTAGCCAACTAAAGATAAGCTAAAGATAGCGACAAACCGTACTTTTCGGGTCTTCCTATGATCTACATTCTTTCTAGTTCTCGGAGGACCCAGACTCTATGGTTAATGATGACGAAGGATCTCTATTCTGTCTGCGCCTGCGCGATGTGAGGTGGTTGCGCATGCGCGGTGTGGCTGAGCGAAGCGCACGCTGAGGAGGATCCGCGGCTGTTGCGGGTGTATCCAGTCTTGATCTCTCGGCTTCCAGAGCGCGGCGTAGGACCCCAGGGCGGGATTCACACACATACCTCAGGTGACTAATCCCACAGCTCGGTTTCCCCAAGAACTCCCTTTGGTTTGTGTCCAGTGACACGGGTGTTGGAGGGAGGGTAGGCCCCGGGCTAACACCTCCTTCCTTTCCTGTCCCTGCGCGGGAAGTGGCTGGACACAGCCGTCGCCACCCGCGCTGTCGTGGGCCTCCTCGCCCGCTCCGGGTCGGTCATCCTGTGTTCCAGAGGCATGGTTGTCCGAGCAGCGGAATCTCGTGAAGGAACGTGGGCCGGGTGGGTTGTATAGTCTCTTCGGTGTTCTTCAAATGAGCGTGCCTGATGGTGGAGCGGCCTCGGGGGGAGCGCCGGAACACCCCAGCCCTCACCCCCGGCCCAGCACGCGGGCCACTTTGCTTTTTGCAGGCCTGAGGATGTCACCTAATTTTTTTTTCTTCCGCCCCAACAGTGCTACCAAAACTGTCCCCTGCTTCTCAGGGGAGACCAAACCTGACTCTTAAACCTGTGGGGTGGGCCACCGTGTTGAAAAGAGCTGGGTCCGAGAATAATTCAGTCATCTGAGAGTTGATTTTTTTCTTAAGTTGAACCTCAGATTACCTGATCGCTCTAGTTGTGCATTTCTGTAGAATGAGTCACCCTTGAATTGAAACTAAATCATACTGTTGCGTTTATTACTGTTAGTATCGGCTTGTGTTTTGGCGACAATGACAGTAGAACTGTGGTCTTACTGTTAAGCGTAATTAAAAGTTTAAGATAAGAGACTATTTTAGGTTTAAATGCATTCATTCTGAGGTCCCTTTATCCCCCAAATTTAGGCAGCTTAATTTTCATTAAACAACAAGCTTGGTTTCTTAGAGAAAACGTGTAGCAGAGAAGTCTTGATTTTCTTCCAATTGAGTTGTTGCTGAAGGAAAAACTTCTAACTCTGTGTCAACACTTTGGGAATTACTTATATAGAACTTTGCTGTCTATTCTCAGTTCATCTGATGCCAGATGACAGTTAATGATTCTCAAAGGATGTGGTTGTCTGATGCACAGTAATGTTTGTAGAGGTTTGGTGATATTTATTTCAACTATAATGAAATAAAATTGTTAGTTATGTAGCACTTCTATACCAAGAATTAGCATTCAGAGATCATTCCTAGTGTTTAAATAGAAGCTAAATGATCACAAGTTGTCCCCATCACATAATGCACTTTGGAAAAGCACTTGTGTAGTTTGACCAGACGCTGTTTTAAGAAGTCCTTCCTATTATTGTCCAATACCTGCAGGGTATTTGAAATACCTGAAGGGTATTGGAGTTTGGTTAATACATTTTGAAAGTTGATGGTATTTTTTTCATCAGAACACATACTGTATTGTAGTGAGTTGTAATATCAAGACTCTGACTTAAAAGACACCCTGATTTAATGTCAGAAGATTTGGGTTTAGCTCCTGCTCTAGTACTTATTAAGTATTTGTCCTTGAGGGAGTAATGTAATATTCCTGTTTCTTGGATTCCTGTTAATTGATTTCTTGGCCGTGCTTTCGTAATACCTAGTATTGTAATTTGCTTACTAGTTTGTTTCCCACTCTGTACATCATTCCTTAGGTAAGAGTGTTTCTTATATCAGTAGTGCTTAGTATGTAGTAGATACTGCCACAAAAATTGTTTAAACAATTAAATTATAAAATGGAAAAATACCTCCTTTGTCTTTTAATATTTTATGTTTATATAAGACTTTACATTTTTCAAAATGTTTTTATATATATTTCATTTGATACTCCTAACAAACCTGTGAGGTACATGACACCGATGAGAAACCAGTTCAAAAGGGATTACTGCCGGGCTCGGTGGCTCAGCCTGTAATCCCGCGCCTTTGGGAGGCTGAGGTGAGTGGATTGCCTGAGCCCACGGGTTCGAGACCCGCCTGGGCAGCAAGACCTCATCTCTACAATAAATCAAAAAATCAGCCGGGCGTGGTAGCGCGCGCCTGTAATTCCGGCTACTCGGAAGGCTGAGGCGGAAGGATCGCCGGAGCCCAGCAGGTCGAGGGTGCGGTGGCCGGGAGCGGCCACTGCACTCCAATCTGGGCGACAGAGTGAGACTCCAACTCAAAAAAAAAAGGGGGTGGGGATTACCTTTCCCAAGCAAGTAAGTAGAACCAGGACTAGAACTCTGGTCTGGGACTGGTCCCAAAATTCGCTGTTTGCTTGCCTGACTTGACACTTGTTGAGGGCTACTAAAATAAGCCAGAATGCCTTGAAAATGATAGAACTGAGTAAGTACCTAGTGTGGCTTCTGTATTCCTGGATGATTTTTTAAAAAGTAAAAAAAAAGACAACTTTTTTTTTTAAGTTATTAGCATTTCATAAGGCAATATGTTCAGAATCTATCAACCAATGTGCCGGTTCTTTGTGATATGGAGTCTTTTTGTACTTACAGCTACTTGCTGTCTTTACTGTGAATAACATGCCATCTACAGTATTTGTTTACTTACCCTTTATGTTGCAAAGAGACTTGTGCCTCCTAAAGAAGTAGTATTCATATTTATATCCCTTTAGAACTCTTTTGTACTATTGCCTGTGTTCTCTAACTATCAAATTAAGCCTTGCTGTTCCACACGTTTCCATGACATCATTTATTTTGATACCTAGCTTGAAACTTTTTTTTTAGCTTTCAGATTTGGGACTTCACATGCTGATCTTCAACAAAAGTTCCCCTGCTGCTCCCCACTGCTCCTCCCCCCATCCCCAAAGCCCTGTTTAAAAACAAAACTACCAGCTCAGCTGTTTCTTGATGGATAATTCTGGCCATTGAATGTCTACTTCTCTATCTGCTAAATCTCTGTTTTGTCAGGCTACAAGGAAATGCGTCTCTGCCACTGTCATTAATATGCTGCTTTTTGTTGTTAAATGGGACAGATAAGTACTAATAGTTTGCACTAATTGGTGGTATATGCTCCAGCACTAAATATGTATGTCAGTGTTGCTTTTTGTTAAGTAAGGTGTTTCTAATTGTAATACATTTATGAATATCATTGAGAGAAAATATAGTCTGATCAATAAAAGCACAGACTCTGAATCCAAACTTCACAGGTTCAAATCCTGACTCTTACTGTTTGACAGCAGTATGTGAACGAACAAGTAATCTAACCTGTGTTTCAGTTTCTCTATCTGTAAAATGGGAAGAACTGAGGAGAAAGGGGTACTGCAAGGAGGTGGAGGGTGGCCAGATCATAAAGGTTCCTATAGGTAGTGGAAAGGTATGTGAGTCTGTAGAAAGCCACTAGGAAGATGCATAGAGGTGCCAGTTAATAAGTTATTAAAATGAATTTTCACAAATTTTTCTTAGGCCTTTATGTTCTGTTACTGCCCATCTTTTGAGCTCTGACAACAGTTAATAGATTAAAGTTATATGAAAATCATCAGCCATGATTGGGAGCTTCCTTTTTGAAGTATAGTTCTTCCCCATATTATAATTTCAGGTTTATGGGTCATAAAAAGGAGTGGTGTTGAAAGTAGGTTGGGTGGATCAAGGGGAATAATTTTAAATATCATTAGTGATTGGAGGTTAAGAGAAACTTGAACTTTGTAGTAATGGAGACTTATAAAGCTATTCTCAAGATGAGGTATACTGATTAAACAACAAAAGGAATATTTAAGTTTCTCTTAAAAGAAAAAAAATTACGAGAGGAGGAGGCATGTAGCTTAGTTTTTGTCTTGACATATGATACTGTAATTTTGGCTATAATAAATGATAAGATTCGTGATTTGGTATATTGGCTAGGGTTTGGGTAGCTAGAAAAGTTTTCTGTTTATATAGTAGGTGATAGCATGTATAATCTTAGCTGATTTGGAGAAAGAGTAGCTTTAGTTTTGCTGATAGGTTATAATAGCAGTGATGCTTCCCATCATTTGATAATCCTTAAATTGGCAGTTTTAAAGTAGTATTTTACTCTTGAGTTATTCCTTTAATCCTTATGCCTCAGAGTACTTTATAGATAGTCATTATTATTTATGATTTCTCTAAAAGTGGTGGCAGAGAATCACTCAAGCCTTACAAAAATGTGAAGCAAAATAAAAATTAATGCTTGGTTCCTGAACATCTTCTGTTTTCTGGTACTATTTAAGAAGTTTAAAGAGATGAGAAGGCCAGTTACTATGTTTATTGCCAAGATGTGGACAATTGATGTTTATTTTGATCTTAACCGAATGCTTATTTGATTCTTTTGTTTAAATTGCAGAATGCCGGGTCTAAGTTGTAGATTCTATCAACACAAATTTCCTGAGGTAGAAGATGTAGTGATGGTGAATGTAAGATCCATTGCTGAAATGGGGGCTTATGTCAGCTTACTGGAATACAACAACATTGAAGGCATGATTCTTCTTAGTGAATTGTCTAGAAGGCGTATTCGTTCTATAAACAAACTCATCCGAATTGGCAGGAATGAATGTGTGGTTGTCATTAGGGTGGACAAAGAAAAAGGTAAGTGAGAAAAATATCTAAAATAAATTTCACATTTTAAATCGTTTATTTAAAAATATATTTTTTGTAAATTCTTTTTACACTTTTTTATACTCTTACACCCAAAGTTGTTAGAAAAGCATGCCAGGCCTTGCTAGCTATAGTGTGGCTATGTGCTCCTCGGCCCCCTCCCTACCTCTTTTTCTCTCTCTTATATACTTTTTAAATAAACTATATTTTCTAATCTAAAAAAAAAGAAAGAAAAGCATGACAATGCCAGATAGTCATCACAAAGCAAGGTCTCTTAAGTTAGTAGTTAATAAGTACATTGCAGGGTTTTTTTGGGTTAAATAACCTGAATTTTATTTCCAGTGTTTATCAGGATCTTGGTAATTGACTCATGGTAAACAAGCTCAAAATAGGTAAGTAAAGCAGAGTACTAGTTCGTCATCTACTTTGTTAGGCCTGAATGTATTGGAAGCCTTTTGTTGAGTTAAAGCTAAATCAGTAATGAGTTTATTGAGTGAGCATGGAAGTGAGGCAGATAAGTTTTAGGAATCTTTAATATGAGCTTTGGGAAAGCAGTATACTGTGTGTGCATGTAAACACCTGAAATCCAGTATTTTATATTTCTCTAGTAATTAGAATGTTTGTGTCCCTCAGATCCTTGGTACCTTTCACATATTGTTGGATGGATATTCAGTTTTTACTTATTGATTGCCTTTTTCTAGACCCCAGGTGAATACTTTTTCTTTTAAACACAGTGTGCAATTCCATTAAATCAGTTTTGGTTTCAGCTGTCTTATTATAATTTATTAGGTGTTAGTTTTAGGTCATTATTTACCATCATGCTTGAAAAACTGCGTATCAGTCACTTGATTAGGCTCAGTCACTTGATTAGTTACCTTCCTGAATTTCCTCAACCATGTAGTTTACTGATATTTTCTCACTTCTGTGGTTAATTTTATATATACTGACATTTTAGATTTTTTTTCTGATTATAGTCTTAGATGATACACTTTGAGGATGTCTTTTGTTATCATTCAGCACATTGATCTAAATGTTTTAATATGACTCACAGCCTCCCCAAAATTATTAAATTATTTTAAGATTGAGACTATTCCTTTAGCTTGTATAAGTCTTCACATCACTACCCTAGTAGTACCTAGAATAGTGTCTTATCCTTTACTTTTCTGTTATATAAAATATATACAAAAGAAAAGAATACGCACACATACACAAGTGCTGGGAACATTGGATAGCTACCTGCAGAAAAATGAAACTTGATCCCCATCTCTCCCCATATACAAAAATTAACTCAAGATGGATTAAAGATTTAAATGTCAGACCTGAAACCATAAAAATCATAAAAGAAAACCTAGGAAAAACTCTCATGGACATTGCCTAGGCAAAGAATTTATGGCTAAAACCCCAAAGGCAAATTCAACTAAAACAAAAATAAATGTACTTAATTAAACTAAAAAGCTCTGCACAGCAAAAGATATAATCAACAGAGAAATAGGCAGTCTACAGAATGGGAAAAGATATTCTCAAACTATGCATCTGACAAAAGACTAATATTTAAAATCTACAAAGAACTCAAACAAATCAGAAAGAAAAAAGCAAATAACCCTAAAAAGAGAACAAATGACATGAACAGACATCTCTCAAAAGAAGATATACAAATGCCAACAATGACCAGCTGCGGTGGCTCACGCTTGTAATCCCAGCACTTTGGGAGACTGAGGTGAGAGGACTGCCTGAACCCATGGGCTCAAGACAAACCAGGACAACATGGCAAGACCTCATCTCTACAATAAATAAAAAAAATTAGCTGGGCGTGGTAGTGCATGCCTGTAGTTCCAGCTAGTTGGAAGGCTGAGGTGGAAGGATTGCCTGAACTCAGCAGGTTGGGACTGTGGTGGCCATGAGCATGCCACTGCACTCCAACCTGGGCAACAGAGTGAGACTCTGACTCAAAAAAAAACACACACAAATGGCTAACGAACATGAAAAAATGCTCAGCATCCCTCAGCATCAGGGAAATGCAAATTAAAAACACAGTGAGATACCACCTCACACTGGTCAGAATGGCCATTATTAAAAAATCAGAAAACAATACATGCTGGCGTGGGTGTGGAGAAAAGGGACACTTGTATACTGTTGGTGGGAATGTAGATTGGTAAAACCTCTATGGAAAATGGTATGGACATTGCTCAAAGAAAAAAGTAGATCTATCATTTGATCCAGCGATCCCATTACTAGGTATTTACCCTAAGAGAGGTCATATTACAACAAAGACACCTTCACCTGCATATTCATCACTGCACAAATCAACCTAAATGCCTATTAACTGGTCAGTAGATAATGAAAATGTGGTATATATACACCATGGAATACTACACAGCTATAAAAAAGAATAAAATTTTGTCCTTTGCAGCAACATGAAGCTGGAGATCATCATCCTAAGAAAACTGACTCAGAAACAGAAAACCAAACACTGTAAGAACTCACTCATATGTGGGAGCTAAATGATCCAAAGATGGAAATAATAGATACTGGGGACACTAAAAACGGGGAGAGGGAGAGGAGACTAGGGTTCAGAAACTGCCTTCAGGGCACAATGTTCAGTATCTAGGGAATGAGCCACCTGAAACCCTATCCCGACCACTACACAATATGTTGATATAACAAATATATGTGTGTGCCCCTGAATCTAAAATTAAAAATACACACACACACACACACACACACACACACTCACACACAAGGAGTCAAATATTTTTAGTTGTAATCAGAAAAACAAAATGAAAAGTATATCTGCATAACTAATAGATACATGTGGGAATGTTTTTGTAGCAGCATTTATATACTGTTAATTAAAACCAGGAAGTGATCAAAATGGGAACTTATTAAATCATAATAAATCCATACAATGCAGTTTTATACAGAATAAGGTCTGAATTTCCTCTTTTTTTTGAGTGGGAGTCTCACTCTGTCGCCCAGACTAGAGTGCAATGGCTGCTCCCAGCCACCGCAGCCTCGACCTGCTCCAGCGATCCTTCCGCCTCAGCCTTCCCAGTAGCTGGAACTACAGGCAATCCCACCTGGCTAATTTTTTGATTTGTTGTAGAGATGTGGTCTCACCAAGTTGCCCAGGCGGGTCTTGAACCCATGGGCTCAGGCAATTCACTCACCTCAGCCTCCCTCTAGTATAGGGCGATCCCCAGGGTAGAATAAGAAAACATGAAAAGTGCAAAAGAGCCTATAGAGGTCATCCATTTTTGACTAGAGGATTAGGTTCTGCTGGACAAACTTCCCAACAGCTATAAAATTTGTACAAATGTTTTAAAAAGAAAAACAACTTAAAGACAAGGAGGAACAACCAAAAGCAGGCCAAAAGCTGAATGTTAGCCGTCACTTAAAAGAAAGGAACTATATTGGGTGTGTTTTCTGTTTTATACCTTTTTTTTTTTTGCTTAAGTGCATGCTGAAGACAGCTTCAGGCAGCTAAGGTTCTAGTGGAAAACCTTCAATCCTACTGACTTAAGAACTAAAGACTAGAATTTTAAACAACCACAGTAGATAGAAAGTGATGGTGGTAGTGATGGGACTTAAAAAAAGGAAAGAGACACAAAAGAAGAGCCCCTAAGTCTATATATAAATTCTGTCCAAATCTCCAGCTGACTCTGAAACTACTGATTAACTAGGTGAATCCAAGAAGCCCAAAAGGCTAAAAATCTATACAGATTTCAGTTGTTTCCTATCTGGAGAGACAGAGCTTATAGTTTTTAAGTTCAGACAAGCTAACTGTGTACTAAAACAAAGCAAAAAAAAATCAGTTTCTTAAGTTGAACATATGGGAATCTAGAG
This sequence comes from Cephalopachus bancanus, assembly GCA_027257055.1. Classification (NCBI taxonomy): domain Eukaryota; kingdom Metazoa; phylum Chordata; class Mammalia; order Primates; family Tarsiidae; genus Cephalopachus; species Cephalopachus bancanus. The sequence continues at coordinate 3,180,505 of JAPVLO010000104.1, forward strand.
TCTCTGCCACTCATCATTTACAGAGTCCAGGATACAATGTAAAATTACTAAACATACAAAGAAACAGGAAAATATGTCCCATACCGAAGAGGAGGCAGCCAATGGTGAATGACTGAGGGATGATCCAAATGTTAGAGTTAGCAGACAAGGATTTTAAAGCAGAAATAACTACTCAAGCACATTAGGAAAACATGCTTGTAAGGAATGAACAAATGAAATCTCAGCGAAATTAGAAACTCTCAAAGAACTACAGTCAAGTGTCACTTAATGAAGGGATATGTTCTAAGAAATGCATCTTAAGGCGGTTTTGTCATGTGAATGTCAGAGAATGTACTTACACAAATGTAGATGGTACAGCCTATTATACACCTAAGCTATGTGATATACCTATTACTCTGAGGCAACAAACCTGTACAACATGTTACTGGAGTGAATACTATAGGCAGTTGACACAGTGGTATTTGTGTTTCTAAACATAGAAAGGGTACAGTAAAAATACAGTATAAAACAAAGAATGTGACTAGGCACAGTGGCTCATACCTATAATCCCAGCACTTTGGGAGGCCAAGCAGGAGGGTCGTTTGAGGCCAGGAAATTGAAACTAGTTTGGGCAACCTGGCAAAACCCTGTCTCTACAAAAAATGTATTAAAAATAAATAAAAGATAAAAACGGTACAAATGCCGGGCTCGGTGGCTCAGCCTGTAATCCCGCGCCTTTGGGAGGCTGAGGTGAGTGGATTGCCTGAGCCCGTGGGTTCGAGACCCACCTGCGCAGTGAGACCTCATCTCTACAATAAATCAAAAAATCAGCCAGGCGTGGTAGCGCATGCCTGTAATTCCGGCTACTCAGAAGGCTGAGGCGGAAGGATCACCGGAGCCCAGCAGGTCGAGGCTGCAGTGGCCGGGAGCGGCCACTGCACTCTAGTCTGTGCGACCGAGTGAGACTCCAACTCAAAAAAAAAAAACCAAAATGGTACAACTATATAGGACACTAACTGTGAATGGAGCCTAAAGGACTGGAAATTGCTATGGATGAGTCAGTGAAACACTTTATATTAGGTGACACTAAATTTATAAAAAATAAACTGTGATGTTACTAGACAGTAGGGATTTTTCAGCTCCACTGTAATTTTATAGGACTGCCATCGTATATGCAGTTTGTGATTGACTAAAAATCATTATGTAGTGCATGACTAAATGTAAATTCTAGAAGTGAAAAGTGTTATATTTGAAAATTTAACTGGATGGTCTAATAAAAGATTGATGATGAGAGAGGGCTCAGTGAACCTTGAAGATAGCTCATTGAAATTAATGTGAAGAACAGAAAATACTAAAAAAAATATGGATAGAGTCTCGGCAACCTATCTAGGATCTAAAGTTCTGTTCAAAAAGGAGGAGAGAAAGTAGAAAATTATTTGAAGAAATAATGGCTAAAAGTTTCTTACTTGTTGAGAGAAACAAATTTACAAATTGAAGAAACTTCACAACTCTTAAGCAGGATAATTGCCATTAAGATCATATCTAGGCACATCAAACTACTGAAGAAAAAAAGATGAGAGATAAAATTTTGAAAGCCAGAGGAAAACAACATATTAACTACATGGAAGCAGTGATACAAATTATTATGATGTTCTTACTGGAAATAATGGAGACCAGAGCATTGAATGACATCTTAAGCACCGAAAAAAAAAAACTGTCAAACCAGAATTGTGTATCTAAAAGTAATATTCAACAGTGAAGATTACTATGAAGACATTTTCAGGCAAATACAAACTAAAAGAATTTGTTGCCAAATAGACCTGCATTATAAGAAACAGTGAAGGAGGACCTTTAGGCTGAAGAGATGGAATAACCTGAAATGGAAAATATGTAGATAAATGTAGAAAAAGCTATTTTTCCCCTCTTAGTTTCTTTAAAATATGTTTAACTGTTAGTCTCATTTGTACCCTACTGTACTGTAATCTCTGGATTATAATCTCTGGAGGTAACTGATAGCATGGAAAGGCCAATGCCATTGACAGAAACTTACTACATATGTTTTCCTGAGAGGAGGAGGCATGGCATACCATACAGGCTCACATGAGGAATCATCAGTTTTAGCCAGGAGTCACAAGGAACTAAGGAAAAGACTAGGCCAGAGTTTTTATTGGAGTTTCTGCCTGAAAAACAATGCAGAGCAGTGTGAACAATTTAGTATTGGCTAGTTTGAATGACTTTGGCTGGCCTTGGTACATAACGGTACTCCCTAGTTATTTGATACCTACCCTGGGGTTGATTTATAGCAGGGGAAATAGTGATTTGGTGTGGATAGTGATTTGAGTTTGTGGGCTAGTTTGCATATGAAAGGTATGCTCCTAAGCTAATCCCTTCTCCAGGAATGTCAGTCTTCTCGTTAGCATGGCCAGAAATGTCATAGCCTCAAGAATACAAAAAATAAGAAAAATTTTAGTTAATGACAATAAAATAAAATATAGCTAATGCAGTTGACTCTGTGATGGCCAATTGCCAAATGGAAAAGTAAAGAATCTAAGAGAGTAGAACACTGTTTAAAGCACTCAAAACGTTTGACAGTGGAATCACAAAGGCTAGGAAGTGTGGGGTAAATATATCTATATGATTCTTACATTTATATGCAGTGGAACAATACTAACTAAAAACGTAAGGATGTATATTGTAATTCCTAGAATAACTATTTAAAAATACAAAGATAAGCTGGACATCATGGTTTGTGCCTATCATCTCAGCTGCTCAGGAGCCTGCAGTGGGACAATTGCTTGAGGCTAGGAGTTAGAGACCAGCCTGGGCAACATAGCAAGACAGACTCTACAAAAAAATTTTTTGAAAATAGCCAAGTGTAATGGCACACACCTGTGGTCTCAGCTACTCGAGAGGCTAGGGCAGGAGGATAACTTATGTCCAGGAGGTTGAGCCAGAATCGCACTACCGCACTCCAACCTAGGTGACAGAGCAAGACCTTATCTCTAAATTTAAAAAAAGACCTTGACCTTGACCTGAGTGATACTTAGAACACGATACCCAGAAAAGGCAGAAGATGCTTTATTTTCAAGTGTACATAATCACCAAGACAGACAATAAATTATGCCATAATATAACTGAATAATTTAAAAGCATTGGAATACAGTGTATGTTCTCTGATCACATTTGAAGTAAGTTGAGATTGGTATCATTATACCTTGGGAGAAAAAAAATCTCAAATATTTACATAGTTAAACTAGTTCTTCCAAATAACCCATGTATTAAAGAAAGCCTTGGGAGAAATTTATAGCTTTAATCACTTATTTCAGAAAAGACTGAAGTTCTAAAACATGTATCTAGGCTTTTATTTTAGGATTAATTTTAAGAAGAGTAAGGTAAACCCAAAGTAAGTAGGAAAAAAAAATAAAGATAAGAGAATAATCAGTAAAGTAGAAAAATCAAAAACAAGGAAAGAACAGTAACAAAGTTAAACATTGAGGTTTTTTTAAAGAATAAAATTAATAGACCTTTAGCTAGATTGATGAAGAAAGAACACAAATTATCAATCTCTGGTATAAAAAAAGAACTATCACTGCAAATACTACAGACATTCAAAGGTTGAAAAGGGAATATTACCAGCCTCATGTCAATCATCCAAACGAATTAGGTGAAATAAACAAATTCCTTGAAAATATTAACTTACCAAAATTAACGCAAGATGAAATGGGAAATTTGAATGTCCTATCTCTTAGAGAAGTTGACCTTATAGCCAAAAACCTTTCCATCAAGAAAACTCGACCCAGATGGTTTCATTGATGAATTATATCAAACATTTAAGGCAGAAATAATGAGTCATAAAAAATTTCAGAAAGTTGAGGTGGAAACACTTCCCAAATACAGTGTCATGTAGTGCTTAATGACAGGGATATGTTCTGAGAAATGTATCATTGTGGTGCAAACATCATAGATTATACTTAGAGAAGCCTTGATAGTATAGCCTACTACACATGTAGGCTATATGGTATAGCCTGTGACTACTAGGCTACTAACTTTTTTTTTTTTTTTTTTGAGTTGGAGTCTCACTCTGTCGCCTAGACTGGAGTGCAGTGGCCGTTCCTGGCCACTGCAGCCTCGACCTGCTGGGCTCCGGCGATCCTTCCACCTCAGCCTTCCGAGTAGCCGGAATTACAGACATGTGCTACCACACCCAGCTGATTTTTTGATTTACTGTAGAGATGAGGTCTTGCTGCCCAGGCGGGTCTCGAACCCACGGGTTCAGGCAATCCACTCACCTCAGCCTCCCAAAGCGCAGGATTACAGGCTGAGCCACCGAGCCCGGCGAGAGATTTCTTAACATGAGAAGTACCCAACCCAAGAATCAGAATCTCCTTGGGATGGACACAGTCCCTGCTGCCTTTCCATGAAATAGAAGTGTCTGCTCTAGGCAGATGCAGTCCTGCTGGGATGTGGGTTGGCAAGTGGACAGAACCTTCATGTGAAGGAATATCCCAGCTCTCTTCGGACTACACTTTGACCCCCCCATCTGCTGTCTCAGTCGGGTCCCTTTTGTGCAGTAAACAACCTGCACTGCAAGTGTGCTCCTGGGAGGGGCTGGTAAAAGCCCAGCAGGTGGTTTGGATCAGCAGGGTGGGAGCTTCAAGGCCTGGAGGGCAGGCGAGGCCAGAGGGGTCCCCATGACACCATGGCCACTTTCTGCTTGCGCTGGCTGGGGCTCCCTCAACACCCCCAGACCAAGTTTCTTCCCTTTTCTTTTTTACCCACTCAAAATAAGCAAAAGGAAAGCCTGACTTCCAGGAATAACACTTAAGGAAGGGAGTGAGGAAGGAAGGGGAGGAGAAAAGGCTAGAAGGAGGGAGGGGCTCTTATCTACACCCAGCAGGTTCAGCCCTGCCTGCTCACATGCTGAGTCACACCAGCATTCTGCTGCAGCTCTGCCCGCCTGGCCAGGCCTACACGTGTCCGCCAAGGGGCATTTCTTCCAGGCTCGGTTCTGCAGGGAGGCAGGGTTGATGGCCCTAGTCGAGTAGCAGGTGGTCTGGGCTCCCCGTCCTCCACCAAGGCTTGCTGAGCACCCTGGAAAGAGTGACGACCCTCTCAAGATGTTCCAGCGTTTTCAGTTAATGAGGAGGGAGGATGCCCCCCCATTACAGAGATGTCTAAGCCCTTTCATCCTTCTGGTATTTCCCTGTGGCATCGTGGTGTGAGGGGCAGATGGGGTGGACCAGTGAGTGTAGCAGTCAGCTTTCGCCAAGTTACACCATAGTAACAACCACCTCCCACCCCAACCGCAGAGGCTTACTCGGCACTCACTTTGGCTACATCTCTCTCTCCAAGTCATCATCTCCATTCCTGGACCTGAATGTAGGAGCCGCCACTGTCTGGGCCGTGCTGGGTTTGGTGCCAAGCAATGGTGCCTCAGGCTTCCGCTGGGATGTACAGCTGAGGGGCCATTGTCCAAAGCAAGTCAAAGGATCAAACCCAAGCCAGGCAGGGAAGTATAATTCTATCACAGAGACAGGGCAGTAACTAACTGGGGGAAATAATGCAACCTACTGCAGCGGGCCCCTGACTTGGGCTGAAAGGATTCCTTTCCAGGAGGAGAGAACATAATTTAGCCAAAGATGACAGTGTGGAAACAGGGAGGCTTGGACCTACACCGGCTTAGATTTCAACCTGGACTCGGTCACATGCTGGCTGTGTGCTGCTGGCTAGGTTGTTTAACTTCTCTGGATCTTCATTTCCACCTGCAGAATGGATAAAATACCCAGAGTTCACAAGACGATTATGAGGACCAATGAGACAGCATAGATTGAGTCTTTGGCACATAGTAGGAACTCAGTAAATATGCACCCCTACTCCACCCCTCCCCAGCTTTAATATCTTATCTGTAGCTCTGGAGGTGCTTATTATTTGTATTCTTATTATTTTTTTGATAGCATCTTAATCTGTCACCCAGGCTGGAGGGCAGTGGCACCTAGACTAGAGAGCAGTAGCTCACTGCATCCTCCAACTCCTGGGCTCAAGCGATCCTCCCACCTCAAACTCCCAGATAGCTGGGACTGCAGGCATGTGCCACCAAGCTGGGCTAATATTTTAATTTTATTTATTTATTGTTTATCATTATCTTTTATTTATTTATTTTTTGAGTTGGAGTCTCACTCTGTCGCCCAGACTGGAGTGCAGTGGCCACTCCTGGCCACCGCAGCCTCGCCTGCTGGGCTCCGGCGATCCTTCCGCCTCAGCCTTCCAAGTAGCCGGAATTACAGGCATGCACTACCACGCCCAGCTGATTTTTTGATTTGTTGTAGAGATGAGTTCTCGCTGCCCAGGCGGGTCTCGAACCCGCGGGCTCAGGCAATCCACTTACCTCAGCCTCCCAAAGGCGCGGGATTACAGGCTGAGCCGCCGAGCCCGGCTTAGGCTACTAACTTTTACAGGATGTTACTTGATTAGTTGTAACACAGTGACATTTGTGTGTCCAAGCATATCTAAACATAAACAAGGTATGGTATTATAATCTTTATGGGACCACTGTTGTATATCTGGTCCATCGTTGACCAAAACATTGTTATGCAATGTATGACTAATTTATGAGGCATCATAACTCTGATAAGAAAACCTGACAAAGACTTTTGAAAAGGCAGATTGGTGACCAAATCTGTGATGAGCATAGATGCAAAAAATTGATAATAAAATATACGCTTATCAAATCCAGCAATGTATAGAAAGGTCAATAAAGTACAACCAAGTGGAGTGTATGGAATGCCAGTTTGGTTTAACAATCAAAACTTCGTGTATGCTCTCTCTTAAATAGTCAATTAATTAAAAGATACAAAGGCAACAGAATGGAGAAAGAACTGTACTTGTAACAAATGATGCCGGGACAACTGGATATCCATATACATTAAAAGTGAGACTCCAACTCAAAAAAAAAAAAGCACCTCAAGTCATACATTTCATTTCATACAAGAATTAACATGAAATGAATGATAGACCTAAATGTAAAATCTAAAGTTGTAAAACCTCTAGAAGAAAATAAAGTAAATCTTTTTGACTTTGTGTTAGGCAAAGATTTATTAGATACAGCACCAAGAGCATATAATCCATGAAAAGAAAAACTGTCAGTTGGACTTTATCAAAATTAAGAACCTTAGACTATTTGAAAGACATTGTTAAGAGAATAAAATGGCAAATCAGAATATCTTTACAACTTTGACAACTTAAAAAAATCTAAAACACCGTATTAAACAGGAGCTGAAGTTTTTAATAGACACTTTAATAAAGAAAATAAATGGATGGCAAATATGCATATGAAAAGATCATTGAACATCATTAATCATTAGGAAAAAGTAAGTTAAATCTACGAGATGCCACTTCACAACCAACAGTTTAACTTTCAAAAAATGAATTGAGAGACGTGAAACAGAGCTGTTCCACATTGCTCATGAAAATGCAAAATGGCACATCCGCTTTGGGAAACAGTTTAGCAGTTAAAATTAAGCATACTATATAACCCAGCAGTCCCATTTCTAGATATTTGCCCAAGTGAGATGAAAATTCATGTACACTAAGAAACTTGTACCCAGTTTATAGTGGCTTGAAGGTGGTGGTATATCTTGGTGGTAGTAACTTGACTGTATTACGTTGTTAAAACTTATAGAACTGGCCATTGTTTTGTTAAGCACTAGCCAGATAATATAGTCTTTGAACTGTGGCTGCCGTGTTTTCTTAGCTTTGGCCCTCTCTCCCACCTTGGGGAGGTGAATCAATTGCTCTCTCTCTCTCTCTGATTGACTTTATTGTCATTGCTTTGTTAAGCTCTTATATGTCCATATGACTCTTTCAGCTATGGCTGCCATGTTTCCTAGCCTTGGCCTCCTCACCTGCCTTGGGGAGGTGAATTAATCAGTCTCTCTTCTTTCTCTCTCTCCAATTTACTTTCTAAATAAACTGTATTTTCCAATCTTAAAGAAAAACCTCATAAAACTATACACTAAAAGTAGTGAATTTTACTGTGTGTAAGTCATACCTTTTTTTAATGAAAAAGAATGTTTAGAATCTGAAATAAAATCAGTATATCAATAGAATATAGAAGGAAATTGTAATCAATGTAAAACATTTGGCAAAATTCAACACATTTATAATAAAAAGTCAGCAACCTAGAACTAGAAGGGAATTCCTTAATCAGATTAAGAGTATCTAGGAAAAAGCTACAAAGATACTTTCCTCCAATATTGGAAACAAGAGAAGGCCATTTACACTCACCACTGTTATTCAACATTGTACTAGAAGTTCTGACCAGGCACAGGTTTGTGGGGTTCAATCATTTTCTAGCTATTTGACCTTGACAAGTTACTTAACCTTTCTTGGGTTTTTAGTTTCTTCAGATTTTAAAAAAGAGGGAGGAGGTCTATGGGAAAGAGGATGATAATCTGCCATCAAGGATTGTTGTGAGACTTCAATGAGATGCCTAAGTAAAACATCTAGCATAGTTACTTGGATGTGGGCATCATTCTATACAAGTAGTTTTAGTTTGTTCCATTTGTGTGTGTATGTGATGTCTGTTGAGGATAGCCTCTTAAACTAAATCAAGATTGGAGTGAATTTCTATTTTGTAGACACATAGGGAGGGAAAAAGTAAGGAAAACAAGCATTTGACTAGCTTTCTTTTGCATAACGGAAAATTATTAGTTCTTCCACTAAGGTAGTAGAGAATGTACAGTTATCTGATAGTAATTTATTTCTGAAAACAAATAAAGTCTCTTGTCTCATACAGGTTGAGTATTGTTAATCCCAAAATCCAAAATGCTCCAAAATCTGAAATTTTTAGCACCAACATAACTCTCAAATGAAATGCTCACTGGAAGCATTTCAGATTTTCAGATTAGGGATTCTCCACTGGTAAATACTATGTAAATATTCCAAAATCTGAAACCTGAAACACTTGGTCCCAAACATTTTAGATGATATTCAGCCTGTACTTTGCCACATTTTATTGATATTTTAGTAGAAAATAATTATATGTATGCCAATCAAATACTTAATTTGGTTATGAAAATTTGTTAACTGCAATACAGTGACAATTGGGCAGAGATAATATTTTTTTCAAAATTTTCTTACAAAGGATATATTGATTTATCAAAAAGAAGAGTTTCTCCAGAGGAAGCAATCAAATGTGAAGACAAATTCACAAAATCCAAAACTGTAAGTTGATCTTTAAGTCAAATTAGTCCATTCTGTGTTTAACAAATAATCAGTATGTGTTCTTCCTGGCAGAAAAATGAAAAACAAAACCCACATGTTTTGTAACTCTGTATTTCTATTTCCAATTTTGTGTTACATAGAAAAATAATTTGAAATCTTAATTTCAAAAGAGTGCAACTACAGTGTTTTTCATTTCGTTCTTCTGCCTTAAAGTATTGCTTATGATCTTATATTCTCTAAACAGTATTAGAAATTAGTGTTTTGAAGCCATTCTTCAGTTAAAGTAACTATGGATGACTTCAGCTTATTTCTAATTGGGATGTCTCATAATGCATAGTCCTTTGAATCCAGTTCTGGGATAAGGGTAACAGGGCCAACCAGCTGTCATATGTTGAGAATAAGCAAGAGTTTGTAAAATGTCTGAATCCTGGGAAGCACGATGGGGCCTGTTACTAGTACCTCCCCCCACTCCCAAATGTGTTAGGATTATTTTGTTTTACTTTTCTTACTTTTTTGCTGTTATTTTTCCTACTTACCTTCCATAGTAAGCATTAGTATAGCAAGGAAGGTCATTTCATTTCTTTGTATTTCTTCTGTGTATATGTATCTATTCTTAGGTCCTTTTTGGATTATCCTTCACTGCCTGCATCCTCAGGTCTTAATGGCACTATTTCCATTGTTGTCTGGGATTTTTTTGCCCTTCTCTGGAATCTGTTCTCTTCTGCCCTGTGTGTTTCTGTCTTCAAGATAAAATGAAGAAAAAAAAAAGTTTGAATGAAGAGATTTTTAAAATCTTGCTTAATCCCAGTAAAAGAGAAAATAAAGGTCCAAAAGCCATCAGCCCATTACTCAAATCGTGTCCTTTGTTTTACTCATGTGTTTACAGTTATGCAATATGGTTTATGCATTTGAGATCACTTTCAGTGAAATCACTTTTTAATGTACCTTACCACTCAGAATGTAGTCTCTGGACCAATAGCATTGACATCAATCACTGACTGCTTAATATAGAAATGGATACCCTTGCCGGCCACAGTGGCTCATGTCTATAATCCCAACACTTTGGGAGGCAGAAGCAAGAGGATTGCCTGAGCCTAGCGGTTTGAGACCAGCCTAGGCAACTTGGTAAGACCTTGTCTCTACAATAAATAAAGAAAAATGAGCCATGAATGGTGGCTCATGCCTGTAATTCCAGCTACTTGGAAGGCTGAGTGGAAGGATCGTCTGAGCCCAGCAGGACAAGGCTATTGTGGCTGTGAGCGTGCCACTGCACTTCAGCCCAGGCGACAGAGTGAGACTCTGATTTTTTTTAAAATGCAAATTCTCAGGTCCCACCAAGTTTAAGAAACACTATAGTCTGATGCAGTGGTTCATGCCTTTAATCCCAGCACTTTGGGAGGTAGAGGCAAGAGAATTGCCTGAGCTCAGGTGTTTGAGACCAGCCTGGGTAACTTGGCGAGAACCTCGTCTCTACAATAAATCAAAAACATTAGCGGTGTGTGGTGGTGCTTGCCTTTTGTTCCAGCTACTTAGAAGCCCTGAGGCGGAAAGATTACCTGAGTCCAGTAGATCGAGGCTGTGGTGGCCGTGAATGTGCCACTGCATTCCAGCCTGGGCGACAGAGTGAGACTCCAACTCAAAAAAAAAACAAACACTGCTCTAGGAGAATTCTGTATTTTTGGTCCTAGGATATTGTTAGAATAAGTATGTTAATAGATTTTATCAGAGTAATAAGATGATAAAATGGAAGTTATTCAATGTTAGTACCTTCACTCAATTTTCATGTGTAACTAATAGGAAAGCTTTTTTTATACCTTACCTCTTCTCTAAACTTTTATTTTTAGAATGTTAGAAAAAGTTTGGCAAGTGTGTGAGATTGATGGATAATTGTTAAATGATAATATAAAAAGAAATATTAAAGTTAAAATCTCAATCTTCTGTCCTCATATGAAGTAATGATAACTTATTTGTATAATAGTTTTCCATTTATAGTGTGTTTTTATATTTATGACTGTGCAAGAGCTCAAGAAAGAAAGATACTAATATCTCCTTTTTCCAGTTGAGGAAACAGATTCAGAGATTATAATTGTTCCATTGTCAAGACTTGTTCCAGGTCTTTGGACTCTAAAATATTACTCTCTCTACTTGTTATACCCACTTGCATTAATTATTGTGTGGAAAAGAGTATTTCTTTATGGAGAAAGAGCTTGTATGGAGATCTTTTGTTAAGGAATTATTGTAGTCAAATTAATGCTGTCACTGGGCGCAGTGATTCACGCCTGTAATCTCAGTACTTTGGGAGGCGGAGGCTAGAGGATTGCCTGAGCCAACAGGTTCAAGACAAGCCTGGGCAGCATGGTGAGACCTTGTCTCTACAATAAATTAAAAAATGAGCCAGGCGTGGTGGCCCACACCTATAGTTCCAGCTACTTGGAAGACTGAGGTGGAAAGATTGCCTGAATGTAGGAGGTCAAGGCTGCAGTGACTGAGCAGCATGCTACTGCACTCTAACCTGGGCTACAAAGTGAGACTCTGACTCAAAAAAAAAAAAATGCAGTCTACTAAAATGTAAAATTATATATTTTTTAGATTTCTTATCTTTCCATTTTTGAGCTCTTTATTTTGTTTCTAGGTTTACAGCATTCTTCGTCATGTTGCTGAGGTGTTAGAATACACCAAGGACGAACAACTGGAGAGCCTATTCCAGAGGACTGCCTGGGTCTTTGATGACAAGTACAAGAGACCTGGATATGGTGCCTATGATGCCTTCAAGCATGCAGTCTCGTAAGAATACCTTCTTGACTCCACTTCTAGTTCTAGCACACAACTGTTAATGTGACATTTAATAGCACAATATCCGTGTATTAAATCCTTGCCAAATTTAGTTTAAAATATTTCAGTATAAAAGGCCATGGTGCGGGCCAATCCTGTATGAGCAAATCTGTGTACTTTTATATACTATAGTTAATGTAAATTTATAAAACATATGGTTTCATCTCATACTACTCCCTTACACATTCTCCTTTCCTAGTTTTATTACTATCCTACGTGACTTCAGGGCCAATGTGGATGTCTCATCTAAAACTGTAATCTCTTGTTTTCCTTACCTCAAGTCCTTTGACTTTCAGCCCACACCAATTTAGCCAATTGTTCATATGGCCTCAACCTGGGCCTTATTATCACCAGGATTCGCTCTGCCACTAAAACCTTTTAATCACACTTTCTGTTCTTTTGCCCAAGCCTCTTATCCTTCCAGCTCCCACACAGTTAGTCCTACTCTGTGTCATAATTCTTACATATTAGGCTCTGATTCCAAACCCTTTTCTCCCTCTTTTTTCACGCTTTTCTGCCTTCTCTTTCTTATCCAGCATAGATACATCATGAGCCATCATTTCAACAGCTTTCTTGCCAAAATCATGAGCTTTTGCTCTGTTTTTCCTTCTGTTACATCCAGCCTTGGATCGATGTTCCTGCCTTCTCCACTCTGTAGACTGCTGGGTGCTGCTAGGAAAAGTCACAGTCTTGCAGGTTGGTGCCACTGTATATTCATGGTGTCCAACCTCAGCTGGGCCTTCACTACTGCCTCATTCTCTGCTCCTGGTCAGTTTTACCTCCCATTTCCATAGTGGCTATTTTAGAGCTTTTCCATGCTCTTCCTTAGAAAACCACTCTACCCATCTTTCCTCCCTCTCACCTGGTGTGCTCATTTACCTGTTTTACAAAGAAAATAGAAGCCATTGCACAAGAACTACTTTTCCACTATCTCAGCAAACTTGTCCCCATCCCATCTGTCATTTCTTCTTGTGCTGCCGTCACATGGAATTTGTTCTCCCTGCCCTCAACTAATCGTAGCACCTGTGCCCCGTGGCTGCTCAGGGATCTCCTCCCATCAGTTACTCCCTCTCTTGGGTCTTCGCTGTTCCTTTTACTTGTTTTGCTTCGTCAGCATTAAAACATGCTCCAGTTTATTCCATTTATACTAAAAAAAAAAAAAGCAAACTTCTCAACCTCACCTCTACTTTCTCTTGGAGCAGACACTGTGTCATCTCTTTTAACAACCACACTGCTTCAGTTCTGCACTTGTTGTCTCTTCACCTCCTACTCCTTCCTACATGCTCATGCTCAGCCCTCATCACAGTGCTGAGAGGTTATTTTCCCAACATTGGTGCTATCAAGAGATGATGGTCCCTTCAGCCCTCAGAATGGCCAAGTGGGATCTGGGTCTGTTTTAGAGCCTGCTGCTAGCTAACTCACCTTGGGTTCCAAATCCCAGATTCTCGTGGAGGTTCTCATATGACTTTTTTTTTTTTGGGGGGCGTATCACTTTGCAGAAAAGGTCTGAATAATCATAATAGCTAACATTTGTATAAATCTTACAACTATCTATGACATAAATGCTATTATTATCCTCATGGTGAAAGAAATTGAAGCAGAGAGTAAATAATTTGTTCAAGATCACACAGCTAACAAACCATAGACCAGTATTCAAACCGAGACATTCTGGCTCCATCCAAAGTTTGTGCTATTGGCCATGAAGGCTGCTTTCTATTTCTGTCCTGCATGCCTCAGTTAGTACCTTTCTTAACTTGGCTTACTGTCATCACCTGGCCTTGACCTACCTCTTTAGCTTCTAGCTCTGGCACCACCGTTACTGCTGAGCCTTGGCATGTATTATTCCCTTTCCCTTAGCTGTCTTCTCTCGCTTTGTCACTCATGTAGCAATTGTGTGCATTTCGTTAATGCTAATACTCTACCTCATGTGCTCTATATTGTAAATTAAGACATACAATCTTTTTTTAAATTTTAAGGGCAATAAGTCAAATAGTATAATTAAATAAAATTTCTGAGATAGATGGAAACAATATTTTACCGCACCAGACCCATTCCCCTTACTCATCTGGGAACCAGTATTCTAAAGTTATTAGTATGTATCATTTTCATTATATCTTTATGATTTTACTATATATGTATCCATAAAGTACATGTAAAATCAATTTTTTAGTTTAAAATTTAATCTATTATCATATCTTTCTATAGCTTGCATTTTTACATACAAGGCTGTTATCGAGCAGGAGTTCTCCAAATTGATAGATGTGTACTTCCGTCATTTTAATTTCTACATAGTATTCCATTTTGAGAATATGCTTTACCTGTTCCCCTGTTAAAAGAGATTTAGATAATTATCCTATTTGTCCCATTTTTCTTTTTTTTTTTCTTTGAGTTGGAGTCTCACTCAGTCGCCCAGACTGGAGTGCAGTGGCCGCTCCCGGCCACCGCAGCCTTGACCTGCCGGGCTCTGGCGATCCTTCCGCTTCAGCCTTCCAAGTAGCTGGGACTACAGGCACGCGCTACCACACCCGGCTAATTTTTTCTGATTTATTGTAGAGATGAGGTCTCCCCAAGTTGCCCAGGTGGGTCTCAAACCCGCGGGCTCAGGCAAGTCCCATTTTGCAAACAGTGCTATGGTGAATATCCATGTACATGTCTCTGTGTGTGCATGTGTGAGAATTTCTAAGCTATATACCTGCAAGTGGAATTATTGGTTATAGGATTAATTATATATATATAAACTATTTATATAAGTAAATATAAATTATATATAAACTGACTTAGTTTTACCAAATTATTCTCCAAATTGATTCTACAGTTTATATTCCCTTTAGCACTTGTGTGAGTATTCCTATTTCCCTTCATCCTCACCACCATTTGATATATAGCTCATATTTTTTTCTGTTTTGCCAGTCTGATGGAGATACAGTAGTATCTTTTGATTTGTATACTCCTGTTGGTGAGGTTAACAGCTTTTCATGTTTATTAACTGTATTTCTTCCATCAAACATGTATTCATCTCATTTTGCCTACCTTCTTGCTTTGTAGGCATTTCTGTTGGTTTGTCTTCTTGTTACTTTGTATTAGCTGAAGAAAAGTTCCCTCCACTCATATTCTTTTGCCTTTCATTCCTTATCCAGATGCCCTGCTTTTTTTTCTTGAACCTGAGTCTAGGTTGGAGTGCAGTGGCCCCATCGTGGCTCAACCTCCTGGGCTCAGGTGTGCCTTCTTCCTCAGCCTCCCAAGTAACTAGTCCTACAGGCATGTGCCACTATGCCCAACTGATTTTGTGACATTTCTTTTTCCCCCACTATATGGCCAAGGCTGGTCTCAAACTCCTAAGCTCAAACAGTCCTCCTGCCTTGGCCTCCGAAAATGCTGGGTTTACAGGCATGAGCCACCACACCTGGCCAATGCCATGCTTTTTAAGCCTGATGCCTGCTCATGCCATATAACTGTCCTAAAAGAGTTCTGCCCTTGCTTTTTGAAGTGCTGCCATTCTTTTAATCATTATTTCACATTTTCATTTGTTCATTCTTTCAACAAAATGTCAGTAACTAAAACCCTGGTCCCTGTCTTATGGCACTTAGGAGGTTCAGATGAAATGTTACTTTCTATGCGAAGTCCTACTTTCTCTGTGAAGTCCTTCCTGACGCCTTTAGTTGGAAGTAATGCCTTCCTCTCCTAATGCCCATGAATGTACTTGTAAATTTACAAATTTGTCCATGTGTTTGTTCTTGTCAAGCTAGTGTATGGGCTCCCTGAGGCAGGGACTGCTAATAACATTGGAGGTGCTTAATTACAGTGGAATGTCAGGTGTGTTAGGAGACCTTAAATTGCTTGCTTAGTGATTAACGTGCATTATCTCATTTGATACCACAATCCTGTGGGATACACTGTTTTCATCCACATTTTACATATTTAGAGCCTGGCTTTGGAAAGGCCCAAAGACACATAGTTATTGAAGTGCAAAGCTGATTTGAACTCTTACCCAACATTGAAGCCTGTGCTTTAGTATTATGTGCATTATTCCATGGTGTTTGGTTTCACATTTATCAGTAATGTAACCTTGGCCTTTTGTTTTTTTGTGTGTTTTTTTAACCAGAGACCCATCTATTTTGGATAGCTTAGATTTGAATGAAGATGAACGGGAAGTACTCATTAACAATATTAATAGGCGCTTGACTCCACAGGCTGTCAAAATTCGAGCAGGTAAATGATTTTTTTTTAATGATTTTTATAATATTTGCATACATCAAAAAAGCTGCTAAATAATGAAACCAAAGAATATGTTGCTTTGTAAATATCTGTAAATTTTTCTAAGTATTTTTCATAACAAGAAAAAGCTTTTGGAATTTTTGCTTCTACTGAATTATGAAATGTGTATATGTTGACAGTTGTGGAAACAGTCATGTGAGTTCAACTAACCTTAAGTTAGTCCTTTTTTTTAAAAAAGGGGATTTGATTGCTTTGTTTTAGTGCATACTTTAAAATATTATAACAGGACAGCAGTATCCTCTCATGCCTCTGGATTAGCCACTTCTAATAATTTGGAATATTTTATTTCAGACATTTTCCTTTACACATATTGTTTGCATTCACATATAATATTTTTATGTTTTATTTTTACAGAGATGGGATCATACTGTGTAGAATTTTTTCCAACTAGCTAGCTTTTTTCACTTAGTGTGTCGTGGGTACCCTTCCATGCAGAACATTGGAATCTTTCTCATTCTTCTTTCTGGCCGAATAATAGTCCACAGAACAGATAAGCCTTAACATAAACCAGTCCCCTCTTAACAAATTTTTAGGTTGTGCCAGTTTTTCACAATTAAAAAAAAGCTGCAAATTAGCATCCTTATACATACTTATCCCTTTACACAAGTGTTCTTCAAGACAAATTCCTAAAAGTAGAATTACTGGGTATGCAATTTCTTAACTGTTCTGGACAGGTTGCAGCTTTTTCATTCAGTCTTCACCATACTCCTCCGTAATTTCTATTTTATAAATAAGATAACTGCAATCGATTCAGGATCTTAACCCAAGCATAAGCGGCATTTACAGTGTTTGCTGAATTTCTCTTTTATAGTTTCACTTGTAGGTGGCTGGATGTGGATGAAAGGATACCATTTTACTGCATATTCACATATTTTTAATTATGAAAGTTAATATTTGGGATTAATTTCTAATTGAAAGACTAATCAAAATGTTCATAAGTATTTAAATTTTTTCTTTTAAACTTTTAAGTTTTCTTGCATTTTTTGGTATCCACTTTTTAATTTTTATGGTTATAGATATCGAAGTGGCTTGTTATGGTTATGAAGGCATCGATGCTGTAAAAGAAGCTCTGAGAGCAGGTTTGAATTGTTCTACGGAAACCATGCCCATCAAGGTGAGTGGTCAGTTTTCTTCCTCCCTTCTTAAATATCCACCTAAACCAGGTTAGCTCTTTGATCTTGGTATGTATATTTGTTTGCTTATTTTTGAGTAGGAGTCTCAGTCTGTTGCCGCAGCCTCAACCTGCAGGGCTCAGGCAGTCCTTCCGCCTCAGCCTTCCAAGTAGCTGAAACTACAGGCACGTGCCACCACACCCAGCTAATTTTTTGATTTATCACAGAGACAAGGTCTTGCCGTGTTGCCCAGCTGGTTTCGAGCCCATGGACTCAGGCAGTCCTCTTGCCTCCGCCTCCCAAAGTACTGGGATTACAGGTGTGAGCCACCATGCCTAGCTTTTTTTGTTTGTTTTTTTATGTTCAAATTTCATAACAAAAGTGTTTTCTGTTCTTAAAATTGAGCAGTGATTCTTGGTGATATTTCTAGGGGATGTTTGCAATTTATGTTTAGACATTCTTTTGGTTTCTACTGCTACTGTCACAGAGGGTAGGAATTCCTATTGCAAGAGAGCCAGCAATGCTGAACCTCCTTTACAGTGAAGTGTTGCTGTGCCCAAAATGCTCATAGCACCTACACACATATATCTACACACATACATATACAAATTGTATGAGGTTTGATCTGAATCTTTCATTAACGATAAACCAGATAGCTGTTATTCAGAATCTCTTAGAAGAATTTCTTCCATCAGTTTAGTCTAGAGACAGATTATCCTTTATGTTGTTGATGACTGTAGTTACTTTTAGCCACCAAAGACACCCAGAAGTCATAATTCTTCATACTTAGACATTAGACTATTTATATACTACTGAATTAGATCAGTTTGTCAGTTTTTACTACATTAACAGACAATCCCAAATTGCTGACCTATAAAATGGGAGTTAAATTTTGGGATAATTTGGTTTTGTTATTTATTTACTTAGAGTTGGAGTCTCACTCTGTTGCCCAGGCTAGGATGATTTGTTTTATTTCATTTTATTGTTTTTCAAGTTGGAGTCTCACTCCGTTGTTGCCCAGGCTGGAGTGCAGCAGCACGCTCATGGCCACTGCAACCTTGACCTTCGGGACTTAGGTGATCCTTCTGCCTCAGCCTTCCAAGTAGCTGGAACTGCAGGAGCACACCACCACACTCAGCTAATCTTTTTATTTAGAATTGGAGTCTCACTCTGTTGCCCAGGCTGGAGGGCAGTGGCACACTCACAGCTACCGCAGCCTCAACCTGCTGGGCTCAGGTGATCCTTCTGCCTCAACCTTCCAAGTAGCTGGTATCGTAGGCATGCACTGCCACGCCTGGCTAATTTTTTGATTTATTGTAGAGACGAGGTCTCACCATGTTGCTCAGGCTGGTCTCAAACCCCTGAGCTCAAACAATCCTCTCACCTCTGCCTCCCAAAGTACTGGGATTACAGGTTTGAGCCACTGCACCTGGGCTGGATGATTTGTTAATATAGCAGATTAATTAAATCTCACACATCTAAATAGGTATATGTTCTGTAGGTACGTTCATAATTGAATTTTTCTTTCTCTTTTAGATTAATCTAATAGCTCCTCCTCGATATGTGATGACAACAACAACTCTGGAGAGAACAGAAGGCCTTTCTGTCCTCAATCAAGCTATGGCTGTTATCAAAGAAAAGATTGAGGAAAAGAGGGGTGTGTTCAATGTTCAGATGGAGGTGAGAACAATAACTTTATTTTTATTGTGTTCTTGAAGTTTTTAAGATGCTTAAAGCATCTAAATGATTTGCATTCTTTCTTTTTTGAGTTGGTCTCACTCTGTCGCCCAAGCTGGAATGCAGTGGCACACGCATGGCTACCACAACCTTGACCTACTGGGCTCAGGCAATCCTTCCCCATAGCTGGAACTATAGGCACACACTACCACACCCGGCTAATTTTTAAATTTATTGTAGAGTGAGGTCTCGCCAAGTTGCCCAGGCTGGTCTCAAACCCATGGGCTCAGGCAGTTCTCTCACCTTAGCCTCCCAAAGTGCTGGGATTATAGGCTTGAGCTACTGTGCCCAGCCATGATGTGTATTCTACGTAAAATATCTGATCACTGCTTCTTAAAAACATCAGATTCATTTAAGATACCACTCTGCTAAGCATAAAATAATCATTGTCAAGGGGGATGGCCCCTAAAAGGAGTTTTTGATAGGTAAATAATTGTCAGCACTTGGAATGTCATATTGTGTGGTGGTCATTCAGACCTGTGGTCACTGAGATTTTCGGGGGAGGAGGTGGTTTCCTTGGGGGGGGGTGGTAAGTAGACAATAAAATGAGAAGTTTATTACTATCAGAATTTGAATGTAAGATGCTTACAGTTTTATCTCAAGAATAGTCTCCTTATCTTTTCCTTATCTCAACAAGAAGGAAGCCTAATCTCCATATTCATATATAATGATTCCTTCTGTGGAAAGTAGTAGTACGTTTATTCTGAGCCCAGAGGATGCATTTTTTTGGTTTGTTTTTATTTTTGAGCCAGAGTTTCTGTTGCCCAGGCTGGAGTACAGTAGCACAGTCACAGCTACTGCCGCCTCGACCTGCTGGACTCGTGGGATTTTTCAGCCTCAGCCTTCCAAGTAGCTGAGACTACAGGCGCCACCACGCCCATCTAATCTTTTGATTTATTGTGGAGAGAGTAAATCACCATGTTGCCCAGGCTGGTCTCAAACTCCTGGGCTCAGGCAGTTCTCGTCTCTACCTCCCAAAGTGCTGGGATTATGGGCATGAGCCACAGCACCTGGCAAAGGTGCATTTTTAACAGAACTTCTATTTGTGACCTTGAAAGATAATAGCCCCTGAGATTATTTCATGTGTTTTTAGTTTTAGCTTACAAAGATGACAGGAAAGTTTTCCGTTTTAATACATCTTTTCCTTCTACTTTAGTCCTCGTAAATTTCTGTTAATGGAATCTGTTAGTGGTATGTCAGCACTCAAAGTAAACAGATATGACAGAGTTGTTAGAACACTAGTGGTTTGTTTTTTTTTAAGAGTTAAAATTAGAATACTGGATGGTTCTGAAATTGAATTTGTATACTAGTTAATGACTTTGAAATTATACCTCTGCTTCCACAGCCCAAGGTGGTCACAGATATAGATGAGACTGAACTTGCAAGACAGTTGGAGAGGCTTGAAAGAGAAAATGCAGAAGTGGATGGAGATGATGATGCAGAGGAGATGGAAGCCAAGGCTGAAGATTAACTTTGCGGGAAACAGAGTCCAATTGAAGGAACACAGAGCAGCCCTTCCTGGCTGTGAACCCTAGACTTGAAAGTTTTCCAGTATTGAAAACTTCAAAGCTGAATATTTTTTATTTCCAAGTATTTAAATGTTCTCACAGACCAGAACATGAAATGCCCTCCTAAATATCAGCTGTTTTCATACAATGGCTCTAACTCATTGAGCATTTTTTTAAGGGAGTGGCCTAATTTCACCAGAGACAAATCTTTAAGCTAAAAGCAGTCCTAAAATTGGACTTGTGGTTTCCATTTCTGATGGCTCCAGATTGGCACCCCTTTGTAGTTCAGTGCCTCTATGAGATTCACCAGGGGCACCCACGGCAAACAGTCCCAATCTTTCTATATAGAATGTATTCAAACAAACATCAAATAAATTTCTGGGATATTTAACTATAGGCTTCTTCCTTCTTGTCACCAGTTAAAAGCATTCTGAATATTAAGACCCTAATTCTGTTTTCTTCATTTTAGTCTTGATGTAGAATAAAGTTGAGTAAAGAATCTCTACAATGGATCCTTTCAGAAGAAGAGTATAGAGAAGATAATTTTAACTTTAACCACAGTGGAAGTTGACCCTTAGTTGGGAAAAAGCCTTAAAAGAATTTGATTGGTCATGTGCCTTTTACCTGAGACTGATAACAACTTGTGGTATGAGAATTCATCACACTGCGTCCTTATTGTTGTAATAAGCTACTTGCTTTGAGTTTGTAACACAGAGTGACAAAATACGTTTTAAAAAAACAGTAGCTGATTTTTTTTATTTAGTTGTTTTGGGCATCATTACCCAGCTTTTGATATATTTTTTCCGATTAAAATATCTACTAGGTGCCACTTAGAACTTCAATTCTCTTTACAACAGAGTAAGAATCTGTTTGAACACAGTTAACAGCAATTTTTCTTACATATTTCCATCACTTTTATCTTCGAGAACTAGTTGTTTTGTACATAAGTTTCATAGGTAACAAGTTCTTTGAAGTTACAGCTACAGTATTTAAGTGTAGAAAATCTTGAGTTAGTTTGGTCTGCTTATCTTCATAGATTTACTTTCTTAATACACTTGAGGAACCGGTTATATTTACATAGTCAATCCAGGACTAGACTTTACTCAATATTAAAGGGACTGGAAAATGTAAGAGTGTATTAGGGAATTTATGCCATTTATGAAGGTTTACTCCTTTGTTAAAAGTAATAGCCTGTGCTAGCTTTTTCAGCCCAAAGGTCTCACTTAAATGGCTGGTTTCCAGGAGAAAGCCATGCTTACTATCTAGCATGACACCTTGGGACTATTTAGAGGAGAAACTGGATGTACTCAAGACTGGCACATAATTGTCACTTCTGTCTTTGGAGTATCAAAAAACAATTTTATGAAGTCTATAACATCAAAAATGTCATCAAAATATAACAGGTGCTCCTTTGCTATATGCAGAGGAAATCTTCTTTTGTTTACGGAAATTTTTTATACTTCAAAAGCCATAACTGTTAAAAAAAATACCAGTGGCCTCCATGGTGGGTGATTTTTATCCTATATGGGCCTTTCACTCAGATCCTTGACAGTTTTGTTAATGACCTTAGAGAAAAGATCAATATTTCACTGATACCGTTAGGAAGAGAACAAACTAAAAGCATGTATACACTTTGCTGTCCTAAAAGTCGGCAGAGATAAGATATGTATGAGGATAACATAAACACCCAGTTCTGAATAACTTGAACAGGATTGGCCTAGAAGTGGACAGCTTATCTAACTCTTGAATCTCCCCCAAAGCCTTTTCATGAAAATTGTTGAGTTTCATCTACTCCCCATTCTGCCTTTCATTGAGGTAAAGTGGCTATCAACTCATGTACCAAAATTAGTGATAATTTGAGTCTCATTTATGCATAAATTGAAAATTAACGATGGCCAGGAGAAAATACGAACAAACCATTTTTTGTATCAGTTTTATAACAAAACAAGCCAATTCTCATGTGGGTAACTTTCAAACACACAGTGGGAGCCCTCGTGACCTGCTGAGCACTGCATCATTGCTAAGCTCAACTGCCATTACTCAGTGCCATGCTACTATCTACGTTTTCATGAAGAGCCAAATGTTGAGAGGTTTTTTAAAAATTTAAGTGCCAGGAACTTGCTGAGACTTTGCCTCAAGGTGATGGTCATCTACTTTCCAACCCATGGAGATCCTGATATCTCCCATATAAAGTGAGGCACGTTTGTGCCAATTTGGAAGCAGGAAGCCATCAAACCAAATGTAGTTTAATTAAGATAAATACCTGTCAATATTCAAAAAGGAAAAAAAAAAAACTAACTCCAGGGATATTAGGCCTTGGTGAAATGCCAAATGGAAAACGGTGCTTTCAAAGGTGGTCTCTTAAAATACAGGAATAAGTAAAACATTAGCTTGACAGTCCTGATCATTCAGGACAGGTGTTCTAGACAAGGTTAACAGGAGACAGTTTATAATATTTAAGAGGAAAAATTTCTACTAAAGCACTTTGGAAGTATCCATTCCCCTTAAATGTAAGTTATGTATTTTATCTATTCATTTAAGTCCAAGCACTTGTACTTGGCAGGGATGCTGGCAATAGCTTGTGCCAGACTACTGTATAAACTTGAAAGTAATAAAAATGTTCTGTAAAAATATTGTATGATAGACTTTTCACTATTTCAAATTAACCTCCCAGCTGGTGAAGTTTCTTGGTATCTATTTGCCTCTGTCAAGGTCCATTTTAAAACCCAAATTTCATGCCTTGATTTAAATCTGCCCCATTTATGTCTTCTCTGTCCTTTAGAGAGCTCCTGCTTGGCATCTCTTTCGAAATACCCTTTTTTCATAGAAAAACTATATTTTTACCTTTTTTTTCTTTTTGCATATATTACTAACTTATTCAGCTGAGCCCATGACTTACTACAATGTATAACACTTATGTGGGCTTATTTTCCAAAGCAAAACAAACTGCATGTCCAACCAAAGTTTTGCCACCATCCCCCACTTTAAGATGAAGTATCTTAGTGATGAACATACTTGAAATGTTTCCTAAAAACTATAAAACTTTGTTTAGGATTCTAATAGCTGGAAAGAAATGTCAATTCTTATTCATTTCAAAAAAGGAGTTAAGGGAGAGCCACATGAGGGTAGAGTTTTATTTAGCATTACAGCACGGCCAGTGTTTTTGTACCAACAAAGGGAACCTACTCTGGTGCCTAAGGAAAGGGTTGTGATTATGGAGAAAGTAGAGATGCTGATGCCTCCTGGCTACGCTAGCCTTTCCAGCTTGGTAACCCAATGATGGGGAAGGAAATAGCACCACTGCCATTTGGGACCTGAGGGACTCCAGCATTCGCACTCCAAAGCAGTACAAAATGTACAAAAAAGTTAAAAGTCTTTTTAACTTTTAACCACCAGGAGTGGTGGTTCACACCGAATCCCACCACATTGGGAGGCCGAGGTGGGGAGAACTACTTGAGGCTAGGAGTTCAAAACCAGCCTGGACAACATAATGAGACCTCTGTCTCTACAAAATACAAATTTTAAATTAGCCAGGTGTGGCGGTGTGCAGCTAAGCGGGAGGATGGCTTGAACCCAAGAGTTCGAGGCTGTATTAAGATCATCATGCCACTGCATTCCAGCCTGGGCAATACAGCAAGACCTTGTCTCTTAAAAAAAAAAAAAAAGTTAAAAGTCTTAATGCATCCCCATTCTCCAGAAAATCCTATCTGCAGCATCTGGTGGAGTGGGAAATCTTGGTCCAATTCCTGTAGGTCCTTGTCATGTTAGCTTTTTGATGGCTTCAATCCACTCCACCCGCTCAGCCTTGCTGCTGGCCTGGATGTAGTAGTGTGTGTCATCCTTAGTGATCACTTTGAAGAGATTTCCCTGGACATTTCCTTTCACCCCTAAGCAGGAAAAAAAAAAAATCAGTGATTGAATATCCATGTCTGCTTTCAGTTTGAGCTAGCTGAACGTCAGCGGGGACATGGAAAGAAACAAATATAATGAAGCATTTCTTAAATATAAAGGTAGATGGCCAGGGAGTTCCCCAGACATGCTGCCCGCTCCTCCCTCCCACACTCTCTCCCTCGCCAGCACCTTCAGGCCTGAAATGGTTCTGTTGGGACATTCCTGGAAGCCTCTCTGAAGCCACAGATCTACAGTCTCATTCACATCAAAGGATCCAGCCTGTTTATGTTAAAAGCAGGCACAGAATTTGGAGTCTGACCACAAACTGTTTAACTTCTTTGAACCTCAATTTCTCTTCCTGCCATAGCTGGCTGTTGCGCAATTAGTGTGATTATAGATATTAAAGTATGGCGCTAACCCTAAGGCACTGCGTAAGTCTTGGCTGTTATTCTCAGGTGGAAGCTCATGGCCATCAGCAAAGATACTGAGGGGGGAAGAATATTAGAGAGAGGAATTACTCAGTTGTACTCTTAAAAGACTCAGAACACCCCACATACCCTTTCTCTAATTCTGAAATTTGCTTCAAAGCTCACACCATTCATTGTACCACTAAGCCCTACTCAGCTCCCAAACTCAGTCTTTCATCAGTGGGACATTATTGAGGTGCAGGAGGGAGGTCCCTGAGATCTTCAGGCGGGAGCCGAAGTTGCACCTTACCCATGGGAACGCCATTATCTTCCAGAGCAGACACCAGAGAGCCACGGAGAGAAAACCCACCCGCTGGCCTGTTCTCCTCCTGCAGAGGAAAAGAAAGGAAACCTAATTAGGGACTTGTGAATGCACAAAAGGGAAGACTTGCACTCGCCCCTAGACCGCAGGCCAGCCAAAGAAGACAGTGCAAGTTAGTTGTCAGATGAGGTCCCGGGCCAGCTACAATGGCTCAAGCCTATAATCCCAACACCCTGGGAGACTGAGGTGGGAGGATCCCTTGAGCCCAGGTATTCAACGACCAGCTTGAGCAACATAACAACATAGCAAGACCCTTTCTCTATAAAATTTTAAAAAAAAAAAGAAGAAGAAGAAGCTGAACTTGGATATCACGTGGCCAAGTTGCATGCACCAGAAAGGAAGTCTGGGCTTCTTCAATTCACAGCCAGCAGCAGTGCCCGTCAATGTTGCTGCTACCAAGTATGGCCTGCTTGAAAATTAATCTGCTCTTCATTCCTGGAGACATTCTCAAACAAAGTCTCAACTCCAACGTTCTATCAGGAGGAGCAGGCCTTTGCTTCCTTAACCCTTGTGTGCATCTTACCAACCAATCAGAAAAAATACATCACAGTTTTCATTTCTGCAAAATTGATAGATTCTAGCATACTGAACAGCATTATACAAGTCTCTTGTATGCGCCCCACATGAAACTTTGGAGAAACAAAACCATGGTTGGTGGTATCTCTGGAAGACTTGGAGCAATTTGAAACACCTCAAGCCTCGGGTCCCTGGATCCCTTCAAATGATCAATAATCAACTTCATACTTAAGCAGGGCATGGTGGCACATGCCTGTAATCCCAGCACTTTGGGAGGCCAAGGCAGGAGGATCACATGAGGCCAGGAGTGCAAGACCACCTGAGCAATATAATGAGACTCTGTCTCTATTTTTAAAAATTAAAAATAAATAAATAAAAAACTTCATTCTGCAATAAGTAGGGCAAAAAACAAAGAAGCTAAATAAAAATACTGGACATATTTATACTATTGGACCCCAAATGGGTAGAGTTCCAGGAGGAAGGGATCTACCCCAGTCTGGAGGGCTCATGGGCAGCCTCAGAAAGGACAGGAGGCTTGAACTGGGCCTTAAAGGGGAGAAAGCTCTGGGGATAGGAGAGGACCTTCAGCCCAAACAGCGGGAAGAATAACCAAAAAGCCAGGAGCAAGCTAATCGCTAAATGTCTAAGATGGTGCCGGGTGGAGATAGACTCCAAAAGGGCATGAAGAAATTAGGTTGGGCTGGACTGTGGTGAGTTGAATGCAAAAGTGAAGCATTTATTTCATACATCTCCTTAATTTTTTTCTTTGCTTAAAAGGACTTGAAGCCAGGCTCGGTGGCCTGTAATCCCTGCACTCTGAGAGGTCGAGGCAGGAGGATCGCTTAAGCCCAGGAGCTCAAGACCATGCAGGGTAACATAGCAAGACCTCGTCTCTACAAAAAATTTTAAAATGAGCTGGGTGTGGTGGTGTGCAACTGTAGTCCCAGGTACTAAGGAGGCTGTGGTGGGTAGATCGCCTGAGCCAAGGTCGAGGCTACAGTAAGCCATGGTTGTGTCACTGCACTCCAGCCTGGGCAACAGAGTGAGGCTCCAACTCAAAAAGAAAAAAGAAAAGAAGCAGGCAACGGTGCAGAAAGGGCAGAGGAGCCTGGACTGCAGGAAGGGGCATGGGTGCTGGAGGAAGGGAGCCCCACTGGAGACCTGAGGAGTGTTTGGGGCACCACAACACAGTACGAACCAGCAGGCAGCACTCACCTTGGAAGGGTCATAATAATGCAGGAAAGCTGGGTCCTTCCTCAGAACGAAGCGGCGCACCTTCCAGTTTTTCCTCTTGTGCCCCTGAGGCAAAGAGGGGGTTCAACGCTTATTGAGGACAGCTGTACGCCCCCTCTTCCTGTTTCCAGACATCTAATACCAGTCCCCCCGCATGCCAGCCTGCTCCAATGGGACTACATTCTACGACAGGTCGATAGAAAAGCCAAGGACTGCAAGACCGCGGTCTTCCCGGACACCATCCCTGCTCAGAGACACATGAGCAAAAACGCTATCGTGTGCAGTCAAGTCGACAGAGCCTAGAACAGTCAGCGCCAAAGGAAAAGGGGCACGTTACCCGGACACCACTTAGGCATAAAGAAGGATAAGGCGGTGGCAGGCGTCAACCGGACTGGGCACTCACGGCAGACTCAAACTTTGTAAGGGTCAACTTAGTCCAAAAACAAACCTACAGCCACAAGTGCACCTGTGCACTTCACACATGTGCCCACAGATAGTAAGACCACTTCAGCACTGTGCATTAAGAAAAAAGCGAGGCCAGACACAGTGACTCACGCCTATGATCCCAGCACTTTGGGAGACTGAGGAAAGAAAATTGCCTGAGCCCATGCGTTCGAGACCAGCCTGGGCAACTTGGCGAGACCTCATCTCTACAATAAATCAAAAAATTAGCCGGGCGTGGTGGTGCATGCCTGTAGTTCCAGCTACTTGGAAAGTTAAGATGGAAGGATCATCGGAACCCAGCAGGTCGAGGCTGCGGTGGCCATGAGTGTGCCACTACACTCCACCCTGAGTGACAGAGTAAGACTCCACTCAAAAAAAAAAACAAAAAAAAAAAGAAAGAAAGAAAGTGAGAGGCCTGGTGCAGTGGCTCACGCCTATAATCCCGCCACTTTGGGAGGCTGAGGCGGGAGGATAGCCTGAGCCCAAGGGTTTGAGATCAGCCTGGGCAACAAAGCAAGACCTTGTCTTTACTATAAATTATAAAAATTAGCCAGACATGGTGGCGCATGCCTGTAGTTCTAGCTACTTTGAAGGCTGAGGTGAAAGGTTTGCCTGAGCCCAACAGGTCGAGGCTGCAGTGGCTGTGAGCATGCCACTGCACTCCAGCCTGGGCAACAGAGAGAGACTTCAATTTAAAAAAAAGAAGCAAGAAACAATTAATTATATGAGAAAATCTAAAAGTGTACAATACTGACGTGTGTGTGTGTGTGTGTGTGTGTGTGTGTGTGTGTGTGTGTGTGTGTGACTATCCTTGGCCTCATGCCTTAGATCACAGACCTTCCTTAGACCTCCCAGTCAGAAACACCTTCAGAGTTCCTCCCTCACCCCCTCAAGCTCCCAGGGGCCTCTCTATCTCCCCTCAGGAAGGACTCCCATCATGCCCAGCAGAAGTAGGACCCTTGGGGTAGACTGGCGCTTGTGTGGATGGTCAGTAACCTAAGAGGTGACAACAGTGCGTGCTCCAAGTCACAAAGGGACTGGCGATGAACAGTGTTCGTGCCCATTGTACAGACACGCATGTGCAGTTGGTAGATAATGTGCACAGACAAGACCCGGGGCTGTGCAAAACGTCCACTGCCCTTCCTGTGCCAGGGATGTGGCAGTTTTGTTCCCAGAATCCCCTTTTTTTGTTGGGCACAGGTAGAAACACTGCAGGGGTGACTGGGACATGTTTTGCCTCCAGTTTAACACGGTCGTTCTCCCAAACACGGTTAGGTGTCATGGTCACAGCCAGGTTCTAAACACTGAGCTTATACCACAAAATGTGATCTTTGGCCTACCGACATGGTGGAGAAAACAATTATTTGTAGTTCAGAAAGTGAAACTAGGGGATGTCCAGAGCCTCCCCAAGGAAGGCAGAGACCCCAGGAAGCCCCAGGGAGCAGAATGCCAACAAATGCAGGACATTAAGCTGGTCGGCAACATCCTCCAAGACAGGCTGGGCATGGTGGCTCACGCCTGTAATCCCAGCACTTTGGGAGGCCGAGGTGGAAGGATCGCTTGAGGCCAGGAGTTCAAGACCCTGGGGAACATAGCAAGACCCACATTTCTACCATAAAAAAAAATTTTTTTTAAGCTGCATGCGGTCCCAGCTAAATGGGAGGCTAAGGTGGGAGTATCACTTGAGCCCTAGAGGTTGAAGCCACAGTGAGGTATGATCATGCCACTGTACTCCAGTCCTCCAGCCTGGGCAACAGAGTAAGACCCTGTCTCAAAAGAACGAACAGAAAAACCCTGCAAGACAAATACATGAACCTGAGTGATGATAATCACATGTGTATGCAGTGCGTTTTCCCTGAACGACCCTTGTGTCTGGTGCCCTCATGAGTAGGCGTCTGCATATTTTTTGACATGCTGGCACAAGGCTCCTCATTAAGTAGATTCTGCTAATACTTAGTGCCTCCAGCAGCCTCAGCCCTCCCTCCCTCTAAGCCCGCTCCTGCCTTCCCTGGGTTACAGCACTGTCCGTCTCCTCCCACTCCAAGGCAGTCACACCTGCTTGACCAGGTAGCCTTGTTTGACCACCAAGCCGCTCAGCTCCACCGTGCCCAGGCTGACTTCTTCCTTGGAGCTTGTCTTCCTCTTGTAGCTCTCAGCCTAGTGGGGAGGAGAGAGCAGGACCCAGTCACGGAAAAGACCCAGGCCAGCCAGAAGGGAGAGGAAATGCCTCCACATAAAACCCACTTCAGCTCAGGATGAAGCGGTCCCCCAAGCCCCAGGCCTCTCCCTAAGACCATGGACCCCCAAGGCTCCTGGTTCTGTGGCCTCCTCCTTCTCTCTGCCTTGGTGACAAGAACAACCCACTTGTTTTTTTTTGAGTCAGGGTCTCACTCTGTTACCCGGGCTGGAGTGCAGAGACACCATCTTGGCTCACCGCAGCCTCAACCACTTGGGTTTGGGCAGTCATTCCACCTCAGCTTCTAAGTAGCTGGGACAACAGGTGCACACCATGACACCTGGCTAGTATTTTGTTTTGTTTTGTTTTTTGTAGAGACAAGGTCTCACTCTGTTGCCCGGGCTGGTCTTGAACTCCTGGGCCCAAGCAATCCCCCTGTCTCGACCTCCCAAAGTGCCGGGATTACAGGTGTGAGCCACTGCTCCCAGCCCACCAGTTCCTTAACTTACAAAAGTGTACAGGGCCGTGGAGTCATCCAGGAACTGCTCGGCCAGGTCCCCAGAGCGAACAGCATCCATGCTTCGGACACCCACCGGCCTGAGGAAGTTCTCCTCCATGAGCATGGAGGCCAGGGTCACCGCCTCCAGACGGCTGGCAGCAAAGCTGTTGGAAATGAGCCAGTCCACCAGGGAGGAGCCTGGCCAAGGGCAGTGCCAGTCAGCCAGCGGGTTATGGCCAGCTTCCTTGAGGTGCCTGAGCAATGACCTCATGGACCTTGACCTCCCAGGCGGCCTCCAGGCTCTACCCAAGAGCAGCCTGAAGCCGTTCCCACTGCACAGAATCGTGGCTACACCCACCTGTGGCCATCTCTGGCCAGGCCAGGCCATTGGCCATCTGGCAGCTCTGGCCTCAGTTCAAGCTGGTCAAGCATATGGCTGAGCCCCAGATCACCATGTCCCAGAGCCCCAGCCCAGCTCCTGGGGCAGGCTCACCTAGGAAGGTCTTTTTGTAGGTGCTTCCCTGCTCCATGTTGGGGCTTGAACGGATTCCGTTGCTGCTGTCATGCATCTTGTCCACAATGCGACTACATGGAAGGGAAGGCAAAGCGGGGGACCCTCGTCACATTGACAGGTACAAAGAAGGGTCCAAGATCACTGCTGAGGGCATAAAGCAAGTGGCAAACGGTTGATACATGCCACTAAGAAAGGGGGTGTGAGGACTAGGCTCGGCGGTTCAGGCCCGTAATCCCAGCACTTTGGGAGGCCTAGGTAGGAGGATTGCTTGAGCCCAGGAGTTCAAGACCAGCCTGGGCAATGTAGCAAGACTTCATCTCTACAAAAAACTTTTAAAAAAATTAGCCAGGCGTGGTGGTGCACACCTGTAGTCCCAGCTACTCAGGAGGCTGAGGCAGAAGGATCACCTCAGCCCAGGATATCAAGGTTGCCATCAGCCATGATTGTCATGATCATGCTACTGCACACTCCAGCCTGCATGACAGAGTGAGACCCCAACTCAAAAAATAAATAGTAATAATGATAAAAAAGAAGGGGGTATAGGAAAACAGCCTGTTGTATGGCAAGAATGATGCCATCTTGGGGTGAAGCCACCACAATGACCAATGTTTGACCCCCTGAGCATACCAAGGTGTTCCCATAGCATAGATCACCCCTCATAAAGATGCTTTCTAACCTTCCCCATGGCCATGAGCTTCGCCAGAAAGTGTGAGGCATCACCATGTTTTACCAAAAAAGCTTACTCTATGAAAGATATTTTCTGGAGTGGGTGCAGCAATCCACCGTCTCTCTCAGCAGCCCAAGACATTATTTCTGTCCCTATTAAATGTTTCTTTCTGAGAAACTGGATTTATCAGGCTTTCTTCAGCATCTCCACTCCCTCAGTCTTTGAGGGGAGGTTTGCATAAACCTGTTCATCCCAGAACATGGGGTATTCAGCTACTCATCAGAATTTGAGAGGCAGGATCTTCGGACATTTCTTTTCTTCTTCTTGGTCATCTAAATGTTCTAATATTTCTATACTAAACACATGCTACTTCTATTTTATTTTATTTTTGAGTTGGAGTCTCACTCTGTTGCCCAGGCTGAAGTCCAGTGGCATGATCATGGCTACCGCAGTCTTGACCTGCTGGGCTCAGATGATCCTTCCGTCTCAGTCTTCCAAGTAGCCGGAACCACAGGCACGCACCACCACGCCCAGCCAATTTTTTGATTTATTGTAGAAATGAGGCCTCGCCAAGTTGCCCAGGCTAGTCTCGAACCCCTGGGCTCAGGCAATCCTCTTGCCTCCACAGCCCAATTTGCTGGGATTACAGGAGGCGTGAGCCACCGCACCTGGCTACATGTGCTACTTTTTTTTTTAAAGCAGGATTTATTGAGAAGACAGAAAAGCTCCCACAGTGTGAAGGGACCAGAAGGGGTTGCCCTACATGTGCTACTTTTATAGTAAGACTAAGGAGTTGTGACTTTTAACTTAAAAGCAAGAATGTACAGTAGCACACATGATTCTCTGTGACCTCCTGCATTTAGTCTAAACCCCTCCAGTTACCCTTCAGACCATCTTTGAATGCACACACCTACCCGCCCTTACCTGCAGCTGCTCTCCCCTACACCCACCAGGGTTCAGCAACTCCCTAGACCCGTAGAAGGGTACAGTCAAGGTTTCAGTGCCTGGGGCCAGGCACAGTGACTCGTGCCTGTAATCCCAGCACTTTGGAAGGCTGAAGTGGGAGGATTGGTTGAGCCCAGGAGTTCGAGAACAGCCTAGGCAACATAGTGAGACCTCATCTCTACAATAAATCTAAAAAAGAAAGATTGCCTGAGCCCAGAAGTTCAAGGCTGCGGTGAGCCATGACAGTGCCACTGCCCTCCAGCCTGGGCAACAGACTTCAAAAAAAGTTTCAGTGCCTGGCAGGGAGTTGTTATGAGCCCAGGAATGGACTCACAGCATATCTTCGATGGGTGTAACAGTTCTGAGGCCTGGGAGGCTGGGGGCTTTTCCTGAAGAGGGAACACTTTCCCTCATGAGGATGGGATCTCCTTTCATATATCCCTACTTTACATACTGATTAGCTCCAACACTGACCAGCTTTTCTTCTACTCTGTAGGCCAGTTACTGCCACCAACAGAAAGTCTCTTCCCATCTTCTACTTATCTACTTAGACTGAAAAGTTCCTGAGATGAAACTTTATTTATTCCTTCTGCAGCTGCTAGGCACCTAGCACTGGGCCTGGCATGCAGTAGGCACTCAATAACTATTTACCGAATGCATGAATTAAGAATCCCAATAAGCAGGGAGGTAGCTGCTGCCAGAACACATCATTCTTGCCACCAGGCAGTGAGCAAGGCCACTGACCGCTGTGATTTGAATGTTTGTCTCCTCCCAAATGCATGTTGAAACTTAGCCCCCTAGGTGACAGCATTGAGAGGTGACACTTTTTTTTTTTTTTTTGAGTTAGAGTCTTCCTCTGTCACCCAGGCTAGATAGAGTGCAATGGCGTCACTCACGGCTTCGCTGGGCTCACGGCTTCGCTGGGCTCAGGTGATCCTTCTGCCTCAGCCTTCCAAGTAGCTGGAACTACAGGCATGTGCCACCGTGCCCAGCTAAGTTTTTGATTTATTGTAGAGATGAGGTCTCACCAAGTTGCCTGGTTGGTCTCAAACCCCTGGGCTCAGGCAATCCTCTCACCTCAGCCTCCCAAAGTGCTGGGATTACAGGCGTGAGCCACTGCACCTGGTGAAAGGTGACACTTTTTAGAGGAGATTGGGTCATGAGAGCTCCGCCCTAGTGAATGGATTAACTCATTCATGGGTTAATGGGTTGTCATAGGAGGGGAACTGGTGGCTTTACAGGAAGAGGAAGAGAGACCCATGCTAGAACATGAGCATGCTTAGCCCCTCGGCACCAGATGCCCTGCACCTCCTCATGACTGCAGAGTCTCCCCCAGCAAGAAGGTCCTCACTAGACACAGCCCCTTGACCTTGGACTTCTCAGCCTCTATAAGTGTCCAAAATAAGTTCTTTTTCTTTATAAATTACCCAGTTTCAGGTATTCTGTTATAAGCAACAGAAAACAGATTAAGACAAGATTTTTGGGAAGCTATGACACAGCCCTGAGCATCCTAAATGAAACGGAAGGGGCTCTCGGCCACGGTGGTGGTTAAAAGTGGCAGGCTCACCGACATACAATGCAACCCTGTGATCCCAAACTATTTGAACCCCTGTATAGCTATTGAAATAAAGGGAAAAAGTTTTTAAAAAGAAGAAAAATAAGCTACAGGGACCCCAAGGGATCACACGGGAATGGGGCAGGTAGATAGGGCCACTCCCAGGCAGGGAAACCAATATAAACAGTACAGGGGCGTGGAAGGACCTGAAGCACAACGGTAGTACCAGGCAGGCTATGCAGCAAGCACAGAGCTCCCTGGAGGGGCTGGGTCCCCTCTCCACTGCACAGACAGGAGAGGCTGCAATAAAGCCAAGCAGGGCAGGGGCAAGTGGGTGGGCACTCACTGCAGGCTGATGTGAGGGGGCAGTTTAAAGGAGTTTTTCAGTGTGTGGAGTTGCTGGACTTTCCCTGGCTGCCCTGCATGGATGGCCCCTGTTATCTCGAAGGCCCAGGCGTCCCTCTCCTCTCGGGAACATGCCTCCAGGAAGTACTCCGTGGACGTTCGTGTCTTCAACTTAATGAGGAGCTGTGGGACGAGATGGGCAGTCAGACCAGCACCCAGAGGCACAGCAGCAAGGGAATGCAGGCAGCAAAGATGGTGGGACCTCAGTGGATCCAGGAGTCCATGGAGTACAGTGATGGCTCCGTGTCCAGCCCCCCTTCCCAGAACAACACAGTAGGTGGTCTTTACAGGTTCCCTAGGAAGGCCAGCATGGTGGCGCATGCCTGTAATCTCAGCACTTCTGGAGGCTGTGGCAAAAGGATTGGAGTTTGAGACTAGCTGGGGCAACATAGCAAGACCTCATCTCTATAAAAAAATTTTTTAAATTTTAAAAAGGCCGGGCTCGGTGGCTCAGCCTGTAATCCTGTGCCTTGGGAGGCTAAAGTGAGTGGATTGCCTGAGCCCGCGGGTTCGAGACCCGCCTGGGCAACTTGGCAAGACCTCATCTCTACAATAAATCAAAAAATCAGCCAGGCGCGGTAGCGTGTGCCTGTAGTTCCAACTACGTGGAAGGCTGAGGCGGCAGGATCGCCGGAGCCCAGCAGGTTGAGGCTGCGGTGGCCGGGAGCGGCCACCGCACTCCAGTCTGGGCGACAGTGAGACTCCAACTAAAAAAAAAAAAAAAGAAAATTTTAAGAAGGAAATCAGCCAGATGAGGTGGTGTGCACCTTGTAATTCCAGCTACTTGAGAGGCTGAGGCAGGAGGATCGCCTGAGTCCCACAGGTCAAGACTGTGGCAACCCTTGATTGTGCTACTGCACTCCAGCCTGGGAGACAGTGTGAGATTCTGACCCAATCAATCAATAAATAAAATCTTCCTGCCCACGTACTCACAAACCATGCAGACAACAATTTGTTTAAGCATTTTATGTAGAATCACCATGAAGCTCACAACCCCAGTTAGTAAATCTAACCTGTTTCCCTTTTTTAAAGCATAGAACAGAGTTCTCCTCTCTCCAGCCCATCCTACCAGCACATCTGCTCCCCACGGTTTCCTAGGACAGGGGTCCTCAAACCCCAGGCCACAGAAGCGGTCCGTGGCCTGTTAGGAACTGGGCCACACAGAAGGAAGTGAGTGGTGAGCAAGTGAGCGAAGCTTCATCTGTATTTACAGCCGCTCCTCATCACTCACATTGCTGCCGAGTTCCATCTTCTGCCAGATCAGCGGTGGCATTACATTTTCATAGGAGTGCGAATTCTATTGTGAACTGCACATGTGAGGGATCTAGGCTGTGCACTCCTTATGAGAACCTAATGCCTGATGATCTCAGGTGGAGCTGAGGCGATGATTCTAGCACTGGGGAGCGACTGCAAATACAGATTAGCATTAGCAGGCAGACTCTGCTATCCTGCCCATCGTACCCTTCATAATGCATCCTCCCTTTAATAAATCTCCCTTTCTTAATTCATTAAAAAAAATTAGCAGTGAAGTTTGACTGCACAGAGACCATAGTAAATCAGACCCTATCAAAACCCTATCACTGAGTGGCAAGTGAGTTGATGTCTTCAACTGTACAGCTGCATCTAGTAGCAGCCTTTAAATCAGAATCTGACACTTATTTTAGTCCGTATGTGGCATACCCATTATTTTATTTATTACTTCCATCTGTACCTTTTTTTATGGTAAGTTGTATAATTATTTCATTATATATTACAATGTAATAATAATAGAAATAAAGTGTACAATAAATGTTGTGCCCTTTAAACATCCCCAAACCATCCTCCCCCCTCCCCTATGTGTGGAAAAATTGTCTTCCATGATACTGGTCCCTGATGCCAAAAGGTTGGGGACCATGGCCTTAGATATCATCAAGGTCAGTAGCAATTTAATCTGCACATTCAGGCTTTCATTTATTGAGATCTAGAGTACTTTTGCTTTGTTTTGTTTTGTTTGTTTTGATCGAGATCTCACTCTGTCACCCAGGCTGGAGTGCAGTGGCACCATCATGGCTTACCACAGTCTCAACCTTTTGGACTCAGGCAATCCTTCCACCTCAGCTTCATGAGTGGGACTACAGGAGCATGTCACCAAGCTGGGACTATAGGCACATACCACCAAGCCTGGCTAATTTTGTAATTTTGTAGTACAGAACAGGTCTCACTATGTTGTCCAGGCTGGTCTCCAATTCCTAGGCTCAAGCAATCCTTCCGCCTCAGCCTTCCAAAGTGCTGTGATTACAGGTATGAGCCCCTGTGCCCAGCCTCGGAATGCCAAAAGGTTTTCAATTTATCACTAGTTTTCCCACTAAGATGATTAACTCCATGAAGAAACCGTCATACCATTTCCTTTCTTGACTCCTCCATTCACGAAAGGGGTGATTGGAGTTTGGTTCAGACCAGATAGAGGTAATGGAGAGCCATTGCAGGTTTTCAGTGGGAGAAAAGCCTGAGAACTCTCTTAGACTAAAATGAGGAACTAAGCTCAGTTCCTAGTAGAATTTACTGGCACGTAATGGGTCTTCCATAAATGATTGGTTGATTTACTTGGTTTTTTTTTGGAGTTGGAGTCTCACTCTGTCACCCAGACTGGATTGCAGTGGCCGCTCCCGGCCACTGCAGCCTTGACCTGCTGGGCTCCAGCGATCCTTCTGCCTCAGCCTTCCAAGTAGCCAGAACTACAGGCGCGCGCTACCACGCCCGGCTAATTTTTGATTTATTGTAGAGATGAGGTCTCGCTAAGTTGCCCAGGCGGGTCTCAAACCCTCGGGTTCAGGCAATCCACTCCCAAAGTGCTGGGATTACAGGCTGAGCCACCAAGCCTGGCTGATTTACTTTTTTGATGGGTAGGATTCAAGCCACCCCTGACCCCTGGAACACATCCATCCCCTAGGTGATAGAAGCCATTGTGCTAAAGCCTGAGATGGCAGTAATTATTCATCTTTGTGTAGTGCCTGCCTCATAGGAGGAAGTGCTCTAAAATGCCATGAACCTCATGATCCCAGCACAACCAAGTAGATACTCAGGTGTAATTATTGTATCCCATTTTCTTTCTTTTTTATTTTTGTGAGTCGGAGTCTGGCTCCGTCGCCCAGGCTGGAGTGCAGTAGCACACTGCTCACGGCCACTGCAGCCTCAACCTGCTGGGCTCTGGCGATCCTTCTGCCTCAGCCTTCCAAGTAGCTGGAACCATAGGCATGTGCCATCAGGCCAGGCTAATTTTTTGATTTGCTGTAGAGATGAGGTCTTGCCATGTTGCTCAGGATGGTCTCAAACCCCTGAGCTCAGGCAATCCTCTCACCTTTGCCTCCCAAAGTGCTGGAATTCCAGGCATGAGCCCCCACACCCGGCGATTTTACCTCATTTTCTAGCCGAGGAGCAAAGGCCCAGAGAGATTTAACTCCTTGCCCAAGGTCACACACAACATGGTAGAGCCAGGTTTTGAACCCAAGTTTTTCAGTGACAACTCTGAGCTCTTCTCATCACCCACACCACCCTCCCCAAAGAGGTCAGGGATGGGAAGGGCGAGGCACAGGTAACGGAGCCTTCACTTACGGGTCGGTTGTCATACTCCAGGCAGGGGCAGGTGATGGTGCAGCCATCCAGGAGGATTCGGCCCTTGGGAGGGGTCACCTTCCGACCCCCTTCAAGCTTG
This sequence comes from Cephalopachus bancanus, assembly GCA_027257055.1. Classification (NCBI taxonomy): domain Eukaryota; kingdom Metazoa; phylum Chordata; class Mammalia; order Primates; family Tarsiidae; genus Cephalopachus; species Cephalopachus bancanus. The sequence continues at coordinate 3,218,495 of JAPVLO010000104.1, forward strand.
TAGTACACCAGCGTGTTCTGCCGAAGGATGAACCATCGTGCCTTCCAGTTGTGGACAATGTGACCCTAAGGACAGACAGGACAGTCTTGAGGTGACAGTCCAGAGGAGGATACTGTGTTCAGCGAGAGGAGTCCGATGGCACGACTGGCAAGACCTTGCCACAGAAACAACTTCCTAGTGAGGGAAAGAGCAATATTTTTGTCTGGATCTTTTTGTCACCTCTTTTGAGTATATAGCAACCTTTGGCATTGACCTTCTTGTTCCCATCTGGCCTCTTTTCCAGTTATAAAGCTTGAAAGAGGGGCCGGGAATGGTGACTCACGCCTGTAATCTCAACACTTTGGGAGGCCAAGATGGGAGGACTGTTTGAGACCAAGGGAGTTTTTAATCCAGGAGCCTGTGGAGTCCAGTGACTGCCCAGCGTCCGATCCCCACCTCCGCGACTAACACAGTAGGTCATCTTTAAAAGTTCACATGGAAGGCCAGCAAGGTGGCTCATGCCTGTAAACCCAGCACTTTTGGAGGCCAGGGTGGGAGGATTGGAGTTTGAGATCAGCCCAGGTAACATAGTGAAACCCCCATCTCTAGCAAAAAAAAATTTTTTTTAATTAGCTGGGCGTGAAGGCTTGTGCCTGTAATCCCAGCTACTTGGGAGGCTGGGGCAGGAGGATGTCTTGAGGCCAGGAGTTTGAGGCTGCAGTGAGCTATGATTACACCACAGCAAAAAAAAAAAAAGATAGAAATGACACCAACTTGGTGCCATTGGGTAAGTTTTTGGCTGTATCGTCCCTGACTGCACAGCATTCCAGCCTGGTTCTCTGGCCTCCCAAAGATTCCTGAGTTATTTAATATTGCCCAATGAAATCCCTTCTGTTCAAAATCGTGAGAATAGGATGTTATGAGCAACTAAGAATTCTGACAACAAAACAGAGAGGTCTGAGGAGAAAGGATAATGAGAAAGGATTTACCATGTAGATAAAAATTCAAAGAAGCTGGTGACCCCTATGAAAATGTTCAAATCCTTTGACCCAATAATACTACCTTGGGGATCTGTGCTAAGTAAATCATCTAGAATATAGAAAAGTTTTTATGTATTGATACTTCTAGGAACATCACTGTAACAATACAAAAATAGAAATAAGCTAAATGTACCCCAGTAATGAGCTGGGTGCCTGGTGTCTGGTGTGGTCACAGTGGAAGAATTCAAGTCCTAACAGATGGTAGGCCACTGGTGGAGCTGTAAAGGTCAGACTCGGAAGTCTCAGCCACCAAGAACCAGTGGCAATGGTCTTTAACATGGACAAGGCACTTTTACTTACATTACTTCATATGATACCTGAAATAACTAGTAGTTTCATGCACCCAGCTACTTGGGAGGCTGAGGTGGGAGGATTGCTTGAGTCCAAGACTTCAAGTCCAGTCTGGGCAACATTGCAAGATCCCATCTCTAAAAAAACAAAACTGTAGTAGTGGTATTTTAGAAAATATTTCTAAGTATTTAGGATTTCTAATATCTAAGTATTTCTAGTATTTCTGATTTTTTTTTTTTTTGTAGAGACAGGGTCTCACCATCTTGTCTAGGCAGATCTTGAACTCCTAGGCTCAAGCAATCCTTCCACCTTGGCCTCCCAAAGTGCTGGGATTATAGATATGTACCATAATACCTGGCTAATTTATGTATGTATTTATTTTTGTTGTAGACATGAGGTCTCACTCTGTTGCCTAGGCTGTTCTCAAACTCCTGGGCTCAAGCCATCCTCTTACCTCAACTTCCCCAAGTGCTGAGATTACAGGCGTGAGCCATCACACCTGGCCTTATTTCTAGTATTTCTAATTCCTAAATATTTACTGTATTTTAGAAAATTTCTGGAAAAATAGCCCAAAAAATATTGACAGTAGTCATCTATGTGGAGTAAGATCGGATACAGAGAAATAAAACCTGTTTTTCATTTTACATCCTTGAGTACTGTTCTAGTTTGTTTGTTTGATAATATGAACATACTACTTTTATATGAATTTAAATTCAGATAAGCAAAAATCCTGATGAGATGATTAGGAAAACCATTCATGCATTCATCTATTAATTCAACAATCACTGACTAAATGCTACTGTACTAGGACAAAGATGTACTAGACTTTCCTCCCAATTCAGTTGGGGGGGTATGGACAACTACCCACCACCATGTGATAAGTTCCAAAAAAGATGACTGGGTGATTAGTGGGGCTTGCAATGACTCCCTCCTTCTGATATGCACACCCTTGTATAGTCTCTTCCCATATTTTACAAGGGTTGCTCTGTGTAACCAATAGAATATGGCAGAGTGATGCTGTGTCAACTCTGATATACAGTTATAAAAGATTTTTGCAGCTTCTCATAGCCTCTCTCTCTCTCTCCCCCCAGCCCCCCATCAGTCATCATTCTCTATGAGAAAAGCCAGCTGCTATGTTGTGAGTAATCCTATTGAGAGGAGAGGAACTGAGGCCTCCAGCCAACAGCCATGTAAGTGAACTTGGAAGCGAACCCTCTGGTTCGTGACTAGCCTAAGCAACGTAGTGAGAACTCATCTCTAAAAAAAATTAATTAAATTAAAAATTTAAAAGATGAAAGTGGACCCTTCAGTCACTCAAGTCTTCCATGATTGCCGCACCACTGAAGCCTCATGAGAGACCCTGAACCAGAATCTGCCCCTGGATACCTGACCCTCAGAAACTGTGTGAGGTGTTCCATGTTTGTTATTTGAAGATGCTAAATTTGGGATGATTTTTACACAGCAACAGATAACCAATATAGGGCATGATGTGAACCCCAAGGAGGAATTTAGGCGGAGAAGGGAGTTCACGCTCTCTTTGTGCTTTTTTATTTTGAGTCAGGGTCTCACTCTATCACCCAGGCTGGAGTAGAGTGGCAGAATCCTGGTTCACCACAGCCTCAACCTCCAGAGGTCAAGCGACCCTTCCACCTCGGCCTCCTGAGTAGCTGGGAGTACAGGTGTGCACCACCACACACAGCTAATTTTTGTAATTTTCCTTTTTTATGGAGATGAGGTCTTGCTCTGTTGCCCAGGCTGGTCTTGAATTCCTGGGCTTAAGCAGTCCTTCTACCTTGGCCTCCCGAAGTGCTGGGTTTACAGGCATGAGCTAGAGAAGGGAGCTCAGAAGAGAGTGGGGCGAGGTGGGGTGATCCCTGGAAGTTTGTGTGGAGTCAGCCAATCTGGAAGGCAGGGAGGGCATGCGTGGAACCAATGTCGCTTTTCTCAAACTCCCTGTAGTTGTCTATGGCTTGAGCTCTGAAGTCTGTGGAGAAGGCACAAGGGAAGTGACAGGGACCAAGTCGCCAAGGGCTTCAAGTTCTGTGCTGCAGAGTTTGATCCCTCTCGGGGCCAGAAGAATTTTAAGCAGAAGGAAAATGAGCTTAGGTTCTCATGTTAAAAAGCGCAAAGATTGGCTGGGCGCAGTGGCTCATTCCTGCAATCACAGCACTTTAGGAGGCCAGGACAGGAGAATCTCTTGAAGCCAGGAGTTGTGAGACTAGCCTGAATAACATAGCAAGACCTTGTCTCTACAAAAAAATTCAAAAATTAGCCAGGCGTGGCAGCATGCACCTGTAATCTCAGCTACTCTGGAGGCTGAGATGGGAGGACCACTTGAGCCCAGGAGTTCAAGGCTACAGTGAGCTATGATTGCCCCACTGCAGTCAGTCTGGGCAACAGAGCGAGACCCTGTCTCTAAAAACTAAAAATAAAAAAATCAAAGATCATCCCAACTACAGTGTGGCAGAACAGCTGGATGAAGCAGGTGAGACAGGAACGGGCAGCTCACTGGAGGCAGCTGGAATGTCCCAAAAAACTGGCAGGAAAGCACCCTTGCATCTGCTCTACAGAGATACCACACCATGTGCAGAAGGCATAGTGATTGGTCCAAAGACACTAGGCAAAGTGAGACACAGGCCAAGCCTCCCGCCTCCCGGCATTTGTCCCCAGGCATAGAGAAGCCTTCCTCTTCAGCTTTCTTGTCCATATGCCGCTGGCTGAGGCAGCAAAAGCTGTAAGTGGCTTGGAGTTCCTAGGGCCCCTTTATTTTTGTTTTTGAGTTGGAGTCTCACTCTTTCGCCCAGACTGGAGTGCAGTGGTATGCTCACAGACACTACAACCTCGACCTGATGGGCCCAGGCGATCCTTCCACCTCAGCCTTCCAAGTAGCTGGAACTACAGGTGTATGTTACCACGCCAAGCTAATTCCTTTTTTTTTTTTTTTTTGCTTTATTGTACAGACGACGTCTTGCCATGTTGCCGAAGTTGGTCTCAAACCCATGGACTCAGGCAATCCTCTCGCCTCCACCTCCCAAAATGCTGGGATTACAGGCATGAGCCACCACACCTGGCTCCTAGGGCCCCTTTAGAGAGAAGGACAAGGGCCCACAAGCTGGCATGGCACCTCAGGGCTGGGACAAAGAAACATAGAAAATCACAGTTGGACAGATCCTCAGGAAAAGCCTGCTCTACTCCCTAACTTTATGTATTTACTTATTTATTTATTTTTGAGCCGAGGTCTCACTCCATCGTCCAGGCTAGAGTGCAGTGGCGTGATCAGTTTACCTCAGCCTCAACCTCCTGGGGCGCTGGGATTACAAGCATGAGCCACCATACCCAGCCACACTCTTTAACTTTAAAGATGAGGAAACAGAGGCACAGAAAGTTCTTGCCCAAGGCCATACCATCCTGAAAAATCCAGGGATGGTAGCCATGCATGGTAGTGTGTGTCTATAGTCCCAGTACTCAGGAGGCTGAGGCAGGAAGATCCACTGAGACCCAGAGTTCGATAACGGAGTGAGCTATGATCGTGTCTATGAATAGTTACTGCACTTGACCAACACAGCAAGACTTTCTTTCTCAAAAAAAAGAGAGAGTAAGCCGGGCTCAGTGGCTCAGCCTGTAATCCCGTGCCTTGGGAGGCTGAGGTGAGTGGATTGCCTGAGTCCGCGGATTCAAGACCCGCCTGGGCAACTTGGCGAGACCTCATCTCTACAATAAATCAAAAATTAGCCAGGCATGGTAGCGCGTGCCTGTAGTTCCAGCTACTTAGAAGGCTGAGGCCAGAGTCCAGCAGGTCGAGGCTGCAGTGGCTGGGAGAGGCCACTGCACTCCAGTCTGGACAACAGAGTGAGACTCCAACTCAAAAAAAAAAAAAAGAGAGAGCAAGAGAGAAAAGGAAAGAAAGAAAAAAGAAAGGAAGCAAGCAGAGATGAGATGGTACTTGTTGTGGGTTGAACTGTCTCCCCAAAAAGATATGTTAAAATCCTAACTTCTGGTTCCTGTATATGTGGTCTTATTTGGAACAGGGTCTTTACAGATGTAATCGAGTTGATGGTCACTCTGGACTAGGGTGGACACTAATCAATATGGCTGTGTCCTCATAGGAGGTGTGGACCCTGAGAGACACACAGGGAGAGGATAGCCAAATGACAACAGAGACAGAGGTTGTAGTAACACATCTACAAGCCAGAAAATGCCAGACGTGGCCAGGAAACACCAGAAGCTAGAAGAGGCCAGGAAGGACAAGTTCTAGAGGGAGCAGGGCCCTGCTGACACCCTGACTTTGGACTTCCAGGTTCCAGAACTCCTTCTAGTCTTGTTTTTTATGTGCATATTTTTTCTTTACTCAGACCTTTTATCTTTCCAGTCTTTGGATTTTAATACCACAAACATTTTAAACATCCACATAACCATAACTTAATTAATCGTGTGTTTATTTGGGAGGACATAAGGGTAGTTTCCAGTTTTTTCACCCTAAACGAGTCTTTGTTCATAAAGCTTTAACAGTATTTCCTGGGGACAGGGTTGAACCTACGAACTCCTAGGCCAGACGTGTCCACTCACAGTGCTGCTCCAGCTGGAAGCCGGCAGCAGTGCCCAGCAGTGCTTCTGCCTCTTCTGTGGGAATAGCCGTCCTGTCCCCTGCTCATCCCGGCTTCCTTCCCCCTCACTCTTCCCAGAGCCAGGCCCAGTGAGCTCCCTGCACTTTGCCTGGAGCTCTGCTTCTTTCTAGTCTGGGCGGGACTGAGGGCCAAACCCATCGTGCCCCTGCCTGTCTGTCTCCAGCTTCGCCCGCACCGCATGACTGTTGTGCACGCTGGCTTCCAGCTCGGCCCTGCCCGCCTGCGAGCTTATGTAAACCCTCCTCAATTTGTGGGACCCTTCTACCGCCCTCCTGCAACTTCTCCAGTGGACGTGGGACTGCTGCTGAGGAAGGGGGCCACAGGCGGTGGAAAAAGGCGGGGCTGAGCTGCAGGCTAGGACTGTAGCAGCAGCTGTGGGGTCGCATTCCTTGCCCTGCAGGAAGGGGTGTGGCTTCCGCTCGCTTCGGGGTCAGGCTCCGAATCCCAGCCTTTGGGTTTGGCAGGAATGAGCTTTGGGCATTTCAAGCCTCTTCCCTTCCGTGGGCTTCCGAGGCCTCTTCTCGCTTTTCCGCAGCCAGGCCACCGGGAGAAGAGCTCCATCCTTCTCCCGGAAACATCCTGGCGAGCTCGGCTCTCCCTCTAGCCCGCCCCTGTCTGCGCCGTGGGGCTGGCGGGGAATCATGGAAGGTAACCTTAAGCCCCAAATGAGCGGTGTGCCCTCGTGTAACTCCATCCCTCCACAGGCCCTACGGGGGCCACCATCAGCAGGGCCCGCCAGAGCCTCCTCCTGGTCCCCACTCCCCTCCCGCCTCACGAGCTGCTGCCGGACTACAAAGCCCGCAGGTTGTCTCAGAGGCGCAGCCCACCGCCCACCCCCCACGCCGCGAGGGACCAGCCTATCTCTGCAGCCGCCGTGGCCTGCCGTGGGCGTGGCCTGCCGTGGGCGTGGCGTCTTGGCTGCTCTATCCCTCTGACCCTTGATCTGGCCCCAGCCTCCTGCCCTCCTTGCTTCGTGGTGAGCAAACAACACACCCGCCCTCCTGTATCCCACAACGTGGACACATTTTGTGGGGGAAACGAAAGTGATGGAGACTTCGGAGCTGATGGGGCTGATCTGGCCTCCAGTGGGGGCATGGGAGGGAGAGTCCCCATCCCCCTCCTTCCCTCCCAGAGCTGTGAACTCAGTAGGAAAGCCAAAAGTGTCACCCCCACATTTACACTTCTGTATATTATGCTATTGCATTAGCATGAATGTTTAGTGTTCACATCCATGTTCAAATTAAAAAGTATTCTCGTGAGTGGATTGTCTGAGCCCGCGGGTTCGAGACCCGCCTGGGCAGCAAGACCTCATCTCTACAATAAATCAAAACATCAGCCGGGCGTGGTAGCGCGCGCCTGTAATTCCGGCTACTTGGAAGGCTGAGGCGGAAGGATCGCCGGAGCCCAGCAGGTCGAGGCTGCGGTGGCCGGGAGCGGCCACTGAACTCCAGTCTGGGCGACAGAGTGAGACTCCAACTCGAAAAAAAAAAAGTATTCTCTCTTTTTATTTATTTAAGCACGGGGGTGGGGGGGTGTCTTGCTATGTTGCCTAGGATGGTCTCGAACCTCTGGGCTCAAGTACTCCTCCAGCCTCAGCCTCCCAAAGTGCTGGGATTACAGGCGTGAGCCACTGCCCTGCACAAAAAAATTATTTTATAATTTTTTGGACTCTTGTCCACTGTTGGCTGGCGGGGTGATGAGGAAGGACTGAGGACAGAGAGTTGGGACACAGGGCTCCAGGTCCGGCAATTACTAGCTAGGAAGCTCTGGGCAAGTTATTTTATCTTTCTTTTTTTTAAAATTTTTTAAAATTTAAATCTTTGTAGAGATGGAGTTCTCACTGTGTTGCCCAGACTGGTCTCCAGCTCCTGGCTTCAGGCGAGCCTCCTGCCTCGGCCTCCCGAAGCACTGGGATGGCAAGCACGAGCCACGCATTGGCCTGGTTCATGCTTCTGCTCCGCAGTTTCCTCTCTGTAGCCGGGATAGCAACACCCACGTGTGTGGCACTCGGCAGACAGGAAGAGGTTCGGGTCGACTGAGTGGGTTTGATCCTGCCTCCACCACCCACTACCTCCAGACTGAGCGAGTCACCTGACCTCTCTGAGCCTGTTTTCCTCCTTGGTGAAAGCGGGCAACGTGGTCCTACCGCCCCGCAGGGGGGAGGATTAAAGGAGGCCTGGACTAGCAAACCGTAAGCGCTCAAGCAGCACGCGATTCCTCCTTTTCACAGGGTGTGGACTAGAGAGCACGCCTGGGTCATTTTAATACGTTATAGCTAAATATCATTCCATCCTAATATTCCCATTAGTTGCTTCCATTCGCTTGTCCACTTGGGCACCCCGGCCCGACCCCACGCCGCACTAGCCACGCGGGACTCTCACGGCCCGTGCGCGGCGCCTCTTCCCTGCCCGCGCTCCGGCCCGTCCGCGCCGCCGTCCACCCGCCGTCCCCGGACGCTCCCTCTGGACATGCAGCTCCGTCCGCGGGCCCGGGTGGCGCGCTCCTCCCGTCGGGCTGGGGGTGGCGCGCGCGTGCGGCCCGCTCCGGTGAGACGCGGCGGGGACCCCGGGCGGCGTCCCGAGGCTCGGCGCACTCACCCTCTTGACCAGGAAGCCCTCCTTGAGCACGCCGTCCTCCATGTCGCCGCCGCGCCGGGCCCACCCGGGAGCGCAGTCCCAGCGCCTCGCGCTCCTGGGCGCCCGCGCAGCCCGCGCCGCCGCGCCCACAGTTCCCAGGAAGCGGCTGCGACGCCGCCCGGCGACGCCTCCTGGCTCGCGTCCAGAGCCCAACGCCGGGGCCCCCGGGGCAGGTCGCAATTTCTGATATGAGGTTTCCACCTGAGGGTGCTGCAGGGCCCTGCTGAGTCCTCAAGGGGCAGAGTCGGCCAAGCCCGCCCCGCGCCCCTCGCTGGGCAGAGAGCCCCGTCCGGATGCACTGTGCACCCTAGACTGCCCCAGCCTCTGCCCGGCTCCTGCACCCACAGCCTCAACCAGGTGTCTGCCTGGCCCTTACATACCGCTGTTGGTTAACGCCTGTCCCAGTAAATGGGATAGGATGGGCGTGGTGGCTCACACCTGTAATCCCAGCACTTTGGGAGGCCAAGTGGGAGGATCGCTTGAGACCAGGAGTTTGAGACCAGCGTAGCAACACAGCGAGAGCCCCATCTTTAAAAAAAAAAAAAAAAATTAAAGTTCAAATTAAAAAGTAGAACAGGCACGGTGACTGACGCCTGTAATACCAACACATTGGGAAGTCGAGGCAGGAGGATTGCTTGAGTCCAGGAGTTTGAGCCCAACCTGGGCAAAATAGTGAACCTCATATCTACAAAAAAATAAAGAAATTAGCCGGGCTTGGTGGCAGGTACCTGTAGTTCTGGATCAACTGAGCCCAAGAGGTTGAAGCTGTGGTGAATGCTGATGTCACTGAACTCCAGTCTGGGCAACAGAGTGAGACCCCCACTCAAAAAAAAAAATGTCTATTTAAAAAAACAGAACAGAAAGGATTTCCAGGTTTTGGAGCATGCCTGAACTCAGTGGAAAGGGAATAGGAGCATGAATGAGCTGAATGGAACCAGGCTAGGAACTTTAATCCAGCCTCTGGTGGAGACTCAGAAAAATGCCCGTTAACAGGAAGGTTACAGTTTTAAAGAGGTGGACACAGTCTCCATGGATCCCCCCGGTCCCCCAAAAGACTCTTCTTCCCCCTCCAAAAAATGATACAGTCAAAAATTTCATCATTAGGGGCAAAACTCAAGGGAGTGCCAGGCCAGGCACAGTGGCTCATACCTTGTGATTCCAGTACATTCAGAGGCAGAGGCAAGAAGATTGCCTGAACCCGGAGGTTCGAGACCAGCCTAGGCAACTTGACAAGACCTTGTTTCTACAGTAAATTAAAATTTTTTTAAAGTAGCCAGGTGTGGTGGCACGTGCCTGTAGTTCCAGCTACTTGGAAGGCTGAGGCGGAAGGATCGCCTGAGTCCAGCAGCTCAAGCCTGCAGTAGCCTGATTGTATCACTGCACTCTAGCCTGGGTGACACAGTGAGATTCTGACTCAAAAAACAAAAACAAAATTAATGCCCAAAAAATCCATGATGAACAAAATATCAGCCGGGCTCGGTGGCTTAGCCTGTAATCCCGTGCCTTTGGGAGGCTGAGGTGAGTGGATTGCCTGACCCCATGGGTTCGAGACCTGCCTGGGCAGGTGAGACTTCATCTCTACAATAAATAAAAAAACTAGCCGGGCGTGGTAGCGCACGCCTGTAGTTCCAGCTACTTGGAAGGCTGAGGCAGAAGGATTGCCGGAGCCCAGCAGGTTGAGGCTGCGGTGGCCGGGAGCGGCCACTGCACTCCAGTCTGGGCAACAGAGTGAGACTCCAACTCAAAAAAAAAAAAAAAAAATCAACACTTTAAATCAAGGCAGGATCAACAACAGTGTTGTACCAGGCCCAATTGGGCCCCGAAGCAAAGGAGACATCAGCACGGTAGTTATAATTCTGTGTAGTGGTCCTTAGGACATGGTCACACATTCATTATTTGCACTCCAGCATGAAGGGCCCCACTGGGACTCTACCAAGCAGAGGAGAGGCCCTCGGATGCCTAGAAGGTTCTAGAATGGAAGGTGCATCAGGCCATGGAAAGCCAGGGCTGATGCACCTTTCAAAACCAGGCTCTCAAATCACTCTAGGTGCCCCCATGGTACGGCTGCGGCCACACCGCTGCCCGTGCATGCATGTCTGTAAGAGACATATACTCCCCCGCTCCCCATTGCTCCTCTCCCTTCTCCCCAAGGAAAACTGGCAGGGTTCAGGTCACTGTGTACCCAAGGTATGACCCACTCTAGCCTTCTGCATGGACTGGCTCTCAGACCTCCCAGCAAGTATAAAATCAATGGGGTTTCCGAATGAACACTGACTGGGCACCCTCCGAGGCCAGGCCTGTAGCAGGTGCTGGCTTTGATTTAATGCACAGCAGTCCTATGAGATGAGCTTGTTGTCTCATTTTTCCAGTCAAGGAAACAGAAACTCCAAGCAGTAAAATCACTTGTCCAAGGTCACGCAGTTCCCAGGTGTTGCAAATGCTCTTGCTTCTCAGAGAACTGTCCCAGCTCTGAAACCTGGCTAGACTCAAACCCAGGACTTGAGAGGCCAGGCAGGGAAGTTCTATCCTTCTGGGCTCTAACTATGGTTCTGTTCAGCTCCTATCCCACAGAGGCTGTCTCAGCTCTCCCAAGACACAACCTTCTGAGTCTTAGAAGAGGTGGCGTTTTCTCTGGCAAGAGGGGTCCTTAGCCCAGACACGACTCACACCTGTAATCTCAGCCCTTTGGGAGGCCAAGGCAGGAGGATAATTTGAGGTCAGGAGTACAAGACCAGCCTGGGCAACACAGTGAAACCTCGTCTCTACAAAAACTTTAAAAAAATTATCCAGGCATGGTGGTGTGCACCTGTGGTCCCGGCTACTCAGGCGGAAGGATTGCCTGAGCCCAGGAGGTCAAGGCTGTGGTGAGCCGTGATCGTGCCACTGCACTCCAGCCTGGGCAACAGAGTGAGACTCTGATTCAAAATAAGTAAACAAACAAACAGACAGACAAGAAACAACCAGGGGCTCTCGAAAGAGTTCTAGAAATGAGAAAGGGAAAAAGATTGGTGCTATCTCCTGACAGTGCCCCTACCAGAAGGGAGGCAAGGCACACCTGGAACCTGCCTCCCATCCTGGGAGGCCCCGGGTCCAGCCCACCCTGTCTGACTCACTGAACCTGGGGTGTGAGTCATACCCCTCCCTTCCCCAAACTGTGGTAGTAAGCCACCAGCCCACCAGGGAACACGATGACATAAGCCCAACTCACCCACAGGGAGGAGGATAGAGACAGAAGAACGCAGACTGCGGTGAAAGCAGAGACTGGAGGAAGTGGGCAGCGCTAGTCCCAAGAGGCGCTAGTCCCAGGCACTTGTCTGCTTCTTCAGGCAGACACTTGTCCTCTCCCTTTCGGGGCTAGAGGCTGATGTGGAAGGGACCTTAACCTCTCAGCTCTCCTCCACTGTTTGTCATGAAGTGGAAAGGCCAGAAAATCCCCAGGGGATGTGTGTTATAAAAAAGTATTAAGTCAATGTTTGGGTGTATGTGATTCACATCCTGGTGTGAAAGTCCATCCTTAGAGAGTCATTCCTTTAGCTTTAAGAAACTCCTGTTTGGCCGGGCTCGGTGACTCAGCCTGTCATCCCAGCACTTTGGGAGGCCGAGGCAAGTGGATTACTTGAGCCCGCAGATTCGAGACCAGCCCGGGAAACTTGGCAAGACCTCATTTCTACAATAAATCAAAAATGAGTCAGGCGCAGTAGCACGCACCTGTAGTTCTGGTTACTTGGAAGGCTGAGGCAGAAGGATTGCCGGAGCCCAGTAGGTCGACACTAGGATGGCTGTGAGTGTGCCACTACACTCCAGCCTGAGCGACAGAATGAGACTCCAACACACACACACACACACACACACACACACACACACACAATCAATCTCCTATTTAAGAGACATCCAATGGAGACCAGGTGTTGTGGCTTGCACCTGTAACCCCAGCACTTTGGGAGGCCAAGGTGGGAGGATTGCTTGAGCCCAGGAGTTCAAGACCAACCTGGGCAATATAGCAAGACCTCATCTCTAATAAAAAAAATAAAAAAAACTTACCTGGGAGTGGTGACATGTGCCTGTAATCCTAGCTACTTGGGAGGGTGAGGCCAGAGGATCACTTGAGCCCAGGAGTTTGAGGCTGTATAAAATCTGTCAAAAAATAAAAAAGACAGTGGAGAAAGATAAATCTTATTCACAATGAAGGAACCTTATTCACATTGAATATCTTAACTTGACAAGTTTATCAGAATCACAGAATCAAAATCTAACCCCTAAAGAGCATCCAACACAGGTGCTTCATTCTATAAACAAGGATTCTCAAACCTCAGAGAAATAAAACGACTTGGCCAAGGTTCTGCAGCTGGTTAGTGGCAAGGCCGGGACAAGAATATAGACTAGCAGAGCTGTGCACTGCAAGGTTAGCTCAAGTGGCAAATGCAGGAACACTGGCCCCAGTATCGCACCCTGTAGTAGGAGGGAAGCCGTGCAGTCCTGGGAGTGCTCCATCTCGAGAACCAGAAGACTTCACAAACTGTTGCTATGACCAGGCATGTTGGCTCTCACCTGTAGTCAAAGGACTTTGGGAGGCTGGGGTGGGAGGACTGCTAGAGCCCGGGAGATCAAGATCAGCCTAGGCAGCATAGCAAGATGAGTCTCTAGAGAAAAAAAAAATCAAAAAATTAGCTGGGCATGGTGGCAGGTACCGATAGTCCCAGCTACTCAGGAGGCTGAGGTGGAAGGATGGCCTGAGCTTTACGGTTGAGGTGAGCCATGATTGTGGTCATTGTACGCCAGCCTGGGTAATAGAGTGAGATCCTGATTTTTAAAAAATGCTTCTGTTCGAGACCCGCCTGGGCAGCAAGACCTCATCTCTACAATAAATCAAAAAATCAGCCGGGCATGGTCGCGCACACCTGTAATTCCGGCTACTTGGAAGGCTGAGGCGGAAGGATTGCTGGAGCCCAGCAGGTCGAGGCTGCGGTGGCCGGGAGTGGCCACTGCACTCCAGTCTGGGCGACAGAGTGAGACTCCAACTCAAAAAAAATGCTTCTGGCTAGGCTCGATGGCTCAGCCTGTCATCCCAGCACTTTGGGAGGCCGAAGCAAGTGGGTTGTCTAAGCCCATGGGTTGGAGACCCAGACTGGAGTGCAGTGGCCGCTCCCGGCCACCGCAGCCTCGACCTGCTGGGCTCCGGCGATTCTTCTGCCTCAGCCTTCCAAGTAGCTGGAACTACAGGCACGCGCTACCACGCTTGGCTAATTTTTTTTTAATTTATTGTAGAGATAAGGTCTCGCCAAGTTGCCCAGGCGGGTCTCGAACCCGCGGGTTCAGGCGATTCACTCACCTCGGCCTCCCAAAGCGTGGGATTACAGGCTGAGCCACCAAACCTGGCCAAAAGCATAATTTTAATGACTGCACAAAATTTCATCACAACTATATTTACTCATTATTCATTTCCCTTTTCACTGTGTAAATAATGCTGTGATAAATATCTCTGCATATAAACATTTTGCTGCAGCTGATTATTTCAGATAAGTATCTGAAATGTAATTTTAGGTTAAAGGGTATACATTTTTTAAATTCTTGATCCCTATCATAAAGTGCTTTGTAGAAATGCACCACGTGGTATCCCCACCAGCAGTGTGTGACGAGGTCAGTCTCACAGCCTCACCAGCATCGAGGTATTTTTAGAAACCTTGGCTGATTTTTAAATGTATTTATTTAAAACCAACTCACATCATGCACTGAGTAGAAAGTTTTGCTGATTTGATCAGAACCCACAGAGACCATCCCCACTTGCACAAGCTGTGTGTTATCTCCTTGGGGTTGAGCCCTGCTCCCTGAATGACGGGCAGCTAGAAGGAGCTCCCCTTGGAAGAGATTCAGAACCAGGGAGCTTCAGTGGAAGGGGGCAATAGAAGTCCCAGCACCAACACCCAGGAAGAGGAGGCTTGTGGCTCCAGGGGCAGTCAGAAGAGCGCCCGATGGCAAGGAAAAGCCTGGGCACAGGTGGGCACAGTAGCTCATGCCTGCAATCCCAGCACTTTGGGAGGTCAAGACAGGAGGATCACTTGAGGCCAGGACTTTGAGACCAGCCTAGGCAACACAGCAAGACCCCGTCTTTACCAAAATTCAAAAAATTGGCCGAGTGTGTTCAAGAGTGCCTGTAGTCCCAGCTCCTTGGAAGGTTGAAGTGGGAGGATAGCCTGAGCCCAGGAGGTCGAGGCTGTGGTGAGCCGTGATTATGCCACTGCAGTCCGACCCGGGTGACAGAGTGAGAACCCAACTCAAAAAAATAAAAATAGATAAATAAATAATAAAAGAGCTTGGGCAGAGGCAAAAAGGGGAAGGAGAGAGGCGGCTGGAAGAGACTAAAGAGAAATCTGGTGTAATTCACGGCTAGGCCATGCTTGGGGCAGGGGAGCAGGAAGGGGAGAGGTGCCCTGTTACAGCAGAAGTGTTTCTGTTTCATCCATCAGGCATTCATTTATTTATCCATTCATTCATCATTCACCCTTGGAGCAGGAGCCTCGGAATGTGTCCTGTGTACAAAGCACAGACAGTGTGGTGGGCGTTACACAGACCCTACCCCCGTCACTCCCCCAGGACACTGCAGCTCCCAGCCTCCGCCGCAGAGAACAACATGCCAGAGCAGTGATCCTCGCACCATCTTTTAGAGAAGAGCGGGTTGTCAGTTCCCCTGAGCGTGACAATTTGGTGATCCTACTGTGCATGACTGGAAAAATCCCTCCACCACAAGCAACCTACCAGAGACTTCCACAGCACCCAAACCAGACTGTACTCCATTCAGCAAAATAAGGCTGTGGGCTGGGACTTGGAGGTCGTGGCCATGCCCAGCTGCCACTGAAAGTTTCCAGACACCTACTCCACATTTCTGTTCTTCTTTCATCCTAGAGCAGTGCCAGACCTCTCTTGAACAGCATTACTCTAGAGCACGGGTTCTGGAATCTGGAGCATGGGTTCAAATCCTACCTCTGCCACCCAATGTTGCAGATGGCCAGTTGCTTATCCTCCCTGATTGTAAATTTCCTAATCTGTATTATGGAGGTAATAATAGTATTTGCCTCAAAGAGTTGTTTGAGCAAAGTAAACGAGATTATGAAGGTAAACTGTGTAGTGCAGTGCCTGGCACACAGGAAGCACACAGTGAGTTCTCTCAGTCCCATCTGATCCCAATCTTGTGAGGTCAGGAGAAGGAGTATTGATAATAAGTACCTCCAGTTGGGAGCAGTGCCTCATGCCTATAAGCACCTTGGGATGCTGAGGCAGGAGGACAGATTGAGCCCAAGTGTTCAAGATCACCCTGGGCAACATAGTGAAAACTTATCTCTTCAAAAAGTTATTAAAAATATTAGCCCATAGCCAGGCTTGGTGGCTCAGCCTGTAATCCCATGCCTTTGGGAGGCTGAGGTGAGTGGATTGTCTGAGCCCGCGGGTTCGAGACCCGCCTGGGCAGCGAGACCTCATCTCTACAATAAATCAAAAAATCAGCCGGGCGTGATAGCGCATGCCTGTAGTTCCGGCTACTCGGAAGGCTGAGGCAGAAGGATCACCGGAGCCCAGCAGGCAAGGCTGCGGTGGCCGGGAGCGGCCACTGCACTCCAGTCTGGGTGACCGAGTGAGACTCCAACTCAAAAAAAAAAAAAGTATATATATATATTAGCCCAGCTGGGTATGGTGGCTCACACCTGTAATTCCAATGCTTTGGGAGGCAGAGACAAGAGGATTGCCTGAGTCTAGGGGTTCAAAACCAACCTGGGCAACTTGGCGAGACCTCATCTCTACAATAAATGAAAAAAATTAGCCAGGTGTGGTGGCACACACCTGTGGTTTCAGCTACTTGGAAGGCTGAGATGGAAGGATCACCTGAGCCCAGCAGGTCAAGGCTGCAGTGGCTGTGACCGTGCCACTGCACTCCAGCCTAGGTAACAGAGTGAGACCCCTACTTAAAAGATAATGATAGCCGGGCTCGGTGGCTCAGCCTGTAATCCCACGCATTTGGGAGGCTGAGGTGAGTGGATTGCCTGAGCCCGCGGGTTCGAGACCCGCCTGGGCAGCGAGACCTCATCTCTACAATAAATCAAAAAATCAGCCAGGCGTGGTAGTGCATGCCTGGCTACTTGGAAGGATGAGGCAGAAGGATCGCCGGAGCCCAGCAGGCGAGGCTGCGGTGGCCAGGAGCGGCCACTGCACTCCAGTCTGGGCAACAGAGTGAGACTCCAACTCAAAAAAAAAATAAGTAAATAAAGATAATGATAAACAATAAATAAATAAAATTAAAATATTAGCCCAGCTTGGTGGCACATGCCTGCAGTCCCAGCTATCTGGGAGTTTGAGGTGGGAGGATCGCTTGAGCCCAGGAGTTAGAGGATGCAGTGAGCTACTGCTCTCTAGTCTAGGTGCCACTGCCCTCCAGCCTGGGTGACAGATTAAGATGCTATCAAAAAAATAATAAGAATACAAATAATAAGCACCTCCAGAGCTACAGATAAGATATTAAAGCTGGGGAGGGGTGGAGTAGGGGTGCATATTTACTGAGTTCCTACTATGTGCCAAAGACTCAATCTATGCTGTCTCATTGGTCCTCACAATCGTCTTGTGAACTGGGTATTTTATCCATTCTGCAGGTGGAAATGAAGATCCAGAGAAGTTAAACAACCTAGCCAGCAGCACAGAGCCAGCATGTGACCGAGTCCAGGTTGAAATCTAAGCCGGTGTAGGTCCAAGCCTCCCTGTTTCCACACTGTCATCTTTGGCTAAATTATGTTCTCTCCTCCTGGAAAGGAATCCTTTCAGCCCAAGTCAGGGGCCCGCTGCAGTAGGTTGCATTATTTCCCCCAGTTAGTTACTGCCCTGTCTCTGTGATAGAATTATACTTCCCTGCCTGGCTTGGGTTTGATCCTTTGACTTGCTTTGGACAATGGCCCCTCAGCTGTACATCCCAGCGGAAGCCTGAAGCACCATTGCTTGGCACCAAACCCAGCACGGCCCAGACAGTGGCGGCTCCTACATTCAGGTCCAGGAATGGAGATGATGACTTGGAGAGAGAGATGTAGCCAAAGTGAGTGCCGAGTAAGCCTCTGCGGTTGGGGTGGGAGGTGGTTGTTACTATGGTGTAACTTGGCGAAAGCTGACTGCTACACTCACTGGTCCACCCCATCTGCCCCTCACACCACGATGCCACAGGGAAATACCAGAAGGATGAAAGGGCTTAGAACATCTCTGTAATGGGGGGGCATCCTCCCCCCTCATTAACTGAAAACGCTGGAACATCTTGAGAGGGTCGTCACTCTTTCCAGGGTGCTCAGCAAGCCTTGGTGGAGGACGGGGAGCCCAGACCACCTGCTACTCGACTAGGGCCATCAACCCTGCCTCCCCGCAGAACCCAGCCTGGAAGAAATGCCCCTTGGCGGACACGTGTAGGCCTGGCCAGGCGGGCAGGGCTGCAGCAGAATGCTGGTGTGACTCAGCATGTGAGCAGGCAGGGCTGAACCTGCTGGGTGTAGATAAGAGCCCCTCCCTCCTTCTAGCCTTTTCTCCTCCCCTTCCTTCCTCACTCCCTTCCTTAAGTGTTATTCCTGGAAGTCAGGCTTTCCTTTTGCTTATTTTGAGTGAGTAAAAAAGAAAAGGGAAGAAACTTGGTCTGGGGGTGTTGAGGGAGCCCCAGCCAGCGCAAGCAGAAAGTGGCCATGGTGTCATGGGGACCCCTCTGGCCTCGCCTGCCCTCCAGGCCTTGAAGCTCCCACCCTGCTGATCCAAACCACCTGCTGGGCTTTTACCAGCCCCTCCCAGGAGCACACTTGCAGTGCAGGTTGTTTACTGCACAAAAGGGACCCGACTGAGACAGCAGATGGGGGGGGTCAAAGTGTAGTCCGAAGAGAGCTGGGATATTCCTTCACATGAAGGTTCTGTCCACTTGCCAACCCACATCCCAGCAGGACTGCATCTGCCTAGAGCAGACACTTCTATTTCATGGAAAGGCAGCAGGGACTGTGTCCATCCCAAGGAGATTCTGATTCTTGGGTTGGGTACTTCTCATGTTAAGAAATCTTTCGCTGGGCTCGGTGGCTCAGCCTGTAATCCTGCGCTTTGGGAGGCTGAGGTGAGTGGATTGCCTGAACCCGTGGGTTCGAGACCCGCCTGGGCAGCAAGACCTCATCTCTACAGTAAATCAAAAAATCAGCTGGGTGTGGTAGCGCATGCCTGTAATTCCGGCTACTTGGAAGGCTGAGGCGGAAAGATCGCTGGAGCCCAGCAGGTCGAGGCTGCGGTGGCCGGGAGCAGCCACTGCACTGTAGTCTGGGCGACAGGTGAGACTCCAACTCAAAAAAAAAAAGAAATCTCTCACATGCCGGGCACAGTGGCTCATGCCTGTAAGTCCAGCAGAGGCTGAGGCAGGAGGATTGCTTTAGGCTGAGGCTGAGGTAGGAGGATCGCTTTAGGCCAGGAGTTCAAAACCAGTGTGTGCAAGATACACAAAATAAAATCAATACAAAAACACACATACACACACACACATATTATAAAATAAAGTAAATTAACTGGGTATGGTAGCATATACCTGTAGTTTCAGCAACTCAGGAGGTTAAGGCAGGAGGAGTACTTGAGTCCAAGAGCTCAAGACTGCAGTGAGCTGTGATTGTGCCTCAAAAGTCCAACCAAGGCAACAGAACGAGGCCTTGTCTTAAAAAAAAGGAAGGAAGGAAGCAGGGAGAGAGGGAAGGAGGAAGTGGGAAGAGAAGGAAGCGAGGGAGGAGAAGGAAGGAGAGAGGAGGGAGAGAGGAAGGGAGAAAGAGAGGGAGAGAAGGGAGAAAGGGTGAGAAGGGAGGGAGGGAGAGAAGGGAGAGAAGGGAGGGAGGGAGAGAAGGAAGGAAGAAAACAAGGAAGGAAGGAAGGAAGGAAATCTAGTCTCCAGGTGGCTCTGAAGGTGACCCTGGCCCTGGACACTCCCTGAGCTTCTCAGCCCTCCCTAGGAAAGAGCCCATGATTGCCAGGGGCCGATCACCCCCTTGCAGAAGCAGAGCCCCAGGGGGCAGTGCCTAGGGGGAGTCTCTGCCACTTCCAGGTAACAGGACTGGCCAGTCTCCAGCCTAGCCTCCCACCTGTGCTCTGAAGCTGGCCTCAGAGCTGGCCCTCAGAGCTGGCCCCCAGTCTTGGTGTCCCCAGCCCTGCCCACCCGTTGCTGGGTGGAGTGGTTTGCTAGGGAGATTTCAATGAACAATCTCCAAGGCAGAACTGTGACCTAAGCGGCATATGATGGCGGACTTCCTGGGATCAAAGATGGGAAGGGGTGGGAAGAGGACAGAATTCTGATTCTGTCCCTTTTTGGAGTTCCCTGTGCAGGGGTTGCTCGGACCAGGAGTTCCCAAGACTGAAGCCTGCACTTCTAAGGGCCCCAGATTGCAGTACAGCTTGGGCAGGCACCCCACAGGCAGTTCAAGGCACCAACTGATGAAGCCATCCCACCCCACGAGCCTCAGCAGGCCGACCCTGCGCCGCTTCCTGAGACTTTGCGCCCCAGGCTCTTCATGTGCCCCGCCTAGTTAGACTGAGAGGGCGAGGTGTCTCCATCAGCTGGCACCTCGGACAGCCTGTGGGGCGCCCACCCACACTGTGCTGAGATTTGGGGTCCTTAAAAGCTCACCTTTCACAGTAGGGTCAGGGTGAGTCTCCTCTTGCTTGAAGGTCTGAAAGGGACAGATCTTTTCCTGTACAATTAAGTATGTTTCCAGGGAATCCTGGGCCAGGCATGGTGGCTCAAGCCTGTAATCCCAACATTTTGGGAGACCGAGATGGGAGGATTGCTTGAGGCCAGGAGTTCAAAACCAGCCTGGGCAACATAACGAGGCCCTACGTCTACACACACACACACACACACACACACACACACACACACACACACACGTTCTTAAAAATGAGTCAGGTGTGGTGGTACACATCTGTAGTCCCAGCTACTCAGGAGACTGAGGTGGGAGGATCACTTGAGCCCAGGAGTTTGAGGCTGCAGTGAGCCATGATCACACCACTGCACTCCCATCTGGACAACAGAGCAAGACTCTGTAAAAAAAAAAAAAGTTTCCAGCGAATGCAAAAAAAGAAGAAAATAGTAAACAATGATTGGGAGAACAAACTCTGGATCTGATCATGGTAAAATGCAGATCTGACTCTGCAAGGCCTAGGAATCTGCATTTCTGACAAGTTTTAGAGTGAAGCTGATGCTGTTGGTCAGGGCCCCCACTTGAGTGGCAAGGAGTTAGATGACCTTGAGCAAGCTATTCAGCTTCTCTAAAGGGGAGACCTTGAACCCTGGACCAGCCACATAATGTGCAGGTCCTGGTACAAAAGGAAAATGTGGAATCCCTGATTTAAAATGAGCCTACATTTCAAGACAGTAGCAGAGCATGAAACAGGCACAGGGCCCTTCGAATTGCAGGGGACCCCCTGCAAACTGCCTGAGTTGTTGAGTTGTTGAGAAGACGAAGCAAAGTTAACTGTGTAAAGCACTTAGAAAACACCTGGGGCTTGGTAAATCTGTAAAAATATTCATAAGACTGGGATCACACCTGTAATCCCAGCACTTTGGGACTGCTTGAGACCAACAAGACCAGCCTGAGCAAAAAAAAAAAAAATTAAAATTAGCCAAGTGTGGTGGTACACATCTGTAGTCTCAGCTACTTGGGAGGATGAGGTGGGAGGATCACTTGAGCCCAGGAGTTGGAGGCTGCAGTGAGCTATGAGCACATCATTGCACTCCATCCCGTGTGACAGAGTAACACCTTATCTCTAAAAAAGAAAAGAAAAGAAAATGTTTCGAGTCACCATTGCCCACCTCAAGACAGTTTCTCCCTGAACACCTGGACCATTAAACTTCGAGCTCACAAAGGAGGAAATCAAGTCCTAGAGCAGAAACTCAAAAAATAAATGTTAGGTGAATGGGATGACTTGTGGAGATCAAGCTCAGTCTGTAGACACCCAGGCCAGGGCTCTCCTCCCAGGTTGTCTCCTCTATGGACAAAAAGAGAAGATGATGCAGAGAGGTCATATCGTGTCTCTCAGAAATGCTGAGGAGAGCATGAGACTGGATGGATGGATGGATGGACAAGGGCTGGCCTGTAGGAGCAATCCTAAACCTTGGATTGCTACCCTGGCAGGTTTCCAGAGACATGGTTCTGAGTCATTGGGAAGTGCATGGAGTGACCGGCAGCTGCAGAGATGCCTTAGAGCACTTTGCCTCCTAAGCGGGTCTGGTTGTCGTGCTTTGTGGATCTGGGTCTGCTTTTTATAGTTTTGCTCCCTCCTGTGCCAGCAGCCACTTCTCGTTGCCGGTAGGCTGCTTGTCTCCAGCAGCTGCGGCCCACCAGGACCCTGTCAATCAGGTGGACCTCCAAGGTCGGCTCCCAAAGGGTCTGGTTGTCGTGCTTTGTGGTTCTGGGTCTGCTTTTTATAATTTTGCTCCCCTCTCCCGTGCCAGAAGCCACTTCTCGTTGCTGGTAGGCTGCTTGTCTCCAGCAGCTGCTCGATAAATTGCTTACAATCTGATAGTCTCAGACAAATAACCCGAGTTATTAGAACAGTGCTTAAAATAAGGACAAATAGCATCTGACTGGTATCCAATCAGTCACGTGCTTGCTTTTTATTTTCTGGATATCACAATGTTTTGACATCTTAAAAAACTTCTAGGGAAAAAAGGCAGTGTCTCCTGAGAGCTAGCCAATTTTTAGAAATACCAAGAACAAGGCTGAGCATGGTAGCTCATGCCTATAACCCCAGCACTTTGGGAGGTCAAGGAGGAAGGATTGCCTGAGGAGTTTGAGACCTGCCTAGGCAACATGGTGAGACCTCTTCTCTACAAAAAAATTTTAAAATTAGCCAGGTGTGGTGGTGCCCACCTGTGGTCCCAGCTACTCAGGAGGCTGAGGTGGAAGAATTGCCAGAGCCCAGGAGGTCAAGGCTGTGGTGAGCTGTGATTATGCTGCTGCACTCCAGCCTGGGTGATAGAGCAAGACCCTGTCTCTCAAAATCTCAAAAAGAGAGAAAGAAATAGAATGGGAGTGGTGGCTCATGCCTGTAATCCCAACACTCTGGGAGGCTGAGGCAAGAGGATTCCCTGAGTTCAGGGGTTCAAGTCCAGTCTGGACAACTTGGTGAGACCTCATCTCTACACGCCTGTAGTTCCAGTTAGTTGGAAGACTGAGACTGAAGGATCACCTAAGCCCAGCAGGTCGAGGCTGTGATAGCCGTGATATGTCACTGTACTCCAGCCTGGGCAACAAAGTGAGACTCCTACTCAATGAAATGAAATGAAACGAAATAAAATGAAAGAAATAGCAAGGACTCAACTGGGAATACCCTTTTTTTGAGCCAGGGTCTCACTCTGTCCCCCAGACTAGAGCGTAGTGGCATAATAATAGCTCTCTGCAACCTTGAACTCCTGGTCTCAGGCAATTCTTCTGCCTCAGCCTCTGGAGTAGCTGGGCCTACATGCACATGCCACTAAGCCCAGCTAATTTTGTTTGTTTGTTTTTTTATTTATTTGTGTGTTTGTTTGTTTATTGAGGTGAGATCTCACTGTGTTGCCCAGGCTGATCTCAAATTCCTGGTCTCAAGCCTTGGCCTCCCAAAGTGCTGGAATTATAGGCATGAGCCACCAAGCCCAGTGGGAACACACTTTTGATATATCAACTAATTAATCCAGACTGGTCTATACACTCCATGTGGTAATATTTCTCTTTCTTTTTTTTTGAGTTGGAGTCTCCCTTTGTCGCCCAGGCTGGAGTGCAGTGGCACACTCACGGCCACCCCAGCGTCGACCTGCTGGGCTCCAGTGATCCTCCAACTCAGCCTTCCAAGAGTAGCTGGAACTACAGGCGTGCGCTAACACACCTGGCCAATTTTTGATTTATTGTAGAGACAAGGTCTCGCCAAGTTGCCCGGGCTGGTCTCGAACCAGCTGGCTCAGGCAATCCACTCACTTGGGATTACAGGCTGAGCCACCGAGGCCAACCATATTTCTCTTTCTTAACCATCCCAGGGTCAGGGATAGCTTAGGGTCCCCTGACATTATTCAAAATAGCTGGTCCAAAACCGTCCCCTGCCTGGCCTTGCCTTCCCCTCGGAAGCCCCAGTACACTCTCGGACTTGATTATTTTCCCCTGGCTGGCATCTCCTGCCTCCCGGCCACCCTGGTGTCTTTCCTGTGTGGCTCTGCATGGCGGCTGTGCCTCCCGTCTCTAGGGCCTGTGAGTGTGACATGCTTTGTTTTCCTGAGCCTCTCCTGTACTCCTCATGTGGCTGCTCCCAACTGACCATAATGTAGAAGAAGACAAAACACCTTCTCCAGGCTTTTTCTTGTTCTCCTGATTTCTTATTCTTTTACTTTGCACATGAGTGAGGCTGCCAGACATTTGAATTTTGAATGAATGTGTTACTGCTGTAAGCAACAAAAATATAGACAATGAAAAATTAGGCCAGGTGCGGCGGCTCATGCCTGTAATCCCAGCAATTTGGGAGACTGAAGCAGGAAGATCACCTGAGCCCAGGAGTTTGAGACCAGCCTGGGCAACACGAGGAGACCTTGTTTCTACAGAAAATCAAAAATTTAGCCAAGCGTGGTGGTGTGCACCTGTAGTCCCGGTTATTAGGGAGGCTGAGGTGGGAGCATCAGCTGAGCACAGGAGGTGAAGGCTGTGAGGAGCCACGATGGTGCCACTGCACTCCAATCTGGAGTCGAGAGTGAGATCTCGACTCAAAATAAAAATAAAAGTAAAGTAACAGAAAAATTGCAGGCTTTAAAAATTACTGCCACTTTACTATTTCTGTTGTCATTATTAGGATAAGAAGATTGGCAGTGAATTTCTGAGAACCAGATCAGTTCTTCCTGTCTCAACTCAGGGTTCTTCATGCTGCAGTGGTGACTATGTCTTCCCCTTCTGGTCGCCACCATCAGTCAGGTTATATGGAGAACAACACTTTGCCCTTGACCCCTGATTTCGTTTTTCTGGGGACTGAAGGAGATCAGAGCTGTGAACATTGGATGAAGAGCTATCCAGTCTTCAGATTAGTGGTGGCCCCAGACTAGAGATCGGAGCATGGCCCCCTCTTCCCTTCCCCCCTCTTCCCCCTGAGGTGTCTTGTGATTGGCTTGCAAAGGGAGAAATGAATGGGTGAGGCTTGGGGGGTCCAGCCGAGGCAGGGAGCCCCAAGGGCTGAATGAAGCAGCCTTCCCAAATGGTCCTCCCCACTTCGGTCTTCCGCATGGCCCCGCTTATCCCTCAAACCCACCTCAGAGCCCCTCTTCTGAAGCCTTCCTTCATCGCACCTGGGCCTCTCAAGTAGCTGGGACTATGGACATGTGCCACCACACCAGGCTAATTTTTTTATTTTTTTATTTTTTGTAGAGATGGAGTCTTACTATGTTGGCCAGACTGGTCTTGAACTCCTGGCCTCAAGCAATCCTCCCATCTTGGCCTCCCAAAATGCTGGGATAACAGGTGTGAGATTTAGGCTTTTTAAAGTCAGTTCATGGAAGGGTGGCCCAGCCCTCCCACACTGCTGCCTGTGAGAAACTGGGGTAAGGAGACCTCTTGAGTTCAACACTGAGAAGTTCTTGGTGTATCTAGTAGAGACAGGGGGTGGCTAACCCACCACAGAGCTGTCCTGCACCCCAGACACCTCCCACGCAGAGCCTACAGGCCTCTTATAGAAGAGGTGAGGAGGCTGCCACGTGGGAGGTGTGGTGTCCAGGGCCTCCTCCTGCCTAAAATTCTCTGCTTGTGTCTGAATCCCACCAATTACGGGCTGGTTTTTGCTTTCTTTTTAAAATGATGTTCTTTAGTCCCTGTGAGGAAAAGAGAGAGGGTTATATGGAGAGCAGAGGAGGGGGAAAGGGAGGTCTGGGTAGAACTTCAGAAGTGGGAAACTTCAGTCAAAAGGCCGTAAGGACACAGGGTTCCTGGGGGCAGTGTGGGATGAGCAAAATAGGGGAAAGGGTGAGAAGCATTTGAGGGAGACACTTGAGGCAAACTTCTCGGCCAGAGTCAATTCCAGTTTGCTCCTCTTAGGGGTCTCCAGCTTGGGTCCTTCCTGCCCCAGGGCTTTTGCATGCCCTGCTGTGGCCTCTCAGGGGATTCTTTTTTTTTTGAGTTGGAGTCTTACTCTGTCGCCCAGGAAGGAGTGCAGGGGCACGCTCACGGCCACCACAGCCTCGACCTGCTGGACTCAGGCGATCCTCTCACCTCAGACTTCTAAGTAGCTGGAGCTACAGGCATGCGCCACCAGGTCCAGCTAATTTCTTTTTTTGTAGAGGCAAGGTCACGCCAAGCTGCCCAGGCTGGTCTCAAACCCCTGGGCTCAGGCAATCCTCTTGCCTCCACCTCCCAAAGTGCTGGGATTACAGGCGTGAGCCACTGTACCCTCTAAGGGGTTTTTAATTCACAATCCCCTTTCTGTCCCCAGCTCTCAGGGAGACCTCAGGCTCCTGGGCTTTATATTATATATTGTATGTCCTCAGAGCACCTGCTTCTTAGCTTAGCTCCTAGAGGCATACTTGCTAGGGTTACTATGTGGGTAATGTCTTACTCCCCACTGGATCCTTTAAACTTCCTGAGAACTGGTACTGTGTGTGGTTTTGCTCTGGATTTGAGCCATGCAACTTCCTGGGATGTGGGTACCATGCAGTAAACATTGGCTGAATGAGTTACATGAATAAATATGAAGTGAGTCCATCTCACAGGACTTTCTGTCCCTTTCCACAGAGAAGGTGGACTCGCCCAGACTGATCAAGAAATGGGATTTGCCCCTCCCCAAGTCTACCTTTAACTTATTTTCTCATACAGGGGAGAAAATGTATATGAGTTAGGCTCCTTTGGGCTGTAAGTAACCGAAAAGTCAACCAACAGTGGCTTAAAACCTAGAGAGGTGTTGGTGTTTACTTGACAAGAAGTCTACAGGTAGGTGATTCTGGAGTGAATTCAACAGCTCAGTGCTGCCATCGAAACCCTGGCTTCAACAGGGCACAGTGGCTGACGCCTGTAATCCCAGCACTTTGGGAGGCTGAGGCGGGAGGATTGCTTGAGCCCAGGAGTTCATGACCAGCCTGGGTAACACAGCAAGACCCCATTTCTATTTTTTAAAAAGAAAGTCAGAGGGAAAAAAAAGGAACCCTGGTTTCCCCCATTTTTCTGTCCTGCCATCATCAGTGTGTTTGTTGCTATAGCAACAAACATCTCATTCTTCAAGACAGCTTCTGAAGCAGAAGGGACACAGGCGTTGGGGGGGCATTTGTTTGCAAGACTGAAATTTTTTAAACTCCATGATAGAAACCTCTAGGGTAGTACTTTGACATGGTTTTCTATTTTTTTTTTTTTTACATCTCATCTTGTTTCTTTACCTAAAACCACCCCTCCTCTCTTCCCTCCCCAGCCAGCTTCCTCATGTTAGAGACTGTATTTTAGGACCCTGCTCCCCACTGCTAGGTGTGATGGCTCAAGCCTGTAATCCTAGCACTCTGGGAAGTCAAGGTAGGAGGAGTGCTTGAGCCCAGGAGTTCGAGGCTGCAGTGAGCTATGACTGCACCACTGCCAGTCCGGCCTCTGGGTGACAGAGCTGTCTCTAAAAATAAAAAATGTAAAATTAAAAACAGGACTTTTCTTCTCCAGCCCTGGACAAGCCAGGCACCCATGGTGCTGGCAGAAGAGGGAGCTCTGAAGGGGGCCAAGAGTGAGGGGTGGGGCAGAAACCCTGGTGGGGGAGGGGCCGTGTGCATGGCCAGAACTGGGAGGGAAAGTAGGCACCATGGCACAGGAAAGAGGAAGTAAGTAAAGACAGGAGAGTTGTGGCAAATGCTGGCACAGCCTGGAGACAGCTGCAGAGAAGGGAAGGGTGTGGAGCCCGCAGCTTGTGCCAGTGCAGCTTCTTCCTTTAGGTCCATAAGATTTCTTCCATCTCAGTGGGTGTTGTTTTCTTCCAGCTGGGCCCGTGTGTGGCTGTCACCCTTCCCAGAAGCATCCAAGTGCAGTGAGTACTGGGTTGGGTGCTGCTGATGCTTCTGCAACCATCAGAGGAGTTAAAGGAGTTTAAATCTACTTCCTTCTCCCCACCCATACTGTCTCATGGAATTAAATGCTCAATACCAGACACTCTTTTTTTGGAAAGGGGGAAGAGAAGCTAAAATGCTGGGGGTCATTAAGAAAGAAGAAAGCGGGCTGGGCATAAGGGCTCACGCCTATAATTCCAACACTTGGGAGATCAAGGCAGGAGGATTGCTTGAGCCCAGGAATTCGAGAGCAGCCTGGGCAAAATAGCAAGGCCCCATCGCTACAAACAAACAAACAAAAAAAGCCAGGCATGGTGGCACACACCTGTGGTCCCAGTTACTCAGGAGGCTGAGGCAGATCACCTGAGCCCAGGAGGTTGAGGCTGTGGTGAGCCGTGATTGTCCAGTGCACTCCAATCTGGGCGAGAGTGAGACCCAGACTCAAAAAGAATAAAAACAAAAACAAGCCGGGCTCGGTGGGAGGCTGAGGTGAGTGGATTGCCTGAGCCTGCGGGTTTGAGACCCGCCTGGGCAACTTGGCAAGACCTCATCTCTACAATAAATCAAAAACTAGCCGGGCGTGGTAGCGCGCCTGTAGTTCCAGCTACTTGGAAGGCTGAGGCGGAAGGATCGCCGGAGCCCAGCGGTCGAGGCGGCGGTGGCCCGGAGCGGCCACTGCACTCCAGTCTGGGCGACAGAGTGAGACTCCGACTCAAAAAAAAAAAAAAAAAGGAAGAAAGGAAAGGAAAGAAAAGAAACGAGGAAGTGGACCCAGTTCCCTGCCCCGCCGTCCTCTTCACTCCGGTCATCGGGCTCTCAGCACCAGGCATTCTCCCAGTCCTTGGGTCAGGACCTGCCTGGGTCACGTTCCCGTTGAGGCCCCTTGGGTTGTGGTGGAGGCTGGAAGGCGCGCAGGGCCACAAGCGCTCAGTGACAACATGAGCACACCCTGAGCAGGGCCTCCAGCAGGGGGATGGAGCCTGGGGAGGGATCCGGAGTGGGTGTCCCCTTCCCCTCAGGCTCCGTGGCCGGCACGCAGGTCGTGCTGAGGCCGGGGGTGAAGTGTCCCCAGCCTGCTGACCGCCTCTTGCAGCTCTGCGCGGGGAATGTCCTCGCACACCCTTCCCGGAGGCAGTCGGCGCGGCGGGCTGGCCCCGACCAGATCGGACACGGCTGGATCAACGCCCGAAAACTTTGCGGTCTGCCTCCAGTTCGCGGTCCTTCCCCAAACCCCACCCCTAGACGCAACTCGGGGCCGTTTTCGGACACGCACGCGGGTCGAGGCGCGAGGTCGCACTGCGCCTGCGCACTGGGAATCCGGCCCTCGCGGCGCGGAACCCGGCTCCCGCGCAGCGCCACGCGCCGGGCGCCCCGTGTGCTTGCCCCGGTCGCGGCGGGCGCTTCTCGTCCGGCCGGCCGCTCCTGGACCCCTTTCCCCGTGGTAGGTTCTTGAGCCTCCCGCACACGGTGCCTTCGTTTGGGGGGCCTGGGGGGCCGGCAGGACGCCGGAGCGAGGCACTCTGCAGGGTCCCGCCGGCTCTCGGAGCCCGTCGGACCTGCAAGGACGTGCCGGCTGCTGGGACGCCGCCCTGTGCCTGGAGGTGGCTTCGCCGGTGGTCCCTGCCAGGCCGCTGTCTTCGGAGCAGGCCAGCTCCCCTCTGCCGGCTCCTCCCCGGGCCGGCCCCGGGGTGGCAGGGCTCCCTCTCGTTCCCTCAGCCCCGCCCAAGACCCACTTGGAAAGGAAGGACGTCACCCCGACTGGATCAACTGCTTTGTCTTGCCCAGGAAAATAACGTTTTACTGGCACTAGGAACGAAAGCATGTTAGCAGCTGGCTTATGCTGCCTGAAACAAAACATTTCCAAGTGCTTTAACTAAGCACATCAAAAACCCAAACACGCCCAATCGCTAACATTCTTTTTTTTTTTTTTTTGAGTTGGAGTCTCACTCTGTCGCCCAGGCTGGAGTGCAGTGGCCGCTCCCGGCCACCGCGCCTCGACCTGCTGGGCTCCGGCGATCCTTCCGCCTCAGCCTTCCGAGTAGCCGGAACTACAGGCGCGCGCTACCACGCCCGGCTGATTTTTTGATTTATTGTAGAGATGAGGTCTCGCCAAGTTGCCCAGGCGGGTCTCGAACAAGCGGGCTCAGGCATTCCACTCACCTCAGCTTCCCAAGGCGCGGGATTACAAGCTGAGCCACCGAGCCCGGTTCTAACATTTAAAAGATGGCCGCTAGGCGCGGTGACTCACAACGGTTTGTCTCAGCCCTTGGAGAGGCGGAGGCGAGAGGATTGCCTCAGCCCAGGAGTTTGACACCAGCCTGGGCAAATTGGCAAATTGGCAAATTGGCAAGACCTTGTCTCTACAGTAAATAAATAAACAATTAGCTGGGTGTGGTGGCGCACGCCTGTGGTTCCAGTTACTTGGAAGGTTGAGGGGGAAGGATCACCTGAGCCCAGTAAGTTGAGGATGCTGTGGCTGTGAGCGTGTCACTGCACTCCAGCCTGGGCAACAGAGTGAGACTTCAAAAAAAAAAAAAAAAGAAAGAAAGAAAAGAGTGCCTTCTCCCGTGGAGAAACCATAGAATAACAGTCTGCAGGGAATTCTCCACACAAAGGAGAATATTGTTGGGTCTCCCAGGATCTCTGGCCTAGTTGCTGAGGGGGGAGGATTTGAGCTTCATCCTTGGGGTTTTCAGTGATGATCTCAGCAAGGGAGTTCAGAATCAAAGACCAGGGCCCATGGATGGCTGCGAGGCATCTGAGAGTTCCAGAACTTGTGTAACTTGCCTGGTAGGAGGTTTCACCATCTGCTGACCCTTCCCTGTAGGAACATTCAGTGAGTCCCTTAAAACATAAATGACCAACTCAAACCATTCTACAAAAAAGATACCTGTTGCAGCTCTATTCACAATAGCAAAAACACAGAACCAACCATGTTACTCATCGAAGCTGGACTGGATTAAAAAAATGCGATACATATATACAATGGAATATTATGCAGCCATAAAGAAGGACAAACATATGGACTTTGCAGCAACTTGGATGGATTTAGAGTTGATCATACTCAGTGATCTATCACAGAAACAAAGATCAGAGTACCATGTGTGCTCACTCATAAGCGGACCTTGAACAATTATGATACTCTGAAAGGGATTGGTAGTAGTGGGAAACTCGGGGAGGGAGGTGGAATTGGCAGTTAAGGGCAACTGCTAGGGGAAGGAGGGGCATACCTCATCAACAAGGATACCTGCCTGGTCAACGTTTGTATACCTAACCCTAAGTTGTTCCCCACATCTTTATAATAAAAATAAAAATAAAATAAGAGGATATAATAGGTACAGAGACCAATAGGAATTCTGAAAATAAAGTTTAACTAAAATTGTAACATGTAGGAAAAAAGTGAAGACCTTCAGCAGCAGCAGAGAGAGGTGCTGAGTTTGGGGGGTTAGTGTGGGTAGTCTCTGGCCTTTTGTTGTTGTTTTAAGAGATGGGGTCTTGCTCTACTGCCCAGGCTGAGTTGCAGTGGTTTGATCATAACTCACTGCAGTCACAAATTCCTGGGCTGGAGATCCTCCTGCCTCCAGCTCCTGAGTGGCTGGAACTTACAGGTGTGTGCCACAATGCCTGGCTAATTAATATTTTTTTTGTAGGGGGCGGGGGGTAGAGATGAGGATCTCACCAGGCTGGTCTTGAATTCCTGGCCTTAAGAGATTCTCCTGCTTTGGTCTCCCAGAGTACTGGGATTACAGGTGTGAGTCACCACACTCAGCCAATGTCCTGTTTTAAGAGAGACTTCTGGGAGTTGCAGCTCCCGGGTAGAGGCAACTCAGAGCAGTGTGGGGAACAGGGGAGTGTGTGAAAGAGCTGGGTGCACATCCAGGCCCCTGCTGGGCCAGTGTTGACTGGTCAGAGCAAGAACTCACGGCTCCATGAGTTAGAACGCATCCAGCCTTCCCCAGATGTCGCCAGGCTCTGGAGCCCCTTTCCTGGGCCCATTTTGGGAGAAACTGGAGCCAAAGGAATTGAACAGGAGTTAGGAGGTGGCCAGGCGTACTGTGCCATGGGGAAGGGCAAGGAAGGATGCCCCAGGCGGCTGATGACTGTGGGGAGGTGGGCAGCATACTCCAGTAGAAAAGCTGAACTGTAGTACTGATGGCAGTGCCTTTAACTGTAAAGCGCTGTCTAAATGCTATAGGAAAATCATCCTGCCGTCGCCAATTTTAAGAGAAGCACTTCTGCCCAGTGGCCACTAGGGGGAAGCCAAGCCCTACGCGGTCGAGAAGGTCACGGGCAGGTAAGGTCGCCTACCCGCAGGGGAGAGGCCAAGAAGGGCGGCCCTGGGCGGCTGTGGCTGTGGATCCGCCGCCGACGGCGGGCCGGGAACTCCGGCTGGAAGTGGGAGCAGCCACCGTGTCGGGACTCCCCTCTCTGCTCTCTGGAATCCCCACACCGCACTCCAGACTCGCTCAGGGGTCCTGCCGGCTGCCGGGAACCCTCCCCACCGGCCGTCCCACAAGAGCTCGGTGGCCAGCCATGTTTAGTTTTTATTCCCTCGGGCTCCCTCCCGGGGATTTGATCCCTCGTGGGGTGTGTGCCTTCGTCTCTTCAGGCCCCTGCACTGGGGGGTTATAGTGACTCTAAGACGCCGCATTTTCCTAGCATATGCTGCCGCCCTTATGGGGCCGTCCCCAAACTTCCCTTGCACATATTTCCGGGACACCCAGGGAACGTCTTACAGGAGCTTAGAAATGACTTTTTAGGCTGGCTGTGGGGTCTCCCACCTATAATCCCAGCACTTGGGGAGGCTGACGTGGGAGGATTGCTTGAGCCCGAGAGTTCAAGACCAGCCTGGGCTACATAGTGAGACCTTGTCTCTACAAAAAAATTTAAAAAAATAAGCTGGGCGCACACCTGTAGTCTCTGCAAAAAAATTTAAAAATTATCCAGGTCTGGTGGCACCCGCCTATAGTCCCGGTTACTTGGGAGGCTGAGGAGAAAGGATCTTCTGAGCCCAGGAAGTTGAGGCTGCTGTGATCATGCCCCTGCACTCCAGCCTGGGCAACAGAGTGAAACTCCCCCCAAAAGAGAAAAAGAAATGTTTTTAGCCTGCACAGTCAGTATGGGAGCACCTCTGGCTGCTTCTAGTGCAATGTCAGAGGACCCATCCCCCTACGCCCACACACCGATGCCCTCAGTGCGCCAAGTCCAAGGCTGTATCTCGCTCCCCGAGATCATGTCCACAGGAAACACTTGCAGCACTTATCCTGTGCCTGGCACTTTTATAGGTACTTTCATACTTTTCCTTTTTTTGATTCAGAGTCTCTCTCTGTCGCCTAGGCTGGAGTGCAGTGGCACACTCACGGCCACCGCTGCCTCAACCTACTGAATTTAGGTGATCCTTCTTCCTCAGCCTACCAAGGAGCTAGAACCACAGGCACGTGCCACCACGCACAGCTAATTTTGTGATTTATTGTTCAAATGAGATCTTGCCAAGTTGCCCAGGCTGGTCTCGAACCCCTGGACTCAGGCATGAGCCACCGTGCCTAGCTTCCATACATTTAATATTCTCAGCAACCCAGTAGGGGAGAACTATTATTTTTATTATTATTTTATTTATTTTTTTTTTTGAGTTGGAGTCTCACTCTGTTGCCCAGACTGGAGTGCAGTGGCCGCTCCCGGCCACCGCAGCCTTGACCTGCTGGGCTCCGGCGATCCTTCCGCCTCAGCCTTCCAAGTAACCAGAATTACAGGCATGCACTACCACACCCGGCTGATTTTTTGATTTATTGTAGAGATGAGGTCTCGCTGCCCAGGCGGGTCTTGAACCCGCGGGCTCAGGCAATCCACTTACCTCAGCCTCCCAAAGGCGCGGGATTACAGGCTGAGCCACCGAGCCTGGCTAGAACGATTATTATTACTCTTGTTTCACAAATGAAGGATTTGAGACCCAAAGAGGTTAAGCACTTTCAAATTTTTATTCATTTATCTGTTTTTCTGAGTTGGAATCTCACTCTGTCGCCCAGGCTCTAGCAGTGCAATGGCATGATCATGATGATCATGGCTCATGGCAGCATTGATCTCCTGGGTTCAGGCGATCCTTTCACCTCAGCATCCCAAGTAGCTGAGACTACAGGCATGCACCACCACTCCTGGTTAATTTTTTTTTTTAATTTAGTAGAGACAAAGACGAGGTTTCACTATGTTGCCCCGGCTAGTCTTGAACTCCTGGGCCCAAGCAGTCCTCCCACCTCGGCCTCCCAAAGTGCTGGGATTCTAAGTGTGAACCACTGTGTCCAACCCAGAAAGGTTAAACGCTTTGACCAGCACCACACAGCTGTAAATAGAAGAGGCAGGATTCGAACTCAGGCAGCTGAACTCCTCCACCAGGCCTCTCATCAGCACACACAGCCTCTTCAGATTGCTGGGGAAGCCACACTGTCAGTCTGTCCTCTCCCCGCTCATTAGGTTCCGCCAGGGCCAGACTCATGCCCTGCTCTCCATCCTGTGGTGTCCACTGTCTGCCAGGCTGCTCCTCCCAGCACCTGAGCCCCGAAGGTCCTCCCAGGCTGGAGATGGACCTGCTGGAGAGGGAGGCAGGCTCTGGTTTGGGGGGCCGGGTGGACTTTTGCCAGCCTCTGATCACACCCCGGAGACAGCCAGCCATGTCATCTGATCGAACTAGTGTTGGGCCCCGTGGCAAGCAAAATTCTTGCATTAGAGTCAAGATTACAGGAGGATCACAGAGTCAGGAGGAAGCTTGAGGCTCAAGACCCATCCTCTCAGACTGGGCATGGTGACTCACCCCTGTAATCCCAACACTTTGGGAGGCCCGGGCAGGAGGATTACTTGAGGCCAGGAGTTCAAGACCAGCCTGAGCGACATCTCTACAAAAAAAATTTTTAAACGTAGCCAGGCATGGTGGTTCACACCTGTAGTCTCAGCTACTCAGGAGGCTGAGGTGGGAGGATTGCTTGTGCCCAGGGGTTTGAGGCTGCAGTGAGCTATGATCATGCCACTATACTCCAGCCTGGGCAACAGAGCAAGACCCTGTAAAACAAACAAACAAACAAACCCCTTTGTCTTATTTTCTATAAAACAAATGCCCACAGAGATGAAATAGCTTGCTGCAATTCACAGAGTTCAATTGGGCTGAAGCCTGGACTAACCTGGGATCACTCTGTTACCAACGACAACAACAAAGCCAACTCACACTCACTGAGGGTTTCCCACATGCCATATGCGGTACCAGCACTGAGCCCTTGGGATGTAGTGTCTCCTTTAACTCTTTCAACTGCCCTGTAACTTAGCTCGGAGATTCTGAGAGATGAAGTCACTCCCTCAGCACGTGAGGCTTCTAAGTGGTGGGGCCGGGATGGTACCCAAGTCTGTCTCTGACTCCCAAGTTGCTGCTCCTTTTTTTTTTTTGAGTTGGAGTCTCACTCTGTCACCCAGACTAGAGTGCAGTGGCACACTCACAGCCACCCCAGTGCAGACCTGCTTGGCTCCGGCCATCCTTCCATCTCAGCCTTCCAGGTAGCTGGAACTACAAGCGTGCACTACCATGCCTGGCTAATTTTTTTTTTTTTTTTAATTGTAGCGATGAGGTCTCGGCAAGTTGGCCAGGCGGGTCTCGAACCCGCGGGCTCAGGCAATTCACTCACCTTGGCCTCCCAAAGTGCTGGGATTACAAGTTAAGCCACCGAGCCGACTGGTTGCTGCTCTTATGGATGAATCTCGGGAATCCCAAACTTCCCGATGAAACTCGTGCGGGAGGAGAGCAATCCAGGTTATGGTCCGGTGGGAGCTGAGGCTTAGATACTCGGGCACACAGAGACAGGCCACAGGCCCACGCTCCAGTCCCCTCAGGAAAAAACCACATATCTTGGACAACATGGACCCACAGTCCCCGCGGACAGAACCTGACCTCAGCATGCAGCATGGGTTCTCCTTTGTAGAGTTGAGACTGGGGAAAGGTAGGTTATAGGGAATAACATCAGGGCCCAGGGAGGAAAAAACACCTGCTGTAAGCGAGGAGGGGTCCTGGCCCTGTGGCCCAGGTGGCTCTGGTCCTAGTGCAAGTCTGTGTGGGGCCGTGCCTGGTCCCCTGGAATGTCCAGGTGGTCTTCGGGAAAGGCTGTATGGTGGAGCTGAAATAGCCTTCCCGCTGGGGACTCACGCGCCTTTGCTCTAAGCCTCCCACCCCAAGGAAGGAAGGGGCAGGAGGCCTTTCTCAACTAACAGAGAGGTGATGGAATGGAGTGTCACGTCGACCGTCGACCAGGGTCAGTGGCGTGAGGGGGATGGAGATCTGTCTAATGCAGGTGGTGACGGAACCTGAGGAGTGGAGTCATGGTGGTGAATCTGGGCTGTGAGCAGCCTGGTGCCCCGGAGACACTGGCTTAGTGGGAAAGGCCCAGAGACCCCGGGGACCTCAAGGAGCACCTGCTCATTGCTGGGGGCAGAGAGCTCCTCACGGAGTGGACCACAAAGCCCAGTTCCCTTTCTGATCCCTAGGGGTCGCTGTGATCAAAGCAATCCTTTCTCGCTGTACCTTTGGTGTGAGCATGAGGCCTCAGAGTGGGAGGGAAGAGAGGAGGAAGGGCTGGACCAGCATCCCGAATATGCCTTTGTCAGGATCCTAGAGGTGCCCCAGCCACCTGGCCAGAGGGTCCCCATTCTCTCCAGATTCCAGAGGCATAAATTGAACAATGGGAAATCTGCAGCGGGGCTGAACACCCAATTCTAGTTCCCCAAGGAGAACTAGGTTCTGTCACTACCTGCATTAGCCGGGTCTCCATCCTCCTTACACCACTGAACCCCGGTCGACGAGACAATCCATTCCATCACCTCTCTGCCAGTTAAGAAAGGCCTCCTGCCTCTTCCTTTCTTGGGGTGAGGGGCTAAGAGCAAAGACACGAGTCCCCAGAGGGAAGGCTTTGATCACAGCGACCCCCAGGGATCAGAATGGGAACTGGGCTTTGTGGTCCACTCCGTGAGGTGCTCTCTACCCCCCAGCTGGCCAATAAGAGCAGAGAAAACACGTTCAGGAAGTATGAGCTGAGTTGTATCCCAGAAGCTTCTACCTGGGAGCTAGGGTGGGGAGGGGACAGAGGGTCCCACTAGGGGACAGTCAGTGCCCATATGCTAATGTCTTCTCAGGGGGAGGTTGAAACAGGACAGTTTTATTTATTTTTTCCTTTTCATTGCACATTAAAAATTAATTTTTTTAAGTGATAGGGTCTCTCTGTCACCTAGGCTGAAGTATAACGGTGTGATCATAGCTCACTGCAGCCTCAAGCTCCTGGGCTCAAGTGATCCTCGCACCTCAGCCTCCCAAGTAGCTGGGGCTACAGGCACGTACCGCCACACCTGGCTATATTTTACATTTTTTGTAAAGATGGGGTCTTGCTATGTTGCCCAGGCGAGTCTTGAACTCCTAGTTTCAAGTGATCTTTCTGCCTTGGTCTCCCAATGTGCTGAATCCAGAAGGACAGTGATTGCCCCTTATATTTTTTAGCATATTATTTTTAAGACATATGTAGAGGCCAAGCACGGTGGCTCACACCTGGAATTCCAGCACTTTGGGAATCTGAGGTGAGAGGATTGCCTGAGTCCAGGGATTTGAGACTAGCCTGGACAACTTGAAGAGACCTCACCTCTACAACAAATCAAAAAATTAGCTGGGCATGTTGGCATGTGCCCGTGTTTCCAGCTGCTTGGAAGACTGAGGCGGAAGGATCACTTGAGCCCAGCAGGTCGGGCTACAGTGGCTGTGAACATGCCCCTGCACTCCAGCCTGGGCACAGAGTAAGACTCTGACTCAAGGGGGAAAAAAAGTCATATGTAGAAGTGTCACGTGGAACAAAAGACGGATTTAGTGAAACGTGTGCCCCACCCCACAGGCAACCACTCTCAACTGATAACATCTGCCCAGTGCTTTACAGCTTAAAAAAATGTATTCCTGTAAATGATCTCATCAGAGCCCAGCAACAAGTCCCTAAGTTATGTTGGGCCAATTATTGTCTCCATTTACAGATGGGAAGTCTAGCTCCAGGAGGTTAAGGGACCTTCCCAAAGTTAGGCATCTAAAAAATGACAGAGCCAAGAGTTAGACCCTGGTGGTCAGGGCCCGACTGAAGCCTTTGATTACACTACATTGCATCCTTTGGCTAGAGAGCCTGGGTTGTCAGAACCTGGGAGGTACCATAAATCATTCAGCTTCTACAAAGAGAGACTTGTGGTTGGTCAGGAAACAGGAACAATCTCATCATTTCTTGAGTATTTACATTCCAGAGTGGACTGTTTGTTCTCTGTTCTGGGGCAGGTTTACAAGGACACCTCTCCCCTGTGCTTTAGATAGTCCTACAATGAAAAGTTAGCAATGTAAACCAGGCACGGTGGCTCACACCTGTAATCCCAGCAATTTGAGAGACCAAGGCGAGAGGATTGCCTGAGCCCACGGGTTTGAGACCAACCTGGGCAACTTGGTGAGCCCTCATCTCTACAATAATTCAAAAAATCAGCCAGGCATGGTTGTGTGCGCCTGTAGTTCCAGTTACTTGGAAGGCTGAGGCGGAAGGATCGCCTGAGCCCAGCAGATCAAGGCTGTGGTAGCCATGAGCATGCCACTGCACTCCAGCCTGGGCAACAGAGTGATACTCCGACTCAAAAAAAGAAAAGAAAAGAAAAGTCAGCAGTGGAAAGGCTCTCAAGGGAATGGGAGATCCCATGTGTATGTCTCTGTTTTCTCTTTCATAAAGTCACCAGTCAGCTGACCGCGGTGGCTCACACCTGTAATCCAGCACTTTGGGAGGCCAAGGTGAGAGGATTGCTTGAGCTCAGGAGTTCAAGACCAGCCTGGGCAACGTAGCAAGACCTGGTCTCTACAAAAAAAAAAGCCAGACGTTGTGGCTGTAGTTGCAGCTACTCAGGAGACTGAGGCAGAAGGATTACCTGAATCCAGGAGGTCGAGGCTGTGGTGATTGTGCTACTGCACTCCAGCCTGGGCAACTGTGTGAGATCCCAACTCAAAATAAAATAAAGTTACCAGTCATTGGATTTAGGGCTCATCTTAATCCAGGTATGACCTCATTTTAACTAATTAACTATTTACGTGTGCAAAGACCCTATTTCCAAACAAGGTCATATTCTGAAATTCTTGGTGAACATGAATTTTGAGGGAACACCATACAACCTAGTACCCTTTGTTTACTTGTTTTGTTCAATAGACGAGGATAGCACTTCTAGAATATTCTGAATCGTCCTTAACTATAAATGTTATAACTCAGGAACGAGGTACCCATCTTACAGGGAGCAACAGGGGTGCAGGGCCAGGGAGGTGTCCTCAGAGCAGCTGACAGACGGCTGCTAGCTGATGCCAAGAAACAACATATGCTCGGGGGGAGGTGTGGTTTCAGTTGCATGGCTTTTGGGTCAAAATACTTGTATTTCAGTGAACATGAGAGAGTCAGAGTGGGACAGAGGGAAGAGAGAAGAGAGGCAGAAAGCTGGCTTATTCATAAAAATGATCCGCCCCAAAAGTAAATAGTAGGAAATTAATTTAACTTGAGATACATGATTCTTTTTCAAAGAAAATTATAAAGAAGGAAGAGTAAAGGAAAACATGAATGTATAAAGAGATGTACTCGATTCTAATTGTGGCTAAGGCTGGATGTGGCAGCTCACACCTGAAATCCCAGCATTTTGGGAGGCTGAGGTGGAAGGACTGCTTGAGGTTGGGAGTTCAAGATCAGCCTGGGTAAAATAGCAAGACCTCCATCTCTAAAAATAAATAAATAGATAAACAGAGTTAAAACTGAAATGAAATATAAATTAAAAACAAAATCAGATGCATCCTACAATTTAACAAATAAATAGTAAAACTTATCTGGAGTATGAATGGGCAAAATATCAAAAATCGTTTTGGGAGGTAAAAGAAACATGAACAGTTGTCACTATATTTTATTGGGGTACAGACAATGATGGAAGATGAATAAGCATCGACACATGTTACAAGGAAGAGTCACCATTTAATAAATAATGGAGCCTGTCATCCCTGCACTTTGATAGCCTGAGGCAGAGGACTCCTTGAGCTTAGGCGTTTGAGACCAACCTGAGCAACATAGTGAGACCTCATCTCTACAAAAAAAATTTTAAAAATTAGCCGGTGTGGTAGCGCACGCCCATAATCCCAGCTACTTGGAAGACTGAGGTGGGAGGATCACCTGAGTCCAGCAGGTTGAGGCTGCAGTGGCCGTGAGCAACAGAGTGAGACTCTGCCTCAAAAAAAAAAATTGTGTGTGTGTGTGTGTGTGTGTGTGTGTCTATAAACAAATAACATCCAAGTGGGTCATAAAAAACCAGAGAAGGAAATGGAAAAGCAAATGTGTTTTAACTGTGAGGAGGAGAAAACATTTTGGCTGTTGATGAAATAGATATCAGAGACAGAATGGACAGATCCAAATGTGTTTTTAAAAGCCTTTTGTGCCACAGACTGTAATAAAGCAAGCACAGAAATGAAAGCCTCGGAAAAGGGGAAAAATATATGTGCCAAATAAAGCCTTCTATCCATGATCACTAAAGAACTGACCTACCAGTATCCTGCTCCTTTTGAGAAGTAATCAAAGGAAATAAATGGAGAGTTCTTTTTTTTAGGGCCTCACTCTGTTGCCCAAGCTGGGGAGCAATGTCATGCTCATGGCCACCACAGCCTCTACCTGTTGGGCTCAGGCCATCCTTCTACCTCAGCCTTCCAAGTGCTGGAACTACAGACGCGTGCTACCATGCCCGGCTCATTTTTTGATTTATTGTAGAGATAAGATCTCACCAATTTGCCCAGGATGGTCTCAAACCCCGGGGCTCAGGCGATCCTCTTGCCTCTGCCTCCCAAACTGCTGGGATTACAGGTGTGACTCAACATGGCTCGCAAGTGGAGAGTTACACACAACACTTTACACAGAAAACAAGCAGTCCACCATGAATCTTGAACTTGTAATTTAAACAACTTTTATATACTTATTTTAAAAATCAGTATAAGCCGGGCTTGGTGGCTCAACCTGTAATCACGCATCTTGGGAGGCAGAGGTGAGTGAATTGCTTGAGCCCGCGGGTTCGAGACCCGCCTGGGCAACTTGGCAAGACCTCATCTCAACAATAAATCAAAAAATTAGCCAGGCGTGGTAGCGCATGCCTGTAGTTCCAGCTACTGGAAGGCTGAGGCGGGAGGATTGCTGGAGCCCAGCCAGTCGAGGCTGCAGTGGCCGGGAGCAGCCACTGCACTCCAGTCTGGGCGACAGAGTGAGACTCCAACTCAAAAAAAGAAAAAAAGAAGAAAATGAGAAACTAACCAGTTGTACTAGGATTTCTAAGTCAGTGTTTCTCAAAGTGGGACCTAAGTGTTCTCGCTCTCTCATTCTTTTTTTTTCCTAGTTGGAGTCTCACTCTGTCACTCAGGCTGAAGTGCAGTGGCACGATCTTGCCTCACCACATCCTCAACCTCCCGGGCTCAGGCAATTCTTCTACCTCACCTCCTGAGTAGCTGGGACCATAGATGCGTTCTCTCACATCCAGATAATTTTCTTTATAAGTTTTTGTTTGTTTGTCTGTTTGTTTGTTTTTTGAGTTGGAGTCTCACTCTGTCGCCCAGACTGGAGTGCAGTGGCCGCTCCCGGCCACCGCAGCCTCGACCTGCTGGGCTCCGGCCATCCTTCCGCCTCAGCCTTCCAGTAGCTGGAACTGCAGACGTGCGCTACCACGCCCGGCTAATTTTTTGATTTATTGTAGAGATGAGGTCTCGCCAAGTTGCCCAGGCGGGTCTCGAACCCGCGGGCTCAGGCAATCCACTCACCTCAGCCTTCCAAGTAGCCGGAATTACAGGTGCGCGCTACCACGCCGGCTAATTTTTTGATTTTATTGTAGAGATGAGGTCTCTCTTGCCCAGGCAGGTCTCGAACCCGCGGGCTCAGGCAATCCACTCACCTCAGCTTCCCAAAGGCGCGGGATTACAGGCTGAGCCACCAAGCCTGGCTATAAGTTTTTATAGAGTTGGGGTCTCTTATGTTGCCCAGGCTGGTCTCGAACTTCCGGGCTCAAGCAATTCTCCCACCTCAGCTTCCCAGAGTGCTAGGATTACAGGTGTGAGCCATCACACCTAGCTTAAGAGTTCTCTACATCAGAATCCTTGGGATTCTCATAGAGATGCAGGTTTGGGTCCATAATTCCAACCTCGTAAATCAGAATCACTGAAGGGAGCCTGGAAATACTCATTTTATCAAGTATGTCGATTTATCAAACTATACCAAGGTTTGAGAGATACTAGACTCTAAGCAAACCACAGACCATGAGAACGCTTGGAGGACTAAAGATCAGTTCAGATAACAGACCTGTGTGGGCAGAGAAGAGAGAAGAGGGAAGAGGGAATAATGAGCAACGGTGACTGCAGGGAAAACAGCAGACCCTACAGGCAGTGTCTTAGTCCTCTCCCTCTCTCTCTCTCTTTCTCTCTCTCTCTCTCTTTTTTTTTTTTTTTTTTTTGAGTGGGGGATCTCACTGTTGCCCAGGCTGGAGTGCAGTGGCACAATCGTGGCTCACTTACCACAACCTTGACCTCCTAGGCTCAGGTGATCCTCCAGCCTCAGCCTCCTGAGTAGCTGAGACTACCGGTGTGCGCCACCATGCCCGGCTAATTTTTCTTAGTCATTTTTCTGTTGTTTATAACAGAATACCTGAAACTGGGTAATTTAGGACGAAAAGGAATCTATTTCATAATCATGGAAGCTGAGAAGTCAAAGGTCAAAGGGCTGCATCTGGTGAGGACCTTCTTGCTGGTGGGGACTCTCTGCAGAGTCCTGAGGAGGCGAGGGGGCTGAATGTGCTCACCTGCTAGTGCAGGTCTGTCTTCTTCTTCTTCAACCACCAGTTCCCCTCCTATGATAATCCATTAATTCATTAACCCACGAATCCATGAGTGGATTAATCCACCCACAAGGGTGAAGCCCTCATGATCCAATCACCACTTACAGACCTCTCCTCTCAATACTGCCACATTGAGGATTACATTTCAACATGAATTTTGGAGGGGACGTTCAAACCGTAGCAGGCAGCAATGGCACACGTCTGAGATGCCCACAAGATATACAGGGCATGGTGACTATAAATAGTTTTAAAAATTCATTGTGATCATACACATTTTCATTTATTTCTCAAACTCCCAGGAAGGTCACACAAGAATTAAAGGACACCTACAAAGGATCCGCAGGCCTCTCGTCTCAGGCCATCCTGTCTGGATGTCACCCCTTCCCTTTCTCTCCCCTGGACCCAGCCCCGGGTGACTGACAGGGCCTTTCTGCCTTGGATCATGCCCAAGGCCTTGCATCCCATAAGCATCACCCCACTGTTCCCTGGGCCATTTGATGCAGTGGCCACTGGGCAGGGTTACTCCTGTCATTAGGACAGTTCACTGACCACCCATTGTTGCACTGGATGGAGGCAGAGGCAGTAAAAGCTGAGCAGTCAGTTTGCTGGAGACCAGAGATCACTGAGTATTTCCTTTTCAGGATGAAGAGGGGAGGCAGGACCAATGAGGTATGTTACTAATGCAGTTCTTGCTTCTCTGGCTCCCAGGGGGCTTGCTTCCCTGAGGGCTGCTCCCTGAGGCACAGAAATGCCACCATAGCTCTCCTTCCCACAGAAGCCTCTTTCCTGGAACCTACTGATCCATCCTTGCCCAGAGCCTTGGGGCTTCTTGCCAGGATGGGTGAGTGTCACAAGATACTACCATTTGACCAGAGTTGGTCAGCCTCCCTCAAGAAGGCTGGGCACACACCCAGGACGCCCAGCCAGTAGGCACCTGTGTGAGAGGAGAGAGTCCCCTCTCCATCACGGAGTAGCTGGGGGTGTTGGGGCAGCCAGGCCTAGCCCAGCCACATACCCAGAGTTTTATTCTTGGTGCTCTATATATGCAAACTCCTCCTTTCAGATCAGCCCTGGCCCTGAAATGCCGGCTCAGCCTTCCTGGCTCTCTCAATGGCCCGTCTGGGTGGTACCCAGTCTCCCACTGCCTCGCCTGATCCAGCAGAGGGAGCCAGTCTACAGGAGACCAGGCTCGGGAAAGTTCTTTCGGGACACCAGAGTAAACGAGGAGGTGGGGGGGTGGGGACGGTCACCCTGCTCCCAGCCTCCACCCTGCACCTTACAATCTCCCTGCCACCTTCAGCCCTTTTGCAAGTCCTTCCTTCAGGGTCAGAAACCAGCCCAGAAAACAGATTCGACACTCTCCCAGGCCTTTGTGCAGTCACTTGCCCTCTGGAGGGAGAGAGCAGGGGAGAGAAAGGGTGGAGAAGTCAAAACCCAGATGATGCCTGGGTCTGTTGTGCATAACGGACCTCATCTTTCATCCTAAAGTTGCCGTATTGTTGTTGTTGTTGTTCTCCTCCTCCTCCTCCTCCTTTTTTTTTTTTTTTTTTTGAGTCATTGTTCTCATTCTGTTGCCCAGACTGAAAGGCACAATCATAGTTCACCACAG
The DNA here is from genome assembly GCA_027257055.1 of Cephalopachus bancanus. Classification (NCBI taxonomy): domain Eukaryota; kingdom Metazoa; phylum Chordata; class Mammalia; order Primates; family Tarsiidae; genus Cephalopachus; species Cephalopachus bancanus. The sequence goes on from JAPVLO010000104.1 coordinate 3,262,627, forward strand.
TCTCGACCTCCTGGACTAAGGTGATTCTTCTTCTGCTTCAGCCTCCTGAGTAGCTGTGACTATAGGCACACACCACCATGCCCACCTAACCTAACTTTTTTTTTCCTTTAATAGAGATGAGGTCACTATGGGGGCTGGTCTCGAACTCCTGGGCTCAAACAATCCTCCTGCCTCAGCCTCCCAAAGGGAGGATTACAGTACTGGGATTACAGTACTGCCTGGCCCCAAAGTACTTCTTGAGCACCTAGCACGTGCCAAACACTGTGCTAGGAAGCTTTAATAGGCAGACATGTTCCTGCCCTCACCAAAGTTACAGTCTTGGGAGGAGGTAAAAAATAAACAACCAAGCAAAGCCTCAAAGTGAGTAATTAAGTTGTAATGAGTGCTCAGAGGCAGATAAGCAGATGCTGTGATAGAAAGATGTGGAGGCTGGGTGCAGTGGCTCACACCTGTAATCCCACTTCAGGAGATTGAGGTGGGAGGATTCCTTGGAGTTAGGAGTTTGAGAACAGCCTGGACAACATAGTGAGACCTTGTCTTTACAAACAAATTTTAAAAAATTAGCCAGGCGTCATGGCATGTGCCTGTAGTTCCAGACACTTGGGAGCCTGAGGCAGAAGGATTGCCTGAGGCCAGGAGGTCCAGGCTGTGGTGAGCCATAATAGTGCCACTGCACTCCAGTCTGGGTGACAGAGTGAGACCCCTACACAAAAAAAGAAAAAGGAAAGACATGGAACTCTGCTTCTGTAAGATGATCAGGGAGGCCTCTCTGAGTTGAACATGAGTGACAAGGGAGCTATGGACAAGGAAGAGCCTTAGGCTGAGGGAATGACCAGCGCAAAGACCCCGGGGAGGAAAGCGCTCGGCATGTTCAAGGTTCTTCACATTCATTGAGGATGGGGTTCACTGAGTGAGGGGTGAGGCCTGCAGCATGAGGTGGCTAGGTGGGTGGGCACAGGTCAGATCAGGCAGGCCAAGTTAAGGGGCGTCATTTTTTGTCTGAGTCTAATGGAAAATCATTGGAGGGCATTAAGCAAGTGACTCGATATGAGGCCAATGCTCAAGCATCCCTGTGGCTATAGGTCTGAGCGCAGGCTGTAGGAGCAGGCATGGGGGTGGGACCCGTCAGAGCCCCGGCAGCATCCAGGTGAAAGCAGAGGCTGGCTCGGACTCGCTGCTGGAACAGAATGAGAGAGGGGTGGGGGACTGGAGACGTGTTTGAAGAGTTGTTCCTGGAGGAATTCCCAATGGGCTGAAACTCGGAGGAATCAAGGCTGAACCCCAGATTTCCAGCTTGAGAAACCCAAAGATGGATGGTGCCATCTACATGGTGGCAAAGACTGCTGGGAGGGGTGGAGACAAAGCGTAGGGACTAGGAACAGGTTCTGCTGGTCTTCAGCCTTGCCATGATTCAAATCAAGAAAGTTGTTATCTCATGTTCCCTCCCTGCCAACCTATAAAACCCCATTTTTGAACTGTGGTTGAACTACGGAGCCCAGTGAGTCAAGAGTCAGGGCTGGGAGATATCATCAGGAGCCAGTTTGCCATCTGGGGCCTTCTGATCCCGGAGGCCAAGGGCTCCCGCTCTGGTCCCCTCGCTCCCAGCCCTGACATCACCCCCTACCCCCTCTCACCAAGGCCCTTCCTGCCATGTTGACAATGGTTCCCAGGACAGGATGCTCTGGCCCAAGATGTTTTGTCTCACCCCTAATCTCCCCTGAACCTCCCTCCTTTTCTCAAAATGCCCTTTTCAGTGCCCTGCCCTGGGTCAGCTTCTAGAAGGTGCAGAGATCAGGGGCTGGAACACGAACCTGGGAAACGGAGATTTGGGCCCCAGATGCTGGTTTCAGCACCCAGCCGGTTTGGGCTCCTTAGTTCCTGTCTCTTTCTGTTAGACACTAGATCTTTCTTTTAGACACAGGATCTTGCTCTGTCACCCAGGCTGAAGTGCAGTGGTGCAATCATAGCTCACTACAACCCTGAACTCCTCCTCCTGCCTTGGTCTCCCCAGCAGCTGGGACTACAGATGTGCACCACCACACCAGGCCAATTTTGTAATTTTGTGGACACAGAGTCTCGTTACATTGCATAGGCTGGTCTCAAACTCCTGGCCTCAAGTGATTCTCCCAGCTTGTCCTCCCAAAGCATTGAGATTAGAGGTGTGGAACTGTATATTTCTGACTGCAAAATGGGACACAAGCCTTCCTTTCTTTACAGGGTTAAGAGCAAGAGCTTTAGAGTCAGGAAGATCTCAGTTCAAATGTTAATCAGCTTTGTGACCTGAAACAGGTCACCTCTCTAAATTGTAGTCACATCACCTGTGAAATAGCAACAACGAACACCTTTCCCACAGGACTCCTGAGAGAATAAAGTGAGAGTGAAAGAAGTTCGGCGCCAGTAATGACTCCACACCTGGCCAGGCCCAAGAGATTTATTAAAGCGGCTGTTACAGAGGTGATCTGTAATGGGAAAAAAGAAAAAGAGAGAGAGAAAGAGAGACTGAGAGACAGAGAGTTGCGGGGAGAGGGCTGAATTTATTAGCCTGACAGGGGCCAGAAGGGGCCGTGCTATGTTCCTATTGGAGGAGCTATGTTCCTATTGGAGGAGCTGCATGGGAGCAGGGTGGGGCCAACGCTGTGTTATAGTCCTATTGGACGCATAACAAAGCTGGCTACCGATTGGAGGCTTGCAGGTTTGAAATTCATGCGCGGGGGTATTGTACTCACAGAAGCTGGGACCTAGGGCCTTTGTTGTCTGGTGTGTCGGTGCCATTTTGGGAGCTGCCCCTCTGGTCGCTCCCTGCGCCCTTCAATCCCACCTTTTCTGTTTTTTATGGGGAGGGGCGTCGTTACTCTTTCTGGCTACTTCCTGCTGGTCGGGGGTGTTGTGGGGGTAACGTGGTGGAAGGGTGCAGAACCAGCCAGAGCAGGGCCCAAAGGTAGCGCTGAAGGTGTAGATTTCCGCAGGTGAGAGTTCCATGAAGGTTCCTTGTAAGTGTAGAACAGCGACTTGTTCTGGCCAGTCTTCCAGTGGGTCCGAGGGCGGTAGTAACCAGCTGTCTTGGAGTAGACTGTGGAGGTAAATAGAGAACCTGGAAGAGAGCATATCTAAAAGAAAAATTAAGTGCTGATATACTTTTATAACAACTGATGTGCTAGAGAGTGAAGTCCAGGTTATTTTGTCACTCATCCTATGTTGGATAATAGTCTTTGTGCCTGGAAGGAGATTTTAAAGTTTGTTAGCAATTTGGCAATGTTGTTAGTGAAATTAGTTTACCTGGCCTTTAGGCAATTTAGAAGGGAGTGGGGTAGGTGTGGTTTTTGGAGCTTGCTGCTTATCTCGCACTAGAGACTGAATTAAGAACTTGAAGAGTTTAAGTAGCAAAGTTTTCAAAAGCATGTTATAATACAAAATCACAGTAGTTATTGTGAAAGTTACTTATTTAGCCAAAATGATAGACCAACGATTTTGAAAAGAAAAAACCTCTCTCTTTTGTAACAAAGACAGTGGGGGCGAGGGCTGATTAAACCTTTTTTGTAGCCTCGGGTGTTTACAGAATTTCTTTTACTTCTTTTCACAAACTTTCCTCTACCATGTTCGACATACTTATACCATTTTTCAACATGCTCATGCCATTTTTGGACATGCTCAAACCTTCTATTTTTGTTCTATACTTTCTTTAACCAGCCATTCTATTATAGAACAAAAATGTACCATACAAGATTCTTTCCTATACAATTATTATCTTTCCTTTATCCTTTCTTACTAAAACATACCTTACACCAACAACTTTCTTTACATTTTTCCTAACCTTAGAGTTTTAACCAAAGCAGTAAGTTTATATGCAGTGGAAGGGCTTAGATAGAATCCAATGTGGAACTATTAGGGAAATCCAAAGCTATACAAAAGGCACCCAAAAAGTACAGTGGTGTGAGTTTTAATTTTTGTCATTATGTTCCTTCCCAATAATGGAGCTGGACACATTGGCATAACAAGGAAAGAGTGTTGAAATATTTTATTTCCCAGAACACATGGAAGTAATGGCGTAGTGAGAGGCCTGGATATAATGCCCTGTACCCCCACAACCAAAAGGGGTGAAGGAAGGAGTGAACCAGGAAATTTAAGTAGAGCTGAGCATGTAGCCCCCGTATTAATAACAAATGATATAACCCCGCCAGCTACTGATATTTCCACCCTAGGCTCGGTTAGTTTAATAGTTTGTTCCAAAGACATTTGGGTTACCAAGTTAGGGGCGAGTCAAGCTGACTGGAGCAAGCCCAAGAGATCCCCCTTTGAGATCATGTAAGATGCCTGATGTCCCTTAATTGCAGCAGGCCTCTGGGCCATGTGCTCTCCTCCAGCTAGGCGAATGAGGCAATCATAAGCCCAATGTCCATGCTGTTTGCATTTGGGACAGGGTTTTGCTGGTGGGCAGGGCTTGACAGTCTTTGGCCATATACCCATTTTGACGGCATTGGAAACAAACCTGGGAAGGGGGCTGTGTACCCCTTCTGCTATTGACCATCTGGGGTGGAAGATTATCAGTGGTGGCTTTTTCTGCTAAAGTGGTAGATAAAAGCTGAAGTGCTTCCTGGTTATGTTGGTGGTCCTGTATTCTTTCCTCCTTTTGGTTGTTAAAGATTTTAGAGACCGTGTCCAATAGCTCTAATTGAGGGGTTTGTGGGCCCTTTTCTAATTTTTGGAGTTTGCACCTAATACCCAGTGCTGACTGGGAAGTAAAATATATAGCCAAAAGAGTTTGTCCTTTATAGAGTTTAAATCAATGTTAGTAAACTGCTAGGACAACCGGTGCGGCCTTGGTTCAGGTTACTGGAGGGCTACACTGGGGAATGATTGGAAGGGGAGGATATAGGAATCAAGCTGTTGGAGTAGAGGAGGGTGGGGGCAGGGGAGCCTGAGGCTATTGAGGCTACCTGTAAGGGGGGGGCTCGTCTGCAGGGTCGAAATCTGAGATGGAGGAGGGGGTAGCGGAACTGGGACTTACAGTGTCTGCAGTGGGGGGAGGGGAGTTTTGGAGAGGAGGCTGAAGTGTGTGTAAAACAAGGGGAGAAGGAGAGGTTGTAGAAGAGGCGGCAGATGCTAGCATGAGTGGAGGGTAGAGATTAGAGGGATTGCAATTGAGACAGAGGCGGGGATGTTCACAGAGGAGAGAAAAGGACTGAACATAGGGAATCTCTACCCACCGTTTTGAATGCTCACAGAAATTATATAAGTCCCGAATAATATCAGGATTGAGGGACCCCTGAGGGGGCCACTGATTTTAATTGTCTATGGGATATGTAGGCCAGTCCTGTGTGCAGAGGTGAATTAGGCATTTGGGTTTAATATTAGGGGACAGAGAATGGATAGTGAGATTATTTAAGAGGCATTTAAGAGGGGAATCAGCCGGCAGGGATGATGAGCCTCCCATGGTGAGACAGGTAGACTAAACAGGGCGTCCCCTGAAGAGTCGGCTGTCCAAGAAGTGTGGCTGTGGCAAAGCCTGTCATCACAGGGGTTTGGCACAACCAGGATTCTCCTGGAGAACCGAGGGGGTCAAGGCACCTTGCGTAAGAATTTTTGAACCAGATGGAAAGCACTTGACCGGGCGGCGGGTGGGAGCGTGTTCGAGATTCCTGCCGGTCGAATAGGACTTACTGTGGGGCAATAAACATGGAGCCTCCGAGGCTCCCTGTTACCCGACAGATATGGGAGTCCTTCAGAATCCACTGTGGGCCAGCAGACGTGGGACCCCCGGAGTCCGCTGCAGCCCGACAGCTGTGGGATTCCTTGTGGGGGGGGAGAGAGAATTTTACAGAGGCTGCTGTGGGTTAGCAGACGTGGGACCCCAGGGACCCACTGCAACCCAGCAGCCGCAGGAGTTTTAAGGGTTCAGAGAGATGAAAGAGAAGAGGAAGGCTTTAGGGTCCGCTGTGGCCATGAAGGCCGAGGCGGGGTGTGTTCCCCCTCGCCCTGGGGCCGGAGGGGCTGCCGGACGATCAACAGCCAGTTCTCTCCGGGGATCCTGGGCAAGTTTCAGGCTTCCATGTCTGGGGAACTCACCTATCCAATGGTCGCTGGTGGATGCAGTTCACACTTTCAAACCGGTAGCGAAGTTCCAGGAGGGCTGGAGTGGCCACTGGCGCCGGGTCGGGGATCCCGCCTATGGGAATACACCCGCACAAAGGCGAGGGAGCACCCGGTCCGAGTCACGGCACCAGTGAAAGAAGTTCGACGCCAGTAATAACTCCACACCCGACCAGGACCAAGAGATTTATTAAAGCGGCTGTTACAGAGGGGATCTGTAATGGGAAAAAAGAAAAAGAGAGAGAGAAAGAGAGAGTAAGAGAGAGAGAGGAAGTGGGAGAGACGCGGGGAGAGAGCTGCAGAGAGGGAGAGAGTGACAGAGAGAGAAAGAGAGACTGAGAGCGAGAGTTGCGGGGAGAGGGCTGCATTTATTAGCCTGATAGGGGCTGGAAGGGGCCGTGCTATGTTCCTATTGGAGGAGCTGCATGAGAGCAGGGTGGGGCCAACGCTGTGTTATAGTCCTATTGGACGCATAACAAAGCTGGCTACGGATTGGAGGCTTGCAGGTTTGAAATTCGCACGTGGGAAGGTTTGAAATTCACTCACATGGGAATTGTGTTCACAGAAGCCGGGACCTAGGGCCTTTGTTGTCTGGTGTGTCGGTCCCATTTTGGGAGCCACCCCTCTGGTCGCTTCCTGCACCCTTTAGAGAGGGTGAGATTTTGGAGGCAAAGTGCCTCAAACCCAGTGAGTCAAAATAAATGGCAACTAGTGCTATTATTGTGTTGCTGAACACTTGAGGACCCCACCCCTAAGGAGACAGGTGACAGGCTTCTGCTCCTAAAGCAAGTGGGAAGTTACAGGAACTGGGATAGTGAGCCTTGGTCTACTCGTTCCAAGCCTTAAACACACACTTAGACTTCAGGATGGCTTCTGCAGAGGTAGGGGGTGCAGAGCAGACTGGATCTTGTTTTATAACTTCATTATGTTGTCTCTGTACCTCAGTGTCCTCATCTGTAAGATGTCCACAGGGTTGTTGTGAAGCTTACGTGAGTTAGTTTTAAACTCTAAAAATGGAAGGTCCTAGAATAGTGTCAGGAATGGGCTCTTGTTTATAGTTTAGCAGTTGTAGGTTCCCATAGGTACGTGTCCTCTAGGACAGGGGTTCCCAACCCCTAGGCCACGGATCTGGTTAGTCGTATAATTATTTCATTGTGTTGCCCAGGTTAGTCCCGAACTCCTAGGCTTAAGCAATCCTCCTACCTCAGCCTCTCAAAGTACTGGAACTGCAATATAATAATAACAGAAATAAAGTGCACAATACATGTTATGGGCTTGAATCATCCCGAAACCATCCCCACCACCCCCATACTGCCCTCGGTCCGTGGAAAAATTGTCTTCCACAAAACAGATCCCCGATGCCAAAAAGTTTAAGGAAACTCCTCATTAGTATAGCAATGGTTTTTTGGGTGTTTTTTTGTTTGTTTCTTTTGAGTCGGGGTCTCACTCTGTCACCCAGGCTGGAGTGCAGTGGTGCACCGCAGCTCACTGTCACTCAAGAGATCCTTCTGTAGATTTCTGTTGCCCTTCTGGGACTACAGGCATGCGCCACCACACCCGGCTAATTTTTTGGGTTTTTTGTAAAGGTGAGGAGGTCTTGCTATGCTGCCCAGGCAGGTTTTAAACTCCTGGACTCAAGCAATCCTCCTACCTCAACCTCCCAAAGTGTTGGGGCTACAGGTGTGACTCAATGTGTCCAGCCTCATTAGTGTAGTAGACACTTCAGTTCTGTAAGCTGCAGGAGGAAGAGGGGATGGATGAGTGTTGAGCTAGTGATGACTCACAGGCTGACTGGAGAAGGGACAAAGCTGGAAGGAAAAGGGACAAAGCTGGAAGACTAATCCTACCATATTATAGCTTGAAATGGACGTAGGGGCCCATGATGTTCAATATTTTCCACATTCCAGACATTAGAGCATTACTGATCTATAGTGGCATTTTCTCCAGCCTAGGGCATTATAGGGAAACAATATGCACAATGTGGTGGTTTTAAAAACAACTATACATTTATTCTACTTTTCAATTTTGTCCTTTATACTTTTAGTATTAAAATATCTTTAATACTTTTGGCATTTAAAATATCAATATTTTCTAAAAATGTTAGTGGTGGTGGTTGGTGAGGTGGTTATTGCTAATGGTTTGGGTTTTTTGTTGTTGTTGTTTTGAGTTGGAGTCTCACTCTGTTGCCCAGGCTGGAGTGCAGTGGTACAATCACGGGACCACTGCAGGCTCGACCTGCTGTGCTCAGGCAATCCTTTTACCTCAGCCTTCCAGGTAGCTGGGACTACAGATGTGCGTGATCTTGCCCAGCTAATTTTTAAAAAAATTTTTTTGTAGAGATGAGGTCTCACCATGTTGCCCGGGCTGGTCTCAAACTCTTCAGCTCGCAATCCTCTTGCCTCAGCCTCCCAAAGTGATGGGATTACAGATGTGAGCCACCACGCCCAGCCTCTTTAAGATGATTTACAATGGTTTAAACTTGTCCATGAAATTAAAAATCTATTTTTCTTTTTAGACAGAATTTTGATCTGTTACCCAGACTGAAGTGTGGTGGCACAATCATCGCTCATTGCAGCCTTGAATTCCTGGGTTCAAAGGATCCTCCCACCTCGGCCTCCCTAGTAGCTGGGACTATAGGTGTGCCACCACACCCAGTTAAATTTTTAATATTTTTTGTAGAGATGGGGTCTTACTGTTGCTCAGGCTGATCTCGAGCTCCTAGCCTCAAACAATCCTACCTCAGCCTCCTGGATACTGGAATTACAAGTATGAGCCATCACACCCAGCCAGAATCTTTTTATAAGCATGGAAACTGAGTCTAGAGAGGAAATGTGACTCTCCCACAGTCACAAGCCTAGAATCTAGGTCTCCTTGACTTTCAATCTCATGCTTTTAGTGATCAAGATCAACTCAAACTGGCAAAAGCAAGAGGAAATTCAAGAAGGAGAAATAGATTCTTGGCAGGAAAAAACATTGGATGCTCATTAGACCCCTGGAAATAAACTCCATCAGGACCAAAGCCTTCCCTCCCTGGTTCAAAACCCACAACTAGGCTTCCCAGTCTCTCCCTCAAACCCACCACTATCAAAACCTCCATACCAGATGCGCACACACACGTACACACACACACACACACACACACACACACACACACACACACACACACACACACACACATACACACACATGCTCCTCTTTCTGAGAGGGCTCCTTGGATCCATTTTTGGTTCATTCCACACTGACTAAAGTCTTCTCTCAAGATGCAACCAGGAGTATCTAAGCACTCCTCTTTCTACCCTATCTCTCTTGTGTGTTGGGGAAGAAACATTCTCTCCAGCAAAGGTCATCAGAACACACTGTTCCTGCAGCCTTTCAGCCATAATTTATTAGCTGGATAATTATGGGAAGCATCTGCATTTTTCTCCATTGTGCTGTTGATGGTCTGCACATAACCAAAGAACTAAAAATAAATGACAGAGGTCTGACTTGTTTGAAGCTGGATAAATGCTTATTTTCTCAAATATCGACCCATCCTCGTAGGGATATAAAGTTACATGAAATGAGCCATTGCCTTGCTAAGCTATGGTGTGGTCACGGGCTCTTTCACCTATGACCAGGTCATGTTTCCTGGCTTTGGCTCCCTGCCCTATCTTGGGAAGGTGAATCTCCCCTTTCTCTCTCTAATTTACTTTTTAAATAAACTATATTTTCTAATAAAAAAATAAAGTTACATGAAATGTGCTTTAGAACTATGAACTGTGATCTGTGGTTCAAATGTTCAAGTAGGTAAGTTTTTACTTTTTTTTTCCTTTTTTTTGGAGACAGGGTCTTGCTCTGTTGCCCAGGCTGGAGTGTGGTGGCACGATCACAGCTCACTGCAGCCTCTAACTTCTAGGCTCAAGTGATCTTTCTGTTTCAGCCACCCAAGTAGCTGGGACTACAGGTGTGCACCACCACACCCGGCTAATATTTTAATACTTTTTATAGAGACAGTGTCTCACTATATTGCCCAGGGTAGTCTTGAACTCCTGGTCTCAGGCAATCCTCCTGCCTCAGCCTCTCAAGGTTCTGGAATTATAGGCGTGAACCATGCCTGGCCTGCTCTGAGATTCTTGACTGTAAAATGTCTGTCCCATTCACCTTGGCCTGCTTCTGGATTGTGGTCAGGGCATGAAGGACACCCCCAGTTTGCACTGGTGCTGCCCGGATTCTATTTCATCCTTAACCATGACACTGAGCAAATGGGCTCCTTTCCCTATACCCTACTTCTTCCATCTGGTTAATGGGCAGGAGGAAGTGAAGGCAGAGAAAGAAGGCAGAATTCTGATCCTGACACCGTTGTGGTGTATCAGTCCCTGACAAAGAGCCCCAGGACTTGCCACTTCTCTCACCTACTTTTCTCTAAGGAGAGGGCTAATATTTCGGGGATATTGAAACCACGGATAAAAATGGAATATCAACTTTTACTTAAATCTTTTTGGAGAAAATAAATAAAATATAGGGCAGAGAGTCAAATTTAGGTGAACTTTTTTTAAAATTTGAGTCAGGATCTTATTCTGTCACCTAGGCTGGAGTACAGTGGCACGATCACAGCTCACTGCAGTCTTGACCTCCTGGACTCAGGTGATCCTTCTGCCTCAGCCTCCTGAGTAAGTGGGATTACAGGTGCACACCCCTACGCCCAGATTTTATTTTATTTTATTTTTGTAGAGACAAAGTCTCACTTTGTTGTCCAGGCTGGTCTTGAACTCCTGGGTTACAGCAATCCTCCCACCTTGGCCTCTCAAAGTTCTGGGATTATAGGCAGGAGCCACCACTTTTGACCAGATTAACTTTTTAAATGAAAAATTCAACTGAAAAGACATTTCCCAGTTGCAGTTGCCTCTGTAGGGCAAGTCAACAGGCCTGAGGTCCAAGTTCATGCTCCACTGGCTTAGCGGAAGCTTTGCTCCTTCACTTCCTGAACCAAACCAATGAAAATAGCACATATATCAATTTATGGATTCTTTTAACTTCTGCCTTCCTAACATGTATATAACCCAGCCACCATTCAGCCATGGTGGGCACACATTCTCAGGACCTCCTGAGGAGGGTGCTCCAGGCTTAAGTCCTTAAGTTTGGGTCTGATAAAGCATCTTAAAATATTTTACAGTTTGTCATCTTTTCATCAACAGGGACCAGACTTCAAGCTGAAGAACTGGCAGAGTGAGCCCAGACGACCCCCTTGTATACAGTCACTGACAAAGGAGGCGCTCCAAGGCAGGGACCATGTGTCACCTGTGCCTTGAAACTCAGGGCCGACTTCTCTGATAGGCTCGGTAGATGACTCATTTATGTGTCAACTTGACTACTCAGACATTTGACTAGACATTATTCCGGGTATGTGTGAGGGTGTTTCCAGAGGAGATTACTATTTGAAAAAGTAGACTGAGTAGGGCGGATTGGCCTTCTCACGGTGGATGGGCCTCACCCAGTCTGTCAGAGGCCTGAGTGGGACAAAAAGGATAGAGTAAGGGAGACTCAGGTTCTCTCTTCCTGACTATCTTTGAGTGAGGACATAGGTCTTCTCCTGCCTTTGGCCTTGGATTCCAGCCAGAACGTACACCCCTGGCTATCCTGAGTCTCCGCTTGCCAAGGGCAATCATAGGACATCTCAGCCTTCATATACGTGTGGGACTGAGAATCCCATGATATGCAGTTGGATATAAATACACATCCCCAGCCTATTGTTTCTGTTTCTCTGGAGAACTCAGACTAATATAGGCCCTCTACTTCTAAGGGGCCCATGGAAATGTTTTAATTTTAACTTCTTTTAAAATTAGAAAGAGAAGATTACTATAACAGTAATGAATATATAAAAATGAATCCAAGTTGGATATTTGTCTTTATTCCAATGTAGTCATAAAATATCATTTTAAATGTATTTTTATGAAGGAATGGGCCCACAAAGACATACGTGCCTGAGACTCACGAAAGTCAAGGACATTGGCCCCTGCCAATGCCCTTCAGTGCCTGTCTTTGAGGGTAGAGTCTAATACCCGGGAGCCAACGTCCACCCATTGGTTCAGTGGAGTTGACCAGTATGGTGTTTCTGCAACCTTCCACTGACCTTGAAGAAGAGGCTATTTTTGGAGTTGTTGTCTTGAGTTTTACCTATTAATAGAAAAATTAGCAGGGCATGGTGTCTCACCCCTGTCATCCCAGCATTTTGGGAGGCCAAGATGAGAGGGTTGCCTGAGCTCAGGAGTTTGAGACCCGCCTGGACAATATGGCAAGACTTTGTCTCTACAATAAATTAAAAAATTAATTGGTGGTGCACACCTCTATTTCCTACTACTTGTAAGCTGAGGTGGAAAGATCGCCTGAGCCCAGGATGTCAAGGCTGCAGTGAGCCATGATCGTGCCACTGTACTCCTGCCTGGGCAACAGAGTGAGACTGACTTAAAAAAATTAATTAATTAAAAAAGAAGAATTGTTAGCCAGGCATGGTAGCGTGCACCTGTAGTTCCGGCTGCTTGGAAGGCCGAGGTGGAAGGATTGCGTAAGCCCAGCAGGTTGAGGCTGGAGTGGCCATGAGCGTGCCACCACACTCCAACCTGGGCAACAGAGTGAGACTCCAACTCAGAAAAAAAAGAATGTGTGTGTGTGTGTGTGTGTGTGTGTGTGCGCGCTGTGCGCGCGCGCACGCGCATGTGCTGGGGAAGGAATCTGCAGTATAGAAGGCAGGGTAAGTCAGAAGCAGGTATTGGAAAAGTGACAGCTTCTCCTGCATAAGAGTGTGACTTGCAAGGAGTGCTCGTCCCTGCCTCCACCACTAGTGTTCCTCTGTGTCTTGTCCTGGTTCTTGTCTAATTAGGTTGACCTCTCTCTCCCATAGACCAGGACCAGATATTTGTCAAGCATACATGACGTGTTAGGTACTGTTCAGAGCAGATAGAAGCAATGGGATACTTGCAGCCTTCAGAGGCAACTGTAGGCCTTGTGACCAAACAGTTGGAGCAGGGTCCAAAGTACCATGGGAAGACACGTCTTAATTCTCCCTGGATGCACCAAGAGGGCTTCATAGAGGAGGTAGCTCTTTTTTGTTTTGTTTTGTTTTAGGAGACAGGGTCTCATTATGTTGCCCAGACTAGTACCAAACTCCTGGTCTCAAGTGATCCTCCTGGTCGGCCTCCCCAAATGCTGGGATTACAGACATGAGCCACCACATCAGTCCACGAGGTAGCTCTTGAGCAGGGCTTGGAAGATGAATGTGATTTTGAACACAAATATGGCCTCGGGGGAAAAGGATGGGTGGGCAGCTAGCCCTCCAACTTCCTGTAAGGAAGACATTTTGTGAGAAGAGTCAGAAATGTGATACAACGAGCAAATGTTACGTTAACTGAGTTCTGAAATTGTAAGCCAAAAATTATAAATCTATTTGTCCTATGATTGTGTGAAACTACTTCCAGCTAAGAAGTAGAAACAAATGTAAATTAACAAAATCATGTCATAGAAGGCCTACCACCACCACAAAGTGTTCTATGCCCGAAACATTTTAAATCACCTTTTTACAGAAAAAAACAATAAAACAGAAGGACATTTTAAGCAGATGACAACACAAACAAAGAGGGGGAGGGGTAATGTTCTGGGAATGGCAGGTGGTCCTGTACAGTCAGAAATAGGGAGACAGGACCCCAGCCTGGTGGCTCCTACTTTTAATCTCAGTTACTTGGGAGGCTGAGGCAGGGAGACTGCTCAAGTCCAGGAGTTTGAATTCAACCTAGCCAATATGTATTGAGACTGTCTTGAGAGAGAGAGAGACAGACAGAGAGAGAGAAGAGAAGAGAAGGAAGAGGAGGAAGAGACGGGAAAGGAGGAAAGAAAAAAAAAAAAGAAAGAAAGAGAGAGAGAGGAGAGAGAGAGAAAGAGAGAGAAGAAGAGAACTGACCAGGAACAATGGCTGGCCAGGCATGATGACCAAGCACAGTGGCCACAAGTTCGAGGTTTTGGTGAGTTGTGATTGTGCCTCTGTACTCTAGATTGGGCAACTGGGCAATAGAGCAAGATACTGTCTCAAAAAAATATATATGTATGTTTAGGATACACACACACACACACACACACACACACACACACACACACCATATATAATGTAATGTTTGGTCTTTGTTCTTCATTCCTGACAGAGGTCCTAAAACCCTTGGAATTTCCTTAATGATAGGAGTCTTGTTATTCCTAACAAACCCCTTCTGAACACACTTGAGTTTATGCTACTGAGGTGACTCAGGGTCAAGTTAGGGGCTGATCACTCGAAAAGCCAAACACATGATAAGAGGATGGGAATTTCCACCCTCTGACTTGACCACTAAATTATAGAAATGCTTGACCCACGAGATTCGAAGAGCTTCTGGGTTGCTAAACACACACCTTGCCCTACGTGTCTCCTCCGTTTAGTTGTTCCTTCCCTATATCCTTTATGGGTGGGAACCAAAAAAACTGGAATTATCTTTTGGTGGGTAGGCCCTTTGCAGTACGGGCTTCCCCCTCTAGGTACGTGTTCTAGGACCCCATTGGCATCAGTATACCAGTGAACTCAGTGAGAGGCTGAGTTCAGCTTCAGTGAATTTTTTTGGAGAATTTTTTCAGCTCACTTGCCCATTTCGTGATGGGTGACTTACAAGTGCACCTGTCCATGCTGCACTGAGTGTTCAGCAGTTTTGAAAAAAAATGGCACAATCCCTGTACCCCACCCTCCTTATTCATCAGGTCTGGGTGAATGTCCTCGAAGGGAAACATTTTGCCGACATGGAAAAGGTGAAACAAAAAATGGCAGAAACACTAAAAGACATCAAAATTGAGAAGTTCAAAAACTGTTTTGAGCAGTGGAAAAAGAGTCTCAACGGGTGTATTGCATCAAACAGAGTACTTTGTAGGTGACTGATGTTTAAACATGTAAGAATAAATACACTTTGTTTTTTTTAGTTAGAGTCTCACCGTGTCATCCAGGCTAGAGGGCAGGGGTATGATCATGACTTCTGCAGCCTCAACCTGCTGGGCTCAGGTGATCCTTCTGCCTTAGGCTTCCAAGCAGTTGGGACTACAGGCATTCACCACCATGCCTGGCTAATTTTTTGATTTATTGTAGAGATAAGGTCTCACTATATTGCCCAGGCTGGTCTCAAACTTCTGGACTCAGGCAATCCTCTTGTGCTGGGAATACAGGTGTGAACCACTGTGCCCAGCCAAATACACAATTTTTTATAAATAAATTCTGGTTTTTTGGAGGGTCCCCCTCATAAAGCAGTAATTGCATATAGAACACTTTCTTGAGTTTTATTCTAGAAAATTATCAAATCTGAGAGGAGGGTTGTGGGAACCCCCAAATTTGTAGTCAGCCAGGCAGAAGTGTGGGTCACCTGGTGATCCCACTTGTGACTGGAGTCTGAAGTGGGGGCAGTCTTTTTTTTTTTAACGTTTAGATTTTTTTTTTAAGAGACAGAATCTTGCTATGTTGCCTAGTTTTGTCTCGAATTCTTGACCTCAAGTGATCCTCCCGCCTTGGTGTCCCAAAGTGCTGGGATTATAGGCATGAGCCAATGCACCTGATCTTTTTTTTCTTTTTTGAGGGGGACAATCTTGACAGAATACTATTAATCATAAAAATCTAACTGTTTCTTCTAACTAGGAAGTGGAAACAAATGTAAATTAAGAGGACCATGTGAACTCTAACTCCAGGTCGACAGTGTCAGCACTGAACTGAATTGAACAGTTGGACACCCTGTTTGTGTTGGAGAATTGAAATGGAAAACCAACACATATTTGGTGCCTGAAAAAGGCATACATTTTGTTCAGAAGTGATGTCAGTAAAAAACATGCATAGAGACATGGTAATTCACAAGGAAACATCCTCAGCCTGGTTTACTGGAAGCAGTTCACAAAGCAGCTCACACACTTCAGTTTGTCTATGGCTAACGTCAAGTTCTTTTAGCTTTGGAACCAAGCATATGAGAAATACTTCAAAACCCAGGGCTTCCTAGGAAAAACTAGATCTTTTGCTCAATTTATTCATTTGTTTTTTGAATTGGGTTCTCACTGAATCACCCAGGCTAAAGTGCAGCGGCACAACATGGCTCACTGCAGCCTCTAACTTCTGGGCTCAGGTGATCCTCCTACTTCAGCCTCCCAAGTAGCTGGGACTGCAGCCATGTGCCCCTACACCTGGCTAGTTATTTTTATTTTTTGTAGAGACAAGGTATTGCTGTGTTGCCTAGGCTGATCTTGAACTCCTGGGCTCAAGCAATCCTCCCACCTAGGCCTCCCAAAGTGCTAGGATTACAAGCATGAGCCACCACACCTGGCCCTTTTGTTCATTTTAATGGTGACCTGGGAGGCCCAGATAGAGGCACTGGAATACACAAATTCTCCCAGCTCCCTGTCTTCTCTGCCACCTGGCTGGTATCAGGGCTTCTGGAAGGCAAGTCCTCTAGAAAGATGTGGAAAAGAAGGGGGTTCCAGCCTGGCACTTTTCTGATGCCCTCAGTGACTTTGGACAAGGTGCGTCCCTCTTGGACTTCATTTTTCTCACCTGTAAAGTGCCCTCACTAGATCTGATGATTGCCAAGGTCCACCCAGCCCTCACAGCAGAATTCTGTGGCAAGGAGGGCATTCCCAGAGATTACTGGAGGCCACAGCCAAATAGCTGGACATGGGGTTCACCTCACTGAATAACGATGAGTTTTGAGTAAAGGAATTCTTCAGAGAAGCCAGTAGCCTCCAAATTACTTCTGCCCTGCCCCGAGCCAGATGCATTCCGTGAAACCAAAACCAGAGAAACGCAGAGAGACGGGTGCCAGCCTCCAGGGCAGCAGAAACTGCCATTAGAAGAATATCCTGCCAAGCACTCCACCCAATGCTGTCCCGGCTTCTTACCAGAGTGTCCATTCCCAGGAAGGGCAGCACAATCACCACCTACCCATCTGATGAACCAGTAAGACAGGAAAGCTCAATCAACCAGCACGCGGCACAAGACAGGGAAGACAGCTGCTCTGCTGGATGACAGAATCAGGATTTGAAAATATGCCCCTGACTTTGAAAGATGGGCTAAAGCTAACAGGATCGTGGTTAGGTTTTGTTGTTGTTGTTGTTGTTGTTGTTTTTTAGTTGAAGTCTCACTATGTTGCCCAAGCTGGAGTGCAGTGGCACAAGCACGACTCACCATAGCCTTGACCTCCTGGGCTCAGGCAATCCTTCAACCTCAGCCTCTCAAGCAGCTGGGACTACAGGCATGCACCACTATGCCCAGCTAATTTTTTTTGTAGAGATGGGGTCTCATTACACTGCCCAAGCTGATCTCAAACTCCTGGCCTCAAGCGATCCTTCCTCCTCAGCCTCCCAAAGTCTGGGTCTGCAGGCATGAGCCACGGTGTCTGGCCAGGATTATGTTTAACTGGGACAAATGAGGATCCCAAGCTCAGATTCAAAGATCAACTAAACCAGAGGTTGGCAAACTACAGCCTGTGTACCAGATCCAGCCTGCTGCCTGTTTTTGTAAAATAAAGTTTTACTGGGTCACAGCCATGTTCATGTCCATGACTGCTTTCACACTATAATGGCACAGTTGAATAGTTGTGCAGGGATAAGGTCTATGACCTGACCTCTGAATTAGACAAGGAAGTCCTTATGAGAATTGTCTTGGTGCATTCAAGCTACTATAACAAAATACCATGGTTAGGGGGCTCATAAATAACAAATGTATTTCTCACAGTGCTGAAGGCTGGGAAGTCCAAGATCAAGGTGTCAGCAGAACCGGTGTCTGGCAAGGGTACACATTCTGGTTCCAAGACCTTTTGGCTGTGTCCTAACATAATGGAAAGGGCAAGAGGGTCTCTCTGGAAACTCTTCCTTCCTTCCTTCCTTCCTTCCTTCCTTCCTTCCTTCCTTCCTTCCTTCCTTCCTTCCTTCCTTCCTTCCTTCCTTCCTTCCCTCCTTCTTTCCTTCCTCCCTTCCTTCCTTCCTTTCGAGTTGGAGTCTCACTCTGTTGACCAGATTGGAGCACAGTGACACACTCAAGGCCACCACAGCCTCAATCTGCTGGGCTCAGGTGATCCTTCCGACTTAGCCTTCCAAGTAGCTGTAACTACAGGTTTGTACCACCATACCTGGCTAATTTTTTCATTTATTATAGAGACAAGGGCTCACCAAGTTACCCAGGCTTGTCTCGAACCCCTGGGCTCAGGCAATCTTTCACCTCCACTTCACAAAATACAGGAATTACAGGTGTGAGCCTCTGCACCTGGTTCTGGAACCTCTTTCTTTTTCTGAGTTGGAGTCTCACTCTGTTACCCAGGCTGGAGTGCAGTGGCATGCTCATGGCCACCACAACTCAACGTACTAGGCTCAGGCAATCCTTCCCATTCAGTCTTCCAAGTAGCTGGAACTACATATGCACAACACCACACCCGGCTAATTTTTTTTTTTTCCTCCGAGGCGAAAGGATCGCCTGAGCCCAGCAGGTCGAAGCTGTTTTTTAAAAAATTTATTGTAAGCCGGGCTCGGTGGCTCAGCTTGTAATCCCGCACTTTGGGAGGCTGAGGTGAGTGGATTGCCTGAGCCCGTGGGTTCGAGACCTGCCTGGGCAACTTGGCGAGACCTCATCTCTATAATAAATAAATAAATAAATAGCCAGGCGTGGTAGCGCACGCCTGTAGTTCCAGCTACTTGGAAGGCTGAGGCGGAAGGATCGCCGGAGCCCAGCAGGTTGAGCCTGCGGTGGCCGGGAGCGGCCACTGTACTCCAGTCTGGGCGACAGAGTGAGACTCCAACTCAAATAAAAAATAAAAAAAAAATTTATTGTAGAAATGAGGTCTCACCAAGTTGTCCAGGCTGGTCTCAAACCCCTGGGCTCAGGCAGTCCTCTCACCTCCACCTCCCTAAGTGCTAGAATTACAGGCATGAGCCACTGCACCCAGCTAGAACCTCTTTCTTAAGAGTGCTAATCCCATGTTGAGGGCTCCGCCCTTAGGACTTAATCATATCCCAAAGTTCCCACCTCCCAATCTCATCAGCTTGGGGGTTGAGTTTTCAACAAATGAATTTGGGGGGAACACAACCATTCAGGCCACAGCAGGAAGATGTGAATTTATAGCAATTCAAGCGAAAAGGTAAAGAAAAAAAAGTGTAATTATTTAGCCTGCTTTAATAGCATTAATGTATTAAAACAAAGATTGCCTTAGATAGGCAGGTCTCATCGAGATGCAAGGGACTAAAAGTAATACAAAATTAGCTTGGCATAAGAGGAATGTATGGGGAGGATGCTGCGGTATCTCACAGAATAGCCAAGACCCAGAGAAGGTGGAGGAGCCTCAGAAAGTCTAATCAGGCTCTCTTCTCTTTCCTGTGACCACTTTTCTCATGGTATAGACTGGCTTTCTGTGATTCACAAAAAACATGGCTACAGCAAGCTTCTCATCACTAGTTTGCCAGTTTTTGCTAATCTTTGTTTTTGTCTTTGCTTCTTTCTCAGCACATAGAAAGATGACATCTTGACCTGGTGCGGTGGCTCAAGCCTGTAATCCCAGCACTTTGGGAGGAGGAGGTGAGAGGATTGCCTGAGCCCTGGGGTTCGAGACCAGCCTAGGCAACTTGGTGAGACCTTGTCTCTACAATAAATTTTTTTAAAGTAGCCAGGTGTGGTGGTGTGCACCTATAGTTACAGCTACTTTGGAGGCTGAGGCAGAAGGATTACCTGAGCCTGCAGGTCGAGGCTGTGGTGTGTTTGAGGGTGCCACTGCACTCCAGCCTGAGTGGCAGAGTGAGTCTCTAACTGGAAAAAAAAGGAAAGAAAAGAAAGAAAGATGAAATCTTAGCTTGGCACAGTGGCTCATGCCTATAATCTCAACACTTTGGGACACCAAGGTAGGAGGATTCTTGAGGCCAGCAGTTCAAGACCATTTTAGTCCACATAGCAAGACCCCCATCTCTATTAAAAAATAAAAATAATCAGCCAGGTGGTGGCTCATGCCTGTAATCCCAGCACTTTGGGAGGCCAAGGCAGGAGACTCTCTAGAGCCTAGGAGTTTGAGACCAGCCTAGGCAGCATAGTGAAGCTTATCTCTTAAAACAAAAACAAAATTATCCTCAGCTGCTCAGGAGGCTCAGGTGGAAAGATCACCTGAACCCAGGAGGTGGAGGCTCTGGTGTGATAGTGCCACTGCACTCCAGCCTGGGTGACAGAGTAGGACCCTGACTCAAACAAACAAATAAATATCAAAGAAAGATGACATCTCTTAGTCTTTCCTGCGGTTAAGGGAGGCTATGGATGGAAGCCTGACTGGTGAACATGGGTGAAAGTAACATTTGCTTTCAGCGGAGACCATTCAGACCTTCTTCACACCCGCCATTCCCTCCACCCTCTTTCTTGAGGTCAGAAGCAAATGACTATATGATGGTGAAGCCTCATAATAACAGGATCTTAGATCCTTGCATCACCACTTGGAGGAGAGACAGCTCCTAGAAGACCTGCTGAGCTCCACCTGACATTTCAGGATTGATCCGTTACTGCAGCATAGCTCATTCTTTTTCAAATTTATTTTTTTTTAATTAGAAGTATAAGAGAAGGAACAACAACAACAACAAAACCCTGGAATTTGTTTATAAAAAATTGTGTATTTATTCTTACAGTTTTAAACTTCAGTCACTTCCAAAGTATTCTCTGTTTGATGCAATACACTTATCAAACACTTTTTCCACTGTTCAAAACAGTGACTGAGCTCATCATTTTGATGCTGTGTTTTTGGTTTCACCTCTTCCACAGCAGCAAAACGTTTCCCTCTGAAGCCTTTTCTCATCCAGGGAAATAAAGGAAGTCACTTGGGGTGAGATCGGGTGAATAGGGAGGGTGGGGTATGGGGGTCATGCTGTTTGGGGTCAAAAACTGCTGAACACTCAGCACAGTGTGGGCAGGTGCGCTCGTAAATTACTCATTATGAACTGGGCAAATGCCTTGAAAGAATCTCCAAAAAAAATTCACTGAAGTCAAACAGCCTCTCACAACAACGCGAGGTTGTACACTGATGCTGATGGGTTCCCAGAGTACTTACCTCGCTGGGGAAGCCTATACTACAAGGGGCCCACCCTTCAAAAAATAATTCTGGCTTTTTTGGAGTCTCCCCTCATACAATTTTTAAGCATAGTCTGTTCTATCTTGATCAACACGGCTACCAATAGCTGCTGAATTTTATACCTTACCGGTTTAGTCAACAGAGGTACTCAAGTTCAAACAAATGAACTAATTGGACCTGCTCAAATTTAGTGCCAACCTCTTAGCCAATCAACTGGTCTCAAGAGCAGAGTCATAGGTGAACATGGCAGCCTGTACAAGGACCACATGAGTGAAGTATAGCGGGGAGGGTGTAGTTTGCGGAAGGAAGACCAGAAAGTTGGAGGGAGTCTGTGGAGGGAAAGGATGGCCAAGGGAGACAGCAGGCAAGAATGCTGGCCTACTGAGAAGGAACACTGAAGCACTGTGTTTTGAGGATAGTATTTTAAAAGAGATCCTGGGCTGGGATTTCTGACAAACCCATTAGAACATTTTGGGATGGTCAGGCGCAGTGGCTCATGCCTATTACCCCCCAGCTCTTTGGGAGGCCGAGGTGGGAGGATTGCTTGAATCCGGGAGTTTGAGACAAGCCTAGGGAGCATAGTGTGACCTCATCTCTACAAAAATAAAAAAAATTAACTGGACATGATGGCATGCATCTGTAGTTTCAGTTACTCAGGAGGCTGACACAGAAGAATCACCTGAGCCCAAGAAGTTGAGGCGAAGGTGAGCCGTGATCATGCCATTGCACTCCAGCCTAGGTGATGGAGTGAGACCCTGACCTCCCTGCCAAAAAAAAAAAAAAGGACATTTTAGGAACAGAGGGAGTGGGGCAGTGAGGAAGAAGCCTTAAAGAACCTTGACCAGGCCGGGCTCGGTGGCTCAGCCTGTAATCCCAGCACTTTGGGAGGCCGAGGTGAGTGAATTGCCTGAGCCCGCGGGTTCGAGACCCGCCTGGGCAACTTGTTGAGACCTCATCTCTACAATAAATCAAAAAAATTAGCCGGGCGTGGTAGCGCGTGCCTGTAGTTCCAGTTATTGGAAGGTTGAGGCGGAAGGATTGCCAGAGCCCAGCAGGTTGAGGCTGCGGTGGCCGGGAGCAGCCACTGCACTCCAGTCTGGGTGACAGAGTTAGACTCCAACTCAAAAAAAAAAAAAAAAAAAAGAACCTTGACCTAAAAGGCAGAATTCAAGAAAGCAGAGCTATTTAATCTAGAGGATAAAAGACTTGGCAGGGTCACAGAGATTGTCTTCAAGGCTGTGAAGACTATGCCATGAGAAGAACACACTGTGATACTCCAAAGGACCAAACTAGGCCCAGAAGATGGTCATGGCAGAAAAGTCAGATTGTGGCCAGCTTCAAGAAGAGCTTCTGACCATCTAAACCACCAGGAAAGGCTCAGACTCTCCTTGGAGGGCATGAGGTGGCGTAGTGAGGGCCCTGCAGTCAACTATGCTGAGTCTGCAGAAGAGGAGATCCCCGAATCCCTGGACTGCCTGTCCTATTGGCATTCTCCGATCCTAAAAGTCTTTTTTTTTTTTGAGTTGGAGTCTCACTCTGTCGCCCAGACTGGAGTGCAGTGGCCGCTCCCAGCCACCACAGCCTCGATCTGCTGGGCTCCGGAAATCCTTCCGCCTCAGCCTTCCAAGTGGACGGAACTACAGGCATGCGCTACCACGCCCGGCTGATTTTTTGATTTATTGTAGAGATGAGGTCTCGCTGCCCAGGAGGGTCTTGAACCCGCGGGCTCAGGCAATCCACTCACCTCAGCCTCCCAAAGGCGCAGGATTACAGGCTGAGCCACCGAGCCCGGCCTAAGAATTCTTAAACTGCTTATCCACCCTAGGTGCAGGGGCCCACATCTGTAATTCCAGAGCTTATGAAGCCAAGGCAAGAGGATCACTAGAGGCCAGTCTGGGCAACACAGCAAGACTCCGTCTCTACAGAAAATTTAAAATTAATCGGCACCTGTAGTCCTGCTACTTGGGAGGGTGAGACCTTGGAAAGGTGGCTTGAGCCTAGGAGTTCGAGGCTGCAGGGAGCTACGGTCATGCCACTGCTCTCCAGCCTGGGTGACAGAGTGAGACCCCCATCTCTAAAATAAAAATAAAGATTAAAACTAATTTTTTTTTTATTAATCAGTATTTTTTATTATGGTTTTGTGGGGTACAGTTAAGGGTTAGGTGTACAATTACGTTTCATTCAGGCACCCTGTTGATAAGAGGTGTTTTCCCATCCCCAGACAGATATTTGCTACTGTTATAATCCCATCCCCCTCCCCCCCATAGTTTCCCAGTACTGTCAGTCATTTTCTTATAGTATTGCATTGGATGTTCAAGGTCCATTATATGAGTGAGAACATGTGATATTCGGATCTTTGTTTCTGTGAGAGGTCACTCAGTATTATAGACTCAAGTTCCATCCAGGTTGCTGCGAAATTCATGATTTTGTTCTTTTTTATGGCTGTGTAGTATTCCATCATGTATATGTACCACATTTTTTTAATCCAGTCCTCTTTTGATGGGCAGCATGGTTGTTTCCAGGTTCTTGCTATTGTGAACAACGCTGCAATAAACATACGTGTGCAGGTATCTTTTTTTTTTTTATAGAGTGATTTGTGTTCTTCAGGGTATATTCCCAGTAGGGGGATTGCAGGGTCATATGGAAGGTCAATTTTTAGAGCTTTTAGGAATCGCCACACTGCTTTCCACAGAGGTTGCACTAGTTTACACTCCCACCAACAGTGTAGAAGTGTTCCCTTTTCACCACAGCCTCTCCAGCAGCTGTTATTTTTTGAGTTGTTAATAATTGCCATTCTGACTGGAGTTAGGTGGTATCTCAGTGTGGTTTTGATTTGCATCTCCCTGATGATTAGTGAGGTTGAGCATTTCTTCATGTGTTTGTTGGCTGCTCGGATGTCTTCTTTTGTGAAGTGTCTGTTCATATCTTTTGCCCATTTTATAATGGGGTTGTTTGTTTTCTTCTTTTCAGTACGTTTCAGTTCCTTGTAGATCCAGGATGTTAAGCCTTTGTCAGACCTAGAGTTGGCAAATACTTTTTCCCAGTCTGTAGGCTGTCTCCCTGCTCTCTTGATGGTTTCTTTGGCTTTGCAGAAGCTTGTCAGTTTAATAAGGTCCCATTTGTCTATCTTCTCTCAAGTCCTGTGGGTTTCGGGTTTTGTACAGGAATTGGATGCCAGTTCCGATTTCCATGAGAGTATTTCCTTCCTTTTCTAAGGTTCTTATGGTTTGAGGTTTTACATTTAGGTCTCTGATCCATTTGGAGTTAACCTTTGTGCATGGGGATAGATAGGGGTCCTTAAAACTAATTTTTTAAAATTTGTCATCCAGTCCGGCTAAGGGGAGTTGGGAAAAGCTAACTTTGGACTACAGCCCAGGCTAAGTAGCCTTCACAGCCTACGACTGGCCTTGGATAGGATCCACTTTGTCTGGAAGCAGCTCTACCCTCTTGGAGCCTATAGATTTAGAAGAGGTTGTCACTAAATCCAGGCATGGTGGCTCACGCCTGTAATCCCAGCACTTTGGGAGGCCAAGGCAAGAGAATTGCCTGAACCCAGGGGTTTGAGACCAGCCTGGGCTACAATAAATCAAAAAATTTGCTGGGTGTGGTGGTATATGCCTGTAGTTCCAGCTACTTGGAAGGCTGAGGCAGAAGAATCACCTGAGCCCAGCAGGGTGAGGCTGTGGTGACCATGAATGTGCCACTGCACTCCAGCCTGGGTAACAGAGTGAGACTCTGTCGGTGCTCCAGAGACTCTGGGCAAGGTGCTCTTTCATGGTGCTCCAGCTGCTAATCTTCGAACCCAAGCTAGGAGGCAGGCCATGGGGACATGGGTGGCCGAGGAGGGAGTCTCCCAACAACTGTCCCCGCACCTTGTTGGCTGATGGGCAAAGACAACACACTCTCAGAAACAACTTGGAGGCTGAGACAGTGCTCCGTGTTGCAGCAAGTTCCGCCCCCTCATTTCACAGTGGAGGCCCGAGAAGCTGTGTGTCTTACGTTCCTGGCAGGGCCAGTATCAGAATTCTGCTCTTCCAGGGTTTATAGGAAGCAGGGCAGTGTAGGGTAGTGATTAGGCGTACAGACCACAGCCAGGCCACCTAGGCTTGAATCCTGACTCTGCTTCATGCTAGCTGTGTGACCTTTAGCTGGTTAATTTAGCTTTCTGTATTCCAGTTTCTAGATTATAAGATGTGATTTTGCACAGCGTCTACCTTAGAGGTCCGTTTTAAGGATTGGAATGTGATTTCTAAGGTTCAGAGATGGGAAGTAATTTGCCTAGGATCATATAGATGGGAAGAGACAGATCCAGAATTTGGACCTAAATCTACCTGATCCTGAGACCTAGGCATCTCAGTCCCCTACCCCAGCCACGCTGCCCCGCTCAGCCCACACATGGAAATCTTTCCTGTTATCATCTCAGGGGAGTCTCCCTTGGTCAAGCCTGCATGTGCTAAGCTCAAGAAGCTTCTATCCTCACATGTGGAGAAACTGAGGCACACTACCATCACAAGTACATGTCTCCCCTAGGAAGGGGTGCTGAATAGCTGAAGCCTGTGCCAGATGTCTTTTGAGTCTAGATCTTTTTTTTTTTTTAAGTTGGAGTCTCACTCTGTCACATACAGTGGCATGCTCACAGCCACCACAGCCTCTACCTGCTGGGCTCATGCAATCCTTCCGCTTCAGCCTGCCAAGTAGCTGGAACTACAGGCGTGCACCACCAGACCCAGCTAATTTTTCTTGATTTATTGTAGAGATGAAGTCTCACTAAGTTGCCCAGACTGGTCTTGAACCCCTGGGTTCAGGCAATCCTCTCGCCTCAGCCTCCCAAATTGCTGGGATTACAGGCGTGAGCCACTGCACCTGGCCTGAGTCAAAAATCTTAAGGTGAAAGTAACCAACTAGTGTGCTCAAAGCTGCTCCAAGGACAGGCATGCTGGCTCATGCCTGTAACCCCAACACTTTGGGAGGCTGAGGTTAGAGGATTGCTTGAGCTCAGGAGTTCAAGACCAGCCTGGACAACACAGCGAGAACTTGTCTCTAAAAAAAAAAATTAGTTGGGCAAGGTGGCACATGCCTGTAGTCCCACCTACTTGGGAGGCTGAGGAAAGAGGATCACCTGGTCCTAGGAAGTCAAGACTGTAGTGAGCGTGCCCTTGTACTCCAGCCTGGCAACAGACTCAAAAAAGCTGTTCCAATCACCCTCTGGGTTACCGTCTTGGGCTGTCACAGAAGAGGCTGGATTGGCCACTCAAACTGACCGTTTCCCTGTCAGCCATTGTGCAAAGGAAGCTCCCACGGGAAGGAGCAGGGGAGCAGGGCTGGGGCAGAACCAGGAAAGCATCCTGCCCTCCATGCCTGAGACAGAGGACCTGCCTGGGGCCCCATGTCCCTCTCCAGCCTGCCCAGGTACCCAGGATGCTGACTCGCTGAATCCTTAAACAACCTTCCCTTAGCCGGGCTGTCACCTTCCTGACTGTCTGGGATGTATAAATAGATTTTAGCTGCACCTATTTTTGCCCCCAAAAGATGCTGATAGCCTGAGCTGTTCCTAGTCCCATGCCACAAGGACAAGGACACCACAGGTCAGGGTGGTGTCCTTGTCTCTGTCATGGGGAGTTAGAGGTGCAGAGCTGAGATGGGAAGCTGGCGGGTGGAGGGGGATGGCTGAGCCAGAGGTGTGTGTCAAGAACCACCACCTGCTGGACCTCCGCTGAGATTTGCAAGCTGAGCAGGGAGTGACAGAGGAGGTGACCTAGTCTTAGAGCTCAACCACGGGCATCAGGAAGACACAAGGCACAGTGAGGGCAGCTGCCATCAAAGATCCTGGCTCTGAGGATTATCAGCTGGCTGAACTTTACAACCTTTCTGAGCCTCAGCTTTCTCATCTGCAGAGTGGAAGAGAATTGTAGCACCTTTCAGGAGGGCCTTAAAAAGGGATCAAGGCCGGGCATGGTGGCTCACACCTGTCATCCCAGCACTTTGGGAGGCTGAGGCGGGAGGCTGAGTCCAGGAGTTTGGGGCCAGTCTGGGCAACAAAGCAAGATGTCATCTTTACAAAAAGATTGCAAAAAATTAGCCAGACATGGTGGTGCATGTAGTCCTGCTACTTGGGAGGCTAAGGTGGAAGGATCACCAGAGCCCAAGAGGTCAAGGCTGCGGTGAGCTGTGATCTTGTCCTTGCACTCCAGTATGGGTGACAGAGTGAGACTGCAACGCAAAAAAACAAAGACAAAAACAAAGGGATCAACTCAGTCAGGTGCGGTGACTCAAACCCATAATCTCAACACTTTGGGAGGCTGAGGTAGGAGGATCACTTGAGATCAGGAGTTCAAGACCAACCTAGGAAACCAAGTGAGATCCTGTCTCTCCAAAAAAATTAAAAAATTAGCCGGGTGTGGTGGCATGCACTTATAGTCCCAGTTACCCAGGAGGCAGCGATAAGAGGATCCCTTGAACCCAGGATTTTAAGGCTACAGTGAGCTATGATCCCACCACTGCACTCCAGCCTGGGAGACACACACACACAGAGAGATCTGGTCTTTAAAAAAGAAAAGAAAAGAAATTGAGTCCCTAGTTAGCACCAGCAGAGCAAGGGCTGACTTGAGTGCAGCAAGCCTGGCTTCTAGGGCCAAACTACTCGGGTTCCAAGCCTGGTTCTGTCACTTCTGGTTGCACATCCTGGGGCCAGGGGGAGGGGGGCATACTTAACCTCTCTGCTCATCAGTTTCCTCATCTGTAAAATAGACACTGCAGTAGTTAACTGCTTTTTGCAATTGTTAGGAGAATCTAAATGGCTTGATGCTTGCGAAGCGCTTGGAATGGTGCTTGGCACATCATTCTCCAGCATCTGCAAAATGCGCACTGGGGTTCTTATTCTCCTTTGTACACCCACACAGCCTCACCTGTTGAAATTCCTTCCCTGCGTCTGGTAAACACATCCTCCTCCTTCTAGGGATGGCATCGTAAATCCTTGTTTGTTTGTATGTTTGTTTGTTTTTGCGTTGGAGTCTCATTCTGTCGCCCAGACTGGAGTGCAGTGGCCGCTCCCGGCGGCTCCCAGGCGGGTCTCGAACCCGCAGGCTCAGGAAATCCACTCACCTCAGCCTCCCAAAGCGCGGGATCACAGGCTGAGCTACAGGCTGTTTTCTTTATTTGGCATTAACTGCCCAATATTTCCTGAAATCTTCCCCAACCCTCCTCACCCAGGTTTTGGCCCCTTCTCCTTTGAATGACAGCTGGGACTTCCTGGTGTGCAGAACTCCAAACACCTGTCCAGTGTCCTTTATGATTCTCAGGCACTCATTCATTCATTCACTCATCAGACATAAATGGGCACCTATCATGTCCCTGCGTCCGGCACTGGTGGCACAGGGTGAAAAGCCAAGTTCTCTGCCCTTCCAGGAGCTCACGAATCGAGAGATAGAAATGAAAAAGAAGACAGATCATTAAAGTGGATTCTAATAAGTTATATGAGAAGGGGAAGTCTTGAGTTCCCCAGGAACACAAAGGAAGGGAACAGTCTTCTAGAGGAGGTGACATCTGAGGGCAATGTGCCCCGGCCAGGCGGCTCTGTCAGCACACTGGGACATTGCTGGCCCATCTACTGCTGCGCTGGCTTGCCAAGGGGGCTGACTCCACCCTCACCCTCCTCCCATCCAAGTACTAACCAGGTCCCACCCTGCTTAGCTTCTGAGATCAGACGATTGGGTGCGTTCAGGGTGGTGTGGCCGTAGACACCTTCACCCTCCTGACACCCGGCTGCCCCTCAGGCTCTCACCCCCACATGCTTCCTCCCACCCCCAGGTCTTTCCAAGCCATACTGCTGCCTGCAGTGTCCTTCCTTCCCCATACACAGTTAACAACCTCCTCTCTCCTCCTCCT
The DNA here is from genome assembly GCA_027257055.1 of Cephalopachus bancanus. Classification (NCBI taxonomy): domain Eukaryota; kingdom Metazoa; phylum Chordata; class Mammalia; order Primates; family Tarsiidae; genus Cephalopachus; species Cephalopachus bancanus. The sequence goes on from JAPVLO010000104.1 coordinate 3,291,699, forward strand.
CCTCCTCCCCCTCCTCCCTCTCCTCTTCCTCCTCTTCTTCTTCTTTTCTTTTTTTTCTTTTTTTTAATATTTTTGTTTTGTTTTGTTTTGAGTTGGAGTCTCACTCTGTCGGCCAGACTGGAGTGCAGTGGCCGCTCCCGGCCACCACAGCCTCGACCTGCTGGGCTCTGGCGATCCTTCCGCCTCAGCCTTCCAAGTAGCCGGAATTACAGGCATGCGCTACCACGCCTGGCTGGTTTCTTGATTTGTTGTAGAGATGAGATCTTGCTGCCCAGGCGGGTCTCGAACCCGCGGGCTCAGGCAATCCATTCACCTCAGCCTCCCAAAGGCGCAGGATTACAGGCTGAGCCACCGAACCCGGCTCTTCTTTTCTTTTTTAGAGTCGGGGTTTTACTCTGTCACCCAGGCTGGAGTGCAGTGGCACAATCACAGCTCACTGCAACCTTGATCTCCTTCCACCTCAACCTCCCAAGTAGCTGGGACTAGAGGTGTGTGCCACCCCGCCCAGCTAATTGTTTTGATTTTTTGTAGAGACCAAGTCTCGCTATGTTGCCCAGGAGTTCGAGACCAGCCCAAAGCGCTGGGATTACAGTGGTGAGCCACCGCACCCGGCTCTACTTCCTTTTAAAGACATTTCTGATAATCACTTATTTATAATAATTATTATTTACAATAACTATCACTTATCATATGTGAGTATAAAAACATTGTAAAGGGGCTCATTTGTGCATTCATTCACTCATTCCTTTAATGCATGTTGACAAGTGCCAACTTTGGGTCAGGCGCAGCTCCTGGCCCTGGGAGGATACAGCAGTAAGAGGCCGTCACGCTCCTGCCTACAGCGGGTAGAGAAGACAGACAATAAAGAGACAAACAAAAGCATAAAGAAAGAAAGACTTTGGGGTCCAGTGCTCATGCGTGTAATCCCAAGATTTTGGAAGGCTGAGATGAGAGGACTGCTTGATCCCAAGTTGAAGACCAGCCTAGGTAACATAGTAAGACCTCATCTCTACAAAAAAATTTTTCTTAAATGAGCTGGTTGTGGTGGCATGCTCCTGCAGTCCCAGAGACTTAGGCTGAGGCAAAAGGATCACCTGAGCTCAAGAGATTAAGGCTGCAGTGAGCCGTGACTGTGCCGCTACACTCCAGCCTGGGTGACAGTGAGGCCCCAACTAAAAAAAAAAAAAGACAGAAAGAAATCACAGACTTTGAGAAGCAACCGGTTGTCACAGCCTCCAGCTGGCTGCAGGAGGGACCTTCAAAGCTGTCGGAGGTCCCAATGAGAAGCGTGCCATTGATTCAAGGAACACAGAATATTTTTTTGTGAAAGCCCAGCTCCATCCCCTGTGAAATGACTGTTAGTCACCAGACGCTTGGAGCAGCAAACTGGCTAGGCCGAGATGGCAGAACACCTGAGGGCTGGCTGGCGGTGGGCAGGGATATGGCTGCTCTCTGGTGCTGCTGTTGGCCAATGATCTCTATGGCCTGACATGCCCTGGCCCTAGGAGCCAGGAGTGGGAAATGCAGGTGGCGCCAGCCAACCTGTTGTGACAGCGAGTCCCACAGCCCTTGAAACCCGAGGAGATATCTGGACACAGTCTCGCCTCCGCTGCCCCGTCCTGGGGTAAACTTTAGGCTTTGGATCTTTGCTGCACTGAATGGGTGACCCTTCATGGTGGATACAGGGTGATGGGGTCAGGATGGCACTGCCCAGGGGAAGGTGGGTTTGTGGGGGGAAGTTGGAGTGAGGGCTGAGGAGCCTCCTTCTCAGATTTGATGAAATGACATGTGGTGTGCTTTCCTTTCTGGACTCATAATATTAACAACTGCCAACTCCCTGGTTCATTCAGCAAATGTTTATTGAGCGCCTACTAAGTGCCAGGCCCTCTGAGGGTGGGTGTTCAGCTAACAGCAGTGAATGAATGATCCCCAGACCACTCGGAAAATACTTAGTCCTTTCTGAAGCACCAGTCAGGATCTCTGTGGATACTGGTCATAACCCTGCGAGTCCCATGAGAGCATTCCTGCTGATCCTATCTGACGGATAGCCAAGTGGAGACCAAGAGAGCTACAATAGCTTGCTTAAGGGGAAGCTAGATAGAACCAGTCCCCAAGTCTTGTTTAGTCATTTCACTGACCTCCCACCAAGGGGAGTCAGGACACTGGTTTGTTTTTTGAGTTGGGATCTCACACTGACATCAAGCTGGAGTGCAGTGGCACCATCAGCACTCACCGCAGTCTTGACATCTTGGGCTTAGGCAATCCTTTTGCTTCAGCCTCCCAAGGAGCTGGAACTACAGGTGTTCGCAACCACACCTGGCTACTTTTTCTACTTTCTGTAGAGATGAGGTCTCGCTATGTTGCCCAGGCTGGTCTCAAACTCTTGGGCTCAAGCTATCCTCCCACCTTGGCCTCCCAAAGTGTTGGGATTATAGGCATGAGCTACTGCACGGGGCCAAAACTGGTATTTTATACAGTATTGGTTTGTAATGGTTCACTCTAATCATTAGAGTCTGGCAGCAAAGCTTGATGAATTTGGGGAGATTCTGTGGAACCCAGAGCTTGTTTTCCCTGTTCACAATTTCATTTTTAGCACCTTCTTGTTGAACAGAACTGATGCCCTTCTCAGGCAAGAGGGTAGATTAGAGGCCTATTTAAAGTTCGTGCTTTCACCACGCACACGTCACACCCTGTTGCCCATCTTGAAAAGCCCTGCTTAGAAGGCCTTCCTGGCAGGACGCAAACACAGCTTGATCCAAGGTTGAAAGGCCTCCTTGGTTACACATAAGCCTCTTGGGGGTCAGAGGCACAGCTCTGCTTCTGTGTCTCCAAGCACCAAAGTGCATTCTGTTCTCCACGCAGGCTCTCAATAAACCCTCATTGATTCTTTGATTGGGAGCAACAGTTATATCGTTGAAGTGCCTGGAAAGACAATCTCCCAAAGGCTGCCAGCCAGCTGGGGCTTAAGGGACAGGTGATTTTAAATCAATGTGCTCACTCATTTTATTTTATTGAGTGAAGGGCAGAGTTTAAAGTGAATGATGGAAGCATTATTTTAGAACAGTGCAAAGTTGCAAACATGCAAATACCCAGCAATAGAGGGATAGCTAAGCTAACTGGGTTATACTAAGATTCTAGAAGACTCTACAGTTATTTTTAAAAGCAAGTATGCTGTCTATTTTAATACAGAGAAATGTAGCCGGGCATGGTGGCTCATGCCTATAATCCTTGCACTTTGGGAGACTGAGGCGAGAGGATTTGTTGAGGCCAGGAGTTTGAGACCAGCATGGACAACATAGTGAGACCTCACCTCTACAAAAATAAAAAAAAATTAGCCGGGTGTGGTGGTGCGCACCTGTAGTCCCAGCTACTTAGGAGTCTGAGGTGGAAGGATCGCCTGAGCCCAGGAGGTTGAAGCTGTGGTGAGCGGGTGACAGAGTGAGACCCCAACAAAAAAAAACAACAAAAAACAGAGAACTGTATATATTATATATCAGGTACCAAAGTGGGAAAAGCAGATCTGAAAAGAATGTAGAAATATGCATCCAGACACTTGGAAAGACAAGAGGAAAAGCTGACTAGGCAATAGCTCCTTTTTTTTGGTAAGGCTCATTCAGCAAAGGGATAATTGTAACAGGGTAATGTCTGTCACACTGTTTGGTGCCACAGGAGGAGTCCCGGGACCAAACCACCAGGGGACCCAGGAATACTGGTGCTGCCAATTATGGACCACGTGGCCAGAACAACCCACGCTCCTAATCCTCAGTCTTTTATCCATGAAGTGGGAATGATTTTTAAAATGTTTTATTTTATTGAATGAAGTGGAAATGATAGCACCTGCCCTGATGGTCTCGCCAGGTAAGGACAGAAGGCAACCGAGAGTCTTTATGGACCCCCATGTAGTATGACATTCATAGGTTTCAATTTAGAAATAATCATGTGTTTAACTATGGTGTGCTGACCCACACCTGGATCAGGTATTATAAAATGCACAGCATATAAATGATATTACCTTTCTGGAGTCCAAACAGTCTTGCAAAATTCCATGGGTTTTGGGTAAAGGATCATGGTCCTATACAAATCATATTAGACATATCACTTTATTTAACTTAATCTTCCCAATAATCTTTTTTTTTTTTAGATAAGTCTTGCTCTCTCACTCAGACAGGAGTACAGTGGTGTAATCACAGCTTACTGCAGTCTCACACTTCTGAGCTGAAACAACCTTCCCACCTAAGCCTCCCAAGTAGCTGGGACTATAGGCAGGCACCACCAAGTCCAGCTAATTAAAAATAAAATTTACTTTTTGGTAGTAGAGTCATGGTCTCACTGTTTCCCAGGCTGGTCTCGAACTTGAGGGCTCAAGAAATCCTTCTGTCACAGCCTCCCAATGTGCTGAGATTACAGGCACAAGCCACCACACCCAGCCCACAGTAATCTTATACGTAGGTTTTGTCATTTCCATTTTACAGAAAATGTATGTATAGAGAGGTTAAGTAATTCGCTATCCTACTAATGAGTAAATGGTCCTGCCAGATTAGGACCATTGTAAAGCCCATTATTTTGGCCATTATGGCCACACCAGTGGGAACCCAGATAGGCTTGCTGGATTTGCACCTGCTGGCATTTTACATGATTGCGTGCTAAGCATTCTCCCATCCTTGTCTCATTTAATCTCCATCACTCTGAGAGGCCTGCACTTTATTAGTCCCATTTTCAGATGAGGAATCTGAGGCTTAGGTTACACCCCATGCCCAAGTGAGTCCAGGGCTTGGGATTCAAACTCAGGTCTGATGACTCCAAAGCCTGGGATATTGTGTCTTTGGATAGGCAACAAGGAAATTCCCAGGGGCACATGGGGGATAGACTGCCAGATTCCAGAAAGACTGAGAAAGAGGCTGGTTGCAAACAGTTCTGAATGTGGAGCACCCTGGCTTATTCTGTTTTCTGGTTCTTCCCTCTCCCCACTCCAGGACAACAAAGTCAGCTGTCCTCAAGGAGATGAAACCTAAGCCAGGACTGGGTGTCACGTGCCTTCAGCAGAGTCACAGGAAGGAAGAAAACTAGAAAGAACCCAGCAAAGTCAGTCAGAAGGAGCCAGGCTGTTTCTCAGGGCACCTGCAAAGGCAGAAACAATGAGCCAGCCTGCAGGAGGTGCCATCTGGTCCTGCTGATCAGCAGGTCTGAGACCCTGGGGGAACAGACTGAGGGGAAGTCAGCAAAAGAACACCTAATGTCGTTTTGTTGTCATCTCTAAGGGGATTCGAGAAACAGGCTTGTCCTTGGAGGTCGAGGACGCCCAGACGAGGGAGCTGCTGCCTCCCGCCTTGACCCCTGGCTTTGGTGCAGCAGGTCAGACTGTCCCCGGAGCTGCCAGTGGGCAAGCCAGGAAGGCTCTGGACACTTGCTATTCCTGATTGCCTGTCTTTAAAGAATTCCTGTGAACCCTGTGCAGAAAAGGACCACAGCTAGAACAGATCTGCATCCTGGGATATATATATAACATTGGAAAGGTGCTTTACAGGTCTAAACAGAAGGGCTTAGTTTGGGGCACCTTCATGTTGGGGCTTTCTCCAGCTATCAGCAGAGTCAACCGAAGACTCAGGAATAGGTGAAGGAGGGGCTGAACATAGACTATGACAGACGACGTCTCCCAGACGTGGGGTGGTAATTCAACGGGAGACATTCGCTCAAGGCACAAGTAGCCTCTCATGAAGTTTAGGAAGATGGGTGTGAGGGTTAAAGATATGTTCACAAGGCTGGGCACGGTAGCTCACAGCAATTGTGATCCCAGCAATTTGGGAGGCCAAGGCAGGAGGATCACTTGAGGCCAGGAGTTCAAGACTAGCCTGGGCAGTATAATGAGACCTTATCTCTACAAAAATAAAAAGTAAGTTAAAATTAAAAAGAAAAAAGGCCAGGTGCAGTATACCTGTAATTTGAGCACTTTGGGAGACCAAGACAGGAGGATTGCTCAAGGCCAACAGTTTAAGATCAGACCAGCCTGGGTCACACAAGACCACATCTCTAATTTAAATAAATAAATAAAATAAAAACCATAGGTGAGGGGATAACTTGAGCCCAGGAGTTGGAGACCAGCCTGGGCAACATAGTGAGACCTTGCGTCTTTTTAAAAATACAAAAAAAAATTTTAAAACCACAGGGGCCAGGTGTGACAGCTCACTCTGGTAATCCCAGCACTTTGTGGGGGCCAAGGCAGGAGAATTACTTGAACCTAGAAGTTTGAGGTCAGCCTGGGCAACATAGTGAGACCTCATCTCCACAAAAATAAAAATAAATTAAAATTAAAAAAATTTGACCGGGCATGGTATCTTACACCTATAATCCCAGAACTTTGGGAGGCTGAGATGAGAGGACTGCCTGAGCCCATGGGTTCGAGACCAGCCTGGGCAACTTAGTGAGCCATCATCTCTACAATAAATCAAAAAATTAGCCAGGCGTGGTGGCGCATGCCTGTAGCTCCAGCTACTTGGAAGGCTGAGGCAGAGGGATCACCTGAGCATGAATGTGCCACTGCATTCCAACCTGGGCGACAGAGTAAGACTCCAACTCAAAAAAAACAATTTTTTTAAATTAAAAAAAAACAAAACAAAACCAGAAATAACCCATAGGGAATGGTCAGATGTTTAAAAAGAAGCCAGATGTGTGGCAGGGGTCTGGACCATCAACACACAGAGGCTCTCACCACTGTGTATGGGGAGAGTTGTGGGTGTGGAGCAACTGACCGACTAACATAAACACAAAAGGAACCTACGGGAAAGCTGGGAGGTCTCCGCGCAGAGTCCAAGGAAAGGCTGAAGAACAAGGCGAGAGACCAACAGAAACCCAGCCACTTCCAAGAATTATTAGCAGTCTGTTTAGGCTTCATGCTGAGATTCAAACTAAAGAGAAAGAGGCCAATTATTCTGGGTTGGGTCAGGACTCCATCCAAGGCCTGGGGAGAAGCAGACCTTCCAATAACATGTCCAGTGGGGCTGGGCGCGGCGGCTCACACCTGTAGTTCCAGCACTTTGAGAGGCCAAGGAGGGAGGACTGCTGAAGCCCAGGAGTTTGAGACCAGCCTGGACAACACAGCAAGAAACTGAAGTGATGCAGCTGCAAGCCTGGGAAACTAAGGATTGCCAATAGCCACCAGAAGCTGGAAGAGGCCAAGAACGACTCTTTCCTAGAGCCTCCAGAGGGAATGCAGCCAGGTGACACCTTGATGTCTGACTTCTGGCTTCCAGCAGTGTGAAGGAATAAGTATCTGTTGCTTCCAACCACCCAGTTTGCGGTAACTTGCTACAGCAGGTTTGGAAACAAGCACAGCCCTACTCTAAGAAGCTGCAGCCTCAGGCCCCTTCCCCATCTGGTGGACCCTCATAAACCAGAAAATTGTCCTCCTGTTTAGAAGGCGCGACTGTGGCAGAGGCAAGAGCCAGATCTGCTCGCCGGTGGCTCCTTCACTGTACTGTTTGGCACTAAAAGACCACCTTCGCCCAAACCAAGAAGGTGCATCACCAGAATGAAATCACAGACACATCGATGGAGGGGGGTCTTTGGTGGTTAAGCCTAAAGGCTCTGAGAAGGACAGGTGGCTGGGCTCTGCAGGAACAATGGTTTGGAAAGAGGGAGGAGGGCAGCGCCTTGTTCTATGGTGGTGGGCACGACATGGCAGGGATGGTTTTGTCCAAGTAGGATTCCCAGCTCAGGCTCCCCAAAGAGCCTGGAGTGCTCTGGGACATGCATCTTGGCCTTCAGGGTAGGTTCACTGGGGCTGACATGCTGTAAGCCCGCATCCACTAAGCATTTCTTCTCTTTTTTTTTTTTTTTTTTTTTTTGAGTTGGCGTCTCACTCTGTTGCCCAGTCTGGAGTGTAGCGGCACACTCCTGGCCACCGCAGCCTCAACCTGCTGGGCTCCGGCGATCCTTCTGCCTCAGCCTTCCAAAAAGAGAAAGAGGCCAATTATTCTGGGTCGGGTCAGGACACCATCCAAGGCCTGGGGAGAAATGGACCCTCCAATTACACGCCCGGCTAATTTTTTGATTTATTGTAGAGATGAGGTCTCGCCAAGTTGCCCAGGTGAGTCTCGAACTCGCAGGCTCAAGCAATTCACTCGCTTCAGCCTCTCAAAGTGCTGGGATTACAGGCTGAGCCACTGAGCCCGGTCAGCATTTCTTTACATTAGCTGTCAGCCCCATGCTAACTACCCTGGTCCCTGGCTCCCTGTTGCTGCTGCCCGGTAAGGAGTTGATGAACAACATGGGCCAACTCCCAGGCCTGCCTGAGTTTTCAGAAGGCACTTGGCAGAAGCTTTGTACCTTTTTTTTTTTTTAATAAAGTTACCGATTACTCCATAAGAAGGTTCTTATCTTGCTGTAAGGAGAAAGGTTTCATCCGGAGAAAGATGTCAAAGCTCTTAGAGCACCTGCAGCCAAGGCCCAGGCTTCCTCCCAAGAAAAGGAAACAAGATCAAAGAGAAAAGGCCTAGGGCCAAAAGCAGGCTGCGTGTGGGAGGGAGGGGCGGATGGCAGAGGGTGTCAAGGCTGAACCCAGCATTGCTAGGAGCCAACATTTCGCAAACCAGCTCCACTAAAAGGGATCCTTGTGCTAGTGGTCTTAAGTCTTGACTAAGATGACATCCCAAACCTTTCTTCCTTTAAACATTTAATTTTTTTTAAAGAGACTAGATCTCTCTCTGTTGCCCAGACTGGAATACAATCATGGCTCATTGCAGCCTCAAACTTTTGGGCTCAAGCAATCCTCTCACTTCAGTCTCCCGAGTAGCTGGGACTACAGGCAAGCACCACCATGCCTGCCTGACTAATTCTTAAAATATTTTTGTTAAGAGATGCGGTCTTGCTCTGTTGCCCAGGCTGGTCTCAAACTTCTGGCTTCAGGAAATCCTCCTGCCTCGGCCCCCCCCAAAGTGTTGGGATTACAGGGATGAGCCACCAAGCCTGATGCCACTCCTTCCTTATATCCCCGCTTCCCTAACCCTTCCACTCCCAAACATTTTGACTTTGCAAATAACCCTCCCATGGGCTAGACTCTAGAGGTACCCAGGACCTCATCAAGTATAAAAGGGCATTTGGACTCATCACAAATCCTGACCCCCAGAAGGTCCCTCCTTGTATTGAAACAAAAGAGTGGTTTGCAGAGGCATGTGGTCAATCCGGGCTGTATGCTGTGCTAACAGACTTCCTCTGTAAAACAGGGCAATCATGGTGGCATTCTCAAGCAGGAGAAAATGGGAGAATGCATGTAGAGTGCTCAGCCGAGTGTCTGGCTGCAGTCACAAGGCTGGCGTTGGCAAGAACCATGGCTGCTGCTTGAATTGTTAAGACGTGGCCGTAAGATGAGTCAGTGGCTCCCTCTTCCTGTTCCCATTTACCTCCCTTAGCTGCACCAGGGGCGGTATGCGCAGGGCACCCTTCTGAGATAGGCACCCTGGGAAGACAAGGCAAGGCTTTGGGCATGTCTTCACTGTCATTAAACATTGGGTGTTCACAAGGACTGGTGGATTTCAGAAGATGGGGCCATAGTCCTTGGCGTTAGCTCTATTGGGGCACTTTTCTTGATGCTGGGTTGTTAGAAGGTCCCTTTGGATTGGACGAGGGAGGAGCAGAGGAGGTGAGGAAGAAAAAGCAACAAGGAAGGATCACACCCATTGAGCAGAGCATGGAAGTAACCAACCAGTTAAGGAGGGCTGGATCACCTCAATCTTCTCCTTCAGAGTCCTACCTCTTGCCTCTTCACTGAAGTTCCATAAAATAGAGTTTATTTCATTATGCCTGCCTCTTGCTTTCAGAAAATACAGCTCTAAGGAACTGCCTTGTAAATTTGCTTATACTAACATGTAAATGATTGCCGGGGCTTTATGCTAGCTCATTTTCCTTCTTCATTTTTTTTTTTTGGAATCAAGGTCTCACTCTGTCTCAGGCTGGAGTTCAGTGACATGATCATGGCTCACTGCGGCCTCAACCTCCTGGGTTCAAGTGATCCTTTTGCCTCAGTGTCCCAAGTAAGCTGGGAGACTTAAGTTGCCCAGGCTGGTCTCAAACTCCTGAGCTCAAGCAATCATTCCCAAAGGGCTGGGATTACAGGATTGAGTCACCACATGTGTCTTTTTTTTTTGAGACAAAGTCTTGCTTTGTTGCCCCGGGTGCTCATAGCTCACCACAACCTCGACCTCCTGGGCTCAAGCAATCCTCCTGTCTCAACTTTCTGAATAGCTGGGACTACAGGCATATACCACCAAGCCTGACTAACTTTTAAAAGATTATTATCTTTTGTAGAGATGGGGGTCTCTCTGTTTCCCAGGCTGGTCTCAAACTCCTGACCTCAAGCAATCCTTCCACCTTGGCCTCCCAAAGCGCTGGAATTACAGGTGTGAGCCACTGTACCTCGCTAGGACTTTCAATGTCATACAAATGGGCTCTGGTTTCCTAGCTCTTTGGGGGTATCCTCAACCTTCCCTCTCCGGCCCTCCTGCCCCATGACATCCCAGGTCATGACTGGTGTGTTTGAGAGGAGCCCGTCTCATGGGCAGGTGCAGTCATCCTGGATACAGTCCCAGACTCCCCATCTGCCTGGTGGCCTGGGACCAAATTAAGGCCTGGGTCACATGATGCTACCCAAGGGCTCGTGGGTGGAGTCAGGCTGCCAGAGGGGGTCAGAGCAGAGACTGACAGGGCCTGGCAAGGAGTGCCACTCGCCCCCTCCTAAGGTTGGCCCCACCCAGCAGTCCTCTTGGCTCAGGAGGACTCGACTCCAGGGTGTGAAGGGCCCAGCCTCCAGCAGCTCTTGGGGAAGGGACTACAAAATGGAAGACACAGACAAGCCAGAGCCAGTCCTGGGACACAAACACCAGTCAGTATATTTTATGTGCACAAATATGAAAGGAAGAGACAGAGGGACCAACAGAGACAGAGCAGGCGGTGGCCGCACAAACCGGTCGTGTGTCCTTCTTGAGAGCTGCACGGCTGGGCAGTCCTACCTGCTTCAAGGGCCCCTCTGCAGTGCTGGGGCGGGCTCGGGTAGAAGGCACCCGCCCTGCCCCAGCTGCTCTGGGGTGAGCCTCGCACCTGTCTGCATCCCAGCGTGATGTCTACACAGCTCAGAGCTCATAAATGCAGGTTCTCATGAACTGACCCTCATTGGCTGCCCCTACCCCCAGAAGACCCCTACAGAGCGAGGGACCGGGACAAAGGGCTTTGGGGGCACTCCCTAGGTATTATTGCTGTGGATAAGCATAGGCCATTGTGACTCTGGCATCGGAGAAGGGACAGGGCACAGGGGACGGGACGCCTAGCAGACATCAGAAGCGGTTCGACCATGCATGTTGCAATCTGTAACACAGAGATGCTGCCGTGTCCAGTGGAAAGAGGCCCAGGACACCCCCAGCTAGCAGACGCCCCCACCAGAGCCCCTGCCACTTGGCAGGGCTAGGATTGCCCTAGGCTTTGAGTCCCTGGGCAACAAAGGATCAGGGCATTGAAAGGTAAGGTCCCCTGAAAGGAAAGAGTTGAAGTCTGGGCTCCCCTTGGTGAGATGTGAACCCGGAGATCCTGTGGTCAGGTCATGGGTTGTTGCCTCCCCTTGTTGGGGCCTCGGTGCTCTGGGGAGGCAACAGGATGAAGCAGAAACACAATTCTCAACATCCCCAGGCACATGGGTTTACTTCAGGACCTCCTGCACCTAGGAGTTTCCAGGACCCAGAGAGAAAGTGGTGCCAAGGAGTGCCCGCAAGGCAAGGTCTGCAGCGGTGAGCCCTGGGGGGCCAAGGGCTGGCTCCGGCTGAGAGTCATGGAGGCCTTGTGCCCCTGGACATCAACAAGCTGTCCATCGAACTCAGTTGTGGCAGGGGTGTGTGCAGGTGGGTGCTGTGGTCTAGGAACCCACACGGAGAGTGTGGAGAGGTGTCAAGGGTCCCAGAGACTGAGACAACATGGAGGTGATGAGGGGCCCAAGGAAAAAATTGCCCAGAGGGTGCAGGGAAGCGGACAATGGCCTCCTTCTGAATCCTCCCTGCCTGTAGATCTTCCCCTCATGGAAGCCTGATTCCTGTAACCCCAAAGCCCTGGAATTGGGGTCGCAATAAAATCTAAGATCAGGCTGGCCCCTGCAGAATGGAGTTCACCCCTGGACTGGAGGAGCCCGCCCAGGAAGCAGGCAGCAAAAGCCAGCTGCAGAAAAGTCCTGCCAAAGGCAGGGTCTCCCAGCCTTTCTCCCAACCTAGGACACCACTGCCACCAGCCCCACCTCACCCCACCCCAGCCTGTGCCCCGGCAGATGCTGTCTGCAGTCTAGGTAGAACAGTCAGCAAGGAAGAGGAGAGCCTGTCCACGGTGGTACTGTCACTTTTTAATGACCTATACAAAGGGAAAGGCTATTGCTACCTAAGAGTCCTGGTGTGGTCCAGATGAGACCACGGACCATGGGATGATGGGCCATTTTTTGACCAACCCCTCCCCTTGGGGAGTGGGGGGCAGAGCCGGAAGTAGGCTGGAGTGAGGATTTCACCTGTCCACTGCCAGCAATGGACCTGTCACTGGAAAGGGGTGGCCATCGAGATGACAACGCCCATGAGCATGGCAGGGTTAATACTGTTTCAGTAGGAAGTTCAAAGGTGTCGCCAGGCTGGGAGGGGGTGGAGGAGGGGGCAGCCCTGAGAAGGCTTTGCTCCAGGACTGGGGCTATGGCAGAACCAGAGCTGATCCTGTACCACAAAGGCTGCTCCAAAGAGCCTACTGAGGCCGAAACGTCTTTTTCTTCCTGCCTCATTCTCCTTGGGTCTCCAGCGCTGGCTACCTGCTGCTCCAGCCCGCAGATAGCTAGACGGCTCAACTGGCTTGAAAATAAACCAGTCAGGGCATAGGTGACCCAGACCTCTGCCTTTTCCCCACAGAACTCACCTGCCTCTAGGTGCCCACTGTGGATCCACAGGGCCCACCTCCTGTGCACTGGAGGCCATCTTAGTTTTCAGCTGGGCTGCTGTTCCGGGGGGGTACTGCCACAGTCCACCAGAGAGAGGGGCATAACTCAGAACCAACCGCCCCCCGGCCCCAGGCATCAGGCTAGCGGGAGCAGTGGAGGACAGGCTGCAAGAAGGCGGGGTGCAGGGTCTGTCTCAGGGCTTGGGCAGCTCTCAGGTTGGTGGGGGAAGGGGGCGTGGGCACGATGACTGACACGATAAAGGGCCCTAGTGGTAAAGGCCCTGAAAACAAGAAAGGAGGGGAAACACCACCAAACACGCGGGATCGAAACCACCCAAAGCCCAAGGTTGGTGGGAATCCAGCACCACGGGGGGCCTCCCAGAAGGCCAAGGGAACAGCGTGGGGCCCCAGGGGAGGGGAGAGGAGCCAAGGAAGGCCTCCCAGCCCTCAAAGACCAGTTTTGCTGACAAGCCGCCTCTGAGCAGCCCCATCTCTCTGAAGCTGCAGCCCACAGGCCCCCGGGGAGGTATTGGTTGCAAGCAAGCACCTGAATATTGCCTAATGGAACCAGCCGAAGCCCAGCCAAATCCAGGTGAGATGGAGCAAGGTCAGGCCTGGTCTCCCACCTGTGGCCCCATTTTCAACGCCTCTTAGCTAGGACAGGGCCTGCTGCTGAGGAAGTCAACCATGTCGTCCAATCTCTGCAGGCCAGGGCCTCCTGCGGCCAGCCTCTGGGCTGGACCGAGATCCAAGGACGCTCCTTAGTGTCCACCTGCTGCCTGGACAACCCATCCCCCAACGCCCGGCCATGCCCCCGAGAGGATGAGGCGGGCCCTGCAGGGCTGAGCCTGCGGGGCAGGCCTCCAGGCTGCGAGGAAGGGCCCGCTCCGCCAGCCCCGCCTCCTGGTCCGTGAGTTCGAGGCCCCGGTCCCCCACCCGCCCCCCGCTCAGTCGGTCTTGACGTGGCCGTTGGCCAGGGCCAGGGCCCCGCCGGGTTCCCCTGGCTCGGCGTCCTTGTCGAAGCGCAGGCGGAGCGTGTTGCGGATGATGAACTGCTCCATGATGAGGGCCCCGCAGAACCAGGGCACGGCGTACTCCAGGGTGATAAGGCCCATGAAGTCAAAGTCAAACTGCGAGTAGTCCCAGGGGCAGGCGTCGAACTGGCGCAGGACGAGGCCGGTGCTGAACTCCCACAGGTAGGTCCAGAGCGTGTAGATGAGGCAGCGAAGCAGCAGCGGGCAGCGGCCGCGCAGGCGCAGGTACATGCGCTCCACGATGAGGATGGACGTGCCGTAGATGAAGAGCGCCCACACGCTCGTCACCCCCGGGAACTTCCAGTTCAAGTTCACCACGAACTCCCAGGCCGCCGTGAACATCACCTCGCAGAAGTAGCCGTGGATGGCGTACAGGTACCAGCGCGACAGCGCCGTCAGGGGCTCGGCGGTCGCCATGGCGCGCAGCCGGGCTGCGCCACGCGAGGCTGGCTGCAGGGACACGGAGAGACAGTGAGAGACAGGAGGAGCGGGCAGGCTGGACACAGGAAAGATGGCGGGGGTTGAGTGGGGGGAAGAACGGGGAGGGGCGAGGCGGTGAGAGACGGGGGAGGGGACATGCTGGACACAGAACGGGGTGGGCGGGGAGGAGCGGGTGGGGGGTCACTGCTGTCTCTCACCAACCACTCAGGCCGGAGGGGACTGCAGGCTTCCTTCCTCTGTGGTTTCCCACCATATTCCTGATCTTATTCCATGTTGGGTTTTTTGGTTTTGTTAACAGACAGACGTGGTCTTGTTCTGTCTCCCAGGCTAGAGTGCAGTGGCAGGATCATGGCTCGCAGCCTCCAACTCCAGGGCTCAAGACATCCTCCTGCCTCAGCTTCTCAAGTAGCTAGGACTACAGGCACATGCCATCTGCACCTGGCTAATTACAAAAATTTTTTTCTGTAGAAATGGGGTGTTGCTGTGTTGCCCAGGCTGCTCTACCTCCTGGCCTCGAGCAATCCTCCCGTCTTGGCCTCCCCAACGTGCTGGGATTACAGGGGAGACTACTATGGCCAGCCCCCATGTTCATTATTGCATTCCCTGTTCCTGACCCTAGCCAAGTGGGCTAGGATAAATGAAGAAAACAAGCAACTCTGCCCTCTGGCTTTCTCTGCAATTCTACCCAGTTTTTTTTTTTGAGTTGGAGTCTCACTGTGTCGCCCAGACTGGAGTGCAGTGGCCACTCCCGGCCACCGCAGCCTGGACCTGCTGGGCTCCAGCGATCCTTCCACTCAGACTTCCAAGTAGCTGGAACTACAGGCGCACGCTACCACGCCCTGCTAATTTTTTGATTTATTGTAGAGATGAGGTCTCGCCTGCCCAGGCAGATCTCAAACCTGCGGGCTCAGGCAATCCACTCACCTCAGCCTCCCAAAGGCGCGGATTACAGGCTGAGCCACCGAGCCCAGCTCCCAGTTTTAAAGGGAGGTGTCCACTACACTCCCTCTAACTCTTCTGGATTATTCGTGGTCAGTTGAAGAGTTGGCTGTCCTGGCCCAGTGGTCACTCCCATTTCTAGGCTCCCAGCTGATTTCTCACCAGGCTCATCTACTGGGGACGCCATCTCTTCTCCTCTTCTCCAGCTTCTATGTCACTAATAATTCTGAGAGCTTTCTATTTTTTTTTTTTTTTTTTGAGTAGGAGTCTCAGTCTGTCACCCAGGCTGGAGTGCAGTGGCATGCTCATGGCCACGCCAGCGTTGACATGCTGGGCTCCAGTGATCCTTCTGCCTCAGCCTTCCAAGTATCGGGAACTACAGGTGCATGCTACCACGCCCAGCTAATTTTTTGATTTATTGGAGAGATAACGTCTCACCAAGTTGCCCAGGCTGTTCTCCAACTGTGGGCTCAGGCAATCCTCTCACCTTGGCCTCCCAAAGTGCTGGGATTACAGGCTTGAGCCACCACACCCGGCCTCTGAGAGCTTTCTGAGCAACCTGTCCACATTTGTCTTTGTGTGTGTGTGTACCATTTTAACCAATAAACTGTACAATTCAGTGGTATTAAGCACATTTACAGTGTTGTAACCATCACCACCATCCATCTCCTGGGGAACTTTTTCATCATCCCAAGCTGGAACTCTAACAGTATTCATAAAACACAAATCCCCCATCTTCCTCTCCCCCCAGCCCCTGGCAACCCCCCTTCTGCTGCCTCTCTGAATTTGCTCTAGGTGCCTCATAAGTGGAATCATCCAAATACTGCCCTTTTGTGCCTGGCTATTTCACTGAGTTTAATGTCTTTCAGGTTCATGTGTGTTGTAGCCTGTGTGAGAATCTCCTCCCTTTTTCGGGCTGAATAATATTCCATTGTTTGTATCACCTCAGGTTGTTTATGCATTCAGCCGTTGATGGATATCTGGGTTGCTTCCCCCTTTTGGTTACTGTGAATCAGGCTGCTGTGAGTAGGGGTGTACAAATGTCTGTCCGAGTCCCTGCCTTCAATCCTTTTGGGTGCATACCCAGAAGTAAAAACACTGGAACGTGTGGGGATTCTATAGTTAACTTTTCGAGGAACCACCAGGCTTTTTCCACAGCAGCTGAACCACTTTACATTCCCATCAGTGATGCACAAGGGTTCCCATTTCCCCACATCCTCACCCATGCTTGTTATTTTCTGTTTTGTTTTTATAATGGCCTTCCTAATGGGTATGAAGTGGTATCTCATTGTGGTCACATTTGTCTTTGCTACGTTAAATGGGGTTTCGGTGTTTGGTTTCAGTGCTGAGGGGAAACCAATGAACTGACAGAGGAAAGCATTCTCCCCTCTTCTAATTCCCCTCCTCCTTGTCTATTTTTTACATTTATTTTTTATGGGTCAGAGTCTTACTCTGTCGCCCAGACTGGAGTGCAGTAGCTCACCATAGCCTTGACCCCCTGGTCTCAGGTAGCTGGGACTAGAGACACATGCCACCACTCCTGGATAATTTTTTGATTTTTTTTGTAGAGACAAGGTTTCACTATGTTGCCTGGGCAGGTCTCGAACTCCTGGGCTCAAAAGCCTTCTTGGCCTTCCAAAGTGCTGAGGTTACAGGCATGAGCCATAGTGCCCAGCCTCCTTTTATCTTTTAAACCCTACTAGTCTTCAAGGTCTGGCCTCCCTGCATCCTCCTTACCAACCACCAGCAGCTGTCTGTACCACTCAATTGGTCCTTTCGCCAAATATCACTCAGGCAGGGCACAATGGCTTACACATGCAATCCTGGCACTTTGGGAGGCCAAGGCAGGAGGATCCCTTGAGGACAACAATAACATAGTGAGACCCAGACTCTACAAAAATTTTTTAAAATTTTCTGGACATGATATGTGCCTGTAGTTCTAGCTACTTGAGGGGCTAAGTTGGGAGGATGTTTGAGCCCAGGAGTTTGAGGTTGCAGTGAGCTACGATTATACCACTGCCCTCCAGCCAGGGCAACAGAGGGAGACTCTGCCTCTTTTTTTTGTTTGTTTGTTTTTGTTTGTTTGTTTGTTTTTTGAGTTGGAGTCTTACTTTGTCACCCAGGCTGGAGTGCAGTGGCATGCTCACAGCCACCCCAGCGTTGACCTGCTGGGCTCCGGTGACCCTTCCTCCTCAGCCTTCCAAGTATCCAGAACTACAGGTGCATGCTACCACGCCCCACCAATTTTTTTATTTATTGTAGAGATGAGGTCTGGTCAAGTTTCCCAGGCTGGTCTGGAACCTGCGGGCTCAGGCACTCCACTCGCCTCGGCCTCCCAAAGTGCTGGGATTACATGCTGAGCCACCGACTGGCCTTTTGAGGTATGTGCCCTTGTGATCCAACCAGCCTGGGAACTCCTTGAGGCAGTAACTGTTGTACAGTCGTGTGCTTTGCGGCCCTGGCACAGGCCTCTTCTGAGCAGACACTTGCTATGTGACACACCCTGTTCATGGGGAGGGTGGCGTGGGAGAGCTCAGGACTGCGTCAAGCATGGGAAGGCAGGGCTTGAGAACATGAAGCCCAGCTCTGCCAGCTGCCAGTGGACACTGGCTTGACAGCTCCTCAGTTCCTCTTTGAGGAGGGAGAAGAGACAGAGGCTACCAAGATGCCTCCTGCAGCACACCCACCCTTCCGCTAAAGCAGGCCTGGTCACCATGACACCTGCCCACCCCTGTGCGATGCCCTGTGCTCTTCCAAGCACTTTCACTCACATTTTGTCGCTGGTTCTTCCGTAATTAAGATGCATGCAAAGCTCAAATAGCTTTACTCCCTTTTGGGGGTGGTGAGAAGGTTGGGATTTAGAGAGGAAACACCATTTGCCCTATGTCCCAGGACCAGTAAGTAGAAGAGCTGATACTAGAATCAATGTCTCTTGTTTTTTACTTCAAACCTCATCCCACTGCATAATACTGCCCATCTCTTGGACATGTGCATCTAATGTCACTCTCCTGCTCAAAAGCATTCACTAGCTCCTCACTTCCTACTGAAACACTACAGCATCCTTGGCTTGGCACTCAAGCCTCTTCATCCATTCTACTTATTCTCACAAGCCAGCTGTCCCTGTGTTACCCCCATGCCTTTTCAGATCCTATTCATTCTGTTTGGTGTGACTTCCTCCTCTCACTTCCACAGTCGCAAACCCAGCTGGAAGGTAACTTCAGAACAAAGTCTTTCATCCCCCCAGCCACAAGTCCTCTCTTCCTCCTCTGAATTTCCACAGCACTTGCTCTGCCTCTCTCTCTCCCCTTCCCTCCCTCCCTCCCTCCCTTTTTGGTACAGATTATTTTCTGCTATATGATATTGAGAACGTGCAGTCCCCAGCCAGCCTTCTTTCTTCTGTGTCCTGCACCTGTAGCTCCTGCTGCGTCCTGGATACCTCCACCTAAATGCCCCACGGGCACCCCAAACTGCTTTCCATTGTTTCCCTGCAAGCCTGTCTCTCTCCCAAAACCTCATTCTGATTAGTGGCACTGCTATGCACCCAGTTAGAAGCCAGAGGCCCTGGGGTCACTGTAGCTTCCTCTTCCATACCCCCTGAGGGTTGAACCTGGTCTGTCTGGTTCACCACTGTGTCCCTGGTACTTAGCATAGCACCAGCAATAAGCGTTGGATACAAGGATAAAGACATATCTTAGTGCATTAGCAATTGCCACATGACAAATCACCCCAGACCATCAACAAATCATCAGCAGCTGACTCAGTCACCATTGGCTCTGGCAGCTCACGTGTCTGTGTTGGCAGATCCTGGCTGGCCTTGAGACTGTGAGTCCTCTAGGCTCTGTTTAATGCTTGGCTGAGGCATGCAGCTCCGCTGCCCCTGTCTCTCAGCCTTCTCCTGGGCCCAGTGGACTAGTCTGGACACATTCTTCTCATGATGAGAGCAGAGGCACACAGGCGAGAAACCCAGCTGCACAAGTGTGGTCCAAGGCTCTGGTTAAGGCATGCCCACCGACATCCCATTGGCTAGGGCAAGTCACATGGCTAAGCCACCAAGTCAGCCACTGACTTCTGCCCCTTCTACCTCTTTTGATTTACGACAGGGTCTCACTCTGTCCCCAGAATGTATAGTAGTATGATCATAGCTCACTGCAGTCAAAACCTCCTGGGCTCGATATCCTCCTGCCTCAGCCTCCTGAATAGCTGGGACTACAGGTGATACCATGCCGAATTAATTAAAACACATTTTAAAAAACCCCCATCTCACTGTGATGCCCAGACTAGTCTCCAACTCCTAGCCTCAAGAGATCCTCCCACCTCAGCCTCCCAAAGTGCTGGGGTTACAGGCATGAGCTACTATGTCCAGCCTCTGCCACTTAACTATCTTTGGACTCCATCCACCCTCCTCTTCCCTCTCCTCATTGCTGTTGCTCTGGCTCAGCCCTCATCACACCTTGCCTGGATGGCCCCAAAAGTCTCCCAGCTTTGTCTTGCTCCTTCCAATTCACTCATCACAAGATGAAAGAGTGTCAGAAGGCAGCTGGGCGTGGTGGCTCACGCCTGTAATCCCAGCACTTTGGGAGGCTGAGGTGGAAGGATTGCCTGAGCCCAGCAGGCCGAGGCTGCAGTGGTCGTGAGCAGCATGCCACTACACTCCAGCCTGAGCAACAGAATGAGATTCCAACTCAAAAAAAAAAAAAAAAAAAGAAAAAGGCCATTGCTTGACTAGACTCTGGTGTGGCCATGTGCTCTTTGAGCTATGGCCATCGCCATGTTTCCTAAGCTTTGGCCCCTCTTCTGACTTGGGGAGGTGAATCAGTCTCTCTCTCTCTCTAATTTACTTTTCAAATAAACTATATTTTCCAATCTAAAAAAAAAAGTGTCAGAAGAGCAATTTTTCCAAGACACATATCTGATGTTTCTCTCGACTTAAAGCCCATGAATGAATCTTGAAAATCTACAGAGTAAAGCTGGGCCCCGGGCTGGCTGGCAGAGGCCCTCTCGGTCCTTCTCTGCCTCTGATCCTATTCTCTGGGTCTCTGTCTACATCACTGCTTTTGGAATTGGGATGCCCTTCCCACCTGCTGCCTTGTGCCGCCCCCTCTCCAGCCTGTGAGCCCACAATCCTCCTCCAAGACTTGCTCCCCCTCTTGAGGACTTTCTTAAACACCTGACCCTAGAGCTGACTGCCGCCCTGTCTGCCCATTTCCCCACCTTCACATCTCTGCAGCGACAGCACTCTGAAGAAGGCTTGTTAAGAGAGAAAAGCAGAGGCCCAGCGCAATGGCTCAAGCCTGTACTTCGGCACTTTGGGAGGCCAAGGGGAGAGGATCGCTTGAGTGAGCCCAGGAGTTTGAGACCAGCTTGGGCAACATAGTGAAACTTCCTCTCTATACAAATAAAAAAAATTAGCTGGGCATGTAGCACATGCCCGTAGTCCCAGCTTCTCAGGAGGCTGAGGCAGAAGGATCGCCTGAGTCCAGAAGGTCAAGCCCATACCTCTGTATTGTGTTCTACACCTATAGAACCTGCTCCTTCCTTCCAAGGCTGTGCGGATCCTATTCAAAGCCATGATGGTACCACTGCTCTCCAGCCTGGGTGACAGAGTGAAACCCTGACTCAAACAAAATAGAGATAAGCGGTATATAAAACTTAGTATTTAACATGACTGATTTTGCACTGGCATACATGCGTGTAAGTATACAAAAAGCTTAGCAACAGTCCTCTCTGGATGGTGATATGTGATTTTTTTCCTTATATTTCTCTTCATACTGTAAGAGTTTTCTTCCTAACAAGCATGTATAACTTTTATAAAAAATAAAACTTCATCTTAAAAGTGCTTGTGAGGCTGGGCTCAGTTGCTCAACCTGTAATCCCAGCGCTTTGGGAGGCCAAGGCAAGTGGATCATCTGAGCCCGCGGGTTTGAGACCAGCCCGGGCAACTTGGCAAGGCTTTGTCTGTACAATAAATTAAAAATTAGCCAGGCATGGTAGCACACGCCTCTAGTTCCGGCTACTTGGAAGGTTGAGGCGGAAGGATCACTGGAGCCCAGCAGGTTGACGCTGGGGTGGCTGTGAGTGTGCCACTGCACTCTAGCCTGGGCGACAGAGTGAGACTCCAACTCAAAAAAAAAAAAGTGCTTGTGAGTGAATATGTATTAATTCTCTTTGTACTTTGTCTATAGAAGATGTTCCATAAAAGCACCAAAGGAACCTGAGGAGTGGTGAGACCTTGCAAAATGGGTGCAAGTCCTTCCCTCCCGACCCCTCCTAACCACACACCGGGCTTCTGGGTGTGAACGTGGTGAGCTGGTGACGATCAGGGCCCCAGGGCTCACTGCCTGGAATCCTGGCAGATACGCTCACCTGTGGGGTCTAAGGCATGAAACCTGATGGCTCTGTGCCTCAGTTTCCTTATAGGTAGAGGATTATAGAATCATGACCACAGAAGTTGATTGTGAGGATGAACAAGCTAGGTGACACACTGATCGGAATCTTGCAATTGCTCCAGAAAGGGCGCTGTGGATTCTGGCACAGAGCCAGGCTGCTTTGAGCTACCTCCTGCCCAAAGCAAGTCACACTGCCCCTGCCCTTGACAACCTCTGGGCTGCCCTACCTGCCAAGCAGGTGAGGTCCCTGCCCCCACCCTGAGCACCAAGCCAGCGAGCCAAGCAGCCTTATGAAAACAATCCTACAAAGAGCCCTCAGGGGAACAAAAACTCCCACAAGTGGCCTAGGTGGTGGCTGTCAGCTTCCTGCTTCCCCATAGCTACAGAAGGATTAATTCCAGGCAAAGGGTCCAGAACCAGCCCTCAGAAGGGCAGGCTTGAAAAGAGGTTAGGATGAAGGGGCACAGCCTCTTAAACCCCCATCTTCTACTGTACTGCCCCCGCTCCCCGCCCCAGGTAAGGTGAGAACAGGCCAGGCTCCAGGAAACATGCTGAAGGACTAGGCTCTGGGGCAGGACGACATGGGCACAGGCATGGGCTCTGGAGACCACTTGGTCTCCTGCCCTGACTCGGGCTCCTCTGAACTTAGGTCTGCCCACCTGACCTGTACACACCCCAACTGGCTCCTGGGGGCCTGGTCTTGGGACAGGTGTTCCCCATTCAGTTGCTCCCTTGCAGAGGCCACATATGACTGTATGGTTCTCATCGCTTGGGTCAGCCCCTACCTTGATGCTGACTTTATCTGTTTTATTTTATTTCTTTATTTATTTTTGAGTTAGGGTCTTATTCTGTCCCCCAGGTTGGAGTGCAGTGGCATGATCACGACTCTGCAGCTTCGACCTCCTGGTCTCAGGTGATCCTCCTGCCTCAGCCTCCTTAGTAGCTGGGACTACAGGCGTGTGCCACCACACATGCCCGGCTTATTTTTCAGATTTTTTTTGTATAGAAGAGGTCTGGCTATGTTGCCTAGGCTGATCTCGAACTCCTGGACTCAAGAGATTCTCCCACCTCAGCCTCCCAAAGTGCTGGGATTACAGGTGTGAGCCACCGTGCCTGACCAATTTTATTTCTATTATTTGTTGTTGTTGTTGTTTTTTGAGTTGGAGTCTCACTCTGTCGCCCAGACTGGAGGGCAGTTATTTTGTTTTTTAGAAAATTTGTAGAGTTTAGGCTGGTCTCAAACTCCTGGCATCCAGAAAAGTGCTGGAATTACAGGTGTGAGCCATGGCACCCAGCTGTGATACTGACCTTGAACCTTGCTCTTCTTGCCTCTGACCTCTCTGGGATGGCCAAGAATGGTTTCCCAGGTGGTAACAAATCAGAGGCTCCAGTCCCACCCCACCCCAGTAACTGGAAAAACTGAACCCCAAAACCCTATGAGCAGAAGCAAGATGGAAGGAGGAGCTGTCAAAAGGAGAGAGAAACCAAGGGTGAGAGGACAAACCACCAGATGGGAGAGAGGGTGAGGGAGAGAGAACAAGGTGTGCCCAAGGCCCAGATTCCATTTCTGGGCGGTGAGAAGCCCTTGGGCAGAAGGAGGGAAGTTCACTGGGCAAGGTTGTACGCTGCTTGAGGGTGGTGTTGGAACATAGCCAGTCCACGAAAGATGAAGAGGGGAAACAAAAGACCTGGCTGGGGACAAAAGATGGGTGAAGACAGAGGAAGGGGAGAGTGTCATTGGCTGGGCTGGCAGCTCAGCATGGCAGAAGATGCTGACTAGAGGCCGGACAGTGGCTTGGGGGTGTTTCCAGAATGCACTCCCCAAACCTGCTGTTTTTGTTTTGAGTAAGGGTCTCAGTCTTGTCACCCAGGCTGTAGTAGATGGTACGATATGACCCACCGCAGCCTCAACTTCCTGGGTTCAGGCAACGCTTTTGCCTCAGCCCTCTGAATAGCTGGGATTATAGACATACGCCACCATGACCGGCTAGTTATTTATTTATTTTTTAATATAGAAGCAGTCTTACTATGTTGCCCAGGCTGATCTCGAACTCCTGGGCTCAAGCAATCCTCCCACCTCAGCTTCCCGAAGTGCTGGGAGTACAGGAATGAGCCACCGCGCTGGGTCCCCAAACCCACTTCTAGTCATCACAGGAAGTGTGCTTCAATTCTGAGCTAGGACAGGCTCACTCAGTCTCTGCTGGGTCCAACAAACCCCTGTTCCCTGCCCTGGCCTCCCTCTAATCTGTCCCCTGAGCCCCTGGGCCCCTTCCAGTACCTCCTTGCTCAGCCCTGGGATCAAAGCCCGAAGCAGGAAGAGCCAGCAGCTCAGTGGATGTCGGCCTCTTTCTCCCGGTGACAAACAAAACTATCCTGAGGTCTGCGACACAAAGACAGGGTGGCCCAGGAGCAAAAATCAGGGTGAAGTAAGGAGGAGTGCGTGGGCACAACTGGAAGCATGAGGAAAGAGTCTGGAGAGCAGCAGATGTCTTAACAAGCAGGTTTTGGGGAGCACTTAAACACAAGAGCCCTCGTAGCTGGCGAAAGGCCGGGAACACAGAAAGACAGGGCTCAGGCGACTTGTCTGGGCAGGGAACTGCCTCCGAAGGGAGTGGGTGATGGGGAGAAGGAGCGGGCTTTCAGAGGCTTGCTCCCTAGGACGATCCCACCTGAGCCTGTAAGCTAGGCCACAGGGTGGCAGGGCCAGCGGGTGGCAGGGCCAGCAGCTGAGAGGAGTGAAGTAACTGCAGGAAAATCTAAGACAGGCAGGTGGCAAAGCCAGAAGGAACAGCGACCCTTGGTTTTGTCTGAAATGCCCGTCTTGTTCCAGGAAGCTAAGGAACCACAACACAGTAATGCTGGAAATCTCTGTCCAGTGAAGCATCTTCCTAGAAAGTCAGGATGCTGACCAGGCACAGTGGCTCACGGCTGTAATCCCAGCACTTTGGGAGGTCGAGGCGAGAGGATTGTCCAAGCAGGGTTCATGGCCAGCCTGGGCAACTTGGTGAGACCTAGTCTCTAAAAAAAGAAAGCCAGGATTTTCCCCTCCCACGTGGCCAGGTGGGTGGGCCTTCCTCTTCTTCCTTCACCCCACCATGTCCTAAGCTCAGTCCCCATCCCTGGGCACCCACATCATGACCTGCAGCCCTTCTGGGATGCCCCTGAGGGCACAGCAGTGGGGGGCAGTGGGGGATAGCGTCAGCGACCTGGAGTCGAGTCCCCTGGGAGGCTCTGTGCTGTCTAGTGGTGCCAGAAGGGGGGGGCAGTCACTCTTATATATGGGGTCAGACGCAGGGTTGGAAATGGCCCTGCCTTCCCCCATGGTCAGCACATCAGCAAGAGGAAAGCAGGGCTGGCCCAGGGCCAGAAAGGAAGCCAGGGGAGGGAACCGCCTGTGGCCACCGGCTGGCTTGAACTCCACAGAATTCCACCCTCTTGCTGTGGGCATCCTTAGGAGAGGCCCCCAAGATAGGTGATACTGCAGGCCTTGATGGGCTTCTCCTTCCACCTCCCAAGTCACAGTAATAATAATAATAACAATAACCAGGCTCTCTTCTCAGTATTTCCATGCATTAACTTAGATAATCCTCAAGCCCATTTTACAGATGGGAAAAGTGAGGCAAAAAGAACCTACCTTCTTACAGCTATAAAAGGCAAGGCTGGCTGGGCGCAGTGGCTCACGTCTGTAATCCTAACACTTTGGGAGGCGGAGGTGAAAGGATTGCCTGAGTCCAGGGGTTCAGGGGTTCAAGACCAGCTTGGGCTACTTGGCGAGACCTCGTCTCTACAATAAATAAAAAAATTACCTGGGCATGGTGGCATGCACCTGTAGTTCCAGCTACTTGGGAGGCTGAGGTGGAAGGACCATCTGAGCCCAGAGGGCCAAGGGTGCGATGGCCGTTTGCGTACACTGCATTCCAGCCTGAGCAACAAAGTGAGACTCCTTAGTCAAAATAAAATAAAATTAAAAAGGCAAGGATGGGGCCAGGCGCAGTGGTTCACACTTGTAATCCCAGCACTTTGGGAGGCAGAGGTGGAAGAACTGCTTGAGGAGCTAGAGCCCAGCCCGAGCAACAGAGCAAGTCCCCATCTCTACAAAAAAAAAGAAAAGAAAAATGCAAGGCTGTGACTCAACCCCATAAGTCTAGCTCCAGAGTCTTCAATCCTAATCAGCATGCTGCACTGCCCCGAGACCTGGTTCCAGGCTCCTCCAAGGGCACTATCAATTTCTAAGTTTCTGCTTCTAGAAGGCTGTGATGCTATGTGGAGAGACAACAAGAAGGAAGAAGGTTGTGAGCGCCAAGGAGGACCATCAGCAGAGCTCACGTGGGGTGTCTGAGCTGCCGAAGGCTCCAGCCTGTTCTTCAGGCCACATTCTGGCAGAATCTACATTAAGGTCTTCCAGGGTCAAAGCTGAGCCTCAGTTCTCAAGGTGTGCACCACTCAAAGGCCTCTTACCAGGACACACATTACCCAGAGCCTCCTGACTGGCAGCCCGCCCCAGTGCTCCCGGAGATCGCAGATGGCCCAGTCCTGTCACGGGAACACCAGCCAAGAGCAGTGGCCAGTGTGCAGGTCGCTCAGGGAACAACAGCCAGGCTGTCAGAACAACCAGTCCACACTTGGAGGGCTTTAGGGGCCTCTGACATGAAGCAAACCCCAACAGGAACACAGCAGGGCTAGTGGGCTTGGGGAATGGAGTCAGTCCTGGCACAGAGGTCCCCGGCACTCGGGGAGCAAAGGGCAGCCTGCAAGAGGGACCACAGGCTACCATCCAGGGCGTTGCCTGGAATGCTCTTCCTAGACCTTCACACAGCTGCCTCTCTGTTATCATTCAGGTCTCAGCTGTTACCTCTCAGAGACAGGCTCTGGTTCCCAGGTCCAAAATAGCCTTCGGTCACTCATATCATCCCATTTTATTTTCTTCATAGCACTTTCTGATATTTTACTGCTTATTTATGATCTGTCTCTCCACAAGTAGAATGAAAGTTTTATGAAGGCAGGGGCGTTGTCTTGTTCATTGCTATGATGATAACCAGTGGCTGGCAATAATACCTAATAACACTTGTGGGATGGATGGGTGGGTGGGTGGGTGGGTAGATGGGTGGGTGAATGAGTGGGTAGATGAATAGATAGTTGGATTGCTGGATAGCTGGGATGGATGAATAGTTGGATAGGTGGATATGTGGGATGGGTGGATGGATGGATGAATGGATGGATGAATGGATAGGTGAGTGAGTGGGTGGGTGGGTGGATGGATGGATGGATGGATGGGTGAGTGGATGAATGGATACGTGGGTGAGTGGGTGGGTGGGTGGGTGGGTGGATAGATGGATGGATGGGTGAGTGGATGGGTGGGTAAGGTCCCTGGGCTTAAGGGACCTGGATGGCAGCCTGTGGTCCCTCTTGCAGGCTGCCATGGATGAATGGATGGGTCCAAACGGGCCAGGGCCTTAAACACTGACAAGGACAGGTATACACAGCTAGTTGGTTCAGCCTCTTTTCTCTCCTCTTTCTTGGGAAATATAGCCTTCTAAAATTCTTAATTCTAGCACTTACAAAATATCTTTTTTTTTTTTTTTTTTGAGCGGAGTCTCACTCTGTTGCCCAGACTAGAGTGTAGTGGCTGCTCCCGGCCACCGCAGCCTCGACCTGCTGGGCTCCGGTGATCCTTCCACCTCAGCCTTCCGAGTAGCCAGAATTACAGGCACGCGCTACCACGCCTGGCTAATTTTTTGATTTATTGTAGAGATGAGGTCTCGCCTGCCCAGGCGGGTCTCGAACCCGCAGGCTCAGGCAATCCACTCACTTCAACCTCCCAAAGGCGCGGGATTACAGGCTGTGCCACCAAGCCCAGCCAAATTATCTTTTTTTAATTCCTTCTGATTTTAAAAGCAACATGTGCTCACAGCTGAAATTTAAACATTACAGAAAGGAATGACATAGAAAGCAAAGCCCTCCCTCCCAATAATCTCATATCTTAGAGAAAGTCACTCTTAGGTTAAATTGTTTTAAAAGAAGCCAATCTGGGGCCAGGCGCAGTGACTCATGCCTATAATCCCAGCACTTTGGGAGGCAGAGGCGAGAAGATTGCCTGAGCCCAGGAGTCTGAGACAAGCCTGGGCAACATCTCCACAATAAAATAAAATTTAAAAATTAGCCGCGCATGGTGATGCATGCCTATAGTCCCAGCTACTTGGAAGGCTGAGGCGGAAGGATCGCCTGAGCCTAGCAGGTCGAGGCTGCAGTAGCCGTGATCGTTCCATTGCACTCCAGCCTGGGCGACAGAGTGAGACTCCAATTAAAAAAAAAAAAAAAAGAAGCCCATCCATGCATCATGGGAAGAAAAGCATTCAGAATTCCCAACTAGCAGCTATCATCATTTCCCCTTGTGATCCTCTCCCATGTGTGTATTTTACAAGTCACCCTAATGTACTTGTTCTGCAACAGTTATCGTAACTGTCTTTCCAAATTGTTATATGGCCTATGTACTTATTATTATAATGACTGTATAATATTCCACCAATGGAAAACTATAATTTACTTAACCTAGATGTTCAACAAAAGGAACAATTGTTTCCCATTTCCACTATTATAATGACACCACAAGAAATATCATTTGGCTGGGCACGGTGGCTCATGCTTGTAATCCCAGCATTTTGGGTGGATTTTGGGAAGATTGCTTGAGCCTAGGAGTTTGAGGCCAGACTGGACAACATAGTGAGACCACCTCTCTACAAAATATCAAAAAATTAGCTGGGCATGGCGGTGCATGCCTGTTGTTCCAGCTACCCAGGAGACTGAGGCAGGAGGATCGCTAGAGCCCAGGATTTAGAGGCTGCACTGAGTGGTGATCGTATTCCTGCACTCCAGCCTGGGTGACAAAGTTCCCAACTCAAAAAAAAAAAAAAAAAAGGAAAGGCAGAGACCAAGGCTGGAAAGATAGGAAGAAAGGCTATGGAGAACAGGTGAGGCTCTACAGGGAGGAGCCTCTCATCTTTCCTCCTTCCCGGGGCTCATCCTGCTGAGGAGGAGTTGCTGCTCCTGCTGCTGACCCATGGGAAAGCAAGAGGACTTGCTACTCCTGACCCCCTGGAGGCCACTTTTATGGCGGCTCAGGCTCCACAGATTCCCCCACCTCCTGGGGCCTGGATGCTCTGCCCAAAGCCTTTTGGGCCAGCACCCCCTGCAGCTCATGGCCCTGAGCAGAGTTCAGTCCCAGGTAAGGCACAGCCCTCACTGCATGGATGCAAAGCCCCATGGTCAAGGCAGATACTGTCTCCCCGGTGTAGTGTCTCCCTTCACTCATGTCAGCCAGTGTGGGCCTGGCCCTATTCTTAGAGCCACGTGGCTCGTGCCGTGTGAAAGGGCCTAATATTGAGGACACTTCTCTCCCTCTCTTCAGAACTGCAGCCCTGTGACGGGCCTTTGGATGGAAATCAAGCTCAGAACTTGAACATCCAGACCCGTGCCCACACAGATGGGCACCAGGAGGGCAGGCAGGATCAGTGATGCCCTAGGTTGTCGGATACTCACTTATCACTCCCTTGAGTGCGCGGCTCAGAACAGACATCAGGATCACTGTCCAGGAGTGTCCCAGGTTCACCTTTGCTGGTTGGGCCTTGCTGCCATTCTCAGCTATGGAGGCAAGCATCGGTTCCAGGGCTTAGCAGAGCTTCGGCTAATGGGCTGGCAGCTTCATGAGTTCCTGGGGATAAAAGAGGAGGCCTACGTGAGCTGCCACTGTACTCAGCAGACCCAGGGCAAACACCGTGAGGGCCTGGGCCCGGGCTCAGCCCAACACTCATCCAGCCCAGGCCCCCAGGACCCCCCTTCGGGAACCTGCCACCTCCTCCCTGCCGCCCTGTTTGCTCAGGTATGATTAAATTCAGCCACCAGCATCAGGACAGTCCTCACAAGGGGCGAGAACTTGGGGCTTTCACATCACGACTGAATGCACACACACTTGTGAATCTGAGAGGGGATATAATTTTAGACTCCAGCTCCATTCTCATTTAGCTTCAAATTACACTCTCCCCTTCACCCTGGAGCAGGTACATCTGTTCTTAAGGGCGTCAAGAATCTCACAGAAGGCAGACAATGCAGGACATTTGTTTTACCATTCTGGGAGTCGAGTACAACCATACACGGAAAAAACAAGCAAACAAACAAAATGTGTGGTAATACTCCACATGCTATTCCACTACCCTCATGTTTATCTCATTTTATTACTTTGCCATTGTTATTGTTGAGGCCTTTCCTGTGAGCACTCATAACTCCAAGCTGATATAAATCTTACTTTATGATACCTTTTGTCATGTACATCTTTTTTAATAATATCCCCAGCTGGGCGTGGTGGCATGTGCCTGTAGTCCCGGCTACTAGGGAGGCTGTGGTGGAAGGATTGCTTGAGCCTAAGAGTTCAAGGCTGCTGTGATCACACCACTGCATTCCAGCCTCCCTGTGTTGTCCAGGCTTGTCTCGAACTCCTGGGCTCAAGCAATCCTCCTGCTTGGGATTACAGGTGTGAGCCGCTGCACCTGGCCATATTTTTTATTTTATTTTTTGGGAGTTGAGATCTTGCTCCGTGGCCCAGGCTAGGCTGGAATGCGGTGGAATTTCCATCAAATGGTCAGGTCTTAGGGATATGTTTCCTATTTATGCATTTATTATCATCATTATTATTTTTTGAGTTAGAGTCTCACTCTGTCTCCCAGGCTAGAGTGCAGTGGCATGATCATGGCTCACCACAACCTTGATCTCTTGGGCTTAGACAATCCTCCCTCCTCAGCCTCCTGAGTAACTGGGACTACAGGCATGCACTACCACACCCGGCTAATTTTTAAATTTTTTTTTTGGTGGAGACTCCAACATTTTTTGTTTGAGTATGAAAATGCTAAATAAAGCTTCCCTGAAAACTCTCTGGAAACAGCACCATCCATATGTGCCCAAGGACAGCACCCAGACCCAGCATGGCCCACAGGACAGAAGGATGGAGAGCTGCCTGGCAGCTGAGAGTGGTATGTGGCTAGGGGTGGCAGCTGGCACTGCCCCACGAATGACCAGGCTGAGTGGACCAGAGGTGCTGGCTGTGCTGATGTCCACGCCCACTTCCCCCCATCCCTGCCACCGCTAGGCTCTGAGCAGAAGCAATTCCAACCTTGAAGCAGCAGGGGAGCCACAGAGAAGTGAAAAAGCAGGAGTTGGGGACCTGAAACTCACCGCAGGCACGTGTGCTCCCACATGTCTCCCCCAAGGGCCCCTACACGGAGGCCTTGCCTGTCTCACCCTAGCTCCTCCACAAATGGGACCCTCCAGCCCTCTCTACCTGTCCCTCCTCCCCCTTCTCCCAGCCTGCCCGAGTGTAGGCAGGGGTGCTCTGGCACATACTTATCACGGATCTTAATGGGGCATATCTGATCTCCCCTACCCCCAGCACCACCATGCCCCTCTACCTAGGGAGTTCTGTCCCACCCCTGGGCACTTCCCCTTCCCAGGGCCTCAGCAGGCCCCTCCACAGCCCAAGTTAGAAGAACTAAAACAGAAAGCAAAGAACACATCCTGCCGGCTCAGTCCGCTGTTCCCACTGCAGCCCTGCAAGTCCACTTGCTTGAGAGGTGTCACCCTGGTGATGAAGCCACAGCAGCTGGAACGGGGTCCTCTCAGGGCCAGACTCTCACCAGATGCCTCCTGCTGCCTGGTCTGCAGGCTTTTGCCTCAGGAAGCCAGCAGGGGATGAGACGGTGGTCTAGAGGCGTCCCACCTCTTCCTCCAAGTGCATGAGCTGTCCCCAGCACCACTTCCCAACAAGAACATGCCCCCAAGAACAGGTCCCAGGGGACAGAGGACACACGGCTGCTTTGTGGACTGCACAACCTGAACGAGGAGTTTTGTGAGCACACAAATGTGTAAAGATCCCTGAAAGCCGTGAACACATGCATGGAGCTTACGTCCTCTCTCCTGATCGTGGGGCAGGGAGGGTGGAAACGATCACCACCACTTCACCTATGAAGATGCGGAGGTTCAGGACATCAAGCAAGCTGGCAGCGCCACCCATTTGACGCAAGCCCCAGTCCTGAGGCTCCAGGGTCACCCCCTCTTCATACAGCCCTCAAGCTGCGTCCCACCTGAACCTCCGCTTTAAGGCACATGCCTGCACCCACTGGTCTCAGGCCATGTAATCTACTTAGTCCGTTCTGTAAGCTGCTTATTTTGCAAACATGCGGCTGAGTGTGTCCATCCGGCTTCTCCATCGACACACCTGAGGTGCTCCTGGGAGCGCGAGAGAGCAGAGACCACCACGAGGTGTCAAGCCCTGCCATCTTTCCTGTCCTCCTCTGCAGCTATCCAGTCCCTCTTCCTTCCAGATCCTGCTCCCACCTCACTCTTCCGTGAGGCTGTCCCACAGCCTCGGGGTCATTCCACCACTGAGGTTCCCACAGGACTCTGACCATCCTTCTATTGAAACATGTCGTCTCATCTCAAAATTATTTCTTATGGCCAGGCATGGTGGCTCAGGCATGCCTGCAATACCAGTGCTTTGGGAGGCCAAGGTGGAAGCATCGCTTGAGGCCAGGTGTTTGAGACCAGCCTGCGCAACAAAGCAAGACCCTGTCTCTACAAAAATTTTTTTTAAATTGCCAGGCATGGTGGTGCATGCCTGTAGTCTAAGATACTCAGGAAGCTGAGGGGGGAGAATCTCTTGAGCCCAGGAGTTCAAGACTGCAGTGAGCTATGGTTGTGCCCCTGCACTCCAGCCTGGGCAACAGCACAGGCTGTTCAAAACAAACAAAACAACAAAAATTATTTCTTATGTGTCTGTTTCCCCCACCACAAGATGAATTCTTGAGACCACAGAATTTTTTTTCTTTTCTTTTTTTGGAGAAAGAGGTCTCGCTCTGTCACCCAGGCTGGAGTGCAGTGGCACCACAGCTCACCACAGCTTGACTTCCTGGACTCAGGCGGTCCTTCCGCCTCAGCCTCCTGAGGAGCTGGTGCACGCCTCCATGCCCGGCTAATTTTTTTGCTTTTTGTAGAGACAAGATCTCGCTATGTTGCCCAGGCTGGACTCAAACTCCTGGGCTCAAGCGATCCTCCCACCTCGGCCTCCCAAAGTGCTGTGATTACAACAAGCATAATCCACCTCACTCTGCCTTTTTTTTTAAGACGGCATGTTGCTGTGTTGCCCAGACTAGTCTCAAACTCCCAGCCTCAAGAGAGCCTCCTGCCTCAGCCTCCCAAGTAGCTGGGTCTATAGGCATTCTTTACCACGCCCGGGTGGAGACCACAGAATTTCTGCTGGATAGGTGGACAAGCAAGGCGGAAAAGGGGTGAGTGAGTCATCCATGGTTGTTAACCAGGCACAGGTCTGTCTGGTGTTGTTCTCTGATTTCTAGGCCACTATCATGAAAGCACCCTAAGTGTTGGTTGACAATGATCAAGCTGCCCCTGTAGAGGAAGGAAAGAGTTCTCTCATCTCCAAGAGCCGCCATAGGGACTGAGAGGTGAGGAGATACACAGTGGGTGGCTTGGGTCTGGGTGACACAGAGACATGTCCAACATCACACAGGAGGGCTGGGGCAGGAACAGGGCATCCTAGGCACCCTGGAAGACGCCGCAGGCTCCTACGGGGGTGAGGGGCCAAGAACAGGTTCCGGGTGGAGAATGACAATTTCTACAATGTGCTGACACTCTTAATGGGCACACCCAAGCCAGGCGCCTGTGATCCCAGCACTTTGGGAGGCCGAGGTGGGAGGATAGCCTGAGCCCAGGGATTCAAGACCATCCTGGGCAACATAACAAAACCTCTTCTCCACAAAAAATACAAATAAAAAATGTAACCAGGCATACTGGTACCCACCTATAGTCCTAGCTACTCAGGAGGCCGAGGTGGAAGGATTGCCTGAGCCCAGGAGGTCGAGGCTATGGTGAGCTATGATCATGCCACTGCAACTCCAGCTTGGGTGGTAGTGAGACCCTGTCTCAAAAAAAAACCAAAAAAACAAAAAAAAGCCCAAAACCAAAAAACAAGGTACAGCCTGTGCTCATGGAGTCGTTTCCCAAAGAGGCTGCTGGCGGGAAATCCCTCTGCCTCATCTTCTCTCCTTCCCTATAACTATTTGGGGTAAGCTGGGCTTGCAGGATTGAGTCTCTGCTTCTCTAACCAGAACCTAAAAACCAAATCTTCCCTCACCCTCTCTCTACCATCTCCTTGTCCTAGAACCGTCTTAGCCAGAAAGGACAGCAGCAAACACTAGCCGCCTCCCCTCCCCCTCCCTCTCCTTTCCTTAACCCTCCACGAATCTCCCTGTAAAGGAACCTTCCGTTTTTCCCCTCTACTCTCATGCTCAACACAGAACACTTCTGTGACCAGTTGAGAGCGGTAGGAGGGGCTCCCCAAGTACCAAGCAATTCTCTAGCAGACACCAGCCGAGCATCCAACAATTCATTTCAACTCTAGCACTACCATCTCAGACGCCAATCCCAAGCAGTAGACTGCCGTCTATTCTGACCGACTGGTTACAAACCAAGGTTCTATGACCCCCTCCTTGAGTTTGATTAATTATGGTAGAATGGCTCACAGAACTGGGGGAACCACTTACCTTTAGTGGTTTATTATAAAAGGTGCAGGTGTACCATGAGAGGCGGATGGGGCAAGGTATGGGGAGGTTGCCTGCACCTGTGTTGGGCAACCCAGAAGCTCATCAGGTCCTGTTCAAGACCTTTTATACAGCTGGATGTCCACCCTGCAACCTTTCCTGGGTGTTGGTGTATGAGCCTGAGAGTTCAGCCTTCTAATCCTCTAAACATGTGACCTTTCTGGTGACTGCCCCTCCCCCAAGCTATCCAGAGGCCCCATTCTGAGTAACTTTATCAGCATAAACTCAGGTGTTATCAAAGGGGTTTATCATGAATAGCAAAGACACGCCCATTAGGCCACAGCTTTGTGGCTTATGCCTGTAATCCCAGCACTTTGGGAAGCTGAGGCGGGAGGATGGTTTGATCTGAGGAGTTTGAGACCAGCCTGAGCAACATAGCAATATCTGTCTCGACAAAAAGTCAAAAAGTTAGCTGGCATGGTGGCACAGGCCTGTAATCTCAGCTACTAGGGAGACTTAGGAGGAAGGATCATCTGAGCCCAGAGGTCAAGGTTGCAGTGAGCTGTAATCGTGCCACTGCACTCCAGTCTGGGTGAGAATGACACTTTGACTCAAAAAAAAGGGGGTGGGGGCATGTAACAACACAAAGCGTACCTAATCCCCAACCAGGGGAAGTGAGGACCAGTTGGAGGCCTAAATTTCACCTTCACGTACATTACTTATGTATCTAATCCTGACTTGTACCCATCTTTATAATAAAATTAAGTAAAAAAAAAGGACATGCCCATCACTCAGGATATTCCAAGGCTTTTAGGAGCTCTCTGACAGGAACTGGGACAGAGATGCCCTATATTTCATATTATTCCACACTCCCCACCCAGGTGCTTACAAAGGAAAGAGAAGATGTCCACAGATCTGTTGGGGAGCAATCTGGGTAGCCAAAGGTCTCACACCCCTGCCAGCTCTTCCCATGTGACCCAGAACAACTACTTTTACTTACCCTGTGGTAAGACCAGCCCGGAACACAAACGGGCCTGGCAACTTCCCAAACCAAGGTGTGACCAAACTCGAGCTCAGCTGCAAATGCAACTGGGATTCCAAATCCTCCTTGGGGAGAGACTGTGTCTGGCCACCTCCCCCTGGAAAGCAGGGAGGAGGCCCAGGGAGGAGGCCCAAGCCCCAGGGACCTGACTGGCAGGTGGAATGCAGGTGGAGCTGGGAACCATGTCCTTACCCCATGGGCCCTGTCCTGCTCTGCCCCCTCATTCTGGCTTGAAGTCTGCATTGCCCTGCCTGCCCGACGACTTCTCCTCCTATCTTCTGTCTCTCTTGGAGGCCACCTCATCCTGTTGGCCTCCTCCCTTCCCTTCCTCCTCCCCCTCTAGCCCACTCTGCCTCACACTCCCTCCCAAACCCCCCTCTGAGCACACCCTGATCACCCAGATCCCACACTGGGGAGGACAATCTCTTCCCAAGTCCCTTTCCCTTCCCTGCCATCCCACCCCCCTGCACCAGTCATTGCCCCAAGGGTTGGCCAGTTGCTGGCCACTCGAATTAGTTGTCTGGCCACCATCCTAGGGCAGGTGTTTGTTACTATAAAGCACAGCCTCACCTCCCCTTCATCAATAACCCCCTGTGAAAACCCTATCAGGTTGCAGCTGGAGGGCTTAGAACCCGCATCACACGAGGCCAGGACACCTCCTCCTGCCGGCCAGGAAGAGGCGGTGCCTCACAACTCTCCTGGTAAAGTGGCAGGGATTTATCAGCGTTCTCTGCGTCACTGTCTCTGTCCTCAGGGTGTCCTGCAGGTTGGCCGCCACACTGCACCTTCAGGAGCAACAGGGACTCTGCCCCCTTTTGCCTCACCAGTAGAGGCAGAAATATCCCCAGGAGGGCTTTCTGCTCCAGTGGGGAGGCACCAGGGTGCTGCTTTTCACAGCCTTGTACGGCTAAGCCCAAGCCCCTTCAGAGATTTCATGCTTTTTTTTTTTGAGTCAGAGTCTCACACTGTCACCCAGGCTGGAATATAGTGGCACACTCATGGCCACCGCAGCCTCGACCTGCCAGAAACAGCAATCTTGTTTTAAACAAGGAAAAAATGAGGCAAATGATTTATTTGAGAGGGAGTCTTCAGTTTCCAAATGATACATCATTACTTATCTGTGAGTAGGCAAAGTACTCTTTTAAGAATTAATAATGTGATTGTAAAGGTTAGGTACTTTAATTGTCTGAGTGGTTGTTGTTGTTGTTGTTGTTTTTGAGTTGGAGACTCACTCTGTTGCCCAGGCTGAAGGGCAGTGGCACACTCATGGCCAGCACAACCTCGACCTGCTGGGCTCAGGAGATCCTTCTGCCTCAGCCTTCCAAGTAGCTGGAACTACAGTCGCACGCCAACACAGCCAGCTAATATTTTTGATTTAATGGAGAGTCAAGGTCTCGCTATGTTGCCCAGGCTGGTCTCAAACCCCTGAACTCAGGCAATCCTCTCACCTCTGCCTCCCAAAGTGTTGGGATTATAGGCGTGAGCCACCATGTTTGGCTTTTTTTTTTTTCTTTTTGAGTTGGAGTCTCACTCTGTCGCCCAGACTGGAGTGCAGTGGCCGCTCCCGGCCACCGCAGCCTCGACCTGCTGGGCTCCAGCGATCCTTCAGCCTCAGCCTTCCAAGTAGCCGGAATTACAGGCATGTGCTACCACGCCCAGCTGATTTTTTGATTTATTGTAGAGACGAGGTCTCACTGCCCAGGTGGGTCTCGAACCCGCGGGTTCTTTTTTTTTTTTTAAGTAGACAGGGTCTCACTCTATTACCCAGGCTGAAGTGCAGTAGTACAACCATAGCTCACTGCAGCCTCCACCTCCTGGGCTCATGCAATCCTCCCATCTCAGCCTCCTGAGTAGCTGGGACTACAGGCATGTCCAGCTAATTTTTTTATTTTTTGAAAAGACAGGATCTTACTATGTTGTCCAGTCTGGTCTAGAACTCCTGGGCTCAAGCAATCCTGCCTTGGCCTCCCAAAGTGCTGGAATTACAGTTGCAAGCCACCATACCCAGCCACCCCAGAGATTTCTAAACAAACAGGGAAGCTAGTCCAAGAAGTCCTGTGGTAGCTGGCTTGGTTCTTCAAGGCTTTGTATTCCAGCAGTCGCCAAATATTTATTGAGTACCCACTGAAGGCCAGGCACTGTACTACGTGTCAACCAGACAACAGTCTTGCTCCCTGAAGCTCACAGGCAGGCGAGACACAGACAACAAATAGGCAAGGCAGCACATGGATAATGTCTGATTTTTTTTTTCTGAGTTGGAGTCTCACTCTGTCGCCCAGACTGGAATGCAGTGGCCGCTCCCGGCCACCACAGCCTCGACCTGCTGGGCTCCAGCGATCCTTCCGCCTCAGCCTTCCAAGTAGCTGGAACTACAGGCGCATGCTACCACACCAGGCTAATTTTTTGATTTATTGTAGAGATGAGGTCTCACCAAGTTGCCCAGGCGGGTCTCGAACCCGCGGGCTCAGTCAGTGTCTGATATTATGTCATGATGATGGGGAAGAGCCTGGCAAGGACAGAAAGAAGCTGGACACTAAAGGCGAGTGTCAACGTTGGGGAGGTGGCTTCTGGGCATCGAGCAGGGAGAGGAGAGTCCTGCAGAGAGCCTTGGGAAAAGCATTCCAAGCAGAGGGAACAGTTAGTGAGGAAACCTTGGAGTCGGAAAGTAACTGGGATGGGGTTGAGGAGTGGAGGAGAGACCAGGTCCCAGTGGTATCTACACAAACCCTGGATCCAGGTGTTAGGGACAACCCTGGAGAAACTCCCTAAATGGGGTCTGAGAGCCTCTGACTCTAAGTAATGAGTTTGCCCACCAATTAGAAGTGAAAGGTATATACAAATTGGAACCATTGGCTGCTATATATATAGTTTTTTCTTTTCTTTTTTTTTATTCTCACTCTGTCACTCAGTGGCACAATTATGGCTCACCTCACTGCAGCCTTGACCTTCTGGGCTCAGGCAATCCTTCCATCTCAGCCTTCTGAGTAGCTGGAACTACAGGTGTGCAACACCACACATGGCTTATTTTTTTAATTTTTGCAGAAACAAGGTCTTGCTATGTGGCCCAGGCTGGTCTTGAACTCCTGGGTTCAAGCAGTCCTCCCACCCTAGCCTCCCAACGTGCTGAGATTACAGGAGTGAGCCACCATGCCCAGTCAATCAGCTGCCAATCTACTTCCAAAAAGACAGACTCCTATCTGCAATGCGGAAGGAACTCATACAACACCTTTTTTTTTTTTTAATTTGGGAATCCTGTTTGCTGGTTCCTTTGATGTGTATCTTTATAATTAAAATAGGGAGATGGGCCCAGCATGGTGGCTCACACCTGTAATCCCAACACTTTGGGAAGCTAAGGTGGAAGAATCACTTGAGGCCAGAACACTCACTTCAAGATCAGTCTGGGAAACATAGCAAGACTCCCGTCTTTATAAAAGTTAAAAGTAAAAGAACAGGCTGGGCATGGTAGCTCACACCTGTAATCCCAGCACTTTGGGAGGCGGAGGTGAGAGGATTGCCTAAGCTCATGGGTTCGAGACCAGCCTGGAAACTTGGTGAGATCTCATCTCTACAATAAATCAAAAAATTAACTGGGCACGGTGGCGTGCCTGTATTTCCAGCTACTTGGAAGGCTGAGGCAGAAGGATCGCCTGAGCCCAGCTGGTTGAGGATGCGGTGGCTGTGAGTGTGCCACTACACTTCAGCCTAGGCAACAGGGTGAAACTCTGACTCAAAAAATTAAAAAGAAAACATAAAAAAATAAAATAGGGAGAGATTTATCACTCCGCATCCCAAATAAACCAAACGTAAGTTATAGTTTGATATCACCAGAGGTCCCAACTGTTGGTCCTCAGAGAGTGGCAATGAAAGAGTCAACTCCTGCCCCTTACTGCAGAAGTCAGCTGGTGGTCCCTGCAGTGCCAGCTGGGCCAGGGTAAAGCTCCCAACCACCAAGTTGAACACCAGGTGAAGATGCTCCTTGCTGGTGGGGGCTGGAAATGGTGGGTCCTATTCAGCTGCTGTTTGGCAAAGCATCTGCTGGCAAGTGAAGACCCAGTGAAACTCTGACTGATGGCCTGGAATTTCCATCTGCTTGCAATTGAAAGAATTTAAGTAACTTTACCAGGCACCAGAATACTGTACCTAACTTGGGTGGTTCCACTTAATGAGAAAATAAATATTCCTTTTTACTCAAGCTAGCTTGTTCAGTTTCCCGTCATTTGCAATCAAGAAAATCCTGGCCAACACTGTCGAATTTCCCCCATCTAGAGCAGGTCTAGCTGGCACAAGGATCAGACATCTGAACACCTCCTGCCCAGTTCTGCTGCTATAAAAACCAGTGACTCTGGCCCTTCTGACCCCAGGCAGAAAGGGGAGGAACTGAGAACCAGACAGTTCAGCCTCCTAGCAAGAGCAGCAGGACGGCCACAGCTGCAGGGGCTCTAAATCTCCCTCCTGGTTTCTGCCCAGACTTTGTCATTTCCCCTTGATTGTGGAGAGGATGACTCACCTGACCCTTGCCAGCAACTTGGCACCTCTTGACTATTTTCCTCAAACAGGATTCATGAAGACAAGAGAGGAAGCACAGCCTCTTAAGAAGAGGCAGTGCACAAATAGATTATTTCTTCTACAAACCTCAGTACCACACAATCCAATTGAATAGCTACTAGCTACATGAGGCTATTTCAATTTTAACTAACTAGACGGCTCACACCTGTAATCTGAGTGCCCTCAGAAGCCAAGGTGGGAGGATCCCTTGAGGCCAGGAGTTCAAGACCAGTCTGGGCGACATAGCAAGATTGTCTCTAAAAAAGAAAGGAAGGAAGGAAACAGATAAATAAATAAATTTTAAAATTAGCCAGGTGTGGTGGCATGTACCTGTAGTCCCAGCAATGTGGGAGGAGGATTGCTTGAGCCCAGGAGTTTGAGGCTGCAGTGAGCTATGATCACACCACTGCACTCCAGCGCTCCGTTTATTGTTGATCATTTATTGTTGTTGTGCACCAGGCAGCTTGCACTCAGGCCCTTCTCATCTGCCCCTCTACAAGTCCACAGGGCAAGCCCCAATCTGGATTCACTCAGGAACCACACAAAGCTCAGAGAGGTCAAGGGACTAGAAAATGGGAGGGACAAGGTCTCTACTGGGACTTTTTCCCCGGCATCACTCATGAGAGATGGAGACGAGTGGACAAGTACTAGGGGACTTGATTTACCTCTGGCAATGGGCCACCTACCGTTGACAATAGGTTCTCATATCAGACAATCCCATGTGAGCTGTCCCTGGGGCCTTGGAAGGGCTGCCTTTCAAGGGTCTGCCCACCTAAGCCCAGTCTTGGAAAGATACCACCTGAGGACCAGGAAGGTCGCAGCACATAAGAGAAACCTGGGAGGCATAGGGGTCAAAACACAGACATTTCTCTCTGGACAAAGAGAAGAGGGACTGATTTGAATTTTTTTGAAAGCTATCTGGACCCTGAGTCCCTTATCTTTGCATTTCCATGGCACAGATCGGTCTGTGGCCTGTTAGTAACTGTGCCACACAGCAGGAAGTGAGAAGCTTCATCTGTATTTACAGCTGCTCCTCGTCGCTTGCATTACCACCTGTTCCTTCTTCTGTCAGATCAACAGTGGCATTAGATTTTCAGAGGACCGTGAACTCTGTTGTGAACTGTACATGTGAGAAATCTAGGTTACACATGCCTAATGCCGCCACTGATCTGCACAATGAATGTGATGTGCTTGAATCATCCCGAAACCAATACCCTCACCTTGTCCGTGGAAAAACTGTCTTCCACGAAACCGCTCCCTGATGCCAAAAAAGTCGGGGGCCTCTGTTCTAGATAACACCTGCTTGACACAGCACAGGGATTCACAATTCATTTGTTGAGAAGGGGAAAGGCAGGATGCAGGGCCTCTAAGAGTGAGGGGGTGTGGCCCAAAGAGCCTGCAGGGCAGACGTACTGGGGGAAACTGAGGGATGAGAGTTGTTCTGAGGGAGCCCTGATGGTTGCTGTCTGCTCTTTACCCGATCCAGTCTGGACTGCCCCTTCCCTTTAAGTCACAGCCCACGGGAAAGGCTGGCATGCATGCAGCTGGGCACAGGCCCCAGCCACACCAGGCACCTCCACCACGAGCCATGAGCCCAGCCCCAGCCCTCTGCTCAGCTCTTCGCTGGACAGCTCCATCTCCTTGCGATGCGCTCAAAAAATGGCTGCAAATAGCAGTTAGGCAAGAGTAATTAAAGGCAATGTTATCTCAGTCAGTTTCTCACTAGCCACGTAATTAGGCTGCTGAAAATAATTAACATTCCTTTTGACAAAGGAAACAGAGGACCCATTACATTCATTAGGACGGCTGAGAAGAGAATTTAGAAATAAGACTCACAGGGATGATATAGCTTTCTCAAGGTTACAGGGCTAGAAGGAGCCAGTGCTGGGATGGGAAGCCAAGCAGTGGCCTGTGGGTTCTGTGCTCGCCAGAGGAGCAGCGCCGGGGCCCCAAGTTTGCAGGCTGCACATCCGGACACAGCAGGGCCCTGAGTTGGTGATTAGTGTATTTGGAGCGGTGAGGCCAGGCACGCCCCCATGCCTGGTCTCTCCACATTTCTGTGCCCTGGACACTGGGGTAGAGAGGCAGGGGACATCTAGACCGGCTCTTGCCAGCACAAGCAGGCACATCCCACCCTTGTCCACAGTCAGTGGTGGCTGGCTCTGGTGCACACAGTCAGTGTTCACAGAGGGGTGACCAGAAACCTTAAGAGATGACAAGAGGCACACGCAACCAAGGCTCAGCCAACATTTGACAGGAACCAAGGCTGCAGAAGAAGCACCAAATTTTAAAACAGAAGAAGTTCTAGCTAGGAAACACAATTACGAGCTAACAGAATGAAATATTTTTAAAAGCATTATTAATGTTTTCTGAGGGATAAGAAGGGCTAGTGCGTCCATGAAACAAACAAAAAAATGCTGTTACCAAAAAAAAAAAAAAGCTAAATATCTTAAAAATGAAGGAAATATGTCATGGTTGACATCCAATTAGCTCTGGATGATAAAATAGTGCAACTTTTTATTAAAAACTCAGTACAGTCCTTCTTGGGTATCCACAGGGCACTGGTTTCCACCCCCTAACAGACACCAAACCCCCAATGCCTAAGTCCCCAAGTTCCTCATATAGAATGGCATGGTGGCCAGGCTCAGTGACTCATGCCTATAATCTCAATACTTCGGGAGGCTGAGGCAAGAGGATGGCTTGAGTCCAGGAGCTTGAGAGCTTAGACAACATAGTGAGACCTTGTATCTACAAAAAATCAAAAATCAGTTGGGCATGATGGTACACACTTGTTGGCCCAGCTACTTGGGAAGCTGAAGTGGGAGGATCACCTGAGCCCAGGAAGTTGAGGCTGTAGTGAGCCGTGATTATGCCACTGTACTCCAGCCTGAGTGACAGCGTGAGACCCCGGCTCAAAAAAAAATTAATAAATAACATGGTATCTGCATATATTGTTATATTTGCATATAACCTATGCACATTCTCCTGTATACTTTATGTTACCTCTAGATTACTTATACTTAATACAATATAAATGCTACGTAAGTATTATATTGTATTGGTTTTTTTTGTTGTTGTTGTTACATGGGGTTTAAAAATTTTTTTCTCAAATACACGGTTAATTGAATCTGAGAATGTGGAATCCGTGGATACAGAGGGCCAACTTATGCTTCTACTTTTCTCAGCTTCCTATACTGAACATGTTTTGCTTTCAGAATTGGAAACGTTTTTATTTAAAATGTCTGGCACGAGGTAGGCGCTCAGTAAGATTTTGTTGTTCAAACCACTTTGTCAAGTAAAAGGGGATAGGTCCTGTCCCTTGCCCCAACCCTTGGCCCTATCCAGCTGGGTCATAACTCACTGCCCTGCAGTCACTCCAATTCATTCTCCATTCTCCGGGCCTCTGCCCATGGGACTCCTCGTTTACCCACATTTGCCTGTCCTTCAATGCCCACTCAAATTACCTCCTTAACAAAAGACCCTGCATCCTACTTAACTCACCACGACCCCTCCTCCCCAACACTCTTTTTTTTTTTGAGTTGGAGTCTCACTCCGTCACCCAGACTGGAGTGCAGTGGCCGCGCCCGGCCACCGCAGCCTCGACCTGCTGGGCTCCGGTGATCCTTCCGCCTCAGCCTTCCAAGTAGCCGAAATTACAGGCATGCGCTACCACGCCTAGCTGATTTTTTGATTTTATTGTAGAGATGAGGTCTCGCTGCCCAGGCGGGTCTCGAACCCGTGAGCTCAGGCAAGCCACTCACCTCAGCCTCCCAAAGGCGTGGGATTACAGGCTGAGCCACCAAGCCCGGCTCCTCCCCCAAACTCTTAAGAAGACTCAATTCTCCAGGGCTGAGCTGTCCTGTGGGGCCACAGTACTGACAACTTATACGGCTTTCACTTTCAGTAAGCCCAAGTCTTATCTCCCCATCTCTGTCGCAGGCTGTATAAAGACACAGAGAGGGTACTAGGCTGCTTTTTATACCCCAGTGCGCTGAAATAGAGCTGAGTGGCTTTCACAATAACATGTTAGTTGAGTAAGACTGACGAATGAGCTGTTTCTGGGGGAGTAGGAAGACAATTGTGGAGATGTGCCTATACAAGAGGGCTGGGCCAACACAGATAGGCCCTCCCACATGGGTGATGCCTCCCAAAAATGGCCACCTGGTCCTAGGGAGCTTTGAACTCCTGCTCCTTGGGCTGAAATCCAAAAATACCTTGCAAAGCCAAAGTACACGGTCAGTAAATCTAGGGGCAAGACATTGATGTGGAAGAGTATATTTATACGGTCTTTTAAAAGTTAATTAATTAATTATTTTTAGAGACAAGGTCTCACTATGTTGCCCAGACTGGTTTCGAACTCCTGGGCTCAAGCAAACCGCCTGCCTTGGCCTCCCAAAGTGCTGGGATTACCGGTGTGAGCCACTGCACCCGACCTATATGATCTTAAGGTGTCTCTCATAGGTTGTCTACTCATAGCAAGCGAAAAATAGTAAGTTCTCAGTGAAGAAACTGAACAACACCTTGACCAAGTGATCAAACTTAACATCACACATGAGGGGCAGGTGAACAGCACTGAAAAAGATGCAGCGTCATTCACGGATATTCCAACCAGGGATGGATAACCAGAGTCTAAACATGAGGCAACATCAGACATCAAAAAAAAAAGAACATTCTATTTCTTTTAAAAGGCAGTGGGGGTGGAAGATACATTCTTCAAAAGTGTCAGTGTCATGAAAGACAAGAAAGGCAGAGGAAATGGTCTAGATTAAAGAGACTAAACAGACAT
Organism: Cephalopachus bancanus; assembly: GCA_027257055.1. Taxonomy (NCBI): domain Eukaryota; kingdom Metazoa; phylum Chordata; class Mammalia; order Primates; family Tarsiidae; genus Cephalopachus; species Cephalopachus bancanus. The sequence continues at coordinate 3,336,410 of JAPVLO010000104.1, forward strand.
GACAACTAAATGCAGCATGTGATTCCCAACTGGGATCCTGTTCTGAAGAGGGAAAAGCTCCAAAGGACACTGGGTCAATGATAAAGCCCGAATACAATATGCAGAGTAGATCAAATATGGTATCAATGTCTAAGTTACTCAAGGTCATCCTTAAGAAATATTTAGGGACAAAGGACCACCCTGTAGGCAACTTACTCTTCAACAGCTCAGAAAAAAAAATATCCAGAGAGAGAACGCAAATGATAAAAACAAATGGGGCCAGGCTCAGTGGCTCACGCCTGTAATCCCAACACTTTGGGAAGTCAAGTCGGGAAAACTTGAGGCCAGAAGCTTGAGACCAGCCTGGGCAACATAGCGAGACCTCATCTCTACAAAAGTTCAGAAAGATTAGTTGGGCATGGTGGCGCTTACCTGTAGTCCCAACTACTCTGGAGGCTGAGGCAGGGGGATTGCCTGAGCCTAGGAGGTTGAGGCATGGTAAGCCGTGCTTGTTGCCACTGCACTCCAGCCTGGGCAGGAAAAAAAAAGCTGAAAATGGCCCTTCTGGCTGTGCTCCTCCCTTCTAAGATCACATACAGGCTTCTAGGGTGGCTACCCCATTTCAACAGCCCCCACCCACCTAATTCCAAAGCAAACCCCTTGACACAGGCATAGTCCCCCTTCCCAGGCTTACTGAGAGACTCTGACTCAAAAAACAAACAAAGTGCAGTGGCTCATGCCTGTAATCCTAGCACTCTGGAAGGTTGAGGCGAGAAGACTGCCTCAGCCCATGGGTTCAAGAGCACCCTGGGCAACATGGTGAGACTTCGTCTCTGCAATAAATCAAAAAATTAGCTGGGCGTGGTGGCTGGTGCATACCTGTAGTTCCAGCTACTTGGAAAACTGAGGTGGAAGGATTGCCTGAGCCCAGCAGGTCAAGGCTGTGGTGGCCAAGAGCATGCCACTGCACTCCAGCCTGGGCAATAGAGTGAGACTCTGCCTCAAACAAACAAACAAACAAAAAGACAAAAATGTTTTTTTAAAAATAGGTGAATCTGGATAAAGAGTCCCTCGGTGTTTCATACTCTTTTGGCAACTTTTCTGTACATTTGAAATTACTTCCAGATTAGAAGTTTGGAAAAAAAAAAAAAAGAGGGGGCTCTCTTGTTAGGAACAGACACAGAGGGCAAATCCAGGGAGAACAACCTTGACTATCAGAGGTCTTCACTGGGCACAAAAATTCTGGCTCTGGGATTTCTGCCTGGCAAAATGTCCCTCACGGGAAATGTTTCCTCTCCCAAGTTGGTCCTTCTTCCTCCTGCTTCTCCCTGTATTTACTCCCTCCCCCACCTCAGATCAGCAGTCTTCTAGAAGGCCTCTCCATCCCATGCCAGAAGACAGGGTGAAACATCGGGGACTATGAGCGTATGTAGTTCCTATTTGCTGGAAATGTTTTGACACTTGTTTTGTCCAGAAACCCATAATCATGAGTTGGGCTATGCTTGTTAAACCACAGTCTTCTGGGTTTTATATGATGTTTTCACTTCCAGAAAGCTTGCTGCTAGTTCTTGTCACACTGGCTGACTTGGGCCTTCTGGCTGTGCTCCTCCTTTCCAAGATCACACTCAAGCTTTCTAGGGTGGATACCGCATTTCAATACCCCTACCACCTAATTCCAAAGCAAATCCCACAACACCACACTGCCCCCTCCCTCCCTGCCATGTTCACTGTCACAGCAGTCACTTTAAACAGTCCACAGCCAGACACCTGGAATAGTCTTTGAAGAGATTCACTGAAGGCTAAAGGGACTCATGCAAACCATCATATTGTAAAAATTCACTTACGTATTAATTCAAAAATCCTAGCATGCACCTTTTATGTGCAGACCATGGACTGCAACATAGGCTGGGCATATGAATGCAGGGCTGGTTGTTTTTGAAATGCTGAAAATACAAAATCTTGAAAATCCTACTGCAATAGCAAACATCAGAAAAGTTGGCCAGGCACAGTGACTCACACTTATAATCTCAGCACTTTGGGAGGCTGAGGCAGGATTGCCTGAGGCCAGGAGTTCGAGACCAGCCTGGACCACAGAGTGAGAACTTGTCTCTATAAATTTTTTAAAAGGAGAAATAAGAAAACTAATAATAACTCACATTCTTCCAGTGCTTTTTACTTGAATGAGCTTTTTTTTTTTAAGTCGGGGTCTCATTCTGTCACCAAGGCTGGATTGCAGTGGCATGATCACAGATGACTCACTGCAGCAGCCTCAACCTCCTGGGCTCAAGTGATCCTTCTTCCTTAGCCTCTGGAGTAGCTGGGGACAAGTGCATGCCACCATACCCAGCTGATTTTTTTATTTTTTGTGGAGACAAGGTCTCACTATATTGCCCAGGCTGGTCTCTAACTCCTAGGCTCAAGCAATCCGCCTCAGCCTCTCAAAGTGCTGAGATAATAGGTGTGAGCCACCACACATAGCCTTAAATAAGTCATTTCAGGTTCATCTCATTATTCATGCATTTATTCACACGTTCATTAAACACGCAGAATCTACTTTGTGCCACCAGGTATATGCAAAGACCACAAAGCCAAAGACCCAAGTCCAGGCTGGGAAGGAAGCTGAGATTCTGTCGGTCCTGGAGTATTCATGGACACACTATACACATGCTTAGGGCACTGGCCAAAATAAAATTATTTTAAAGAAGAGAAAATAAAAAAGAAGCTATCATGGCTTCAGCACACATATACGTTTTATTGTTTCTAAAATCACAGTTTTATATTCTGACTTAGAATGATGTTAATTTATTTTTAATTACTTATGGGACCCTGATATCATCTGTGTTGAGGGACTCTCAGGGCCTGAACTTGATCCAAATGGTAAATTAGGGGCTGCAATCCCAGGTGTCAACAAGGGCCAAGCAGCCAACGCAGATCCCTGAAGGCTATTAAGAAACACAACACAAATTAGTGAAGACTATTAAGAAAGCATGACTCGCAGGACGGGGTGAGTGACTTATCAGGAAGGGGGGTCAAAAGGAGGGGCTCAGGATGACACTCCAACTTCTGACTTGGTCAGCGTGCCCAAGAGAAGAGACACAGGATGAGGCACGAGTCTGGGGCCCCACCGTGAGCTCTGTTTCGAATGCTATAAGCTGGAGATGCCCAAGGACACGTGGGAACCTCAGCTGGAGTGGGCACACGGAGAAGTAGCGCGCTGAGGATACAGTGCATGGGATGACGCCCAGGGCCTGTAAAGGGGAGACCTGTGAATGGGCCTGAACAAGGACCAGGGAGGCAGGAGGACACCCAAGAAAGGACCTCGGGACACCACAGGAAGTGGAGGCAGGGGAATGCCCAATGCCATGGTCAACTGCAAAGGTGAGTCAGGCAGGGACTGAGAAGATTTCGCAGCACAGAGGTCACGGGTGACCCTTTAAGAAGGAGGGGAGCTGGGTGCAGCGGCTCATGTCTATAGTCCCAGCTACTTGGAAGGCTGAGGTGAGAGGATTGCCTGAGCCCAGGAGGTCAAGGCTGCAGTGAGCCATAAATGTGCCACTGCACTCCAGCCTGGGTAACAGTGAAACCTGGCTCAAAAAAAAAAATTTTTTAAAAAATGGGACCCTGAAATGCAATTCCCACCTGGTCCACAAAAGAACTCTCTTGCATGACTTGAGAAGGTTCCACTGGACATTCCGCAGGTGAGAAGCACATTTATAGTTTCCTATATCTAGATCCAAACTCCCTTTATGAAATAAGCTCAGGGGATCTTCACATGGTTTGAACATATGTTGAACTGTCCAGAAACACCATTAGCATGTAAATTGAGGGGACACTTCATGTTCTTTGGCACTTTCCCAAGAATTGTTCATCATTTTGGAAAATCACATCAACCCCAGCAACACCTCTCCTGGATTTGAGTCACCCACACAAGACACCTGTATCTTGTGAATATGTGTGGATGGTACATTCTCGGCGAGTCTATGTAAAGACTCAAGCATCTGCCTGTGTCCTTCTGCCTTCTGTGTGGTCGTGTCCAAACAACTACATATTAGAATACATGATATTATATTATTGGGGCTCAGAAATCAATTCTTCAAGGTCTCTCCCATCATTGACTCTCCCAGAGCCAGGATAAAGTTCTTTTTTTTTTTTGAGTTGGAGTCTCATTCTGTCACCCAGGCTGGAATGTAGTGGCGTGATCACAGCTCACTGCAGCCTCAGACTCCTGGGCTCAAGAGATCCTCCTACTTAAGCCTTCTGAGTAGCTAGCCACGTGCTACCACGTCCAGCTAATTTTTTCACTTTTTGTAGAGACAAGGTCTCGTTGTATTGCTTAGGCTACCGGAATTCTTGGGCTCAAGCAATCGTCCTGCCTCAGCCTCCCAAAGGGCTAGAATTATAGGCATGAGCCACTGTGCCCTGCCTAATTCTATCTTTCTTTTTTTTTTTAAGCAGAATTTATTGAGAGGACAGAAAAACCACCAGAGCAGGAAGGGACCCAAGGGGGTTGCCTGCTGCCTAATTCTTAAAAATGTACATGGTTCCTATTACCTGTGAATTTTCTTCAGCATCATTAGGAGGCATTACAAATAACTGCTAAATAAAAGGTGGGGCTATCATTCAGATTGTGTGCCCAGAAGCAAGGGAAACTGCAATGCCAAAGGTGGGGTACATGTAATTTGGGTGGCTTCAAGTGATCCATCTCCAAGAATAAAGTCTTTTACTGATATCAACACTAAGTTCCTGAGTGATAGGTACACAGACAATGTGTTCAGCCCACGGGGCTTAAGAAAACTATTCCGGCCCAGCGCAGTGTCTTATAACCAATCCCAGCACTTTGGGAGGCTGAGGCAGGAGGAATGCTTGAGGCCGGGAGTTTGAGGCCAGCCTAGGCAACATAGTAAGACCCCATCTCTACCAAAACAATACATAAAATAAAAATAAAAAGGAAACTCTTCAGTTGGGCATCTTTGGGAGATTTTATTTCCTTGATTAATTATACCATATCTCAGCATTTTCCACATAATAACAATGGGTAAGAGACCACAAGTCATCTGTAGGGGCCAGGGAAATGACAAAATGGCTTGATGTCTGGAGACAAAGATGTGTTTAGATGAAGTCAAAGAAACAGGCGCCAGACTTGGTCGAGGGAAGATCTTTAATGGACGAGAAGATGAGCAAACAGTATGTAAGAAGATGCTTGCGGATATTTATGGAAGATGCTATATCGTGAGAAACATGGACAGGAATAGGGCTGGAGGAGGGATGATCCCAGAGGACCTCCAATAGGCTAAAAAGGCAGGGCCAGAAATATTTACAGCTGAGACACGGAGAGGGGCTGGTTATTTAATGGTGGGGGAAAGTGGCCTCAATTCCCACAGGCCTGGCCATCACTGCTGAACAGGGACAGCGGGTTTAAAAAAAAAAAGAAGTGCCCTTCAGTCAGAAGGGGAGAGCCGATTCATGTGTCTTCCACAATCTGAGGACACCTGGGGGCTGGGGAGGAAAGGGGAATGCAGCTTCCTGGTTGGTGGAAGGTCCAGAAACAGGACTTTCCTAGTCTGGCTCTTCCGCTGACACTCGCAACTTGGTCACCCCTCCTATGTTTCCGCATTTTAAAAAGTGAGTAAGGGTGTAGATGCTCGTGCCTGTAATCCCAGTTATTCCAGAGGCTGAAGCAGGAGGATTACTTGAGCCCAGGTGTTTGAGGCTGGAGTGAGCCATGATTGCACCACTGTATTCCAGGCTAGGCAACAGAGCAAGACCCCCATCTCTAAAAAGAAATGAATAAAACATAAGAAAGCACTTTGGATTCCATCATTGCGAATTTTTGTATTGTTTATGATTTTCCATGTGCATTTGTGTATTTTCTTATGTACACCTCTGGCCAAAGCAACTACGGGAATTAACAAGCAAACTGACTCTCAAATGAGCTGCTGAATCACCTCCCGGATAAAAGTGCCAGGCTCAGTGGCTCAGCCTGTAATCCCAGCGCTTTGGGAGGCTGAGTGGATTGCCTGAGACCGCCGGTTCGAGACCCGCCCGGGGAACTTGGCAAGCCCTCTACAATAAATCAAAAAAAATTAGCCGGGCGTGGTAGTGCACACCTGTAGTTCCAGCTACTTGGAAGGCTGAGGTGAAAGCATTGCCGGAGCCCAGCAGGTTGAGGCTGCAGTGACTGGGAGTGGCCACTGCACCCCAGTCTGGGTGACAGAGTGAGACTTCAACTAAAAAAATAAAATAAAATAAAAAATAGAGGAACAAGCCTCATTTGGAGGCCAAAGAAACATCCAGATACAGGAAATGCCTCCAGGAACCAGCCTCTCTGCAGGAGCTAACTCTACCAAGGGGCAACAGGGCCGCACCCAGGCTGAATCAAAACGAAACCTCCAGCAAATAACCCAGCCTGAGGACGCACCAATTCACCCAAGTCAAGGCAGTGGGAACCAGAGACACCTTCCTGGTCTAAGAGGCAAGTAGGGATTGATCCACAGGCCAAGACTAAGATGGGGCAAGGGAGGCACTTGCCTCAGACACAACATTTATGGGAAAGCCAAAAAACTGAGAAATCAAGATCAATAATATTTTAAAAAAATCAAATTGGCAAGGCTGGGTGTGGTGGCTTACGCCTATAATCCCAGCAGTTTGAGAGGCCAAGGTGGGAGGATTGCTTGAGCCAGGAGTCTGAGACCAGCCTGGGCAACATAGCAAAAATGTTATTTCTACAAAAATAAAAAAATTAGCCAGGTGTGGTGGCGCACGCCTACAGTCCCAGCTAATCAGGATGCTGAAATGGAGGATTGCCTGAGCCCAGAAAGTCAAGGCTGTGGTGAGTTGTGATCGTGCCACTGTACTCCAGCCTGGGCGACAGAGTGAGACCCCAGCTAAAAGAAAAAAAAAGTCAGAAAGTCAAGTCCAGAGCAGTTACCACAATATGTATTTCTCACCAGTCAACCAACTAACATTACTAAACACCCTCTGAGTGTAAAACCCTGTGCAAAGAATCCTGAGATGTACTAAGATATATGAGACAAAGCTCCATCCCTCAGGAGCTTACAAGTTAGTGAGGATAAAAAAGTAAACATAAAACCACAGAATATTAAAAACTGAAGGAGGCCGGGCCTGGTGACTCAAGCCTGTAATTTCAGTACTTTGAGAGGCCGAGGTAAGAGGATTGCCTGAGTTCAGGAGTTCGAGACCAGCCTAGGCAATATGGTGAGACTTCATCTCTACAATAAAAAAATTTTTTAAATTATCCAGGTGTGGTGGCAGCTGCTTGGAAGGCTGAGGCAGAAGGATTGCCTGAGCCCAGCAGATCAAGGCTGTGGTAGCTGAGATTGTGCCACTGTACTCCAGCCTGGGCAACAGAGTAAGACTATGACTCAAAAACAAAAACAAAAAAACTCAAAAAAACCTGAAGAGATCTAATCCACACCCATACTTCAAAGATGACGAAATCAAAGCTTGAGTGGTTAGGGTCTTGCATAAGTTAGCAACAGGCAGATAGTGACCTGGAAAAAAGAGGTTCTGTGTTTGCCAACCACCCTTTGCAGAAACACACGTTGCAACTCAGCAGCGAAATTACAAGAGGAGTTAAAAGAGCCCAGGAGGAAAGGTTTTAGACAAACCACTATGGCAGCTGAGACGGACTCTAACTTTATTTACCTATTTTTTTAAGAGACAGGTTCTCTCTCTGATGCCCAGGCTGGAGTGCAATGACTCCATCATAGCTCACTGCAGACTTGAACTCCTGGGCTCAAGCCATCCTCCTGCCTCAGCTTCCCAAAGTGCTGGGACTACACCATGTCTGGCTAATTTAAAGAATTTTTTTTTGTTGTTGAGATGGGGTCTCATTATGTTGCCCAGGGCCTTGAGCTCCTGGCCTCAAGTGATTCTCCTGCCTCAGCAGCTCTGACTTCAAAAATGGACTCCAATCTAATGTACACCTCTGGCCAAAGCAACTACGGGAATTTACAAGCAAACTGACTCTCAAATGAGTCGCTGAATCACCTCCCAGATAAAAGTGCCGGGCTCGGAGGCTCAGCCTGTAATCCCAGGGCTTTGGGAGGCCAAGGTGGTAGTAAGGCAGAGGAGGGACCTCCAGGTAGGAGAACAATCAAAGCAGGCGTGGGTGGGTACAAGGCACGTTACCACGCAGGTGATTTAGGCTCTGGTAAAGGGCACAGGAGTTTCCTGGGAGGCCAGGAGAGACAAGTGTGTAAAGGTAACGTATGGAGAGCTTGAATGCCAGCGTAAAGATCCTACAGTTAGCCAGGCTCGGTGGCTCAGCCTGTAATCCCGCGCCTTTGGGAGGCTGAGGTGAATGGATTGCCTGAGCCCGCAGGTTCGAGACCCACCTGGGCAGCGAGACCTCATCTCTACAATAAATCAAAAAATCAGCCGGGCGTGGTAGTGCATGCCTGTAATTCTGGCTACTTGGAAGGCTGAGGCGGAAGGATCGCTGAAGCCCAGCAGGCGAGGCTGCAGTGGCCAGAAGCGGCCACTGCACTCCAGTCTGGGCGACCAAGTGAGACTCCAACTCAAAAAAAAAAAAAAAAATCCTACAGTTACCTCCTAAGGCAGCATCGCCCAAGCCTGTGTGCCACCTGGTGACTCTGCATGGCTGCCTGCTACCTTTGAGAGAAGTGACAGAGTGTAGTGGTTTGAAAGCACACAGTCAGGAGGCAGATTCCTTCCATTCAAACCCCAGCTCTGATGCCAACTGTGTGACCCTGAACAAGTTGCTTAACCTCTCTTCGCCTCAGCTTACTTGTTTATAAAATAGAGATAATACAAGTTCCTTCCTCATTAGGATGAGCAAGAGAGCATGTTTATTGTACTAAAAACAGTAACCTGGTATTGTAAGTCCTCAAATAATGTAAGTTGTAGGTCTTGCTGTGTTGCCCAAGCTGATCTTGAACTGCTGGGCTCAAGTGAACCTCCCACCTCAGTCTCCCAAAGTGCTGGGATTACAGGTGTGAGCCACCACATCCAGCTTAATTCACCTTTTTTGGTCAGTTTTTCAGTTAAATATGAACTGCAGCCTTATCCTAAGCAATTAATCCATGAAGTCATGGGCTTAATATGACAATTATGGTTTCAATGCTGTGCACATAAGATGTGAAATCAAAAGTCTTAACAAAGGCACCAAAATACAACAGGTAAAATGCTCCCAAGAGTGACATCAGATGAGGATTTTGCAAAATTCCTCACTTGCGAAGGAGTTATGGAAGAGCCCCTCCCTGACGCAGAGGCGATGAGGAGTTGGAATGGGCAGAGGTTGGAGGAGAATCTTTGCGGAAGAATTTTGAGATCTCACCCCACCCCCAGAGAGTATCTGCCTCCCGTCACTGATGAGAGGAGCTTCACCAAAACCCCTCAGGAAACTTGATGTCGGCCTTCTGGCACTGGAAAGACAGGGTGAACTGGCATCTGACACCCAAGGGTGAGACACAGGCTGTTCATCTGTTGCATCTGCAGGGACTGTGTTTGCAGGGAGACTGCAGAGCTGGGGTCAGCCTACCTTGCCAGGTTCACTGCGCCAAAGGATGTGTGACTGTTTCTGGGGACTAGGGGGGCCACATGCAAGAGAGGGCTGGCACGGGGTCAGAGAAAGTTTTGGCTGAGAGGGTCACCCAGACAGACAAAAGGACCTTGGCCAAAAGAGGCTTGAGGGGAATCGCTGAATTTTAGGGGCCGGGAAAGGAGCAGTGATCTAGAATACAGGAAAATTTGCTCATTTCAAGACAGTAAAATGAGACATCCCAGTAATTGTGGAGGGAAGGGATCTCTGAGAAACTCATGAATTTGGCCACAAGAGAGAATATCAGCTTTAAATACCTTCAAGGCCAGCCGGTACAGTGGCTCACACCTGTCATTCCAGCACTTTGGGAGGCTGAGGTGGGAGGATCACTTGAGTCCTGGACAACATAGCGAGATCTCATCTTTACCGAAAACAATTTTTTGTTGTTTTGAGTCAAGGTCTCACTGTCACTCAGGTTGGAGTGCAGTGGCAAGTTCATGGTTCACAGCAGCCTCAACCTCCTGGGCTCAGGCAATGCTTCCGCCTCCACCTCCTGAATAGCTGGTACGACAGGCCCATGCCAACATATCCTGCTAATTTTCTGGTTTTTTGTAGAGACAAGGTCTGCTGCGTTGCCCAGGCAGGTCTCAAACTCCTGACCTCAAGTGATCCTTCCGCCTCAGCCTCCCAAAGTGCTGGGATTATAGGTATGAGCCACTGCACCCTACCTACAACCAAAAAAAAATTTTTTTTGTTTTGTTTTTGTTTTTGTTTTGTTTTGTTTTGTTTGTTTTGAGTTGGTGTCACTCTGTTGCCCAGACTGGCGTGCAGTGGCCGCTCCCGGTCACTGCAGCCTCGACCTGCTGGGCTCCGGCGATCCTCCACCTCAGCCTTCCGAGTAGCCGGAATTACAGGCATGCGCTACCACGCCCGGCTGATTTTTTGATTTATTGTAGAGATGAGGTCTCGCTGCCCAGGTGGGTCTTGAACCCGCGGGCTCAGGCAATCCACTCACCTCAGCCTCCCAAAGGCACGGGATTACAGGCTGAGCCACCGAGCCTGGCTAAAAAAAATTTTTTTAACAAAAAGAAAATTTTTAAAAAATTTAAAAATAAATACCTGCCCAGCCCAGGAAGCTGAAAGCTAGAAAATAACAGCACTGCCCCTCCCAGTCCAGAGACAAATGAATGGATATAAGAAGTACTTAACTGAGACTATGCTTGTGACTTAAAATGACACAGGACCTTCTACTGCCTATGAATGACCAGAAAAGTTACAGGGCCTAAGTCTTCACCCCAGGAGAGGGGAAGATATAGTCCCACTGAAGAAACAAACAATGAGAGGAAAAGTCAAGTTGCTTGATGAGTTTATCTCAATAAGTAGTGTTTGTGTTTCTTTATGTTCGTTAGAAACATAGCTATTAAAATGAGGCCAGGCACAGTGGCTCACGCCTGTAATGCCAGCACTTTGGGAGGCCGAGACGGGAGGATTGTTTGAGCCCAGGCGTACAGAACCAGTCTGGGCAACATAGTGAGACCTTATCTCTACACAATTTTTTTTTTTAATTAGTTGGGTATGGTGGTGCATGCCTGTAGTCCCAGCTATTTGGGAGGCTGAAGCAGAAGGATCGCCCAAGTCCAGGAGGTTGAGTCTGCGGTGAGCCATGATCATGCCACTGTACTCCAGAATGAGATTCTAACACAAAAAAAAAGAAAAGAAAAGAAAGGTAACTGCCATTAGAAATAACCGGGGTAGGGTAATGAAGTAAGGAAAACGTAGGACAGCCAGGCACGAGAAAACTGGCTTGGTGGGTTCAGTAGGAGTCCACTTGCTCCTTAACCTTGCATATGAGAAAATGAGAACAGAAGACGTGCCAAGGAAGGAAAGAGTCCAAGGGTCCTTAGACCAAGGCTGGATTCAAAGGGAACTCATGAACAAAGAAGCCATGACCCCAGATCCCCTGTGCTGAGCTTATGGCTTGGTCCTGCCTTTTTTTTTCTTTTTGAGTTGGAGTCTCACTCTGTCGCCCAGACTGGAGTGCAGTGGTCACTCCCAGACACCACAGCCTCGACCTGCTGGGCTCCGGCGATCCTTCCGCCTCAGCCTTCCGAGTAGCGGGAATTACAGGTGCGCGCTACCACACCCAGCTAATTTTTTGATTTTATTGTAGAGATGAGGTCTTGCCTGCCCAGGCGGTCTCGAACCCGTGGGCTCGGGCAATCCACTCACTTCAGCCTCCCAAAGGCACGGGATTACAGGCTGAGCCACTGAGCCCGGCGGTCCTGCCTTTAAGGCAGAGTTAATGCAGCAGAAGGGTTATGTTCTCCCTACCAGAGTCCCCTGAAAGCACAGAGCATGGTCCCCAAGTTCTGGAGACCTGTGTGGCAGAGGGGCAGGGCTGGAGGGAGAATCCTGGCTGAGTCTACACCAAAACAGAAAACACACACAGGTGCAGACCTGTGCTGCCGCCATCACTCAGGGGCTCCTTTCTTCAGGTACAGTAGAGGAGGAAGAGGGAGGTGCAATTCATTTTGTTTGTCTGTTTGTTTTTGGGGTAGGTCTCACTCTGTCACTCAGACTGGAATGCAGTGGCATGATCCTGGCTCACTGCAGCCTCAACCTCATGGGCTCAGGCGATCCTTCTGCTTCAGGGTCCTCAACAGCTGAGATTACAGGCGTGAGCCACTGTGTTCGGCTAAGTTTTAAGAGAATATACAGGGGAGTGCTCCACGTCACAGGAAGTGGTGAGTACAACCACCATGCCTAGCTAATTTTCTTTTCTTTTTTTTTTTTTTAGAGATGAGGTCTTGCTATGCTGCCCAAGCTGATCTTGAAACTCCTGGGTTGAAGCGATCCTCCCACCTTGGCCTCCTAGAGTGCTGGGGTTACAGGTAAGGCACCACGCCTAGCTAAGTTTTAAAACACGATATGGGGGCTCCCCATACTGTAGGGAGTGGTGAGTACAGAAGACCCTTCTCAGCCACTCTGTGGTAGCAGTTAGAGGAGGAATGGCTGGACCCGGTCCCCCTTCCCAAGAAGGAACTTTCTCCAGCTCTGACTTCGTCACTTAACTTTCAGGTTGGCTTCTTTCTCTTTCAGTCGTCACCTTTGCCCTCCTGACTCTGAACTTCCTACAATCCCAGACCAGCCGAGTTATTCCCTGAGAAAGGCCAGAATCAGCCAGTCTCCCAGATCACTCAGCATTTTATTTATTTATTTATTTATTGGCATTCTTTTTTTTTTTTTTGGTTAAGATGTGGGGTACAATTCAGGAATACAAGTGGCCATCGTACAAGTAAAGTCTGGGCCTCCCTTTGGTCCTCATTTCACCAGGTTTGAGATCAGGTACCCTGATCGATGTTGTGTACCCCCCTCCCTCCTCCTCTGGCAGTATCCTGTTACTGCCAATCCCTTTAGTGTTTCGGTAAATGTTCAGGGTCTGCTTATGAGAACATGTGGTACTCAGTTCTTTGATTCTGTTCACCCAGCATTTTACTCGAAGAGATGTCAGAGGGTATTGCGCCCAACATTCTCTTTTATAGATTAAAAAACTAAAGACCAAGAACTCATGTCATGTGCCCAGAGTCACTGAGCAGAGAAGAGAACCCAAGACTCCTGACCCCTAGAGCACAGCCAGCGTCATGCTAACCTGCAAAGAGGGTCAGCTCACTTACCCCACACCACCACCTCGACCCTCGTTCCTCTTCCGCAGACACCTCAAGATGGTAGAAGAGGCTTAGAGCTGACTTGCCTGGGACCAAGAAGGATAGCCTTCAATGCATTCGCTGGTCACCTCTCAATGGAGCCAACAGTGGCCATAAGCGATTTCTCAGAACTGGATTATCTAACACTTGCTGTACTCTGCATAGTGTCTCTGGGACCCCAGAGGCATAATCAGGCCTCCACAGCTGGATTATAATGATGGGAGGGGAAGGCCCAGAAACTAGGTTGGAGAATGAGGACTGGAGTGAAGAATCTGCAGAGATAAGCTGCTATGACTAGTAGCAGGAGGGCGACAGAGAGAAAAACACTGCCCAAAGAGCCTGGGAAGTGAGAGGAAATTTTTGGTATCCAAATGAAATGGGGTTTATGAGATACATTCCTATGCCAAGCAGAAGGCCTGTTCCCCTTATAGCAACCCCCAGGCCATCTGGTCTACTTCCCCACTGCAGGGTACAGACCTCTCTCTTCTCGAACATTCAATGGGATGCTGTTTTTCTAAGACCTGTACTTCCATATCCTTTTAACTAGCCATATTAAATCCACATCAGCTCTCCTTCTTATGTGCTAATCTACGCCACCTTCACTTTTACCTCTCCCCAACATTTGTTCTATCAGGTGATCAAGGCTATAGAACACATAGAATTAGACAGATTTCAGTTCAAATCCCAGTTTTCTTCTTTCTTTCTTTTTCTTTCTTTCCTTCTTTCGTTCTCTCTTTTCTCTTCTTTCATTCTTTCTTCTTTCTCTTCTTTTTCTTTTTTTTTTTTGAGGTCTCACTCTGTTACCCAGGCTGGAATGCATGATCACGGCTCACTGCAGCCTCAAGTGATCAGCCTCCTGAGTAGCTAGGACTACAGGTGTGTGCCATCATGCCGAGCTCATTTATTTATTTATTTATTTATTTTTATTTTTTATTTGAGTTGGAGTCTCACTCCGTCACCCAGACTGGAGTGCAGTGGCCGCTCCCGGCCACTGCAGCCTCGACCTGCTGGGCTCCGGCGATCCTTCCGCCTCAGCCTTCCGAGTAGCTGGAACTACAGGCGCGTGCTACCACACCCAGCTAATTTTTTGTTTGTTGTTTTACTGTAGAGAAGAGGTCTCACCAAATTGCCCAGGCAGGTCTGGAACCCGCAGGCTTGGGCAGTCCACTCACCTCAGCCTCCCAAGGTGCAGGATTACAGGCTGAGCCACCGAGCCCAGCTAGGCTCATTTATTTTAAATTTTATGTAGAGACGGGGTCTCGTTATGTTGCCCAGGCTGGTCTCAAACTCCTGGATTCAAGTGATCCTCCTGCCACCGCCTCTTAAAATGTTAGGATTACAGGTGTGAGCCATTGCGCCCAGCCTCAAATACCAGTTTGGACACTTAATAGTGGTATGATATATGCAAATACTTTGCCTTGAAGAGCCTCAGTGCTTCCAACTATTAAGTGGGGATAATTAATAATAGCGATCTCAATCCTGTGAGGAGAACATATGCAAGATGCTTAGCCTAAGGCCTGGCGTAGAGTAAGTACTCGATAAATAGTAGCTGTCGTTGTTACTGGTCTGATCCCCAAAGCCAGTGGAAGCTCCATTTGTGGGACAAAGTCTGGAATGGGCTGTCCAAGGTCACACAAGTGAGGGAGGCAGGGAGGGATCCCAGATTTCCTGATTCCCGAAGCCTTTGCCAACCACCATCTCCTACACAAACAACATCATTGCCCAATGACCTAGAAATCTGGGTATCTGATCACATCCAAGTACCACAGCTGGTGATTTAATAAGCACTCGCCATGTGCTGGAAACTGAGCATGCTCTATGAAAGCTTCAAGGCACCTACAGGTCACTAGAAGAAGGGCATCTCACTGCTGATGGCAAGCAACAACAAAAAAAACACAAGACAGAAATCTGGCACCGCTGCTTGTGTTGCCCCATGGTGACAATATTTCATGTGCGCATTTGTTTTAAGAAGGTAGATGAAAGTAAGACCAATGCCCCGGCTGCCTTGTCCCTGGCTTTGAAAAGGCCTTTTTGGTTGCGAACAAGAGGGAGGGAAAGCTCGAGGACTCGGGGACTAAAATGAGGCTTGGCCAAGGACGGCCTTGAAAAGGAGATGGGAGCTATAAGTGGGTTGAAACAGGTCCCTGTCAATGCTCTGAAAACTGGCAGTGATTGTCAGCAAGGTGGGCTTCTCACTGACCCGGGACGTGTCCCTCCACTCCCTGTGCAATCAACAAAACCATGGTGCCCCAGGAAGCACATTTCATCTTGAAGCATGAATCACCCCTCAGAAGTCCAGAAAAGAATCCCCTCTTTGTGGACCTTCACTCTCCTTGGCTGCTGTCCCTAGCTCTTAGGGGCTGATGTCAAGGCTTTACTAAAACTCAGGGCCAGTGACCTTTCTGGTGGAAATGGACCATTCCAGAAGCTCATGTGACAGGAGTGCCTCTTAATAACTGAAAGGAAACAATGAATGAATGAACCAGCTAGAAGGCATTCGTCACTCGGGTCTAACTGCAAAAGCAGTCAGAAGGGGACGATCCGGTATGTTCTGAATGAGGGCCTTCCAGAGAGCAATGGAACTATAGGAAGTGCTCCCTACCCTCACTTCTGCTTACCTACTAGCTCTCTCTACTTGAATGAACAGGTGAAGTCTTATATTATTTATGTATTTATGAGTTGGGGTCTTACTCTGTCACCCAGATTGGAATGCAGTGACACGATCACAATTCACCTCAGCCTCAACCTCCTGGGCTCAAGTGATCCTTCCACCTCAGTAGCTGGGGCTACAGGTGTGCACCACCACACACAGCTGATTTTTTAATTTTTTTGGTAGAGACAGGGACTCCCCATATTGCCCAGGCTGGTCTCAAACTCCTGGGTTCAAGCGATCCTCTTGCCTAGGCCTCCCTAAGTGCTGGGATTAGAGGTGTGAGCCACCATGCCCAGCCTTTTATTTTTTTAATTGCCATGCTTCTAGACGGAGCAACAAGGGCAATCTGAGGACCCAAATCCTGTCCATGTAGACTGTTAGTCCCAATTCCAAGGATGCCATCCTTCTGCAGCACCAGTCACGGGAGCCAAGAACCCAGAAAGGACATCAAGCTCCCTACTGGGGAACCAGTGGAATAAAGGGTAATGGGAAACCAGGTGTTTAAAACGGGAATTGTCATGGCTTGGTTTACTCCTCAAACTGCCAGACTGGACTGTGACTGACCCCAAAGACTGAAGCAGCTGCATTGGAGGAGGATGGAAAGCTATGTTTCAGCATCATCCTTTTAAGGAGCAGAGGCCAATGTCACTCAGTGAACTTCACCCTGCTAAACTTACACCCTGGGGAACTGGTGTTAAAGTGAACATTAAGTGCAGCCTTAGAAAGGAGGCCACCCGAGCCCATACCTGCAGCCTGCTGGATGCACTTAGGGATGGGAGCAGGCCCTCCCCTGTAGCCTGGGAATGTGGAGGGTGACGTATTCAGCCTCAGTCCTGGCTCCAAAGTGTACGGAAAGGTAAAAACCGCTTCCTTTGGCTTGGATCACAGCAGCACAGAGCATCTCTCAGTTCAAAGTCTGAAGCAAATGGACATCTTGAACCAAACGCCCTGGAACCTAAATTGTTTAAGTGCATCTTTAACTCATAACAGAAAAGTACAACCTACTAACGATGGCTCATGCCTCTAATCCCAGCACTTTGGGAGGCTGAGGAAGGAGAATTGTTTGAGCCCTGGGGTTTGAGACTAGCCTGGGCAACATAGCAAGACCCCTGTTTCTACAAAAAAATCAACAAATTAGCCTGGTGTGGTGGCACGCACCTATAGTCCCAGCTACTTGGAAGGCTAGGGAGGGAGGATATCACCTGAGCCCAGGGAGTTGAGGCTGTGGTGAGCCGTGATCATACCAAGGCACTCCAGCACAGGGGACAGAGTGAGACTCTGACTCAAAAAAAAAAAAAAAAAAAAAGGGTAAAACCTTGGAATCTATATGGGTACTTAACTCTAAACACTCTTAAATCCCAGAAAAGGTAAACCTCCCCAACACATGCATTCACGCACAGCCAGAGTGCTAAGTCTCAGTGTGACTCCGTTTCCCTTAAAGGGAAGTCACAACCAAAAGTGTCCCCTCCCACCCCTTCCCAGAAATCAGCTTACACTATACTCTCTACACGCAAAGGCTCTGATTTCTGAGAAGCGGTGGTGGAGTAGGCAGAAGATGTGGCCAGAAAGCCTGGATTTCTTCCTGCTCAGAACATCAGAATCCTTTCCGACTTTCCCTCCTTGGCCAGGTGTTGCCACAAAGGGAGCTGAGAGTTTGCCAAGTCAGAAATTATCCTCACCTTAAAAGGAATGTTCCTGTAATTAAAAAATAAAACCCAAACCACCTTGCCTGTAAATGGAGGGGTGGGGAGAGGAGGGAGGAGAAGTAAAGGGATCTAAATGCGAAAACAGCCAGACTGTGGGAGGGTTAGATATATCCCTCCCTCCCCTCAAGGACAGCCAGATCTGATATGCTGCTGATAAGACTAAGCTGTTTCACTTTACTGCCCTTACCCAGGTCTCTCCTCATAACATCAGGGTCCTTGACATCACTGGAGACCCTTCTCAGAACTTGGAGAGTGACTGTCACTAACATCCTAGCAGGATACCCCACCCTAGCAGGAAAAATCCCACTCAGAAGGCGTCCCGGAGAGCAGCGGCAGACAGAAAAAAACACTTGCGGCCTCAGTGCTGTTGCAAGAGCTTTGCTGATAAAAAGAAAAAAATCCACTTTTAAAACCAACACTGAGCTTCCCCTGTCACCAAAGCTGTAATTTAGCCCCTTCCTGTAAAATGACACCTTTCCCTTTAGAGACAATATGTAAATCTGATACAACGGAAACAAACACAGTATAATACTAACTCATTTAATATCTCTCATCCAAGGGTCTTTAATCACTTTATAAATGCAATAATTCATGGCTCATCACTTTAAAAGAGGCAGTCAAGGGAGTATCAATTTCCCATCTTCAGGTCAGCACATTTGAGGAACTTGCCATGGAAAAGCCCATTCTCACGGCTGAAGGCAGAAGGTCAAGCCTCCATGTTGTCACCCTCAGCTCTGATTCCACAGCTTGGGATGTGCCCAACCGGTACCGCCCCATTAGTAGGGAAGCCCCACAGACATGGGGCTGGCTGTGCTCTCTGACTAGCACCAGCTCTTGACTTTAGCCATGCATTCCAGGGCCACAGATCCACAGCTCAGGGGACTTCATTGTCTCCTGCTACCCCTTACCCTGGAACCTCCCTGACTCCTGTACGTGGAGCGGCCATGGTCAACATGAAATAAGTCAGTTTGCCATTTCCCCCCAAGAACTAGCCCATCACCCTGCCCTGCTGTCTCCCCAGGTGCCCATCTCTGTCTCCAAACACAAAGCTTTGTGAAGGGAACTAAGCCTCATCTCAGCACACCCCTCGGAGTCTCCAGAGCAAGGAGTCCTGGCTGGCCCACCTCTGTCCCAACCACTTGTGCCATTAGCTCCTTTGCAGAAGCAGGTAGAAGAGTCTCCCACTGCTCCAAGGCCCTCCAGCACCTTCTGTCTCCACAGGCCAATTGATATAGCTCTGTCTTTCACTCAGGGAAAAACACCTGAGCTCCCGAAGGGCTGTCCTGCCCAGGATGGGAGTGGGCTATTGCAGGCAAGCCAGCTCAGGGCTGGAGGCACCTGGTCCTGGAGACAAGACCAGGGACTGGGGACCTGGGGCCTGGCCCGTTTCTTTCTAGAGAGAAAGACACTGTGCCAACCCCAGGCAGGCCGTTTTGCCCTCTCTTGACCCCTCTTCCTAGTGCAGCAAAGAGAGAAACCTAGGCCTCCCTACCACCCAAGTCTGCGGGCCAGAGTAACAGTTCATTTGTGACTAGGGTGCTGAGAACACACCAGAACTGGTGAGCAGAGCCCCCAAGTTTACACCGGCAGGCAGCTCCTGGGGTCCTGCTCTCCTCCTCCGGGGAGAGCCTTGAAACAGCATCAGAACAACCTGCAGCCCCCCAGTTCTACGTCTGAGGCAACCAAACACACCCCCAAGGAAGCTCTGGGGAAAGGACACACCAAGAAGGAAGGGAAGGGGTCTGATGCGGACGGGGCACCAGAAGGAGAGAAGGAAGACACCTGGGAAAGAGGCCAGTGTCTCCCTGCCCTTGCCAGGCTTAGGGCTGGAACGCTCCCCATCGCAGCCCGCATCTCCCACAGAGGACCAGCGATCCTGGGGAGGGAGGGCGCCTAAGTATGCAGTCCACCATCACCTAGTTTTTCCATGCACCCTGGGGAGAAGGCGGCAGGGTCATCTTGGCAGAATTCTCGCCCCTTCAGGAGAGTCCTGGGCTTCAGACTCCCGGGCTCCCGCTCCCGAGCACCGGCTCCCCAGCTTGCACCAGACTGGCGCCCCCTCCGACCTCCCCAAGCGGCCTCCCGGGCGCTCTCCGCCCGCAGGAAGGGGGGTGTCAGCCTTCCGCGGCCCGAAATCCCCGGCCGGCCCTCACCCTCGCCTCCCCCGGCACCCCTTTGTCTCGGGCGAGCAAAGTTGCCAGCGGCACCCCCTGCCCAACACGCCCCCCGCGCGCCCCTCCCCCGCGGGGACCCCGCGCCCGGGCGCAACCGCCGATCTGCGGCTGCTCTCGACCCGGCAGCGCCTCGAAACCGAAAGCACCGAGAGGACGCGGGGCCGGGCCGCGCCCCCGCCGGCGCCCCGTCTCCCATCACGGCCCCGGCCCGCGCCCCCCGCGCTCGGCGCCGCCCGCCCGCGCGGCCCCCTCCCCGGGCGGCGGGCAGGCCCGTCCGCGGGCATCGGGGCACCTACCGGTGCGGGGCCGGGGCCGGACGGGGCAGGGCCGGCCGCCCGCGGGCGCAGGTGCCGCCGGGGCGCCGATCCCCGCGGGCTCCCCTCCTCCTCCCGCGCCGGGACCGGGGCGCTCTCCCGCGCCGCCGCTCCCCGCCCCCACGCGCGGCCCGGCTCCCCGCGCCCGCCTGCGGGCCGTGCCCCCGCCCGCGCCGGGTCCCGCGGCGAGTGTGGGGGCGCGGGCCGGGGGCTGCGGCCGCCGCTGCGGGGAGGAGCGGGGCCGGCGCGGCACTCACCCGTAGTACGGATGCCGCGCGCACTGCACATGCTCGCGATGACAGGCGCGCTCCCCGCCCCGCTTAACTCCTTGCTCGCCCGCCCGCGGTCCCCGCAGCCGGGGGTCGGCCCCGCCCCGCCGGCGGCGGCGCGGTGGCTGCGCGGCGGGGCCCTCGGCCCTCCCCGGCCGCGCCGCCCGCCCGCCTGCCCGCCCTGGGGTGTCCGTCGGGCCCTCGGCTCATCAGAGTTGTGGGGGCCGCGTGTGCCACATCCACGGCGGGAGCCCGCAGGCCCCGCTCCACGTGGCCTGGCAGACGCGCTGTGGGCCCGCCGTGTTCCGTGCAGGCCGTTCCCTGAGACGGCCGTGCGAGGTCGTTTTCTCCTCATCCCCATTTCCAAGATGGAGAAACTGAGGCTCATGGAAGGGAAGGAGTTTGCCTAAGGCAGGGCCTCAACCTCCAAGGCCCACAGTTCGGCTTATCCCACAAAGACTAAAGAGAATGTGTTCCAGATTCTTTTTTTTGGGGGGGGGGAATACTGAATGTTACCTGCAAAGCCTGGAGATTCCAGAATGTGGAACGGGGAACTGGGGGGCTGAGGGCCTTGACTTAAGGCGGGCCCCTCAGACTGGTCCTGGGTCCTGCAGAAAGGCTGAGCAGGGAGAGGGAATGGAATCCAACCCCATTCCAACACCAAGCCCGAGTCCTGGCACTGGGGCCTCCGCCAAGAGGAAAGGACATTTAAAAAACTTTTTAAACACCTTTCTTCCTCCACCCCCTCCCCACCACCCCGTCCTTTTGTAACTCTCCCAACCAGAGAGGACGTCCTTTTTAATTCTCACCAAACCCTATGTGTGCTGTGTACCTAGGTCTGATCTGAGGGGCCTGATGGCTGCCTCCCAAACACCAAGGAGAGGGAAATGGGGAGAAGGATAACAAGAGAGCGTGCAGCCTTGACTTCTCTTTATAGCACGCCACAGTGACCACAAAGAGCTCTTGGAGGTCCAAGACAGCACGGAGTCTTTTTTTTTTTTTTTTTTTTTGAGTTGGAGTCTCACTCTGTCGCCCAGACTGGAGTGCAGTGGCCGCTCCCAGCCACCACAGCCTCGACCTGCTGGGCTCTGGTGATCCTTCCGCCTCAGCCTTCCAAGTAGCTAGAACTACAGGCACGCGCTACCAAGCCTGGCTAATTTTTTTTGATTCTTTGTAGAAATGAGGTCTTGCCAAGTTGCCCAGGCGGGTCTCGAACCCGCGGGCTCAGACAATCCACTCACCTCAGTCGAGGTCTTCTAAGAAAGGGAACCCGAGGTTCATCCAGCTACCCTTGCCCTACTCTGGATGAGAAGCTGGGCTGTTTTCTTCTGCTCTGATCTAATCTTTTTTATTTTTTGGATGGGGTCTTGCTCTTTTGTCCAGGCTAGAATGCAGTGACTCCATCACAGCTCACTGCAGCCTCGAAATCCTGAGCTCAAGTCATCTTCTTGCCTTAGCCTCCCAAGTAGCTGGGACCACAGGTGTGTGCCACCACATCTGGCTAGTCTTTTTTTTTTTAATTTTTAATTTTTTAGAGATGAGGACTCCCTATGTTGTCCAAGCTAGACTCGAGCTCCTGGGCTCAAGTGACCCTCCTGCCTTAGTCTTTCAAAGCGCTGGGATTACAGACGTGAGCTACCACACTCATCCTGAACCTAATGTTAATCTGATTCTGTGTCTTCCCCTAATTGCCTGATGGGACCATAGGTCTTCCATCTATCTCCTGTCCCCGGACAGGATATTCAAAGATCAACAAAGGTATGTCCCAAAGCTGGAAGTAGGCAGTTTGGACAAGGAGTTCTGAGCCCACCCCCATATAAACCCTGTTGTTGGGCTGGCCACATCATTCTCTCTCAGCAGGAAAGCACTGGGTTTCTGGCCAGGGTAGAGGGAGTTATGTTGGGTTCCTCAAACTAGTATAGGAAGTACTCAGCCATGTGGTGCCAGTAATAGGAGATCTTGACTTCTCTGAGTCTGTTTCCTTTTCTATAAAATGGAGACATCTTGCTCACGGCTGTAATCCCAGCACTTCGGGAGTCCAAGACAGGAGGATCCCTTGAGGACAAAAGTTTGAGTCCAGCCTGGGCAACATAGTGAGCTCCTGCCTCTACAAAATAAAAAATGATAATAATTTTTTTTAACAAAAGGAGTTCTCTTTGGTCACGGAGGGTAATTTTTTTCTAAAGTTAAAAAATAGAGATATTACCTATGTTATAAATGTATTATATGCTGGGCACAGTGGATTATGCCTGTAATCCCAGCACTTTGGGAGGCCAAGGCAGAAGGAAGGCTTGAGCACAGGAGTTCAAGATCAGTCTGGACTTGGGAGACATAGGGAGACCCCATCTCTATTTCTTTTCTCTTTCTTTCTTTTCTTGTCTTTCTTTCTTTCCTTCTTTCTCTCTTTTTTTTTTTTTTTTTGTTTTTTGAGTCTGAGTCTCACTCTGTTGCCCAGGCTGGAGTGCAGTGGCATGGTCACGGCTACCATAGCCTGGACCCGGAGGGCTCGGGCAAGCCTTCCACTTCAGTCTTCCAAGTAGCTGGGACTACAGGCATGTGCCACAACACCCAGCTAATTTTTTAATTTATTGTAGAGATGAGGTCTCACTATGTTTCCCAGGCTGGTTTTGAACTCCTAGGCTGAGGCAATCCTCTCACCTTGACCTCCCAAGGTGCTAGATTACAGGAATGAGCCACCATACTTGGCTCTATTTCTTTAGAAATAATAATAATAATAAAATTACATTAAAAATAAAAAATTTTAAATGTTTTTACATTTAAAAAAGTAGCTGTGCGTGGTGGTGCACACCTGTAGTCCCAGCTACTCAGGAGGCTGAGGCAGGAGGATCGTCTGAGCCCAGGAGGTTGAGGCTTCAGTGAGTCTTGATTATGTCACTGCACTTCAGTCTGGGTGACAGAGTGAGAACTTGACTCAAAAAAATAAATAAAGAAGTATATTATGATGGCCCCATGACATGTGAAGTCCTCAGCATATAGCACACAGTAGGCTTTTGACGACTGGAAACTTTTTTCTGCTGAGGGTAAGGCAGAGAGAAGGGAAAAAAGGTCAGGGCTACAGGCAGGCATGTACTACCATCAGAGAGGGTCCCTCTCAGGGACACCTTGGTGAGGAGTGGCTACAGTTAGTCTGCAGCAGGGTCACCTTAGAGGGCCGTTCCCAGCACCCCCACCATGGAGCATAGTCCTCCCCATAGTCCTCCCTCTCTCCTTCATCTGTGACTGGCAGCTGGCGGCTGGCCGGGCTCTCTCTTAGGCTCTGGGAGGCAGCATTGCGCAGAGAACAGCACAGTAGGCTGGACAGGCTTCAGAAGCTCCAATTCCCGGCACACTAATCCATTAGACACAGGTGGCACAGTGCCTGGTGCCCACAATATTTGTAGGGGCCAACAGAAATGTTTGTATTCCTTTAAAAATCAGAGGCCAAAAGAAACGTTGTGGTCAAAGGAAATGTTTTCATATGTATCAATGTTTTCATCCTTAGCTTAGAAGTCAAGATGCCAATTACAGAACCAGAAAGAAGGAAGAGTTAAGAACCCCGGCACAGGCTTAGTGTTGTCCAATCTCTGCCTAATCCAGCTCTCCTGTGACCTTAGCCCTGTGATCTGGGCTTTCCTCATTCCCTACATTAGGGATCATTTCTCACAAAACTTTATATAGTGCCTTACAATAGATATTTTCCTTCCTTGAGTAGGGCAGCTATTTTTATCCTCATTGTATAAACGAGGAAATTAAGACTCAGAGAGGTCATATGGTTGGGTTAAGTTTGGATTGCTAGTAAAAGCAAAATGTGGCTGGATGTGGTGGCTCACACCTGTGATCCCAGCACTTTGGGAGGCCAAAGCAGGAGGATCATGTGAGGCTAGGAGCTCCAGATCAGCCTGGGCAAGAGAGTGAGATTTTGTATTCTTTTTTTTTTTTTTTGAGTTGGCGTCTCACTCTGTTGCCCAGACTAGCGTGCAGTGGCCGCTCCCGGCCACTGCAGCCTCGACCTGCTGGGCCCCCGGCAATCCTTCCGCCTCAGCCTTCCAAGTAGCTGGAACTACAGGCGTGCACTACCACACCCGGCTAATTTTTTGAATTCTTGTAGAGATGATGTCTCGTCAAGTTGCCCAGGCGGGTCTTGAGCCCGCGGGCTCAGGCAATCCACTCAACTCAGCCTCCCAAGGCGTGGGATTACAGGCTGAGCCACCAAGTCCAGCTACTTTGCCTACTTTAAAAATTAAAATAAGCCGGGTTCGGTGGCTCAGCCTGTAATCCCACACCTTTGGGAGGTTGAGGTGAGTGGACTGCCTGAGCCCACGGGTTCAAGACCTGCCTGGGCAATTTGGCGAGACTTCATCTCTACAATAAATCAAAAATTAGCCGGGCGTGGTAGCGCGCATCTGTAGTTACAGCTACTTGGAAGGCTGAGGCGGAAGGATCGTCGGAGCCCAACAGGTCGAGGCTGTGGTGGCCGAGAGTGGCCACTGCACTCCATTCTGGGTGACAGAGTGAGACTCCAACTCAAAAAAAAAAAATTTTTAATTAAATAAAATCTGGCTGTGTGCAGTGGCTTACACATGTAATGCCAGCACTTCAGGAGGCCGAGATGGGAGGATAGCTTGAGCTCAGGAGTTCATGACTAACCTAGGCAACATAGCAAGCCCTCATTTCGTTAAAAAAAATTTAAAAATTAGCCAGGCGTTGTGGCAGGAGTCTTTAATCCCATTTACTCAGGAGGCTGAGGTGGAAGGATTACCTGAGCCCAGGAGGTTGAGGCTACAGTGATCCATGATCATGCCACTGCACACCAGCCTGGGCAACAGAGTGAGATCCTGATTCAAAAAATTTTAAAAATATTTTAAAAAATCTTTTGTGGAAACTGGGTTTCACTATTTTCCCCAGGCTGATCTTGAACTCCTGGCGTCAAGCAAGGCTCTCACCCCAGCCTCCCAAAGTACTGGGATTATAGGCACGAGCCACTGCACCCAGCCTGCCTTCTTGTTGTATCAAAGCAAGTGGAGCAGTGGGGTGGAGTGGGCCAGACATAGACTTTGCTCAGGCAGACCTGGGTTTGAGTTCAGATCCCACATCCCTGTTGGATGTCTTAAGGCAGTCCACTATTCTCAGTCTGTTTCCTCATCAGCAAAGTGGAAATAATAATGGTACCCAACCCCAAGGCTGTTGTAAGAATATGTAATGATGCCCATAAGGTGCTTAGCACAATGGCAGGCACATAGTACACAGGTAAGAAATGGCAGTAGCATCACCCTGTCACGTAAAGTCCCTGCCACAGAAGGCAGTGAGTGGCAGTTCTCTTCTCACCTCTCTTTCGAGTCTTTCAAGTATCTTGTAGTCTCACAAGTGCCTTGAACGTGTTAGGTTCTTAGACATATTTTCTGAAAGGCGAGAACTTTTTTGCCCTTCCTCCAAAGCAAACTAGCCATAAAAGTTTGATCTTGTCCACCATAAGTAATTTTGTTCATGGTTTTCGAAGGGAATCAGGAAGATTCCTTTCTGCTTGTTAGAGAGGATTGGTTCCCTGGGGACTGCCCTCTGACTGCAAGTCAGGAGTAATGTGGCTCAAGAGGGTGATTCCAGGGGAGGGGCTGGCTTGCCGCCAGGTCAGAAGAAGACTGGGAGGGATACATAGCAGGCAAATTAGAAAGAAGGAAAGACCGTGAGCAATCTGTTGAAGATACTATGGGAAGAGAGAGGGGAGGTAGAAACAGAGGAAGCAACCAGATGCAGTGGCTCACACCCGTAATCCCAGCACTTTGGGGGGCTGAGGTGAGAAGATTGCCCGAGCCCAGGGGTTCGAGACGAGCCTGGGCAACTTGGCAAGACCTCGTCTCTACGATACATCAAAAACTAGCCGGGCGTGGTAGCATGCGCCTGTAGTTCCGGCTACTTGGAAGGCTGAGGCAGAAGGATCACCGGAGACCCACAGGGCGAGGCTGCGGAGGCTGGAGCGGCCGCTGCACTCCAGTCTGGGCGACAGAGTGAGACTCCAACTCAAAAAAAAAGAAAGAAAAAGAAATAGGAGTGCAGGCCAGGTACAGTGGTTCTCACCTATAATCCCAACACTTTAGGAGACCAAGGTAAGGGGATCACTTGAGACCAGGAGTTCAAGATCAGCCTGGGCAACATAGCAAGACCCCGTCTCCACAAAAAAAGAAAAAGAAAAAGAAATAGGAAGGAAAGGGGCATAAAGAGGCTAAGGTTTATGAACTTGTGTCATTTAGAATTCTTTGACCACAAGCAATAGCAATTGACCCTAGCTGTCTTGAATCTAAAAAAAAAAAAAAAAAAAAGGACTGAAAGGATATGCTCCAGCGGCTCACGGATTTGAAGGAAACGCTGGCAAAACCAGCTTGCGAGGATGAGGGCCAGCCCAGCTGTGGGAGTCCAGGTGACAGCAGTAATCGAGCGTCCTCTCAGGGCTGCGCTGCCAGACGCCAACCTTTTTGTCACTTCTGTTCAAGTGTCAGCAGTCAGATTTGCCTAAATTAAGTTATGCTTTCCTCTGGTCAGAGAAGGGTCCCCCGGGACACCCTGGTGTAAGCCCTGCCAACACCAAGCAGCATGAGTGAGCAATAGTCAAGAGGTGTCACCAAAAGGAAGGGAGGGATGGCCCTGACGGGGGGGGGGGAAGCCAGCAGCACAGGGAATTTATGTCTCATTCAGTGTCCCTGTAAGGTTATTTTTTTTAACTTTATTTTTACATATTTATTTGTTTGTCTGTTTGTTTATTTATTTTGAGTCAGAGTCTCTTTCTGTTGTCCAGGCTAGAGTACAGTGCCATGATCCTGGCTTACCGTAGCCTCAACCTCCTGGGTTCAGGCAATCCTTCTGCCTCAGCCTCCCAGGTAGCTGGGACTATAGGTGTGTGCCACCACTCCCAGCTAATTTTTTATTTTTTATGTGGAGACAAGGTTTCATTTATGTTGTCCAGGATGGTCTCAACTTCCTGGCAATTCTCAACCTCCAAGCAATTCTCCCACCTCGGCATTCCAAAGTGTTGGGATTACAAGCATGAGCCACCACACCAGGCCATTTATTTTTGATAGACTTTATTCCGTAGAGCTGTTTCAGGTTCACAGAAAAATTGAGCAAAAGATACCGAGATTCCCATGCACCCCCCCACCCCCACACACGCACAGCATCCCCCACTATCAACACTCCCCGCCAGAGTGATGCATTTTTTACAGCCCACAAAACTACACTGACACATCATTATCACCCAAAGTCCATGGTTGATGTTAGGGTTCACTCTTGGTGGTGTACATCCTATGGGTTTGGATGAACGTATAATGACGTGTATCTACCATTACAGGATTGCACAAAATATTTTCCCTGCCTTAAAAATCCTCCGTGCCTGTAATACTATAAGAAAATGACTGACAGTGGGGAGAAACTATGGGGGGGGAAGGGAGATGGGATTAACGGTAGTAAATATCTGTCAGTGGATGGGGAGACACCTCTTATCAACAAGGGTGCCTGAACGAAGCATATTTGTATACCTAACCCTTAACTGTACCCCACAATATCATAATAAAAAATATTGATACAAAAAAATCCTCTGTGCCCTGCCAATCCATCTCTCCATTAACCCCTGGCAACCACTGATCTTTTCACTCTTTATACAGTTTTACCTTTTCCAGAATGTCATACAAGGGGGGACCCTAAAAAAAACTGGAATTATCTTTTGGAGGGTGGGCCCCAAGTAGTACAGTCTTCCCCTGCTAGGGATAAGTGTTCTAGGAACCCATCAGCATCAGAGTACCAGCTAGCGTTATTGTGACAGGCTGCATTTGGCTTCAGTTAATTTTTTTTTTTTTGGAGATTTTTCAGTGCATTTGCCCATTTTATGATGAGTGATTTACGAGTGCAACTACCTACACTGCACTGAGTGGTCAGCGGTTTTTGACCAAAAACAGCATGACCCCTGTGCCCCACCTTCCCTATTCACCCAGTCTCTTCTCAAGTGACTTTTTTTTGTTTCCCCAGAGGGAAAAAATCCTCAAAGGGAAACATCTTGCCCATGTGGAAGAGGTGGCACAAAAAATAGCAGAAGTATAGAGGCATCCAATTTGACAAATTCAAAAACTGTTTTGAGCAGTAGAAGAAGGGTGTCGGGTCTCGATAGGTGTGTTGTATCAAATGGAGAATACTCTGAAGGTGATTGAAGTTTAAATATGTAAGAATACATACACAATTTTTTTTTTTTTTTTTTTTGAGTTGGAGTCTCACTCTGTCGCCCAGACTGGAGTACAGTGGCCGCTTCCGGCCACCGCAGCCTCGACCTGCTGGGCTCCGGCGATCCTTCCGCCTCAGCCTTCCAAGTAGCTGGAACCACAGGCACGCGCTACCACACCCGGCTAATTTTTTGATTTATTGTAGAGATGAGGTCTCGCCAAGTTGCCCAGGCGGGTCATGAACCCGCGGGCTCAGGCAATCCACTCACCTCAGCCTCCCAAAGGCACAGGATTACAGGCTGAGCCACCAAGCCCGGCTCATACACAACTTTTAATAAATAAATTCTGGGGTTTTTTGGGTCCCCCACATAAAGTTGAAATCATATAATGTACAACCTTTTCAGATTGGCTTCCTTCACTTAATAATATGCATTTACGTTTCCCTTTCTTTTCATACGATGGCTCATTTCTTTTTAGCACTGAATACCATCCCACTCTACGGATGCACGACAGTTTACCCATCCACTTACTGCAGGACATCTTGGTTGCTTCCAAGTTATGGCAATTATTAAGAAAACTTCCATAAATGACATGCAGGTTTTTGTGTGGACATAAAATGTCAACTCCTTTGGATAAACACCAAGGAGCACAATTGCTGGATTGTATGGTGAGAGTATTTTTAGAGTCATAAGAACTCTTTAATCTGTCCTCCAGAGCAAATGTTCAAATTTTGCTTTCCTGCCAGCAATGAATGAGAGTTCATGTGTTGCCTCGATCCTTGTGCTGTCAGTGTTTCTGGATTTGGGCCATGACAATAAGTGTGTAACACTATCTCATCGTTGTGCCCTGTAAGGTTCTTGGCTGTGAGAGAAGGTGAAGGGAGAAAGAGGTAAGCCCCAAGAAAGCAGCAGGAGGCTCTGGAAAGAACGGAGACTGCTCCTGCTAGGGTCAGTATGGAGCAGGGTGACACATCGTTATCATTCAGAGTCCATAATTTGCATTTGGGTAAGTCCATACATTTCATCACAAAGGCAGACTTGTTGTGGACTTCTGCACAGCTATGAGCTACGCTTCAGGAATGGGTGAATTGTGACAGAGGAAGCAAATGCAAAAGATTTTTAAGGATGTCCTTGAATGGTTATTCAAAATGTCATGGAGGGGCTGGGCTTGGTGACTCACACCTGTAATCCCAGCACTTTGGGAGGCCAAGGAAGGAGAATCACTTGAGCGCAGGAATTTGAGACCAGCCTGGGCAATATAGCGAGATCTCATCTTTACAAGAAATCAAAAATTAGTCTGGCGAGGTGTCACACATCTTTAGTCTCAGTTACCCGGGTTTCTGAGGAGGAAGGATTGCCTGAGCCCAGGAGGTGGGGGCTGCAGTGAGCAGTGATCATGCCACTGCACTCCAGCCTGGGCGACAGAGTGAGACTCGAACTCAAAATAAATAAATTAATTAAATGTCACAGAAAGATGAACAGGGTTACCAGTGGAGAGGAAGAGGCATTAGGCCCAGGGGAAACGATGAAGTCCTACAGGTGTATCAGAGGTTTGCTGTCCCCGTGTCTATGTGGGAAAGCGGTATGTCATTTCACAGAGGTCTCAAAATAGTGTGTCTTCCTACTTTGGGGATACTTAAAAGTCCTGTCCTCTCTCTCTTTTCATCATCAGAAAGAAAATGCAGCGGCTGAGGACTATGCAGTATTCATGAACACCTTGAGCCTGAAAATGAAGAACTGACGATTCTGTGGTAGTGTGAATTCATCCATAAAGCATGAAGACGTGCACGTGTGTGCGCTAAGACAGCCTGAACATTAGCGTAGGTTCATAAGATGAGCAGTAAATTAAGGGGGAAAAGGCCAAGGCTAAAAGGAATCAAAGTGAGGGTACAAACTCACATCGAAACCATGCCACCTCACACTCTCACGTGTGGCTTTGATTGTGAAGGTTGTAAGTCTCTGAGGGGACAGAGCTGGTTGTGAAAGTTGAGAATTATGAGGGAGCGAGCCCCTTCCACACATGCCGCCCCCATCTCCACCCCCCACTCTGCTGTTCTCATTTCCAACTCAGCGGTGAGCCCAGATGCTGGGCAAACTCAAAAGAATTTCTGCCCTGGAGATTAAAATCCAAACTCCAGGCTGGTCACCTCCCCTCTGTGCCTCCCTTTGCCAGGATACAAGAAGCTTAGTCGTCTGAGGAGGGACAAAGGAGTATTGTTGAGGGGAGCCTGGTTACGAGGAGGCTTTGCAACTAAAAGCTTTTATGCTGCTATCTAAGCCACTTTGCCCGGGGGACGCTGTGTGCCTGTCCCGGCTCCACTGCATCGGTTCAAAGAGAAATTTCAGCCAGACACAGTGATTGCAGAAGGATATCTTGGGATTCGGCGACATGAATAGCTTCAGAATTTCTACCACGACATTCTCATCCAAACCCCAGCTAGGTCCTGGGATGGGGAAGAGCTGGACAATCTTTCTGTAGATCTGTGTCAAAAGTTTCTCCTGTAAGAACCAACTGGGCGCCACAGTATGCAGACTGCCTCCCAGGGGGTAGGGTAAAAACAGTCTCTACTCTTTACCTTCCCTGTTCTGCACCTTCTAGGAGAGCTCAGCTGCCTTCAGGAAAAGCTGCATAAGCCTGAAGGGTTGATGATCCCAGGGGTTCTATCTTGTGTGAGGAATTAGTTCAATTACTCTCAGACAGTAATTTGTTGTTATTGTTGTTGTTGTTGTTACAGACAGAGTCTCACTTGTTGCCCAGACTGGAGCACAGTGGTGCAATCAAGCTCATGGCAGCCTTGAACTCCTGGGCCTCTTGAATTCAATCTTGAACTCTTTTCCCACCTCAGCCTCCTGAGTGGCAGAGACTACAGGTGTGCGCCATCACGCCCGGCTAGTTTTGTAAGTTATCTGTAAAGACAGGCTCTCACTATGTTGCCCAGGTTGGTCTCAAACTCCTGGGCTATTGCAATCCTAACTTGGCCTCCCAAAATGCTGGGATTACAGGCGTGAGCCACTGCACACAGGCCTCAAGTGTTCATCTTGACTCTGTAAGTGCCCTGTAACCGTATGATGGGAGATAAATATAGTATTACATTCATGATCTTTTACTATATACTTTATTATTATTTTTTTTTAAGGAAATGGGATCTCACTATGTTGCCAGATTGGTCTCAAACTCCTGGGTTCAAGCGATCCTCTTGTCTCAACCTCCCGAGTAGCTGGAACTATAGGCACGTGGACCATACCCAGCTCAGCCTTTACTGTTTACATCCAAATTCATGTTCTAGGAAGACACTGAGCCCAGTAGGCACCGATCTCTGTCTTAACTGCTCATTTTTCGGCAGGCTGAATTGAACTGGAACTCTAAGAATGTCATGAGCATCTCTGGTGCTGCAGTTAGGAATGTGGACAAATGTGTGTGGTAGTGGAAGAATGATAAAGGGTGGAGGGAAGGAACACAGACTCAGGACTTCCTCCCTGAAGTCATTTGCCATGCCACCCTCACCCAGAACTTCGTGCAGTCAGGCCTCTGGATGACACCCAGCAACCTTCAAGTTCTTCTTTCCTCATGTGGAGAAAAACGGCTGACTATGTCATTTCCCTTGCAGGGTGAAATGGGCTTGGTTTAGAAGTATGAACCCAACTGAACTCTGTCCCCAGACTTGTGTCTGCTCCTTCAAGACATGGACAGTTGCCAGACCATCAGAATACACTGCATAATGGGACTCCAGTAGTGCTGTTGCGGTCATAACTTAATTGCTTTGAAGAGGCAACAGGAATCCAGACACCATCAGAAGCATGTGAGTCCCCTCTGATCTGAACGTGGGTCCCCAACCCCCCAGGTGCACATTGCCATATCCCTCCTCAGTATCTTAACTAGTTGGAGGTAGGGCTTGAAGTGTTGGCAGTAAACTTGAGGGACGGGTGGTTATGGGGCACATTCTGGCTCTGGGACTGGCAGGTTGTGGCTTTATTGAGTTAGATGTCAACTTCCCCGAATCTCAGCTTTCTACTTACTCATGAGATCAATACTTTTAAAACATTTTAATGACTTTATTAGAGAAATGATTCATACTCCTTGTAAAACGCTTACATAATGTCGAAAAGAACAAAGCAGAGACCAAAAAGAAGATGCCAGATTTCTGTACCCAAAGATAATCACTTTTAATATTTGAGGAAAAAAATCTTTTACCCATATTTATATACTTAGATATATGGATACAGTTTTACATAAAACAAATTATATTCCTCTTACTTTTCTGGAAATTGTTTTACTTGACATTAAGTAATGAAATTCTTTACCTATAATTCTTCATCATAAGTTTTAATGGCTGAACAATATTCTATTTTCTAGATGAATAACAAATACTTACTAGGTCCCAATTGATGGACATCTAGATTATATCTTTTTTCTCCCTTTTCTTTTGCTATTATTGTTGCTGTAAATATTGGGGCTACTTCTCATCCTTCCCCTAACATGAATTGTGAAAAATATTCAATGATGTGGTCCAAGAAAGGGCACAAACATCATAAAATGCCATGTCAGGCATTTGGAGAAAGCAGGGATTGGGAATGGAGAAGGCCCTAGTGAAAGTTTAGTGACCCTCAACTCTTATAAATAATGTCTTCCAGTCTTATGAACATTACTACATATGTGCATTAGTATAATTAAAGGGCAAGTATATGTAGGGAAAATTATTCTGAGTATTCCAGTGAATTTAATTTATTTTATTTAATTATTTAATTTATTTATTTATTGAGTTGGAGTCTCACTCCGTTGCCCAGACTGGAGTGCAGTGGCTGCTCCCGGCCATTGCAGCCTCAACCTGCTGGGCTCTGCGACCCTTCCGCCTCAGCCTTCTGAGTAGCTGGAATTACAGGCACGCGCTACCACACCCGGCTAATTTTTTATTTATTGTAGAGAGGAGGTCTCACCAAGTTGCCCAGGTGGGTCTCGAACCCGCAGGCTCAGGCAATCCATTCACCTCAGCCTCCCAAGGCTCGGGATTACAGGCTGAGGCACCGAGCCCGGCTTATCTTTTTGAGTCAGAGTCTCACTGTATCACCCAGGCTGGAGTGCAGTGGCACAATCATGGCTCACAGCAGCCTCGACATCCTGGGCTCAGGCGATCCTTCTGTCTCAGCCTTCTGAGTATCTGAGACTATAGACACATGCCACCACGGCTATCTTTTTTTGTTTGTTTGTTTGTTTTGTGGAGTTGAGGTCTCCCTATGTTGCCTGGGCTGGTCTCGACCTCCCAGTCTCAATTACTCCTCCCTCCTCACCCTCCGAGAGTGCCGGGATTACAGGCATGAGCTGCTACGTCCAGTCTCCAGTGAATTTATTTCAACACTAAAAATGTTACGTGCTAAGAGAACTATATTCTTCTCAGGAGTATCTTTTGTTCAGAGATCCTGGGTTCACACAAACATGATCCCCTATGTCCAGGAAATTCCTGCTTTCAGGATCAGACCATTCCAGAAGCCATCTGAGAGCCTTCCCAATAGCCAATGGGGCAATGTGTAGTGTCTGGAAGGAGCAGCAGCCATGGGTCACCCCCCAGAGCAATGCCTAGTGCTTTTCCATCCTAGGCATTTGCCTGTTCTGCACCCATCAGGTACAGCTCTACCTAGTTCTGTTGGGTGAGTCCACTCTGTGAAAGAAAAAGGACTCGTAGACCAGGTTCCTCTTCTGGACCTGGGCTAAAAAATTCAGAACCTGGAAATGCAGAATTTCCTTTTGGAAAGGTGAACTGTTCATACCACCACTCCAAAAACCCCAGAGCTCACGTCCACATGAGCAAAACTCCTATTACAGTATGGAGTCAGCCTGGTTCTAGCGCCGTGCCACATCTTTGCCTGGGGCAGAGCTTGGATAGTGCAGAGGACGCTCTTCCTGTCCCCTGCCTGTGTGACATGGCTGGGTGAGACGCAGGCCTGGAATGAATGCCAAGCTGATGGTCTGTGCATGCTGCTTTAGGTCTTGTGCTTTGCACAGAAGGAAGAGGTATGCATTGCTTGGTGCCAGGTGCTCAGAACTGGGAAGGGGCGGAATGTTCTTTCCATCTTTCCCCAGTCTTTTAATCCCACTGAGTGTTCCAGTCCCCTTCCGTGAAACTATGCAAAATTGAACAGGAACAATAATAAGCAGTTTAAAATCTCCACTTTAAGCAGAAGTTGAAGCCCCATTAACCACCACTTTTTTTTTTTTGAGTCAGTCTCACTCTTGCCCAGACGAGGGCAGTGATATGATCATAGCCTCAACTTCCTGGGCTCAGGAGATTCTTCCGCTTCAGCCTCCGAAGTAGCTGGGGTTACAGGCATGGGTCACCATGCCTGGCTAATTTTTTTTTTTTTTTAAAGATGAGGTCTTGTTGTGTTGCTCAGGCTGGTCTTGAAATCCTGGGCTCAAGCAATCCTCCTGCCTTGGCCTCCCAAAGTGTTGGGATTACAGGCATTAGTCACCGCTCCTGGCCATAACTACCACATTTTGAGGGGTCCAAAGCATGCAGTAGTCAGATGAGAAAGGAAGTGGTCTGGCCCCAGGCATGACCTGGAGAGAGGAGAGAGTGCTGGGACTCCGTCCTTGAAGAAAACAAACAAGCCACTCTGACCACTAGAGGGCGCTGAGAGCTAGTTGCCAATATCCTGGTGGGTCTTGCCCGGAACTTGAAGAGGCAGAACAGGTATGTCAAATGAACAACCACCCCCGCTCCCACCTTTTTTTTTTTTTTTTAGTTGGAGTCTCACTCTGTCGCCCAGGCTGGAGGGCAGTGGTTTACTCACCTGCTGGGCTCCGGTGATCCTTCCACTTCAGCCTTCCAAGTAGCAGGATCTACAGGTGCGCTTTACCACATCTGGCTAATTTTTTATTTATTGTAGAGATGAAGTCTTGCCAAGTTGCCTGGGCTGATCTCGAACCCGCGGGCTCAGGCAATCCACTCGCCTCGGTCTCCCAAAGTGCTGGGATTACAGGCTGAGCCACCGAGCCCAGCCGAACAAATCCTTTTTAACAGAGAACTAACAGAGGGGCAAGCAGAGAGCTTTCAGTGGGATGGAAGCCTGACAGTCCTTGTAAAAACTCTGAGCACAACTAGATGAAGTCTTGACTGATCAGAGGAGATGACAGCCATGTTGGTTTTGGGTTTAACCACTGGGAGGTACCCAGCTGCTATGGCTGGGTCTTCTCATTCTGTACGTGCATTTCATTTCCTTTCCTTTCTGTCAATCCTGGGGACTTGTTGACTCACTGTTATTGCAACACTCAGCCTGGAAGGACCCTGCAGGGAATGCAAGCATCCTGGAAGCTGAGGAACTCCTGAGTAACACAGTGGCTAGGAGCATGGCCTTTGGAGCCAGGAGAGCAGGGTTTGAGTCCTGGCTTGGCCACTTACTTGCTACCTGAGTTTAGCCATTCACTTGGTCTTTGGGAGCTTCAATACTACACATCTATAAAATGGAGATAAAAGCTGGGCAACATAGCTCACGCCTGTACTCCCAGCACTTTGGGTGGCTGAAGCGAGAGTATTGCCTGAGGCCAGTGGCTCAAGATCAGCCGGGGCAACTTGGTGAGACCTCGTCTCTACAATAAATCAAAAAATTAGTCAAGCATGGTGGCATGCACCTGTACTTCCCATTACTTGGAAGGCTGAGGTGGAAGGATTGCCTGAGCCCAGGAGGTCAAGGCTGCGGTGGCTGTGATTGTGTCTCTGCACTCCAGCCTGGACGACAGAGCGAGACTCTGACTCAAAAACATAAATAAGTAATAAAATAAGATGGAGATAAAAAATAAAGCTATGGGAGCCAAGCACCGGGTATGCACAGACATACAGATGAGAATAATAGACATTGGGGACTTTTAAAGGGGAACGGGAGGGAGGTAAGGGCTGAAAAACCATCTATTGGGTACCATGCTCACTATTTGAGTGACTGGTTCAATAGAAGCCCAAACCTCAGGCAATATACCCATGCAGCAAAGCTGCACTTGGATTCCAGCATTTCAAATTTTTAAAAAAGGTATATATATGGAAAAAAATAGTTTCAGCTTCAGAGAACT
Organism: Cephalopachus bancanus; assembly: GCA_027257055.1. Classification (NCBI taxonomy): domain Eukaryota; kingdom Metazoa; phylum Chordata; class Mammalia; order Primates; family Tarsiidae; genus Cephalopachus; species Cephalopachus bancanus. The sequence continues at coordinate 3,372,985 of JAPVLO010000104.1, forward strand.
ATGAGAATCAAGGTGATTCCTTATACAATGTTCAGCAGGTCTGGAACATAGCCCTCAGTAAATATTGGCCCTCAATGTTTTGATTTTCAATTAGAGAGATTTCATCTATTCACAGTGTCCTGGAGTGGCTGGCTGTGTCCCCAGTATGTTTGGTCACATTACCTCTATTCCCGTTCGGCAACTGTCACACCAGCCAACAATGTGCTTTGTGCCATGGCAGCTCCCCACTCCCCACATCACGGCCTTTGTGGAGCGTCTGTCACCCCCAGGCTGAGGAGAACAACCATAAAAACCCCACCCCTATTTTACAGTTGGGTAAACAGGCACAAGGAGCTGCTGGGACTGTCCCGGATCACAAAGTCCTCGGATCACAGAGTAAGATCCACACTCCCAGCCCTGCTTAGCCCACCCCAGACCCCAGGCCTCTTCCCGGCAGGAAACGCAGCGGCTTAGCAGAGGGGAGGCCCAGGAGCATGAAGAGGCCCTCCAAGGTCCTGTTGTTCTGGATGGAGCCCTTCTCTCCTCCATGCTCTCTCTCCCACGGTGGCCCTCCGTGAACACGCAACACACGTGTGTTGACCGTAAGAAGGCGGGACCCAGCTCCTCAGACCTCTCATAGTGTCAGCTCAACTCGGAGATGAGCAGGTGGGGGACTTGGGCAGAATCAAGTATGGGGATGAGGTAGGAGTGGGAGAAAGACTTTCCTTTCTCTCTGCTTGTGACTGTCATCAGCCAAAGGGATAATAATAACAGCCAACAGTTATTGTGTACTTTCTAAGTGCCAAGAGCTGACCTAAGTGCCAAAGCTGGGATTTTTTTCTTTTTAGAGACCAGGCCTCACTATGTTGCCTAGGCTGGTCTCAAACTCCTGGTCTCAAGCAGTCCTCTCACTTTGGCCTCCCACAGTGGCATGAGCCACTGTGGAAATTGAACTTTGGATGTGGGACCGCAGAGGCCACACAATGTCCTCCAGAGAACCCGTATGTCTGCAGCTGCCACACAGAAAAGGAGACAAGGGCCACAGACAGCTCCCTGCCTGGCCTGAGTTTCCTTGGTTTTTTGGATCCCCAGTCTCTCCCCCGCACCACTCCCGAGGCTGCTGGAGAGCCTGCCACCCACTTGGAACAGTGGATGTGAGCAGCCATGGCTCTCATCTCCGATGAAAGCTGATGGAGAAATAAGACGGCTGATTTCAAGCTTGGATGTTTGCAAGTTCTAGACTGATCTAGAATTCCAGTTAGATGGCCAGACCTGCATGGTCCTCATTTCCTAAGCTCACTCCATCTCCTGCCCCGCCCCACTGAACCCCTTCCGCCTGTCTGTCCCTTGCCCAGAAAGCCCACAGCTGCACTGGGCAGCTCACGTTGCAGTGATATATGTGGTGATTACATCAGTTCTGCCCTGTGATCTCCTCTGGGGCTGTTGCTCTCTGAGAAGATCACTGCCACGTCAGAACATGACGTGTGGCACACCAGGCTATATAGACCCCTGACAGGTCCTAAGGGGCACGAAAGTATAGACTTCCGGGTCCACGGATCAGAACAGGCCTGGAGTCTGTATCTTCACGTGGGGATTATCCCACCAGAGGTGAGATTTGGAAGCACTGCCTACCCCCTCACTGGAATTCTTCCGGCCAGGCACTCCTTCCACCCCACTTCCCTTCGGCAGGGCCAACTCCAAGTCTTTGGGCACGTTGCTAGTCCTTGACACTTTTCTGCCTTTGAGTAACTGCCTCCCTCAATCATACTTACTAGGTGCCGATCACATGCCAGGCACTGGGGCTGGCTCTTTATTTCCACCTCCATAACAACCTCTAAGGACAGAATTCCAATTCCTGTTTTACAAATGAAGACCCCCCTCCTCCCACCCATCTTCCTGGCTCCGGAGCCCACTGCTACGCTGGGCAGAGTGTTTGCAGTGAAACATGCAGTTACTGCACCCATGCCAGGCAGGTCTAGTTCTCAAGCCTGTACTGGAGTTTCCGGGTCACACTGGCAGCACTCTCCTTTCTAGCACAGTGCCTGGAAAACAGCAAGTACTCAATAAGCACAAGCCAGTGGGTAACCGAATGAAGAAATAAGAGTTCACACTTATAGTTAGGACCCTTTCTCTCAGCCCCCTCCCCCCATCACACACATAACGCGCGCGCGCGCGCGCGCACACACACACACACACACACACACACACCACACACACCACACACAAACACTGAGAAATAGGCCTTGGGGCCATCTCATTTCTTTCCCATCCTCGTCTGCGTGTCCAGTCACTGCTCTCTTAGCCCCACTTGGATGGCAACTCTGAGACTCTCTAACCCGCCCCTGGTTACCCCAACTGCTCACAGAGATTCAGTGATAGAAATAAGCTCCTGGCTTCTCTGTGACCCAAGGGCTACCAAGCTCTGCCCTGAGCTTCTGAGGCAGAGGCTGGACCAGGACTGGCCCCAGAGATCCTGGGAATCTGAGGACCCCCCCCTTCCTTTTTTCCTCTCCTCCTCTCCTTTCTTCTCCTCCCAAAAGCAACTGAGCACCAGGCCCTGAAGGCAGGAAGGGGAACTTTCATTTGGGAGCAGCAGGGGGTTCTTTGGAGCTCAGAGCCCTGCTCAGAGAAAACAGATGGGGTTGGGATGTGGGGTTTCTAGAAGGCTTGTACTTGGGAAGATGAATGGTAAACATTCTGCTAGTTCTCCTAGGGTTGCTTCTGTCTCTCAAGTCATCGGGTTATCTATTGCAGTCATGCAACCTAGACCTCCAGCAAATACTTGGTCAAAGAAAATATAAGGTGGGATGCAGTGACTCAGGCCTGTGATTCCAGTGCTTTGGGAGGCTGAGGCAAGAGGGTTGCTTGAACCCAGGAGTTCGAGACCTGCCTGGGCAACATAGCCACACCTTGTCTCTACAAAAAACAAAAAAATTAGCTGGGCATGTTGGTGCATGCCTGTAGTTCCAGCTTCTTGGGAGGCTGAGGAGGAAGGATCGCCTGAGCCCAGGAGGTCAAGGCTGTGGTGAGTCGTGATCATGTCACTGCACTCCATCCTGGACAACAGAGTGAAACTCTGTTGTAAAATAATAATAATAATAAATAACAAAAGTGATCATGCATAAATCACTTGCTGCATGCCAGATGCAAGCTTATCTCATTTAATCCTTTCAACAATCCTAAGAGGCAAGAATTATACTATCACTATTTTTAAAATGAGGAACTAACTCAGAAAACATAGTTCGTATCACCCCATAAGTAATGAAGATGGGACTTTAACCTGAAATGTGACCAGTTCCAAGGTCTCCTTTCTTTCCTACAGTGTTGCCCAGAGAACCAGGCCCAGATTGGGATGCTGGTTTGTGTTTGTTGGGTTTTTTTTTTGTTTTCATCTCATTCTGTTACCCAGTCTGGAGTGCAGTGGCATGCTCACGGCCACCGAAGCCTTGACCTGCTGGGCTCAGGCGATCCTTCCACCTCAGCCTTTGAAGTAGCTGGAACTACAGGTGCTGACCAGCATGTCAGGCTAATATTTTGATTTATTGTAGAGACAAGGTCTTCACATTACCTATAGGTTGGTCTCCAACACCAGGGCTCAGACAATCCTCTCACCTCCACCTCCCAAAGTGCTGGGATTACAGGCATGAGCCACCATGCCTGGCCGGGATACTGTTATATTGACTCTGTAGCATCATATTTTTTAAATGTTGCAACCTAAACTGTGTGCTGCCTGTGTGTGTGTGTGTGTGTGTGTGTGTGTGTGCACGCGCGCGTGTGTATACGGCCTTTCCCCTACCCCCTGGAACAGTGTGTTCACATCTGAAGCGCTATAATCAGGAATCTGCATTCCAGAGCATGGTTTCACAACACTTCAAACAACTTCAAAATCTACACCCGGGGCTTAATGTGCTTGAGGGATGTTAGAAATAATCTTTCGTTGGGGGATATAAGTGTTTTTCAAAAGATAGAGTCAGCCAGGAAGCTTATCTGTCCTGGCAGGAATGGGGTGGAAGAACCAAACCAGCCAACTGTCCGACTCCCTAAAGCAGGTTGTGTGACTGTTGGGTGCCTGCTTGCCAAAACATGCCCATTTGGCAGAGTGTGGCCTCAGCTCCTTTTAACACCCACCTGTAGGAGGCCACAGAAGAAAGGACACATGGCCTCCACTCATTTCTTGTATCCCGTGGCTGCCTTACAAGAACCTGACAATCGCCACAGGGCCAGACTGGTTCAGACCAGTTGGCGACGGGTGCCCAAGCCAGCCTCATGTCCTCTCACACGAGTGCCCCGACTGATCCTTTGACTCAGGCACGTGGTGGCTCTCCTCCCATCTCTCTACTCCATCCTCTATTCCCCATGGTCAAGCCGCTTATGAGAAGAAAGAAGAAAGGACAGGCGTGGTGGCTTAAGCCTGTAATCCCAACACTTTGGGAGGTGGAGGCAAGAGGATTGTCTGAGCCCAGGTGTTAGCAATCAGACTGAACAATTTGATGAGACCTCATCTCTACAATAAATTTCTTACAAAATTAGTCGGGCGTGGTCACGTGCACCTGTAGTCCCAGCTACTTGGAAGGCTAAGGCAGAAGGATCTCCTGAGACTGCAGGTCGAGACTGCGAGGCTGCAGTGGCTGTGTGCATGCCACTGCACTCCAGCCTGGGTAAGAGAGTGAGACTCTGACAGAAAAAGAAGAAGGAGGAGGAGGAGGAGGAGGAGGAGGAGGAGAAGAAGAAGAAGAAGAAGAAGAAGAAGAAGGAGAAGAAGAAGGAGAAGAAGAAGAAGAAGCTAAGGTTGGGCACAGTAGCTCAAGCCTGTAGTCTCAGCACTTTGGGAGGAGGAGGAGGAGGAGGAGGAGGAGAAGAAGAAGAAGCTAAGGTTGGGCACAGTAGCTCAAGCCTGTAGTCTCAGCACTTTGGGAGGCCAAGGCAGGAGGATCACTTGAGCCCAGGAGTTCAAGACTAGCCTGGGCAACATAATGAGACCTTGTCTCTATAAAAATAAAAATAAAAAATAAGGTCGGGTGCGGTGGCTCATGTCTATAATCCCAGCACTTTGGGAGGCCGAGGTGAGAGGACTGCCTGAACCCATGGGTTTGAGACCAGCTTGGGCAACTTGGCAAGACCTCATCTCTACGATAAATCAAAAAATTAGCCAGACATGGTAGCATGTGACTATAGTTCTAGCTACTTGGAAGACTGAGGTGGAAGAATCAACTGAGTCTAGCAGATCGAGGCTGCAGTGGCCGTGGAGTTGAGACTCCAACCCAAAAGTAAAATAAAATAAAGAAGAAGCTAATGTCCAGCAGGAAAAAGTTCTAGGCATAGAAGTGGCTACCATTTCTCCATGGATCTTTTGAGAGTTCTGGGGTCCTTCTCAGCAGGTTTCTGAGGCCCCAGCTCCCACCCCACAGGTGATCCTTCCGCCTCAACCCTCCTTTCCTTCCCACCAGAGCACCAGCTCAAGGTGGTGCCCAAGATGGCCTTTTCTTTACTTCAGCTTTGCAAAATCTCCCGCTGCTGTGGTGACTCACTTATAAGCCTGCCTGTTTCTACAACTGTCAAATATTCTGACCTCAGTGGTAAGTCACCTAGGAAATAATTTCCCTATTTTATAATATCATACCTGGGTGGTGGCATATGCCTGTAATCTCAACACTTTATAAGGTCAAGGTGGGAGGATTGCTTGAGTCCAATTATTCAAGGTTACAGTGAGTTATGATCATGCCACTGCACTCCAGCCTGAGCAACAGAGTGAGACCCCCAGCTCAATAAAATAAAATAATAAAATAAAATAAACAACAGTAGAACAAACTGAAGCAAGAAGCGAGGAGGTGGCTTATCCAAGCTTATAGTCAGGGGCACCTAGCAGAGTACCTGGAACAACTCAAAAGTCAGCTACTATGTATTAATGAATGAATGAACGAATGGGAGGGAGGGAAGAAGAGAGGGATGTCAGTGTCAGCTGATATTGTCTGAATTTGACCACAGTTTGACCCTCAGTCTCATTTCTATGGAAGACTACACAGAAAGTATCTAATGCTGGGCATGGTGGCTCATGTCTGTAATCTCAGCACTTTAGGAGGCCGAGGCAGGAGGATTGCTTAAGTCCAGGAGTTCAAGACCATTCTAGGCAATAGAGAGACCATGTCTCTACGAAAAAGAAAAAACATATATATAGCTGGGTATGGTGGCACATGCCTATGGTTCTAGCTACTTGAAAGGCTGAGGCAGAAGGATCACCTGAGCCCAGCAGGTCGAGGCTGTGGTGGACGCGAGTGTGTACTGTGCACTCCAGCCTGGGCAACAGAGTAAGACACCAACTCAAAAAAATAAAATAAAATAAAATCGACTTGGTGGCACACACCTGTGGTCCCAGCTACTCAGGAGGCTGAGGACCACCTCAATCCAGCCTGGGTGAGAGTCAGACCCTGACTAAAAAAAAAAAAAAAAAAAAAGCAAGTGCCTTATGACAGAAAGACTGAGGGAAAAAGACAGTGTCTGAAACACCCCAATCCCCAATCCAGGGTCAGGTTAGAGGTGGGCCACTACAGGCTCACAGGGATTCATTCCTGGGGTAGGTTGGTATAGGGGACTGTGGCTGAAAGTGCCCCAGGATCTGGTCCTCTGGAGCCAGAACAACTGCCTCTGCTGATGGGGGACTGATGGAGGAGGTGGAAGAGACACCAGAAATCCAATCAGAGGACCCTCGGGAGGGAGGCAGACCAGACCATGGGGTGGCTGGGGTTGTGAGAAAGGAGACAATCTCAGCAAAGAAGGCTGGAATAACCCTAGCATCAGATGGACACTCTCGCATGCCCTCCAGCATCCCTGCTGGCTAGTGTGGAATTATTGCAGCCCCCACAAATGTTAGGGTCCAGGGCTGTGGGACTCACTCTCCCCCTGGGGCAGGGGCAGGGACGAGCTTGTCACTTCTAGGCATCTGCTCACTCTGGTGAGTACTAGGTAATGACAATAAATAGAAGGGCTACAAAACACAGCCACAGAGGAAGTTGGTGAGATCACTGCAGAAACTAGAATAGGACCCATGTAGTAGATGGTAGTATTATATTGGTATTAAATCTCCTGAATGTGATAATATTAGAACACTTTGCTCTTAGTAGGTACATGCTGCAGTGTTAAGGGATGAAGGATCATGTGTACAAATAACTCCCACATAGTTCAGGAAATATACGAGGGGGAACTCAAAATAAGCCGGAAAATGTTAACAATCGGTCAATCTGGATGAAGCATATATGGATGTTCAATGTATTATTTTTTCACTGATATATAATAGTTGTGCATATTTTTGGGATACATGTGATATTTAATACCTGTATACAATGTGTAATGATCACATCAGGGTAATTGGGATATGTATCACCTCAAACATTTAACTTTTGTGTTGAGAACATTACAAATATTCTAGCTACTTTGCAATATACTATAAATTATTGTTGTCAGTGTACTATTTTTGCAGCTTCTTCTTTTAAAAGTATTTATTTATTTTAAATATTTATTTGTTTTGAGTTGGAGTCTTACTCCAGGCTGGTGTGCTCTGGCATACTCGCAGTTACCGTAGTCTGGAATTGCTGGGCTCAGGTGATCCTTCCGCCTCAGTCTTCCAAGTAGCTGGAACTACAGGTGTGTGCCCCAATACCCGCCAACTTTTTTGATTTATTGTAGAGATGAGGTCTCACCAAGTTGCCCAGGTTGGTCTTGAATCCCTGAGCTCAGGCAATCCTCTTGCCTCCACCTCCCAAAGTGCTGGGATTACAGGTGTGAGCCACTATGTCTGGCTAATAATTTTAAACAAATTTTTTTTTTTTGAGTTGGAGTCTCACTCTGTCACCCAGGCCGGAGGGCAGTGGCACACTCACAGCCACCGCAGCCTTGATCTGCTGGGCTCTGGTGATCCTTCCACCTCAGCCTTCCAAGTAGCTGGAACTACAGGTGCACGCTACCACACCCAGCTAATTTTTGATTTATTGTAGAGACAGATCTCGCCAAGTTGCCCAGGTGGGTCTCAAACCCGTGGGCTCAGGCAATCCTCTCACCTTGGCCCCCCAAAGTGCTGGGATTATAGGCTGAGCCACTAAGCCCAGTCAAAAGATTTTTAATTTTTCGTAGAAATAGGGTCCTGTTACATTGCCCAGGCTGATCTTGAACACTTGGCTTCAAACCATCCTCCTACCTTGACCTCTCAAAGTGCTGGGATTATAGGCATGAGGCACCATTCCTGGCCCTTTATAATTCTGTAGGTCTGAAAATTTCAAAATAAAAAGCTTGGAGGAGAAAAATAGTTATCACTTACTTACCGAGCAATTGTTGTATCCCAAAATTTATGTAACTCGACTATCTGATTTAATCTTCAAACCAACCACAAAAGAGTCACTGATTCTCATTTTAAAGATAACTGATTTGTATACCTAACCCCGAATTGTACTCCACATCTTTTTTTAAAAATGAAAAAAATAAGGGAACAGGAAGAACCAAAAAAAAAAAAAAAAAAGATAAGGTAACCGGCCGAGGCAGAAAGATTGCTTGAGACCAAGCATTTGAGACCAGCCTGGGCAACATAGCAAAATACTGTTTCCACCAGAAATAAAAAATTAGCTGAGCATGGTGGTAAGCACCTATAGTCTCAACCAGGGGTCTCCAACCCTGGTCCATGGCTTGTTAAAAACTGGGCTGCATACCAAGACATGAGCTGCAGGTGAGAGAAGGAAGCTTCATCTATATTTATAGCCACTCCCCAGTGCTAGCATTACTGCCTGAGTTCCCACCTCCTGTCAGATCAGCGGTGGTGTTAGAGTCTCACAGGAGTGTGAACCCTATTGTGAACTGCACATGTGAGGGAACTAGGTTGTGCACTCCTTATGAGTGCACAATCTAATGATGCCTGATGATCTGAAGTGGAGCTGAGGTGGTAATCCTAGCTCGGGAGTGGCTGCAAATACAGATTAACTTTAGCAGTGAGGTCTGACTGCACAGAGACCATAATAAATCAATTGCTTACAAACTCATATAAAACCCTATCAGTGAGTGGCAGGTGAGTTGATGTGCTTCAACTGTACAGCTGCATCTGTTGGCAGGCTTTAAGTCAGAATCCGACACATTTTATTTTAGTTTGCATGTGGCCCACCCTTTATTTTATGGACCACTTCTGTCTGTGTCTCTTTTTTCTTTCTTTCTTTTGAGTTGGAGTCTTACTCTGTCCACCAGATTGGAATGCAGTGACACACTCACGGCCACCGCAGCCTTGACCTGCTGGGCTCAGGTGATCCTTCTGCCTCAGCCTTCCAAGTAGCCAGTACTACAGGTGTGCACTACTGTGCCTGGCTAATTTTTTATTTATTGTAGAGACGAAGTCTCGTGAAGTTGCCCGGGCTGGACTCAAACCCGCAGGCTCAGGCAATTCACTTGCCTTGGCCTCCCAAAGTGCTGGTATTACAGGCTGAGCCACCAAGCCCAGCCTGTGCCTCTTTTTTTTTTCTTATGGTGAGTTATATAATTATGCATTACATATCACAATGTAATAATAATAGAAATAAAGTGCACAATAAATGTTATGTGCTTAAATCATCCCAAAACCACTAACCACCCCCCCATCCCCATCTGGAAAAATTATCTCCATGAAATCGGTCCACAAAACTGGTCCTTGATGCCAAAAAGGTTGGGGACCTTTGGTCTCAACTACTGAGGAAGCTGAGGTGGGAGGACTGCTTGAGCCCAGGAGTTCGAGGTTGTAGTGAGCTATGATGACACCACTGCATTCCAGTCTGGGTAACAGAGTGAGGACCTGGCTCTAGGGAAAAAAAAAGACAATAAAAATAAAAAAATAAAATAAAGCATGATTACCTATGGGTCCCAGAAAGTCTAATGAATTTGCTCAAGCTCACAAAACTGGGATTAAAAAGAGTTCAGGAGTCACTCTGAACTTATTCTGGTTCAGCAAGTTTGCCCAATAAAAAAAATAAAATTAACTAAATAAAACAGTCTAAAGCAAGGAGGGCAGTCACATGGAGGAGTGCTGTTGGGACAGACTAGCTAACACTTTCCTGAGCACTCAAACACAGTGTAGGTCACTGCAATCTCCTTTGAAGGCCATTGGCAGCATCCATTGAGATTTAAAATTCACATTGTGAGGGCAACCCCTTCCGGTCCCCTCCCACTGTGGGAGCTTTCCTGTCCTCTCAATAAATCCTGCTTTCTAATAATAATAATAGTAGTAATAATAATAAAATTCACATGTGTTTAGAGCCAGCAATTCTACTTCTAAGCATTAAGCCATAAAGGCAGTCACAGATGTGGAGCGAGAAGTATACAAAAGAATTTATCATAACAAGGTATACAAGAGCCAAAGATTGGAAACATCTTAAATAGTCATCATTAGAAATACTACTAAGAGCAGGATACTGCCAGGGTGAGTGGAGGGCACATAACATCAATAAGAGTACTTGATCTCAAACCAGGCAAAGTGGGGACCAAAGGGAGGCCCAAACTTTACCTGTATTATGACCACTTGTATACCTAATCCTGAATTGTATCCCACATCTTTAAAAAAAAAATAAAGTTACATCCAAAAAAAAAAAAAAAAAAAAAAGAAATACTACTAAGAAACATTTTAAAAAAGCAAGGCAGCTCTAACTGTGCTGATATGTGGTACTTAGAGTTAAGAAATGCTAACGTTAAGAGAAAAAAGCAAGGGATGCCACCTTAGTGTTAAAAGGTGGAGTATATATACATATGAATGTATATGTATTACGAATATATGAATACTTATGTATGCATAAAGTATCTTCAAAGGACACACACAAAAACTTATAACAGTGGTGTGTTCAAGGAGGGGAGACGTGGGGGACAAGGGACAGGATGAGAGGAAGACATTTTTCATTGTTAGCCCTTCAATATTATTTTAAATGTATACTCTGTGCACGATTACCTATTCAAAGTGAATGAATGGATGAAAGAATGAATGGCTCTCCCCTTAGCACAATCCAGGACTCTTGCTTTTGGGCTTCCTTAAGCAACTTCTGGATTGTGGAAGGCCATGGCAGAGGCCTGGGTCCCTCAGAATGGGGCTGATCTAGCCCTGTTCCAGGGAGCCAACAGTCATTTGCAAGTTCAGTCCTTGGCGCTCCATGGGCCGGGTTAAACTTTCACTCTTGACTTCCTGCACTTCCTGGGCCAGCTTTCCTTAGTGTCTGGGCTCTGGAAATTGAAATTGTGCATGAGAATAGCCTGAGGAGCTTGTTAGATGGGCAATTTCCCAGCCCCAAACCCAGAAATTCAAATTCAACCAGAAGGCTTCCTCATCCGCGCCTGGGGTGAGTCCTCCAACGACCATTTTGAGAAACAGGCCTTGCTGGTGTTTTGCCTCTATCAGACCTTTACTGAAAGCCTGCAGGGGTGGGGAAGAAGGCTGTTGTGCAACACGGGCCTTCCCTGCTATCGCTCCATCTGCCTCTTCTCAACCATATGCCCACCTAACCCAAATGTGGGGAGCGCCAAACCTCCCCCCCCAGTGTGGGACTACATTGACTGAGCGGAGGGACTGCAAAACGGGGACAAAATGAAGACTCCCTAAATGCTGCCTGGCAGACAGTGTCCTGCTGGCCTCTCCTTTATTTTTATTATGTATGTATGTATTTATTTTTGAGTCTTAGTCTCACTCCATCGCCCAGGTTGGAGTACAGTGGCACAATAGCGGCTCACCGCATCCTCGGCCTCCTGGGCTCAGGTGATCCGTCAGTCTCAGCCTCCTAAGTAGCTGGGACTACAGGCATGCACCACAAATCCCTGCTAATTTTTTGATTTTTTTTTTTTTTTTTTTTGTAGAGGCGATGTGTCGCTATGCTGCCCAGGCTGGGCTGGAACTCCTGGGCTCCAGCGAGCCTCTGGCCTCGGCCTCCCAGAGCGCTGGGATTACCGTCGAGAGCCACCGTGGCCAGGCTAGCCTCTCCTTTAAAGTAAGTCATACATGCATAAGAAAGCACGCTACCCCTCTGGGCTGTGGTGACCTTCTCCTTCTTCCCTCTTTCTCCTCCAAATTACACAGGAGAACACTTAGATCTGCCAGTGCGACAGACGCGTCACCCGGGTCCTACAGGTGGCCAGACAAACGCGGGAACCCTTGGCGGGGAGGGTCTGGTCCTGTTCCCCCCTCCCGCGACGGTGCCCGACCAGGTCCCGCGCGCCCTGGCCGAGGCGGCCTCCGTGGGAGCTCGGGCCGCCGCCCGGGGGACCCGCCGGCCCTGGACCCACTGCCCTCCCGCCGCCCCGGGGACGTGCCGGCGGTGCGGGCGGCGGGAGGCTGGGGCCTGCTGAGGTCATTTCCTGTGCCTCCCCGAGCCGCCCGCGAGCGAGCCCGGAGCTGCCTGGGAGGAGGAGCGGAGGGAGGAGGGCGCGCGGCGGGCGTTGCACGGGCGCCGCGGGGCACGGGCGGGCTTTGTGCGCGGAGCCCGCGGGCGCCCCTCCCGGCGCCGCCCCGCCCCGCCCCGCGCCCCCTGCTGCCGGGGAGGGGAGAGCCGGCGGCCGCCGGGACGCGGGGACGGCGGGCAAGGTCAGCGGCGGCGGCGCCCGTGTGCCCGGTGCGCCGCGGAACGCTCGGAGCGCGCGGAAGGTGAGCTGCCCCGCGCCCGCCGGCCGGGTGGGCTGCGGGCGGGGTCCGGCGGGGCGCGGGGTTGGCCACCCCGGCCGGCAGGAAGGGGGCCTGGAGCAGGTGCCAGCCCACTTGGGGGCGAGCCGGGAGCCCGGGAGGAGCACCTTCCTGGGAGCATCTTCGAAAGCGTGCGCCCAGCTCGATCCAGCCCTTTCCCCCGGGAAGGGCCCCGAGCGGACGTGCAAGTTTCCACCTTGGAGTCGGCGCTCCCGACTCCACTTGGAGTCTCACCGCTCCCGCTTCTCACCTCACCCAGGCTTCTGTGATTTGTGGGTGACTCTCTTCGGGGTCCCATGGGTCAGGCTCGACTCCTGGGGGCGGGTGCGCCCATTAGAAGCTAAAACAGGTGGGCGCCGAGCAACGCCAGGGGCATCGTGTCCTAGGAGCTTTAGGGAGGAATCGGTCACTGCGACCAGGGGACCTTTTTGGGAGTGGCCGAGACGGTGAAGACCCTTGTCGGGAAGAAGAATCCTCTCCTTGTTGGATTTCTGCCTGCTGGGGTCTCTCCTCCATAAACTTTTATTATGACTACACCTGATAAAGCTTTTCCGGGCAGCGCCTTGGCTCCCGCTGGAACGCTTGAAAAATCATTTAAGTGACTCGCCGTCTAAGACTTGCTGGTGCCTTCATCACCCTTTTTGGACCGTCTTCTGTGTGCCAGACACTGTGGATAGCGCTGGGAACATCACTGAACACTCTGTGGCCTTTGAATTCTAGTGGTTCTGCGTATGATTATATCCATTTTACAAAGGAGGAAACTAGGGCTCAGGGAAGTTGTGACTTGCCCAAGGTCATATAGCTAAGAAGTGAATGAGGCCTGGCTTTTTGAAACCCAAGGCTCCTGAATTCCAAATGTAGGGTTTTGGTGGGTGGGCTATCCACCACCCTCCACAGGCCCCTGAGGGGGCCTCCTCACAGCTGGGCGATGGTAGATCCCAGCTGGTGATGCTTCTACCCTCTTCAGTAGTTACCGGCTACAGGGGGAATAAGTCCCTATGTCTCTCCCATCCCACTCCCCCACCATGAGGTCCTCTTTACTTTTCCCCTTGTGTGTATCTGGGTGCTGAGCTCAGTGCTCCTATGGGGTGGAGAAGGCTATATTGGTTTTTTGTTTGTTTGTTTGTTTGTTTGTTTGTGTTGGAGCCTCACTCTGTCAACCAGGCTAGAGTGCAGTGGCACGCTCACAGCCACCGTAGCCTAGACCTGATGGGGTCAGGTGATCCTTCCGCTTCAGCCTTCCAAGTAGCTGGAACTACAGGAACGCGCCACCATGCCCAGCTAATTTTTTGATTTATTGTAGAGACAAGGTCCCGCCAAGTTGCCCAGGCCGGTCTCGAACCCCTGGGATCAGGCAATCCTCTTACCTTATACATGCAGATGTCAAGGTGTCAGGATTCCCTGACCTGTCTTGGGTGACTTCATAGCACACAGGCTCCTGAGCTACAATCCTGCATTCTCTGAGCAACCCAGCCAGGTGTCTTGCCCTTCTACAAAATTAGTTCAAAACTGTCCTCCTCTTTGGGGAAACAGGTGTTTATTGCTGGCTGAAGTGTGATAACCACTTCAGGATAACCACTTTTAGGATAACCCCAGGGGAGGTTATTTGAATTCTCTGGTAGTTTAAAGTGTACATTGTTTCATCCTACAATTCCATTTCTGGGACTTTATCCTTCAGCTATACTCTGACTATATCATCGAATGTTTTCACTTCATCATTGTTTATTTTAGTAGAAGGTTGAGAACAACTCCAATGTCTGTCAGTTGGAGACCCTTAAATAAGATCATGTAATAGCCACACAATACATTAAAGTTACTTAAAAGTATGGAGTGGCAGGGTGGCTCATGCCTGTAATCCTAGCACTTTGGGAGGCCGAGGCGGGAGGATCATTTGAAGTCAGGAGTTGAACCCTTCATTGAACCATGATCATGCCTCTGCACTCTAGCCTGGGTGACAGAATGAAACCCTGTCTCGAAAGTAAAAATAAATAGAAACAGAGAGGAAAAATGTGGCAGGCACTTTTAATGGTCTAGGAAGATCTCTAAGTCTCATTAAGTACGGTGTGTATATTGTGCCACCTTGTGTGTGTGTGTGCACATGCCACAGACATATGAATGCTTGTATATGCACTGAGTATCTCTGAGAGAACACAAAAAAAACCCCAAAACCCCAGGGAGAATCAGGAGCCAGGTACAGGTATGGGAGGAAGCCTTACTTTGCACCATATACCCTTTGGTTTGACTACTGATAGTCAAAAATAAATAGATAAAATAATTTTTAAAAATCATATGGCCTCGTCTCCAAGGTAGATGTGGCGATGAGCACATCTGTTTGTCATATCTCTTGTGTTCAGGCACTGCTGCTGGCTTGCCATTTGTTTGTTGATAGTAACAATAGCTGTCATTTATCGAGTGCTTACCTCCTGCATGATGTGATCTATGAGAGTGCCATTATAATTTTTAAATTTTCATTTTTAAATTTTATAGTAGAGACATTCTAGGCCTCAGATGATCCTCCTGCCTTAGCCTCCTAACGTGCTGGGATTACAGGTGTAAGCCATCACACCCCGCCTTGAAATTACCATTTTTGGAGGTCAAAACATTGCTAAATGTTGACAGTTTCATATGGTTCAACCTCATATTATTGTCCTCAATTTCAGAATGGAACTGAAGTTCAGAGAAGTTAAGCAAGTGGCTTAGGCTACAGGATTCTTTAGTGCCTGAAACAGGATTCAAACTGAGGTCTGTGGGCACCAGAGTTTCTTTGTACTGTTTTTGTTCTCAAGGAATGCTGTACCTAGTTCATATCCTATCCCCTTCATTTGATATTTAGATCTCTGAGGACTGTGACATACTCACCTTCCTTTGTCATCTCTCCCACCCACTCCCCGCCCCGTCATTGTTTGACATGTGATGCAGGCACCCAGTAGCAGTCACATGCATGTTGTTGGCTTGGTCAGCTGACACTGTTGAGGTCCGAGGGAGATGTCCCCTGTGTCTGCTCACACCCTCCTCCCAGCTCCATCCCAGAAGGGGCACAAAGCTCTTCCTTTCCCACAGTTGGGCAGGTGATCAGCCTAGTCTAGCAGGGCATTTTTATTTTTTTATCTTTATTTGTGAGTTTGTTGCCCACATTGGAATGCAGCGGCACAATCACCACCCACCATAGCCTTGACCTCTTGGTCTCAGGCTATCCTTTTGCCTCAGCCTCCCAAGTAGCTGGGATTATAGGCACATGCCACCATACCTGGCTAATTAAAAAAAAATTTGTAGAGACAAGATCTCACTATGTTGCCTAGGCTGGTCTCAAACTCCTGGGCTCAAGCAATCCTCCCACCTCAGCCTTCCAAAGTGCTGGGATAATAGATGTGAGCTACCGCGCCTGGCATCAGAGCACTTTTAGAAGATGATGATAGACCACCACTAACAAGCAGATGTCACAAAAGGTACTCACACTCGGGGACTGAACCATGGTAGGGTGGCACGGGAAGCCCAGTAGAGAGACTATGCACATATGCCTCCTGCGTCCTCTGCAAGACAGGAGCAGTGAGCTGTACTGGGGCCTGCACTGACCTCCGCCTGCTTCCTTTTGTGCTCCTGTATCGTTTAGCTGCCTTTGCAGGGAGAAACCTGGCTATTCAGACTGGAGGCTTGGGCCCCAAAAGCTACAGGACCTTTATTCATCTTTAGACCTCCAGTCTCACACATAGGAATCACTTAAAAGTTGCTGGAATTGGCCCGGCACAGTGGCTCACGCCTATAATCCCAGCACTTTGGGAGGCTAAGGTGAGAGGATTTCCTAACCCCAGGGGTTCGAGACCAGCCTGGGCAACTTGGTGAGACCTCATCTCTACAATAAATCAAAAAATCAGCCAGATGTGGTAGCATGCGCCTATAGTTTCAGCTACTTGGAAGGCTGAGGCAGAAGGATCACCTGAGCCCAACAGGTCAAGGCTTTGGTGGCCGTAAGCATGCCACTGCACTCCAACTCAAAAAAAAAAAATTGCTGGATTTAAATTGAATCTTGACATTTTGTCAGTTTCTGGTCAAGTCCCCAAACTTGCCAGAGAGGTCCTAGGTCAAGTTTGTGTTTTCTCTGATACAGGCCCTGAGTTTGAAGTCCCCTCATGACTCCCTGTGTCTTCTCACTCCCCATCCTACTCCAATCTCCTGCCTCTGGGGCACAGCCCTGCCAGCCCCTGTGGTGTTTTAGTCCAGGGTGTTGGAGGGTTAAGGGAATTTCAAAGCAGGTGTCAAGACAATGGCAATCGTTCAGCTCACCTGCCAAGCCACTTAGCCTGGTGGGCATCAGTAGTTCGAGAGAACCTGGTGGGTTTCGCAAGTGGCCATAAATTGATGATTCTTGTAGCTGGATGTTGGGGACATAAGGTTTTATTGTACCTTTCTCCTTAATGTTTTTCTTTTTTTTTTTGTTTAAGATGGAGATGGGGTCTTGCAGCCAGGCATGTTGGCTCACACCTGTTATCCCAGCACTTTGGGAGCAGAGGCGAGAAGATTGCCTGAGCCAGGGTTTCAAGAACAGCCTGGGCAACTTCTCAAGACAATTAAAAAAAAATTAACATTTTCACTTAGGACACTATTCAAATCATCTAGTGAAATACCTTTTTGTTTATTTTTGTAACACAGGTGCAATGTATTCTAGAAAAAATTAAAACTACAAGCATTAGCCAGTTTATTAATTAAAAAAAAATTAACCGAGCACGGTGGGGCATACCTGTAGTTACTTGGAAGGATCGCCTGAGCCCAGGAAGTCGAGGCTGTGGTGAGTGCCATGATTGTGCCACCGCACTCCAGCCTGGGTGACAGAGTGAGACTCCAACTTAAAAAAAAAAAAAAAAAGAAGAGAGAGAGAGATGGGGTCTCACTATGTTGCCCAGGCTGGTCTCAAACTCCTAGGATCAAGCATTTGCAGGCATGAGCCACTGCGTCCACCCCCCTAATTCTTATGTGTGTTAAAGTGTCCCAGAGTAAAAAATGGAAAAAAAAAAAAAAGAAAAAGATTGAGCTAAGTTTTGTTCCCAGCTCACTTCCCCTCTCTCACTTCCCCATTAATTTTTGCCACTAGTGTTGTATTTGTGTTGGGCTAGCCTGGTGGTGTGAGCGTCCCCTACCACTCCTGGCGTGTCCTTGTGGAAAGAGGACTATTCTAGATGCTGGGAGATCAGAATTCTTGGTTCAGCTCTGCCGCTTCTTAGCTCCATGACTCCAAGCAAGTCACAGAGGTGAGGAGTTTTCTCATCTGTCATTGTGAGTCATTGCACTTGCTCTCCATCCTGGGGAAAAGAAGAGAAAGGGTGCAGCACTCTGAAAACATAGGAACCATCCTGCAAATGCAGTGTGTTCGATCCTGCTCATCCTCGCGCAGGGGAGGTTCATCATACTGGCATCTTCCCTTCACATCCCTTGTTTTTTAGCTGTTGCTCCGACCACCCGCTTCTGTCGGAAGAGCCTCTGGGCCTTGGCTTGGCGGCAGGCACCTTGCTCCAGATCTGTTTCAAAACCTCTCAGCTCTCCTCACATGCCGAGGCAGGCCTCAAATAAGTCCTGGCCTCCTTGGGAGGTTGGCAGCATCCCTAAGGGAGGGAGAGGGTTAACCAGATGCCTTGGTCCTGTTGGTGTGAGGATGCGTGGCTGGGGGAGGCACTCCCTTAAGTCTAGGTGTCATCTCGTACACCACTGGTGAGGCAGACACCCGTGGCATATTTTACCTCCAAAGTCCCTGGAGATTCTGCCCGTTTGGGTTTTCACTCTCCCCAGGAAATCTGAACAGCAGCTTTGACAAGGTCAGCTCAGTGAGAGAGAATTAAAATTAATCAAACCATTTCAACTACACAGAAGGATTACATTTCCGCTGCCCCTTGGTTTTACTTTTGTGCCTTTGCTGTTATTTCTTTAGCCCTGGGCTAAATTGCAGGACTTCCAGGTTCTATCTCAGATCTGCTACTTTTTCTGTTTATATGAGGAAAAGCAAAATCCCCTTAAAAAACAAAGAAAAATCAAACATGAAGCCGCCTGGCCTTTTCTGAGAGCCCTACAAGGTTCTGTTTTGTCTTTTCAGTTGTGATCTTAGCTCAGAGAAGGTCATGTTTTGTTTTTGTCTTTTGTCTTCCTGCCCGTTCCAGTTGGTCCCAGTCTTTGAGGTGGAGATTGCTGGGAGGAGGGGGGTCACAATGTAGGGATTGTTTGGATGACAGAGCCGGGAGAGGAGGGCTGAGGTCATGTGCCCAGCGTCCTGAGGAGTCCAGAACCAAAAGACCCGCCGTCAGTGGCTTAATTGTTGGCCCTTTCCCTCCAGGTCTGCTGACCCTGTTTTTAAAATGAAAAGTCAGGGCCCTGCGCAGTGGCTCATGCCTGTCATCCCAGCACTTCAGGAGGCTGAGGCGGGAGGACTGCTTGAGCCCAGAAGTTTGAGACCAGTCTGAGCCACATGGTGAAACCTCATCTCTACAAAAAAATTAGCCAGGTCTGGTGGCATGTGCCTGTAATCCCAGCTACTCAGGAGGCTGAGGTGGAAGGATCACCTGAGCCCAGATGACTGAGGCTGCCATGAACTATGATTATGCCACCGCACTGTCATAGCACATATCACATGCACAACTATCATGCATGCCTTGGTGACAGAGTGAGACCCCAACTCATAAGACAGAGAGAGAAAGAGAAAGAAAGAAAAATCAGGATTGTGAAAGTGATAGTGTCAGAACATTTAAGCCCAGGTTGCCTTAGAAAATTTGGGCTTTGGCTGAGCTCGGTGGCTCAGCCTGTAATCCCAGCACTTTGGGAGGCCAGGGTGAGTGGATTGCCTGAGCCCGCGGGTTCAAGACCCACCAGGGCAACTTGGCGAGCTCTCATCTCTACAATAAATCAAAAATGAGCCGGGCGTGGTAGCACATGCCTGTACTTCCAGCTACTTGGAAGGCTGAGGCAGAAGGATTGCCGGAGCTCAGCAGGTCGAGGCTGCGGTGGCGGTAAGCCTGCTGCCGTACTCCAATCTGGGCGACAGAGACTCCAACTCAAAAAAAAAAAAAAAAAAGAGGCCTCACGTGCCTAGCACAAAAGAAAGACTTGATTAATGACAGCTATGTGTAGTGTAGAAGAAGAGACAGACATTTTAAAAGTCAGGTGTGAGGCAAGAAGCGTGACGGGTGATTGACCCATGAGAAGAGGCTTCCTTCGCACTGTGGTCATACTTGGCAACAGTATAGGAGGTCGCTGGGTTTTCTGAAACCATGTGGCTCCTGAGGAAGGAAAAGGGGATTTTTGAAAAACAACAAATTTTTATTATGGAAAATTCCAGGCATATATTCAAGTAGAGAGAACAGTATAAAGACTCCCATAGACCCATCACCCAGCTTCAAAAAATATCAACATTTTGACAAATCTCCTTTCATACATCCCCCCACTTCTCACCCCTTACCATGAAGTGTCACGAAGCAAATTCCAGACATTATAGTTTCTCACCATAAATCATGTCTCTCTAACAGATGATGTTAAAAAAAATGTAAAAATTATATGTATCTCTAATAGGTGACATTTAAAAATACCAAAATAAAAAATTCATTTCATTTTTTTTTTTGAGTTGGAGTCTCACTCTGTCACCCAGACTGGAGTGCAGTGGCCGCTCCCGGCCACTGCAGCCTTGACCTGCTGGGCTCTGGCGATCCTTCTGCCTCAGCCTTCCAGTAGCTGGAACTACAGGTGCGTGCTACCGCTAACTTTTTGATTTATTGTAGAGACGAGGTCTCACCAAGTTGCCCAGGTGGGTCTTGAACCGGCGGGCTCAGGCAATCCACTTACCTCAGCCTCCCAAAGCGCAGAATTACAGGCTGAGCCACCGAGCCCGACAACAGTCATTTCTTTAAAAAAAAAAAATTAGACACAGGATCTTGCTATGTTGCTTAGGCTGATCCTGAACTCCTGGGCTCAAGCAGTCCTCCTGCCTCAGCCTCCTAAAGGGCAGGGATTACAGGTGTGTGCCACCATGCCTGGCCAACAATCGTTTCTTAAAATCATCAAATACTAAGGTGAACATATATTATGGTTTGGGGCAGACCAAATTTATGCTTGTCACCAAGTGTTGTTATTAATAAGGCCCCGGAAGAGGAATTTTAAAAATCCTGATAATGGCATTGTCTCCTTGGTCTCTTTCTGCTCACTCTGCCTGTATCTTCCCTCATGCACATTCATGCATATTTCTTCCTTTTCTCATCCTCCACCCAGTTTTTCTTCTCTAAATACGTCCAGGAGCCATCTGGGCAAATTCCCCTGGCTGGGACATTATCGGCATCTTCTTGACTTGTTCTGAATTTGTAAAAAGTTTTTTTTTCCCCCAAAGATTTGTGGCTTTCTCCAGAGGCTTCAGCAAAATATCTAGCAGTTTGCATCCTAAAACCCAGAGATGAGAGGGTGAGAATCTGTTCAAAGCAGGACGATTCAATGACAACAACTGGCAGAATTCCAGCTAAATAGAACATTGTCAAGGAAAGGCAAAGCACTGTATTTTCTTTCGGTTTTCCCCACCTACCATCTTTATAGGTGCAGTAGAATAAGAAGTAAACTGGGAACCAAGGTTCTGCCTCCAATGAACCCCGTGACCATGGATGAAACGTGTCCCCCCCAAGTCAGTCCCCTCCCCAGCTCCATGTCCCATGTATCAATTGGCAATCACGACTACACTGCAATTTTGTGATTAGACTTTTCTAAGAGTTCCTTGAAAAACTCAAAGCCAGGGAGTCTTGTCTTAGTTACTTTTTGCATTTCCAGTGCCTTGAACAGAGACTCCTACATGGTTGTTGAGTGGATAAATATGTGGTAAGCACATAATTGAGTAGAAAGTGAATGAGCCCTACTTTTCACTTCTGTCCAAATGGGACTAGGTTCTCCTTAAGGTTTCTCAGGTTTCGTGGTTTCCTGAGGTCTCGGCTGACTCACAATGGAGAGGGACACACTGAGCTGGGAGAGGTAGGGTGGGGCCGAGGGCAGCAGGGCCCTTCCCCCGTCCTGTTTTCTCTGTCCTTCCTTGGTCCCCTCCTCCTCCTCTCTCCACGGAAGGGCTCCTCATGCACTTACTTATCTTTTCCTCTCTCTGCGTGCTGGTTCTTAGGGCTCCAGAAATACCCAGAAGTCGATTCCATCATGGCGGAACTGAAAGTGGAGAAGCGGGCCAGTGTAGACTGGCAGAAACGATGCCTAACTCTGGAAACCCAACTTTTCCGGTTTCGCCTACAGGCCAGCAAGATAAGAGAGCTGCTGGCTGACAAGGTGAGTCCGCAGAGCAGGCGCTGCCTCTCCACAGGCAGAGGGACAGAGGTCTGTGGCAGGGACGTCAGGAAGGTGCTTTCTCACACATGCAAAATAAGGCCTA
Source organism: Cephalopachus bancanus (assembly GCA_027257055.1). Lineage (NCBI taxonomy): Eukaryota > Metazoa > Chordata > Mammalia > Primates > Tarsiidae > Cephalopachus > Cephalopachus bancanus. The sequence goes on from JAPVLO010000104.1 coordinate 3,395,001, forward strand.
AAGTCCTTTGTTTTGAGACCAAACTCTTTGTTTGGTGGGGTGGCTGATGCCTGTAATCCCAGCTACTTGGGAGGCTGAGGTGGGAGGATTACTTGAGCCTAGAAGTTCAAGACCAGCCTAGGCAACATAATAAGACCTCATCTATACAAAAAAAAGATATTTTTACTTATCTGGGCATGGTGATGTACACCTGTAGTCCCAGCTACTTGGGAGGCTGAGGCGGGAGGATCAACTGAGCCAGGAGATCAAGGCTGAGGTGAGCCATGATTGTGCCACTGCACTTAACCCTGGGTGACAGATTGAGACCCTGTGTCTCAACAAAACAAAACCTCTGAGCAACTCACTGAGCATTCTTCTCTGTCTAGTCCCTCATCTGGCACACCATAGAGGTAGCCCAGTCTTTTTGTCCCCTGTCACCCCTTGGGTCATTTGTGGCTCCAGCGAAGGGTCTATTCTTCCCTTAACATTCCTTCCTCACCGTGAGAAGACTGGAAACCACCATTGGACTCACCCTTTGTTAAGCACATGAGCTATAGAAGGTGACCTGGTTTCCTGGTGACAAGGACACAGGCTTTAGAGCCAGACCTACCTGTCTTTGCCCCATGCCAGCTATGTGACCCTGGGCAAGTCCCTTCACCTTTCAAGCAAGGACACAGATGTCTACCTCCCAGCGATTCTGAGAATGATATCAGATCATATTTACGAAGGTCCTGGCACAGAATAGGTCATAACTGGGAACAATTATTTTTTCAACAGACTCAGGTCTGAGATATTGACCATATTTTTATCTTTTTTCTTTTTTTCTTTTGGAGTTGGAGTCTCACCCTGTTGCCCAGACTGGAATGCAGTGGCATGCTCATGGCCACCCCAGCGTCGACTTGCTAGGCTCGGGCGATCCTTCCTCCTCAGCCTTCCAAGTAGCTGGATCTATGGGCGCCCGCCACCACACCCAGCTAATTTTCTGATTTGGTGTAAAGACGAGGTCTCACCAAGTTGCCCAGGCTGGTCTTGAACCCCTGGGCTTAGGCAATCCTCTCACTTCTGCCTCTCAAAGTGCTGGGATTATGGGCATGAACCACCATGCCCAGCTGACCACCTTTAATGACATTTCTATGGGAAGATACATTCTAAACAACTGAGTTTCAGGGGCATTTTGGAGCATAGTACATCTGGAGAATGGAGACCTGCACTTAAGATATACCTATTTGCAGGGCTCGGTGGCTCAGCCTGTAATCCCACACCTTGGGAGGCTGAGGTGAGTGAATTGCCTGAGCCCGTGGGTTCGAGACCCGCCTGGGCAACTTGGCGAGACCTCATCTCTACAATAAATCAAAAAATTAGCCAGGCATGGTAGCGCGCGCCTGTAGTTCCAGCTACTTGGAAGGCTAAGGCGGAAGGATCGCTGGAGCCTAGTAGGCGAGGCTGCGGTAGCCGGGAGCGGCCACTGCACTCCAGTCTGGGGCGACAGAGTGAGACTCCAACTCAAAAAAAAAAAAAGATATATCTATTTGTATATATGTCTTCAGTGTATCAGCCATTCTCTCTCTAGTTTTGTTTGTAGTGTCTACCTGCTGAGCAAATCCCTCTTTCATAAGTACAAAGGTCAGATTCAACTCACCCTTCTCCCAGTAATGTAAAGTCTTAATTAGTAAAGCCTGGATAAAGGGCCTGATTTATTGATAGCCCTGCAACATGGAGTCCAGGAAGACGAGTCAGTGGCATCACTGTGACTGGCGGTGTGGTTCTGGACTAGAACTCTTGAACTTTGGGTCTGTTGGCATTGCTGTCTCCTAATTCAGACTTTGCAAAACAGAGACTTGCAGGATTCCCGTGGGTGCCTGCCAACCACTGCCAATAGAAAGGGAAGAATTTGGCCACATCAGGAAAGGGCAGCAGGTTTTAGATAGCAGTTCTCCAAGTGTAGTCAGAACCACTTGGCCAGGACCACGTGGAGTGCTTGTTAAGCGTGAATATTCCTGGGCCCTACTTCAGTCCTCTTGATCCAAGTCTCCTGGGATGTTGCTAATAACCTGCATGTTTAACAAGCTCCCAGAAGTTGATTTTGTATACTACACAGTTGGAGAATCTTGCCTTAGGCTGTAGTACTGGGGGAGGGGTGTGAGGATGATAAGTAAGGGCCTGCTCAGCCAGGTATTCTGAAATACACCTCAGAGGGAAGAGGCTTCCGCTTCTAGTAATATGGATGCAAAACAACAGCATCAAAAACCCACCATGAAACACCTAGAAACTTGGGCAGTATAGTGAGACCTCGTCTTTACCAAAAATAAAAAAAAGTTAGCCGGACGTGGCAACTTGTACCTGTACTGTAGTTCTAGCTATTCAGGAGGCTGAGGCAGGAGGATCACTTGATCCCAGGAGGTTGAGGCCGTGGTGAGCTGTGATTGTGCCATTGCACTCCAGTCTGGGTGACACAGTGAGACCCTGACTCAAAAACAAAAACAAAAAAACCTAGAAATAAACTGGGCTCGGTGGCTCAGCCTGTAATCCTGCGCCTTTGGGAGGCTGAGGTAAGTAGATTGCCTGAGCCCGCGGGTTCAAGACCTGCCTGGGCAACTTGGCGAGACCTCATCTCTACAATAAATAAAAAAAAAAAATTAGCTGGGCGTGGTAGTGTGCACCTGTAGTTCCAGCTACTTGGAAGGCTGAGGCGGAAGGATCGTCGGAGCCCAGAGGGTCAAGGCTGCGGGAGTGGCTACTGCACTCCAGTCTGGGCAACATAGTGAGACTCCAACTCACACACACACACAAAAAAAACCTAGAAATACTGGGTTAAATACTTAAACTGTTCCAGTGTTCTTTTTCTTTTGAGTCAGAGTCTTAGGCTGGAGCGTAGTGACACAATCACAATGATCACAGCTCATGACAGCCTCGACCTCCTGGGCTCAGGCGATCTCTCCACCTTCACACTCTGAATAGCGGGGACTAAAGGTATGCACCACGATGCCCGGCTAATTTTGTAGAGATGGGGTTTCACTACATTGCCCAGGCTGGTCTCAAACTCCCAGTCTCAAGCAACCTTTTCACCTCAGTCCCCTAAAATGCTGGGATTACAGGCATGAGCCATCGTGCTCAACCCTTACAATGTTCTTCTAAATGCAGAGCTGAGCTCTGAAAAAAGTAAGGGAAGTCCTCGGGGAGTAAAATGAAGAGGAAAAAGCCAGAGTGGTGCTTGACTCTGGCAGGGGATGGTGATGTGACTGGCCTCCCTTTAGTAACATAAGGCTTGAGTTTTAACATCTGTGAAGTTAGCCAGTTGAAGGCTGGAGCTAAAACTGAAACTTCCGTATAAAGTCAGGGCTATTACTTCTTTTGATTAGTTTCAGTATGAAAAAAATAAAATAAAATAAAGTTAGGACTATTAAAGGGTTTACCCTAAATAAAAGGGTAGACAAGAAAAAGAAAATCACTCACCAGCACTGGAAGATGTAAACAGCTTCTCAAACTTAGTTAAGGCTCTGGGTAGAAAAAACAAGCTGGGCTCCGTGGCTCAGCCTGTAATCCCGCGCCTTTGGGAGGCTGAGGTGAGTGGATTGCCTGAGTCCATGGGTTCTAGACCCACTTGGGCAACTTGGCGAGACCTCATCTCTACAATAAATAAAAAATTAGCTGGGCGTGGTAGCGCACGCCTGTAGTTCTAGCTACTTGGAAGGCTGAGGCGGAAGGATCGCCGGAGCCCAGCAGGTCGAGGCTGCAGTGGCCGGGAGCGGCCACTGCACTCCAGTCTGGGTGACAGAGTGAGACTCCAACTCAAAAGAAAAAAAAAAAGAAAGAAAGAAAAACAAAAAAGCAGGATTGGGTGTGGTGGCTCACGCCTATAATTCCAGCACTTTGGGAGGCTGAGGCGGGAGGATCACTTGAGACTAGGAGTTTGAGACCAGACTGGGCAACATAGTAAGACATTGTCTCTAAAAAAAAAATTTGTGTGTGCGTGTCGGAGTCTCACTGTCACCCAGGCTGGAGTGCAGTGGCATGCTCACAGCCACTGCAGCCTTAACCTGCTGGACTCAGGTGTTCCTTCTGCCTTCCAAGTAGCTGGAACCACAGGTGCATGTCACCACGCCTGGCTAATTTTTTGATTTATTGTAGAGATGAGGTCTCGCCAAGTTGCCCAGGCGGGTCTCGAACCCCCGGGCTCAGGCAATTCACTCACCTTGGCCTCCCAAAGTGCTGGGATTACAGGCTGAGCCACCGAACCCGGCCCCAGAAACATTTTAAAACTCAGCTGGGTGTAGTGGTTCATGCCTGTAATCCCAGCTACTCAGGAAGCAGAGGTAGGAGGATCCCATGAACCCAGAAGTTTAAGGCTGCAGTTAGCTATGGTCATGCCACTGTACTCCAGCCTGGGCAACAGTGAGACTGTGTCTCTAAAAATAATTTAAAAAAAAGAGAGAGACATATAAGAATAAGACACTAAAAAGATAAAAAGATCAAGTAGACTTGAAAACTAAATAGAATTTATAGAAGTAAAAATGTTTTTGTTGGAATTAAATTTTCAACGGACAGGTTGATCAGATTAGGCACCATTGAAGATAGATTTAATAGGGAGGCAGACCTAAGGAAACCGTCCAGATTGCAGCCCAGAGAAATAAAGACACAGAGGCTGGATGTAGAATGACAAGATCCTATCCCAGAAATGGAGATGAGACTGAAGGAGAGGTGTTACTTGAAGAGAATATGGCTGAGAAGTTTCCCAACTTGATGAAAGATATGAAGCCTCAGATATAAGAAGCAGAATAAGTCTAGACAGGATCACTTATGGAAAACCCCATGCCTACTGTCTTAGCTAGATCATAGTTTGCCTGCTGTAAGGAACCTAAAATAACAGTGGCTTAAAGCAGACTGACAGACTAGGCATGGTGGCTTACACCTGTAATCCCAGCACTTGGGAGGGCTGAGGTGGGAGGGTAGCTTGATCCCGGGTGTTTGAGACCCATCTCTACAAAATAGACAAACAAAAAACAATCCCAGACTGACGTTTATTTCTTTCTCATGTCACATTCCAGACAAAAGTAGCCCAGCTCACGGGTGATGTCCTCTGCGTGTTTGAAGATGGTTTACCCGATATCCACATTCCAACCCCTTCCCTTTAAGTACATGACCTAGTTGCATACATTCCTTCTGCTTTTATCCCATTGGCCAACTCTTACTCACGTGGTTATACCCCGCTACAAGGAAAGTCTGGAAATGTAGTCTTTATTCTGAATAACCATGTGCTCAGCTGAAAATTGGGGTTCTATTTATATGAGAAAGCAGGGGAGAGCAGAGACTGGGAAATAACCTGCAGCCTTTAAGTCTAGACTCATAGGAGGTGGGAGGCTGAGGCAGGAGGATTGCATGAGACCAGACTGAGCAACATAGCAAGAACTCAAATCTATGAAAAAGTTTTTTTTAAAATTAGCCAGGCATGATATTGCATGTCTCTAGTTTCAGCCCCTTGGGAGGCTGAGGCGGGAGGATCACTTGAGCCCAGGAGTTGGAGGCTGCAGTGATCTATGATTGCACCACTGCATTTCAACCTGGGCAACAGAGCAAGACCTTATATCTTAAAGAAAAAAGGAGTAAGTAAAAAGAACAAAATGAAGTGATAGAAGTAAATCCAAATATGTCAGTCCCAAAGTGACATATCCAAGAATGGGGCATTGATGTATGAAAATTGGAATCAGGCCAGCCTGTAATCCCAGCCCTTTGGGAGGCCAAGGCGAAAGGATTGCCTAAGCCTGGGGGTTCAAGACCAGCCTGGTCAACTTGGTGAGACCTATCTACAATAAATCATGAAAACTATCTGGGCGGGGTGGCATGCACCTGTAGTTCCAGCTGCTTGGAAGGCTGAGGCAGAAGGATCACCTGAGCCCAGCAGGTCGAGGCTGTGGTGGCTGTGAGAGTGCCTTTGCACTCCCTCCTGGGTGACAAGAGTGAGACTCCCACAAGAAAAAGAAAAAGAACATTGGAATCATTTAAAAGGTCTGCCAGCAAGAGGATGGATACACATATTTTTTTGTAGAGATGAAGCCACAAAGTCTGGCTAAGTCTGGAACTCCTGGACTTAAGCAGTCATCCCACCTCAGCCTCCCAAAGAGCTGGGATTACAGGCATGAGCCACATCGCCTGACCTCTGTGGTCTATTTCTTAGAGACAAACATCAGAAGCAGATATGACAAAAGTTAAGGTTTGATAAATCTGAATGGTGGGTACACATTTTTTAAAAATGTTCTCTACATGTTTTCGTTTGCCTAAACTATTTCCTATAAGTTTTAGAGTGCTTCCCTGTTCTGTTTCTCCAGGGCTGGCAGAGGAAATAGAAAGTTTTAGATGCATTTTGAACATAGAAACTTCCTTCCCTGCAGCCTCTGGGGCCTGGTTGAGCTGAACTTTCATAATATCAACCCCTTCTTGTCCTCAAGACTGTCTCTGGTTGTCGTGTGACCAGACATAGACATGCTGGGGGTTCATGGTGAGGAAAGAGGGAGGTGCAGACACAGGACGGGCAAGCCTGTGCATGTGAAAGGGGCAGGGGAGAGATGTCAGTCTGGCCTGGGGACCGTGGGTGGGAGATGAAAGTAAGGAGGACATGGGCTTTATCCTGATGCCGGCCTCCTGGCAGGAACTCATAAGTTCATGTTATAACTCATAAGTTCATGTTGCTCAGTGTGGGGTTATGTCTGGCCCCTGCAATCATCCCCAGACCAAGGTAGGTTTCAGATCCCAGGAAGAGCTGCCGCTGGGGCCAGGAATCATGATTGGTCCATACCACACCTCCTCCCGCACTTGGGAGCCACGCCAGCTGTGCTCTGGCTGGCCCTCTCACCTGCCTGCCCCCTTTGCCATTCTGCACAGCTGGCCCTGGGAGGTTGCACGGTCTGTGTGACTGAGGGCCTCTCACTCCTGGCTGTCCTGCAGAGCCAGCCTTACCTGGGTGCTTCCCAGGGACCATCTTGGCTGGGATCAGACCCATCCACAGGCTGTTGAGGCTTGGAGGACAGTCCTTCCTCCTCCCCAGCACACAGCCTACTCACACCTGACTCCCTCTTACAGAAGTGCCATTCCAGACATGGAATAATCTGTGCTAGGAAGAGAAAAAAATTTTGAGGTAAAGTCTCACTCTGTTTTCCAGGCTGGCGTGCAGTGGCATAATCATGGCTCACTGGAGGCTTGACCTTCTGGACTCAGGCAATCCTCCTTCCTCAGCCTCCTGAGTAACCTGGCTAATTATTTTTACTTTTTGTGTTTGTTTCCCAGGCAGGTCTGGAACTCCTTGGCTCAAACAGTGCTACTACCTCAGCCTCCCAAAGTGCTGGGATTATGGGCGTGAGCCACAGCACCTGGCCAGAAAATGTTTTTTAAAAAGCAGAAACCAGAAAAGAAAAAAAAGCAAAAACTTGAAGGCTATTAGATAATCCGTCACCTAAAGAGGAGCAAGCTGGATGAATGATGAGGAGAGAAGAGCGTCTAGTCCTTGCCTTTACGATCACACCTCACACCTCTTAGGCCTGGTGTGCCATTGCTATGGTTACCCACCATGGTCACCCAAATTGCCAGATTAGCCGGGGTTTTCCCTTCCAGTAGGGGAACCTTGAGGGAGTGGCTGGACTTGGGGTTCACGTCTTGCTCCAGCTGTCTTGCTCTGCCTTCTGAAGTCACAAAGCCTCCTCAGATTCATTTAGAATCGATACTGAGGCCATACAAATGGGTGGTCAAATGTGATTCTCCTTTGGACTTTTTCATTTTGACTAAGCCTGTTTCTCACCAAGTGATCTCATCAGAAAAGTGGGGGAGACTCTCTCTCTGCACAAGGGCTTTATAGGGATTATCATGATGACTATGAGGCATCAGTATGAAAGCAAATACAAGCTTTTTATTTATTCACTCCCTAGCTGTGTCCAGAAGGGATCTGAGCGGATTAATTAAAGAAGAAATAAGTCACAAAACATCCTTCTTTTTGTAGCTTAAAAATTTTCAACTGAATGGCCACTGCTCACACCTCTAATCCCAGCACTTTGGGAGGTGGAGGCAGAAGGATTGCTTGAACCCAGGAGTTTGAGACTAGTCTAGGTAGCATAGCAAGCCCTTGTTTCTACAAAAAGTAAAAAAAAAATAGCTGGATGTGGTGGCATGCACTTGTAGTCCCCATTACTCAGGAGGCTGAGGTAGAAGAATCGCCTGAGCCCAGGAGATCAAGACTGCTGTGAGCTGTGATCGTGCCACTGTTCTCCAATTTGGGTGACAGAGTAAGACCCTGACTCAAATAAATTCATATAAAATCTACACATACACAAAAAAAATTCTAACTGAAGCAACTTTTTCCAGGTCCAGTGCCAGTGTGACTGTGTGCCTTTCTCTCTTCCAGAATCAGTTGTCAGTTTTGCCAATCAAGGTTTTGAAATATAGTAACTCAGTTTTGTACTTATATACCAAAAATTTGTAGTTCCAGAGTTTTTTGAGTGTATAAATGGTTCAGTTCCCTCCCATTAAACAAAAGAACAGGGAATATTGCTCCTACCCCAAGACCACGGATTATACAGAGGCAGCAGTTAAGTTTAAACACCGGTTTCACAACATATGGACAGAACACAGAGCCCAGAAAAACATCTAACATACCTCAGCATGTGGCCAGGGACCATAAAAGGAGAATACTGGGCTGTCAGGGATAGTCAGAAGCCTATGGAAGTCTGCATAAAATCACCATAGAATGGGTCCTAGCAGGTCAGTATGCTCACAGACTTGATTTGCTTTGGGACAGGCTTTCTACACCTTTTATTCACACTGCCCACTGTGTGTGTGTGTGTGTGTGTGTGTGTGTGTGTGTGTGTGTGTGTGTGTGTGTGTGTGTGTGTGTGTGTGTGAATAAAGGGAGTTGTGGGCTAGGCGCGGGGCTCAAGCCTATAATCCCAGCACTTTGGGAGACCAAGGAGAGAGGATTGCCTAAGCTCAGGGCTTTGAAACCAGCCAGGGCAACTTGGTGAGACCTCGTCTCTACAGTAAATCAAAAAATAGGCTGGTGTGGCAGCACGAGCCTGTAGTTCCAGCTTCTTGGAAGACTGAGGCTGAAGGATCAACTGAGCCCAGCAGGTCAAGGCTGCGGTGACCTTGAGTGTGACACTGCACTCCAGCCTGGGCAACAGAGTGAGACGCCAAATCAAAACAATAAAATAAAAAAAGGGAATTTGGTTTGGTTTGGTTTGGTTTCTTACTCTGTCACCCAGGCTGGAGTGCAGTGGTGCCTAATAGCTCACCGCAGCCCCGAGCTGGCTTCCTGCCTCAGCCTCCCTAGGTGTTAGAATTACAGACGTGAGCCACTGCACCCAGCCAGATTTTTAAATTGTTTTTCTAACCCTCCTATTTTTTTTTTTAGAAGGCTGTTCTCTTGCTCCCCATAGTATTTCTCAGGAATTACAGTCCTGACGAGTTCTGTAGTACTGTCAGGCCACTTGAGAAGAGGTATTCATGGGGTTACACCCCAGGATGCATCCCTAAAGGGTCAGCTTTGTTTTGCATTCTGTAACCAAGCTAGTGGTTTTTTGTTGTTTTTTGTTTGGAGTGTGGTCTGTGAACTCCCTTCATCCAAAAGCGCTTTCTTTTCCAGCACTTTCTGGGTCCGTGCCTCCCTCAGACTTGTTAAATAAAAACCTCTGTGGGCAGAGCCCAGGAATCTGCATGGTGACAAGCGCCACATGTGATTCTTATGCCCTTGAAAGTCAGATCTCTGGTCACTAACTTCTGACGTGGCCTCACCTCGGGGCCCCACCTTGGGGCCCCATTCGCAGTCTTTCTAGGGATGCCTTGAGCCTCTGTGGCCCAGAGGAGGTTCTGGAGCTGTAGGGTGTGGCAGGCCGATAGACACGACTAAGAGCCCTTTCACCTTCCTGCTCCACACTCGTGTATTTTATATATTTGGGAATAAACATACAGTTTCCCTTGAGCAAAAAGTCAGCAGCTAAAAACAGATTAAAAGCCAGTGTCTTTGATCACAACTGAGTTAGAATCATTTAATAGTTAAACGGGGGACTGGTGGGCAAGCTCCAGTGTTTACAGGTGACTTTCATAAGTGAGACAAGAGAGCCAGGTGGGTTCTGGAAGAACTGAAGGGGACAGGCTGAAGCCATTGATTGCCATGAGAACACACAACCTTAGTGTGGCCAGATCTTCTGATTCTTTGAGAGGAGCCAGAAGTCAAGACTTATGTGTAGAGTCTGGATTTTATGTGACACGTAAGATTTGAATGTGGAAGGGACAGTGGCTAACAGCCAGTCCGCCTGAGTTTGAATCCTGGCTTTGAATCTCATTAGCTTTGTGACCTTAGACAAATTCCTTTACCTCTCTGCTTCAATTTTCTGATCTGTACAATAGGGATGGTACCTGCCTTCTAGGGCTGTTACAAATTTAAATGAAGTGCTATAACAGTGCTAGACGCAACGTGCATAGCCTGTTTGGCTATATACATGCAGGTCTTGCAGGACATTTTTGTTTTTTGTTTTTTAGTTGGAGTCTCACTCTGTTGCCTAGGCTGGAGTGCTGTGGCATGATCACGGCTCATTGCAGCCTTGACCTCATGGGCTCAGCCTCCCGAGTAGCCTCAGCCTCCCGAGTAGCTGGGACCACAGGCGTGCACCACCACAGCTGGCTAATTTTTAAATTTTTTTGTAGAGACAAGGTCTCACTGTGTTGTCCAGGCTGGTCTTGAACTCCTGGGCTCAAGCGATCCTCCCGCCTTAGCCTCCCAAAGTGCTAGGATTACAGGCATGAGCCACCATGTCTGGCCAGGACACTGTAGACTAACAGTTGGCAACTTGTGGCTTGAATCTGTTCTTTCTGTAGGTGAGTTCTAAGATGCATATCTATTGTCTACACCAGGACACTCTGGTGAGACAGAGAAAGGAGACTCTTTTCTTGTTTGTGCTGGGACAACAGGTGAACATCACACCATCCCGGACAGACTGGTCTCCCTGATCCTGAGTGCCATCTCTGTATGGGAAAAAAACCAACAAGCAGTTGATATCTACAAACTGCCAAGTGCCAGGTCACACTCATGTGCTTTACATGGGGCAGCTGGTGTAACCGTCTCAACAACCCCAGAACATGGATGCTGTCATTACTCTTTTTTCACTGGTGAGGAAACTGAGGCATGGAGAGGTTAAGCCACAACTTGGTGCAGTTAGTCAAACTCCAAGCCTTAGCTCTTACCATTCTTTCATTCCCTCTTGTGGGTACAAGGCAGTGGTAGATTGTTGAATCCCCTTTTCTTTTCTCTTGCTCTTTTTTTTTTTTTGAGACAGCGTCTTGCTTAGTCGTCCAGGCTGGAGTGCAGTGGTGTGTTCATAGCTCATGGTAGCCCTGACCTCCTGGGCTCGAGCTTTCCTCTCATCTCAGCCTCCTAAGTAGCTGGAACCACAGGCACCACCATGTTCAGCTAATGTTTTAAAATTATTTTTTGTAGAGGCGGAGGTCTCTCTGTTGTCCAGGCTGGTCTCAAACTCCTGGCCTCAGACAAATCTCCTGCCTAGGCCTCCCAAAGTGCTGGAATTATAGACACAAGCCACCACACCCGGCCTGAACCCCCTTTTCTTTTTCTTTTTTACCTTTAAATTTTTTATTTTAAAATTGTGGGGTACAATTCAGGGTTAGGTATACAAATATTAATTGTGCAGGTACCCGTGTTGATGACAACCCCCTTTTCATAGGGATAGTTGAGAGCCAGTATGGTTGGCTCCTGGCTCAGTATCTGCTGGGAGTGCCAGAAGTGCCTGTTGCCCCTGCCACCATGGGGTTGATATTTCAGAGCATCACCACGTGTCGCAAGGAGCTGTGGACGTGGGGGCTAAGTGCCTGGTTGGTGCTATGTGCATTTCGTCAGGTGGCTGCAGCCAGCCCTAGGGCAGCCTGTGAGTCTCATGTGTAGCTGGTGGAAGTCAATCCCTGCGGGCCACCTAAACCTGGCCCCTCCTCGGCTGGCGTGTCACCCCAGGCCCACACAATGGGAGAGCTGAGGACAGGGTGCTAGGGAACCCTCTGAGAGGGGGAGCAGAACCCCAAGAGACAGCGGCCCCTCCATCATGCCAGCTTTTCAGAGCCCCAGGTGCGACCCTTAGAGGATGTGTGAAGAAGCAAGATCTACCCTCGTGAAGAGTGTTGGTGCTGGGGCTGCAAGAGAAAATGACATTTCAGCATAAGACCCCCCTGGGAGTATTCCAGCAGCAATAGAGAACATTGATTTTGGTCAGGCATGGTGGCTCATGTCTGTAACCCTAGCACTTTGGGAGGCCCAGGTGGGAGGATCGCTTGAGCTCAGGGGTTCAAGACCAACCTGGGCAACAAAGTAAGACTTTGTCTCTTACAAAAAATCAAAAAACTAGCCAGGCATGGTGGTGCGTGCCTGTAGTCCCACATACTTGGGAGGCTGAGGCGGGAGGACTGCCTGAACCCAGGAGGTTGAGGCTGTGGTGAACTGTGATGATGCCACTTCACTCCAGGCTGGACAACAGAGTGAGACCCTGACTCACTCTACACATATATATGTATATATGTGTGTGTGTGTGTGTGTGTGTGTGTATGTATTAAATAAACACAGAGGGAAATGATGTTTAAAATATTATTTTCAAGCAGGGACAGTGCAATGTTGATAGCTGTTGGAGCTCAGTAACATACATACATGGTTGTAATAGTTTTCTCTTTTAAAATAGTTCCAGGTGTTAAAAGTGTGTCAGTGTTCAGAAGCAAGTTTTAGAGAAAACGAGAATACTCCAGCATAAAAATGAATAGGAAATGCTTGGAGTCAAGTGTCTTTGTCAGGCAGATAAGAAGGACTGGAGCACAGCAGGGAGGACCACCTGGCTGAGTCAGAGTGTCTGGCTAAGAGTGGGGAGCAGACCCTAGGGGAAGTCATGAACAGGGCCATCCCATCTGCTTCAGTAACAGCATGCCTTAAAGGGATGGAGGGTAAAATCCAGAGGGGGATAAAAGCACTCTCTGTGCTGTCAATAGCAGAGTGGCTTCTGGCTATGAACAGTGTTATTGGCCACTCTGGTCCCAAATGGAAATGCCCCATTGGGAGGTAAGACTCAAATTCACTGTTTGCCGTATTTGGTCTCCATCTACTAGGGTGGCTGAGTCAGAAGGATAGCCTGAGCCCAGAAGGTCGAAGCTGAAGTGGGCTGTGATCGCACCCCTGCACTCCAACCTGGGCCACAGAGTGAGACTCTTGACTCCAAAAAGAGAGAGAGAGAGAGAGAGAAAGAAAAAAAGAAAAGGCCAGATCCTCAGAGACCCATTAGGCTGGATTCAGAGGCACAGAGAATGGGACCTGCCCAGCCTCCCAGAGGATGAGGCTGGGATGTGATTCCCCTGCTATTGGTAACGTGCCTACAGGCTGCACTGCAGAAGGACACCACTGGCTCCCACCAGGCTGTGACACGTGGCATTTGATGTGTGGATTTGCTCTGTGTTCTGCAGGGCCTTGTGTGATGGTGGCAGTGTGGGCAGCACACAGTGGTACCCTGCGTGGAGGGATGGGAGCTGGTATCCAACCCACATGCCATGTGCCAAGCCATGAACTCAGGAAGCTACAGAGAGATGCCACATAGGCTGTGAGCTCGTGAGTGGCTCCTGGGCCTCAGCTTGCCTCCATGTGGAGGAACATAATCCCTTTCCCTGGGCCGCTTGCCAGAAGTTTCTGGAATTACCAAGCTCCTCCGTCCTGAATAATGTACCTCCACTGGCAGCAAGTTAGAATCTTACTGTTTTTTTGTTTGTTTGTTTGTTTGAGACAAGGTCTCACTCTGCCACATGCTACTGGAGTGCAGTGGTTTGACTATAGCTCACTGCAGCTTCAACCTCCCAGTCTCACGGCCCCCTCCCCTTGCTTTTTTTTTTTTTTTTTTTTTTTTTGAGTTGGAGTCTCACTCTGTCACCCAGACTGGAGTGCAGTGGCCGCTCCCGGTCACCGCAGCCTCGACCTGCTGGGCTCCGTTGATCCTTCCGCCTCAGTCTTCCAAGTAGCTGGAACTACAGGCGTGCGCTACCACGCCTGGCTGATTTTTTGATTTATTGTAGAGATGAGGTCTCGCCAAGTTGCCCAGGCGGGTCTCGAACCCACGGGCTCAGGCAATCCACTCACCTCAGCCTCCCAAAGGCGCGGGATTACAGGCTGAGCCACCGAGTCCAGCTGCTTTTTTTTTTTTTTTTTTTTTTAAGAGATGGGGTCTTGCTATTTTGCTTAGGCTGGATTTGAACTACTGAACTCAAGTGATCCTCCTGCCTCAGCCTCCCAAGTAGCTGGGACTATAGGCACACACACCACCACGCCTGGCTAATTTTTTGATTTTTTGTAGAGATGAGGTCTCGTTATGTTGCCTAGGCTGGTGTCAAACTCCTGGGCTCAAGTGATCCTCCTGCCTCAGCCTCCCAAAGCTCTGGGATTACAGGTGTGAGACACCATGCCTGGCCGCCAGAATTTTAACAGATGTGCTGTGAGCCTCTCTTTCTAGTTCTTTAAGATCAAAGAAATCAAATAAGGTGATGTCCATGAATGCCTTTACAGGCAGAGTAATCCTTGACAGTGGTGAAGAGGCTTCTGTCCCTGGCCAGTGAGGTATTCTGGGTGGAAAGGAGCAGCCTCCTATGACGACACAAGGTGGAGCCAGAAAGGAGCTCTGGCATAGCCCTGACCCAGTGCTCCCCTTGGGAAAGGGGAGACCGGAGGCAGGCCTGGGGCAAGAACACTTAGAAAGAACAACTGGCGCCGCCTGCCCCGACACCCTACACCAGAGCAGAAGAGCTAGGCCTCTGTGCCGGCAGCCAAGAGGATAGCAGTCACAGGCTCCTCACTCACCCCACAGACTCAGAACTGGGGAGCTGAGAGTTGCCAAGAAGATCTTTACCATGACTGGGCTAAGTGGCTCATGCTTGTAATCCCAGTGCTTTGGGAGGTCCAGGTGGGAGGATTGCTTGAGACCAGGATTGCTATGAGACCAGCCTAGGCAACAAAGCGAGACCCTGTCTTTACAAAACATAAAAGTAAGTAGCCAGGTATGGAGGCACGGTGCCTGTGGAGGGTGAGGCGGGAGGATCATTTGAGTCCAGGAGTCAGGCTGTAATGAACTATGATAGCACCACTGCACTCCAGCCTGGGTGATTACTCTGGGAAGGAAGGAAGGAAGTTTTTTTTTTTTGAGTTGGAGTCTCACTGTGGTCCAGACTGGAGTGCAGTGGCACACTCATGGCCACCACAACCTCAACCCGCTGGGCTCAGGCGATCCTTCCGCCTCAGCCTTCCAGGTAGCTGAAACTACAGGTGCATGCCACCATGCCCAGCTAATTTTTTGATTTATTGTAGAGACAAGGTCTCACCAAGTTATCCAGGCTGGTCTCGAAGCCCCTTGGCTCAGGTAATCCTCTCGCCTTGGCCTTCCAAAGTGCTGGGATTATAGGCTTGAGCCACTACACCCAGCCTAGAAAGAAAATCTTTACCCTGACATCCTGGAGCTGCTTGAGGTGGGCATTTTGAAGGCACTTTGGGCAGTGTCTACATAATCTACTCAAGAGGCTTCGATACCGTGTCCACAATGGGGACATGGCACCGACATCTCCCCTTCCTCTCCGGCTGAGCAGATGCAGGAGCTGGAGCAGAGGCTGCTGGAGGCCGAGCAGAGAGCAGAGAATGCTGAGACTCAGGTAACCAGGCAGGGGGCTGGTGGGGATGGTGTGGGGGAGGAACGAGGGGAAAGGAACGTTGGCCTCTTCAGGCCCTTCCTGTGGACACGTGGGGACAAGCCCATCACCAGCAGTTGTGTGATAGACATGAGCAGATTTGTACACGTGGAGCTTTTGGTGGGAATGAAGGAGTCTCTGGGGAGGACCAGTGAGGCGAGTGGGCATGTCAGTCAAATAGGCCAGGCTGGGCTCTGACCACAAATTAAGCCTGAAGCCTCTGTGGTTTGCCCCGGTTAGTTATCTCCATTGAGGGCTGGCAGTGACTCTGCTTCCATGGACGCTCAGGGATCCAGACTAAGGGAGATTCCCTGATCTTACAGCGGGACCCCTGGAACACAGAGCCTTCTTGGTGGTCAGGGCAGGGAGAGACTGCTGGATGCTATTTGCTAGCTTTTAAATACTTCAGCCAAGTCAGATGTGGTGGCACATGCCTGTAGTCCCAGTTCTCTGGGAGGCTGAGGTGGGACGATCACTTGAGCCTAGGAGTTCAAATCTAGCCTGGGTAACATAGTCCTAAATAAATAATCTTGGCATGGTGGCTCACACCTGTAATCCCAGCAGTTTGGGAGACTGAGGCAAGAGGAGTGTCTGAGCCCAGGAGTTTTGAGACCAACCTGGGCAACATGGTGAGACCTTGTCTCTACAATAAATCAAAAAACTAGCCAAGCATGGTAATGTGCACCTATAGTCCCAGCTACTTGGGAGGCTGAGGTGGAAGGATCATCTGATCCCAGGGGTTGAGGCTGCTGTAGCCATATGAGTGCCACTGCACTACAGTCTAGGTGACTCTGACTCAAATACATATATAAAATAAAAATCAATACTTCTCTCCAGACACAGCAAGATCCTGTCTTATAAGTAAATAAATGAAAAAAAAATTTTTTTTTTTTGAGTTGGAGTCTCACTCTGTCACTCAGACTGGAGTGCAGTGGCTGCTCCCGGCCACCGCAGCCTCGACCTGCTGGGCTCCGGCGATCCTTCCGCCTCAGCCTTCCGAGTAGCTTGAACTACAGGCGTGCGCTACCATGCCCGGCTAATTTTGATTTATTGTAGAGATGAAGTCTCGCCAAGTTGCCCAGGCGGGTCTCAAACGTGCAGGCTTAGGCAATCCACTCACCTCAGCCTCCCAAAGAGCAGGATTACAGGCTGAGCCACCGAGCCCGGCTTAAATAAATGAAAATAAATAAATAAATGGTCTGTCCAGGCCAGGCGCACTTTGGGAGGCCGAGGCGAGTGAACTGCTTGAGCTTGCGGGTTCGAGACCCACCCAGGCAACTTGGTGAGACCTCGTCTCTACAATAAGTCAAAAATTAGCCAGGCGTGGTAGTGCACACCTGTAATTCCGGCTACTAGAAAGGCTAAGGTGGAAAGATCACCTGAGCCCAGTAGGTCGAGGCTGCGGTGGCCAGGAGCATGCCACTGCACTCCAGTCTGGGCAACAGAGTGACTCCAACTCAAAAAAAAAAAAAAAAATGCTTCTGTCCAGAAATGATGTGCCATTTCCACTCAGAGCACATTGACTGGATCACTCACACGGCCCCATCTAACTTCAAAAGGCTCGGGAGGCACGGGGAAGCCCACAGGTATGCCATGAGCAGTGGGTTGCTCTGCCGCGGTAGGGCCAGAACAGTTGCTCTTCCAGGCTGTTACTCTGCCTGGCTCTGCCCCACTGGGACCCCCGGGGTAGATGGCCCAAATGAGTCCTTTTGCCCAGATAGGGGCTTTAGGAATGGCCATTTAACTAACTGGCCCAGCCTGCCCTGGATAGGGGCCTGCCAGGGCATGAGAAGGTGTCCTGTCCCATGACACTGGCCACTGCATGCCCACATGGTGATGTGAGGCCCTGTGAGATCACCGTTGCTTTTCAGGTGGGTGTCATGGAAGAGAAGGTGAAACTGTCCAGTCTGAACAATGTGGTCTCAGCCGGCAGCCTGCACCGGAAATACCAAGAATTGCTGAAAGCCATACAGGGCAAAGATGACCTCATCGGCCAGCTGGAAGCTCAGCTGGAAAAGCAGGTAAGGGCACATATGCTGGAGCTCCCACCCCTTTCAGCTTCTACACCACTTGGTCCCCGTTTCTCCAGCCACTCTGCTGGAGCCCTCTAGTATTGGGGAACTTACTCCCTGCCAAGCCTATTCTTATATGTGGAGACTTAATTTAGGAAGTTCTAATCCTCTCACATCTGTTCGTTAGAAGGCAGGCAGGGGCAGCTGGGCGTGGTGGCTCATGCCTGTAATCCCAGCACTTTGGGAGGCCAAGGTAGGAGGATCACTTGAGCTTAGAAGTTCGGGATCAGCCTGGGCAACATAGCGAGGGCTCGTCTCTACAAAAAAATTTTTTAAATTAGCCTGCTGTGGTGGTGTACACCTGTAGTCCCAGCTACTCAGGCGGCTGAGATGGAAGGGTCATCTGAGCCTGAGGTCAAAGCTGTGGTAAGCACCATGATTGTGCTATTGCACTCCAGCCTGAGTGACAGAATGAGACTCCAACTCAAAGAAAAAGAAAAAAAGAAAAGAAATAAGCCAGGCAGGGGACGTAGTCGAGAAAGAACCTTAGAGGCTGACCAATCTGGGTGTGAGTCCTACCTCTAGCACCACTGGGCCTCAGTTTCCACAGAAGTACAAAGAGGACATTTGTCACAGTCTGCGACCTTTTTGGTAGAGGGTGCTGAGCTCTGCTGCTGAGGCGTGAAAGCAGCCACAGACCTTATGAGAATGAGGGGGCCCGGCTGCATACAGTGCAGCTTTATTTACAAAAACAGGTGGAGGACAGGGCCTGGCTTGAGGGCCATAGTTTGCCAAGCCCTGAACCAGATGATCTCTAAGGTCCTTCCAGCTCTGATATATGAGTCTGCTGTTTGCATGGTTCCCACTTCATTTCCAGTCACTTGACATTTCTTCTTTTTTTTGGCTGGGTGGGAAGATGGGGTCTCACTATGTTGCCCAGGTTAGTCTCCCAACTCCGGGCCTCAAACGATCTTCCCGCCTCAGCCTCCCAAAGTGCTGGAATCACAGGCATGAGCCACTGCACCTGGTCAATGTTTCTTTTGGGGTTTCTCACCTCCAATTATTTACTTGGCTGGTGACTGCTGGGATTAACTAAAGGCCCGCTCTGCCTTGCAGAAGCAAATGAGAGCTGAAGAAGCAAAAATTGTTCAAGAAAAAGCTGCGAAGATCAAGGAGTGGGTGACATTAAAGTTAGCAGAGGTGAGTCAAAACTCCTTTTGGTGGCCTGCCTGGAGGCATGGCTGGGCTTGCCCTGACCCCCCCCCCCCCAGAGTTTTCTGCCCTCCTGTTTGTGGTGCCTTGACTGACCTTCATTTTGTCAACCCCTTGACCTCCAGTTCGCTTAAATGTCGAGGCGCCTCACTTCACTTTCCTTTTGTCTTGGTCAGGTTTCCTTGAGCTCCTGACTAGCTCTGTGTTGTATTTAAGTTTGGGGAGAAGGAATGAGTTTCCTCCATGAAAAGAGCACGTGGGCCACCATGCATTGTCTCCTCTATCCTTTCCATTCTTTTTCACTTAAAAAAAATTGGTAGCCGAGCTTGGTGGCTCAGCCTGTAATCCCCGAACCTTCGGGAGGCTGAGGTGAGTGGATTGCCTGAGCCCGCGGGTTCGAGACCCGCCTGGGCAGTGAGACCTCATCTGTACAATAAATCAAAAATTAGCCGGGCGTGGTAGCGCACGCCTGTAGTTCCAGCTACTTGGAAGGCTGAGGCGGAAGGATCGCCGGAGCCCAGTAGGTCGAGGCTGCAGTGGCCGCTCCCGGCCACTGCACTCCAGTCTGGGTGACAGTGAGACTCTAACTAAAAAAAAAAAATTGATAAAACTTACCATTTTAACCTTTAAAAGATTTTTTTCTTAGAGAAGGGGTCTTGCTGTGTTGCCCAGGCTGGTCTTCAACTCCTGGCCTCAAGCAGTCCTCTCCCCTCAGTCTCCCAAAGTACTGGGATTACAGGTGTGAACCACTGTGCCAGGGCCCTATTTTAATCTTTTCTTTGAGCGGAGGTCCCATTCTGTCACCCAGGCTGGAGTGCAGTGGCACAATCACGGCTCACCGCAGCCTCAACCTTCCGCGCTCAGGGTATGCGCCACCATGCCTGACTGGATTTTTTTTTTTTTTCGTAAAAATGAGTTCTCACTATGTTGCCCAGACTGATCTCAAACTCCTGGGCTCAAGCAGTCCTCCCTCCTTGGCCTCCCAAAGTGCTGGGATTGCAGGCATGAGCCACAATGCCCAGCCAGAGATTTAGGCCTCTAATCTTATTTTGCGTTGTATGTTGGAATCTACAGGCGAGGTATTCTAAGTCTTCATCTTTCTTTTTGATCAGCTTGAGATGGAAAATCAGCACTTAAAAAGCTGTAACCAGCGCCTGGTGGAGCAGGTGGGAGCCCTGCAAGACGCGCTGGGAGGTAGGCAGGCCGGCCGGGGTGTGCGTGCCTGTGCGGGCGGGCTCGGGTGCGTGTGCGGAGGGGGTCAGGGCAGCGTGCATGTGCGCGGCGGGCTGTCGTGCGTGTGCGACGGCCGTGTGCGCATCGTGGGCATGCGCCGGCGCGGCGGGCGGGCCTGTGCGTGGCAGGCGGGCGGGAGCGTGCATGGCCTCGGCGCGCCTGCGTGGTAGGGCGGCTGACGGAGGAGCTCTGTGCGGGTTTTTGCGCCACCCGCAGCCCTTCGGATGGCTCCTTCGGGGAAGCCGCGGGCGGCCTCCCGGGAAGCTCCAGAGCAGGACTCTGTCCCCGCAGGCCCAGGGGCCCGGCCCGTGGGCCAGGTCTGTGGTCCCCAGGCCCAGAGGCTGAAGGCGGCTGCACCAGTGCCCCCTCCAGATGTCCTGCAGAGCAAGGAGTCTGTTCCGGAGGCCGGAGGCCCCGCGGAGGCTGCTGGTTTCAGCGTGGCCCGCTCCGGGGGAGCTGCAGAGGCCAAGGCGCCCCTGCGCCATCCGGGGAGAGCAGGCTCGCCCTGCCGGCTCTGCCTGAATCCTCGTGCGCCCGGACGTGGCTCGGCTTCCTGGGACGAGGGCCTGGCCACCGCGCGGGGAGGGCGGCTGCCCTGGACAAAGACCTCTGTCCGGGAAGGCGGCCCTGGCGGCAGCCTGACCCTGCCGAAGGCGCGGGCTCCTGGCAGCCCTCAGGACAGCGTCCAGGTGGCCAGAAGGCACCACAGCCAGCCCCAGGGGTGTTCCGGGCCCCTGGGCCACGTGGTGAGCATTGAGATCGGGGCCTTCTCAGCCCTCCCTCGCTCCCGCCTTCCCGAGCCACAGCACAGAGTTGGGTTGCGCGAAGAGCTGGAGAGGATGGAGATGGAGGAGAGAGACAGCCCGAAGGCCCCCGGAGCTGAGCTGGAGGAAGCGGAGCTGGGGAGCAAACCGCCCACGCCCCCGCTGCACCGGTTCCCGTCCTGGGTAAGAGGCGACCTCGGGACTGGGCAGAGGGGCAGGGCCAACGGCAGGAACACTGCTCGTTGAGCACGTTCATGTGCCCGCAGGAGGGAGGCTGGCGTCCTCAGGCGGCCCCGGGAGGCGGGGACCACGGAGCCTGCTGGGACCGCCCAGCTAGTGAGGGTCAGAGCCAGAATCCCAAAGGATGTGAATTGTGGCTGGCGTCATTTTCTGAGCACTCACCCCACGCCAGGCACCAGCTGGGTGCCTGGCACACCTTTTATTTATCTAGTCATGGGCTCACTTTGTCGCCCATCCTAGAGTGCAGCCTCAACCTCCTGGGCCCACGGAATCCTCCCACCTCAGCCTCCCAAATAGGATCGTCCTTCGAGAGGAAGGCACAGGATACCGCACCTGGCTGATTTTTAAATTTTTGGTTAGAGATGGGGTCTCGTTATGTTGCCCAGGAAACTTCTAGCCTTAAGTGATCCTCCTACCTCAGCTTCCCAGAGTGCTGGGATTATAGGCGTGAGCCACTGCACCTGCCTTTTGTAGACCTTTTCTTATTGCATCTTCGTGATTCTTTGAGATAGCCTGGTACTGGTTAAAGGCGTGGGTTCCAGAAGCAAACTACTAGGGGTTGAATTGCTAACTATGTGACCTTGGGCATGTTACTAAGCCCGTTCCCCATTTTCCCTACCTGTGAAATGGAGATAACAGTATTCACTTTATAGGATTGTTATGAAGGGATTTGCAGTCATGGTTTGCAGTAAATGACATGTTGGCTGTTTTTGTTTTTGACCTAAGCTTCCTTACTTGTAATGTTGGGTAAAATGACAAGCTAGTGGAATTGCTTCAGAAGCAGTGATTCTGGGTGGGGATGGGGGATAAAGATGAATCGTGCCTGACCACACACTAGCCTTTGCACAATGGGGCGATGGGTGCATGAGGTCGTCTTTTATACTATTCTCTCTGCTTTTGTGTCTGACATGTTCAGTGATAAAAAGTTAACATAAGCTGGGCTCGGTGGCTCAGCCTGTAATCCCACGCCTTTGGGAGGCTGAGGTGAGTGGATTGCCTGACCCCCGGGTTCGAGACCCGCCTGGGCAGCGAGACCTCATCTCTACAATAAATCAAAAAATCAGCCGGGCGTGGTAGCGCATGCCTGTAATTCCGGCTACTCGGAAGGCGGAGGCGGAAGGGTCGCCAGAGCCCGGTGGGTCAAGGCTGTGGTGGCCGGGAGCGGCCACTGCACTCCAGTCTGGGCGACAGAGTGAGATTCCAACTCAAAAAAAAAAAAAATTAATTAATTAATTAAAAAAAAAAAAAGTTAACATAAAAACGGGGTGGGCGGCCGAGCACGGTGGCTCACCCTGTAATCCCAAGTGTTTTGAGAGGCCAAGGCAGGAGGACTGTTCAAGACAGCCTGGGCAACATAGCAAGACCCTGTATATACAGAAAATTTTAAATAAATAAGAGCAAATAAAAATATTTGTAAAATGGGGTGGACTGTAAAAATGACACTGCAGCACATGTCCCTGGTGAGGGTGCCATGAGGGTGTTAAGGGCTTTGCACAGAGCTTGTGGGAAGGATCCTTACCTGTGCAAGGAGTTAGGTGCATTTCTCCCACACACACAGATGAGGAAACTGCTGTCCCCTGCAGGCTTAGGTACTTGCCCAAGGTCACATTCGTTAGTGAGGGGCCAGAACCAAGCTTGAATTAGAGATTCAGCTGCTCTGAAGCCCAGCTCTTGCACGCCCACTGCCCTGCCTCTTACGAGCAGACCCCCAGATGCTGCTATGGTGTGTGTGTGGGGGAGAATCTGAGTGCTGGCTCCTGCAGCAGAGGGAATGGGGTCCCTGAAGAGGGGTTGCATTGGCAACCTCACGTGACATTGCGTGGGCGACCTGCATGAGATTATGGTTTGGGAGGTTCACAGCCCCAGTTTTGGGGCTGCGTCCTCAGCAGGTACTGCCAGCAGGCTTATTGTCATGAGGGCACCTGCAAGACTGGAGGCCTAGCCTTGCCCACCGTGGGCCTGGAGGGAGAACTGGAAGGTGAAAGAGTGGTCCAGTGTTCTTTGCTGGAGCACTAAAGCAAAGGAGGGTGTGAGGGAGCATTGGCCAAGAAATGTGGCAAAGTGCTGTCGTGTTGCCAGAATGCAGCCATGCGTGTGCAGCCAATGGGTCTCGCGTTCTCTGCATGTTACCTAGAGCGAGTGGGGCACTGGGGAAGGAGAGGGACAGGGGACACTGCGGTGGACGGGGACATTCGTTGAGCAGGGGGAAGGTATTCAGGGCAGCATCAGGTCTTCCTACAGTCCTCCCTGCCCAGAGCAGTTTAAAGTTAATCCATCTCCCGTTTGCTGTCCTCTGTGACTTGCTCTTGAAGAAAACAAGACATCATGCCAGCTCTGGCCAAGGTCCCTGCAGTATAGTCACTCTTGTTCCAGGAGGAGCGTAGAAAACCATAGTGACCAGAGAGCCCAGCCTCTCTCCCTGTCAGGCAGTAGCCATCTAGGGGGAAAGCAGAAATTGGGAATTCAAAGGAGGGCATGTCCCAGTCTGAGAGAGAGGGGATGCCTGTGCCTTGAGAGTTTGTAGAGCCCTTTCTGTCCATCCTTGAAACAACCTTGTGAGTTAGCCATGAGAGAACTCTTTGTCAAACAGTCCTGTTTTGTTTGACTCTAAATCCTTCAAGCTTCAGTTTCATTTCCTCTGTGAAGTTAGAGGCCTATCCTTGGTTGAATTCCATGACTGTTTTGGGCAGAAATCGTCTTTTTTTCTGCCTCATTTTTCTGATTGGTCCAGAGTATCTGTGCTGCTTGAGCACAGGGCCTCCCTGCCCACCCCCACAAGTGTCCCTCCTGGTGTCCTTCTTCCCTGCCTCCTTCTAGTTATCCCAGCGTCCCCTGCAGCGCTCGCCAGCTCTGCCTTCTCTCCCCAGTGGCCCCAAGGCCTCTGCTCCCCTCTGGGCAACACCACAGGGTGCAGCCCACTCCCTGCCATCCCCATCCCCCAGCCCATCTGGCCCCAACAGATTACAGGATGTCCAACCGCCTCCTTGAGCCGGCAGGACATTCCTCGGAAGGCTGGCCGACCTCCTCTAGGCATCCTTGGTGACTCACCAGTCACCTGAGCGGGCCTTTGTCTTCCCTGTAGGATCCATGGAGAAAGCAGATTTGCAGAGGCACAGGCGGGCCTGGTGGAGATTTTGGTAGGAACCAAAGTCCCCGAGGCCCAGGGCACTCTCTTTCCACAATGCCTTCTGCCTGGGGTTCTAGAGGCCCTTAGACTAAATAGGCTTGTGGGTTGGCTCTGATGCCTAGCCATGATATAACATTATGACTACTGGAAGAAAAGTGTGTCCTGAGTCCCAAACGGCTGGTTTCCGAAAGAGTCCTAGTCGTGTGGCCCTGACTACCTCATGAGCCACATCCCCGGCTTCTGGGGGTGAGTCCTGAGACCCAGGGTCTCTAAAATGGGCAAGAATCTGAGCACCAGGTTACTGACTGGCTCCTACTGAATCTCCTTTGTCCCAAGGGGAAGGGTGGAGGCCAGAGAGGAGATGAGTCTCTGTTGGGCACTGATTCTATTTCAGGTGTTAAATCTTTACTTTCTTCTGTTCTCATTCTCACAGCAGCCTGAAGGTAAGTATTATTACCTCCATTCTAAAGCAGAAGAAATTGAGGCCCAGAAGTGATGTAGCTTGCCCAAGATTGGCAGCCAGTCTGGCCACCCATGTCTGCCCATCTCCAGAGTCCTGCATTTCCTGCACACAGCTGGAGGGGCTGGGGGGGCACAGTCCCAGGCCCTGACCCTGACTCTCCCGGAACCTCTCATTCCAGGAGAGGCGGATCTACTCCCTGGCGTCATCAGGCATGCAGCTCTCAGACGTGTCCCCCAGAAGCAACGCCACCTGCTGTCGTGAGTCCCACATGGGGCTCATGGGACCAAATGTCTAGGATGGGTGGGGGCAAGCGATAACGAGAAGACAGCACTGCCCAGGGCCAGTGTCGCCGGCACCCCATCCCCATCCCCAGCAGGTGAAGTTCAGGTGAAGTTTGAGGGAAAAGGGAAGCATCCCTAGGGCTGTGGCCAATCACAGAGCGAAGGGAGCTAGGTGGGGCCTCCAGCCCAACCTCCCCTGCACAGGCCCCCATTCTGCAGTGGGAGGAGCCCTGCCCAGTGGCTCCTGAGTCACCAGCCACAGAATCCCTGCAACAAGGCAGGGGGAAGGGAGGACCAAAGTCACATGATTTATAACTCACCTTGGCAAGAGTAGGGCATGGTGAGGCCTCATGGAAGATAAATGGTTTAAAAGGCAAGGCTTTAGGCCGGGTGTGGTGGCTCAAACCTGTAATCCCAGCACTTTGGGAGGCCAAGGCGAGAGAATTGCCTGAGTTCAGGGGTTTGAGACCAGCCTGGGCAATTTGGTGAGACCTCGTCTCTACAATAAATCAAAAAATTTGCTGGGCGCAGTAGTGTGTGCCTGTAGTTCCAGCAACCTGGAAGGCTGAGGCAGAAGGATTGCCTGAGCCCAGCAGGTCGAGGCTGTGTTGGCCATGAGCTTGCCTCTGCACTCCAGCCTGGGCAACAGAGTGAGACTCCAACTCAAAAAAAAAGAAAAGAAAAGAAAAAGGCAAGGCTTTTGGATTCCCTGTGGTGGATCCTTGCCACATGGGGATTGTGGTCCCCAGAGGAAGTCAAGGGGGATGGAAAACAGGGAGAGATGATGAGGTTTTGGCCCCCTCCTGACATTTGCCATGCAGTGTGCTGCTGGAAGGAATACTGTCTGCCAGGCCTCCCCTTCTCCCGCCCGGTCTCTGCCTCCCCACACCCCTTTCCAGGTTGTGTGTCCTGAATGGATCACATCCCTCCCCACACTCCTTCCAGGTTGTGCCACTGGGTTAATCTCATCCCTTTTTCCCCTCTCAGCTTCAAGCTTTCCTGCCCTTGCATCCCCTGGGCCTTTCTCTGGCCTTGTCTACAAGAACATCACTGTGCCTGTCTACACAGCACTGAAAGGGGTAAGAAACTGCTGTGCAAGAAGGGGTGTCCCATCAGGAGAGGCCGCTGGGCCCTGCATGCATTGACGGAGTGGGGTCCCGTGTCAGGCTTCTACGCAAAGACCCTGTCACAGAACCCAGCCCACCACATGTCATTTTGTTTTATGGTTGATCTTTATCAGGTTGTTATAAAAAATTCTATGTTTACTTAAACTCGAATCAGTATGAATGTGGGCAGAGTGGGAAGGCTCAGCCTGCTGCTGGCCACACCTCTCCTCCCTGTCTTTTCTCGTGTCTGTTGTCCTCCTGGGTCCCACACGGCGTGGGGCTCCTTCCAGAACTGTTTGGAAGGTTCAAACATTCTCCCATAACATGTTTTAACAAAAATCAGATAAAATTGCAGCACATGTTTTCCTACACATTTTTGTCTCTTTTTGTTGTTTGGTTTTTGAGTCATAGTTATAATACTTGGTAAAACTTTTCATAGAAGAATAAAAAACTAAAAGTAAAATGTCCTCTCACATGGCTTTTCCCTAATTCCTAACCTCAGAGCAACTATCGCTGTTGGTTTGGTGTTTATTCTGTAAGACCCTTTGGTGCCTTTACAAATATGCTCCCCCCCCCTCCCCTCCCGTCCCCTCCCTCCCGTCCCCTCCCTATGCATGTACACATGTACACAAAGGGAATCTTATACGTCTTGATGGCTCACCTAACCATGGTCCTTTCATGCCTCCCCCTTGTGTGGCTGGCCAGTACCCCGTGGTATGGAAGCCCCTCAAGCACCTAAAGCTTTCCTCCAATGATTACAACTTAGGATGTGTTTCTATTTTCCTCTGAAGTGAGTGTTGCAGTGCATGTCATTGTGCACATACATCTTTTGTGAATTTACATATACATATCTCTGTAGGACAGAGTTCGAGAGGTGGGATTTCTGGGCAAACTACATGCATGTTTTAGTTTTTGACAGGTACTGCCAAATGACCTTCTAGAAATGCCTGAGGCATCAGAGTACCCTTCTCCCCTTTCTCCTGCACTCTAGCCTACACGAGACCATCAGTCCTTGTGAATGTTTGCCCATGGAGATGATCACTCATCTGTTGTTTTGATGTCCCCATGTATTTTTTTTTTTTTTGAAAGCAGGATTTGTTGAGAGGACAGAAAAACTCCCACAGCGGGAGGGAACCCAAAGGGGTTACTCGTCCCCACACATTTTTAAAACTTCTGTTCCATATTTGGTCTGTGGTGTGGCTTTCTGGCCCCCTAGTGGCAGGGAGCAAGGGCCACAGTGGCAGGCATTCCATGTGTATGGGGTGGGTCCTTTGGAGACCATCAGAGGTGGTGCATGGGGGAGTGAGGCCCTAGAAGCCTGGAGGTGACACAGGAGTGAGTTCATGAGGGACCTTACACTGGACATTGTCTGTTCAGAGCCCTGGCCGGGTGGCTGGCCATTAATGGCTTCAACGTTGCCCCAGCCACACCCTGAGCATGCAGAGCCAGCTGAGTATAAGCTTCGGGGTGAGAGGGGCCTGTCTTGCAGCCTGAGTGGCAGTAGGAAGGGACCTGTCTTGCAGAGAGCCACGCAGATCAGCACTGTGCCCTTCGTGGACGAGTCTTCTGGGTCTGATGATGACGGCTGCTCTCAGGCTAGCTTCCGAACTTCGATCCCCTGCTCGGAGTCCAGGAAGACCAGTGGCCTAGGCAGCCCCCGGGCCATCAAGAGAGGTACAGGGTGCAACAAGGGGCCCTTGCTTCTTCCATGGGCATTTGAACGCAGGGTCCTTGCTTGCTTGGTGCCCATGACCCCAGCAGCTCCACCCCCAGCCCCAGACACGGTCCTGGCTGAGTGGGGATGGCTCTGCAGCTCCTGGGCTGTGGGAGCTGGTGACGTGCGGACCTGGCCTTATTGACTCCTCGTGTCTCTGAAGGCGTCTCCATGTCCTCCCTGAGCTCCGAGGGCGACTATGCCATCCCTCCGGACGCCTGCTCCCTGGATAGTGACTACTCGGAGCCTGAGCACAAACTGCTGCGCACCTCTTCCTACTCTACAGATGGGCTGGGCCTCGGCGGGGTGAGCGATCCCCGGTGGGCAAGGGGCAGGGTGGGAGCAGGATTCCAGCAGGGGCTGCTGGGGCCTCACCATCAGACTCAGGCGGCAGCTGTGAGAGGTGAGGGGACCCTGGGGCTGTGGGTGGGGGAGAGGACAGGCGAGTGGGCTGAGACTCATACAGCTGTGGAGTGAGACACTGGACCCATAAGGAGGGAAAGAGGGCATCCACTTAGCCTCCGAGATGTGCTCCTACCTGCCAGGCCAGCAGGAAATCCAGATCTAGCTAATTCCTTAGCCCCTGCCCCACCCCACAGCGTGGCTCCATCATCCCCCCACTTTACCACCTTCCGCCCCAGCCTGGCAGATGTGCCATTCTTGCCCAGACCTGCCTGGCCTCGTCCCCTGTGCTGCCTGGATTGGCCTTTTTCCTCCTCTTGGTTCGTCTCTGAGGGAGAAGTTGACCTTTCCTTCAAAGGCCAGGTCAGGTCTGGCTCTTTCCTGGGACCTGTTTCTTCCTCTGGCAGCCCCTGGTCTTCCATCTTCTCATGGCGAGGTCTTCCCCACCCAGCACTGGGGACTCTTCCTCAAAGAATTACCCATTCTGAACCCCTAGCAGGGAATAGTACCCTAAAATACACATCATAGGTACTCGGTAATTTTTATTTTACTCTTTAGAGACAGGGTCTTGCTCTGTTGGCCAGGCTGGAGTGCAGTGGCACAATCATTCACAATCATACTGCTGCGCTCAGGCAGTCCTTTACTGAAGCCTCCCGAGTCGCTGCGACTAAAGGCACCCACCACTACACCTGACTAATTATTTAATTTTTTGTAGAGATGACATCTCTCTGTTGCCCAGGCTGTCTCCAACTCCTGACCTTAAGCGATCCTGCT
Organism: Cephalopachus bancanus; assembly: GCA_027257055.1. NCBI lineage: Eukaryota > Metazoa > Chordata > Mammalia > Primates > Tarsiidae > Cephalopachus > Cephalopachus bancanus. Next base: position 3,424,049 of record JAPVLO010000104.1, read on the forward strand.
GCCTTAACCTCCCAAAGTCCTGAGATTATAGGCATGAGCCACCATGCCTGGCCCTCAATATTTTTTTAAATTGATGCGAAGCAGTGACTCAGCTGGACCACTGGACCTGTGTGATGTCCGGGAACCCCAGGTGACTTCTCCCTTCTGTTCTGCCTTTCTCCACCACCCCACCCTTTCACACCTCAGGAATTACTGGAGAAGTCAGGCTACCTGCTGAAGATGGGGAGCCGTGTGAAGACATGGAAGAGACGCTGGTTTGTCCTGAGACAGGGACAGATTATGTACTACAAATCCCCGGTGAGAGTCTCCCCCAGGACTGCAGTCGACAGGACCCTACCCCAGACCCTGGCCTGTGTGAGACAGGAGGAGTGTGGCCCAAAGCCAGAGTGCTGTGGCAGGTGGGGAGAGACACCTTAACCAGGCGCTGAGGCTTCGGCCACACACAAGGACCGTGAGGCTGGTCACGGTTTGTACAGTGAAATAAGGCAAAGGTTGACACAGGCAGTTCTAGGCCAGTTGGCTTGGCACTTTCTTCTTCCTTCAGAAGCTGACTTCTTGTGCCTGGTCCTGTAGGGCAGGTGAGCAGAATTCCGCCTCCTGTCAGATCAGTGGCAGCATTAGATTCTCATAGAGCACGAACTCCTGTTATGAACTGGGCATGCGAGGGATCTAATTAGTGTGCTCCTTCTGAGAATCTAATGCCTGATGACCCTTCCCTCAACCCCCATCTGTGGAAAAACTGTCTTCCAAGAAACCCGTCCCTGATGCCAATAAGGTTAGGGACTGCTGCTTTAAGGGAACTGCTCCCAGACTGCCATCACATCACCTGATGCTTCTGACAGGTAATGGCTCTGATTGCCTCCTCTACCTCCTTCCTCGCTGGTGGCAGTTAAGGAGCCTTGGATATTGGGAACTAATTTGACAGGATCTCCCTGGAGAACCAGTTCTAACTAATTTTTTTTTTGAGTTGGAGTCTCACCCTGTTACTCAGGCTGGAGGGCACTGACATGCTCCCGGCCACCACAGCCTTGACCTGCTGGGCTCAGGCAATCCTTCTGCCTCAGTCTTCCAAGTAGCTGGAACTATGAGCATGCGCCACCATGCCCAGCTAATTGTTTGATTTACTGTAGAGATGAGATCTCACCAGGTTGCCCAGACTGGTCTCGAACCCGAGGGCTCAGGCAATCCTCTCACCTTGGCCTCCCAAAGTCCTGGGATTATAGGCGTGAGCTACCATGCCCGGCCAATTGTAACATTTTAAAGAGGGCAAAAGACCTCATTGTGTAAAATGCCAGTTGATTGGTAATGGCTGTCTTAGGCACCCTGTTAAGGATCTGGGCCTGTGTCTCTGCATGAGAAGGCATGACTGGGAATGTCCGTGGTGGCACTGGGAAGGATGAGAACAGCAATATGCATGCCACATTTTTGCTGTACTTAGTATCAAGAATGGAAAGGCTTTCTAGTTCAGTAATAATCTGGTGGCTTCTGACCCAATTTTAAAGGCTCACTCTGTTCTTTTTGAGGCCTGGATCAGAAGGACCCATGTTCCTAATTAAGTCTCCATTGAGCTAGAACCAGAATCTAGAATAAGTTACCCATTGTAACGGAGTGAGGACTTGGGGATCCCTTTCCCACTGCCTATGACCTGGAGTAAAGTCTGAGGTTAAGCAACGTCCTCAGGGAAGGCCACACTCCATCATACCCCTCCTGCTCCTTTCCTTACAGAGTGATGTCATTAGGAAACCTCAGGGCCAAGTGGATCTGAACTCCCGCTGCCAGATTGTCCGAGGGGAGGGTGCACAGACATTCCAGGTGAGCATGCTCCTGGCAGCTAGTGTTTTAGACTACAGAAGAGGTGCCAGGTTTGGACATGGCTATGGTCTCAAGCAAGACACAGCTATGACTGAGACCAAGATGGGGCCGTGTGAGCATACACTGAAAGGCTTAACACTAGCACTTGGGTGTGATCATGGCTTGTGAGTACAAGAAAGGAAGAGGGACAATGAGAGAGGGAGTAAAGGAAGGAAAGACAGGGAAGAAAAGAGGAGGAGAAGGGAGGAAGCACCGGGAAGGAAGCAGCAGTCCCGGCAGGTTCGTAGATAAATGCCGCTTCAGAGCCAGGTCTCGTGACTCCATTTTCTGTCCTGCCACCCTGGCCCCCATCTCACCCTCCACAGCTCATCTCTGAGAAGAAAACCTATTACCTGACAGCTGACTCCCCTGCCCTGCTTGAGGAGTGGATCCGGGTGCTCCAGAGCCTTCTCAGGGTGCAGGCCACTGGGCCTCCCACCCTGCCTCGGGGTGGCACCAAACCCACCGTGAAGGGCTGGCTGACCAAGGTGCGGGGTTCACTGGCAGGGCGGGAACGGGGCCACTGGGAGTTGGGGAGCCGGGCCTGGGAGTGCCATGGATTGGTGGGTTTCCTCCTTACACATGGTGTACTTCTCCAGAGCTTTCTCACAGCTTTTAGCTGGTTGGCCTCAAACATGGTCTCATCACACAGGAGATGAATGGTTCCCTGGAAACAGATTAGGGCTGTTAGAATAACAGCTGTTCCCAAGACAGGAGGGAAAGGAATGTCCTGGGCTTATTTTGAGTTCACTAGGGTTGTTCCCACCCTGCCTAGTACCCCCATGTCTCAGTATTAACGGAAGACGAGACCTCAGCGAAGCAGGTATGGCCAGAGACTCAGCGCACCCAGGCCTGCCCTATCGGCATTCTAGTTAGGGTTCTTCTGGTTGGAAGAAGCAGAAAAGTGCTTGTTAACCCCAAGACAAGAGAAGTTAACTAGGAAGCAAATAGACCAGAGCACCATGGGGAACCAAAGCAGCTGGTGCTCAGCAAGCCCAGTGCTCACATGCTCTCTCTGCCTCTGTTTCCCCATTGGGTCTGTTGATGTCATTCTCCTTGGCCTGTGTGCAATTTCTTTTCCCTCATGATTTGTTGCTGCCTGAGATCAGCCTGCTTTTTTCCTACCTCCCTCACAGTATCCTCACAACTCTGGCCTCTGCCAGCTAGCAAGATCTTCCTGTGTTCATATTCCTGGATGGGATGTCCGATTGGCCTGATTAATCATTGGATGGCAGGTCATAGGTCATGGTGGCTGGGGTGCCACGTGGTCATATCACTGTGAAAGGGGCAGTTCCCTTAGTGAGGAGTCTACGTGGCATTTCCACTAAGGACCCGAATTTGACTGTAGGACAGATCTGTCTCTCTCTGGCCTCTCTTTGCCAGTCCTGGATTTACTTCTGGGTTGCCTGGTTCTAGTAATGCCAGTTCCTTTCTTCCAGGTAAAGCATGGCCACTCCAAGCTGGTCTGGTGTGCTCTTGTTGAGAAGACTTTCTACTACTATCGGAGCCACGAGGACAAGGTACTTCCTCGGCCTCCAATGGCCCCCCCTACTGCTTCTCCCAGAGCCTGTCACTGTGGCTCCATGTCCTGAAGTCTGGGGTTTGTCCTCTTCCCCACCTAACCACAAGGACAAAAGCCCTGGGCTGGATTCCTCCTCCAGAGTGTGTGGCCAGGTGTGCTTGGCCAGCACTTTGGCCTACTGTTCCGTAGTGCTTCTCCAAGCCTTGTTCTGCTCCTAACCTGGCCACTGGTCTTCACCTCTCCATCCTGTCTTCTGTCCACATCCGTGTGTCCCAGCCTTAAAAAGCCCAAGCCTTTAGAGAGAGGAGACCCTGCCTCCCGACCAGCTCTCCATTTATAGAAGGCTCATGTCTGCAGCAACCCCTGGGCCGCCTGCCTGTGCGGGATGCGTGCATAGAGGAAGTTGATCGATCCTGTGACTCAGACGAGGACTATGAGGCTAGTGGAACCGGACGGCTGCTCTCCTCCCACTGCACGCTGGTGATCCATCCCCCAGAGCACAGCCCCACCTACCTCCTCATTGGCACCAAGCATGAAAAGGTCAGCAGGGGGCTGGGCCTCCATGGCCGAGCTTGGACCTGTGACTTCAATTTTCCCTTCTCTCTTTCCCCTGAGCTTTCCAGAATTCAAGTTCATTTCCCTCCTGGACACTGTGGCAACTAATACTCTCTGAATGGAATGCTTCTTTATCTCTCCCTGGGGACCATGCATATAGCCCTGGTCATCTGCCCCTGAGTCTTTCCCTCTTAGAGACTGATGATCTTGATTTGTGCCCACCAAATAAGCTGAGCCCTGACTCCCTCAAGGAGCCCTCCCTGGAGCTCTGGCCCCTGTGCTTCCTACCCAATGGTTTTCCCCCTCTTCTAGGACACATGGCTTTACCACCTCACAGTGGCTGCAGGTGGCAGCAGTGCCAAGGTGGGTACTGCCTATGAGCAGCTTATTGGAAAACTGATGGCTGGTAAGGGAGACCCAGGTAAGGCAGGGGTATCCACTGCTGTGTGGGTTGAGGGTACAGCTGGGTGATTGCTGGCTAGGATCCCAGAAAAGGCACTGATGTATGTAAAACATTTAAGCCACAGAAAGGATGCTTCTATCCCAAGCTCCAGGGCCCTCTGTCTCTGCCGGGATGCCAAGATGACCACTGTGCACCTGGGGGGAGTTACCTGGGAAGCTAACTTCCCAGTGACTGGGTAGATGTTTCACTTTGACCAGCTGCAGGCTTGCTGGCTGGGCAGATGGTGGAGAAGAGAAGGTAGCTGGTTAATGTATACTTAACAGTTTGTTAATAAATGAAGCCTAAATTGGGACCAGGCCTTTACTTTGTTACTGATTCCCAGGGCCTGGAGGAGCTAACTGTCGGCACGCCCCTCACCCCACACCCCAGACCTCCTACTGCTGCCCAAGGCCTGTTTATTTCAGACGGATTCATAGCTCCTGCATCCGGACCCAACACTGCATGCATCCACATGCGCAAAGACCCGTGCCCCCACACACTCCCCTAGGCTACTCCGTGAGGGAAGCCGTGGTGCCTTCCTGCACAGCCGTACTGTGACTGCTAGCCACAGTGCCCCCTGCACGCCCATACTCCACGCCCAGTGAATCAGCACAGCCATGTGTCTCAGATAGTTCCCCACTGTCTTCCCCACAAATGAAGCTGGGGTGGGATGAGCCCCCCGTGGTGACAGCACTGCTGTCTGTGCTGTGCTTTGGGCAGACTCCCCGCTCTGGAGGCACCCCATGCTGTGCTACAGCAAGGATGGGCTGTTCACCCCACTCACCACCCTGCCCTCTGAGGCCCTACAGACTGAAGCCCTCAAGCTCTTCAAGGTAAAGGGGTGGAGCCTCAGGCTGGGCTTTGCTGGGAGCAGCTTGGCCTGCCATGCAGACCCTTGTGATGCTTGGGGGATACAGTTAGGGGTCACCCATGGTGGGATCTGTAGTGGAAGGAGAGGAGCTTCCACGGGGACCCCACTGCTTCCTAGATGGCGGCCTGTCATCCTCTTGCTGGGAAGAGCATCTCGAGCTCCATGCGCAGCGTGGGCCCTGGCAGCGAGAACTCCCGGCAGTTCAGCAGGAAAGGCCAGGTTTATGTTGCTTCAGGACCCGGGAGAGGCTGACCTGTTTGAGAATGTTCTTTGTGCCTGAGTTTCTATTTTTTAACGTGTATTGTTTGTAGAATGGAAACATTTTAAGAAGGAAAGATTCTATCCCAAAGTAGCCCTGGCCCCTTTCAGTGAACAAGCTCTTGAGCAGGGACTTGCTCCCCTTAGAAAGGACTGTCTCTTGGGGAATGCAAGCCTCTCGAACCCAGGGCGGCCAACCTGCCATGCTCACTGTGGCTTCCCTGCAGTCCTGCCAGCTCTTCATCAATGTGCCTGTAGAAGCCGCTTCTGTGGACTACCATGTGTCCCTGGCCCAGACGGCACTGCAGGTCTGCCTGGTTCACCCCGAGCTGCAGAGCGAGGTCTACTGCCAGCTCATGAAGCAGACCAGTTGCCGCCCGCCACAGAAGCACTCCCTCATGCAGGTGGGCATCCCAAGGTGGGACAGCTGACAGGAGCTATTGGCAAGGGCTGCCCAGGTGGGAGGAAGGCTGAGCTCATGTCTGTAGTCCCAGCGCTTTGGGATGCCAAGGCTGGAGGATCACTTGAAGTCAGGAGTTCAGATCCAACCTGGCCAGCATAGTGAGACCTCATAACCACAAAACAAGAAATTAGTCGGGTGTGGTAGTTCCTGTAGTCCCAGTTACTCAGGAGGCTGAGGGGAGGATCACTTGAGCTTAGAAGGTCAAGGCCACAGTGAGCTAGGATTGTGCCACTGCGCTCCAGCCTGGGTAACATAGCAAGACTCCATTAAAAAAAAAAAGGTGGGAGGATGTGACTGGGCAGGCCTGCTGTGAGCCTGGCCCACTGGCTGCCTTGGGACAGTGGCACTGACCGTGTACCGACTGGGCCATTTTGGACACAGCCCAACTCAGCTGGCCATCTCGGCATCCACAGCAGGCTGGGGCTGCGGGCAGGTGGCACTGCTGACACACACCTCACCCTTGCCTGTGTCCTGGCAGTGCTGGCAGCTCCTGGCCCTGTGTGCCCCACTCTTTCTGCCTCAGCATCCTTTCCTCTGGTATGTCAGGCAGCAGCTGCAGCGCCATGCAGATCCCAGGTGAGTGCGCCTGGCTCTCCCCCTGCCACTCGGGCACTGCAGACTTTGAAATGAGTAGGACAGGCCAGATGGCTGCTCCCTCCGAGTTGCTCAGTGTCCATGGAGCTTTCACCCACCATTGCGTGCCCAGATGGGCATGTGGCAACGGGGCACACTCAGGCTGTGTCAGTGGATACACTGTGGCAGCTCTCATGTGGAGCCATATTGCCCCCGAATTGTCCCCACATGCTCATTCTGTTTCCATCTTTCTGGCTTCTAGAAGAAAATATCCATGCTAGGAGTCTGCCACATAGAAGTCCTGAATTAACACCCTAACCAGTCTCTAGGGCTTTCTCATAACCTGCCTCAGCTAGTTTAGGTGCCAAGGTGACTGGAGTAAGTGGAGTCCCCAGTATCCTCTCTTCTGTCTCTTTTAGAAGTGAGACCGGCCAGTATGCCACCTACTGCCAGCGGGCAGTGGAGCGCACGCTGCAGACCGGGGAGCGGGAAGCCCGGCCGTCACGCATGGAAGTGGTGTCCATCCTGCTGCGCAACCCCTTCCATCACTCCCTGCCCTTCAGCATCCCTGTGCACTTCGCCAACGGGACTTACCAGGTGAGGCGGCTGGGCCCGCCCCTTGCCCGGGGCTCCTCACCTCACTGCCCCACAGGAGGTCTTTTTTTTTTTTTTTTGAGCCAGAGTCTCACTTTGTCATCCAAGCTGGAGTGGGTGGAGTGCAGTGGTGGGCGTGCTGCTCCAGCCACCGCAGCCTCGACCTGCTATGGGCTCAGGTGATCCTTCTACCTCAGCCTTCCAAGTAGCTGGAACTACAGGTGTGCACCACCACACCCAGCTAATTTTTCTGACTTATTGTAGAGACGATGTCTCGCCATGTTGCCCAAGCTGGTCTTGAACCCACGGACTCAGGCACTTTTCTCGCCTCCGCCTTCTAGAGTGCTGGGATTACAGGCGTGAGCCACCACACCCAGCGACTTGCAGATTTTTAAGGAAAGTAGCAGAAGGGATGGGTTGTGAATGCCAGTGTGTAGGGAGAAAGGAGCTTGAGTCACAGAAGTGTTTCACGGGTGCCCTGGAAGCAGATCTTACATACCCACTCCATGAACAAGGAAGCTGAGACGCCGACCAAGAAAGTAGCATAAGAAAGGGCCCCTGAGAGATGGGCAGTAAAGGAGGCATCAAGCTCACAACCGGCTCCAGTTTTCCGCGGGCAGGCTCCCACCTCTGGACCTGGGGCCTTTGCATGGGAACACAGACAGTGCGCTCTGGCCTTTTGCCTCTGCTCTGCTGTGCCCCATCCGATGCTGCAGACCCTGGCCAGCTCCAGTGAGCTCCCCTATGGAGTTCGCTCAGGACAGAGCACCGCCTCCCACAGGTGGTTGGTTTTGACGGCTCCTCTACGGTGGATGAGTTGGTTCAGCGGCTGAATCAGGACACAGGCATGAGAAGGCCATCCCACTCCGGCTTTGCCCTCTTCACGGACGATCCTTCTGGCAGGGACCTGGAACACTGCCTGCAGGGGAGTGTCAAGGTGAGGCCTCCTAGCCCAGGGTCTGGTGGTGGGGAAAGACCATCTGGCAGGCACCTAACCATTCAATAACTGGCTTGGTGCTGAGCCTAGGTGCTGCCAAGCCAGCACTTCCATGCCATCCTAAAACATATTTGGGCTAGGAGAGAAGTACCCTCGTCTCCAGAGGCTGGATCGCCACACTCCTGCCTCCCTTGTGTGGCTGTGCAGCCTCCAAGGAGGATACCTTTCCTTGGCTCCGTTTAGGGGCCAGGAGGCTACTGCCAGTTACATCTGCCCACTCTCAGGCTGGCAGTTGTATGCCTAGACCCCTGGTATCATGCGGTACCTGGCACCTCGTTTGTATTCTTTCTGCCAGGCCCATGCCAAGCTTATAAACAGAATCACATTCTAAGAGGCAGTTCCTTAAGGTGCCAGTAAAGGCCCTGGAACTGGAGTTAAAACCGACCAGTGTTGTGGTCTGGGATTAGTGCCATGGGGGATGTTATCTGGGAATGTGCTGTGGCACTTGATGCACATGAGTGTTTGGCCCTAGAGTCTGCTTTCTTTAAAGGAACAGGAGAAAGGCTTCTATAGTTTCTCACCGTTCCCTGGAAAAACTGTCTCCATGTCTTCTTTGTGACTGTCTGGGCCTCTGTGGGGTTTTGCTGTACAGTAGGCCTCTGGGTGTATTTGCTGAAGAGCAGAGTGGCAGACGGTACAATTGACATGGAGCCAGTAGCACGCCATGGTTTCTGGTGGGGGTCTGCTTGACCTCCAGTCCAGTTAACAGATGAGTAAATGATGTGAACAGACACCTCACCAATGAGGATATGGAGATGGTACAAAAGCATAGAAAAGGGGTTTGACATCATGTGTCATTAGGGAATTGTAAATTACGAGATACCACTGTAAGCCTAAAGAATGGCTACAATTCAAAATCACTCCTGTGCTAATCCCAGGCCCCTCAGCTAGCAAGGCCATGGGTCAGGGTTCCTTGCTGTTGCCCACTGTGCCCAGGTTCCCTGTTTGTGAGGGAGTTGTGGGTCCTGGGAATGTGAGGCCCCACGTGTCAGACTCTTGACAGAAGGACACTGGCTCTTTGGCCCCACTTGAGTTCAGCCTGGACCTTGGTTCCCTCTCCCCTCATCGGGCCTTTCTGACCTTCCTCTTTTGCCCTTCAAGATCTGTGATGCCATCTCCAAGTGGGAACAAGCCCTGAAGGAGCTGCACCCTGGAAAGTCTGAGGGCGGGACGCGCGTCGTGAAGCTGATGTACAAGAACAGGTCCTGAGCATGGCACAAGGGGGCCTCTGGGTGCACTCATCACCTCCCCACAGGCAGAGGGGTCCACAGATATGACACTGCCTGGTGGCCACTAGCTGGGGCCCAGACCAGTTCTACTCCTGATCCTCTGAGACCCTGAGCAGCTCAGGCCTGTTAGCACTCATGCACGTGCATGCCCATACATACATACACACACATTTGCCATCCATCCTCATGGATGGCTGCTTGTTTTATTTTATGAGAGTGAAATTGTGCATGAGCACCAGATACTTAATGCTAAAGAATAAATTACTCCTATGTTAATTCCAGGAAACACAGTTGTAGACATCCTGACTTTCTATCAGTTTGAGTAAGAAAGTTCCATGGTAGTATGTCTCCAAGCAAGTAGTCTCATGGACTTGATCCAGCCCCCTAATGGGGCATGATTCCAGGTACCAGCTTCCCTCTCCCAAACCTGGAAAGCTGAATGGTGTATTGAGTGAGCCACACACTCCTATTGGTGTGTGATCTGCACAGCTCTGCAGCTGCTGTGTACACACTTGGCTACACATTCCTGGGGGCAATACAAAACAGGCTCCCCAACCGTGTAACAAGGAGAGTGGGGTGTTTCTCTTTCTGGAAGTCAAGCTAACAGCTCAAGGGAGCCCATCCCTGTCTGGGATCCCAGCTGAGTCCTGGCATCATATTTTCTTCCCTGTAGGCTGTACTTCCGCTGCCAAGTCAAAGGGGAGACTGACCGAGAGCGGCTGCTACTCACCTCTCAGATTAATGGAGAGATAGTGGCAGGGAGATTTCCTGTCAACAAGGAACTGGCTCTGGAGATGGCTGCCCTGATGGCCCAGGTAAGGTTTTGCTCAGGAAGCTGGAGGCCAGGTTGCTGTGGTGGGATGCACTGGGCAGCCCAGACCCAGGTGGTTTTGCAGGGCCTGCGGTGCCCAGGAGAGGGCGCCCTTGTGCTCTGGGTGGAGAGCTGCTGAGGGCAGAGCCTCGCTCACTCATCACAGATACCGGCTGTGCACAGGATGCTGGAATTGGGATCCAGAGACCTGGCTTTGAGGCCTCACCACCTTCCAAATGGAGATCTTGACCAAGTCACTTTTCTTGTCCATGCTTTTGTTTCCTACTCTGTATACTAAGAACAAAAGTACTTCCTTGCCAGTCCCTACAAGACTGTACTAAGTATAATTGGATGTGTATCACATAATGTGATGAGATTTGTAAGCTATCAGACATTCTAAGTAGAATTAGGGAGAGGAGCACACATTCAGGCTTCCGGGGTACCTCCATGGCTCCAAGAAAGAGTCTGGGTCTGTGTGCTGGAGAGGAAGAGGAAGTAATAATCACTGATCTTGCCTGTAATCCCAGCACTTTGGAAGGCCGAGGCAAGTGGATTGCCTGAGCCTGCAAGTTTAAGACCAGCCCAGGCAACTTGGCAAGACCTCGTCTCTACAATAAAATTTTTTTTTTAAAAAAGCCAGGTGTGGTAGCACGTGTCTGTAATTCTGGTTACTCAGAAGGCTGAGGCAGAAGGATCGCCAGAGCCCAGCAGATCGACACTGGGGTAGCTGTAAGCATGCATGTCACTGCACTCCAGCCTGGGCGAAGGAGTGAGAGACTTCGACTCAAAAAATAATAAGCACTGATCTTTACGAACAGCAATATGAATACTAGAGAATGGGCCCAGTGCTAAGCATTGCATATGTACTATCCCATGTAGTTTCGTCCCCACTTAACAGCTGAGGACATGGAAGCTGAGAAAGTTTCAGTAGCTTGATCAGGGACACAAAGCTGGTACGTGTAGAGCTGGGACTCAAGCCAGGTGCCCAACTGCACAGGCCACACTGAAGTACTCTGCCATACGCGAGGTCTGCATCTTCTGTCGATAGCCTGTATTTTTGGGTCGGAAGCCAGAATTTCCCCCACTGCTTCCCCTAATTAATGTCTACTACTAATTAACTGGGTCTTTAGGCAAGTCACTTCACCTCAGCAGCAAAATGGAAGTTGGTGTAGAAGATCTGATGTTCTAGGTTGTTTCTCTGGTGTCTGTAAACTTGAGATGAAGGGTGTGTCCACACCCACCAGGAGATGATATCACAGTTTATTTCACCTCTCCACAGCACTTGCCCAGCTTGCCCACCTCAACTCTTGACCAGTCTTGTGTACTTTTCCTGCAGGTAGAATATGGGGACTTGGAGAAGCCCATTTTGTCAGGCCCTGGGGGCACTCCCTCTGCCAAGGCTCAGCACCTCCTCCAGCAGGTCCTGGAGAGGTTTTACCCACAGCGCTACAGACATGGGGTCCCCCCTGAACAGCTGAGGTAGGTGGGCTGCAGCATCTTGCGAAGTTGCTGTGGGGAGGCCCAGAGCTGGGATGGAACCACGCTGGCACTTCACCAGCACCATTTCTCTTCATCTGTTCAAAACAGGCACCTGGCAGATATGCTGACCACAAAGTGGGCAGCACTGCAAGGCTGCTCCACTCCCGAGTGCATCCGCATCTACCTGACCGTGGCCCGGAAATGGCCTTTCTTTGGTGCTAAGCTCTTCACTGCTCAGGTGAGTGTAGGTGTGAGGGCAGCCACAGAAACGCCCTAAGGAAGCTGCTCCTACAGCCAGTCCTGTCTGCAGTGCCCACCTCCACACCAGCAGCCACCAGGTGTCACCCTTCCCCCAGCACTTCTGGCCCACTCCAGATTTCCAGGGCCCAGAGTAGAGCTGTAGGACTCTTATCTCTGTCTTTCCTGTACTGGTTTCTCAGCGCTGCCCCTAAAAGAAAAGACAGGATTGGCTAGTTCACACACAAGGATTCAGGTTTGATACAGTGATCCTTCTCCAGAGTGCTTTCATTTTTTTAAAAAGTCTGAAAGATAGAACAGTGTATAACCAGAAGAAATCCATCTCTGCTGGCTGGACAGGCAAACAGGGAGTGGCACTACCCAGGTAGTAGTTCCTTGCGCCTGAGGGCCAGGTGGCCAACAGCAGTCTCACCAGACCGAGTGTCTAGTGTGCGTGAACTCTGTAGAGAATCCCAGGCATCATCCTGTGTTTAGAGCTGGACAGTGATCCTCCTCACTGAAGCTGATCATAGCATTTTCTATTTATATATTCAATTTGAGAAACTGTCACAAGTGCTATGAAGGAAAAGCACAGAGATGTCATAAAGGCATACAGTAGGGACCCACTTGGTCTGGGAGGTTGGGAAATGCCTCAAAAAGGTGCCACATCCACCTGCCTCTATTCCAGCGAGAAGGAAAGGATCTTGTGGATTACCCTTCTGCAGCCCTGGCAGTGAAAATTAGTCAAATAGGCACCTTCTTCTAGGCAGGACCCAAAGCCCACAGGATCGCATTCCTGCTTTTCCATTTCTTCAGCAGTCCCTAGGAAGGCAGATGGAGCCAGATGCACTGCAGCTGGGAGCCCAGATGAAGTGCTGAGTTTCCAAGAGCTGGGAGGGAATGGCCTTTCCCTATGTCCCCAGCAGCAGCCAGGGCAGTCCTGTGTTCTGGAGCACAGAGCCATCCATCAAGCAAACTGTTGTAGCGTGGATTTTGGGCACACCAAGAGAATGATCCCCTCCGCCCTTGTGGCGGTCAGTAGGTGGCCACAGCCCCAAGGCTAGATGTCAGCTTTGTCTGTTTATTCCATATGCTATACAAATACCATCTTGTTTTCCAAGGTGGGGCTGGCTAGAAGTCACTGCTTGGCTGATCCCTGGATGTGCCTTCTTTCTCAGAAAGTTCTTTGTAGTCAGAATCTCTACCTGTGGGTATTTCTGATAGAATTTCTGTTTCCCCAGCCTGCTCAGCTGTCTCCCAAGGAGAACACTCTGGTATGGATTGCTGTGAATGAGGATGGGGTCAGCATCCTGGACCACAACACTATGGTATGGAGGGACGAGGGCTGGCCTGATCCCTCCTCTTCCTCTTGGACATAGGTTTTCTTCTCTTTGGATTCTAAGGCCTGAGCTGAGTGACCATGGTTTCCTACTCCCACCCCCACCCAAGCACCCCTGTCCTCTAGTCTAGACACAGCTCGGAGACATTCAAGTTGGAGACCTCCAAATTATGACCATATGGGAGTTCTCCCTTGTGGTTAAGGCCACCTGTGCTGATGGTTCCTACCTCGGGTGGAAAGTTTCCCCACAACTAACTGTCTCCTTTCCACAGCAAGTGCATGTCACTTACCCCTACTCTTCAGTGATGACTTTTGGTGGCTGCAGGGATGACTTCATGCTTGTGATCAGATCCATTCCAGACCAGAGCTCCGGAAAAGACCGTGTTGAGAAGCTGATCTTCCAGATGGCTGCTTCCAAGGTGAGTCTGCCAGCCGCTAAAACATTCACTCTAATCTGTTATGATGTGGCAGGCTTGGGGCTTAGAGAAGAAACTGGGGTTATGATCATGTTCTGGAAGGGCCCTGCCCCAAGTAAAACTGTGGCCTTGTCTGTAATTAGCACCCCAAAGGGTTTCCGTGAGCACTTCAGTATTACCACTGAGCTGGTTGGTAGAGAGGGCACTCACGGTCTAGCTACCACTGTGCTATTCACTTGGGTCTTTCTCTCACCCCAGCACTGAGCAGGCCTGGGGTACCCATTTGCCCTTTTCTTCCATAAACGGGTCCCAGGACAGGGCAGCATCCTCAACGTGTTCTCACCTTATCCCTGGGTTCTGCTGCCCCAGCACCAGCTATACAGTGGGACAGTCTCCACACGCTCCCCTTCCGTGTGGTCTCAAAGACAGCAAAAAGACTTCTTGCTTAAGGGCTTCATTCCTACTCCGTACAGGAAACACCAGCAAAAGATAACAATTACAAAGGCTCGGAAACTGAAGTTTTGTTTTTGTTTTTGAGATGGAGGGGTCTCACTATGTTACCCAGGCTGGTCTCAAGCCATCTTTCCATCTCAGCCTCTGGAGTAGCTGGGACTACATGTGTTCACCCCTGCCCTGGCCTAAGTTCTAATTTATTGTTCCTGACCCCCTTCTGAGAGTAACTAGAATGTTATATTTCAGTGTCAGGGCCCAGTTGTTTCAAAATCCAGACTCAGTGTAAAAACCTTGAGAGTAACTTCACTTCCCTGACTTCTCCCTAGATTGCAGAAGCTACCTTCATCTTGGCTAGCTACATGAACCACTGCTCTGCCACCATGACCCCGCCCATCAGCCCACCTGCAGCTCACCAGCCATGGGAACTGCATGGACGACAATTCTTTGCTTCTGTTCCCTGTGCTTCCAAGGGGCCAACGTTGCTGTGAATATTTCTCCTACCCCTCCCTCACCACTGGTGCCTCTGGATTAGAGCTATAACCTGGGGTCTGATACTACTGTGATGGGTCTAACAGCCCCCCTCCCCATTTATTTTGTGAAATGTGCATCTCAGTGTCTGTGAAGCCTTTAGTCCCTAGGTGCCTTATAATGTGCCAAGGCCCAACTTTTAAAAATCTAGACCCAGGGTAAAAACCACTTTCTGTTTTTCATGACTCTGGATACTACCTGATTGTAGACATAGACAGGGATGGTGTGTGGTTACCAAGAGCATCATGCTACAAGTTGGGGCTCTCTGCACTGATACTCTCAAGGAAGCTAATTTTTTAATGTTGTATATGGTCCTTATGTGGGGATTTATACTTGAAGTTTTCTGAACATCTCTGAACAGAACTAAAATTTCCAATTCTCCTAAACTGACAAGAGCCTAGAGCTCACTGAAACTGGACTGCCTTTCCCTAAGGGGGGGAGGCATTGGCAGAGCTGGAAACAAAGGACTCACTTCCCCTCTCCTGGTGAGGGCCCCTTTTGGGGAAGCAGTTCCTGTCTCTGCGGCTCCTTTTCCTCACACTGGACTGTGAGCCAGATCCTGTAGCACACAATGTCCAAGCAAGGGCCAGGAGGTCCCATGCGACTTCTCCCTGTCTCATCTTAATGCCTGGACTGGGTTCGTGAAGGCTGTGCTGGCTACTGTAAGACATGGAGGCCATCGTTTGTTTCCTTGCTCTTTGAAGGGCCAAGCAAATGCACTCTGCTTTTGCTGCTGTGAGGCCATCGAAGATGAGTTGGAACTCAGAAGGCCGTCTAGGCTCATGGGCCTGGACATGCTCCTGGAGACTCTGGTGAGCATCTGCTGGGAATGAGGGAGGTCAGATCACGTGTGTGAGATCTTCCCTAGCCTAAAAACATCAGGTAAAAGAAGCAGAACGTTTCTTACACCTTTTGCCTTCCTGGTAATACTGTAATTCCTCAACTCAGACCTTATAACCAAACACAGGAGAGGTTTATCTATGACTATACCCTCCCCTGAGAGAAAAAAAGACGAAAGAGTTCACACTCTGATTTCCAGCACCTCAGACACTGAGTTTTCCTTCATAGCTCTAAGGCAGTCTTACCATTTGTCAGTAAAGTACTGAAAACTCTGGGTTTTGCAGTAGCATCCAGAAAACAAGCCTTTAAGCCAGACAATGTGTGTTACGCACAGCAAAAACTGCAAGGCTGGAATTAGTTTACCTGAACACCTCAGCTACTGTCAGCTTGCTTCCCCTCTACCCTTTAAACTGACAAAAGCATAATGAAAAAAGCACGTCAGAATCTCTGCCTCTTTTAAATGAACTGGACTTCGCAAGACAAGAAGTTTTAGAGCCATTTCTGTTCACACCTTTCTCCCCAGGACTTGGGGATTTAGCTAAGACATTTCTACCTCGAATGTACCACAAGATCCTAGATAAGGTCTGCAGGGTTGCTGTAAAAGAGATTACAGCTCTGGACTTATAACACCTTGAGTGTCTCTTAGGTCAATAAGGATATTATCTACCCAGGGAGTTTTAAGAGAAAACTAGGACTCCAAAGAGAGTAAGCAATAATGGAGCTGTGATCATGTTAAACGTGGACACCAATTTCCCCTACCCTCTCTCCTTCCCAACCCTTCGGGAATCCTCCCTTAGTTCATTAATTTTCCAGAAGAAACTTCTTAGAAACAAAGGCTTCTAGAGTTTTGGTATTTTTTTGAGTTGGAGTCTCACTCTGTCGCCCAGACTGGAGTGCAGTGGCCACTCCCGGCCACCGCAGCCTCGGCCTGCTGGGCTCCGGCGATCCTTCCACCTCAGCCTTCCGAGTAGCCAGAATTACAGGTGTGCATTACCACGCCCGGCTAATTTTTTGATTTATTGTAGAGATGAGGTCTCGCCTGCCCAGGCGGGTCTCGAACTCGCGGCTCAGGCAATCCACTCACCTCAGCCTCCCAAAGGCGCGGGATTACAGGCTGAGCCACCGAGCCCGGCTGAGTTTGCTTATTTATGCTTATTTAACATGAGCATCCTATCTCTGGAAACCAAAATATTTCTGTGTGGCCTTTTCATCCCTCTTGGCAAAGGCAGCTTTTGAAATGATAGAAAATGCTGAATAACAGAAACGTATTATGTGCTTGACACCCATGACTGAAATGCCATGATCTTGTTTGTCAATAAAAAGCAGCTGTCTATGAACCAGGTATTACTGTGTGTTTTGGAAGATCTGTTTATTAAGAAAGTCAAGTCAATCCTGTACAGAACACAGGAATAGAAATTAGTCTTTTGTAGGATACTTCTTGCTAACCAGTACCTGAAGGGCTTGACTTTTCTTAATTTTATACAGGGGTACGATGCAATAAGAAACCACACCTTTCTCAAGACTTCTGATATCAGTTTCCCACAGTCATACTCCACAAACAGCAACACACAGTAAGCCTGAGTGTGCTTAGGAATTTCACCAAGTGCTCTCTGCTGACATTACTTTTGACATACAGTGTCGAAATTCTCCAGGTCTCCCCTTGGTTGGTAAAGTAGGCAGAACCTTATAAGAGGAGCACTCTAATACACAGAAATACACTGAGTTAGAGTTCCAGTCACCTGCTTCATGGCTCTGAGATCCACCACATCCATACTGGTTCCTAGGAATGTATCCACCTGACAGCTTAGAGGACAGAAAATAAACCAGCCACTGTGGCTGCAGAGTCACCTCCCATGGAGACGGTGCCAGCCTTCTGCAGCTGGGGCTCATGGGCTTGCTGATGCGGCCTGCTGATGCGCCAGGATCTCCTGGCAACTCCGGTACACTTCGATCAGGCAGTCCAGCCGGGGCTTGGCACTCTATTCCAGAGGGGAACAATGCAGAGTTGTGGTGAACTACGAGCAGTGGTTGCATCCACCTGTACCCAACCTCACCTTAGCAAGGGTCTACATGGCACAGGTGTGGGCTCAGAGGCAGAAGTTCAGGAGTCCCAGTGAGGCCACAGCCCTGAGAGTTGTGCGAGGCGAGAGATCAAAAGACAGCTTTTAATCTGTCTCAAGTTCACACTGTCCCTCTCTTAAGAGCCAGCAAGAGAAAAACAAGGATGGACCCTCTTAAGAAATGTCACAAGTTGTGAGACTCCTCAGAGACAAGGACAGTTTAATATGCAAATACTGAAGAATATTTTGTACAATGAAATGTAACAACCGAAATTAAAAGCCACAGAATGGGAAAAATGTGGAAAGTATACTTAATAAATGTTTGCTGCCAATATATAAAGAGCTGTTTCAAATACATAATATCAAGAGTCTACTTAACTAATAGAGAAAATGAATAGGTTAAAATAAGAGGCCATATTGACAGGTAATACTTAAAAGGAAACATAAAAAGTATCATAAAGGAAATAAAAATTTCATAACTTTAAAATGCCTTTACCTACATATTAAACTAAAAAAGATAAATCCCTTATTACCCAAGACTAGAAAAAAGTATAAATTTCCCAAAGTATGGTAAAGTTGTCCAATCTCTAGAACTCAATCTCAAATGCTAGAAATCTATAAGATGATTTATAAGCTTTAATAAAATAATTTTGAACTATATTGCCAAATAATTTTTTTTAGCTTGGCTGTCTTAAAGCCACTGAAAAAAGAAGAGCAAGCTGGGCTCGGTGGCTCAGCCTGTAATCCCGTGCCTTTGGGAGGCTGAGGTGAGTGGATTGCCTGAGCCCGCGGGTTCGAGACCTGCCTGGGCAACTTGGTGAGCCCTCATCTCTACAATAAATCAAAATGAGCCGGGCGTGGTAGCGCGCGCTTGTAGTTCCAGCTACTTGGAAGGCTGAGGCGGAAGGATCACCAGAGCCCAGCAGGTCGAGGCTGTGGTGGCCGGGAGCGGCCACTGCACTCCAGTCTGGGTGACAGAGTGAGACTCCAACTCAAAAAAAAAAAAAAAAAAAAAAAACAAAGAAGAGCAATAAGGCAGGGTTAACTGTATATATAAACACATACATAAATATTTACCTAAAAGTAATTTATTATAATTATGTTTATAAAAGTGTTTTTGTTTTTTTGTAAGACCAATACAAAAATAACCTGGGCATGATTTTAAAAGCTAGCAAAAGCCGGGCTCGGTGTAATCCCGCGCCTTTGGGAGGCTGAGGTGAGTAGATTGCCTGAGCCCGCGGCTTCGAGACCCACCGGGGCAGCAAGACCTCATCTCTACAATAAATCAAAAAATCAGCCGGGTATGGTAGCACATGCCTGTAATTCCAGCTACTTGGGAGGGTGAGGCGGAAGGATCACCAGAGCCCAGCAGGTCGAGGCTGTGGTGGCCGGGAGCGGCCACTGCACTCCAGTCTGGGTGACAGAGTGAGACTCCAACTCAAAAAAAAAAAAAAACAAAAAAAAACAAAGAAGAGCAATAAGGCAGGGTTAACTGTATATATAAACACATACATAAATATTTACCTAAAAGTAATTTATTATAATTATGTTTATAAAAGTGTTTTTGTTTTTTTGTAAGACCAATACAAAAATAACCTGGGCATGATTTTAAAAGCTAGCAAAAGCCGGGCTCGGTGTAATCCCGCGCCTTTGGGAGGCTGAGGTGAGTAGATTGCCTGAGCCCGCGGCTTCGAGACCCACCGGGGCAGCAAGACCTCATCTCTACAATAAATCAAAAAATCAGCCGGGTATGGTAGCACATGCCTGTAATTCCAGCTACTTGGGAGGCTGAGGCGGAAGGATCGCCGGAGCCCAACAGGTCGAGGCTGCGGTGGCCGGGAGTGGCCACTGCACTCCAGTCTGGATGACAGAGTAAGACTCCAACTCAAAAAATAAATAAATAAAAGCTAGCAATAGAGTAGCTAAATGAACTGATTATTTCTGTATGATGAAAAAGACAATATAATTTTTTTAAATAACACAATGGCCTCTGTAGAAACTATGTTTTTTAAGTTATTTAAAAGAACACGGCCTGTAATCCCGTGCCTTTGGGAGGCTGAGGTGAATGGATTGCCTGAGCCCACGGGTTCGAGACCCACCTGGGCAACTTGGAAGACCTCATCTCTACAATAAATCAAGAAATTAGCCAGGCGTGGTAGCACGCGCCTGTAGTTCCAACTACTTGGAAGGCTGAGGCGGAAGGATCGCTGGAGCCCAACAGGTCGAGGTTGCGGTGGCCGGGAGCAGCCACTGCACTCCAGTCTGGATGACAGAGTGAGACTCCAACTCAAAAAAAAAAAAAGAACAAGCACAAAAATAGTGTTACAGGCCAGGCGCAGTGGCTTGTGCCTGTAATCCCAGTACTTTGGAAGGCCAAGGCAGGAGGATTGCTGCCAGCCTGGGCAACACAGTGGAATCTCATCTCTACAAATAATCAAAAAATTAGTCAAGTGTGATGGGATATACCTATAGTCCCAGCTACTTGGGAGGCTGAGGCAGGAGGATCACCTGAGCCCTGGAAGTCAAAGCTGTAGTGAGCCCTGAGCATGCAATTGCATTCTAGCCTGGGCAACACAGTGAGAACCTAACTAAAAAAAAAAGTGTGTAAAGGTATGAAAAGATCAATAACACGTATGTAAAAAAACTATACAACAGCCAGGCATGGTGGTCCACGCCTGTAATCCCAGTACTTTGGCAGGTGGAGGTGAGAGGATTGCCTGAGCCCACAAATTCGAGAACAGCCCGGGCAACTTGGCGAGACCTCATCTCTACAATTAATCAAAAAATTAGCCAGTCATGGTGACGTGCGCCTGTAGTTACAGCTACTTGGAAGGCTGAAGCAGAAGGATCACCTGAATCCAGCAGGTCGAGGCTGCAGTGGCCGGGAGCGGCCACTGCACTTCAGCCTGGGTGACAGAGTGAGGCTTTGACTCAAAAAAAAAAAAACAACTGTACAACAGACTTACAGAGTCCAAGTAAATGAATGGTGATTTATAAGCAGAAGTTGCTATGTTTATTTTCTTCTATAAAATGTGCATGAATTCATACTATTTTTAAAAAATGTTTGCCTCAGAAAGGAACTTCTAAAATAACTAATATCCCAATTCTCACTAAAAATAGCTGTCAGGTATCTTACAAAACTTCCAATACTCCAACAATGTAAGTGGCAGAGGCTATTTAGAAGGAGAAGGCAGAGGACTTAATTGGAGAAAGGTGAAAGTGTTCTTGAGCTCACCTGGAAGACAGGTACTACTTGGGATATGCCATGTGGTTCCACTGGATCCTTCAGTAAGATGCAGAGGTAGTAAATCACCTTCTGCTGTAAGAAAATAAACCAAATAGCAGAGTCAAGTGAAATTCATTTGTGTTCTTTTTCTTCCAGAGAATGCTCAACTTTTCCACAAATAGCTATCTCTAAGTAGCAGGACATCTGATAGCTTTTGAAGAGGGGAAGAAGTATATTCTCATCTGTAAGGTAAAAAAAAGAAAAGAAAAAACCCAGAGATGATTCTGAAGCCAGGCTAGAAGATAATATAGACCTGCTGACTCACTATCCATGAAAACCTGCTGCAGCTCTTTAAAAATAAAGGGACTTTCCAGTGTAAGTTTCACTTTTATGGTTCATAGACATGCCAGCCAAAAAGGAAAACACTACTAGTACTAGAGAGGGTCCTCAAGTTTAATTCTGTGGCATCAAATACTTTAGCTATTAAGACTCAGTTTAGATCCCATAACATCCCACAGACTAGTTACCTCCTCCAGAGAGGCCTGTAATACTCACCTTTTAAATACTTACCATGTAAATAGCCTCATTGATGACAACATCCTTGACCTTGCTCATCTCTATGAAGTTAGTGCTTTCTTTGCCTGAAGCATAGGATGAAGTCATCTGGATGCCAACAGAATCAATGATTAACAGAGTCTCCTGGTCAATCTTCACAAAATGGAGGTACCCAAGCAGGCCTAAGAGGATGATGAAGATGGCAGCAGAGAGGATCATGCTGTTCTGAAGAGAGCCAGACACAGGCAGTAAGATTACCAAGTGGTCCTCCACATGCATCTCTGCTGTATATAGCAAATCAACTCCAAGCAATTAGGGAAGAAGCCTTTGTTGTGCTGTGAGTTGTACAGGTGAGAGGACCATGCATGCAGGAAGAAGAAACCACTTTTACCTGGGCTCTGAGATGCTAAGAAAGTATACAGTGAAACAGATCCAGACAACAAGTGGACAGGTCTAGAGAAAACCTCCCTCAGCAAAATGTCCACCATAATACCAATCTCAGAAATTTCTACTCCAAAGTTGCAACATAAGGATCCAAATCTTTTCCTTTTACACTCCCTCAGCAGAATTTAGATGCTCTGACTTAGGATGGGGTTATATCCTGATAAACCCATTGTAAACTGAAAATATTCTAATTGAAAATATATTTAAAGCCAGGCTCGGTGGCTCAGCCTGAATCCCGCGCCTTGGGAGGCTGAGGTGAGTGGATCGCTTGAGTCCACGGGTTCAAGACCCGCCTGGGCAACTTGACGAGACCTCATCTCTACAATATATTAAAAAAAATTAGTGGGGCATGGTAGTACGCGCCTGTAGTTCCAGCTACTTGGAAGGCTGAGGCGGAAGGATCGCTGGAGCCCAGCAGGTCGAGGCTGCAGTGGCCGGCTCCCGGTCTGGTTGACAGAGTGAGACTCCAACTCAAAAAAAAAAAAAAAAAATCATATCAACAAACGGGTTTTGTCTGCCCTCTTCTTTGATTTCTGGGCTCCTTCAGCACCCGAGGGGTCACTTGGTATACACATCCCTTTTGCAGGACACTTGCTAAAAGACCTTGAAAGCAATCATGATTAGTTCCCACTATTCTGCTAATGATTGGGTTAGAGATACGCATGAGACAACTCTGGCCAATGAGAGTGAGGGAGGAGCTTCTGGAAAACTTAGTCCATCTTAAGAGATCTAAGGAAGAGAAGGTCACTTCATCATGAGGTATAGATTCCTGGAATTATTATGGCCTCTGCCAGACCAAGTGAAAGTTATAAGAGGACAAGCAGAGAACACTAAGGTGGAAGCGCTGCAGCTGAAAACAGCCAGGGCTAAATGTGACTCTTGCATACACTCTGGAGCCCTCCTGCCTTGTGACTTCTTTTGTTAATAATGAAGGTCCTCAGACAGGCTCGGTGGCTCAGCCTGTAATCCCGCGCCTTTGGGAGGCTGAGGTGAGTGGATTGCCTGAGCCCGCGGGTTCGAGACCCGCCTGGGCAGCAAGACCTCATCTCTACAATAAATCAAAAAAATCAGCCGGGTGTGGTAGTGCATGCCTGTAATTCCGGCTACTCGGAAGGCTGAGGCGGAAGGATTGCCAGAGCCCAGCAGGTCGAGGCTGTGGTGGCCGGGAGCAGCCACTGCACTCCAGTCTGGGCAACAGAGTGAGACTCCAACTCAAAAAAAAAAAAAAAAAAAAAAAAGAAGGTCCTCATTCAAGGCTCTTTTGGTTGTTCTGTGTTACTTGCAGATGACTGCAACTACGTAATGTGTTAAGGGCTCAAAAATGATATCTGTTATTTATTCCCTTGATTCTAAGACAAATATGCAACATTTTAAACATTTCTGATGTTGAAATGTGTTTTCCTACTGGTGTGTGTTTCCTTCATGTGGCATTGTTTTCTCTTTTTTTCCCAGAAGTGATTATTTAGAAGGTTGGCACAGGAAAATAATTGATGGCCTAGAATCAAGGAAATTCAGCAGTTCTGGACTGTACTGCTTGAGGGCAGAAAGTGGTTATTCTTTGGACTGACAAGATACCTTCCTTGACCAACTCTAGTTAGGCTCCTCTAACCTGTCTTCCCTGACCTGTCATCTGTCTTTGTGGGGCCTGCATTGCCTATCCAGCTGTAGCAAGACTATTGCTGAGTCCTTTTAGAGGGAACTCTCACCCTTAGTATTTGATCACCTTGGCCTGCCTTCAGCAAAAATCCTGTCAAGTCAGTTTTGCCAGAATCCCACCTTGCCCCTAATGTTTCCTTTTAATAAATTTCCATCCACAGACTCTCACCCCATTCCTTGTTTATAAATTGTCCATGCCGTATTCAGAACTGGGGAAACAGGAATTCTATACTGAAGCTGAAACCTATTTTCCCCTATTGTAGTAGTTCATAAATAAAATCTGTTTTTACCACTTTACTGATTAGCTCTGGTTTTCTTATTTTTTTATTTTATTTAATTTATTTTTTTGAGTTGGAGTATCACCCTGTCACCCAGACTGGAGTGCAGTGGCCACTCCCGGCCACCGCATCCTCGACCTGCTGGGCTCCGGCGATCCTTCCGCCTCAGCCTTCCAAGTAGCTGGAACTACAGGCGTGCGCTACCACGCCCAACTAATTTTTGATTTATTGTAGAGATGAGGTCTCACCAAGTTGATCAGGCGGGTCTCGAACCCGCGGGCTCAGGCAATCCACTCACCTCAGCCTCCCAAAGCACAGGATTACAGGCTGAGCCACTGAGACGGGCTAGCTCTGGTTTTCTAACAGTACCTTCACCTTCTTTATACCTCACCCATAGTAAGTGTTAGATCAGGGATCTGAAAACTATTTGGGCCTGTTGTCTGTTTGGCCCCACCTTGAGAAAAGAATTATTTTTAAGGTTTTTAAGGGGCTGTAGAAAGAAAAAGAAAAAATATGAGACAGAGTCCCACAGAGCCTTAAATGTTTACTATTTAGCCTTTAAAGAACAAGTTTGCTGATCTCTGTGCTGATAATCATTTGCTGATTGATGAACAGAAGATTCAGTGCTGGGTCTCTGATGATCCAGAAAGATCTACTTTGAGTTAATTAACTGCTTGGCATTGTACAGTGTCTTATATATAGTTTGAATTGAATAAGAGTCAAAGGAAAGGCGGGGCTCGGTGGCTCGGTGGGAGGCCGAGGTGAGTGGATTGCCTGAGCCCACGGGTTCGAGACCTGCCTGGGCAACTTGATGAGACCTCATCTCTACAACAAATCAAAAATTAGCCAGGCGTGGTAGCGCACGCCTATAGTTCCAGCTACTTGGAAGGCTGAGGCTGAGGCGGAAGGATCGCCGGAGCCCAGCAGGTCGAGCGGCCATTGCACTCCAGTCTGGGCAACAGAGTGAGACTCCAACTCAAAAAAAAAAAAAAGAGTCAAAGGAAAAGTTAAAAAAAAAAGGGAGGAAGGGATATTAAAGCACACAAATCCCATGATGTCCAAGGAAGTAGGATTTAATTGGTGCAGAAGTGGTGGTTACTGATGGATATACTTAGTTGAAAGGGAAAAACAATCCAGGTCAGAATAAATAAGAGAAAAATTTGCAACTTTGATCGAATTGTGAATTCAAAAACAGGAAGAAATGAAGCAAGAGCAGTAAATGCTTAGGGATTTGATACATGTCAGCTTTCCAGTAAAGTAATCCCTGCCCCAAACTTTATTACTACCTGCAATTTTTTCTACTTCACTTTTCGGTCAGGAATTCTAACAATTAATATTCATTTAGGTTGCAGTTAAGCCATGTTTGAATTCCTTCAATCAGATTTCTTCTGACTTCAGATTTTCATTACTCTCATCGTCAATATTATATAGGAGGAAAGAAAAGAAACAGTGGTACACAAAGCTCTTAGGAAGTGTTGCAGTAGAGTTTAAAGGAAGATGAGGTCACTAAGTCCTGGGCACTTGATAGGGGTAAATGGAGAGAAACGGGATGAGAGACGAGTACAAAAGGGAGCTGGCATACACACTTTTATTTTTAAAATTTGCCTAAGACCTTTACTATGGTGTAAAGGAAAAGAAAAAATCTCAGAGTCAGACAGCACTGGGTTTGAAGCCCAGATCTGCCGCTTACTAGCTTTGGGACTTTGGATAGGTTATTACTCTTTCTGAGTCTTGGTTTTCTTTTAAAGTTGAAGTAAGAAATTCAGCAAAGTTGAATTTACTGGCACTCAGTGGACATTTAATAAATATCTATTCTCTCCTCACAGGACCATGCACATAACTAGAACTCAGGCTGGTATCAAAACCAATGTACTGTACTATATAAATTAAATTTCATAGTGGCTGCTAAGCCAATTTTATCATCATTTCAACAAACTAACAAACTTTTAGATACAGTCTGGTACAAATTAGGGCTGTCTAAGTCTGCATATTTCTATGCAACATTACTATGCTCTGAAATATGCTTTGACAGGAAAAAAAAGCAAATGAATGCAGTAATGGAAACAAAATCCAAATGACAGAAGTAAACAATTTGCTGTACTTAGTTTTGTTCAGATCACTCCTGGAATAATATATTCAATTCAGGCACTACATATGAAATGAGAATTCATACTGAAAAGGGTAATGAGGTCATTCTTTTTATCTAAGCATCATTACTAAGTTACTGCATTTGACCTTCACAATACTGTGAAGCTGGTGTGGCAGATATTAATTCCATTTAAGAGATGAGAAAATTGAGGCTCAGAGAAAACAGGAAATTAGTTTGGAATTTGAGCACAGAAACCATGCATGTGGGAAATTTTATAATTCATTAGAGTAGTAAAAATTGGAGAAGAGTTTGGGAAGAGGGAGGACTAAACTACCTTGAAAAACAGAAATTAGGAATAACTATAACACTGTATTTAGGCCTGGCGGTGGCACACACCTGTAATCTCAGTAGTTTGGGAGGTTAATGTGGGAAAAGTGCCTGAAGACAGGAGTTTGAGACCAGCCTGGGCAACACAGCGAGATCCTATCTCTACAAAAAATTTTAAAAATTAGCCAGGCATGGTGGCACACCCTGTAGTCCCAGCTACTCAGGAGGTTCAGGTGGAAGGATCGCTTGACCCCAGGAGTCAAGGCTGCAGTGAGCTGTGAATGCACCACTTCCCTCCAGCCTGGATGACGGTGAGATCCTGTCTCTTAAAAAAACAAACACACAAACAAACAAACAAAAAACCTGGGAGACAAACAAACAAACAAACAAAAACTGGGAGTGGTGGCTCCAGCCTATAATCCGAGCACTTTGAGAGGCCAAGGTGAAAGAACTGCCTGAGCCCAGGGGTTCGAGACCAGCCTGAGTGGCCTGACGAGACCGCGTCTCTACAATAATTCAAAAAAATTAGCCACCGTGGTGGTGTGCACCTGTAGTTCCAGCTGCTTGGAGGAAGGATCGCCTGAGTCCAGCAGGTAGAGGCTGCGGTGGCCGGGAGCGGCCACTGCACTCCAGTCTGGGCGACAGAGTGAGACTCCAACTCAAAAAAAACCCAAAACAACAAAAACCACCCTATCTATTTGCAAAGATACGCACACATACTTGTGCATGCAGTTCATGAAAGACTACAGAAGATGTTGCCAGCAGTGATACCTTTGAGAAGTGATGGATGAGGACAATCCACTTAATCTGGGGTCCTCAACTCCCGGGCCGCGGACCAGTACCGGTCCGTGGCCTGTTAGAAACCGGGCCGCACGGCAGGAGGTGAGCGGCGGGGGAGCTCCGGCTTCGTGTCGGATCAGCAATAAATAGCATTCATTAGATTCTCACAGGAGCGCGACCCCTATTGCGAACAGCGCATGCGAGGGGTCTAGGTTGCGCGCTCCTTCTGAGAATCTAATGCGTGATGAATCCATCCGCCCCTCCCGTCCGTGGAAAAATGGTCTTCCACGAAGCCGGCACTTGATGCCACAAAGGTTGGGGGCCGCTGACTTCAACAGTTCTCAACCCTTGGAATTAAATGGCCATAAGCCATGCTCTCACGGAAGTGCAAGGTTTAGGCTGTCGCGCAAGAACTAGATGAATGCGGGTGGATCCACGGGGCAGAGCGGCCGCCGGCGGGACGACGTGCTGAAAGGGCGCGCAAACTTCACCAGACGTCACGAGAAGCGCTGTCCAGCAGCGGAACAGCGTGCCTAGAACCAGCGAGGTCCCGCCCTCCGGGCCTTTCACTGTAGGAGGGTGCGACCGGAGGTCCGGGCTCGACGTCAGACCCAGAGACCCTCCCCCGCCGATCCCCGCCTAGCGCTGCTGGCCCCCGTGTGCAAGCGCGGGAGGGTCGGCCAGCCATTACCTCGCAGAGGATGAAGAGCCCGTAGGCCGCGAGCCACACGCTGCAGGTGACAGCGGTGACCGAGCGCAGCGACAGCCGAGGGCAACTGACGCAGAACTCCCGGCAAGACGGGGAGTAGTAGCGGCACTGTAGGACCAGGCGGCCGCCGCATACATCCGAGAAGCTGCGCTGGCCCTCCATGTCCTGCGCGCCCCTCCCCCTGCGACTGTGCCGCGTCGCGCACATCACGTCACGTCACGTCACGCACGCCACGAGCGCTGGGCTCGCCCGCCCGCGCCATCTCGCCGGCTCCATACCCGCTTCCGGCGGCGGGTTAAGCCCCGCCCCCACTCAAGCTCCACGCAGACGCAATTGAGCGCTGTGGGCGCTGCAGGTGTATCGGGATGTGTTTGAGTTCAGAGTTTCTCCAACTCAGGGGAAAAAAAAATACTTTCAAGTCGGGCGCGTTGGTGCTCCCATTATGTAATCCCGGCGCGTTGGGAGACCGAGGAGTGAGAATCCTTGAGACTAGAAGTTCGAGGCCAGCCCTGGCAACACAGTGAGCCCCCCACATCTCTACAAAACTTTTTTTTTTTGAGTTGGAGTCTCACTCGGTCGCCCAGACTGGAGTGCAGTGGCCGCTCCCGGCCACCGCAGCCTCGCCTGCTGGGGTCCGGCGATCCTTCCGCCTCAGCCTTTCGAGTAGCGAAATTACAGATGTGCGCTACCACGCCCGGCTGATTTTTTAATTTATTTATTGTAGAGATGAGGTCTCGCTGCCCAGGCGGGTCTCGAACCCGCGGGCTCAGGCAATCCACCTCAGCCTCCCAATGGCGCGGGATTACAGGCTGAGCCACCGAGCCCGGCTATAAAACTTTTTTTATTTTTATTTATTTATTTTTGAGTCGGAGTCTCACTTTGTCGCCTAGGCCGGAGTGCAGTGGCGCAGTCATGGCTTGCTGCAGCCTCGACCTCCTGGGCTCAGGCGATCCTTCCATCTCAAGCCTCCTAAGTAGCTGGGACTACAGGCATGCACCACATGCCCAGCTAATTTTTTGATTTTGTAGAGAGGAGATCTTGCAATGTTGCCCAGGCTGGTCGTGAACCCCTGGACTCAGGCGATCCTCCCACCTGGACTTCGCAAAAATCCTGGCATTACAGGTGTGAGACACCATGCCTGACCAAAAAAAATACTTTAGTTATCCAGTCGTAGTGGTGCACTTGTAGTCCCAGCTACTTGGAAGGCTGAGGTGGGAGGATGTCTTAAGCTCTGGAGGTCGAGGCTGCAATGAGCCATGATTGTATCACTGCATTCCAGCCTGGGAGAGAGAGCGAGACTGTTTCTAAAAGAAATAAATAATCCAAGCCGGGCTCGGTGGCTCAGCCTGTAATCCCGTGCCTTTGGAAGGCTGAGGTGAGTGGATTGCCTGAGCCCGTGGGTTCGAGACCCACCTGGGCAGCGAGACCTCATCTCTACACTAAATCAAAAAAAAAATCAGCCAGGCGTGGTAGCGCGTGCCTGTAGTTCCGGCTACTGGGAAGGCTGAGGCAGAAGGATCACGGAGCCCAGCAGGTCGAGGCTGGGGTGGCCGGGAGCGGCCACTGCACTCCAGTCTGGGTGACAGAGTGAGACTCCAACTCAAAAAAAAAGGAAAGAAACAGCTAGAGCATGGACTAGGCTATATGCCATGAATAATATTTAAATCCATCTGATCATCGAGTGCGTGTCACTTCTGTTCTGCCAAGATTTCTTCCTTTTTTGTTTGCATTTAATGTACACTTAGAAACATTCAGAATAAAAGCCCAGACATCTTCAGTCCTTTAGTGATTAAATGCACATTAACAAATCTCTGTCTTGTCCTGATTCGCTGTCCTAAGCATGAGTAGAGGCTAGCAGTATCATCTGGATTGTCACTAAGTGTGTAAAAGCAGCGGCCTCTGCGTTTGTTCATTGCCCCATCATGGTTTAAGTATGAAGCACTGTGAATGAAGGTAGTTGTCAGGGTTAGCTGCCGGGGGGGGCATGTTTTTCTTTATTTTATTTCTTTGAGGGGGGAGGTAGTTTTATTTTAATTTTATGGGCTCCTTTCCCCCTTTTTATGGTGATCTAATTGCATTGGTTGAAAGCAACTAACCAATTCTTTAGAATATGCTCTCTAGCCAAGTCTAACTTTGACGCTGTAGATGGACAAGCTTGATTGTTTGAACCAAAATGGGAACATTAAACAAACATCACAGCCCTCACTAATGACATTGTGACTTTGTTGTCAAGTGTAGATTCCCCCCTTCAAAAAGCTTGTGACCATTTTGTAAAGCTTGTCTGGAAACTTCTGTAAATCTTATGTTTTAGTAAAATATTTTTTGTTATTCTAAAAAAAAAAAAAGAAAGAAAGAAAGACTCGAAAGGCCAGAGAGGCTGGCAGTGAGGAAAGAAGTAGGAAGTTGAGGCTCTTGAAGGGCCTGGTCTCACTATCTGGAAGTTCTGTCTCCCAAACCACTGCTTGGAGCACTTAATTCCCAGTCAGGACTCATTTTTCTGCCTTGGGAAGTAAGCAGGAATAAGAGATGCAGAAGGAATGGACAGTAAATCCCTAAATTCATGAGTAACAGCGGCCTGTGGGTTTACTTTTTACTTCTCATATGGCCTATGGGTGACTGTGTGGCCTGGCAAAACAGGTGTGGTTTTCAGCCCTGCAGCAGGGTCATGTTTTTAAAAAGTTGATCTTGGCCTGGGGCAGTGGTTTACACCTGTATTCCCAACACTTTGGGAGGCCAAGGCAGGAGGATTGCTTGAGCCCAGGAGTTAGAGACAGGCCTGGGCAACATAATGAGACCTCATCACTACAAAAAAATGCAAAAATTAGCCAGACGTAGTGGCATACCCCGTAATGGCACGATACTTGGGAGGCTGAGGCAAGAGGATCACCTGAGCCCAGGAGGTGGAGGCCTGTGAGCCAGAATCGTGCCACTGCACTTCAGCCTGGGCAACAGAGTGAGACCCTGTCTCTAAATAAATAAATAGAAGAGTTGATCCCTTTGGTAATAGGATGAATGCCATAAGGTCACCAGCTTTGGGCCTCTCTGATGAAGCCCATTTCAGTTTCTTCATCTGCATTCCGAATTTTGTTTCCCTTTTTTTATTTTCCTAAAGGATTTTTTCTTCAAGCAGTGCTTTATTTCTCCAATTTTATTTCTGTGCCCTAAATTTGACCTTTGACTGATTGATATATCTTTTGTATATATCATTTCCTGTCTTTTTTTATTTATTTTTTTTTGAGTTGGAGTCTCACTCTGTCGCTCAGGCTGGGGTGCAGTGGCATGCTCAAGGCCACCCCAGTGCCAACCTCCTGGGCTCCGGCAATCCTTCCGCCTCAACTTTCCAAGTAGCTGGAACTACAGGCATGCGCTACCACACCCAGCTAATTTTTGATTTATTGTAGAGACAGCTCTCTCCAACTTACCTGAGCTGGTCTCAAACCCACGGGCTCAGGCAATCCGCTCACCTCGGCCTCCCAAAATGCTGGGATTATGGGCTGAGCCACTGAGCCACTGAGCCCAGCCTCCTGACTTTTATAATTATAAAATTGATATTTGCTTTTTGTGGAAACCTTGAAAAATACAGAAAATAAGAGCAATTTCAACTACCCATCTGTCCACCACTCAGAGATAAGCACTGCTGATGCTTCGGGGAAACCTGGGATCCTGGAGTTCTTCATTTGGGCTCCATGAGCAGAAGCAGGGATTCATCTTTCATTTCAACTTCTAATTGAATTGTAACATTTCTTTTGACTATCAATATAAGTACCACACCAATTTGTATTAGCAGGACTTGTAATTTTATTCACTGACAGAAATCACAGATACTTTTATTTCTCAATAATTATTACAATTATCTCAAAATGTCATTTCTAGTCATAGCTATTTCAAAATTGCAGCAATTATTAGACCCACCACTAGATGTTGTTGTTTAGCATATCAATAAAGAGAACATGCTACTAAGACACATTCTAAAAGTATTTTGATAACTATAATTCAGTTGGTTTTCTTTGAAATCCTATGTGTCTATGCATTTTATTTACTTATTTATTTTAGTTGGGGTTTTACTCTGTCACCCAGGCTGGAGTGCAGTGGCACCATCACAGCTCACCACAGCCTTGACCTCCTCCTGGGTTCAGGTGATCCTCCCATTTCAGCCTCCCAAGTAGCTCGAACTACAGGTGCATACCACCACAACTGGCTAATTTTTACATTTTTTTGTAGAGATGGGGATCTTGCTACATTGCCTAGGCTGGTCTCCAACTCCTGGCCTTAAGCACTCCTCCTGCCTCGGCCTCCCCAAGTGCTGGGATTACAGGCATGAACCACCTCACCCGGCCCATTTTAAAACACTATTGTGATAAAAGGGTCCACTAGCTTCACCAGACTTCCTGAGGGTCTGTGACACAAAAAAGGTGAAGAACTGTGCAGGCTAAAAAGTTTCATAACTATAAAGTTGTAGAAAGAAAATGATTCCTAAATGTGCTTTATTTTTTGAATATTTAATTATTAGGAATAAACAGGTGTTCATTTTACTAAAATCTTTATTACTGCTTTGTTCTCTCAGATTACAGCATCATCTTAACTCTGTTAAGCAGTTTGGCACCTCAGTAGGGAGTAAAAACTGTGTACAAGAGGGGACCAAAAAAACCATGAAATTTATGTATAAAAAATTGTGTATTTATTCTTACTTTTTTTGTTTTGGAGTTGGAGTCTCACTCCTTCGCCCAGGATGGAGTGCAGTGGCACGCACCTAGCTTCGACCTTCTGGGCTCCAGCAACCCTTCTGCCTCAGCCTTCCAAGTAGCCGGAACTACAGACATGTGCTACCACACCCAGCTATTTTTTACTTTTTGTAGAAATGAGGTCTCGCCAAGTTGTCCAGGCGGGTCTCAAACCCGCGGGCTCAGGCAATCCACTCGCTTCTGCCTCCCAAAGTGCTGGGATTACAGGCTGAGCCACCGAGCCCAGTCTATTCTTACATATTTAAACATCAGTCACTTTCAAACTACTCTCCCTTTGATGCCATACACTTATGGAGACCCTCTTTCCACTGCTCAAAACAGATTTTGAACTTGCCAATTTTAATGCCTTTTACTTGCATTTTTGCTCTTTCCATTGTTCTTTCCTTCTTGCTGTTCCAAGATTCCTTCTTTTATCATTTCCTTTCTGTTTAGAGAACTTCCTTTAGCTATTCTTACAAGGTAGATCCACTGATGACAACTTCTCTTACTTTTCCTTCATCTAAGAATGTCTTCATTTTCCCATCAATCCTGAGGGACATTTTCTAGGTCTAGAACTCGAGGTTGACAGTTCTTTTCTTTCAGCACTTGAAAAATAATGTGCTTCCAGCTGGGCGCGATGGCTCACGCCTATAATCCCAGCACTTTGGGAGACTGAGGTGAGAGGATTGCCTGAGCTCAAGGGTTTGAGACCAGCCTGGGCAACTTGGCAAGACCTCATCTCAACAATAAATCAAAAATTTAGCCGTGTTTGGTGGCATGTGCCTGTAGTACCAGCTACTTGGAAGACTAAGGCTGAAGGATCACCTGAGCCCAGCCCAGCAGGTCAGGCTGCAGTGACTGTGAGCATGCCACTGCACTCCAGCCTGAGCAACAGAGTGAGACTCCAACTCAAAAAGAAAAGAAAAAAAAATATTGTGCTTCCTTCTGGCCTCCGTGATTTCTGATGAGAACTCTGTCATTTGAATTATGTTTCTCCTGTAGTTAGGATATTGTTTATTATCATTTGTTCAAGATTTTTCTTTTGTCTTTAGTTTTCACATGTTTGACTATGATATAGTGGCATGGATTTCATTGAGTTTATCCTGTTTTGGCTATGCTCAGCTTCTTAAATCTGTAAGCTTATATTTTGCCAATTTGGGGAAATTTCAACCATTATGTCTCCACATACTGTATTTTTTTTCTGTCTTACCATCTTTCTCCTTTCCTGGGATTACAGTGACATGAATGTTAGAACTTTTGTGATAGTCCCACAGGTCCCTGTTCATTTTTTTCCCAGCCTGTTTTTTCTCTGTTGGTTGTCAGATTCTTTTTTACTTTTTCTTTTTTTTTTTTTTTTTTTGAGTTGGAGTCTCACTCTGTCACCCAGACTGGACCTGCCGGGCTCCGGCGATCCTTCCACCTCAGCCTTCCAAGTAGCTGGAACTACAGGTGCGCGCTACCACATCCGGCTAAGTTTTTAATTTATTGTAGAGATGAGGTCTCGCCTGCCCAGGCGGGTCTCAAATCCGCGGGCTCAGGTAATCCATTCACCTCAGCCTCCCAAAGGCGTGGGATTACAGGCTGAGCCACCGAGCCCGGCTGGTTTTTCTTTATATCTGCTGTTCTTCACTGAGACTTTCTGTTTTTTTCATTTGTTTGAAGTATATTGGTATTTGCTATTGAAGCATTTTTTATGATGACTGCTTTAAAACTCTTCACCAGATTATTCTGACATCTATGTCATCTCAGTATTGGCATCTGTTGATTGTCTTTCTTAAAAATTCAAGTTGAGGCCGGGCTCGGTGGCTCAGCCTGTAATCCCGCGCCTTTGGGAGGCTGAGGTGAGCGGATTGCCTGAGCCTGCGGGTTCGAGACCCACTTGGGCAGCGAGACCTCATCTCTACAATAAATCAAAAAAACCAGCCGGGCATGGTAGCGCATGCCTGTAATTCCGGCTACTCGGAAGGCTGAGGCGGAAGGATCGCCGGAGTCCAGCAGGTCGAGGCTGCGGTGGCCGGAAGCGGCCACTGCACTCCAGTCTGGGCAACAGAGTGAGACTCCAACTCAAAAAAAAAAAAAAAAAAAAAAAAAAAATTCAAGTTGAAATTTTTCTGGTTCTTATTATGGTGAGTGATTTTCTCTTGAAACCTGAGCATTTTGGACATTATGAGATTGTGGATGTTATTTAAATCCTTGCAACTTCTAGGTTGGGGTGGAAGTCCAGGCTATCCACCTGTGCTCCACTGATACCAGGGGGTGGGGCTGGGGGTAGCTCCTTACCACTCCTCAGGGATGAAAGTCCCTGCCTCACCCCAGCAGCTGGGAGGGACACTTCCTTACGGCCTAATGAAGGTGAAGTCTTGGTTTCCCACCTGGCCTTTGCTGACAGGGGTAAGGGTGAGGCTGCAGTTTTTCTGTGGTGTTTAACTTGAATAATTTATTTTTCTTATTTAAAAAATTTTTTTTTAGCCAGGCTCGGTGGCTCAGCCTGTAATCCCAGCACTTTGGGAGGCTGAGGTGAGAGGATTGCCTGAACCTGCGGGTTCGAGACCCACCTGGGCAACTTGGCGAGACCTCATCTCTACAATAGATAAAAAAAATTAGCCAGGTGTGGTAGCGCACGCCTGTAGTTCCAGCTACTTGGAAGGCTGAGGCGGAAGGATCGCTGAAGCCCAGCAGGTCAAGGCTGCGGTGGCTGGGAGCGGTCACTGCACTCCAGTCTGGGTGAAAGAGTGAGACTCCAACTCAAAAAAAAAAACAAAAAAACAATTTTTTTTTTTTGAGTAGTGTCTTACTCTGTTGCCCAGGCTAGAGCGCAGTGGCACTATCATGGCTCACTGAGGCTTTGACCTTTGGGCTCAAGGGATCCTTCTGCCTCAGCCTCTTGAGTAACTGGGACAACAGGCATGAGCCACCATGCCTACCTAATTTTTAAAGTTTTTTTGTAGAGACTAGATCTTGCTGTGTTTCCCAGGCTGGTCTCGAATCCTGAACTCAATTGATCCTCCCACCTCAGCCTCCCAAAGTGCAGAAATGACAGACATGAGCCACTGTACCAGGCCTGATGATGACTTTGTTGTAAATCAAGTGATCATATATGTGTTGGTCTGTGTCCTGACTCTCTATTATGTTCTGTTCTATTCTGTCTTTCCTTGAGCTAATAGCAACCTGTCTTGGTTATTTATGAGAGGTCTTGATTTCACATAGTGTTGAGTCTTTCAACTTTGTACCTTTTCTTCAAAATTGTGTTGGTTGTCATAGCCTCTTGTAGTTTCACCAAAAATTCCATTTGGATTACATTGAATCTATCAATCAGTTTAAGGGAAAATTGACATCTTAACTATGCTGTACCTTCCAATCCATGAACCTGGTATATCTCTTTATTTATTTACATCTTCTCTAATATTTCCCATCAATGTTTTGTAGTTATCTTGCAATCTTTTCTTAAAGTTACTCATAGGTATTTGATGTTTTCTGATATTTTCATAAATAATGAATATTAAAAATAGTAGGCCGGGCTTGGTGGCTCAGCCTGTAATCCTGGCACTTTGGGAGGCTGAGGTGAGTGGATTGCCTGAGTCCACGGGTTTCAGACCCACCTGGGCAATTGGTGAGACCTCGTCTCTACAATAAATCAAAAAATTAGCCGGGCGTGGTAGTGTGCGCCTATAGTTTCAGTCACTTGAAAGGCTGAGGCAGAAGGATCCCTGGAGCCCAGTAGGTTGAGGCTGCGGTGGCTGGGAGCATGGCACTGCACTCCAGTCTGGGCAACGGAAATGAGACTCCAACTCAAAAAAAAAAAAAAAGAAAAAAAATTGTATTACCTCTTTCTTTCAAGAAGATATGTTTATTGTTTACTCAACATCAAATTGAAATTTTATTTTTAAAAGATCTATTCATAATCCTGCCCATAAACATTTTTATGAAGACTTATATGTTATGTAAAACTTGTGTTAAATGCCTTTATTTGCTTTTTCTCATGTTAATATATCTTTTGTTATCAACCATGAACCTAGTGATGGAAAGAAGAGTTGTTTCATTTTCCCTAAATTAATGTCATAATTTTTCTTTTTTTTGTTTGAGTCAGAGTCTCACTCTGTCACTCAGGCTGGAGTGTAGTGACACACTCACAGTCATTGCATCCTCGACCTGCTGGGCTAATACTTCCACCTCAGCCTTCCAGTTTTTGGATTTATCGTGAGACAGGTCTCACCAAGTTGCCCAGGCTAATCTTGAGCTCCTAGACTCAGGCAATTCTCTCAACTTTGCCTCCCAAAGTGCTGGGATTACGGGCGTGAGGATCTGCACCCAGCTAATCTACCATAATTTATTTACTGTTGCTCTGTTGTTGTCTGAGCCAGCAAAAATAACTAGTAATTATTTTAAGGAAGAATGGAGAGTGGGGAAAAAATAGAAAAGAAAGGAAAAATAGAAACCTATTAGCATAAACCGACATGGAAAAGAAAACAGAACTTTTTTTCATGGAGTCACATCCCCATCTTGTGGTGTTCTAGGATGACAGGGCTTAATATTTTCAGTTGAACACTAGGAACACAGCTAAGTTTTTTTTTGGAGTCAGAGTCTCACTCTGTTGCCTAGGCCAGAGTACAGTGGCACAATCACAGTTCACTGCAGCCTCAACCTGGGCTCAGGTGATCCTTCCACCTCAGCTTCCTGAGTAGCTAGAACTACAGGTGCCACCATGACTGGCTATTTTTTTTTTTTTTTTTAGAAACAAAGTCTCACTATGTTGCCCAGGCTGGTCTCAAACTCTTGGGCTCAAGCATTCCTCTCACATCAGCCCCCCCAAATGCTGGGATTACAGTCATGAACCACAACACCAAGCAGAGCTGATTTTTATATGAAGGGGTTTTTTTGCCCATATAATATCTGGACTTTTTTTTTAGTTGGAGTCTCACTCTGTCAGCCAGGCAGGCTGGAATGCAGTGGGGCGGTCATGGTCATCCCAGCATTGACCTGCTGGGCCCCAGTGATCCTTCTGCCTCAGCCTTCCAAGTAGCTGGAACTACAGGTGGGTGCTACCGCACTTGGCTAATTTTTTTTTTCATTTATTTATTGTAGAGATGAGATCTCACCATGTTGCCCATGGACTCAGGCAATCCTCTCGCCTCGGCCTCCAAGAGTGCTGGGATTACAGGCTTGAGCCACTGCGCCCAGACAGAATCTGAGTTTTTTGGTTTTTTGGTTTTTTTTTTTGAGTTGGAGTCTCACTCCGTCGCCCAGACTGGAGTGCAGTGGCCGCTCTCGGCCACTGCAGCCTCGCCTGCTGGGCTCCGGCCATCCTTCCGCCTCAGGCTTCCAAGTAGCCGGAATTACAGGCGCACGCTACCACGCCTGGTTCATTTTTGATTTATTGTAGAGATGAGGTCTCGCTGCCCAGGCGGGTCTCGAACCCGCGGGTTCAGGCAATCCACCCACCTCAGCCTCCCAAAGGCACGGGATTACAGGCTGAGCCACCGAGCCCGGCCAGAATCTGAGTTTTAACAAGATCCTCAGATGATAGTCACTAAAATTTGAGAAGCACTTCAAGATATAACTCTTAATACTGGATTCTTTACCCTGACTGCATATTAGAATCACCTAGGGAGATTTTAAAAACTACTCTGTGGAGGTTCATCCCCAGACATTAAATCAGACTGGGCAGTGGGGAAGGGAGGATATGAACATGACTTTTTTTTTTTTTTTTTTAAATTTAGAGTCTCACTCTGTTACTCAGGCTGGAGTGCATTGTCACACTCACGGTCACTGCAGTCTCAACTTGTTGAGCTCAGGTGATCCTTCGGCATCAGAATTCCAAGTAGCTGGAACCACAGGTGCACGCCACAACACCTAGCTAATTTTTTGATTTATTATTGAGATAAGTTCTTGCTAAGTTACTCAGACTGGTCTCAAACCAATCCTCTGGCCTCTGCCTTCCAAATCCTTTGCTGGGATTACAGGTGTGAACCATTGCACCCAGCTTTTCTTTTTTAAAGTGAGAAAGCAGGATTTATTGAGAGGACAGAAAAGCTCCCACAGTGGGAGGGGACCCGGAGGGGTTGCCCATGACTATTTCTTAAAAGTTGCCAAGTTAGTTTTAAGAGCTGCCATTGTTGAACACTACAAGAGAACATATTTTCCTCAGACATCCCAGGTTCTCATGCTTGGAGGCCTATTTACTAACTTACAATAGACAGATTAATAGGAGAAAAGCTTTATTTTCTTAGTGGGTAACCTAGCCTGACTAATTTTTTAATCTTTTGTGGAGGGAGCCATTCAGTAAAGTGTAACTCTCTAAGTAGCCAGAGATAAAGGTATACCATAGGCCCGATACGGAGACCCGCTGATGTCTGTCCACATTGCCACAGCCCCTAGAGAAGGGCATGGCAAGGCCTCAAGTGCTCCTGTACATTCCTGAACAATATTCCTGAGAGCTAATAAAAGGTATGCCTCCCCTTATCTCCTATGCACTCCCAGTAAGTGGCTTCAGGGGATCCTTGACTTCCCTGTAGCCTGCGCCCAATCAAGTTAAAGATGTGAATCTCCCTTTTTCTGAGTGGTCATAAGTTTGAATAATATAGTATCAACGTAATCGTAAGTCTTGTGATTTGTTAACTTTTGTGTAATGCATGATGTTTTAAGCCTATTAAACTCCCTTTACTCTATGGGAAGCCTGATTAACGCTTCTGCTGGGCCCTATTGATAAAAGTGAGAGGACAACAATAGATTTAGGTTAAGAGCATGCTATTGAGAGACCCAAGAAACCAAGAAACTTAAAAAAACCCATATTTGCTGTAAAAGTAGCGTTTAGATCACTATATTTCATATCTATCCCCACCTCATGTTTACTATATATTTTGTGTATTCCTACCTCATGTATTTTATGAAATCTTAGTACTTTAAATCCTACCTCAGACTCCGTAGAATTAGGCATATGTCGGGTGCCTTGTATAATGGCTAACTAGTGTTTGTATTTAGAACTCTTGGGTTAAGCATTGTCAGCCCCAAATTAGCAGGCTAACTTCTGCGTTTACAACGGGATGTAAAGGATAAAGCAATAACCCCCTTTCAGACATTCCTACGAGATAGAAGCAGACTTTGAGGCGCCAGCTCCTCTCTAGATGGGCTTTATCACCAGTTTGTTTATCCCAGTGTTAATTTACCTGCAGTGGCTAGGTAGACTTGGGAGAATCAGAGACCTTTACAAGAACCGCCTTGCTATAGACGTTCGTGATATTTTATAAATTCCCAGAATTAGTATATGAATTTCTACCCCACATTCACTGTATGTGTTTGCAGCATTCATATTTAAAACTTTGTTAAGTTTGGCTTTTGTTGTCCCATAATGGCTATGTTATGTTATGTAAATGTTAAGCAAACAAACTTTCCTAAGCATACCTTGGGCTAGATCGGTAAACTAAAAGGGCTAATGTAACCTTTTGCCTGCCGGCTCAGGTTACTTCATACGCAGGGACTGTATGGACCTAAATTATCTAACATTCCACTCTGCCCGTTAAGTGGGTTTCTGTCAATCACGGGCAGTCAGGTTACAGCCCACGAAAGGCACCAACCAATACCAAGTGTTCCCGTACCCATTAGGAGAAATTACCCAATCATGTAAAATCAAGTTTAAAGTTCTTTCCCCTCCCTCTGTAATTGTGCATAAAAACTGCTTGCCATTGTGGATCTAGGCTCTCCATGAAGCCTCTACGGACTTCATGCGAGAGCCCAGACTCGAGCCTGAATAAAGACCCTCGTGTGTTTGCATCGGAGCTGGCTCTTTGTGGTCTCTATCTCTCTCATTAGAGTTCTGGGTTCAACAAAAAGCTGTGAGATACCTCCAGTACCTGGCAACAGTTTGTCAGACCGAAAAATGTCACTATGGATAAATGTGGCTGAACCTCAAGTTCTGTACAATGCTCTGCTAGTCATGTGGGTAATGTATAAGTACTAAAAAATCTGGACCTTTTTTTTTTTTTGAATTGGAGTCTCACTCTGTCAGCCAGGCTGGAATGCAGTGGCACGCTTACAACCACTGCAGTCTCCACCTGCTGGGCTCAGGCAATCCCTCCACCTCAGCCTTCCAAGTAGCTGGAACTATAGGCATGAGCCACTGTGCCCGGCTAATTTTAAAAAATGTAGAGATGAGGTCTCACCAAGTTACCCAGGCTGGTCTCGAACCTCTGGTCTCAGGCAGTCCTCTCACCTCAGCCTCCCAAACTGCTGGGATTACAGGCTTGAGCCATCGCACTCAGCCACACCTCTGGACCTATAACTGAATTGTAAAAGCCTGGAGGGAGAGCAGAACCATTTTAGAAAGAACTCGAGTCTGGCTCTGCTCCCTGGATTCGAACTCAGAAATAAACTTCTTTCTACCAGTTCCCTGGCCCTTGATTTATCAGTATCAAGGGTGAGCAGCTGAGAATTACTCAGACCATAACAGGCCCTTTGTATTTGTGGATTCTGCATCCATGGTTTCAAACAACTACTGGCTGAAAATATTTGGAAAAAATTGTGTTCCTACTGAACATATATAGTCTTTTTTTTCCTTGTCATTATTTCCTAATACCGTATAATGATGCCATAGCATTTACATTGTATTAAATATTAAAAAGTAATCTAGAGATGATTTTAAGTATTCAGGAGGATGTGCATAGAATTTATGCAAACACTATGCCATTTTCTATCAGGGACTGGAGCGTCCAAAGATTTTGGTATCTGCAGGAGGTCTTGGAACCCCTGCCCCAGTAATATGGAGAGACAACTGTGTATCCTACTTTAACAAAAGGAGAGAGGTTTACGGCTTCAATGGGAAGGTATAGAAAGTTCCATTGGGCTTTTTTTATGCTAATAGAATTAGGACTTTCCGGTGCTGAGTCTCAGTCTTTTTCTAGTCAGGAAACTTGATAACTTTATTTCTTATAGTTCTGGGGACTTGGGAAGTCCAAGATCATGGTGGCTGCAGATATGGTGTTTGGAGACAGCCCATTTCATAGATGGCACAGTCTTGCTATGTCACCACATTGTAGAAGAGGCAAGGCAGCTCTCCAGGCCCTTTTTAATAAAACCACACTCAAAATAAATAATTTGTTTCTCTTGCTATATTTTCACAACACAGAACACTTCTCTGACCAAATGTGTGGGAAATTCCAACACACCGAACAAGCAATTTAATTCTGCACTGTGTACCTGGAAGTGGTGTCAGATCCCACAGGTTGAGAGCTTGCAGGTCCAAGCTCCTGGAACTTCTGACCAACCATGACCTCTTCTTAGGGTTTGATTAATTTCCTAGAGTGGACCAGACTTGGTGTCTCATGCCTGTAATCCCAGCATTTTGGGAGGCAGAGGCGAGAGGATTGCCTGAGCCCAGGGGTTTGAGACCAGCCTAGGCAACTTGGTGAGACCTCTCCTGTACAATAAATCAAAAAATTAACCAAGCGTGGTTCCATGTGTCTGTAGTTCCAGTTACTTGGAAGAATGAAGCAGAAGGATCACCTGAGCCTAGTAAGTTGAGGCTGCTGTGACTTTGAATGTGACACTACACTCAGCCTGGGTGACAGTGAGACTCCTACTAAAAAAAAAAAATTCCTAGAGTAGCTCACAGAACTTAGAGAAACATTTTATTTATGTTCACCAGTTTATTATAAAGGATATTTTGCAGGGCTCGGTGGCTCAGCCTGTAATCCCGCGCCTTTGGGAGGCTGAGGTGAGTGGATTGCCTGAGCCCGCGGGTTCGAGACCCGCCTGGGCAGCGAGACCTCATCTCTACAATAAATCAAAAACTCAGCTGGGCGTGGTGGCGCATGCCTGTAATTCCGGCTACTTGGAAAGCTGAGGTGGAAGGATCACCGGAGCCCAGCAGGCGAGGCTGTGGTGGCCGGGAGCGGCCACTGCACTCCAGTCTGGACGACAGAGTGAGACTCCATCTCTAAAATAAAAAAAATAAAATAAAATAAAGGATATTTTATTTTATTATTATTTGAGTCGGAGTCTCACTCTGTTGCCCAGACTAGAGTGCAGTGAC
Source organism: Cephalopachus bancanus (assembly GCA_027257055.1). Classification (NCBI taxonomy): domain Eukaryota; kingdom Metazoa; phylum Chordata; class Mammalia; order Primates; family Tarsiidae; genus Cephalopachus; species Cephalopachus bancanus. The sequence continues at coordinate 3,466,376 of JAPVLO010000104.1, forward strand.
ATGCTCATGGCCACAACCTCAACCTGCTGGGCTCAGGCGATCCTTCAGCCACAGCCTTCCAAGTAGCTGGAACCACAGGCACGTGCTGCCATGCCTGGCTAATTTTTTTATTTATCATAGAGATGAGGTCTCATCAAGTTGCCCAGACTGGTCTTGAACCCCTGGACTCAGGCAATCCTCTTGCTTCAGCCTCCTAAAGTGCTGGAATTACAGGCCTGAGCTGTACCTGGCCTTTATTTTATTATTATTATTTTTGAGACAGGTTCTTACTCTGTCTCCCAGGCTGAAGTGCATTTTATGTGATCACAGCTCATTGCAACCTTGACCTCCTGGGCTCAAACCATCCTCCTGCCTCAGCCTCCCAAGTAGCTAGGATTATCAGCATGGGCCCCCATGCCCAGTTAATTTTTTTATTTTTTGTAGAGATGAGGCCTTGCTATGTTGCTCAGACTGGTCTAGAACTCCTAGGCTCTGGCATCGTCCTGCCTGGGCCTCCCAGGGTGCTGATGTTATGGGCATGAGCCACTACAAGTAGATTTTTTTTTTGAGTCAGAGTCTCACTCTGTCGCCTAGTCCTGGAGTGCAGTAACACACTCATGGCCACTGCAACCTCGACCTGCTGGGCTCAGGTGATCCTTCCGCCTCAATCTTTGAAGTAGCTGGAACTACAGGTGTGTACCACTACACTCAGCTAATTTTTCTTGATGTATTGTAGAGACGAGGTTTCACCAAGTTGCCCAGGCTGGTCTTGAGCCCCTGAGCTCAGGCAATCCTCTTGCCTCAGACTCCCAAAGTGCTGGGATTACAGGCTTGAACAACTGTGACTGGCCACAGGTAGATTTTTATTTTTTTATTTTTGTTTATTATTATTATTATTTTTTGAGTTGGAGTCTCACTCTGTCACCCAGACTGGAGTGCAGTGGCCGCTCCTGGCCACCGCAGCCTCAACCTGTGGGGGCTCCGGCGATCCTTCCGCTTCAGCCTTCCGAGGAGGCGGAACTACAGACATGCGCCACCACACCTGGTTAATTTTTTTAAAGTTTATTTATTGTAGAGATGAAGTCTCGCCAAGTTGCCCAGGTGGGTCTTGAACCCACAGGCTCAGGCAATCCACTCACCTCAGCCTCCCAAAGCATGGGATTATAGGCTGAGCCACTGAGCTCAGCTCACAAGTAGATTTTTAAAGGAAAAGAAGAGGCAGTTCCTAAACTGCTGGCCCCAAATTTATATCAAATTATGTAAGCTATTGATTGGCTATACATTGTTCTTTGAATCACAAATCCAGGAACAAGAAGGTAATAAGTGAGACAGCTAGTCGGGAACAAAATGCCTTTATTTATTTATTTTTGAGTTGGAGTCTCACTCTGTCACCCAGACTGGAGTGCAGTGGCTACTCCCGGTCACTGCAGCCTCGACCTGCTGGGATTCAGCGATCCTTCCGCCTCAGCCTTCCAAGTAGCTGGAACTACAGGTGCGCGCTACCATGCCCGGCTAATGTTTTTGATTTATTGTAGAGATGAGGTCTTGCCAAGTTGCCCAGGCGGGTCTTGAACCCGCGGGCTCAGGCAATCCACTCACCTCAGCCTCCCAAAGTGCTGAGATCACAGGCTGAGCCACCAAGCCCGGCCCAAAATGACTTTAAACAATTGTCCCCAGGCATGTGTGGGATGGGGGGAGCATGACTCAAGTCTCTTTGGGCCTCAAAATGAACTGACCAAATATGACACTATCAGTGACCGAATCCCTGACCATGTGTCTACCCATTCCCAAAGGGCTTGTTAAAACTCATTGCAATTAGTCTCTCACTGGAATAGAGTTAGAAAACAAACACAAACAAACAAAAACACAGGTTTGTAGGTCCCCTACCATTAGAGTTATGGAGTCAGTAAGTTTGAGGGGAGATAAATAATTTGCATTTTTTTTTTGATCGGAGTTTCACTCTGTCAACCGGCTGGAGTCCAGTGGCACGCTTATGGCCACCACAGTCTCTTCACTTGTAGACTCAGGTGATCCTTCCACCTCAGCCTTTCAAGTAGCTGGAACTACAGGCATGTGCCACCCTACCTGGCTAATTTTTTTGATTTATTGTACAGATGAGGTCTCACCAAGTTGCCCAGACTGGTCTTGAGCTCCTGGGCTCAGGCAGTCCTCTCGCTTCTGCCTCCCAAAGTCCTGGGATGACAGACATGAGCCACCACATCTGGCTAAGAATTTGTATTTCTAACAAGGATCTGGTGAACCACAGCAGATGCCCAAGAAGCAAGAGGTTTCTCAATGATGCGTCCAGGTGATGTCGTTGCTGCTGGTCTGGGACCATCCTTTCAGAACCATAACCTTACAGTAATGCTTTGCTTTTGCTAAGGCCTCAAAGACATCATTGTTATACCAGCAGGGGGAGACAAGTATACAGTAGATTCTCCAAAAATAATATGCCATTGAGTACTAAAGCTCCTTGGAGTTATGGTGTTGCCATGGAGACTTCAACTATTTGGAGAGCAGCCTGTAAATTGGCATCAGGTGAAATAAATTTCATTTGTTTATGTAAAAATTTATTTTAGTAGGAATAACGTCTAGATTCTTGCAAGCCATAGTGCCATGGTTAAGAACTTGGAATTGGGAGTCGGGAATCTGACTTTGGGAAATTGATTTCTCTGATCCTGCCTCCTGGGCTTTAAAACAGGCCCTACTTTATAGAATTATTGGAGGGTTCAAGTTCTTGACACCTTGGTTATTATTATTAAAATGTTATTTATTAAAACTCTAAGTAGTTACTTAGTATTTTCAATTCTTTAGCCTGCCTAAAATTTAGAAATATGTTGCTGTATTTGGTTTTTGATAACCAGTGCTCCTGTTATTCAGCTAAAGGAATGAAAACGTCTAGACGGAGCCGGGCTCGGTGGCTCAGCCTGTAATCCCGCGTCTTTGGGAGGCTGAGGTGAGTGGATTGCCTGAGCCCGCAGGTTCGAGACCCGCCTGGGCAGCGAGACCTCATCTCTACAATAAATCAAAAAATCAGCCGGGCATGGTAGCGCATGCCTGTAATTCCGGCTACTTGGAAGGCTGAGGCGGAAGGATCGCCGGAGCCCAGCAGGTCGAGGCGCGGTGGCCGGAAGCGGCCACTGCACTCCAGTTTGGGCGACCGAGTGAGACTCCAACTCAAAAAAAAAAAGAAAAGAAAACGTCTAGACGGTACGGCAATTGCTTTGTAAATTCTAATCTCTCCATACAAAATACCAGTAGATGGGTCTTTATTAACAGGGCCAGCCCAAAGAGCGCTAATCGATACTTTATCCCCTAGCCCAGATTTTATCGACGCCCAAAGTGGGGTGTGTCCTGGACTTTGAGCTTTGAGATGGAACAAAGCAGGCGTACACTTGCGAGTAGGCAGGACACTCACGTGGGGTCCGACCAGACCAGGCCCCACCCAGTCAGGCCTTCGATGGAGCGGGCAACTGCCGGGTGTGAGAAGCCGCTATCAGACGGGCGGTGTCCTGCAGCCTGCCGCTCCCGGCGAACGGTCACACCTGTCGTCACCGCCCTCCTCCTGGCCACCCCGGATCTTGGCCTTGCGGCGACAGTGGCGGGGACGTGTCCCAGGCGGCCGGGCTCGGGCCAGAGTGAGGTGACGTTATCGGGGCGTATCCCGGGCCCCCGCGGAGCGGTGGGCGGGGCCCGCGGGGAAGGTGTGCCGGGGGCTGGTTGGGGGCGGGGCGGAGGGGCGGGGCCTAGGCGCTGACGTCACGGGGAGGCGCGCGGGGAGGTGAGCGCCGCGGCGGGCGGGGGAGCTCACTCCGGGCTGCCAGCGCGGAGCGGCCCTGCCTCGACGACTCCCTGCGCGGCCGTCATGTCTCTACCGAGCAGCATCCCGCGCCTCCTCCGCACGCAAGTGCACTCTGTCCTGAGCAAGTCTGTCCACTCCGTGGCGGTGATAGGGGCCCCGTTCTCACAGGGACAGGTGAGGACCTGGAGAAAGCGGCCGTGGGTGCGGGGACCCGGAGGCGAGGAGAGAATGGGGAAAACGGCGAGGGGACCCGGCGGGGTCCCGCGATTGGGCACCGGGAGAGCACGTGGGGTTTCCCCCGCAGAGTATGGAGGTGGAGGGAGGGTATCCTGTATGGGATGGAGGGCGCTCTGTTTGGGTGAGGTAGTCCTGTATGGGATGGAGGGCGCCTTGAAGGGGGGAGGGAGCCCTACATGGGAGGGAGGGTGCCGTTTATGGGGTTGCACCGCCCTGTACCGGGTGAGGGCACCCTGTATGCGGTTAGCGCGCCCTATATGGGATGGAGGGTTCCCTGTATGGGGCGAGGGCGCCCTGTAAGGGGTGAGGGAGGTTTCCGTGGCCTCCCCACGAAGAACGAGAAGACGGGGGTCCGGCCTAGGGTGCTGGAGCGAGGGCAAGGGGAAGCGAGTCCTGGGAGGCGCTGGAGGGGGCGAAACCGGCCAGAACCCCCGTGGAAACTCGCCAGCGCTACGAAGGGTTGAAGCTGCAGGACCCTCTCCCGAAGGAGCACCCGCCGCGAGAGCCGGCGCGGCCTTCGGCGCGGGAGGACGGCCGGCCGTTGTGTCCTCTTCGATGGAAGAGACCGGGTGGAGCAGCGGCTCTGGCCCCGCCCGGGGTCCTAACCTGGGGCAGCCCCGGCTGTGCCGTGGCTGGGGAGCGTGACTTGATCCCGGCCACGGAGTTGCTTCCCCCTCCTCCCTGCGCATGTCTGATGATGACCAGGCCCTAGAGCTGGGAGGACAGTACTAGGTGGAGGGGCTGATGCGGCACAGGCTCTCAGAGGAATCTGCTGGGAACCACGTGTAGTGCAGCGGACTGCTGTGTTTTTGTGAACAGTCTCCCCGCCCAGTCACCTTCCCTCACATCTAACCGTGTCATTTGTGTAACTGACAGAAAAGAAAAGGCGTGGAATACGGCCCAGCTGCCATAAGAGAAGCCGGCTTGATGAAGAGGCTTTCCAAGTTGGGTGAGTGGCGGGACTTTAGAAGTCGGTGGGGGGCGAGTAACAGACTGCCTCGAAGCAAGCTCTGCTCTCCAGGGACACACCGTGTCAGCTGTGTTTGTGAGGACAGTCTGCCTCGTCTCCCATCCTCCCTGATTCCGCCTGCGGCTATCAAGGAGTCTTCAGGGAAAGTCTTGCTGCAATAAAGTGTGTGTGGAAGGCAGGGAGGCAGAGGGAGGAAGGCCTGGCAATGCTGCTGATGGTTGCAGAGTGGCACTAAGCACCGGTTCCAGCTCTTGAGGGCACAGTCGACCCTTCCTCCTGTAAACCCATCCTTCCTCACTCAGTTATGAGATGCTGGTGATTCACCAGTCTCATCATTTCCTCTCTCCACTCATTTCCTCTCTAGGGTTGATTACTGGAAGCAGGGCTTAGAGCTGTGTTGTTTTTTTTTTTGAGTTGGAGTCTTACTTTGTCACCCAAACTGGAGTGCAGTGGCCGCTCCCAGTCACCGCAGCCTCGACCTGCTGGGCTCCGGCGATACTTCTGCCTCAGCCTTCCAAGTAACTGGAACTACAGGCATGCATTACCACGCCCGGCTGATTTTTTGATTTATTGTAGAGATGAGGTCTCGCTGCCCAGGCAGGTCTCAAACCTGCGGGCTCAGGCAATCCACTCACCTCAGCCTTCCAAAGGCGCGGGATTATAGGCTGAGCCACTGAACCCGGCTAGAGCTGTGTTTCAGATTTACCTGATTATGAAAATCACCTGAGTTACTTGTTCAAAATACAGATTCCTAGGCTCCATGGGCGAGTCTGGCTTATTGGGCCTGAGAAGGAACCCAGTTATGTGCATTTTTACAAACACCTCAGGTAATCAGAAGTAAAATTGCAGTCTTGTGCTTAAAATAGTACTCTGAGCTTTTAGAACTAGAAGTAAAGCCGGGCTTGGTGGCTCAGCCTGTAATCCCGTGCCTTTGGGAGGCTGAGGTGAGTGGATTGCCTGAGCCTGAGGGTTCGAGACCCGCCTGGGCAACTTGGCCAGACCTCATCTCTACAATAAATAAAAAAATCAGCTGGGCGTGGTAGCGCATACCTGTAATTCCGGCTACTTGGAAGGCTGAGGCAGAAGGATCGCCGGAGCCCAGCAGGTCGAGGCTGCGGTGGCCAAGAGAGGCCACTGCACTCCAGTCTGGGCGACAGAGACTCCAACAACAACAACAAAAAAAACAAACTGGAAGTAGATCTGACCCAAAGATAACTGCCATCTCTATAATAAAGAACCTTTCTTTTAGTAAAAGAAGTTTCAATACCTTTTTGATAGGAAGGGTCTTCTTTATATTTCACCCAAATGTTTCTGGAGGATGTTCAGGCCATTTGCTCAACTCATGTTAGGACTATTCACACATCTTTTCTGGTGCTGTAAGTGCAGTGTGAGGCCGCAGGGAGACCCTGGAGATGGAATACAGAATCTAGGTGAACTACAAAGCCCCTCCTCACTCTTGCTCTGGAATCTGTTCTGCTGATCATGAGTCCATTTCAAGGGACGTCATCTCCTTCCAAAATACAGAAGAAAAATGAAGTCACTGCAATCTCTGTGAGCTGAGGGAGCCTTCATTTATCTTCATCTACATATGGATATGGTGACTTGGATTGAATACTCAAAATTAACTTCTCTGTTAAATAGTGTCTTTTTTAAAATCACACTTTTTTTCCTTAGAGACAGGATCTCACTCTGTTATGCAGACTGGAGTGCAGTGGTGCAGTCACAACTCACTGCAGCCTTAAACTCTTGGGCTTAAGAATAAATCCTCCAGCCGGGCTCGGTGGCTCAGCCTGTAATCCTGCGCCTTTGGGAGGCTGAGGTGAGTGGATTGCCTGAGCCCACAAGTTCGAGACCCGCCTGGGCAACTTGGCAAGACCTCATCTCTACAATAAATCAAAATTAGCCAGGCGTGGTAGCACGCGCCTGTAATTCCAGCTACTCGGAAGGCTGAGGCGGAAGGATCGCCGGAGCCCAGCAGGTCAAGGCTGCTGTGGCCGGGAGCGGCCACTGCACTCCAGCCTGGGTGACAGAGTGAGACTCCAACTCAAAAAAAAAAAAAAAAAAAAGAATAAATCCTCCCACGTAGCTGGGACTAGAGGTGCTCCTCACCATGCCCGGCTAACTTAAACATTTTTTGTGTATAGACAGGGGTCTTTCAGTGTTACCCAGACTAGGCTCAAACTCCTGGACTCAAGCAATCCTCCTCCTTGGCCTCCCAAAGTGCTGGGATTACAGGTGTGAGCCACCGTGCCCAGTTTCTTCTTCAGTAAGTTCTCTTTCATAGTCATTTTACTAACTCTCCAAGTTCACCACCAATGATGAAAGATAAGCTGCTAAGATTAAATCTTTTAATGTGTCACAAGTTACCTAACGGGAGGAGGTTTTTATTCCTGTTTATGAGTCTACTGTCTTTTTTCTTTTTTAGTTGGAGTCTCATTCCGTCACCCAGGCTGGAGTGCAGTGGCACTCTCAGGGCCACCCCAGAGTTAACCTGCGGGGCTGAGGCGATCCTTCCGCCTCAGCCTTCCAAGTAGCTGGAACTACAGGCGTGCGCTACCAAGCCTGGCTAATTTTTTGAGTTGTAGAGATGAGGTCTCCCATGTTGCCCAGGCTGGTCTCAAACCTGCAGGCTCAGGCAATCCACTCACCTTAGCCTTCCAAAGTGCTGGAATTACAGGCTGAGCCACCAAGCTGGGTGCTGTCTCTTAAAATAGCTTGTACACACTCTGCCTTTTTAAAAGAATCATTTTACACCGAAGACAACAATCTCTGGTAATCACTATTTTTAAATGCCAGATAAATCTCTGCAGCTCATCTGATGAACTGAGCCAGGCATTGCTCAAATTGCTCTGCTGTCTCTAGATCCTGCCTTAAGAGGCTCCTTACAAGAGGCAGTTTTAGCCTTTCACAGAGGAGACCTTCATGATATTCAGCTGAGGCTGCTGAATGAGGGGGGAGGGGCACGTGGATCATAGCTTCCTTTACTCGAGGCTGGTAGACCTCCTTTCAGAGCATAGCTCTTGGTATTTTTCCACTCCAACCCGGGAAGCCATTCTCCTTTAAATATTATTCCCTCTACTGCTTCCTCATTAAACTCCCAACCTGAGGTGATGGTCTTTCCTTTCATTTTTTCCAAATATCTTTAGTTGTACACTTATATCCTTACCTGGTCGCTGATTGGCAGCCCAGTATCACCAGCAGTCTGAAACAGAATCTCATTGCATATTCAATAAGATTGTGACACTCAGCAGATTTTTAGCATGTGGCTTTGACTAATCTCCTGGAATATGCTGGAGAAAAGTACAGTTTCAGTTGCTCTATTCCTAAACAATACCAAAATAACTGAAGTCCTCCACTTTCAAATCAGTAGCACGGGTGGAATTTCAAGGGTGAGAAGACCCATGGAAAGGTAATTTCACAACTCCCTTTGTTCCTTGCCTTTCCTCTGATGTCACAGGCTGCTGGTGTTGCCATGACACCAGTTAAATTTCCTGTTTTCTTGAATATATTTGACTTAGTGTCTGGGCTTGTGTGTCGTTGTCCGTGTCCCCCCCCCAATTAGAAAACACATTCAATGGTAAAACTTGATTTTAGTATGTAAAGAGGGTTTAGGAGAATGAAGAGGCATTGCTCTGGTAAGGCTCGGAGGCATCCGCTCCTGGTTCTGGTCATCTCTGATAGCTGTGATCATTTGTCCTTTTCTCTCCAGAAGTAGAATGAGGCCAGGCTCCGTGGCTCAGCCTGTAATCCCAGCACTTTGGGAGGCCGAGGCGAGTGGATTGCCTGAGCCCGCGGGTTCGTGACCTGCCTAGGCAACTTGGTGAGACCTCGTCTCTACAATAAATCAAAAACTAGCCGGGCGTGGTAGCCCGTGTCCGTAGTTCCAGCTACCTGGAAGGCTGAGGCGGAAAGATCGCCGGAGCCCAGCAGGTTGAGGCTGTGGTGGCCGGGAGCGTGCCACTGTACTCCAGTCTGGGCGACAGAGTGAAACTCCAACTCAAAAAAAAAAAAAGTAGAAAAATGAGTGTTCTGTGGGTAAAGATAGCTGTAAGCTGCTGTTCACACTTGGGGGTCTCTGGCTTTGTAATTATGATCATTTGACCCAGCTATGGTACTGAAAAGGCAACAGCCACAGGGACAGCTGTCTAAATGCTCTTGCCTTCGTGACCCGCCTGGGCAACTTGGTGAGACCTCATCTCTACAATAAGTCAAAAATTAGCTGGGTGTGGTAGCGCACGCCTGTAATTCCGGCTACTTGGAAGGCTGAGGCGGAAGGATCGCTGGAGCCCAGCAGGTCGAGGCTGCGGTGGCCAGGAGCGGCCACTGCATTCTAGTCTGGGTGACAGAGTGAGACTCCAACTCACACACACACAACATACATACATACATACATACATACACAAATAAATAAATAAATAAATAAATGCTCTTGCCACTGTGACAAGGGTCCTAGAGTTCAGGAAGCTATTTGGGAACTACCCTGGTTCCCTTTAACTAAGCTAAGGACATTTGTTCTTCCTGTTAGACTGGAAAACAGAAATCTCTGGTTGAAACTGGTTGAGACTCAAGGATCTGGTTTGCTTTTGTAAGCGCTGTTGGTAGAGGGGAGGGCCTGAGACAGTTTAAACATAAGAGTGCTTGGTGTGAGAGCTGCTCACTTGCAGTGGATGGGTATGTGAATTCAGGCATCTATTTGCTTTCAGCGGTTGGTAGAGAACGTTAGGAATCACAAGTTTAATTACATGTCAGTGATGCTTTGGCTCACTGTCACTCCTACCATTCTATTGAAACTACCTCGAGGCTGGGCTTGGTGGCTCAGCCAGTAATCCTAGCACTTTGGAAGGCCAAGGTGAGTGGATTGCCTGAGCCCATGGGTTCAAGACCAGCCCCGGCAACTTGGCGGGACTTCATCTCAACAACAACAACAACAACAACAACAACAACAACAAAAAGTTAGCGGGAGTGTGGTAGTGCGCACCTGTAGTTCTGGCTACTTGGAATGCTGAGGCGGACAGATCACAGGAGTCCAGCAGGTTGATGCTGGGGTGGCCATAAGCAAGCCACTGCACTCCAGCCTGGGCAATGGAGTGAGACTCCAACTCAAAAAAAAAAAAAAAGAAAGGAAGAAACTACTTTGAGCTCACTGATTTGTCAGCCTTTATTTTGCTGGACTTCTTGATCACAACTGATCGTTTTATTCCTGAAATATTGTCCTCTTTAACCAAGACTCTCTCTGGGATCTCCGTTTTCCACTGACTGGCCCTTCCTGGAGTCCTCTGAGGTGCCCTCCTCTTCTTCCCACCCCTGAAATGTTGCTGTCCCCAGTGTTCCATCCCTGGCATATTCTCAGGGATGCCCCAGAGACTCTCACCCATTACCCCCTTACCCTTGCAACTCTAACCTTCCTCTGGAATGCCAAGCTTGTCCAAGCAGCCTCATCTCACACTCACAGATGTCTTGAACTCAACATGTTTGAAACTGAGTATGTTATCCCCTCCCTCAAATCTGCCTCTCCTGCTGTCTTCCCACTATCACCCATAATCTAGTTAAGTCAAACTCAAAGATGGTCACAGTTCTCTCTCTCTCCTTCCTTTCTGTCCCTTACGTCCGTTGACCACAGAGTCTTGTTGATTTCACCTCCTAATGGATTAGAATCCACCTCCTCGACAGTACTGCTCCAGTTCTGCCCCTCTTCTTGTACCTGGCTACAGCTTTCAAGTTGGATCTCTTGTCTGACTGTATTTCAACCCTTGCTTAAAGTCTTTCCATGGCCTTTATTTATTTATTTTTTTGAGTCGGGGTCTCACTCTGTTGCCGGGGCTGGAGTGCAGTGGTATGATCATAGTTCACTACAGCCCCGACCTCCTAGACTCAGAGCGATCCTTACACCTCAACTTCCTGAGTAGCAGGGACAGCAGGTGGGTGCCATGATCCAGACTAATTTTTAAAATTTTCTTGGTAGAGATAAGATCTCACTATGTCACCCAAGCTAGGCTGGTCTCGAACTCCTGGGCTCAAGCAATCCTCCTGTCTTAGCTTCCCAAAGTGCTAGGATTACAGCCATGAGCCACTGCTTCCAACCATGGCCTTCAGACTTTTGGATCTAAAATGAATCCATGCTTCTGAGACTTTTGTTATTTATATGTCATCTTGACTAACTTCCCATATCCGTGTTTCACTTGTATTATTTATTTTGGTATTTTTCTTTAAATTGACTTTACAGTTCTATTTTTTTTTTCTTTTTTTGAGTTGGAGTCTTACTCTGTTGCCCAAACTGGAGTGCAGTGGCTTGCTCCCGGCCAGCGCAGCCTCGACCTGCTGGGCTCTGGCGATCCTTCCGCCTCAGCCTTCCAAGTAGCTGGAACTACAGGCGTGCGCTAACATGCCCGGCTAGTTTTTGATTTATAGTAGAGATGAGGTCTCACCAAGTTGCCCAGGTGGGTCTCGAACCCATGGGCTCAGGCAATCCACTCACCTCAGCCTCCCAAAGCGTGAGATTACAGGCTGAGCCACCGAGCCTGGTAGGATTCTATACTTTTAAAACACAGCCTGCTCCTACAATAAACAATGAAATCTCAGGCTTGTGTTATATTTTTCTAACACATTTTCATTTTACTTACTTTTAATTTTTTAGAGATGGAATTGCCCAGTATATGTTGCTTAGGCTGGTCTCAAAATCCTGGGCTCAAGCAGTCCTCCTGCATAGACCTCCCAAGTTTCTGGGGTTGCTTTGGTTTTTGAACCATGATGTTTCTTTTTTTTTTGAGTTGGAGTCTCACTCTGTCGCCCAGACTGGAGTGCAGTGGCTGCTCCCGGCCACCGCAGCCTCGACCTGCTGGGCTCCAGCGATCCTTCTGCCTCAGCCTTCCAAGTAGCTGGAACTACAGGCACGTGCCACCACGCCCGGCTAATTTTTTGAATTATTGTAGAGATGAGGTCTCGCCAAGTTGCCCAGGCAGGTCTCGAACCCGCGGGCTCAGTCAATCCACTCCCACCTCAGCCTCCCAAAGTGCGGGATTACAGGCTGAGCTACCGAGCCCGGCTCCATCATGTTTCCTTCTTTTTTTTTTGAGTCGGAGTCTTACTCTGTCTCCCAGACTGGAGTGCAGTGGCCGCTCCTGGCCACCTTGACCTGCTGGGCTCTGGCGATCCTTCTGCTTCAGCCTTCCAAGTAGCTGGAACTACACAGCTACCACGCCTGGCTAAGTTTTTTTTTTTTTTTGGTAGAGATGAGGTCTCGCCAAGTTGCCCGGGCGGGTCTCGAACTGTGGGCTCAGGCAATCCACTTGCTTCAGCCTCCCATTGCTGGGATTATAGGCTGAGCCACCGAGCCCAGCCTGCTCATTGAACTTTAAATGTAAATTAATATAACGTATGCTTTAAAGCTGTTTAGACATTTTCAGGTTTCGTTTTTCTTTTCTTTTGAGTCAGCCTCTCCCTCTAGATTTATTTTTCTTAGTATCAGCTTTTAGTCACTAAAAACTGTAACAAGGAAAGGTGTAGTGGCTCATACCTGTAATGTCAGTACTTTGGGAGGCCAAGAGTTGCAGATTGCTTGAGCCCAGGAGTTTGAGATCAGCCTAAGCAACATAGGAAAATCTTGTCTCTACCAAAAAAAAAAAAAGAAAATTAGCTAGGTGTGGTGGCACACACCTGTAGTCCCAGCTACTCAGGAGGCTGAGGTGGAAAATCATCTGAACCCAGGATGTTGAGGTTGCCATGAGCCATGATCATTGTGATCATACACTGCACTTCAGCTTGGACAACAAAAAACCAAAACAACAAAAAAACTGCAACAAGTTTGTTCACTCACTAATTTTTGTATACATATTTGTATTTGTCTTCGAGCACTACTAAACCCTAGGTGCTGAGAATATAGCACTGAACAAAACAGAAATCCCTGTTATCATGGAACTCATTCTGATGAAGGGTAGTTGAAAGTGGACATAGCAAAATCTACAGTATGTCTGATGGCAATGAGTGCTAGCAAGTAAGTGAAAGCAAAGGATGGGGTCGGCATGCTGGGACGGGGTAAGATGGCAGATGTTTCAGGGAAGCTTCCGAGAAGGTGCTATTTGAGCAGACCTTAGGGAGGTAAGGAAGAGAAACCTGTACACATCTGCAGGAAGAAGAGGGTTCGGTTCAGGCAGAGGGAAGGGTAAGTGCAAAGACCTTAGGATAAAAAGGTGCTGGAACGTTCAGAGAACAAAACACTATGAGTGAGCTCTGGCCAGTGGCTACCATGTGGAAGGAGTGGGCCTTCTGCTCTCTTATCTCCAGTGTTTCAAGAAAAGCTAGAAATCTGCATTTTTATGTGACTCCTGTTTTATTTATCGAGTCACTGACTTGAAACTCACTGAGTTGTTTTATAACACACTATAGTCACATCAGTGAAAATAGTGGCATAGGACTTCCAAAAATTCTCTTTCAAAAAAGGAATGAGCTGGGTGTGGTGGCTCATACCTGTGATCCCAGCACTTTGGGAGGTGGGGGCGAGAGGATTGCCTGAGTTCAGAAGTTCGAGACCAGCCTGGGCGATTTGGCAAGACCTTGTCTTTACAAAAAAAAAAAAATAAATTAGCCAGGTGTGATGGTGTGTGCCTGTAGTTCCAGCTACTTGGAAGGCTGAGGTGGAAGGATCGCCTAAACCCAGCAGGTGAAGGCTACAGTGGCCATGAACATGCCACTGTATCTAGCCTGGGTGACAAAGTGAGACTCCAACTAAAAAAATAAAAAACAAACAAGGAATGAGAGCATCAGCAAAAACTATCAGCACCAACTTCTCTGTAAATTAACCAAAGGCTTGCATCAATCTGGGGAGCATTTACTCAAGAGAAACCGTTGAATGTCAGCAAGAACATTAAGATTTGTGGCATTTTAACTTGCCCTATTTCCATATAGCCTCTCCCCAGATCAGCTGTAGCCTTGAACATCAACAGCCTGCAATCACCATAAAAACCGAAAGCCTGGTAGTCACTGGAGGGAGAGATCAGGGGCACCTTCACAGACCATTCCCAGAGAATTGTCATTTGACCTGTCTGGTGGCTTCCTAGAATTCCCTACTCAACCAGTCATAAAGACTGGTCGGCGGCTACTCGGAAGGCTGAGGCGGAAGGATCACCGGAGCCCAGCAGGTCGAGGCTGCGGTGGCCGGGAGCGGCCACTGCACTCCAGTCTGGGCGACGGAGTGAGACTCCAACTAAAAAAAACCAAAAAAGACTGGTTGGTCTTTATTTGACCAACACAAGTCAGTAGGAAAGAATAATCTTCAGTAAATGGGGTGTTGGTCCCAACACCCCATTTACTGAAGATTATTCTTTCCTAGTGACTTCACACTTTTGGGATATTCACATACCAAAAAAATAAAGAATTTAGGTCCCACCTCACACCACATACAAAAACTAACTCAATGAACCAAAATCCTAAATGTAATGCTAAAACTATCAAACTGTCAGAAGAAAACATGAGAGGATCTTTGTATCTTGAGTTAGGCATGGCTTTCTTAGATATTCCACCAAAATTAAAATAGCAAAAATAAAAATAAATTGGATTTCATCAAAACTGAAAACATTTGTTTCAAACAGCACTACCAAGAAAATGAAAAGATTACACATTGTATGGGAGAAAATATTTGCAAATCATCTATCTGATAAAGCTCTAGTGTCCAGAAAACAAATAGCTATAATAACTGAACAATGGAGATAACGCAACTTAAATATTGGCAGTAGATTTAATTGGACATTTCTCAAAAAAAGTTATACAAATGGGCAATAAACACATTAGTCATTAGAAAAATGCAAATAAAAACTACAATGAAATATTTCATACCCACCAGGATGGTTATAATAAAAAAGATAGGCAATACCAAGTATTGATGAAGGTGTAGACAGATTAGACCGCTCATACACTACTGATATGAATGTAAAATTATGCAGCCTCATTGGAAAACAGTTTGGCAGTTCCTCAAAAAGTTATAGTATCATATGATAGAGCAGTTCCACTCCTACATGAGGTATATCCTTATGAATATCTTCAGAATTCAAAACATATGTCCACACAAAAACTTATATACAAGTTTCCTAGTAGCATTGTTCATAATGGTCAAATGTAGAAACAACACAAATATCCGTCAACTGATGAACAGATGAGGAAAACTGGATATATTCATACAATGGAGTGTTACTCAGCCATAAAAGAAATGCATACTAATTGGTGCTACAGCATGGATGAACCTTGAAAACATTATGCTATATGAAAGAAGGCAGACACAAAAGATCAGAAGTCATATGATTCTATTCATAGGCAATGTCCAGAAGAAGCAAATCCATTGAGACAGAAAGTACAGAAAGTAGATTAGTGGTTCCTGAGGCCAGCGGGGAGAGGAGGATGGGGAGTGACTGCTAATGGGTTTGGATTTCTTTTTTTTTTTTTTGAGTCAGAGTCTCACTCTCACCCAGGCTAGAGTGGGGTGGCACGCTCATGGCCACCGCAGCCTTGACCTGCTGGGCTCAGGCGATCCTTCTGCCTCAGCCTTCCAAGTAGCTGGAACCACAGATGTGCAACACCATGCCTGGCTAATTTTTTTTTATTTATTGTAGAGACAAGTTCTCGTCAAGTTGTCCAGGCTGGTCTCAAACTTCTGGACTCAGGCAATCCTCTCACCTCCGAAAGTGCTGGGATTACAGGCGTGAGCCACCGCGCCCGGTTTCTTTTTTATTTTAAAATTCATTCATATTATTTTAGAGTTGTGGGGTACAAGTGAGGGTTTGCTATATAAGTAGGCTGCATGCAAGTGAAGTTTGGGCTTCTAGCTGGCCCTCTCTCCTCTTGGTAGTAGACCAGGTACCCTTTGTGTTGATACATGTCCCCCTTCCTCCTGCCTCCCTCCGACCCCTAGCAGTGCCCAGCATCTGCCAATCCCACTCTTGTGTGTGTGATTTTTATTTTTTATTTTTTGTAGAGACAAGGTTTTACTATGTTGCCCAGGCTGGTCTCAAACTCGGCTCAAGCAATCCTCTCACCTCGGCCTCCCAAAGTGCTAGGATTACAGGCATGAGTCACTGCGCCCAGCCTCCAATATTATTCTTATGCCAGTGTGACTAGTGTTCAGGGCCCACTTATGAGTGAGAACATGTGGTAATCAGTTCTTTGTTTCTGTGATAGTTCACTTTATGATGGTCTTCAGCTGCATCCAAGTTGCTGTGAAGGTCATGATTTTGCTCTTCTTTATGGCTGCTGGATTTCTTTTTGAAGGGTGATGAAGGGGTTATGGAATTAGACAGTGCTGAGGTTTACACAACTTTGTTAATATATTAAAAACCACTGCATTATGAATTCTAAAAGGATGAATTTTATGGTATGTGAATTCCGTTTCAATAATAACCAAAAAACTATATAGGCAGCTGTGCTCTGTAAGGATATGTATATGGGACTTCTGACTTGCTAGTACTGGCCTATTTTGTGATTTGGAGGAGTAATTTTAGGGTGTTTGCTTTACAATTATTTGTTATCTTTTATACAAGTTTTATGTATTTATATTTATATGTTATACTGTGAAATATACAATAAACACACTGTAGACTTGACAAATCGTATCTATTGACAGATCTGAATCTTTTCAACCTCTAGTTTTGGGCATTGAAAAAAGATGAGGCTGGGCTTGGTGGCTCAGTCTGTATGTAATCCCAGCACTTTGGGAGGCCGAGGTGAGTGGACTGCCTGAGCCCACAGGTTCGAGACCCACCCAGGCAACTTGGTGAGATCTCATCTCTACAATAAATCAAAAATTAGCTGGGCATGGTAGCTCGCGTTTGTAGTTCTGGCTACTTGGAAGGCTAAGGCGGAAGGATTGCCAGAGCCCAGCAGGTAGAGGCTGCAGTGGCTAGAAGCGTGCCACTGCACTCCAGTCTGGGTGTCAAAGTGAGAGTCAAAAAAAAAAAAAAGAAAAAAGATGAAACTAGCACCTCTAAGGTGCTTCTTGAACAGTTTTCTTCTATCTTGGGGACAATAACTGGTTGCTAGCAAGTATCAGTGATGTTTCTGAAGGGCGTGCAGGGCTACCTTGACCATTTGCACTCTCCTATTAAAGACTTAGTCTATCTCCACAGCAAGGAGGAAATAAAACCAGAGCAGCTGTCAAAAAAAAAAAAAAGACTTTTCCTAGGGTCTAAGTATGCGATTGGAAGCTAAGTTGTTGGAATGAGCTTGTTTGTTTAAGATCAGCAAAGTTCTGGATTCTTCTTTCATTTCTGAAGTCATTCTGGTATATTTTTGGATGAGTAAATGTCTAGCACATTGGCTTTATGTTTTCTTTGGGGACCTGGAATAATCCCAGGTCACTCCACTGCTTTGGACTTCCTCTGTGCCTCACTGTCCTTGGGATGGGTCACCTGTAGTGGGAAGTGGCATCCCTCAGGCTCCCCTGCCACTCTCAAGTCCACATGGAGTGTAACCAGTAGTGATCTATTTCTCTGGGTTCAGCTGTGTATTTTCCAGATCTTGCTATTGCAGGTTCCTTTTGTTTGTTGTTGTTGTTTTATTTTTATTTTTTGAGTCGAAGTCTCACTCTTTTGTCCACGCTGGCAGGCAGTGGCATGCTCACGGGCACCACAGCCTTGACATGCTGGGCTCAGAGGATCCTTCTGCCTCAGCCTCCCAAGTAGCTGGAATTACAGGCATGCACCATGCCTAGCTAATTTTTTGATTTTTATTGTAGAGACGAGGTCTTTCCAAGTTGCCCAGGCTGGTCTTGAACCCCTGGACTCAGGTAGTCCTCTCGCCTCCACCTCCCAAAGCACTGGGATTACAGGCATGAGCCACCGCACCCAGCAGCAGCAAAGATTTTAACTTAACACCTCTTACTCCAAAGTTGTCTGATACTTAATTTTAACATTTGACACCTTCTACACTGTACTAGGCATTTGCTATTATCCCATTTCGTAATCTGTAAAAAGCAAATTTTTACCACCTCATAGCCATTGGGATGGGTACCATAAAAAAAAAAAAAAACAAGTGTCAACAAGAATGTGGGGAAATTGGAACCCTTGTGTACTACTGGTGGGGACATAAAATGGTGGAGCTGCTACAGAAAACAGTATGACTATGTCTTAAAAAATAAAAAAAATAATTACTGTATGATTCAACAATTTCACTTGTGGGTACATATCCAAGAGAATTGAAAGCATGGTCTCAAAGAAGTATTTGTAGACCTGGGTTCATAGCAGCATTATTAATAATAGCCAACCTGGGCAGTGAGACCTCATCTCTACAATAAATCAAAAAATCACCGGGCATGGTAGCGCATGCCTGTAATTCCGGCTACTCGGAAGGCTGAGGCAGAAGGATCGCCGGAGCCCAGTAGATCGAGGCTGCGGTGGCCGGGAGCGGCCACTGCACTCCAGTCTGGGCGACAGAGTGAGACTCCAACTCAAAAAAAAAAAAACCAAAAAAAAACAAATAATAGCCAAAGGTGGACGCAGCCCAAGTGTTCCCTAAAGGGTAAATGAAGAGACAATACATGGTACACACATACAATGAAATATTATTCAGCCTTAGACCTGGCAGGGCTGGACATATTTGCTTATACCTGTAATCCCTGCACTTTGAGAGGATTGCTTGATGCCAGAAGTTTGAGAAAAGCCAGGGCAACAGAGCAAAAATCTGTCTCTACAAAGGGAAAAAAAAAGGCAGGAAATTCTGACATGTGCTGCAATATGGAAAAACCTTGAGAACATTATACTAAGTAAAATAAACCAATCACAAAAGGACAAATGCTGTATGATTCCACTTATATGAAATTTCTAGAGTAGTCAAATTTTTAGAAACAGGTAGTAGCCCAGGTGTCATCGGAGGCAAAAAAATAAAACAAAAAAGAAACAGAGTAGAATAGTAGTTGTTAAGACATGGGGAGAGGGAAGTGAGGAGATAGTTATTGCTTCATTTTTCCAAGATAAGATCTGGAGATGGATGGTGGCAATGGTTACACAGTGATGTGAATGTACTTAATGCCACTGAACTTTTACATGTAAAAATGGTTAGAATGGTATATTGTGTTATGTGTATTTTATCACAATTTAAAATAAAGAAAAAACTTAAAAACATAAGATATATTAAGAACAAGGAAGGTCATTTTTGAGGTTCTGGCTTCTTGGGGGACATAACAGTGCTTGCTGTGTGTTTGAAAACTCTTCAACTTGTTATTTAGTACATAGTTTTGATCTGTAAATAAATATCGAAAATAATTGTTTTGTTTGAGTTGGAGTCTCATTCTGCCTCTCAGGCTGGAGTGCAGTGGCATGCTCATGGTCACTGCAGCTTCAAACTGCTTGGCTCAGGAGATCCTTCTGCCTCAGCCTTCAAAGTAGCTGGAACTACAGGCATATGCCACCATGCCCAGCTAATATTTTGATTTATGCATGGTCTTCAGCTCCCACTTCTTTTTTTTTTTTTTTGCGTTGGAGTCTCACTCAGTCACCCAGACTGGAGTGCAGTGGCCGCTCCCGGCCACCACAGCCTCGACCTGCTGGGCTCCAGCAATCCTTCCGCCTTAGCCTTCCAAGTAGCTGGAACTACAGGCACACACTACCACGCCTAGCTAGTTTTTTATTTATTGTAGAGATGAGGTCTCGCCAAGTTGGCCAGGTGGGTCTCGAACCCGCGGGCTCAGGCAATCCACTCATCTCAGCCTCCCAAGGCGCAGGATTACAGGCTGAGCCACCAAGCCCAGCCAGCTCCCACTTCTGAAGATTTTATGCTCTTAGTGTGTTCCCATGCCTCCCATGGCAGCTGTCTCATTATCCCTGAGCCCATGTTCTTCTGCTCAGATGTGAACGCTCTTAACATTCTCCCTTCCCTGTCATCCCCCAAATCAGCTGTATCAACAAAGAACCTTTTTTTCCTACCCTCCTCAGAGCATGAGGGATCCGATTCCTGTGTTAGATAAATAAGATGGCACATGTGAAGAGCCCAGAATTAATATGTCTTGAGGAAAGTGGCTCATTTCACTCTCAATAAACAGACTCTGGAGAGTAGCAGTTCAGAGCTGGTTTGGTGGCTCTGTTCCTTGCAGTTCAGACCTAGATTCTTGTGCTGCTGGCAAGGCAGAAGTCTCATGGTTTCAGACAGCTGTAGCCTCATTTCTGCCAGCAGGATGGAAGAATGAACCAAGGAAGGATCAAAGAGAGAACTCTACCCTTCCCAGGCAGTGGCTGTGGGACACTTCCGCTTAGCCCTGTCTTCCATGTATCTTCCCTTTTTAACTTTTTGTCATGGAAGTGTTTCAAACATAATGAAAGTAGAGACAGTAAGGTAACCAACTTGATGTGTCCATCAGCCACAATCTTTTTCACACCACCTCCAGAACATTGTGAAGCAAATCACAGACATGTTTTCACCTGCAAATATTTTATTATCGATCTTTAAAATATAAGATTAAAACTTAACCATGACACCATTATTACACCTAAAATAAGTTAATATCAAATATCCATCACTGGATATTTGATATCCATCTTATCCCAACCCAGAAAACCTCTCCACAAAGGTAGGAGAAAAATAAAACAGTTTTGTTACTGAATAAGTGTTAGCCCTTTGCACTTGGAGACATCTCGTGGATCACCTACCAGCAACTCTATCACACTTTTTTTTTGTAGAGACGAGGTCTCACCAAGTTGCCTGGGTTGGTCTTGAACCCGCCGGCTCAGGCAATTCACTCACCTCGGCCTCCCGAAGTGCTAGGATTACAGGCTGAGCCACTGAGCCCAGCCCTATCACACTTTTTAATGAAATAGTGAAAAATGAATCACCTCTTACAGTATTGGAACCAATTATTTTTTGTAATGATATTTGTCTTATAATGAAAGTTTGGACATTGAGGAACTTATGACAAAAAATGAAAATGTTATATATTTTTCTAACGTGGTAATGTGTGAAATAGTCACTGATGTGTATTGCAGGTTCATT
Source organism: Cephalopachus bancanus (assembly GCA_027257055.1). Classification (NCBI taxonomy): domain Eukaryota; kingdom Metazoa; phylum Chordata; class Mammalia; order Primates; family Tarsiidae; genus Cephalopachus; species Cephalopachus bancanus. The sequence continues at coordinate 3,487,324 of JAPVLO010000104.1, forward strand.
GATACGTGTGCGATAGCCATTTGCTTGATGCCTTCCACCTGGTCTTTTTTTTTTTTTGGAGTCTTACTCCACTGCCCAGGCTGGTGCAGTGGCACACTCATGGCCACCCAGTGTCGACCTGCTGGGCTCCGGCAATCCTTCTGCCTCAGCCTTCCAAGTAACTGGAACTACAGGCATGCGCCACCATGCCCGGCTAATTTTTTGATTTATTGTAGGGATGAGGTCTCGCCAGTTGCCCAGGCAGGTCTTGAACCAGCGGGCTCAGGCAGTCCTCTCACCTCGGCCTCCCAAAGTGCTGGGATTATAGGTGTGAGCCACCGCACCCAGCCTTACATACATGTTTTCAAGGTAAACAGTGATGTGGCCAGGCACAGTGGCTCTTGCCTGTAACCCAGTGCTTTGGGAGATCAAGGAGTGCTTGAGCCCAGGAGTTTTCTGACTAGCCTGGGCAACATAACATGACTCCATTTCTAATTAAAAAAAAAAAAAGCCAGGCATGGTGGCATGTGCCTGTAGTCCCAGCTACTCAGGGGGCTGAGGCAGGAGGATTGCTAGAGCCCAGGAGGTTGAGACTGCAGTGAGCTATGATTGCACCACTGCACTCAAGCCTAGGCAACAAAGCGAGACCCTGTCTCTAAAAAAACAAAACAAAAAAAGAGGGCTTGCCAGCTCCTTTTATCACACAAGGTTTATCCTAACTTAACCATGGAAATTAGAGTGGACATCTGGAGGGGAAACAAACGTCTGTTATCTTAACACAGGTGGCAGAGTTTTACAAATTGGAGCAGGGTGCTCACCACCTGTGCCCTGGGAAGTTAGGCTCTTGGCCTCCCAATAGGAACTGTGAGGTTGAGGCACTGTCTCCCTAGATGTTTGCATTTACAAAAGATGGCTCCATGGGTCCTTGAGGAAATATTCTTGGGTTGTGAGACTGGCAGGGGGCTTATTTAGTCATTATGAAGATTCATGTACATTTATTTACTTTTTTTTTTTTTTGAGTCGGAGTCTCACTCTGTTGCCCAGGCTGGAGTGCAGTGGCACGCTCACCACAGCCTCGACTGCTGGGCTCAGGTGATCCTTCCACCTCAGCCTTCCAAGTAGCTAGAACTACGGGCATACACTACCATGCCCAGCTAATTTTTATTTATTTATTGTAGAGACGAGATCTCACCAAAGTGCTGGGATTACAGGCTTGAGCCACCGCCCCGGCCTTACTTTTTTTTTTTTTGAGTCAGTCTTTCTATGTCACTTAGGCTGGAGTGCAGTGGCACAAGCGTGGCTCACAGCAGCCTCAACCTGTTGTGCTCAGGCAATCCTTCGGCCTCAGCCTCCTGAGTACCTGGGACTACAGACACATGCCATCACACTGGGTTAATTTTTAAAATTTTTTGGGCGAGACCTCATCTCTACAATAAAGAAAAAAAAATTAGCTGGGTGTGGTAGTGCACCTGTAATTCTGGCTACTTGGAAGGCTGAGGCGGAAGGATCGTTGGAGCCCAGAAGGTTGATGCTGGGGTGACCAAAAGCATGCCACTGCACTCCAGCCTGGGTGACAGAGTGACACTCCAACTCAAAAAAAAATTTTTCTTGTACAGACGAAGTCTTGAGGTCTCGCTATGTCGCCCAGGGTGGTCTTGAACTCCAGGTTTCAAGCAATCCTGCCTTGGTCTCCCAAAGTGCTGGAATTTCAGGCATTCTGCACCTGGCCAATTTACATACATTTAAAAAAAGAAAGACAAGTTTGAAACAAAAGCGAGCCAATTCAACATACATTTGAAAATGACAGAGAAAGAAATTCAGAATCAAAAGGGAGCGAGAGAAGTCTCTTCCCTTATTTTCAACAGGAGGATTAAGGCTCTTAATTGGTTTTTTTTTTTTTTTTTTTTTTTTGAGTTGGAGTCTCACTCTGTCGCCCAGACTGGAGTGCAGTGGCCGCTCCCGGCCACCGCAGCCTTGACCTGCTGGGCTCTGGTGATCCTTCTGCCTCAGCCTTCCGAGTAGCCGGAATTACAGGCACGTGCTACCACGCCCGGCTGATTTTTTTATTATTGTAGAGATGAGGTCTCGCCAAGTTGCCCAAGTGGGTCTCGAACCCGCGGGCTCAGGCAATCCACTCACCTCAGCCTCCCAAAGCGTGGGATTACAGGCTGAGCCACCGAGCCTGGCTAGGGCTCTTAATTTTTAATTTATATCTGCCTTATACTAGTCTGTTCACATGGTCTGATTAACTTACACTTTTTAGATTTTGTTGTTTTTACCAGTTTGAGTTGGGATTCAAACAAGGTCCACATTGATTGGTATGTTATTATGTCCTTTATTGATTACCTCCTCTGTCTCCTTTTTATTCCTTGCAGTTTATTTGCAGAAGACTAGGTCATCTGCCTACAGAATTCTCTGTTTGGATTTTGCAGATTGCATCCCTGTGATATCTAAGACATGCTGGTTTCCCCCTGTATTTCCTGCAAACTGGTCTTTGGATCTAGATCTTTGGTCACATTCAGGTCTTTTTCTTTCTTTTGTAATTCTGCTTCACAGGAGGTGGTGTATGCATCCTTCAAAAGTGATACTGTCAGCCACTGACTACTGCCTAGACTGGACCCACTAACGTGTCTCTGTGTATTTTCCAAGGGAAAGTCCCTGACAGCTCAATGCCAACATACCCAAAACTGAACTTAGCATCATCTTTCCACTCTCCCCTCATCTTTCTCATCTTTGGAGGTGAAGCCAGAATGCTGGAGACAGACCTTGAATCTGTTTTCTGTGGGCCTCTGAGTGTTTCAGGAATGTCTGTCCTCCCTACTGCCTCCTGCTTTCTCTTTGGCTCCCCATGGCATTCATCCAGGCTGCTGCTTCCACATGCTGTCTGAGCACTAGACCTACAGTACAGATCTGATCTGTTTCCCACTCATTTAGGATCTGGACCCTGCTGATGCCAGGTGGCATGCAGCACAAAACCCGTGGATTCTTTGGTTCATTTTAAGTCAGATACATTTGAAAACGACAGAGAAAGAAATTTTGAAACCAAAGGGAGTGGGAGAAGTCTCTTATCTCCAACAGGAGGAATTAAGCCTCTTAATTTTTAATTTGTAGCTGCCTTTATACTAGTATGTTCACATGGTCTCATTAACTTACGCTTTTTAGGTTTTCTTGTTGTTGGAGAGATTTTTTGATCCCTGGCTAGGCAAGATTACACCCACTGCCAGCTTTGAAAAAGGTACAGAAGATGGACCTCTACCCCTTAGTACCCCTTATGATTATGGGATCAAAAATTTCTAAGGAGTTTTGAGGCAGGGTAGCTAGCACAGGTTAGACACAGATAAATTTCCAATAGGTAGGTTTAGGAAGCATTCATTTTTTTTTTTTGAGTTGGAGTCTCACTCTGTCACCCAGGCTGGAGTGCAGTGGCACGCTCACAGCCACTCCTGCGTCAACCTGCTGGGCTCCAGCAATTCTTCTGCCTCAGCCTTCCAAGTAGCTGGAACTACAGGCACACGCTACCACGCCTGGCTAATTTTTTGATTTACTGTAGAGATGAGGTCTTGCCAAGTTGCCCAGGCGGGTCTCGAACCCGCGGGCTCAGGCAGTCCACTCACCTCGGCCTCCCAAAGTGCTGGGATTACAGACTGAGCCCGGCCGGCGGACAATTTAAAAATTACATTTTACTGTAGGCCAAGCTGGCAGACTTCCCCAACTCCCTTGACAAATCAAAAGAAAACTCCATTAGATGCAAGACTAGGGAAGCCCAACCTTTCAGCTCACGGTTTAGCAGGTTGCCTGTCAAAGGCAGAAGGCCAAAGACAACCCCTTAACTGGCCAAAACCATAGAAATGATAAGACCACTTTTTAGCTAAGGAGCTTGTGGATTGGAAACATCTAGCAGGTCTCTTGTGGGAAACTATGTGGTGAAGTCGCTTTCCCTTGTCTCCTCCCACCAGGAGCCCAGAGATGTCAATCTCTTTGGAGTCATGGTTACTTGGACTCCACCTATTATCACATCAACAACTAGGGTAGGTATATCTAGTTTGCAGTTGAGAGCAAAAAGCGCAAAAACTTGCCCATGGCAGGTCTTTCTGCCGTGAATCTTTCTTCTTCCTGTTCCTGCTAATAAACTTTGCTGGCCGCTCTAAAATTCATTTTAGAAACAAGCCAAAGAATCCATGGGTTTTGAGCCGCATCCCATCCAGCACCAGAAAGAAGGAATCTGCTGGGCACAGTGGCTCATAACTGTAATCTTAGCACTCTGGGAAACTGAGGCAGGATTGCTTGAGCCCAGGAGTTTGAGACCAGCCTGGGCAACATACTGAGACCTCATCTTTACAAAAAATAAAAAAACAAGCCAGACATGGTGGCATGTGCCTGTAGTCCCAGCTACTCGAGAGGCTGAGATGGAAGGATCACCTGAGCCCAGGAGGTTGAGGTTGTGGTGATCATGGTATTGCACCCCATCCTGAGTGAGAGTGAGACCCCGGCTCAAAAAAAAAGAAAGATGGAATCTTCCTGGCTCCCTCCTCCCACCTTAAGAGAGAACCACAGAATAGGACAAGTAGAAAACATCTTCCTGTATGACCCAGAGTTGAGTCACAGTAGGGCGTGACATTGTGGTTAGGGCTTTCAGAGAATTGGTGTTCCAAGATTTAACTTGCTTTGCCTTTCAGTCTTTCATGGAGAATACAGAAAGTTCAAGCACATGAGTGAGACCCGGACTCTTTGGAGACATTTTAATGAGAATCCATTGACCCGCCTTTGTTTGCCCCATATCACCAAAAACTGTTCTTATCAAAATGATGTCATTTTACAAACGGATTTGGGGAAGTCTTGGGTTACATCATCAGTTTCAAGGAAAGGAAAAAGGGTAGGGTGGGGGAAAGCACCACAGACACTCCTCGCCCAGCTGAGCTAATCCGTGTGTCAGGCTTTCTCTTATCTCACTGAAACAACCTTGTGAGAATAGGCTGACCTTGATTAGAAATCTGGACTCTTCTAGGAAGGTGGGGGTAGATGACAGGGATTCTTTTCTTTGCCTCTGGGGTGGCACTTGGCTAACCCAGTTGTCTGGTGTATATTCTGTGCTTTCAGCCCAGAGTAGTATGGAATGCAGCCTGTCTGGTTTGAGGTTTCTTGGGCCGACTTGCCAGGACACTAGTCCAGGGTCTGGGGCAGGGACACATCAAGACAGTAACTGGTAAAGTTGTCATCACCAGCCTGATGTGTCTCCCTTTAAGACCTTTCTGGATCAAGGTAGAGTGAAAAGAGTTTTAAATATCTCATGCCATAAAGAGCTATCTAGCCCTCTGGATAGATATTGGGAAGACAGTTTTGTTAACACGTTAATATCTTTTGTCAACATCTTTTGTTTTCAGAGAAGCTCAACAGTCTGGTTCAGACTGAGACATATGGCTATGTGACTTAATGAAGCCAGAGGGACCCTCCTCTTATGTCACTCACCATGGTACAGAGGTGCTCACAGGGTTGATACAAGGTTGGTTTGCGGGGTGCACGTTCCTAAGCCTGTTTTCAGAAGATGATGCCATCTGTTCTCCTTAGGCAAGGACAGAGGTAGCTGGAGAACCAATGAGCATGAGATGTATCACTGGAGTCACAAGTCATCTCAGTTACTATCTTGAGTTACATTTTCAAGTGTGTTTTGGTATTTGAAATTTTTTTAACCTCACTCTCCACATTCTTAAAAAAAGCATCTATCTATTTATACTGTGTTTGTATCATTTGAACCTGAGGTCAATTCTGGTGTATGTTAGAAGGACATGCCTGAAGTGACTGGCTGGGATCCCCAAGGTCACTTCCATCCTTGAACCCACCTTCCTCAGCCGTGGCCTCTACGGTCTCTAAGAACACCTGTCGCCGAGGCAACAAGAGAATGGGGTAGAGAGGAAGGAGGTGTTGACAGGGCTGGTTGGAGCTGTCTTCTCTGGGACTCTGAAGAAGGGAACTAGAACAGCTATCTCAAGACACATGGTTCTTGAGGTCATACAGCTTTTGGGAGTTACGTACACTAAATAAAACTCAGATTTCTGCACTTTACTGGTGGTAGCCAAATGAGTTTACATAAATAACAGTCTCTTTGAAGGTTATGGCACAAATCACATTGTAGGGAAAAGAGAAATTCTGCTTACTTCATGTTAATTAATGTCCTGAATTACTCTTGGCATTTTTTTGCTCTAGTTTAGACTTCAGTAACATTGTAACCTTGTTTTTAATAAGCTGGTATATTCTAGGTACAGCTTTGAGGCAGACGCATCCTTTCACAATTCCAGGGATTCCCTCTGTGTGGGGCTAAATCTGATACATACAATATTTGAGTCTTTAACTTTAAAAGCTGTTAGTATTCACTCAGCACTAAATGAGATTGCAGTTGTTTTACTGTTTCACAGACTTGTTCCTGCAAGACATAACCATTTCCATCCTACTACAGGACAGTTTGGAAGAGCCATACACCTAGAGGCCCTAGCTTTTCTCCTCCACATGTTATTCTGCCAGTGGGCTACCTGTGGCTCAGAACATGTGTCAGCCCATTCTGAAACCCATTTCTGGACTTGCTGAGAGCCTTGGTGGCAGCTGGAGCCACCTGTAAGCAAAAGTCAGGGAGAATGGGGTGTCCTTATGCTATCGAGAAATACTGCTCACTCACCACACTGTCCTGTGAGTCTCTAACCAAATGGTGATGCAGGCGCTCTAACAGTCAGCGCAGTCTAACCTGGTGAACTTCCACCATTGAATTGGTGAGTGATGACACCAGTAGAGATGCAAGGATTAGCTCACACATGGAGTACTTAGCACAGTGTGGTGTGTGAGGCAGGTACCTATGTTCTATCTCCTCCTTCCTGTCACTGGCTTCCTTCAGGAATTCACTCAGTAGCCCTAAAATAGAAATGGCATTCACAGATACTGCTGAGGTCAGGCAGGGCTGTTTTGATCTCTTCCCTGCCAGGTTGCATCATTCTGTTGATGCGCTTGTGTTCTCGTTATACTCCAGTAGCTCCTGGAGGGATTCCTCAAGGCCAAAGGTAGCATCTGGCCCAAAGGCTCAGAGTAGCATTCAGGGTATTTGATTACCAGCACTCAGGAGAGAAGCAATGGGGTTGTGCCAGTGTGTGAAGTAGCAGGTGAAAATGAGCCTTTCAAGCTGGCTCCAGATTCGTGACTCGAGAGCTTCCTTGAAGCTTCAGGCTCGTCTTGTCCTACATATTCTCAAAAGCGAAGGAAGAGCAGCAATGACATACCAGGTCTCACCTGACCTAGACTTGCAGATGAGTTGACCTGGGCACAGAGGTAAAAAAGAGACCGTTTCCTCAAGTACGACAGGCAGAGACTCCATGTTACTGCGTTTGCGCTTTTCACACTTCCTCTAAGAGTTTTTAAAAATTAGTGAGACCATTTCTTATGTCCTTTGAAGAACTTGCCACAGCGCTCTGATAAAGAAATAGCTTTAATATTACTCAGTTCATTCTGCTCTTACAAAAACTCCTCCCATCAGCTTCCTCAATACTCTCCCAAAAGCAGCCGGGCTTGGTGGCTCAGCCTGTAATCCCAGAGCTTTGGGAGGCCAAGGTGAGTGGATTGCCTGAGCCTGCGGGTTCGAGATCCACCTGGGCAACTTGGTGAGACCTCATTGCTACAGTAAATCAAAAATTAGCCAGGCATGGTACCACGCGCCTGTAGTTCCAGCTACTTGGAAGGCTGAGGCGGAAGGATCGCCGGAGCCCAGCAGGTCGAGGCTGCTGGTGGCCGGGAGTGGCCATTGCACTCCAGTCTGGGTGACAGAGTGAGACTCCAATTCAAAAAAAAAAAATACTCCTAAAAGCTACAGCTAGTGGGTCTCAGTTCATGTTCTCTACAAACACATACTGCATTGCTCTAATAGTCAAGCTTCTCACCCCTATCAAATTCGTCAACTATTTCCAAACATGGCATGTATAGTTCTTCAGGCCCTTGTTCACCCTCGAGGAATCCATCCTGGATTCTATGCTACTAGTCCTTTGGGTGCCCCAATGCTGTTGGTACAGTGGGCATTAGAGAAGAAAGCACTTAGGCTACATCACGATGGCACCATATATCTACTGAGTCAGCTTGTAATGACCTAGAATAGGTAAAAATAATATACACTGGTAATCCTAGAGCAATGTAAGCTTTAGTGTTTTGAGTCTTAATCAGTTAAAGGTTATGGCAGTAAAGTATTCGTTGAGGCAGAGATTGCTAGCTGTCCATCAAAATCCATTTCATCCACTTCTGGACATAAGCTAGACCTGCGTTTGCTGCCAGTGTCGTGTGAGCAGGAGGGATGTGCCACTTCCAGGCCAAGGCCTTTAAAAAAGGCACGGTGCCTTCTGCCTTGAAGCTGGAGAAACCAGGCATTAGCCAGACACATGGAAAGCCTGAGGTATGACAGAACCACAAGCTACGTCCCTGAAGTAGAGCATGGAGGAAAGCCTCCTGCTGACCTGGACTTTCCACTGTGGATGTTCAATGACCAAGAAGCAAATGAACTGAGCCATTAATTGTGTGTGTGTGTGTGTGTGTGTGTGTGTGTGTGTATGTGTTGTGGGGGTGGGTGGGGGGTTGCTATAGCAGTTAACCTTCTCTAACCTTTTTTTTTTTTGAGTCACAGTCTCACTCTGTCACCCAGGTTGGAGTGCAGTGGCACACTCATGGCCACCACAACCTCAACCTGCTGGGCTCAGGCAATTCTTTCTCCTCAGCCTTCCAAGTAGCTGGAACTACAGGTGTGTGCCACCATGCTCAGCTAATTTTTAGTTTATTGTAGAGACGAGGTCCTGTCATGTTGCCCAGTCTGGTCTCGAACCCCTGAGCTCAGGCAATCCTCTTGCCTCCACCTCCCAAAGTGCTGGGATTACAGGAGTGAGCTACCGTGCCTGGCCTAATAACCTTATTTAAAAGTATATTATGGGCATAGTGGTTCACACCTGTAATTTCAGTGTTCTGGAAGGCTGAACCTGGGGGACTGCTTGAGGCCAGGAGTTCAAGATCAGTCTGGGCAACATAGTGAAACCCCCATGTCTATAAAAACAAAACTTTAAAAAATTTGTGCATACCTGTAGCCCCAGCCACCTGGGTGGCTGAGGTGGGAAGATTGCTCGAGCCTAGGAGGTAGAGGCTGCAGTGAGCCTTGATCACACCACTACATTCCAGCCTGGATGACACAGCAAGACTGTGTCCAAAAAAAAAAAAACAACAAAAAAAACCCCTCGTCATTATTATGTTTATGCCTAAAGGTCTGTAAGGATAGGGTAGTCAAGTGTGGGGAGTGGGATGGGGACTTCGATCATTATACACTTCCTTATTCCATTTTACAAAGAATTTCTATTGCCAATGAAGGAAAAGAAAAAAAAAAAAAAACAAAAGCATAAGAGTGCCGGTACAAGCTTGACTCTCTGTAGGAGTCTGTCCTCAACTCCAGCAGCCCTCAGTGAGCTCCCTGACTCCTTCAGCACTCATCATCCCTAGTCCCGACCTGATATATTGTACATATTAAAGAGAGTTGGGAGTGGGAGGGTAGGCCATTCAGGCAGGGTCTCTCAAGACAGTCATCCCTTCAGGGGTCTGGGCCTCAGCTTTGTGAATCCAGAGACACAAGGATTGCTGAGTGCAGGGCTCATCAGGCTTGCAGACCCAGAGACTCATGCTAGCCATGCATGATAAACCCAGTGCACACGCGTAACTGTGCTGTGCAATATCTCCCACTGGTATGAAGGCATCTGAAACACCAAGTGAATATCCAGGAGGCTGTCTGGTAAGAAGGATCATAGTAAAGGAAACTGGATGATCTTAGGAGAATCTGTTCATATTGTGACTTAATTTGGTGACTCACCGCACTAAAGAGTTACACATTAAGTGACCAAAATGCTTATGAAATTCAGTCTCTCTTTCTGGAGAGTGTTGCTATAAGACGGCCAAATTCTCTTTACGTTTCTTTTTAGGCTCCGTGCCGGTTCTTTCTGATAATACAAATGAGCAGAGTAGTTTTCTGTCACACTTATCTGAGTCTACATTCTAGTTTCCATGACTGGCCTGGAGTGTTCCCCAAGTTCTGTGACTTACTTACTGGCTTGAGCATTTTAATTCGCCTGTATCTGGTCAAGTGAGGATTAGGAGTTAAAGTGCCTGTCAAATACCTGTGAAGTTAAGATCTTTATAATTATACACCTAATATTCTAATATTACAAAACACCAGGCATGCCCCTGGTATCTTACATGAAGTGAGAACCTCTTGCTTAATGTGCTTTAAGGAGGTGGCTGAGATCAACATGGACGTGAAAGTAGAACCACCTAAGGACAGGCAGCACCATTCAAGACCTGTCCAGGCCAGGACTGTGCTGCAAACAGAGGCCAGACCTGAGACTGACTTGAAGGCTGAACAAAGCTTTAGCTCTCCTAATTCTAACGTGTACTCTGCATGTTGAGATTTGGTGAGGTCCACAATGACTTGACTCATGACTTTTGTCTTTCTTTTTCGAAGATTTTTAGAGAATTTTTATCTGGTCACTTTTCTGTTGGTTCACAGTGTCTTTGGCCTGCTGTCATATTCTTCTTCTCCTACCTCCCCACCCCCACCCCTTTCTTTTTACTTAGTTGTCTGGATTGTCTCCAGTTTCAGGCCTTAATATAACTGTTTCTCAAAGTGCAATGACCAAAAGATACATACAGAATTCTTGCAACAGGTACATCATACCTTTGATCAAGAATGGAGTAACATTTTCTGTTTTGTTTCCAATATCCCTTTTGGTGGCAATCCCTTGGTTGGCCTTATGGGTTTATTATGGTCATTGGTTCTCAAATTTTTACATTTCCTTAGAAGTCTGGCTTTAGACTGAGTTTGGGTTTAAGAGGTAAAGCTCAAAATTTTGCAACTTAAATTCATGATGAGTCCATGCTGGCCTTAATCCAGACCTTTAATACAAATCTCTGCAAATATTAAGATATACTATGTCTAACCTATTACCACTGTCCCCTTCTCCCAGTACCTGGAGTCCAGTTTGAGAAGCAGGGCCCTAAGGATACCAGTTATGACAATACTCTGTTCTCTGATAGTTCAGATCTCTTTTGAAAGAGTCAGATTATTTAGTCCTCACCCTAAATGTGACATCCAACCTGGGTAGGAAAATATTCAAAGCTGACAGAATATTAAAGTGTTGAAATCAGGAGGGATTCTTTGGGAGACAAACTACATAGGAAAAATACATGTTGTAGCATGGGCACACAGTGAGACCCTGTCTCTAAAAAATTAAAAAAAATTAGCTGGACATGGTGGCATGCACCTGTTCTCCCAGGTACTTGAAAGCCTGAGGTGGGACTATTGCTTGAGTCTAGGAGTTCAAGTGCATCACTGCACTCCAGCCTGGTGACGGCATGAAACCCTGTCCCTAGAGAGAGAGAAAAAAAAAAAAGAAAGAGGAAAAAAAAAGGTTGAGCATCCCTAATCCAAAATGCTCTGAAATCTGAAACTTTCTGAACACGAACATGATGTCACAAGTTACCCTGAACACATTTCACTATATCAGTGGTATGTCACCTTTTTCACTGTTAAGTACTTATGTGTTAAAAGTGTAGAAAAATTACTGCTCAGAGTCAGGAATGGAGGTGATGGCAAACTACCACAGACAGTCCACATGCGTGGCTGAGATAGTTGCACCTTACTTTCTGACAGTTCTGTGTACAGACTTTGTTTCATACAAATATTTAAAAATATTATATGAAATTACCTTTAGGTTATGTGTATAGGATATATATGAAACACAAGGTTGTGTTTAGATTTAGGTTCCATTCCTAAGATATCTCATTATGTAAATGCAAATATTCCAGAATCCAAAACACTTTTGGTCTCAAGCATTTTGGATAAGGGACACTCAACCAGTACAAATTTGGAGCCAGGTGGCCTAGATTTGGGTTCTAATTCTGCCACTTAGCAGCAGTGTGAACTTGGGCAAGTTACTTCACTTTGCTTCAGTCTCCTCACCCGCAGAATAGGCATATTTTAGCTGTCTCATAGAATTGTTCTGAGTCTTAAAAAAGAACGTATTTAAAGTTAAGCAGTTAGAAGAGTGCCTAGTACTTTGTAAGTAGTAAATAAATGTTAGCTATTTCTCTTTTAGGATGCTTCAGATTGACTATTTTATATCGTTATTTATTTTTAAGAGACAGAGTCTTACTCTGTTTCCTAGGCTGCAGTGCAGTGGTGCAGTCATAGCTCACTGCAGCCTCGAGCTCCTGGGCTCAAAGCAATCCTCCACTTTAGCAAGTAGCTGGGACACAGGTGTGTACCACCATGCCCAGCTAATCTTTTAAACAATTTTTTGTAGTAATGAGGTTTAATCAGGCTAGTCTCGACTCCTGGGCTCAAGTGATCATGGTGTGAGCCACCATATCTGGCAAATTATTATTATTATTATTATTATTTGAGTTGGAGTCTCACTCTGTCACCTAGACTGGAGTGCAATGGCCGCTCCTGGCCACCGCAGCCTCAACCTGCTGGGCTCCGGCGATCCTTCCGCCTCAGCCTTCCAAGTAGCTGGAACTACAGGTGCGCGCTACCGCACCCGGCTAATTTTTGATTTATAGTAGAGATGAGGTCTTGTCAAGTTGCCCAGGTGGGTCTTGAACCCGTGGGCTCAGGCAATCCACTCACCTCGGCCTCCCAAAGTGCTGGGATTACAGGTTGAGCCACCGAGCCCGGCCACAAATTATTATTAATTTAGCACAAATACACATGTAGAAATTGTCATGCTATAACATTTTATATAAATAAAATCAGGCTTAGTGCAGTGACTCAGCCTGTAATTCCAGCACTTTGGGATGCCGAGGCGGGAGGATCACTTAAGACCAGGAGTTTGAGACCAGTCTGAGCAACAAGTGAGACCCTACAAAAATAGAAAAATCACCCTGGCGTAGTGGTATACTCCTATAGTCCCAGCTACTCAGGAGGCTGAAGCAGGAGGATTGCTTGAGCCCAGATTGAGGCTGCAATGAGCTGTGATCGTGCTACTGCACTCCAGCCGGAGGGACAGAGGGAAGCCCTGTCTCAATAATAATGATACTTTTTTTTTTTTTGAGTTGGAGTCTCACTCTGTCACCCAGACTGGAGTGCAGTGGCCGCTCCTGGCCACCGCAGCCTCGACCTGCTGGGCTCCAGCGATCCTTCCACCTCACCCTTCCAATTTTTTTTTATTTATTGTAGAGATGAGGTCTCACCAAGTTGCCCAGGTGGGTCTCAAACCCATGGGCTCAGGCAATCCACTCACCTCAGCCTCCCAAGGTGCGGGATTACAGGTTGAGCCACTGAGCCTGGCTAACGATACTTATTTTTAAAAATTATATTGGTTCTTCTTGGTATTTTATTTTGTTTTGTTTTGTTTTCCTCCATCTCTCCCTCCTTGGTATTTTATTTACATTCTATAACTCTAGAATATGTGAGGTCTAATTGTTAACAATTTTGTAATTTAGGTTAAGTCAACCAACATCTCTGGGTCAGTTCCCAAAGCCCAGCCTCTTCTGCAAAATAGTGCTCATAATAGAATCTGGATTAATCCTGCTACAATCATTGACATTTTGAGTTTTACTGTGACAAAATGATTATTTGTCACAAGTGTGGCCCAGGCCAGTAAGAGCTGGAATAGCACATACACTCTATCTTGTCGTCCCTCATTTGTTTTCAGGGTGCCGTCTCAAAGACTTTGGAGATTTGAGTTTTACACCGGTCCCCAAAGATGATCTCTATAACAACCTGATAGTGAATCCACGCTCAGTGGGCCTTGCCAACCAGGAGCTGGCTGAGGTGGTTGGCAGAGCAGTGTCGAGTGGCTACAGCTGCGTCACAGTGGGAGGAGACCACAGGTAAGCTGGGGTGGATGATGTGGTGCTTTGGGCTAATCACCGTTTTTCATCTGTTTCATCACCTGGAGAAAAATATCCTACAGAATTTTTAGGGTATGGTGTATACAGTAGCATTTAATGGCTATGATCATGAGCTACTGATGGCACCATGTGCTTTACTCTGATGGCACATTGTATAGTAAGAGGACATGTGCATTCAGACTAGTTCAGAGGTAGACTAAGTGATCTTCTTAGGAACTGTTAATGCTTATCACCCGGAAAACTTTCTTGAGATGCTATCTTATGACTTTGGAGAACTGGAAAGATCCACTGATAGGCAGAATTTGGACATTTTTGTTAGCATTTCTGCTGACAGATTGATTAGAGATCCCCCTTGCATGTGAATACATTTTCTACCTCCACTCTGTGGACACTAGTGACTAATGTAGTCAATTCCTGATCCTTGGTCTCTTAGTGAGTCAGCATGTACTTTCTTGAGCACTGGTCTGATATTTTCTCAGCAGTGCTAAAGATTATAGGAAATCTGCAATTTAGTAGGACTAGATGAAATAAATACTCTTGGAATGAAAAATTAAGTAAATATTGAAATCTACAGAACTGCAAAGGAGGAAGGAATCAATCTGGAATAGAATAGTCACATTTCACAGGGAAGTGTGACTTGAGGTAAGTAATGAAGGTTTTTAGTAGAAAGAGAAAGGCACTGAAGTATTAGGAGTACTGAGCAGTCCATACATATTTTCAGTGAACCCTAACAATGCTATGTGGTAGATGTGGTTTAGGTTACTGATGAAACCATGGAGGGACAGTGCTTACAAAACTTATCCAAGTTGGGTATGGTGGCATGTGCCTGTGGTTCCAGCTACTCAGGATGCTGAGGCAGGAGGATCACTTGAACCCAGGAGTTCGAGGCCAGACTGGGCAACGTAGTAAGACCCCATCTCTTTAAAAAAAAGAAGAAAGTAAAATGTATCCAAGGTCATTCTAGGAAGTAGTAGAGCTGGGATTCAAATCCAATGTCAGTATATATTTTTTTTTTGAGTTGGGGTCTTACTCTGTTACCAGACTAGAGTGCAGTGACACGATCACGGCTTACTGCAGGCTCAAAATTCTGAGCTCAAGTGATCCTCCTGCCTCAGCCTCCCAAGTAGCTGGGACTACAGGCGTGCACCACCATGCCCAGCTAATTTTTTATTTATTTTTTTGTAGAGACAGGGTCTTGCCATGTTGCCCAGGCAAGTCTTGAATTCCTGGGCCCAAGCAATCCTCCCATTTGGCTTCCCAAAGTGCTAGGATTATAGGTGTAAGCTAGTGCGCCCAGCACCAATATAAGTCTTATGGCAATTAGAGATGCTCAGAGCTTTTCAGATCATAAAACAGAAATTAGATCTTTGTTACATTTGGAAAGACAGGTAGATTCTGCATTAGGAACAAAAATTCAGGTAGAATAACAAAGTGGTCAGACCCAGGTTCTCTACTGAGATGAATAGAACATTCAGTTAAATCAGCCATAGGGTGGGTCTCCTGCCTCCTAGCTCAATGTGTCTCTTCTGGTCAAATCTCACTATCAGGGGGGACCAGTTATCAATGTGATTACCACAGTGCTTGGTTTTTCTTTTGCCTGTAGTTACCTATATTGCAGCCGTGTTACTGCTTAACTAGTTCCTGTTCAATGTTACAACCTAGGCAACCTGGAAGACACTCGAGAGGAAGGGATAAGTGTTTAACATGAATAACTACTGAACATTTGAAAGAAAGAGGCATTTTTAGGTCACTGTCCTTCCGCATGGTTCAACATATATGATAATCTTAACCATCAAACCCACTCTGATTTAAACAGGCCAAGTTATTGTCCCTATCTTATAGAAAAGGCAAAGGAATCTAAAGAAATTAGAGGATTTGTCTTCAGTCACAGCTCTTCCTGGATCAAACTCTAGCATTCTGACTTAATCCACTGCCTTTGCACTACTAGGCCACGCTATTTTTTAAAAGGGGCCCACTGCGGGGCATGGAACCTAGAATGCAGCCTCATACTGTGTTGACCAAGACGGACAGCTGTGGTCAGTTCCCAAGGTGCTTAATATACATTTCTCATCTCTGTCAAGTGCCTTGGTTACTGGGCAGCTGGGCAGTAACTCCAACCACAACCTATCAGCTATATTTCTACAGCTGAGAGAGGACAGTTGGCTAATGTAAGCAGAGCCCAAGAACAAGGCCGGGCAAAAACAGAAACACTTAAGAATATGTGAATGCCACTTGCATAGTGACTTTGGGAAGCTGAGGTGGAGGATTACTTGAAGCCAGAAGTTCAAGACTAACCCAGGCAACATATGAGACCCCATTTCTCTTAAAAAAAAAAAAAGAAATATATATATTTATTTATTTGAGTACCATACTAATGCATGGGATTACATGCAAATAAACCCCTATCTTATTCAGTGGTCTAAATAAGATCTTTAACTGGATTGTTCTGTTACTTTAATGTCTTTAAGAGCTTTTTGGGGGGAGATTCTAGTAAGTTTACATATATGCTTTCTAAAAAGCTATAACGCGGCTGGGCATGGTAGCCCATGCCTGTAATCCTAGCACTTTGAGAGGCCAAGGCAGGAAGATTGCTTGAGCCCAGGAGTTCGAGACCAGCCTGGGCAACATAGCAGGAACCCCATCTCTACAAAAAAAAAAAATTGAAAAATTACCCTATCATAGTGGTGTGTACCTGTATTCCCCAGCTACTAGAGAAACTGAGGAAGGAAGATCACTTGAGCCTAGGTCAAGGCTGCAGTGAGCCTGAGTATGCCACTGCACTCCAGGCTGGGTGACAGAGTGTGAAACTTTGTCTCAAAAAAAAAAAAAAAAGCTGTAATGCTTTATAATTCTTGTCCCTAAAAAGTTAATATAACTTATTTTGAAGTTAGACCTTGTCAATCTCCCTGAAGTGGTACCAAACAACATTTTGGTGAACTGTTACATACAGACCACATAATTTACCTAGATCTCTTTCTTTCTTTCTTTGAGACAGGGTCTTGCTATGTTGTGTAGGCTGGTCTCGAACTCCTGGGCTCAAGTGATCCTCCTGCCTCAGCCTGCTGAATGGCTGGGATTACAGGCACATGCCAAGTCACCCAGCTTAACTGGATTTCATTCATTAAACAAATATTTGAGGTCCTTTTCTGGGCCAGGGCTAATGGATCAAATTACATAGATTTGGGGGCAGCAGTGACATCTGTCACACTGCAGGGATTGCCACTCATCAGCTCTGAATCGTTAGGGCTTTATATTTCTCCCTAACTAGTTTGAGACCAGGTTAATCTTTGGGAACTACAACCATAGCCTCTTGCCTCATCCAAAGTCAGCCTCAGTCTAGGCCCTGACTTTGCCCTGAGGACAGAGTGTGTATGCTGCGTTGGCTGAGGACATTTGTTATTGGTGATGTTTGCCAAGCAGAGAGCCTTGAAGATTATATTTGTTCTTTGCAGCCTGGCGATAGGTACCATTAGTGGCCACGCCCGACACTGCCCAGACCTTTGTGTTGTTTGGGTTGATGCCCATGCTGACATCAATACACCCCTTACCACTTCATCAGGAAATCTCCATGGACAGTCAGTTTCATTTCTCCTCAGAGAACTACAGGACAAGGTCAGTGGGCTGAAGTGAAAAGAAAGGTGAATGGCTTTTGCAGGGGTATCCTGGGATTCTGAGGGTCAGTTCAGTAAGACTGTGGTGAAGAACAGGTTGAGAGTGGCGTACCACTCCTTCATTTGTTTATCAGACACTAGTATGGGCCAGGCAGCGTGCTAGGTGCTAGGG
Organism: Cephalopachus bancanus; assembly: GCA_027257055.1. Lineage (NCBI taxonomy): Eukaryota > Metazoa > Chordata > Mammalia > Primates > Tarsiidae > Cephalopachus > Cephalopachus bancanus. Next base: position 3,504,991 of record JAPVLO010000104.1, read on the forward strand.
GTATCAAGATGACTAGGACATGGTCCCTGCTCTCTGGGGGCTTATACCTTGTAAAAGAGAAAGGGGGAATGGATAGTAACTACAGTGGTTGAGACACCTGCAGCCTGAAGACTTCCTGCTTAGAGGCTCCAGGCCTCACTCTCAGACACTATAGTCTGGAACACAAGTAAAACCATGACCACCTCTGGGTAATACTTTCCTGAGCTGTTCAGAAGGCACAGTGTCCCTGTTAGGCGTAGACTAGAATCTGTATATCCCTTTCCTCAGTGAGGGACCAAGTCAAACTAGGACAGGACAAAGTTTGTGCATTAGGCAGAACTCATGGTTTGGCTGTTGGCAACTTGAGATGGCAACTGGGTTATGCTTCAAGAACCAATCTGTAAACAACTCGGTAATATGCAAAGGGATGGAAAAGGACTCATCAGCAGGATTCCTGCAGCTAGGTTAGTTAATAAGAAACCAAGACAACCTCAGAGGAGATTTGTTCTTCTTGAGGACTCCATGCTGTGCTCTGCAGCAGCCCTTCTGAAACATTTCCACCACTATCAGTTCTCGTTCCCTGATCAAGTGTATCTTGGGTTACTTGACATATTCTGTGGGTAGAAGAAAGCAGACTCTATATCCTGAGAAGCACTTGGTAACTATCTTGGTGACACCAAGGATGTCTAATGAATTCTATCTACTCTTCTCTTCATAGGTACCACAACTCCCAGGATTTTCTTGGATCAAACCTTGTATCTCTTCCCCAAGTATTGTGTATATTGGCCTAAGAGATGTGGACCCTCCTGAGCAGTAAGTTGATGCATCGGGGTTAAGCTCTGGGCCTGTCTCGGCCAATTATGTTCTGTTTAAAAGGCTGATGCTTGACATAATCTGTTGTAGGTCACTATAAAGGTAAAATCTCCCCTAAATAGCCACTTGTTAAAAATGCTTTTTAAACTAAGGACTCCTTTATTTCACCACAGTTTTATTTTAAAGAACTATGATATCCAGTATTTTTCCATGAGAGACATTGATCGACTTGGTATCCAGAAGGTCATGGAACAGACATTTGATCTGCTGATTGGCAAGTAAGTAACAATAATGGATGTCTACTTCTAGGTCCCAAAGGGAATGGTACAAATTCCCAAGGGACAGCACACTTCAGCCTATCTCTTGAGAACAACAGCTTTACTTTTAAAATAAAAGCAAAACATGTACATATAAAATTTTCAAATGGCTCAGAAAGGGCATAATATGAAACATAGGTCATATTCTTCCACTGGGGTTGGGGGCATTTCATCTAAGTCATTGCTCAGATCCTCTGTCTCATGACTTTTCCTTTATCTCCATTTTAATGCTTATCTTCTTCTTTTTTTGAGTTGAAGTCTCACTCTGTTGTCCAAGGTGGCATGATCACAGCTCACTGAAACTTTGATCTGCTGGGCTGAGGCGATCACCTCAGCCTCTCAAGTAGCTGGGGCTACAGCACATGCCACTTTGCCTGGGTCTTGCTATGTTGCTAAGTTGATCTCGAACTTCTGGGCTCAGATGATCTTCCCGCTTTGGCTTTCCAAAGTGCTTGGGAGTGAGCCACTGTGCCCTAGCCGTTTAATGTTCATCTTTTAAGATGAGAAGCATTCCTTGTTCTAATGGTCCCATTCTTCCCAGCCTCACTATTGTTTCACCCGAGTTTTAAATTAAGCAAATCTTGGTAGTGTAGAAAGATGGCAGATGAATGCTAATCAAATGCTGTGTTTAAGAGCATTTTCCTAACACTGAGTCTTTACTGATGTCAGAATTACCACCTGGTAGTAGTCATTTCTTAAACTGATAAGAAATTTGGTTATTTGGCATAAGGGTGTGTTATATGTTAGCTTGAGCCATTGGACACCATGGCTAAACTGAAGTTAGAACAGGAAGATGTTAAGATTGCCGACATAGATCAGAGTTAAGTTCAGTTACTATTATATCCAGAGAATAACAGCCACTGTAACCTAGATTAAGTCAATTTAAAACAAATTACATCTGAGCCAATCTCATATGGAAGTGAAGACTTCCCTCTTGACAGTTATTAGTGTAAGAGGTGCTAGTGTCTAGGGTAAGCCAGAAATACATATTGGGATTACTGTCTGAGGCATCAGAATGAATGGCCACATCTTGAAGTGTCGTGGGGAAGCTAGTATGCTAATCTCAGAACTTCCAGGAATAGGAAACCTGGAAATTTATTAACTGTTTTATTAACAAAGAACCAGGACCAAGAGCAACAAAATCAAGGAATTGCAGCCATATAGAAGATGGGTATCCAAGCACAACCAACTAAGCACTTCTCTTACCCTCTTTCTAGAAGGCAGAGGCCAATCCATCTGAGTTTTGATATTGATGCATTTGACCCTACACTGGCTCCAGCCACAGGAACACCTGTTGTAGGGGGACTGACTTATCGAGAAGGCATGTATATTACCGAGGAAATACACAATACAGGTATGTAGCAACCAGGTCTGCAGCCTCACTACCTAAGTAAATATGCTGGAGTATCTTGCCTGTAGAGGATCTCTTCTACTATCCCATGTTATGACAGAGTTTGTTTTTGCTTAAACTTTTATAGCTAAAAATCATACGGCCAAGCTAATAAAGGATATAGTTTTTTAGAGGCATATTTGAACTTGGCTCTTACCAAACTATGATAAGATAATAATTAATAAAAAATTGTGTCTATTTATTTATATTTTGAGTTGGAGTCTCACTGTAACCCAAGCTGTAGTGCAGTGGCACACTCAAGGCTACTGCAGGCTTGGCCTGCTGAGCTCAGGCAATCCTTCTGCCTCAGCCTTCCAAGTAGTTATAATTACAGGTGTGTACCACTACACCCAGCTAATTTTTTTGATTTATTGTAGAGACGAGGTCTCACCAAGTTGTCCAGGCTGGTCTCAAATTCCTGGGCTCAAGCAATCCTCTTGCTTCTTAAAGTAGTGGGATTATAGGTATAAACCACCACTCCTGGCCCCTGTACCTATTTAAACATTAATTAAATACAAGAATAAGTTGCCAGCCGGGCTCGGTGGCTCAGCCTGTAATCCCGTGCCTTTGGGAGGCTGAGGTGAATGGATTGCCTGAGCCCGCGGGTTCGAGACCCACCTGGGCAACTTGGCGAGACCTCATCTCTACAATAAATCAAAATAAGCCGTGTGTGGTAGCGCGCGCCTGTAGTTCCAGCTACTTGGATGGCTGAGGCGGAAGGCTCGCCGGAGCCCAGCAGGTCGAGGCTGTGGTGGCCGGGAGTGGCCACTACACTCCAGTCTGGGTGACAGAGTGAGACTCCAACTCAAAAAAAAAAAAAGAATAAGTTGCCAAACTGATGCAGTTCCTTGTGTCTGAGATTATTCAAAGACAGATTAAGAAAAGAAGGCAAGGCCAAGGCTATACTTTTATTCTAATTGCTAAGAGGCTGGTTCACTGGGAGTTGGGAATTTGGAGTTAAAGCTGATCCCTTGAAGATATCTGCAAAGCTGGACAATATCTTGGGTCCTTTTATGAAGGGTAAGTCTTGTATTAGAGCCTATTTGATAGGATCTTTAATAAGGGGCATACAGTTAGATGAATAGTTTACAGAAGGAATTGTAAGATGAATTCTAGGTGATCAAGAGTTGCTACAAGGGGCTAATGGCCCAAAACTCAACTTGTTTGCAAACAGTTTCTATTTCTGTCAGAAAGCTTCTGGTTTTAAGGGTGCTTTAAATGACCTTTCACTCCAAAATTTAAAGAACTTACAAAATGATACTGTTTTGCTAACCATCTCATGAAATTGCGGTGTAGACAGAAGCAGAGACGCCAGGTTGAAAGGTCCAGGGCTAAGGGGACTAGCTGAGACAGAAATTGGCACTGAGAAGTATCTCCCTGGCTCTGCAGCCCACTAGAACCTTAGGCAGCACAGAAAGAAAGGCAGTACTTGTTTATCAGATCTGATGGTGGCAAAACAGCCTAATTCTCAGATCCACACTCTCAGATATTGTCAGTGGTCCTTGGATTCGTGACCAGAGAAGTTGGGAGTTCAATTCTCCACTCTGCTTCCCAATAACACCACTAGAGGCAGGAGTTAATAGGCTCTAGCTTATATGCATCAGCAGTCATGCCTTGTTCCTCCCTTCCCCTGCTGTAGTAGTAGTTTGTCCCAAGAGACTGTGATGATACAATCAACTAGAAACTTAATGCAAGCACTTTGCTTAAGTTAACTTACAGGGTAGCAGTATCTCGAAACACAGGTAATAGATATGTATGTTTCTAATAGTGCAAACCCTCCTGATTACTACTTCTGGGACATCTCAAAGAGTAGGTTTAGTCAGTGGAAAGTCAGACACAAATCATCAGGGACATGGGTCCATGTGCAGGACCTGTTTACTGCAGTTTAGCACAGTGCTCTCAACTATGCATCGCTAAAAAGGGAAGAGGTACTGAATGGGTGTGATGGCATGAGCATATCACATACTATAATGTCATACCAATAAGCCACTAAGTACATTCACCAGTATTTCCAGACTTTATGGTCACCCTAAATAGTTTCAGATACTTGTATTTTTGAATACTAGTTTGTTCAGATGACTTTTTATCCAGAAGAACCAATCATAAAGGTAAATTCTCTAGAGAAGTGAGGCATTTAGAGGGGTGGGAGGCCGGACTCGGTGGCTCAGCCTGTAATCCTAGCGCTTTGGGAGGCCGAGGTGAGTGGATTGCCTGAGCCCCTGGGGTTCGAGACAAGTTACCTGGGCAACTTGGCAAGACCTCATCTCTACAATAAATTTAAAAAAAATTAGCCGGGCGTGGTAGCGTGCGCTTGTAGTTCCAGCTACTTGGAAGGCTGAGGCAGAAGGATTGCCCGGAGCCCAGCAGGTCGAGGCTGCAGTGGCCGGGTGACAGAGTGAGACTCCGTTTCAAAAAAAAATAAAAAGAGGGGTGGGAGAGGAGGGAAGTTCTGGATAGGTTTTTGGTCTGAGCTTCCCTTCCCTCAGCCTGTTCCAGCCAAGGAACAGTGCTGTGAGCTTTGACACAAGTCCTCAAACCCTCATGGAAGGTAACTGGAGTCCAAGTAAAACAATGTATGGCTGAACCCTCCCTTAACCAAGTGCAAGGTCAGTTTGTTGGGAGACTTAAAAAAAAAAAGTGTCAGAGGTGGAACCCACCCTCGGAGCTCAGGCCTGCAGGAGGGAGAATAAGATGTGTAGCAATAGTAACTACATTTCAGGGCACATACAGCATCAAGAGTTCAAAAGTGGGGCTGGAGTGCTGGCTGGGAGAAGTAGACTTCCTCTCCTCTTTTTTTCTTTTCCAAATCAGTTCCTCTGCCTTAATACCCATTTCTAGACAGGTGTCTGGAAGGTTCCTTATCATCCTGGAGGTGGCATAAAATTTTTCTACAAGCAGGTTGGAAATCCCCCCACTCTCCAACAAGCCCTTCATTTTCCAGGAAGCCTAACAATTATGCCTACTATATTAATTGAACAGGGATGATATATTTCATTCCTTGAAAGGTTTATTTCAATTCTCTTCTAGTCTACCAATGTTTTAACTCAAATTCATGGCCAAGAGGATGAGGCCAGGGGGCTTCCTGCCATAGGTATTTCATAGCAAAAAAGGACTCTAGTTTTTCTCTTGGCCTGTCCTCCCTGGCCAAGAAGGAGGGGTCCTCACTGAGAGTGCAGCTGGGGAGTTTTCTGAGGTTTTGTCATACTTCGATCTTCCAGGGCTGCTGTCGGCACTGGATCTTGTTGAAGTCAACCCTCAGCTGGCCACTTCACAGGAAGAGGCGAAGGCTACAGCCAACCTGGCAGTGGATGTGATTGCTTCAAGTTTTGGTCAGACAAGGGAAGGAGGACATGTTGTCTATGATCACCTTCCTACTCCCAGTTCACCAGATGAATCAGAAAATGAAGCCCGCGTGAGAATTTAGGAAACACTGTGCACTAACATGGTTCACAATGGGCATTCCAGAGCCGCGAGACATTTGAGGGGACAGACACTAAATGGCTGTCTGGGTCAACACTGCCTTAATGAGAACAACTGAGCATTCTCACAACTGTAAAGGTTCTCCTCTCTATTTTGGTGACCAATAACACTACTGTAAATGTATCTGGGTTTTTGCAAGTTTACAGGGTATTAATATGTTGTACTATGTAAATTTCAAGAAGTCATAAACAGCATTTATTACCTTGGTATATCACATTGGTCTTGTTGCTGTTCCTTCACATTTAAATAGCTTTCCACCTTTCCTCCCTCCTCCCACAGTCTGGTTACACAGTCCATCCTAGCACTGTCAGTCCACAGTAACAGGCTTCTTCCATCCACATCCTTAACACTATGCATTCACAGGGTCAAAGTGCTGGTCCACAAACCCTTCCCTGCGGGAAGTCAATGCTTGTGAAAGAATTTGTAGTAAACCAGGCCTCCCAGGATGGCTAGCTCCAGCAAGATGACGATGGAAAGTAGCAGCTTGTTGGTTGTCACTCTACAAAGAGAAGCAAGTTGGGAGTAGTCAGAAGTTTGGATAACCTTATTTCTATTAATACTTTGGGGTCTGACCTGGGACCAAGGCTGGATCCTCTGAGGCAGACTGAGTTTTTGACCACACAGCCAATTAGCAGTAGGTGTATACACATAAGGTTCTTTAGCTAGTAAACGACAACTTGTAGAGTTCTTTAGCTGTAACTATTCCTGTCTACCTCACAGAAATGTTGAAAATCAGGACAATAAAAACCAAAGCATAAAAATGGTTCCTTCATTCTAAAATGTCTTCAAATAATTGTTACTTCTTTACTTTAAAATAGCTTTTCTAGAAGGAGAGGTTAATTAAAATATATTAAATGTACATATTGAAAAAGTATACCATTTATGAAATGAGGGTGAATTTTATGTCAGAACAGCAGAAATATATAATACCATTATCTAACCACATAGAGCCACACTAGTTACACACTACGGCTGTACGTTAGGCAAAGGGTTTTGAACAGACTCTCTGGTATTAAAGTCCAGCTCATGGATAGGTCCTGCTTTCGAATAAGTACCTAGAAGCTTGGGTAATGCCTTCTAATCCCTTGTGAACCTCTGCCCTTCTTATTCTCCCTTCCCTATATCTCCCTTTGCTCTCCTATAAACCCAGATGGGTAGTTCTACTAGAAAGGCGGTCTAGGAACTTCAAAACATTTATTATCTTTTGTTTACAAAATAATTCAACCCCTGGTTCACTCTAGGTTTCTTCCTATTCTGCCACCCCTCCTACAAGTTCCAGTATGGACTATAGTTGTTTTTTTTTTTTGAGTTGGAGTCTCACTCTGTTGCCCAGACTGGAGCAGCCTCGACCTGCGATCCTTCCGCCTCAGCCTTCCGAGTAGCCGGAATTACAGGCATGCGCTACCACACCCGGCTGATTTTTTGATTTATTGTAGAGATGAGGTCTCGCTGCCCAGGCAGGTCTCGAACCCGCGGGCTCAGGCAATCCACTCACCTCAGCCTCCCAAAGGCGCAGGATTACAGGCTGAGCCACTGAGCCCGGCTGGACTGTAGTTTTGTTTCATGCTAAGTCACCCGTGCCCAAGGTCATGGACACTACCCACCTACTCCCACCTTCACCTTCAGAGGCAGCACTTCCCCTTCTGCTCTGAATCTGCTGCTGTTAGCACTCATATCAAGGGTTCTGTTTTTTGTTATTTTTGGTAAAGACTGCTTTACTGGTGACAATATAAGTCAATACCTATTGATCCCCAAAGAAGGGCTCAGTTATTAATCCAATTACTAGCCCATAGAGAGAGCTAAATGAAACTGAATCAAGTGACTGCTATGATGACTGAAACCACAGCCAGCAGACACAGGCACGTGCAGCTTTATGAGCTGTAAGAACCATGGTGGCACTACATGGGGGCATCAGTGGGCTACCTTCAGGTGTCCTGGAATTCTATTATCTTCCTGAAACAGCTTTAGTGTCCCTGGAGTTTACTTTTATTTTTATTTTTTGTTTTTTTTGAGTTGGAGTCTCACTCTGTCACCCAGACTGGAGTACAGTGGCCGTTTCCAGCCACCGCAGCCTCAACCTGCTGGGCTCTGGCGATCCTTCCTCCTCAACCTTCTGAGTAGCCGGAATTACAGGCATGAGCTACCATGCCTGGATGATTTTTTGATTTATTGTAGAGATGAGGTCTCACTGCCCAGGTGGGTCTCGAACCCGCGGGCTCAGGCAATCCACTCACCTCAGCCTCCCAAAGGCGCAGGATTACAGGCTGAGCCACCGAGCCCAGCTTGGAGTTTACTTTTAAAATGCCTGTGCAAAGCAGTGCTGACTCCAGGCAGTCAAAGAGCCAGCAGATTCAGAGCCTGTACTTGGTTTGGTCACTGCCCACCAATCATGACAACCCCTCAAGGTTTGTTTTTTTTTTTTAAGTCTACTTCTTGCTAACAAGACAGAACTTCCAGAAAAAGAGATGATTCCCATAAGGACAAACAGAATCAAAAGCAAGTGGTAAGCAGTAGCAGTGAAAACTGCTTTCTAACCAAGTTTCAACACAAATATTTCAAGGAAGGAAGCTCTGGTATCCCCAACATGCTGTCTTCTCTAAAGGATGTAAACTGGGATTAAATGTCCTTTCAGTGGAGAAATTTTCCACTTTTCCAAGTCAAAGCAGTATACACTTCTAACAGGATTTTATCCTGTAATATTCAGTGTACAAGACCTTATTTCTTCATTTCTTCCGACCCGGTTGGTAGTACAGGGGGACTGTGTGTGTGTGTGTGTGTGTGTGTGTGTGTACATAAATATATAAATATGTAAAAATATATATATATAAATAAAATAAGTCACTATTTTAAGCTTTTCTGTTGGAAAGATATTAAGAGAAATTAGTTTTGTGAGTTTTAAAAACTTACTTTCTGGACATTGAACGGAGAATCTTTCGACTTTTGCTCAAGTTTTCACTTGTATTTACCAGCTGAGAAGAGAAAACAGCAATTATTTTCTCCTTTCTAAAGTACACACTATACAATTTGAATATTACTAAACTATCAGTGGGTATTAAGGAGTGTATGTTGAAAAACTCAAAAAAAAAAAAAAAATCAAACTGATGTATAGGATGGCCTCTGGGTATAAGCAGAAGAACCTGGAAAGGACACAATATTTTAGTACTCATCAAGTAGGTTTAGGAATCATTATATATCCCAAGGTTTGCTGTTGGAGACAGACTTCTGAGACTGAGCTAATCTTTCACCTTGGCTACTCCCAACAGGAATGCTCCAAATGTGTCTAGTCAGTTACTATAAAGCAACTTTGAGAAACTTAAGGTTTGAATTTCATCAGCCAAATTCCAGGAAAGCCTCTTGAGTTGGTGTTTTTGTAGGCTGGTGGGTGACTACTTTTGGGATCTGGTTATCTTTTTCTTTACCCCTATAAGAGACAGTTACATTGCCCAACTCAATAAATAAACACATACATTTATAAATAAATAAAACCAGCCTAGGCAACATAGCGAGATCTTATCTCTACAAAAAAAAAAAAAAATTAGCCAGGTTTGGTGGCATGCCCTTGTAGTCCCAGTTACTCAGGAGGCTGAGGTAGAAGAATCACCAGAGTCCAGGAGGCTAAGACTGTGGTGAGCCATGATGGTGCCATTGCAATTCAGCCTGGGCGACAGAGAGAGACTCTAGCTCAAAAAAAAAAAAAGACAACTATGTTGAACTGTGAAGGCAGTTAATCTCCATGGCCCTCTCCTTTTCAACTAACAGCTACTAACCTACATAGCTGAGGGATATTTCATCTCCAGCAGATGGCCACCTGGCAACTGTTCCCATTTCCTAGTGGCTTTGGTAAGTTGATCTCTCAGCTCATTCCTTGGCTTTTAAATTCAACCAGTACACCTGGTATGTTCAGAAACCAAAACCTACATGTAAGCAAAATGCACTCTCCATAACTTGCCTTGAATTTAGTATTTTACTTTGAATTTTCACTAAAGAGGGAAGGATATCACTCTGACTTAGCGGAGATCTATAGCTATAAGAGGTATAAGAACATCTTTCAAATCCCCACACTGAACTAGTATTTTCTTTTTTCTGAGTTGGCGTCTCACTCTGTCATCCAGACTGGAGTGCAGTGGCATGCTCACGGCCACTCCAGTGTCGACCTGCTGGGCTCCTGCGATTCTTCCGCTTCAGCCCTCCAAGCAGCTGGAACTACAGGCGTGCACTAACACACCTAATTTTTAAAAATTTATTTATTGTAGAGACGAGGTCTTACCATATTGCCCAGTCTGGTCTTGAACTGTGGACTCAGGCAATCCTCTCACCTCAGCCTCCCAAAGTGCTGGGTTACAGGCTTGAGCCACTGCACAGATATCCATTCAAATCTTGGCTATGTTTTTCACTTTGATTTGTCTCATGCTATTAAAAATATACAAATTGCTGAGTGCGGTAGCTCATGCCTATAATCCTAGCACTTTGGGAGGCCAAGGTGAGAGGATTGCCTGAGCTTAGGGATTCAAGACCAGCCGGGGTAACTTGGTGAGACCTCATCAATACAATTAAAAAAAAATTTAGTTGGGCATGGTGGCATGTGCCTGTGGTTCCAGCTACTTGAAAAGCTAAGGCGGAAGGATCACCTGAGCCCAGCAGGTCAAGGCTGCAGTGGCTGTGATTGTGCCACTGCACTCCAGCCTGTGTGACAGAATGAGGCTCTGACTCACAAAAAACTCCCCAAACCCACAAATTGTACTATTTTAAAAATTCCTATGTAGAGTAACTCATTTGTGGAAAGGGATAAATAAATGAGTTATTTTTCAGAGTCTCTCAGAATGATAGTAGATTAGAGGTCCCCAACACAGTCATCATTTGGCTTAAGTAGATCTGTTTTTTCCTACAATAATCCAACTTACCACTCTAGGTAACACTAGTAAAGAGTTACAGTTCAGCACTGAACTATAATTTATAAATCTATAAACTGTCAGTGGTACTATTTTATGACATGTGAAAAATAGCCTTGGCTCTAAATGATAGAGTGTAAGTAAGCAGATGATATTTTCATAAGAGTAGAAGAATATTCCATTAGATATATGAGAAAATCTCAGATTGGTTGCTTTGAATCCTTAAGTGCCTTTTTGACACATTATTCTCTTGCCAAAGAGAGAGAACATGGGAATTAATAAGGATGGAGTGGCTGCAACCTCATCTCAGTCTTTTCCTTTTTGAGTTGGAGTCTCACTCCGTTGTCCAGACTGGAGTGCAGTGGCACATTCATGGCCACCCCAGTGTCGACCTGCTGGGCTCCGGCTATCCTTCTGCCTCAGCCTTCCAAGCAGCTGGAACTACAGGTGCAAGCTACCACGCCTGGCTAATTTTATTTATTTATCGTAGAGACGAGGTCTTGAACCCACTCGCCTCACCCTCCCACAGTGCTGGGATTACAGGCTGAGCCACTGAACCTGGCCTTTTTTTTCTTCACTAAAACAAAAATTTCCAATGATGCCTAAATCCTAAGGATAAAATTACTTCTAGGGGACAACTCTTCTCAGCCAAGCAAACCAAAAATAGAGAAAAGCATAAGAACCCAAAAAGGGTTCTTCCCTGACTTCAGAACTGCTATGGCTCTGGCCTCACATGACATGTAGGTGTAGTACCCTCTCTCCCTATGTTTGCCCTTTCCCTAGCTGCGCAGACTTACTCTACTCTTGGTACGTTCCAACTGGTCTCGCTGTTCTCCCAGCTCTTCTATGATTTCTGAGCCAATCTGGTCAGTCTCTGTGGCAATCCGATGAGAGCGCTCAATACTTTGGGTGGCTCGGTTCAGGCTTTCGGTGCCTTGCAGAAGCAGCACCCTTTGAGACTGCAGACGATTCTGACAGGGGCATGGAAGGGAATGTTAGACTTCTTCCATTATAAATCACTGCAGCAAGTTCCTTATGACCTTCCTCATCTAAGAGGGGATATGGTGACAATACTTGTCATTACTTATAAGACAGAACCAAAGATGCTAATAAGCTACAAGATCCTTTTCAACGTCACAGACTAAAAAGCAGAACCGGGAGTCCAATCAACAGGAACATAATACCTCCATTCCATTGTTTTTTACATTTAGGAAAAGCAAGGAAAGAAGGATTAAAAACACGAGCATTTTCCCCGTGGTTGTGATAAATCTGCACTGTTCCATGTGCCTCCTGAACTAGCAACTTCTGAAAGGCAGCAGGCCAGATTTGGGAAGTGCAGGGTACCTGACAGTACATATAATACAGCCTGTAACTTTGACAGTGCTATTAGCAAGCCAACCACACTGTAGCCCTGGAAAAAGATTAATTCACTGAAAAGTCCCACTTGACTGGTATTGAGGACTGAGGGGCTATTGTTTTTACCCTCTGAGCCTACAGCACCTGGTATTCCCAGGCAGTCTTCCACTCAAGTACTAGCCAGGCCTGACCTTGCTTAGCTTCTGAGATCAGATGAGATGGGCGCATTCAGGGTGGTATTGCTGTAGATGAATAAGCTATTCTTGTTCAGCACATAAAGAAATCATTTAGAAGTCTGAGACACTACTGCATTCTGGAAAAAGCTTACATGGCCATATTCTTGGAGAGCCCCAGAAAAGAATTTCACCTCAGGCCAAACACATACAAAAAAACAAAAACTTCCAAGTTGCCACAATGTGATCTGCAATCAGGGAAGGTAGTATCTGGGGCTCATGTAAGCTCCCAGTTGCCCTGATTTCCTAAGTGCCCTAATTTTCTAAATCCCCACCAAAGTGTCACTCCACCTGTAATCCTACACACAGACAGCATGAGGACAAAAGTAGCCTTTGTCAGGCCAGAACTAACAGACAGAAATAAGAGCAGCTCTAAGTTCTTAGTAATTCAAAGCACACACACAATCAAAGGGGCCCTGCTCACGTAGACCTGTTACAGAGCAGGTGACCACAAGTGGTAGGACACCATTAAGAAGTACCTTCACTTAATCAGTTGCACACAACCAGTGAACCCAGACATCAGGTGAGGTCAGAGGAAGAAGGAAAATAAGTTTTATTTTTTTAAAGAAAAGGTGCCGATTTTCAATGGATTAAGCTAAAGAAAGAGCAAGAGAAGACAAGAAGATCACATAAATCAACCTCAGACAGACCTAGAACTATAATCCCACTGAAAGGGTATGTGTAATTAAATGACCTTTTAATATTTTCTGACACTAATAACTTTAAAGTTAAATTATTGTTTGGACTCAGCCCCCTTTTGGAAACACATGGCCAAAGTCACTTGTAGACTCCCACTTTAACAAGCTCTGCCTGCCTGTCTGCCTGCCTTTTTCCAGCCTCCCTTTTTGTGTGATCTGACGTCAGCTTCTGACCTGTGACAGTCTTCCATGCATCCATTTCAGAATTTTACAACATTCTCAAAATGTCCAGTTTTTACATCAGCATTGTCAAGCCAATATCATTCTAATGTCTCTTAAACTATGAGCAGGATGCATCATGAAAAAGGATTTGTTTGTTTAAAACTGGATTACTAGCCTTCCTACCCATGTTCAGTCTACCTTGGTGGCTCTCTTTTTACTTCTCTTCTATGCTATCTGCCAGGCATTTCTACTCTGTACGATATTTGTGGAATATAATCCAAGGCAGCATGTTAAACTTAATATTTGAGAAGTATTATTTTATTCCTTTAACCATCTGGCTTCTCTAGATCACTTCAGAATGCAGATTTTCAATTAGTCCCATTTGTAAATCAGAATCCTGAAGTTTAGAGAGGGAATCTGGCTCACTTTCCATAACAACAGAATAAAATGATAAAAAGCTCCTTCCTGAGAAGCATCCTGCATATCAATTATTGGGCCATCTTGATATTAAGGTAAAGGAAAGCTTGGATTACTTTTGTAACAATACTCTGAATAAATTAAAAACCTAACTGAAATTTTAAGGCATACTTGAGTAAGCAATTTCAAAAGTTATATGAAAAGCCAGATGGTTAAAGGAATAAAATAATACTTCTCAAACTCAAGAAGAAAATAAATTAGATCAATGTGTCAGAAAATAGAATCCAGATAAAATAAGACTAGATAACACATATACCACTATACAAAAAGCACTATTACATATATGTACGTATCTGATAAAAAGAAACATAAATATGCATATGGTTAGAAAGACCAGCATTAAATAGAGCGGGTATCAAGGAGAGAAGGGGAATTGGATGTGGAAAACAAGGGGGACAGCAAAACAAATCTGGTATACACTAAGAACAAGAACTATACTCCAACAATATGGTTCATTTTGGTACCACAGGACCTTAAGGAAAAACAAAACAAATAGCTAAAGCTTACCATATGCTCATTCTCTACAGCATACGAGCCATATTTCATGTCTCCTCGGCCCCCAGGTGTGGCTGTCAAAGGTGTGCTTCTCACCTCCCGATGGAGTTTGGCAAGGTCTTTCCGGTAGTTTCGAAGTTTAGACATCATGGGGTTACGGAAAGAGAGGGGTGCATAACGTAGTTCCTCTTCCATCTCTGCCAGCTGGGAAGGCAGACAATAGTGAGTAGATGGCCTGGCTCTTTCCTCTCTCATCTGGGAACATGCCTAGTTTGGACTAATCAAACCACAGATTATCCTAAATAAATAACTGTATGTTCCATGAGGCAAGGACCACATGTAGCATGTTCACCTCATTCTGAGTGCCTGGCACAGTGCCTGGCAAACATAGAGCAAGCATTCAAAAGTATGCAATGGCCAGGCGCAGTGACTCATGCCTATAATCCCAGCACTCTGGGTGGCCAAGGTGAGAGGATTGCCTGAGCCTGTGGGTTTGAGACCAGCCTGGGCAACTTGGTAAGACCTCATCTCTATAATAAATCAAAAAATTTGGAAGGTGGAGACAGAAGGATCATCTGAGTCCCACAGGTCAAGGCTGCAGTAACCATGAGCATGCCACAGTACTCCAGCCTGGGTGACAGAGTGAGACTCCAACTAAAAAAAAAAAAAAAAAAAAAAAGTATGCAATGAATGAATGAATGGGAAAACTAACAGAAACACCTTATAGTTTATTAGACATTTCATATACATTTTGTCACTTAATCCTCACAACAGATCAATATGATAGGAAATACTTTTTCCATTTCATTTATGAGATCTAAAGAAACCTGCTCAAGATTACATATGAAGTTGGGATTCAAAATCTTCAACTTCTCAGTTCTTTCCAATAAACCAAATTTTGGGCCTGGTATGGGTCAACATTGCAGTCAAGAGTGCTTTGCAGTTTACTATACTAAAAATTATAGGGATCTGGCATTAAGGTTCTTCCCTTCCTCCTCTTCCTCTTTCTGAAAATCATTTATGCTCCTTTCCAAGTCAGGAGATAACCTGGGGCCCACAGAGCAGGTTGCTTTGGGAAATCAGACTTCCATTTTTCTGGGTAAGTAAAATGTAGCACCTGGACATGTTCACAAGTGGCCCAAAATTATCTTCCTCTGCCTGGGATGGCCAGAGTAGGACTGTTAATTTTGTTAAGTCCAGAGAAAGAAAGTATCTGAGCGCCAAACAAATCTGTAGTAGTTATATGATTTAAAAAAGACTACCGAGATATTAACTGAAAGAGGAGAGATAGGTATCATGGATAAGCCCAACTGTACTCAAGTATTAGGTGTCTAGTACTCTCATTATGAAGAAGATAGTTTCCAGGATGGTAGCCTGGTCCTTCTTGAAACAGATGCAGAACTGAGAAAAAGATGCAGATAAGCTTCCTTCTCAGACCTTCATCAGGATAATTGGAAACTAGAGAAACTGATCTTCAACAACGAAGAAGAGATTTCTCTGGCCTAAAGAGAATTTTTCTTTCAATCTGCTCTGCGGCTGCAGAAAATAGGGGCATTTATTTCCAGAGTATTACTAGAGACCAGGATTTTAGCTTCAATCTTAATGGGTTTGCTGAAGTTAAAGCAAAATAAGATGGAGTTAGGACTCTTGCTTCCAAGGGGTTAGAGGAAAAAAAATTTAAAAAAAAAAAAAAGTCACAAGAAAGAAGTAATTGTTAAACTGTTCAGCAAACTGAACCTACTACTTTTTGAGACAGGGTCTTGCTCTGCTTCCCAAGTTGGAGCACAGTGGCACAAACATAGTTCACTGTACCCTCGAACTCCTGTGCCCAAGCAATCTTCCCACCTCAGCCTCCCAAGGACCAGGACTATAGGTGCCACCACACCCAGTTTATTAAACTTTTTTTTTGTATAAGTGGAGTCTCGCTATGTTACCTAAGCTAGTCTCAAACTCCTGGCCTCAAGTAATCCTCCTGCCTTGGCTTTCAAAAGTGCTGGAATTATAAGCATGAGCCACCTGGCTCAGCCCTGAACCAACTTCTGACAAAGCTTAGGGTCTTGCCTGGTAACTCGTGGTTCATGCATGTCTTGCCTGAGGCACCATGTCCAGTTAGTAAGCTGTCTTTTAAGACAGAAAGGAGTCATTAAGGCCACCTCTGTAAAGGTCACATTAATGGCTGTTAAAAAAAAAAAAGACAGAAAGAAGGCTGGGCATGGTGGTTCATGCCCTGTAATCCCAGCACTTTGGGAGGCCAAGGCAAGAGGACTAGCTGCTTGAGCCCAGAAGTTTGAGACCAACCTGAGCAACAACAACAAAAATTTTTTATACTAGTTGGGTGTGGTGGTGCATGCCTGTAGTCCCAGCTACTTAGGAGACTAAGGTGGAAGGATCGCCTGAGGCTAGGAGGCTGTGGCTGTGGTGAGCTGTGATCCTGCCAATGCACTCCAGCCTGGGTCACAGAGTGAGACCCCTGACTCAAAAAAAAAAAAAAAAAAAAAAAGACAGGAACATGGCTAGAATCACCTCTGAGCTAAATTTTCTGTAAGTTTAGAAAAGAACAGTAACCTATCTTAATGACCAACTCTTAGAGGTTTTATTTATTTATTTATTTTTGAGTTGGAGTCTCACTCTGTCACCTAGGCAGCCTCGACCTGTTGGGCTCAGGTGATCCTTCCACCTCAGCCTTCCAAATAGCTGGAACTACAGGTGCACGTCACCATGTCTGGCTAATTATTTATTTATTTATTACAGAGACGAGGTCTTACCAAGTGCCCAGGTTGGTCTTGAATCCCTGGACTCAGGCAATCCTCTCATATTCTTAGAGGTTTTAAAAAATCACTTGGGTAAAGGTATGAAAATGCCCCTACTGCTCACATCAAGAATGTATTATCAGGCCAGGCATGGTGGCTCACGCCTGTAATCTCAGCACTTTGGGAAGTAGAGGAAAGAGGACTGCCTGAATCCAGGGGTTCAAGACCAGCCTGGACAACATGGTGAGACCTCGTCACTACAATAAATCAAAAAATTAGCTGGGCATGGTGGCATGCACCTGTGGTTCCAGCTACTTAGAAGGTTGAGGCAGAAGGATCACCTGAGCCCAGCAGGTTGATGCTGTGCTGGCTGTGAACATGCTACTGCACTCCAGTCTGGGTGACAGAGTGAGATTCCGACTCAAAAAAAAAAAAAAAATCAAAGGCTCATGTTTCAGGAGAGTCTTCAAGCTTTGCCCACTGTGTTTGTCAAACCCCTTGAACACTCATCCCCAGAACTAACCTCATTATGTAAGAAGTAGTCAAAATCAAGATCAATAGAAACAGTTCATCTGTGATCAGATCACAGCATTACTTCTAGGAAAGACCAACACCAGGGAGAAGAAACAAGGACTTGGTCCCAGTTCTCACCGTTTCATTTGCTTCCTGTTGCTTTTCATCAAAATCTCGGATCAACTTCTTCTTCTCTTCTAGAAAAGATAAGGTTCAGATGCTCATTACTGTTTCCATGCATTTGTGAAGGCCATTCCCTCTGCTTAGAATAAACTACCTATTCCTCCTCTGGAGGGGCAGCAGTACTTAATCATCCCTAAAAGGCATTTAAAAATGTTTTGGGAATTATCACAAGGGAAGGGGGAGGGGCATTATTACTGGCATTTCATGCCCAGGAATCAAGAATACCCATGCTTGGGACAGTCCTGCATAATTACTTGGTCCCAAAATTCAATATCGTCCCTACTAAGAAACACTACAGGTCTAAGTGAATCATCTCAACATTATTCTCTTCCTCCATCCTAACTACAGGACCAGGCACCCTTTCGCCAATAAGAATGTTTCCAATACTGGCTCTCTGAGATCTCTGCCCCCACAGCTAATCACGTCTATATTAACTTGCATTCCTTACTTTTATGCAAAACAAATTCAAAATCCACCTACTTGCTCGCTGTGAGGCTGCATGGTGTGATACTGGTTTCTGGGGGGTGGGGGGAGGCACTGGTTATGACTGGCAGTAAGAATGTCATTCTCCTTTCAGTTCCCTCCCAGCCCTTCCCACTGCACCACTTTGGTGGTACTCTGTCTTTAATACCTAAAAATGACTAATCTTCCCTCTCAACAAAAATAGGATGGGCTTCACCCTCAAAACAATAACACCTATGCCGGGCTCGGTGGCTCAGCCTGTAATCCCGCGCCTTTGGGAGGCTGAGGTGAGTGGATTGCCTGAGCCCGCGGGTTCAAGATCCGCCTGGGCAGCGAGACCTCATCTCTACAATAAATCAAAATATCAGCCGGGCGTGGTAGCACATGCCTGTAATTCCAGCTACTTGGAAGGCTGAGGTGGAAGGATCACTGGAGCCCAGCAGGCGAGGCTGCGGTGGCCGGAAGCGGCCACTGCACTCCAGTCTGGGCGCAAGAGTGAGACTCCAACTCAAAAAAAAAAAAACAAAAAACAAAAACAAAAACAAAAACAATAACACCTAATTAAAGTATTATTTTGTCTTCACATATTTTCTGATTATTTAAATAAATTATACTACAGATTTTCCAGTTAAAACATGGTATCAGGCCAGCTCATGCCTATAATCCCAACAATTCTGGAGGCCAAGGTGGCAGGGTTACTTGAATCTAGGAGTTCAAGACCAGCCTTGTAACATAGCAAAATCTCATCTCTACAAAAAATAGAAATATTAGCCGGGTGTAATAGTGTATGTCTGTAGTCCCAGCTACTTGGGAGGCTGAGGCAAGAGGATCGCTTGAGCCCAGGAGGACGAGGCTGCGGTTAACTGTGCATTCCAGCCTGGGGACAGAGTGAGACCCAGACTCAAAAAATAAATTTAAAAAATAAAAAAATGATACCAAGTTTCCTTTTAAAATAACTTTATGTATTCAATAAATGTATTTAACATGAAATAAGTTGGTACAAAGAAAATGGTTTGGTAACAGTTAAAATGCCTGGCTGTGGCAAAAAACTATGAAGGGGATACCAGAATGCTGTCACCTGGGAACCATCTGCCTAAGAAAGCCCTGGGTAGTCGGGAGTCAGGCTCTGGTGCCAGCTTGAGCCTGATTCACATGTAAGCCTGGATAGCTTACTACATCTCTTTGGGAACTGACCTCCGTTCTTGCTATGAAATGAGGAAGCACCTTGGGAGGCTGAGGTGAGAGGACTGCCTGAGCCCGCGGGTTCGAGACCTGCCTGGGCAACTTGGCGAGACCTCATCTCTACAATAAATCAAAGAATTAGCTGGGTGTGGTAGTGCGCCTGTAATTCCAGCTACTTGGAAGGCTGAGGCGGAAGGATCGCCGGAGCCCAGCAGGTCGAGGCTGTGGTGGCCGGCAGCGGCCACTGCACTCCAGTCTGAGTGACAGAGTGAGACTCGAACTCAAAAAAAAAAAAAAGAAAAAGAAATGAGGAAGCAGATCATCCCTTCATATCTAAAAAGCAAAAATCAACCCCATTTAGGAGAAGCTTGATTTTAAAAATGTATACATTCAAATGAATGTTCTCTCTGGAAACTTTTTACATAATCTACTCATTACCACAATACGATCTCTGTTGAAGTCATCATTTAAAACTACCTTCACAGTCTGGGATATACTCTTCAATTTTTTTTTTTAATTATAGCAAACTATACATCACATAAAATTTACCATTTTAAGTATACAGTTCAGTGGCAATAAGTAAATCCATGCTGTTGTGCAACTGCCACCACTAACCATTCACGAGAACTTTTTCATCACCTCAGGTGAAATTCTGTACCATCAATCACCAACTCCCCATTCTATGAGCCTGACTACTCCAGGTACACAATATAAGTGTAGTCATACAATATTTGTCCTTTGTGTCTGGTTTATTTCACCCAGCATAAAGCCTTCAAGGTTCATCCATCTTGTAGCATGAGGATATGGTTTTTTAAGCCTATGCATTTTCCATTCAGTGTGACTCCTAAACATAAGCCAGCCCCTCCATCAACGCAAGGAAGAGCAACCCACTCCACTGCTAAAGGGCAAGATGATGAGCTGGGCTTATGGAGAGGTGGCATGTGGATATTCAATGTGCTGTCCTGAGATATTCTTGCATGGTTTGCCTACCTGATTTTTTTTTTTTTTTTTTTGAGTTGGAGTCTCACTCTGTCACCCAGACTGGAGTGCAGTGGCCGCTCCCGGCCACTGCAGCCTTGACCTGCTGGGCTCCAGCTATCCTTCCGCCTCAGCCTTCCAAGTAGCTGGAACTACAGGCGCGCACCACCACGCCCGGCTAATTTTTGATTTATTGTAGAGATGAGGTCTCGCCAAGTTGCCCAGGTGGGTCTCGAACCCGCGGGCTCAAGCAATCCACTCACCTCAGCCTCCCAAAGTGCGGGATCACAGGCTAAGCCACCGAGCCAGGCTGCCTACCCTGATTTTTATCTTAAGCCCTGACTTTTGAACCCGACCTCACATAAGATACAATGTCACTGTAATGCTTTATACAGACTTACATTTTGTTAGTCACAACAGCATCTAATATGTCAGCTGTCTCCTACTTTTTAAGGGCCCATGAACCATTTTGGATGTATATGCTCTACTTGATTCTCAACTTGAGATCAAGCTCTTCTAGAATAGGAACATTTAATTTGTCTTTTTCACTTTGCCCGTAGCTCCTCCCTAGACATTGCTACGGCCTGAAAGAGCAAATGACAACACACCCTTTACAATGTCTAATCCGTTGTTGTGTGACATTCCCATAATATAGACAAGAAATTCCAGAAATTTTTCTCCACACCACACATCATTCACAAAATCCATTGCTCCACTTACTGTTTAAAAAAATAGGGTTAAGTTCAGCCATGGCAAATGGTACAAATCTTGGCCACCTGTGATGTAACTAAAATGAGCATTAAAGCAGCTGTTACTATCCCTGACAGGGCTGTGCTCTCAGCCACTGGTAATGAAATGATACGTGCAAGCAAAAATGGCTACATCCATGGAGCAGTATCATATTATTCCATAATAAGCTATCACAGGCTGGGTGCAGTGGTTCATGCCTGTAATCCCAGCACTTTAAAAAGCCAAGGCAGGAGGACTGCCTGTGCCCAGGAGTTTGAGACTAGCCTAGGCAACATAGCAAGACCTCATCTCTACAAAAAATAAAAAATAAAAAAATAAAAATTAGCTAGGTATGGTGGCACACACCTGTAGTCCCAGCTACTTGGCAGGCAGGGCAGGACTGCCTGAGCCCAAGAGGTGGAGGCTGAAGTGAGCCCTGAGTGTGCCACTGCACCCTAGCCTGGGCTGTCGCCCAGAGTGAGACACACACACACACAAAGCTGTCACAAAAGTGCTGAGTGTCATCCCTCCTGACCCAAGCCAGAGTAGGAAGCAGTTATTCTACACACATGTGCATTCCCTTCTAGAACTATGTTAGTTGTAAAGTGTCTCCTTTATTCTTCCTCTGTTAATGGGCATGAAAATCTGCATTTTTTCAAGAGGCAAATTCTAGATTGACTCAAGGTAAGTACACAGACAAAAATAGAGGGAAAAGAGGTAGCCCACAGAACCACTATCCTTTCCCCAAACTTCTTGTGTTGGAATCCTCTACTTTTCACCTGATTTCATAAAACACACTTTTTTTTTTTTTGAGTTGGAGTCTCACTCCGTCACCCAGGCTGGAGTGCAGTACCACACTTACGGCCACCCCAGGGTCGACCTGCTGGGCTCCGGCGATCCTTCTGCCTCAGCCTTCCAAGTAGCCGGAACTACAGCCACTCACTGCCATGCCTGGCTAATTTTTTTAATTTATTGTAGAGATGAGGTCTCGCTGAGTTGCCCAGGCTGTTCTTGAACCCGTAGGCTCAGGCAATCCTCTTACCTTGGCATCCCAAAGTGCAAGGATTACAGGCTTGAGTCGTTGCGCCTGACCAAAACACACTCTTACTCTTATAAGTGCTCTATAGTTTATACGCTTTAAAAGAAATATGCTCTTTTTGAAACAAGTTGAAGAACTTCACCACATGCATGAGATCCTTTATGGACTCCTGAGACTTAAAACAAAAGCCTTTGAAATAATTCCTTCCGATGATGAAGCCACGGAAGTAGACACTTAAAGGTTCACAAGAGGCTGATCCCTACCCACTTGAGAGGGCTCAATAGCTTTTTTAATGAAACCAATGAATGCTAGTGCTGGGATGGACCTCAAAGATCATCTAGTCTACGCTTCTCCCTTTGGGGCTGAAGGAACTAGAGCTGGAAGCAGCTCAGTGCCTGTCTTGATGTCACAGGAGTAAATGTGTGGGAGTGCTAGTTAGAACGCAAGTCTCCCGACTCCCAGTATACTGCTTCTGTACATGACAATATACAACTGAGGGACATTTTTGTCTTTAGCAACCAGTAAAATTTGCTAAAAACAAAACAAAAAATCTCTTTTTAAGGGAATCAAAATTAATGCTACAATCAACTACACAACAGCAGGACTGCATCCTGGGTAGGATGGGCACCAGAAACAAGAATAAGCCACTCTAGGCTGGGCTCGGTGGCTCAGCCTATAATTCCAGCTGGAGGCTGAGGTAAGTGCATTGCCTCAACCTGCGGGTTTGAGACCCGCCCGGGCAACTTGGCGAGACCTCATCTCTACAATAAATCAAAAATTAGCTGGGCATGCTACTTGGAGGGCTGAGGCGGAAGGATCGCTGGAGCCCAGCAAGTCGAGGCTGCGGTGGCTGGGAGCGTGCTACTGCACTCCAGTCTGGGTGATGGAGTGAGACTCCAACTCAAAAAAAAAAAAAAAAAGAATAAGCCACTCCAAACTGTACTATGTCTTCCTCACAAGGCTGCCCAAACCAGTCCCGTGTGAGGGACTCTGTGATGGATTTATCTCCTCTGGTAAGCTGGGTGGACGGTAGCACCATCTCCTGGACACGGAATATAAAGCAATCAGCCTGCTCTGGAAAACAGAGCTGGAGAAAACCTGCCTTCATGTTTGAAGGAGAGAGGGGCACAACCTCTCTTCCACAAGGGGGGTTGAATTACCAGCCCAAGAATGACTATTCTTGGCCCACTGGAATTGTAGAAATAACTTGAGTTTCACCAGGAGCTCAAAAATATTTGGTTAGGTTGCTTCTGCTGCCTCACTGTGGCATTTCTATGACCTACACCTCCTATGTATAGACTTGATCTCACACTGCATGAAATTTAAAAGTACCAAATCCCTCTCAACTCGTTTCCTCATCTGCAAATAGGGACTATAAGAGTGCTGACCTCAGAGTTGTCTGAAAGGATTAAAAGAGATTATACACATAACAAGCGCCCAGCACAGTAAGGTTTCAACAAATAGGAACTACCAATGACCAAAAGTTAATCCTTAGGTAGGAAGGCCTAAGAGCAAAAACAAAGTTCACCAAAAATTATGAAGAGTTGAAATAATTAAAATTAAAAATAATTAAAAACACCAGTTTGTAACTGGTGTTTACCTACCTGCTGAATGTGGCCCTCCATGGTAATTATTTTTTTCTAGCTCCCAAAATAATAAGGTCTCATGTATAGATGCTGAAATTTAAATAAAAGTGTATGGAAAACTTTAAATAATTTTACCATACTCATTAAAACATATGGAAAGATGTCTTCAGATATTGTAAAACCAAAACTAGAAATCATGGCTATAGGCACTTAACATATCAACTAAGCCGGGTTGGGTGGCTCAGCCTGTAATCCCGCACTTTGGGAGGCTGAGGTGAGTGGAATGCCTGAGCCCATGGGTTCGAGACCCACCTGGGCAACTTGGCAAGACCTCATCTCTACAATAAATAAAAAAATCAGCCGGGTGTGGTAGCACGTGCCTGTAATTCCGGCTACTTGGAAGGCTGAGGCGGAAGGATCACCGGAGCCCAGCAGGTCGAGGCTGCAGTGGCCGGGAGCGGCCACTGCACTGCAGTCTGGGCGACTGAGTGAGACTCCAACTCAAAAAAAAAAAAAATCAACTAGATCAAGAAATTATAGCACTCTCAGGTATCTGGAGAGACCTCTTCAGATGTTGCAAAACTAAGACTAGAAAGTATGGCTGTAGGTGCTTAATGTTGTATTAAATGGGTTAATAATGGCTATACATGGTAATGGGCAGTCACTGCCACAAAAACTTCCTAAATAAGGACATATTGTGTCTGCTAGTCTTCAAAGGCAGAAACTGAATGTAGACCATACTCTGGGGAAATAAACACAGGCTTTGTTTTTGTTGTACTAACAGGTATATATAGCCATTTTAAAAGTAATGAAAATTCACTCATAAGTGGACCCTGAACATTTACCATCACACTGTAAGAAAGGGATTGGCAGTAGCGGGATACTGTGGGTGGGGAGGGGGTGAACCACATAACATCAATAAGGGTACCTGATCTCAAACCAGGCAAAGTGGGCACCAAAGAGAGGTCCAAACTTTACCTGTATGATGTCTACTTGTATACCTAATCCTGAATTGTACTTCACATCTTAAAAAATAAAAAGTAACAAAAATGTGAAAAACACAGAATAGAAATAAATAAATCAGAGTCATATATTATTAATGTTTTCTTTCCAACAATTCACATTATTTATACTTTCTATCATTCAACAAACATTCATGGAGAACCTAGCATGTGCTAGGCACTGCTCTAGGATGCTTAGAATACATGATAAACAAAACACAAAACAGACATGATATTAGGCTTATATTCTAGTTCAGTGGCTTTCAAACTGGAGCTCTTCAAACTTCACTTATATTAATAACAATGGCTACTGGCTCTCTTACTGCTCTCAGGCAGCATTCTAAGGGCTTTACTCCTTTACTGACACTCCATACTGAGTCTAAATGTCTTTTTTGTTGCCCAGACTGGAGTGCAGTGGCATGGCTCACAGCCACCGCACCCTCGACCTGCTGGGTTCAGGTGATCCTTCCGCCTCAGCCTTCCAAGTAGCGAGAACTACAGGCAAGTGCCACCACGCCCGGCTAATTTTTTGACTTATTGTAGAGATGGGGTCTTGCCAAGTTGCCCAGGCTGGTCTTGAACCCATGGGCTCAGGCAGTCCTCTCACCTCGGCTTCCCAAAGTGCTGGGATTATAAGCGTGAGACACTGTACCTGGCCTCAAATGTCTTAATGTGACATTCAGGTTCCCTCCTGTCTAGCTTTGTCTCACATCTAGGCAGATTTCCCACACATACCCTAAGCTCCTCAGTTGGGAGTGTTCAACTTCTTATTCCTGGGTTGCCTCTTCTCATCCACCTGTATGGCAACTCCCAGTCAACCCACCATATTTCATATGAAGTTCTTTTTGTGAAGCTTCCCTCTCCCCGCCATACTCAAGTTAGCCTTTTTATGGTTTCAGAGAACTTTATTTTAGGATTCATCACACACTTTATTGTAAATTTGCTTCCTTTTAAGATAAGAACTCTCAGAAAAGTCCTCAGGGCCCAGGAAAGTGGCTGATATGTAATAATTCTCACGGTATGTTTACTGCAAAAGGACTGAATTAGTTACAGAGCATAAGCTACAGGCAAGAGCTATACTATGTACATTACACAGGGCCTACTAATTCACAATGGGAGTTAAAGCTCTGACAGGCTTATTAAGTCGTTTCTGAACTAGAAAAAGAGATTCTGAGATGAAGCCCTGTGTGTTTAATTAAAATCAATTTACTCAACAAATATTTACTGAGCAGTATGAATGAGGTAGTGAACAGGAGATAAAGTTGTTGCAACTCTTATAATCCTGGGGTTATATGCATACTTTATACTCCCTTTTATAATGAACCACTTTCTCCATAATGAACCCACTCCCAAGATGACCACATTAATCCATTCATGAGAGCAGAGCCCTCATTGTCTCATCACCTCTTAATGGTCCCACCTCTCAATATTGTCACAATGACAATTAAATTTCAAAATGAGTTTTGGAGGTGACATTCAAGACACAATAACTAATCCAGTTTTCTTAAGAGACAGAATCTCACTCTGTCACCCAGGCTGGAGTGCAGTGGTGTTATCATAGCTCACTACAGCCTTGACCTCCTGGGCTCAAGCAATCCTTCCACCTGGGCCCCTCGAGTAGCTGCGAGTAGAAGCACACACCACCACACTCATCTAATTTTTAATTTTTTTGTAGAGATAGGGTCTAGCTATGTTGTTCAGGTTGGTCTTGAACTCTCGGCCTCAAGCAATCCTCCAGCTTCAACTTCCCAAAGTGCTGGGATTACAGGCATGAGCCATTGCGCCCAGCCCAGTTTTCTATTTTTCAAAACAGAGTGCTCTTTTGCATTATTTAGCCTTACAGAAACAGGCATTGCAAAAAATAATTCAGCAGCAGGCTAGAAATGCAGTCTTTTTCAACCACATAAATAAAATCTCTTCAATAACTTTTAACTGCAGCCCATCATATTTAAGAGGGAAATCTTTCAGCATGGTCTCCATGACCCAGTCCTGTTCTTCCTCTCTCCTTTGCTCACTCCATCCCAAACATCCCGACCTTCCCACTCTCCCTTGGACACACCCAGCTCATTTCTGCTTCAGACTTTGCAGGGCCATTCCTGCCTCCTGACACTTCTTCCAGATTTCTGGTTTACTCCCTCGCTCAAGTCTCTGCCCAAATGCCACCTCCTCAGAGTGACCTCACGGTCACCCTATTTAAAATGGAAGCTCCCCACCCTATTCCTTTACCCTGATTTACTTTCCTGTATTCTTTAACACTGCATCTTAACAGTTACATATTGTTTATCACTCACCCACTAGAATGGGGATCTGTGTATTTTTCACTATACTTTGCAATATTAACCAGCACATATGTGCCTGGCCCATAGTAGCCTCTCAATAAACATAATTCATATGACCTTGGCTAATTCATAGAGCAAACATTCATCTCTGACCCTTAAGTAAAAACAATAAAACAAAGTCTCCTACTCGCCATCAAGATCTGTCCAGAGGCTAACCACTATGGCAGGTTTTCCTATGGATATAGGGCTGGAAAACTCTAGCTCCTCCAGACAGAGACTGCAGGCACACAGTGTAAGCAGCAAGAAAGTTCAGAAGAAGATCCCATCGAAATGCCACAGTCCTGGTTTTAAAGACCAGCCCTGCCCCATAACTGGTATTTACCAACACCCAAAAGTGATGGTTCTTTCGGGTTCTTAACCCTTTTTACGCTACGACTCCTTTGTCAGTCTGGTGAAAACTACGGTCCTCTCCTGAGAACAACACGTTTAAGTGCGCAGAAAAAAAAACAGAGCTGCAATTACGGGCTGTAGGCTTAAGAGCCCCTATGCTCTTCCCGCCACGATGAAAAAAGCGACAAGGAAATGGTGAGGGCCACGGAAGGGTCTCGGGGAGACGACACCCCCCGTCCCTCCCCGAGTACGTCCCCGGCGCACTCCAAGTGGCGGCAGGGGAAGGCCGGGGGCTCGGCCGCAGCCGACCCTCGGGGGCGTGTCTGAGGATAAGAGCGAAGGAAAGAGGGCGCGGGCCAGGAGGAACTGGGGGCTCCCAGGCTCGGCCCACCACCGCCTCACCGGTCCCTGCTGTCCCCAGCAGCCGCTCGGGCACCCCTTGCAAGTCTTCATGGAGGCCGCGGAAGATCTCGTGCAGCTTCTCAAAGTGCTCTGAGGAGGCGGCGGAGGTGGCCATGGCGCGGGCCGCGCTACAGCAGCGGCCGCCAAAGTCCGGGCGCCGGGCCGGTTTCTAGCCCGGCACTCAGCCACCCAGACCCACAGCCATCACGGCGACCGCCGCGCAGCCGCCGCCGCCGCCACCGCCCAGGGAGAAGCGCTTCCGGGCTGCGCGGGTCCTCTCACGCCTGAACGCCCGCCCCTCCCGGCCTATCACGTTGGGGCGTCCGGCGAGAACGCCTGTCGGGAAGGCTGAAGGGCCGCGTTACCTTACGGCTCTAGGGCGAGCGGTGCCTCGCCGGAGCGAGCGACCGACCCTAAACCCTGGAAATCCCCGGCCCGGGGCTGGAAGAGCGCCTGGGCAGAAGAGGTTGGGGGATCACCACGACAGGTATCTGCCACCCCCGTCTAGGGCCCTGCCGACCAGCAGGGGGCGGGCGCCGCAGTGCATGCCGGGGGGTGTAGTTCGGCAAGGAGAACGCGATCACCGTGGGGGTCACGTGCTGCCCCGCCAAGTGGTTACCTTGCGCTGCGGCCGCTAGAAGTGGACCCGCGGTGCTGCGGTTGGTGGTTCTGTGTACCTGGACGTCTTCTTCATTGTTCTCGCATCTTGCTTTGCCACCCTGACTTCCTCATTTGGCGTCCTTACTGTGAGCGTTCAGTCCTGGAGGGTAAAGGGGATCCCCACGACGTCCGAGGTGCAATCCCGGCATTATGACCCCCAAACAGGCACTCAGCCTCTAGCGGCCGGGCAAGCCCCGCGCACTAGACTGCCTCGTGCATTTGTTCACAGCAGGTGTTTAAACGCAGGCATTGTACAGGGATCTGGGCGCATGCTGGTGAATAAAAGCTTTTACTTTGCTCTTAGGTAATTTATAATCTGGTGGGCAAGGTGGGCCCAATTTCATCTGCCACTAAATAGAACGTGTTAATGACTATAAAGTCCTCTCCTGCACCCCATTGGGTATAAATCCCTATTTCCACTGATTTCATGGTTTGCCCAAGGAGCTTGTCATCAAATGTTTGCTTGGGAGCTCAATATTTAAACTACCCACGCTTATTAAAAGGTATATGAATATTCAGGGATAAATGCTTTGGTGATTTACATTTCCTGGGCCCTCACTTTTATTAGATCGAGTTCACTGACCACTGATGCAACACATTTTGGTTGAGCTCTTAATACACACGGACCAAGCCGGGCTTGGTGACTCAGCCTGTAATCCCGTGCTTTGGGAAGCTGAGGTGAGTGGATTGCCTGAGGTCACAGGTTTGAGACCTGCCTGGACAACTTGGCGAGACCTCATCTCTACAATAAATCAAAAAAATTAGCCGGGTGTGGTAGCGCTCGCCTGTAGTTTCAGCTACTTGGAAGGCTGAGGCGGAAGGATCTCTGGAGCCCAGCAGGTCGAGGCTGCAGTGGCCAGAAGTGTGCCACTGCACTCCAGTCTGGGTGACAGAGTGAGACTCGAACGCAAACAAACAAAAATACACATGGACCAAACAGCGATGACAAAGTCTGAGGTTAGTGGCAGTGTACTGTGGTAAGTGCTGCAATTCAATGCCATGGGACCTGATACAGAACAGAAATAACGGGCAGGTACAAAAAGGAGAGATAACATAGTCTGGCAGGATAAAGAAATGTGGAAAAAGTGATCTTTGGAACAGTGTCAAGAGAAGCAATGGGTGAATGATCAAATTATCACACACCTACATTTAATGGCATGCGAACTGAGATTGTATTGTAGCTAGACTGTGGGACAAATTATCGTTTAGAATGAGAAATACCTGCATTAGCCATAATAATGAAGTGTTTTTTTCTTTTGGCTATAAATTTTTAATTCTTAGTTTTTATTCCGGTAAATGAAAACATAATAAATTGAAAACAATTTATTTGTCATTGACAGTTCAATATAAATTAAGTAAAACATTAATTCATCTATTCTGCTGCACTATTAACCAAAAGCTGTCCAAGTTTTCCATAAAATGACCATTTCTAAATATATAGTTTAATGGCCAAAACAAGTTTGACAAAAGATTAATTTACAAATACGAGAAGTAAAGACTGTGGTCCTATAACTCTTTTGCCCACCAAAGTTAAAATATAATCATCAGTCCAAGAAATCACAAGCTGTGAGAATAGCATACTCCAAACAAGTGATGGGAACATAACCAATTCCTCAGGCTTCCTTTGGCAGCATTACTTCTGATAAAAGTTCTCCAAATCAAATAGGTGGTTTAATCTTACCAAGACAATGTAAGGAAATGCCCTGAAAAATTGTTGACTGTAATTGCCAATATCAGTCCTTTAGATAATTTTTCTGAGTAAATAATTGGGTTTTTTGGTTTTATTCTTGTTTTGTATTTTTTTCTGCCACACACACAGATCGACTGGTTTTTGTTAAGACAGGGCCTCATAAGTCTTGGCTGCTCACCCTCAATTCTTCTACAGCTGTATATTACTGTCTTCTGCTGTTCTTTCAAGTCTTAACTAGTACCTTCATCTCGCGCATTATCTAGCTCCCAGGATTCTTCCTTTTTCTCCTTTGGATGTCTTCCCTGCTACCCATGTGCTTCTTGATGGGTTAGCAGCATATACAGAATCCACATCCCTTAGCAGCTCTATTCACTGGTATCATAAGACGAGATCTCATGACACTGGTCTGTGCCACCTCTGATTATTTACCTGCATTGGGGTCCAGCCACTGTTCCTTTGTGGCTGTTTTGAATTCTGTGAAAATACTCCCAACTACATAAATACACAAGACACGCAAAGATAGAATGCCTGTGAAAATGACCAAAAAGCCTCTCCTTTTTCCTTCTGGTTTTCTAAGAAAAGTAAGGCACAAAGAAGGAGGCCTCCATGGGTCTGGGTTCAGTAAGTGGTCAAGTGGCCATCTTCTTATAGTACTCCTTTCATTACCTACTTCCTGATCTGAGAAACAGCAGGAAAATGACAGCTTAAACTTGATTTTTATTTCTGCCTTTCCCCCACTTTTCTGCCACCCCCCAAACTTCTTAGAAAAGGAAGCTCTTTTGTGACTGCGACACAGGAAAGTATCTTAACAGCAGTGGCTTCAGGGTGTCACAAATAAGGCCACACCATAATCCAGATTTGGTTAACAATTTCCTAGAAGAATCCAGATGTGCATGACAACTCAGGAGGTGAAGGACAAGTCCTGCTCTTGAGGGAAGCCATTGGGATTCACGGAGTTTAGCAAGTGTGGCCCTCCTGAAACGAAGACTGGTGGGTTGAGAGGAACTACACTGTGAACAAAGAGGGTAGCAAGAGAGTCCAAATTCCCATATCATCCCTGCCACAGCTTAGATTCTCCTCGGCAGCAGCAGTTTCCGAAGGAAAACATGAGCTGTGCAGGCCACACGAGGGTCTCTTAATCCCATGATGAAACCTGTCTCTAGTAGCTCTGTGGTTAACAGGAGCAAAGTAAATCTGGACAAATGATGGGTATTAGGATGAATCTGCAGTTGACTGGGTTTTAACTGTACACCAAGCAGGCAAGGCTGGAAAGTTTTACTGTTTGTCTTCAAGGTTTTGGAACACTTGAAGGAGAATCAATTTGGCAGGAAGTACTGTGTAGTCTGCTGCAGTCTTCTTTTGGTCCAGCTGCCACTGCTTGTCAATC
The DNA here is from genome assembly GCA_027257055.1 of Cephalopachus bancanus. NCBI lineage: Eukaryota > Metazoa > Chordata > Mammalia > Primates > Tarsiidae > Cephalopachus > Cephalopachus bancanus. The sequence goes on from JAPVLO010000104.1 coordinate 3,536,511, forward strand.
CATTGGGAGGCCCAGTAGGTCACAACTGACGTCCCACAGCCGCCTTGCTATGGTTTCATTACGAGCATGGGCAGAGACCCATGCTATGTGACAGTCACTAGAAGGGAAAGAGAGAGGCTTGAAGCATAGTGTTAAGAATGGGGTCTGCTGGCTGGGCACAGTGGCTCATGCCTGTAATCCCAGCACTTTGAGAGGCCAAGGCAAAAGGACAACTTGGGCTCAGGAGTTCAAGACCAACCCAGGCAACATGGCGATACCACATTTCTACAAAAATAAAAAAATAAGCCAGGCATGGTGGCTTGCACCTGTAGTCCCAGCTACTTGGGAGGCTGATGTGGAAGGATTGCCTGAGCCCAGGAGGTCAAGGTTGCAGTGAACTGTGATTGTGCCACTGTACTACAGGGGGCAACAGAGTGAGACCCTTACTCAAATAAATAAATAAAGTGAATGGTGTCTGTTCTTTTCCTGGGATAAGGTATGACAGAAAAATAACCCAGGTATCACAGTGCCTCCAAGCACTTCATAGGGCCAGTGTTTGTCCTGTCTCTTCTCACACACACACACACACACACACACACACACACACACGTACACATATATATATACGCACATACACACATATGAATGATGCAGTCTGCTTTTGGGTCCAACTGCCACTGCTTGTCAATCCATTAGGAGGCCCATGTAGGAATGAAGATATACACACAAATGCTTTTTTTTGGTAGGAGTCTCAGACACCCATGTTGGAGTACAGCAGAATGATCATGACTCACTACAGCCTCGACCTCCTGGGCTTAGGTGATCCTTCTGCCTCAGCCTCCTGATAGTTGGGACTACGGTGTGTGCCACCACATCCAGCTAATTTTTAAATGTTTTATAGAGATGAGGTCTCACTATGTTGCCTAGGTTGGTCTCGAACTCCTGAGCTCAAGCAATCCTTCTGCCTTGGCCTCCCAACGTGCTGGAATTACAGGTGTGAGCCACCACACCAGACTCATTCTCTAATCTTTATCCAGAGAAAATATAATTGCTATTTTAGATTTCCTCACTAGACCACCTCTAATTAGAAACCTTTGTTTGACAAATAATGTTAATCATTTGGTATTTATAGTCCCCTTTCTATGTACATAACTTTAATATCAGTGCCTGCCTAACACCAATGTATATCCACCTTCCTCAAATAAGTCCATAAGGTCCATTCTACAGGGCTCTGGACAGTGTCATATAGTTGAGATTCTGCTATTTATACTGGTCACAAATGCTTAGAGTGATTAAAAACAAAAAACCCTTTATTTCTAGGCTAATTGCAGTCGTAACTGTAAACTCATATGACAAGTAAAGCCAGCTTCAAAAACAACAAAAGGAAGAGAAGGTGATAGCAGAAAAGAAATGTTAGCAATAGGGTACCAGGTATGTCTCTGTCTGTTTTTTGCTGCTACAACAGAATATATAAACTGGGTAATTATAATGAACAGAAATTTATGAGCTCATTATATGGAAAATAGGAAGTCCAAGACTAAGAAGCCAGCATCTAACGAGGGCCTTCTTGCTTTCTCATAACATGGTGGAAAACATCACATGGGCAAGAGAAGGAGGGAAGGGGACCCACCTCATCCTTTAGTAAGGAACCTGCTCCCAAAATAACAAACCAGTTCTTGAGATAATGGCACTAATCCATTCATGAGGGCTGCCCTTGTGGCCTAATCACCTCTTGAAGATTCCACCCCTCAACACTGTTGTATTGGAGCTTACATTTCCAACACATGAACTTTGGGGAACACATTCAAACTACAGTAAGGTGTTTCAAATACCTTCTCTTCATTGCTATAATTCCAAGTTTTGTAATTCCAATGCAGAAGGGGTCTTCCAACCACATCACCCAGAAAATTTTTTCAAGGACAGTTCTTTTACTCATTTTTATATTATCTGCATGTGGTACAGAATAGTCAATGAAGGGCTTTTTAAAAAATGATTGCATGAATGAACTGCAATCTTTAAAATCACTTGAGAAGTAATTTTTTTTTTTTTTTGAGTTGGAGTCTCACTCCATCGCCCAGGCGGGAGTGCAGTGGCACGCTCCCAGCCACCACAGCCTCAACCTGCTGGGTTCAGGTGATCCTTTTGCCTCAGCTTTCCAAGTAGCTGGAACAACAGGCACGCACCACCACACCTGGCTAATTTTTTATAGAGATTAGGTCTTGCACTGCTGCCTAGGGTGGTCTCAAACTCCTGGGCCCAAGCAATCCTCCTGCCTCAGCCTCCTAAAGTGCTGGGATTACAGACATGAGCCACCGCACTCAGCTGGAATTGTTTATTTCAAAAGTAAGTCTTTAAAGCTTAGGGACATGTACTGCATACACACTGTTTATCTCTACAAAATGAAGCATGTGGAAAAATTTACAACTGTCAAGAGTTATTATGCTGCAAAACAAGCATGTGGAAGAACACAACAGGGATAAATAGAGATTTGTTCACAAATTGGAGATGCTGAAGGCACAGGGAAGGTTTTACAATAATTGCAATGTTTAAGACATTGGCAGGACAGTGGTGCTAACTTGCGCTTCATGAAAAGATTGTATGTAGTAGTTCAACTGCTCCTTTTGAATTATAACACAAGTGTAGTCATGCAGATTAATTTGAGGTGTAGCCCTTTAAAAAAAGAACAAGGAAAAACAATTCCTATCTTGTTAAAAATTCTAAATAAACATTATGAAGAGTTTTTTTTTGTTTTGTTTTGTTTTTTGAGTTGGAGTCTCACTCTGTCGCCCAGACTGGAGTGCAGTGGCCGCTCCCGGCCACCGCAGCCTCGACCTGCTGGGCTCCGGCGATCCTTCCGCCTCAGCCTTCCAAGTAGCTGGAATTACAGGCATGCGCTACCACGCCCGGCTGATTTTTTGATTTATTGTAGAGATGAGGTCTCGCTGCCCAGGCGGGTCTCGAACCTACGGGCTCAGGCAATCCACTCACCTCAGCCTCCCAAAGGCGCGGGATTACAGGCTGAGCCACCGAGCCCGGCTTTTTTTTTTAAAAAGTAAACAACTAAAACTATCGAATAGACTAACCATTGAGTGGTAAGTATTCAAATGAAAATATAATAGAAGATTTTTTTTTTTTTTTGAGTTGGAGTCTCACTGTGTCGCCCAGACTGGAGTGCAGTGGCATGCTCCTGGCCACCGCAGCCTCAACCTGCTGGGCTCCGGTGATCCTTCTGCCTCAGCCTTCCAAGTAGCTGAAACTATAGGCATGCGCTACCATGCCCAGCTAATTTTTGATTATTGTAGAGACAAGGTCTCGCCAAGTTGCCCAGGCGGGTCTCAAACCCGCGGGCTCAGGTAATCCATGCGCCTTGGCCTCCCAAAGCTCTGGGATTACAGGTTGAGCCACCAAGTCCAGCCGAGAAGCCATTTAAAAAGTATACTATTTCAGGAAAATTGCTTCCTGGACATTTTAAGCAGATTCTGAAGGTGAAAGGAGAGTTGACAAATCTAAATTAACTCCATGAAGTGGTCAGGCATGGTGGCTCATGCCTGTAATCCCAGCACTTTGGTAAGTGGAGGCAAGAGGATTGCCTGAGTTTGGGGGTTTGAGATCAGCCTGGGCAACTTGGCAAGATCTCATCTCTACAGTAAATAAAAAAATTAGCTGGTGTGGTGGCGCACGCCTGTGGTTCCAGCTACTTGGAAGGCTGAGGTGGAAGGACTGCCTGAGACCAGCACGTCGAGGCCATGGTGGCTATGAGTGTGCCACTGCACTCCAGCCTGGATGACACAGTGAAACTCCTACTCAAAACAAACAAACAAAAACAAAAAGACAAACTCCACGAAGCAAAGAAGCAAACTCAGTAAGACAATGCTACTCAAAGTATGCGCTATGAACCAACAGCAGGAGTGTCATCTGGGAGTTTGTTAGAAATGCCAATTCTCAGGCCTCCTCCAGACATACTGATCAGAATCTCCAGGGTTGTGGTCCAGGAATGTTTTCAACTAGTTTCCAGATGATTCTTAAATACAAAAAGCTTGAGACACACTACTTAAAAATATCTTCATACTCATAAAACAAGTCTAGAACTTGTTTTGTACTAATACTTACAAAACAAGTATAGTACTTCTGTTTAAGAAAAACTCACCAACATGACCAGCACAACCTGCCATTTTTTTATCTTGAGTCAGAATCTCACTCTGGACAGGTTGGAGTGCAGTGACAGCCTCGACCTGCTGGGCTCAGGTGATCCTTCCACTCCAGCCTTCCAAGGAGCTGGAAGTATAGGTGCATACCACCATGCCCAGCTAATTTAATTTTTTGATTGATTGTAGAGATGAGGTCTCACCAAGTTGCCCAGGCTGATCTCGAACACCTGGACTCAGGCATTCCTCTCACCTCAGCCTCCCAAAGTGCTGGGATTACAGGCTTGAGTCACTGCGCCCGGCTACCACCTGCCATTTTTTAAAGTGACAAGACCATCACTGAGAACCAAGGCTGTGAATCACTTTCTGGAAATTACTCGACTTATATAAGCCTCTACATTCTCAAGGGTACTGTGCCTTGTACTCTTCATAATATTATAGTGAAAAGCAAAGGACACCATAGACACGACGGTTCCTTGTAAGCTATGACATGCTATAACAATTATTCAAATACTATAGTAGTAGCTACTTAATTGGTTATGGCATCAGCATGGTCACAGCACTACTATTTCCAGTGGGAGTTCAGTAGGAATTTGTATAGGTAGTAAGAATTTGTATAGGTAAAAGATTAACCAATTTAAAAACTTACTACAAAGCTACAGTAACCAAGATAGTGTGGTACTGGCATAAGAATACACATATAAATGAATGAAACAGAATTAAAAGTGAAAAAAAAGAAAAGAATTAAAAGAATTAAAAAGTAAATCCTTACATTTATGGTCAATTTATCTTTTTTATTTTTATTTTTTTTATTTTTTGAGTTGGAGTCTCACTCTGTCACCCAGACTGGAGTGCAGTGGCCGCTCAGGCCACAGCAGCCTCGACTTGCTGGGCTCCGGCGATCCTTCCGCCTCAGCCTTCCAAGTAGCCGGAATTACAGGCATGCGCTACCACGCCTGGCTGATTTTTTTATTCACTGTAGAGATGAGGTCTCGCTGCCCAGGCGGGTCTCAAACCCGCGGGCTCAGGCAATTCACTCACCTCAGCCTCCCAAAGGCGCGGGATTACAGGCTGAGCCACCGAGCCTGGCTGGTCAATTTATTTTTGACAGGTTTACTGTTATAGATTGAATTTTGGGAGGAATCCTTCCCAAAATTCATATGTTGAAGTCCTATTCCCCAAATGTGACTGTATTTGGAGACAGAGTCTTTAAGGAGGTAATTAGGGCAAATGAGGTCATAAGGGTGGGATACTAATCCAGTAGGACTGGTGTCCTTAAAAGAAGAGGCAGAGCCACCTGGAGTGTGTGTGCACAGAAGAAAGGCCAAGTGAGGACACCAGGAGAAGGCATTCGCCTGCAAGTTAGAAGAGAGCCCTCACAGAAACCAACACTGCCAGCATTTTGATCTTGGATTTCCAGTCTCTAGAATTGTGAGAAATAAATTTATGTCATTTAAGCCACTCAGTCTATAGTATTCTGTTATGACAGCCCAAGCAGACTAATATAACTTACCAAGACAACCGAATAGGGGAAAAAAAGTCTTCAACAAATTGTTCTGAGATAACTCGATATCTACATGCAAAAGAATGAAGGTGGACTCCTATTTCATACCACATACAAGAATTAGCTCAAAATGGATCAAATACCTTAATGAGCCGGGCTCAGTGGCTCAGCCTGTAATCCCGCGCCTTTGGGAGGCTGAGGTGAGTGGATTGCCTGAGCCCGCGGGTTCGAGACCCACCTGGGCAGCGAGACCTCATCTCTAAAATAAATCAAAAACATCAGCCGGGCGTGGTAGCGCGGGCCTGTAGTTCCGGCAACTTGGAAGGCTGAGGCGGAAGGATCACCGGAGCCCAGCAGGTCGAGGCTGCGGTGGCCGGGAGCGGCCACTGCACTCCAGTCTGGGCAACAGAGTGAGACTCCAACTCAAAAAAAAAAAATACCTTAATGTAGTGCTAAAAGCTATAAGAGGAAAATGTAGTACCTGCTATGGTTTGAATGTATTCCCCAAAAGTTCACATGTCGGAAGCTTAAACCTTCCGCTATCCTGAATGGATTCATGTCACTATCATGGGAGTGGGTTTGTTCTTGCTTGCCCACCTGCCATGTGACACCCTCTGCCATATCATGACACATAACACAACCAGATACCAATGCCATGCTCTTGGACTTCCTAGCCTCCAAGACTGTGAGCTAAATCAACTTCTTTTCTTTATAATTTATCCAGTTTGTGGTCTGTTATAGGAACAGAAAATGGACTTCAGTAAAGACAGTAGTAAGTCTTTGTGACCTTGGGTAAAGCAATGGTTTCTCAGACATAACATCAACAGCACAAGTAACAAAAGAAAAGAAATAGATGAAAATTGTTATCAAAATTGAAAACATCTATATGTCAAAAGATACCATTAAGAAAGTTAAAAGATAATTCAAATAACTAGAGAATATTTGCAAATCATATATCTAATAAGGAACTTGTATCTAGACTATAAAGAATTCTTGCGACTCAACAATGAAAAGACAGTAATCCAATTTTAAAGTGGGCAAAGGATTATGGACAATAAAGCCCATGAAAAAATGTTCAATATCATTAGCAAGAAAATGAAAAAAAGATACTCCTGTACATTCTCTAGGATGGCTAAAATAAAAAGAACAGACAATAGCAAGAGTTGTCAAGGAAGGGGAGAGATTAGAACACTCATACACTGCTAATAGGAATGTAAAATAGTATAGTCGCATTGGAAAAGTCTGGCAGTTCCTCAACAGTTAAACACAGAGTTACCATATGACCCAGAAATTTACTTCTATGTCTCCAAGAGAAATGTCCATACAAAAGTTTCTACACAAATGCTCATAGTACCATTATTCAAACAGCCAAAAAGTGGAAACTCTACTGCCCATCAACTGAAAAATGAGTAAATAAAATGTGGTGTATCTATACAATGAAATATTATACAGCAATAAAAATAACTACTGATACATGTTTCAGCATGGATGAAGCTTAAAAAGATTATGCTGAGTGAAAGAAATCAGTCAGGCCATATATCATACAACTGCATTTATATAAATGTCTAGTATAGGTAAATCCTTAGAGAAAGAAAATAGATTAGTGGTTGCAGGCAGAAAGAACAGCCAGTACAAAGGTCCCAAGGCTTTTCAATCAAAACAGACTTTTATATTCATTTGTTGATAGTGGTCTATGTAGCTGCCATTGGATCTTAAAAATGAAGCAAAATTAAGAATACGTGGTATAGGAAAGGCTCTCTAAAAGTCAATACAATGCTAAGTTATGGATCTGAGGCTGACTTCATTAAATCACTTAGTCAAAACCAAGACAAAGGATTACTTTTTTTCTTAAACTCTCCAGGGAAGTAGAATCCAGTCACTCTTGGAAAAATCAATCCAGTATGCAAAAACTATATAAACCCGTCTTTTTGTACTTCAGAACCACATTTCCAACTATCTGCTACGCACTTCTCTTGTCTTATAGATAATACACACTGAACATGCACACAGTCAGGTTTATTACACAGTGGTAACTGTTACTTTTTGGCTGAACATTCACTTCACTTTCTTTTGGCAACAGCAACCTGACCTCCTTCTGCAGAATTGCCTTTTCCCCTGGATACAGTTTGAAGAGACTATTAACCAAGGTTTGTCTTGTCCTAATCAAGAAAGTGAAATTGAGGGAATGGAAAGAAGGAATGGATGGAGGAAGGAGATCCAATGCTTCCTCCCTGGAGAGGGGATGGTAAGCAAAGCCAAAAGACTGAAGACAGCTGGCATTCATTCACTCTAGCAGGAGTGCCCCAGACAGCTGAATGGCCCCCTGGCTGTTCTAAGCCTGGCTCTTCAGTCTTCCCTTTCAACCTGAGTTCTCTCATATTTCAATAAATTTCCTACTTGCTTAAGCTAGTCAGAGGCCATTTCCACTGTTTTGGAATCCAAGCATCCTAAACTACACACATTATCTTTCCTTGTCCGTTGTCTTAGTCAATGCCATTATCAACTTCACTAAGGCTTGGAAATCCAGGTTATCAAATCTTCCATACTCCTCATTCAATTAGTCATCCAGTGAAAAAAATTCTGCTTCTTCTCTCATATTACCATTCCTTTTATTTTAACTTTCACGAACTCTGTCTCTCACTGGGTTACTTATTCATTAAACAAAGTCACCAGAGATTATGTCTTTCTCTACTGAAATAACATTTGTGGCTCTTCCAGAAGGCTGGCATTATAGGCATTTTCTAATCTGTGTTCCTTTCTTTCCAGTCTTACTGCTATTTACAGCTCTTTTCCTAAAATGTCAGGTTATTGCAATAATAACTTGAAGCGGAGTTTTGTAAAATCACATTTAAATTGTGATCACGACTGGGTGTAGCAGCTCATGCCTGTAATCCCAGCACTTTGGGAGGTGAAGGCAGAAGGATCACTTGAGTCTAGGAGTTTGAGACTAGCCTGGACAACATACTGAGACTTCATCTATACAAAAAAATTTTTTAAAATTAGTCAGGCATGGTGGTGTGTGCCTATAGTCCCAGCTAATTGGAGGCTGAGGCAGGAGGATCACTTGAGCTCAGGAGTCTGAGGCTGCAGTGAGCTGTGACTGTGACACTGCACTCCAGTCTGGGAAACAGATTAAGACCATGATTGGGCCAGGCTTGGTGGCTCAGCCTGTAATCCCAGTACTTTGAGAGGCCGAAGCAAATGGATTGCCTGATCCCGTGGGTTTGAGGCCCACCTGGGCAACTTGGCAAGACCTTGTCTCTACAATAAATCAAAATAATTAGCCGGGTGTGGTAGCGCACGCCTGTAGTTCTGGCTAGTTGGAAGGCTGAAGCAGAAGGGTTGCTGGAGCACAGCAGGTCGAGGTTGTGGTGGCTGGGAGTATGCCACTGCACTCCAGTCTGGGCAACAGAATGAGACTCCAACTAAAAAAAAAATAAATAAATAAAAAAAGACCAAGATTGAAAAAAAAAAAGAAGTGATCATACAATGCCTGAGATTTGCTTCAAAATAATATGAGAGAAAAAACATGAAAAGGTGTAGAGAATACAGATGGGACAGAGCTGGCAATGGGTTAATGGTAGTTGAGGCTGGATTATGGGTATATATAGGTTCAGTATGTACCTTATCTACTCGTGTGGATGCTGAAATTTCTCTATAAATTTAAATTTAAATATATATTTAAATATAAATTTAAATTCTCTGTAAAAAGTTTTACACATCTTCATTTATTCAAGAAAGGAGTCTATAGGTAACTGCAGTTCTGAAGACAACAGAGAAATACAGATTCAAATTCTTTTTAATGTAAAATAATAGGAGTCCAAAAATGAATAAAGAAAATAAATGAATAAAGAAAATAAGACTGACATAAAAAAATATATAGGAAGAAAGGAAACAAACAGAACACATAATTATCAGTATAAAAGATGGCATAAGTTCAAATCCAGCAGTTACCACAAAAAAAAAAAGTGAATGGGTTAAATTTCCCATTAAAAGGTAAAAAACCCCAGCCTAGGCAACATAGTGAGACCTAGTCTCTACCAAAAAAAAAAAAAAAAAAAATTCCTGTCTGAGGAAGGCATCCACCTGGCCTCAACACAGCTCGGGCATTCAGCTCTGATCTGTCTCCCCCTGCCAGCCAGCCCATAAGAAATATCAGACTGCCTCCCCTGCGTTGCCCAGATTTTTAATTTTTTTTGTCAGGGTCTCAACTCTGTGCCCCAGGCAATCCTCCTGTCTTTGTCTTCTGTAATACTACAGCTGCCCCACCACACTCAGCTAATGTTATGCCTTGGCGGCACAGGGTCTTCTTGTGTTGCCTGGGCTGCTCTCAAACTTCTGGGCTCCAGCACCTGTCTGAGCCTCCCAAGGTGCTGGGGTGACAGCATGAGCTGCTTAATAGTGAGGTGGCTTTCTCATGTCCTGTTCTGTCCCCTGGCACTTACTCACGCTTTGGACCTCACTACCCAAGCAAGAAAGGAAATGGCCTCCTGACTAGTATGAAGCGCTCTCGAAGCCTAGACATTTTCAACAGCAGTTGGCCTATAAACTTGCAGTTTCTTGCTCACTGGGATTTGGGGTTTGACCTTATTTCTCCACCTGTTAACTATCCTTCTTAATAAACTGCTTATTATTGTGGTAAAAAAAAATCAAAAAATTAGCCAGGCATGGTGGTGCAGGCTTGTAGTCCCAGCCACTACGGAGGCTGAGGTGGAAGGATTGTCTGAACCCAAGAGGTCAAGGTTGTGGTGAGCCATGATCATGCCATTGTACTCCAGCCTGGGTGATGGAGTTAAGACCCTATAAAAAAGGGTAAAACCTTAGAGTTAAAAAACAAAAGCAGTATAGACAATGTACTATTTAAGGAGGGGATGGTATACCAGACGAAATATTTCCTTCGGGCAATACAATCTTATTTTACAAACAAACACATTCATACCTGAAATGATTCCCACTTAGACCCTCAAGACCTTCCGTTAAGGCACAGTACAGGCTGGTCTGGGCTCCCTGCTGAGGAGTCTTGATGAAGAAGGAGAAGAGCCACCACAAGCACCTCATGAAAGACGAGTGCCGAGTCAATTCGGATTTGACTGTGCCAGGGTGTACAGAATATGCCGTAACACCAGAGCCTGCAGCAGGATGCCATGGAAAAAGGGGAAGACAGAACTTGGTCTGCCGAACAGTCAAAGACAGCAAAGGATATACGTAAACATGGGGCCCTCATATATTGCCTCCCTGCCCACAGTGACATCACAAGTACTGATCGGAGTAATTTTATACCTCCACTCCCAGATTTAAGAAGACTCCAAGAGGTTATATCAACTGTTATGAAACAGCAGAGCCAGGACTCTTCTTCTCAGCACTTTACATTGTTGACCACCTGCTTCTTAGTCTTCTTTTTATTGGCTTCCACGATCCCACACCACTTCTCGTTTTCCCAACCTTTCCGCTACTTTGTCTCAGTTTCCTGGACCCGGTCATCATCTTCCACCCAAACATTAAATGTTGTTGGTGCCCTCAAGGCTCACTGAACTCCCTCTATATAATTTTATGGTGCTCACATTTTTATATACAGCACAAACTGCTCCTCTGAACTGGAAACTGATTTGAGAGTCAGCACAATGTAAGGGTATGGACTGTGTGGACAAACTGCCTGGTTCTAGATCCCAGCTCTATGAGGCTCATTTCCTCATTTCTAAAATGGGGATGGCTGGGCGGGGTGGCTCACACACACAGTCCCAGCACTTTGGGAGGCAGAGGCGAGAGGATTGCCTGAGGGATCCAAGACCAGCCTGGGCAACTAGGTGAGACTCCTGTCTCTACAATAAATCCAAGAAATTAGCCAGGCATGGTGCTGCACGCCTGTAGTCCCAGTTACTCAGGAGGCTGAGGCAGAAGGATCACCTGAATCCAGCAGGCTGAGGCTGTGGTGGTCGTGATCATACCAATGCACTCCAGCCTGGGCGACAGAGTGAGATGCCAAATAAACAAACAAACAAACAAACTGGGGATAATCAGAACATCTACACCTCACAGGGTTTTTCTGAGGATTAAATGAGTTCATGTGTGTTAAAGAGCTTAAAATAGTGCACGTGCATGGTAAGTGCTAAATAATACTTTTCAGCCGGGTGCGGTAGCGCACGCCTGTAGTTCTGGCTACTCGGAAGGCTGAGGCGGAAGGATCACCGGAGCCCAGTAGGCGAGGCTGGACTCCAGTCTGGGCGACAGAGTGAGACTCCAACTCAAAAAAAAAAAAGGTAATATGGTACATATACATATACTGTTTATTACCTAATCTCCCTAAGACAAGAGAAGTTTTGGTGCCAAATGGGTTCTCGTGTAAAGCGTGTGGAAAACACAGAATTTCCAGGCCTTTGTGGACTTCGCAAAGGACTATAGACCTGTATTATTTCCAACTGCTACTTGACATCTGAAGGAAGCCAGAGCATAAGCTGACAAGGTCCTTATGTTTCTTGACTTGTGTTCAAGGAACCAAGCCTACATTTCCTTTGTCTCCCCTGATGTTTTGGTTGCATTTCTATGGATAGCAGAGCGGTGCCAAGTCTAGCTATTCTATAGATAGCAGAGTGGTGCCAAGTCTGGCCCAGAGGCTATTTATCTTAAGTGTTTGCCTTGCTTTTAACTTAGAAAGCACAGATGTTAAGATATGCATAGTTTAGTCATCAATACTTCCCCTGCTTGTGTGATTTAGTTTAGACATTAACATATATCCTGCTTGTGTGGTTTTGCCCTGCTATGTGTGATCTTGCCCTATATAAGAGGCATGCTGTGAAAATAAACTTGCTCTCTCTCACTCAGATACCTGAGAGGGAGCCCTCCCAATCACGCTGTTTCTCTTGTCTGTTTCTTTTCTCATTCCCTCCCCCCAACTCAGGCCCTGCTCAGCAGAGGCTAGACGCCCCGCAGACATTCACCCTAGAAGACAACAGTAATGCAGACTCTGAGGTCCCAAAATGACTTCTATTTTTAAGGCCAACCCTGGTTCTTGCTGTATTCCCTATATGCCCAATCAGACACGTGGAAGTTCCTAAAAACTCCCTACCTCACCATGCATATCCAATCAACAAGCTCTGTAGTTTTCACATCCTAAACATCTCTCCGGTGCTTTTACTGCCCTCCATCTCCACCACCCTAGTCCAATCTACCGTCATTTCTCGTCTTAAAATATTTAAACTGCCTGCTGCATCCACTCCTGCTGCCATTTTTTTTTTTTTTAGTTGGAGTCTTACTCTGTCGCCCAGACTGGAGTGCAGTGGCCGCTCCCGGCCACCGCAGCCTCGACCTGCTGGGCTCCGGCGATCCTTCCGCCTCAGTCTTCTGAGTAGCCAGAATTACAGGCGCGTGCTACCACAGCCAGTTAATTTTTTGATTTTATTGTAGCGATGAGGTCTCGCCTGTCCAGGCAGGTCTCGAACCCACGGGCTCAGGCAGTCCACTCACCTCAGCCTCCCAAAGGTGCGGGATTACAGGCTGAGCCACCGAGCCCGGCTCCTGCTGCCATTTTTAAAGGGCTTTAATTTTAAAGGTTTCCTCCTGCTCTTAGAATAAACACTAAAATCCTTATTGTGGCCTCTAAGGATTTGGCTACCTTCCTCACCAGTCTCAGCTCAGATTCTTCATCTTTTTTTCTACAATCTAACCATGGTAGCTCTGTCCCTCAAACTGAACCCAGACCTACATACATTCTCTTCCTTCTGCCTGTACTGTTTCTCAGCCTCCACACCCCACCTGTGCCTGTAATCCATCTAATTTATAATTATCCTTCAGGCTTAGCTGATCTCCAAGACATTGTGTTATACAACTTCAGTTCCCTGGGTATGATACATACATATGTAGATTTTTCTAATGAAAAATCATTAGAAAGGGGCACAACAAGCTATTGACTATGGTCACTTGAAGGGAGAAAAGGGGGGAAGAGGGAAATAAATGAAAAGGATTTATACTTTTTAATTCTATATACATATTATTTGAACTTTTTTTTTAAGAGACAGGTCTCACTGCCATACAGGCTTGAGTGCAGAGGTGCAATCATAGCTCACTTGCAGCCTTGAACTCCTGGGCTTGCATGATCCTTCTGCTTCAGCCTCCTGAAAAGTTGGAACTACAGGTGTGGACCACCACACCTAGCCAATTTTTAAAGTTTTTTTTTTTTACAGAGATAGGGTCTTGCTATGTTGCCCAGGCTGGTCTTCAACTCCTGGCCTCAAGTGATCCTCTTGCCTCGATCTCCTAGAATGTATCTGAGCTTTTTACAATGAGAATTATTCATGTATTATTAGACTGATCTTACATGTGACAGTTTGTACAAACACTTACTGTCTCTCTCCCTCATTAGGTGTAAACCAACTCAAGAAAGAGACTGTACTTTTCTTGTTCACCATCCCATCGCCAATCCCTAACCCTACATGTCTGCTGAATGGTTAAATGAATAAATCTTGTCCTACCAGGGTTTTTTCACTGAACCACACTATTTTCCACCTAATCTTCAGAATTATCAGGGATACTTCACTCACACATACTGTGCTTTTATCTAATTCTCACCTGGACCCATCTCTCCACCTCCAGACATCCTAGCTCCGTGACTAACCCTTTGGATAGTTTTCACCATCCAGTTACCCTTATCCATCCTGAACTTGTAAGAGGTGTCATGCCCTGGGCACAGAGTGGGCATATGGACTCACCTAACCACCAGCTTCCTTCCCTTGGTCTCACAGCTTCCAAGTGGTATGATGATCCTGTTCCGACTATAGGGCTCATATGCCCCTCTCCCTGAGCCTGAATCCTGCCTGCCTCAGTTCCTAAGCACTGCTTACCCTAGATTTCCCTTCTTTTTATTGTAAAGCCAGAGTACACAATGCTAAGGAGCCCTGACTTCTTGTGACTGAAGACTCTCTCAAGCAACTCTTATTTGACCCTTTGCTGTTAGGGAGACCCTGTCCTTCCAAATTTCCAGGACCTGTTTCATTCTAACGCCTGGATCTGGTCCCCATTCAGATCCTTCTGTTCTACTCAATCTCACTATAAGAAAAAAATTCTGACTTGCTCGTGAGGCTTGAATTAAGCTCCATTTTACATATGAAGAAATAGGTCTTAGAAGTTATGTAACTTGCTGTAGTAGCACACTGAGAGTCAGAATCTCACTGTCCCCAGCCAACCACCTCCAATATTCAATCGTAGGCTGCTTTCTAAAACTACAGCCAGGTATAGTCACAGAAGCAGGTCCTGTCCAGGGATGGGCTCCGGAAAGTTTCCATTACTGTGGCTTTTAGCTACCTCCCACTGATCCATGTCTCCATATTATTTCTTCCCAAGCCTACCTTTTAGCCTCCGGGCCAGTTCCTGGGTGAAGAGGATGTTGGCCAGCTTGCTATGACAGTAAGCCAGACCTGAGTTGTAGAACTTCTCACCCTGCAGGTTATGGAAGTGGATCCTTCCCAGGTGATGTGCTAAGGAAGACACGTTTACCACTCTTGATGGGGCTGATTCCTTTAGTTTCTCCAGCAGCAGATGGGTCAGGAGGAAGTGACCTGTGGAGGAAAAACTAGAGTGAACAGCACTTGGGACCAACGTGAGGGTGAGGAGAACAGTGGTGAGCAGGGCTCAGCTACAGGAGGTGGAGAATGCAGGAATAAGGTCTTTGGCCTCAACTTTTCATTATCAACTAGAAAACAGGTTCAGAGAAGGTTTAGGGAACTAGGTACAGCCAATGACATGAGGCATCCTTATATGAGCTAGGTGTGAACTATGCAAGGATGAAATTCTATCTCCTTCCAACTTTGCTCAGCACCACTCTCTAACAGCAGGTGGCCCCCACCCGATGCTGGGCACATGGATAGCTTCTAAGAAAGCAACACAGCCTCCTAATCCAATTAGGTTGTTCAAAGATGCCCCAAGGTAAACCAAGCCTGAATCCTAGACTACAAAGTGGGTAGAACCCGGAGCAGGCTCAGGTTTATTCCTCAGCTGCCAGGCAGGACCAAACTATTTACTATTCACACATGGTCTACTACGGCCCTGAGGTCCAATCACATCACAAAGGTGGCCCAACAGCTAAGTTTTCCAAAGAGAATTTTGGTTCCCTGCAGCTTTGTAACAGGCTAGATTTCTTACCCAAGTGGTTGACTCCCATGTGCATTTCAAAGCCATCTGCTGTCTTAGAGTAGGGACACATCATCACTCCTGCATTGTTGATCAAAATGTGGAGGTGCTTTTCCTCTGCAGGGAAAAGAAGATGTATTGTTGAAGTGGCCAGCCACAGCTGTTACATCTCGGAAAGCTGCCTCACACCCAGGATTTGAAAGTGAAGATGTAGGACTACAATCTTTCTTCCATTCCCTTCAAACTTATTTTGTAGTGTCTTTCATTTTAAGACTTTAGTTGAATCCTACGTACTTTTCCTACTGTGCACAATTCCATTTTGTATTACCAAATGCTCTTTCCAACCTTTCTAGTTAGGAGCTACTTACCTACTGCTTTTGGGAAGTTTTCCTTCTCTCTCTCCCAATAGAAAGATGTAAAGATTCCAAAGCAAGGGAAAAGGGATCTTCCATGCACACCCCTATCACTGAGATTCAGGCCCCAGAAGAAATACTGGTTTCACTTCTTTGTTGCAACATCCAACTCTTTCTAAGGATTCATTTCCTCACATGGTTTGTAATTTATGACTATAAGTTTGTATCACTGGAAGCTGTTTTCCTTGGAGGCCTAGATCCCTGGGTTATGAGGGAATCTGTCTACAGAGTGTTCTTGGATTTGCTATTTAGGAGATACTACAGGTTTTTATGTTAATTTCTTGGCTCAAGATAACACACACACATACAAAAAAAGACCCTTACACCATTTGGTGGGGTGAATTCAGACCACACAGATGATGCCAGCTTGGCGTTCTAATATTTTGCAGATGACTCTTCATCCATCCATGTCCTAAGGAGATGGTAAGCTTCTCTGTCATGTCCCTGAGTGGTGCCCAGTGTTTTTATTAGCCCCTATACGGACCAGACGGCACTTAATGAATGGCCTTCATATGGAACCTCAGATATAGTTCCAGCTCTCGAGGTTTCAGGCCTCATCCCCTATGTCTGTGTGGGTGTTAAGACCCAAGACCCTAAAAAGCCCATAGTGAGTTCTGATACTTCCATGAGGTTTCTGGTTTCAGCTCCTGCTCACTGCTTTGACTTTCCAAATTCTCTTTTTGTTTCCACTTCCTAACGATGTCCACTTGACATAAATGATGTCTCAGTGATCATAATGAGTTCAGCTACATACCAAAAGGTTTTGATTATATTTTATCCACCAGTTCTATGTATTAGAGAAAAAAGGATCTTTTCCTTTTAATTAAGTCTGTCTTATTGATCACAAGTATTGATCCCAACATACTCTCTCTTGTTCTATACTTACCTGCTAAGAAGTCCTTAGCAAAGTCTCGAATAGACTTAGTATCAGATAGGTCCAGTTTCCGTACCAGCACCTGCTGGTTCCCCGTCGTGGTCTGAATCTCTCTGGCCACCAATTCCCCTTTCTGCACATCTCGGCAAGCTAAGTATACGCGAGCTCCTATCAGCCAACACGAGAGAGAAACTGTCAGCTCTTTTTCTTGTGAGTGGGCATTATAGACCTAATGCTGTTGTTAAATGTTATTTCCAACATTTTTCTTAATGGGAACTTTTACCCCTGCTTCACAACAGAGGTATCAGAATAGCAAACAGGGAAAGAAAAATAAATCAGCCATTGTTTTGTTAAGCACTGGCTGAGCCACGTGTTCTTTGAGCTATGACCAGGCCATGTTTTTCTAGCTTTGGTCCCCCTACCCTACCTTGGGGAGATGAATCTCCTCTCTCTCTCTCTCTCATTTGCTTTCTAAATAAACTATATTTTCCAATCTAAAAAAAAAAGAAAAGAAAAATAAATCAATAATATTCATCAGGTATCCATTATATGTAGAGCTTAACACTAGGTCCAGACTGGCAAGTCCATGGGTCACCTAGGTGTTCCTAAATTCCAAGATGGGGAAGAAAACAGTGAGAAAAATCATCACTGTGAGGGGCAAAACAGCAGTAGTAGGAAGGAACCAAAATCAGGTGAACTTGCCTCTTTGAGCCAGCTCTTTGGCTGTCTCCTTCCCAATGCCTGTGTTAGCACCAGTGACCACAGCTACCTTCCCAGGAAGCTGGACGGCTGATGTACACACCCCACAAGACAGCATTTTCCTGCAGACAGAGAAGGAGAGCTCATCAATTCTTCATTCTCCCGTCTAAGCTGGTGGGTTCCCTTAATTACCTGTGTTTTCAGATCCAAAGACTAAGGTTTGCTTTGGTTCCCCCTCCAGTGTTGTCCTTTTATAGGTGTAAGGAAAGTTGGAGGCAAGAAAAAAGCTTTCTGTCCTTGCTCAAAGACAAAAGTGATTCTGTGATGAGGGCAAAGCTGAGAGTTATCCCCCGTGGTGCAAGAACTCCATGAACACTTGATTAGACAGGCACCTGGCTTTGGGCTGTGCTCTCCCTAAGGCATTTTTGGCTTAGAAAATCATAAGACTCAGTCAAGAAGAAGAAGAAAGAACTGCATGTCACTGTCCACAACTGGCATTTCATGGTCTTGAGAAATGGCTAATCTAATACAAAAAGTTAAAATTAGGAAAGCTTGTGACTCTGGGACAAAACAAACAGGAAAAAACCTCTCTCGCTTTAAAATAAAACAGGCCAACCATGGTAGCTCATGCCTGTAGTCTCAGCACTTTGGGAGGCCAGGGCAGGAAGATGGCTTGTGCCCAGGAGTTCCAGGCTGTAGTGAGCTATGATCATGCCACTGCACTCCAGTCTGAGTGATAGATTAAGACACTGTCTCTAAAATAATTTTAAAAAAGAAAGAAAAGATGTGTATAACTACAAAGAGGGGCCGGATTCAAGACCTGCTTTGTCTAAGTAGAATCTTTATTCTTAAGCACTAGATTACACTGCCTTCCAAATGAAAGAATGCACAAACAGGCATCAGCAGTTCCCAGATTGTTCTTTTTCTCTTCTTGGCAATCTTGAGACTCTAGTTAACACAACCTGTTGACCAGAAGATGCAGTTTTAAACAGCATTTTAACCTTTTTCATAGAACTTGGAATTGTAAGGTACACACTCCTAGCCACTGAAGCTACCTGCTTAGTGCAAACCGGCAGACTAGAAGGCAAACTTCCCTCCTCAGATAACAAGCCTCCAGGCTGTGTCCCATATCCCTTCAGCTTATGTTCCTGGCGTGACAACTTACCAGGACCTGTACCAGTTCCTTCTTCTCCTTAACCAGACATGAATGAAAGAGACAATCAACCATAAAAATTCGGCTATGGCCTCATTCCCATGACCTCATTAAGTTGTAATCCCATGCTTTGGGAGGCTGAGGTGAGTGGATTACCTGAGCCCATGGGTTCGAGACCCGCTTGGGCAACTTGGCGAGACTTCATCTCTACAATAAATCAAAAATCAGCCAGGTGTGGTAGCGCGCGCCTGTAGTTCTAGCTACTCAGAAGGCTGAGGCGAAAGGATCGCCAGAGCCCAGCAGGTCAAGGCTGCGGTGGCCGGGAGTGGCCACTGCACTTCAGTCCGGGTGACAGAGTGAGACTCCAACTCAAAAAAAAAAAAAAAAAAAGAAATTTTATATGGATCAGAGGACCTTGTGGTGAGAAGAGATCAAAAGCAGCATTTTCACTGAGTGTGAACACGCATACATGCCTAGAGGTGGGAGCACTGCACGCTTATAGGGGAGGAAAAAATACAACTAGGAGAGAGGGAGTAAAAATAATGGAAGGATGGTAGGGAGGTGACTATGGTAAGAAATGACAGTGTGATCTGGCCTGGTTTCAAGTTCCATAGGGACTGAGACCACCCACCTGGACAAGGAGTGCATCTCTTGTCACTGGTCTGGGTCACTACCGTTACTTAGAACCAATCAGTTGGCTGGCTGCCAGTTGTGCAGTCTCTAGTGCGACTTGCCGCTGATTCCCTGGGCACCAGGCCAGCTTGGTCTTGCCTGGTCAAGACTATCCTTTCCCCTGTTTTCCCTGCCCTACCCCTTCCTGCCCCCTAGCTCTTCACTCAGATTCCCGCATGCTCCTGCTAGGAAGGCAGGGCAGAGCTCATAATCAAACACTCCTCCTCTTCACCTCACTCCTTTACAACATCTGCCCAGATAAAGTACCTTACAATTCCCAGTTCAACGAGAAAGGTTGAAATGCTCTTTAAAACTGCATCTTCCCTAACAACAAGAAGAGAGCAAGCGAAGGGGCGTAGATGTCATGGTCCCCCCTCCCTCCCAATCAAAGAGTAAAAACGTGGACTCGCTCCTTTTTTTTTTTTTTTGAGTTGGAGTCTCATTCTGTCGCCCAGACTGGAGTGCAGTGGCACGCTCCCGCCCACCGCCGCCTCGACCTGCTGGGCTCCGGCGATCCTTCAGCCTCAGCCTTCCAAGTAGCTGGAACTACAGGCGCGCGCTACCACGCCCACCTAATTTTTTGATTTATTGTAGAGATGAGGTCTCGCCAAGTTGCCCAAGCGGGTCTCGAACCCGCGGGCTCAGGCAAATCCATTCACTTCAGCCTCCCAAAGCACGTGATTACAGGCTGAGCCACCGAGCCCGGCTGGACTTTAAACCTCAAAGGTTACTTCAAGCCGTGGGAGTGAACGAGAAAACAATTTTGCGGGCCATATCCCATTCTAAGGCCTGAAACCCACAAAACTGAAAACTCAAGCGTTTGAGGTAGCCTTGTCTTCGGGGTTCCCTGGGGCCAGAATTAGAAGGTGCTTAGACTAAAAAAAGGGGTCAGGAGAAAGCAGGGTGCCCTGCAGTGCATGCGGCCCCTTCCCACCGCCGGGAGTCTCGGGTCTCGCCCTCCCGCACGCAGGACAGCGGGACCTCACTACCAACCCATCGAATCCACACGATCCTGGGCCTCGGCCATCTTGGAGCCCCCCCTCCCCGGGGGAGCTTTCCAAAAAAGCTTCAAGTTCCCCCCTAAAACACTTCGCAAAAGGAGTCAATGCATTCGCACAGACCTGATCCGGGGCGCAGCCACGTATAGGAAGACCGGGAGAAGGAGGAGCAGGGGCAGCAGACCAACCATCTCTGCCGGCGGCGGCATGCAGCACAGGAAGGTTCCTCGGCTGCGCGGCCGGCTACGGCTCCCTTTCCTAGACACGCCCCCATCCCCGTTGCGACGCCCGAGAGCAAGGCCCTCTGGGAAATGTAGTCTATATCGTGGCGCCGCAGGCCGCCTACAGACGCTGGGAGTTTCAACTGTGCACCAGATACAATCCCAAGCCATCTAGGGTCTAAGGTCTTGGGATCACCCTACCAGCTCTCCCTCTGGCCACCTGCGGCTCTTGTGAAATCCCCCCAGGTCTCTGTCTCCCTTGGCTCAAATCTAGTCACGGGTTCATTCTTCCCCAATTATGGCTAGGCGGTTACCACATGTCATCTCCTGGAGATCAAATGGTGGAATCTAGGAACTGTCCTAAGGCTGATTACACAGGACAGGAGCGGTAGGAGTCTGACCGTTGGTAATGTGAGGGGAGTGTGAACTCTTCCTCCTGGGGATTCCTCATTCTATGGTGAGGAAGCCATAGGTTCTTGAGGACATTCCCAGGACAATCACTTCGTTGTGTCTGTTTTGAATCATGACGGTGACTATCACGATTTTCCTGATGTGTTCAATATGAATGGATAATACAGTTTTGCTGATGATGTGGGTCACTTATGTATTAACTCCCAAGGGTAGCAATGAACTTCTCAGATTGGCACAGCTGCTTTTGCCACCCCGTGGAAGTATTTAATCCTGTCTTGAATTAAGGCCATGAACATGTTCTCTGGGAATGAGTAAGTTCCTGTTCAACAGTTTCTTTCATCTAAGGCCTATTTCCTGGGAGTGTGTCTGGAGGATGTTTTAACAAGTCGGTATCTGTGACTCCCTGACTACACCCAGTACTGTTTTTTGGTTCTTTTGCATAATTTTCATTTAACTGAAAGACACATGCCCCAAGGTCAGTTGAACCAATATATTTCATAGCAGTTGGAAAGGAGAGGGTTTCATACAGTACATATTCCTACTGATTTAACATTAGATGACCTAGTAATCACATTTTGTCACATTCTCATTATCGTGTTACTTAATATTTGTATAGGATTTTTCATGTGTTTTGTTCCTTATCCATGCACTCATCCATTTGAAAAATGTTTATGGTATTCCTATAGTGCGCTGAAGTCCAGCAGAAAGCTAGGAAGAGATGACTTCTGCCCTCCCAGAGCTCCTGGGGTGTCAGGAAAGACTTTAAACAAATGTCCACTGTAAATAAATCACGATGAGGGTTATGAGGGGACACAGAGAAAATTTTGGGAGTTTATAGTGGGAAGGCGTCTCCTGATCTAGGTATCAGGAACAACTTCTTTTGAGGAAGTAGTATTTGGGCAGAGGCCAGAGGGAAGTTAACAGGCAAGCAACATACAGGCAAGAGTGCTCTGAACAGAGAAAAGAGCCCCTCCCGAGGGCTCAGAGAGCAGTGTGCACTAGTACAACAGGAAACACTGGTCTAGCTGACACATGGGCTAAGGGGTAGTGCCAGAAATGGCAAAAATAGCCAGTGATTAAATAGGGCTTACTATATGCCAGACTCTGTCCAAGTTCTTTTTAATGTATTAATTCTCTCTTTCTCTCTCTCTTTCTCTCTCTCTCATCAGAGTCTCATTCTGTCGCCCCAGACTAGGGTGCAGTGGCACAATCACAGCTCACAACAGACTCAACCTTATGGGTGATCCTTCCACCTCAGCCTTTCAAGTAGCTGGAACTACAGGTGGGCGCCACCATCCCCGGCTAATTGTTTTTTATTTATTGTAGAGATGAGGTCTCACCAAGTTGCTCAGGCTAGTCTCAAACCCCTGGGCTCAGGCAATCCTCTTGCCTCTGCCTCCCAAACTGCTGAGATTACAGGCATGAGCCACTGTGCCTGGCTGTATTAACCCTTAATTCCCATTACCACTCTATGAGGTAGGTAATATATTTTTCCCTATTTTACAGATAAGGAAGCTAAGGCACAGTGAGGTTAAATAAGTTAGCTCAGGTCATAGTAGCAGAGCTGGGATTCAAACTTAAGCAGTTGTATCCAGGATCTGTCGTGCCCTTAACTATTGAACCATATGCTAAAAGATGAAACTGAAAACCTTCTACCCATATGCATGCACATTTGCATATCCATGCACAATTTGCATGTAATTTCAGGTGGTTTATGGATACATTGAAGCCATCCATGGAGCCCAGATTAAAAACCACTTGTTAAATCTGATCATTGGTTGGGCACAGTAGTTTATGCCTGTAATTCATAAACTTTGGGAGACCTAGGCAGGAGGATTGTTTAATGCCAGGGTTTGAGACCAGCCTGGGCAACATAGAGAGACCTCATCTCTACAGAAAAAAACCCCCCCAAAAAACAGAGATTAAAAGCCCAATCATTGAATATGAGTAAGCAGATGAGTTGCTTCAAGAAGTTGTGACAGAGAGGACAGCTTTGAGGAACACTGACATTATGAAATGGGTAGAGGGAATCCTGAAAATGAACTGAGAAAAAGGGACCACAGACATATCGGACTGGGTTCAATCAGAAGAGAGAAACCACACAATAATTTGAACAGGGAAAGTTTAAATAAAACATTATTAACTATAACAGGGGATTGAAGTGGTGAGGGACTGGCTTGCATAGGGGTTGTTAAACTTATTCTGAAAAGAAAAATATTTTAAGCTTTGGGAGTCATTTGGTCTATGTTACAGCTGCTCAACTCTGTTGTTATAAATGTGAAAGCAGTCATGGATAATATGTAAACAGATGTGCGTGGCTGTGTTCTAAGAAAACATTATTTACAAAAAGAAGCAGTGGGCTAGACTTGGCCTTTAGGCTATGGTTTGCCAATCTGTGGGCTAATAAGAAGAAAAGAGAACTCCAAAAAAGATTTTTAAAAGAACAGATATAATTAAAAAAAATAACAGCAGATATAATACAGGGGGGTGTGTACAAAAAAAGGAATTATCTTTTGGAGGTCAGGCCCCTTGTAGTACAGGCTTCCCCTGCTAGGTAAGTATCTAGGAACCCACTGGCATCCATGTGCCAGCTAACATTGTTGTGAGAAGCTGCATTCAGCTTCAATGAATATTTTTCTGGAGATTCTTTCAACACATTTGCCCATTTTGTGATGGGTGATTTACACGAACAACCTGCCCACACTGTGCTAAGTGTTCAGCAGTTTTTGACCAAAAATGGCACGACCCCCATACCCCACCCTTCCTATTCACCCATCCTCACTCCAAGCAACTTTTTTTGGTTGTTGTTTCTCGGAGGAAATAAGTCCTCAAAGAGAAATGTTTTGATTGTGTGAAAGAGGTGAAACAAAACACAGCAGAAGCACCTAAAAGGCATCAAAATTGAAAAATCAAAAACTGTTTTGAGCAGTGGAAAAAGCATCTTGATAGGAGTATTGCATCATATGGAGAGTACATTGAAGGTGACTGATGTTTAAACATGTAAGAATAAATACATAACTTTTAAATAAATAAATTACGGGTTTTTTGGATTCCCCATAGTACATAAAAGCCACTATCTGGGACTGAGAAAGAGCTCCCGTGGAAGAGACCTCTTCCAGTCCACCTCTTGCTGGAGAGGGCATGGGTGTGGCACACTGAAAGGCAGAGAAGTTGCTGTGGTGCTGCAGCCTATGGAACTTGCTGGAAATCCCTGTTTAGGGTGTCAAGGAGGTGTCTCATGGAGGCACTCTGAACCCCTGAGGGGGAGGAAGTGCTGTGGGGAAGCCACAGGCCACTGAGTGCCAAGGGGGCTGGGCCCTGGAGCAGCCCTGCAGATGGCAGGAGCCCAGTGCAGCAGAGGCCACGCTTGCTGCAAGTGCCTGCTGAACTCATCCATCCAGCTACCAGTCCACCTTTCTCTATGTGCACATGACTGACCCTCATCCACCTGGCTGTCAGAGAGATGAGAAACAGATTCCATCACCATGACGTCAGCTCCTGTGAATGCTTCGTTGCCCTCCCAAGGAAGTTTAAAGAACCCTTAGTCTCAAGCATTAGCCTTTAGGCCTCTGGCCCCCGCTCTAATCTCAGAGAGGTGGATCCATCCTCTTTCTTTCTGATCTACTTTCTGAATAAACTTTCTTTTCTAATCTAATGTCTGTGCAGTTCTTTGCCATTCCTGTAGCACCGGTTCACTGACCTAACAAAAACGCTCATCACTTGGGTTTAAGAAAACAAATCACCCAATTTTTAAAATAGTCAAGTGATTTGGACAGATATTTCACCATAGATATACAGGTGGCAAATAAGCTCATGAAACAATGCTCAATGTCATTAGACATTGAGAAATTCAAATTAAAACCACAATAAAATACTATTATACACCTACTAGAATAGCTAAAATGAAAGGCTGACATACCGAGTATTGATGAAAATGTGGAGCAACTGACATTCTCAAATACTACTTTTAAGGATGTAAAATGGTACAACCACTTTGGAAAACCATTTGGCAATTTCTTAAAAAGTTAAACAGGCAAGCCAGGCTCGGTGACTCAGCCTGTAATCTCACGCCTTGGGAGGCTGAGGTGAGTGAATTGCCTGAGCCCGCGGGTTCAAGACCCGCCTGGGCAACTTGGCGAGACCTCATCTCTACAATAAATCAAAAAATCAGCCAGGCGTGGTAGCGCGTGCCTGTAATTCCGGCTACTCGGAAGGCTGAGGTGGAAGGATCGCCGCAGCCCAGTGGGTCGAGACTGCAGTGGCCAGGAGCGGCCAGTGCACTCCAGTCTGGGCGACAGAGTGAGAATCCAACTCAAAAAAAAAAAAAAAGTTAAACAGGCTGAGTGTGGTGGTTCATGTTTGTAATCCCAGAACTTTGGGAGGCTGAGGAAGAAGGATTGTTGCGCCCAGGAGTCCACAATCATCCTAAGCAATATAGTGAGACTTTGTCTCTACAAAAAAAAATTTAAAAATTAGCCAGGTGTGGTGGCTCACACCTGTACTCCCAGCTACTCGGGAGACTGAGATGGAAGGATTGCCTGAGGCCAGGAGTTGGAGGCTGCAGTGAGCCGTGTTCACATCACTGCACTCCAGCCTGGGCAACAGTGTGAGACCCAACTCAAAAAAAAAAAAAGGCCCTTCCAGAGCCAGGTAGACGTCACCATGAAGTTCAATCCCTTTGTGACCTCGGACTGCAGCAAAAACCACAAACATCACTTCATTGCCCTCTCCCATGTGCCCAGGATGATCATGTCATCCCCACTCACCAAGGAGCTGCAGCAGAAGAAGTACAATGTCTGTTCCATGCCCGTCCTCAAGGACAAGGTCCAGGTGGTTTGTGGACACCACAAAGGTCAGCAGATTGGCAAGACGGTCCAGGTGTCCGTAAAGAAATACTTTGGCCGGGCTCGGTGGCTCAGCCTGTAATCCCGTGCTTTGGGAGGCCGAGGTGAATGAATTGCCTGAGCCCGCCGGTTTGAGACCCACCTGGGCAACTTGGTGAGACCTCATCTCTACAATAAATCAAAAAAAAATTAGCCGGGCTTGGTAGCACGTACCTGTAGTTCCAGCTACTTGGAAGGCTGAGGCGGAAGGATCGCCGGAGCCCAGCAGGTCGAGGCTGCGGTGGGCGGGAGTGGCCACTGCACTCCAGTCTGGGCAAGTGAGTGAGACTCCAACTCAAAAAAAAAAAGAAAAGAAATACTTCATCTGCATCGAGCAAGGCAGTTATCACTAGGCTAAAACCGGACAAAGATCGGAAGAAGATTCTTGAACACAAAGTCAAATCTCAACAAGTAGGAAAAGAGAAAGGTAAATACAAGGAAGAACTTATTGAGAAAATGCAGGAATGAATATAGCCTGTTGTGTACCACAATTTAGCTATAGGCTTTTAGCCTAGTGTGTGTTTCTTTAGAACTCTTCAAAAAATGTCTCTAGAACATTTTCCTCTTGTTTTATTATTCACCTGTGACTCTGTAAGTCTACTTTGCAATTTTAATAATTTTATGAATAAAAATTGGAGATGTTTTAAAAAAAAGTAAACAAAAGTTGAACATACATCTATCACATGACTCCCAGGCAATTCCGTAAGAGAAATGAGTTTATTCTTATAAAGACTTGTAAATGAACGATCATAGAAGTACTGTTTATAATAATCAAAAACTAGAAGCAACAAAATGCCCAATGCCCATAAACAAGTTGTGATATAGCTATACAATGAAATGCTATTCAGCAATAAAAATAAAGACACTTTTTTTTTTTTTTTTTAGTTGGGATGGCTCTCTGTTACCCAGGCTGGAGTACAGTGGCATGATCACAGCTCACTGAAGCTTTGACCTCCCGGGCTCAGTCAATCCTCTCACCTCAGCTTCCCAGCGTTCTGGGATTACACATGAGCCACCTCACCC
Source organism: Cephalopachus bancanus (assembly GCA_027257055.1). Classification (NCBI taxonomy): domain Eukaryota; kingdom Metazoa; phylum Chordata; class Mammalia; order Primates; family Tarsiidae; genus Cephalopachus; species Cephalopachus bancanus. Next base: position 3,563,605 of record JAPVLO010000104.1, read on the forward strand.
AGTTAGAGATTTTTGATGTATGGAATAGCCTGAATGAATCACCAAGTAATTATGCTGAGTGAAAGAAGCCAGACAATAAAGAGTGCATACTTTAAAATTCCAGAAAATGGAAACTGTAGACATATTCTATAATCTATATGACTGTGATGACAGAAAGCAGATCAGTGGCTTCCTGAGAATAGGAGGAAGTGGAGAAGGAGGTAAGGGCAGGGATGACCAAGGGACCTCCCAAAATGTTGGGATTACAGGTATGAGCCATTGCATTATTTTTTCTTTAACAAAAAATATATCTTTATATTTACAGCTTTCTTTATATATATCTCTCTCTTGCTTATTGCTTTAAAAAATTTTCGACTGGGCACAGTGGCTCAAGCCTGTAATCCCAGCACTTTGGGAGGCCGAGGTGAGGGGGATTGCCTAAGCCCACAGGTTCCAGAACAGCCTGGGCAACTTGGTGAGACTTCATCTCTACAATAAGTCAAAAAATAATTAGCCGGGCATGGGAGTATGAGCCTGTAGTTCCGGCTACTTGGAAGGCTGAGGCAGAAGGAGGGCCTGAACCCAGCAGGTTGACGCTGAGGTGGCCGTGAGCATGCTACTGCACTCCAGCCTGGGCGACAGAGTGGGACTCCGACTCAAAAAAAAATTTTTTTTAAATAAATAATCTCTGAATTTTAAAACTAAAATCACATATTTTGGCACACTTTATATATAGAAGTATATATATCTCAATTACAAATTTTAACTCTCAGTAACCTTAAATTTTAATGAAAACATAGGAAGTAAAAACTCTTGAATTGTCTGTCATATATCAATATTTTATAAATGAGAACCATTTTATAATTTTAGAAACATGTTTCTTCACAAGTTTTAAAAATGGGAAATGACCCAGATACTTAGTATCTATTATTTAATTTAACATAACTTTAAGATTTTTTTTTTTTTTGAGTTGGAGTCTCACTCCGTCGCCCAGGCTGGAGTGCAGTGGCACACTCACAGCACCCCAGCGTCAACCTGCAGGGCTCTGGAGACCCTTCTGCCTCAGGCTTCCAAGTAGCCGGAACTACAGGCTACCATGCCCGGCTACTTTTTATTTATTTATTGTAGAGATGAGATCTCGCCAAGTTGCCCAGGCTGGTCTCGAACGTGTGGGCTCAGGCAATCCACTCGCCTCGCCCTCCCAAAGTGCTGGGATGACAGGCTGAGCCACCCAGCCTGGCTTTTAAGTTATATGAAAAATTCATTTTAAGTTACATGAAAAATTCATTTATAAATACTTATTCCATTTGAATTTACCAAATTTGCTTTTAACAGCTTAGATTATTTGTGAAAACCAAGATATTAGACAAAACTAATACCCATTTTAAGTTATTTTTCTATTAACCATTTTTATAGCCTGTGAATATCAGGTGTTTAAGTAAGAACCTTAAAGTTAAATATATGAGCATTTTCCCAATAACTCAGAATATTTAGCTGTTTTTATTAAACCAACAATATTAAATTAGTCTTACTTATCAAAAATCACAAAAATATTATTTTGTTTTTAGCTGGATTTATAGTTTTTTATAACCTTTATGCCAAACTGGGACATCTTAAAATACTTAGTGGAGACAAATATAAGACTGACCAGTAAATCAAGGCAAAAATGTATGTTGAAAATTTTTCTTTTCAGGTTTCAACTTTTTAATCAGCTCCATGAAGGACATCCTAAACACTATATGAGACACAACAGAATATTTTTTTTCTAGTATTTAAAAAAAAATGACATTCACATACATTTTTAAGAAGCTCTTCTGCCAGGCTCGGTGGCTCAGCCTGTAATCCCGCGTTTTGGGAGGCTGAGGTGAGTGGATTGCCTGAGCCCGCGGGTTTGAGACCCGCCTGGGCAACTTGGCGCGACCTCATCTCTACAATAAATCAAAAAATTAGCCGGGCGTGGTAGCATGCGCTTGTAGTTCCAGCTACTTGGAAGACTGAGGTGGAAGGATCACCGGAGCCCAGCAGGTCTAGGCTGTGGTGGCCGGGAGTGGCCACTGCACTCCAGTCTGGGCAACAGAGTGAGATTCCAACTCAAAAAAAAAAAAAAAAAAGGAAGCTCTTCTATGTAACCAGGTTGGTGATATTGAGTAAAAATACGCCCCTAGGTAATCATGTTCTTGATGCAGATTTCTTATAGGTAGATTTTGAAATTGCTTCATAACCATAATAAACATTGTATACAAATTTTTTAAAATGTTCCTTGATACATGTTAATTTATATATATATATATTTGAGTTGGAATCTCATTCTGTCGCCCAGACTGGAGTGCAGCGGCCGCTCCCGGCCACCGCAGCCTCGACCTGCTGGGCTCCAGTGATCCTTCCGCCTCAGCCTTCCCAGTAGCCGGAATTACAGGCATGCGCTACCATGCCCTGCTGATTTTTTGGATTTATTGTAGAGATGAGGTTTCGCTGCCCAGGTGGGTCTTGAACCTGCGGGCTCATGCAGTCCACTCATCTCAGGCTCCCAAAGGCGCAGGATTACAGGCTGAGCCACCGAGCCCAGCTGATACACGTTAATTTTTATCACTCTGGCCAAACTTGCCAGAACCCATGATTGCTAGAACCAATAATCCTGAGATCCTAAACTAAAAACTCATTAAAGAAAAAATACCCAGACTCTACAAATGTCCTAGAATTTGTCTTTACATGGGAGTGAAATTTTTTAAAAACACGTGGAGCTTTCTAAAAGGTCTTTAATAAGCTACCTTGGGAGTGCAATTGAAAAATAGAAGTTGGTATAATAAAAACAAATATTTTGGTGCAGCTCCAAAAATCTCTTATAAATACAGCCATTTTGGAAGGACGATCCTGGATCAGAAGTGTTATTCCTTTTGTATCTACATTATGTGTGCATGTCTCATCTCAGTTGTCATAATTGTCTCTGTAATTTCCTCCTGAGTAGCGGTCATAACCACCCTGATTTCTGCCACCATTGTCTCTGCACTGTCCATATCCATGTCCATATCCTCGAGGTCGACTGTCATATCTGCCACTTCCATAGCTTTGGTCCCCACCACCTCTAGAGTAGTCATGACCACGGGCCCCAAAAGCACCCCCTCTGGTTCCCCGGGGCAGACTTGCCTGCATGGTCATCACGGATCTGGTGACCATCCAGGGACTCTCCATTCATGGCTCTCATGACATCTGAGGGATGCTCTAGGTTGGTGAAGGTGATGAAACCAAAATCCCGGGATCACTGAGTCTCCCAGTCCTTGACAGCAACTACCTCAGAACATTTTAATCTGAAAAAATTTCAAACATTCATAATAGGTAAAGAATTTTACAGTAAATATCCATATATCCATCACTTAGATTCTGTATGAGCATTTTACTATACTTATTTTATCACATATATAAAACAAGTATAGTCAGATACCTCTATCCATCAAACCATCTTATTTTATTAATGCAAGTCAAAGTAAATTACAGATATCAGGACTCCTCTAAGAACTTTAACTAGAGCTCAGTATACACCAGAAGACTTGTGAACTGCACAAGTCTTAAGTGTATATCTGCTGTGTTGACAAATGTGCATGGACTCATGTAACCCAAATCCATACCAAAGCAGAACATTTCCATCACCCCACAAAGTCACTCATGGAAGGTGGAGTTTTGAAGTATATGTGTGTACAGATCTCAGCACACCTACAGCAGAGTGGTCAGAGGTAGACAGAGTTCAGCAGGGGAAAGGTAAAATTTTGAAGGACAAAAGGATTCGTAGACGGCTGCATCCCAGACTCTGAGGAGGCCTTGATTACTTGCTATAGACAGTAAGCAGGTTGGCTTGGCTGGAGCTGAGTCAAAGGGATACCAGGAGAAGCATTGCTGTGCTCTAAAGCTTTTCAATAATACACATACCAGGATTATCCTGTAGGCCCTGCATTCTGGAGAGCAGACACCTGAACAGGGGCGATTCTGCCCCATAGAGGCCCGTTGGCAATGTCTGGAGATGTCTGTGGTTGTCACAAGGGGGTAGTAGTGCTACAGGGATCTTAGGAATGCTACTAAACATCCTCCAACACACAGAGCAACCCCTCACCCTCAGGAGAGAATTACCGGACTTCCAATGTCTACAGTGCCTGCTACAGGTTAAAGGTAGGGGGAACACCAGTGGAAGTTACATACTAGCAGCAAACTTTTTGGTCTTTGAGAAAGATAATGTGCTCATTTCACCTTTAAAAATCAAGAAAAAAGACAATATTATGATTGAGTAAAACAGATACACACAAATGTGCTCTCATTTCGGTTTGCTGTTGGAGGCTGGGGATATGAGAAGGGCAGCAGGTTCCTAGTGGCTGGAAATGAAATCACAAGATTTTAACATAATCACACATATATCATAAATGATTTTAATATAAATCACATACGGGCCCTTTCAGGGAAGTGGCACAGGTGGCAACAGTAGGAAGACTGGATTTGAGACTTTCCATTTGTCTCTTCTGGCGTCCCAAACCTATGATTTGGAGACTGGGAGAGGGGGAAAAGGAGGAATGGAAATAGAAAGAGAGGTTTAAAGTTCTTTCTCCAGTTGTAATTTGTAAGAGGCTTTGTTCTGAATGAGGTTACCATGTCAGGGATGAACAGGTGGTCACTGCAATATGACAGCACTTGTTGAATTCTGACCAAAGGTCCAGTCAGCTCTGCTTCATAGCACATGATCTCATGGGTCCCTGGCTCAGTGTCCGTTGTGGGAGGGCAGCTGACTTCCTAACCTTACCTGTGATTCACCTGTGGCTGGAAGATGACCCTGCTCAAAGGTGTTGCAAGTGATAACTGCTTCATCACTGCCACATTTCAGGTCCATTCCTGCTCTGGTTCCTCTGGTGTTTTCTTCTCTTTCTCTCTAAGACTTATTTCTATGTCTGTCTCAGATGGAAAGTTCCTAAAAAGCAAGTATCAGATTGGTCTGTGATTTTTTTGATGTTGATGAAAATGATGAAGTGGGTGATGATGATGGCTTTGCTTCTGTGGTAAAGTGTGTTCGAGAAGGGTTTGAGAAATAGTTTTATTCTGTGATTTGTGATGATTAATTTAACAAAAATAAACACATAAGTTGTTTCAAAGTGATATGATTTGCTGACTGAAACTAAGGCTGTTGAGGCAGAAATGGTCTGATAAAAGTTTTTTGGAAACCAAATGTGAGGATTGACGCCAAGAAAGCTGGGCGTGCTCCAGAGTCTGTTACTAGTTGGAAGACTTTTATGAGAAAGTTTAAGAGATGAGAGGGCGGTTCCTCATATCAGAGTTGTCCTTTTTCATTGGAAGGTACAATGCAGATGTTAGTCATGGGCTACAAATGACAACACACGGGCCGCAGTACAGAGGTTACAGTCATCAGCTACAGGTGACAACACATAGGCAAGACACTGTCATGTCTTACACACAAGACAGTCAGTAAAATGTCATGATTTAGAAACAAATGAAAGTTCATGATTTAGAAATAAATCAGTGTCATTTTCCATGTCAGTATGTTATGTATTAATCAGTACGTCAACAGCATGAGGAACTCACCGTAAGATCAGAAGGACTCATGATAAGATAAGACACATGATAAGATAAGATAAACCCTGAATCATAAGACATTCACCAGGTGACTTTGGAAGCCTGCAAAATATGATCTGTAGGCTAGCAGGGTCTTTTTTTTTTTTTTTGAGTTGGAGTCTCATTCTGTCACCCAGACTGGAGTGCAGTGCAGTGCAGTGCAGGCTGAGCCACCGAGCCCGGCTGAGTTCTTTATATATTAAATCAATTAGACTCTTGTCTTCAACACATGTTGCGAATATTTCCCCTAAGCTTTTCATCCATCTTCCCTTGTGTGTGGTAAATTTGTTATGCAAAACTCTTTTAAAATTGAAAAAAAATTAAATTTGGATTCCCATCTTCCTAGAAAAGTCTTACCAATCTAAAATTATTTAAGAATCTATCCAGGCCGGGCTCGGTGGCTCAGCCTGTAATCCCGCGCCTTTGGGAGGCTGAGGTGAGTGGATTGCCTGAGCCCGCGGGTTCGAGACCCGCCTGGGCAGCAAGACGTCATCTCTACAATAAATCAAAAAATCAGCCAGGCATGGTAGCGCATGCCTGTAATTCCGGCTACTTGGAAGGCTGAGGCGGAAGGATCGCTGGACCCCAGCAGGTCGAGGCACGGTGGCCGGAAGCGGCCACTGCATTCCAGTTTGGATGACCAAGTGAGACTCCAACTCAAAAAAAAAAAAAAAAAGAATCTATCCAATGATTCTTCTTAATACTTTAATGGGTTCATTTTTCTTTCCTTCCCTTTTTTTTTTTGAATTGAGGTCTCACTCTATAGCGTACGCTGAAGTGCAGTGGTACAATTATGGCTCACTGCAGCCTCAAGCTCCTGGGCTCAGGCAATCCTTCCACCTCAGATTCCCGAGTAGTCAGAACTGAAGGTGTGCACCACCACACCCAGCTAATTTTTTATTTTTTGTAGTGCTGAGGTCTTATTATGTTGCCTAGGTTGGTCTAGTGCTGGAATTAGAGGTGTGAGCCACTGTAACTGGCCTGATTTCATTTTTCATATTTATGTCTTTGATCTATTAGAATTTTGGAAGGAGCAAGCTTACTTTTTCCCAACTGGATACCTAGGTGTTACAGTACATTACTAAATAGTTCATCTTTCTTGTCCACTGATTTGAGATGACGTTTTATAAATATATATGTTTTATTTTGAATATGTGGAGTACAATTTAGGAATAGGTATACAAGCAGACATCATACAGGTAAAGTTTAGGCCTCCCTTTGGTCCCCACTTTGCCTGGTTTGAGATCAGGTAGCCTTATTAATGTTATGTGCCCCTCTCCCCCACCCCGGAAGTATCCCACTACCAATCCCTTTCTTATAGTATTATGGTAAATGTTCAGGGACTGCTTGTGAGTGATGAAGTGGCATTTTTATCACATCTAAATCCCCAAATGTATTTGGGTCTCTTTCTTGCCTTTCTATTCTGTTCTATAGATTCATCTGTCTATTCACTCACCTATACCAAACTGTTTAAATTATTATAGCTTCATGGTACAATTTTACATTTTGGTAGAATGAATCAGTGATCTTGATGGTAGTTTTTGGATTATAATATTTAACAATTGTTTTCCGCCAAGTATTTGCGTAGTTTTGTAACTCTAGATACCTTGTATTTCTTCTAATATCTTCTCTCCAGAGGAGTATGTGCTGTCCTTTAGAACTGTTTGCCTCTCTGACAAGCTTAAGACAAGTTGAGCACTATCTTCACAAATGCAGAGATCTTGGATTTGAGTAAGAAGCTTCCCCTGGGAATTATCGGATCACTTTCTCTTCTGTTGGTCAGGTCCATGCACTTCCCAAGGAGCAGGAACTGTGTCTTTTTTTAGTACTTGTCACAATTCCTAGTGCCAAGAGGCACTTAGTAAGTGTTATGTTGAGAGGATGGTTGAATGATGGATGAGGGGGGAACACCTGCCTGCCCCAAGAGTCTTCTTTCATGCACACATATGCCTGGAGGCTACTCTGGCTTCACAGGAACAGAATGGGAGCATGATTCCTGGAGTCTTGTCTCAGCAGGAACGCTGAGTGAATGAGAGCAATGAACTCCACTTATCCTCCTCCTGCCCCCTCACACACATCCAGAGTCTCTTCAGAGTTTCTGCTGGCTTCTTTCTTGTCTCTCCCCTCATCTTTAACAGCATTCACCTGAAACATCACCCACATTAATGCTTTCCCTTTACTACAGCAGACCCTTGAGTAAAGCAAGTGGGAAAGCAAGGGAGACAGGAATCAATACAGCCAGTTGTAACAGCTGAATCTTATACAGCGTATAGTATATTCTAGTTTCTGTCTCAAATTTTCCACCGATTTAGTAACTGAATACTTAAAACAAGTGGGTACATGTTTTATCATGCTCATTATACAGCTGAGGAGACTGAGTTAACAGAGAGGTTTAGTAACTTGCCCAGGGCCTCAGAGCTGTAAATAGATGAGCTGGGGTTTGTACTAGGGAGTCCAGTGCCATAGGCCGGGCACTTAAACACTATGCCCTTTCCTTGTAATATACGTGTGTGTGTGTGTGTGTGTGTGAACTTCATTGACGTATAACACAAAATTCAAGAAAATGCATACATCAAAAATGAATGATGACACATTTTCACAGAGTGAAACTAGCACCCAGATCAAAGACCAGAACCCTCCCTACTCCCCAGGAGCCCAGTCACTGCCCCTTCTCCACTGTCCTGCCTTCTCCCTCCATCTTGCTGGGAGTTTCTTCCCAATCCTATTTTTTTTTTTTTTTTTTTTGAGTTGGAGTCTCACTCCGTCGCCCAGACTGGAGTGCAGTGACTGCTCCCGGCCACAGCAGCCTCGCCTGCTGGGCTCCGGCGATCCTTCCGCCTCAGCCTTCCGAGTAGCCGGAATTACAGGCATGCGCTACCACGCCCGGCTGATTTTTTGATTTATTGTAGAGATGAGGTCTCGCTGCCCAGGCAGGTCTCGAACCCACAGGCTCAGGCAATTCACTCACCTCAGCCTCCCAAAGGCGTGGGATTACAGGCTGAGCCACTGAGCCCGGCTTCCATCCTATTTTAATCACACTTGCATTTCAAGCGTCATGGGGTCTGTTGCTAAAGTTAGAAATATTCTATATATTCTATTTCTCAGGAGTAGAGATGGGGTTGGCTGGGAGAACACATTCCCCAGATGAGAGAAATAATCAGGGGTGGGGGAGTTGGGGTCCATGCTCCAGTTTCCCCACATTCTCTTTGCCAGTCAGTGTAACTAAGGCTCTAACCTTTCACATCCCCTCCTGGTCAGGACTACACTTCCCAGCAGGCTGTGCTCTGACAGTTCTCGGATTTAAATAGGATTCTGGGCTCTGCTGAGAGTCAGGCTGCTGCTGAGTACCCAGGAGAGAGGAAGGAGAGCAGCAGGAGCAGCCAGGAGCCCAGCTAGACCGGGAGCCCGCGCCAGAGTCGTCAGAGTCGGTGCTGACGCGGGCAGCAGCTACTAAAGAAGCTGGCAAGATGCTGGTCACCCTGGGACTGCTCACCTCCTTCCTATCGTTCCTCTATGTGATCGCTCCATCAGTCAGGTTTGTCCTCATTCAACAACACGTAAACCGATAGTTTTCAAAGCCCTGCGCTGGAAGCTGGTTCTGGGCTGCTGAAAGAGGAGAAGGGGAAGGAGGCGGAGGGAGAGGTCAGGGCAGAAGCAGCAGGAAGGAAGGAGGGGTGATGGATACCCAGAAGGAAACACCTGGGACTGAGGGCTGGTGGGGAGCGTTGAATTCTGCACGAGGCTGAGTGGATAACTCTGCCAAGCAGCTCAGCAGCCAATTTTGGAGGGAGCCCTTGCTTTCTCACTCTGTTCCCTGGGGTTTCTCTGGAGAAATGCAGAGACTCTGTACCTAGTCAAGGTGTCATTGCCGAGGGACTTACTGTTAAGTACCAGGCACTTCAGGAAAGGAATAAACTCCCTTCCTGTTGAGACTGCCCTCAACTAATGTATTTGGAGGACTCTTCGGCTGTGGGGTTTCTGAAGGTGTCAAAGAAATGTGTGTTCTAAGTGAACAATTTAAAAATTACCAATGAGAAAAAAGGTTAAATGGACACATCAGGGTCAGAATGTTATTCTAGGTCCTCCACAGAGACCTGAGTTCAAATTCCAGTACTGCCATCATTAACAATGACACGAACTTCTTTGGGCTTGTTTTCTTCACTGTAATGTGGAAATAATACTGGAGTGGTTGATAGGATTAAAATAACTTATGTATGGAAAATGCCTAGTTTAGTAACTGGCAGTCGAATGATGGGCAGAAAATGTTAGTTTGACCTCTTTCTGGTCTTCTGTTTGGGAATTGGTGAAGGCAGCTTCATGTAAAAGGTCCCTCTCTGCACAGAGGTCTGAACAAGACAGGTTTTTCTCTCTGTGTGCCATTGGCTAGAATAGGATGGCAGAAGCCTCTGTAACGCCTGCTCTTTAAAACTGGAGAGAGGTCCAAGTGCAGTGTTTGTGTGTGCCACCCCAGAATGCTCTTCATGAGTTACTCACGATGAAACTTACTGAAGACCTGTGGATTCCACACACATCCATCCCTCATGTGTTCCGAATGCAGATCAGAGGGAGGGAACCCCTGGATATAGGAGCTAGTTATCAAGGAAGGTCTCTATGGACTCTGGCTCAGAAGCACTGACTCCGTTTGCCCAGATGATCACTTGTGGCTTCTGGGCAAATGACCTTTCTTTTTTTTTTTGAGTTGGAGTCTCACTCTGTCGCCCAGACTGGAGTGCAGTGGCTGCTCCCGGCCGCCGCAGCCTCGACCTGCTGGGCTCTGGCGATCCTTCCACCTCAGCCTTCCAAGTAGCTGGAACTACAGGCGCGCGCTACTACGCCCAGCTGATTTTTGATTTATTGTAAAGATGAGGTCTTGCCAAGTTGTCCAGGCAGGTCTTGAACCCACGGGCTCAGGCAATCCACTCACCTCAGCCTCCCAAGGCGCGGGATTACAGACTGAGCCACCGAGCCCAGCGCAAATGACCTTTCAATCTGTGCTGGGGAGCGGTGACTAAAATCATCCCATGAAGATCAACTCTGATGCCACTCTTTGAGGCTGGATGACTTTGTTTTATGCATCTCAGTGCAGAGTTGGGGAGAGTGGTGCATGATGCTCGTTTTCCCTGCCTATAGGAAGTTCTTTGCTGGCGGAGTGTGTAGAAGTGACGTGCAGCTTCCCGGGAAGGTGGTGGTGATCACTGGTGCCAACACAGGCATCGGCAAGGAGACAGCCAGAGAGCTTGCTCGCAGAGGTAAGTGTTTTCACTGTGGCCTCCAGAGGGCCGTGCCTCCCACCCTTCTTCCCACCATGGGCTCTGTCACATTTCCTTGTCTTTTCTCCTGGGCTTGGAGGTTCTAACTAGGAATGCGAGGCACCTGGGATTCGAGTCCAGCTGTGTCACCAACCTACTCTGTGGTCTTTGCTTCTTCCCTGTTCCTTTTTGATTGTATAAAGCAAGGAAAACAATGATGTCTGTGTATGATCCTGGTCAAGTCTGTTCTATGAAGCAGTTATTACATATCGGAATGTGAAACCAGGGTTCCCAGTCTGGGTTCGGGCTGACAGCAAGGAGACTGAGCAGTACAGCTGTGGGAAGCCTGCAGTGGCAGTATGGCCACTCCAGGGGTGACAGGAGAACACCCTGTCCTCCAGGCCCAAGCTCACTCACAATGCCTCTTTTTCAGCCTAGGGTCTGAACACCCCATTCTCTCTTTGTCTCGGCCCCAGGAGCCCGGGTATACATCGCCTGCCGCGATGTGCTGAAGGGGGAGTCCGCTGCCAGTGAAATCCGAGCAGATACAAAGAACTCCCAGGTGCTGGTGCGAAAACTGGACCTCTCTGACACCAAGTCCATCCGGGCCTTTGCTGAGAGCTTTCTGGCAGGTGTGGCCCAGTGGTAGCTGGGAAAGCAGGAAACCAGGTGTGGGAGTGGCAGCCCCACCCTGACCATTGCTGGCCCTTACATTAGAACCATCAAGGATGCCACGGGACAGGTTCTGCTGCATGAGCCAGCAGGACAGGGAATTGGCAAGGGGATGGTGGGAGGACAGGCTGGGCAGGTTCTTATCGTGATTTTGCCTCAGCAGTGGGAATGTTGGAGGTGTCAGCTCCCTGTCTGGGCTTGTACCCTGGCTGGCATCAAGGTGTGGCCATGATGCTAGACTCTTCTTTCATCCTGAGAATCCACTTTCCATGGCCACAGAAACTAGAGGGAATTGTGCTGCTGCCAAAATTCTTCTGAGTCTTGGAAAATAACTAGCTTTGACCAAGATCTATGAAATCCACGAGGCACATGCTGGACTCATTTCACCACAGATTCCTAGTACCCTGCAGAATGGGCTTGGTCCATAGTTGGTAGTCAGGACATTGCTGAATAAATGAATGAATGCCTATAATCCCGATGCTTTGGAAGGGAGCCAAGGTGGGAGCCCCAAGGTGGGGCTAGGAATTTGAGACCAGCCTGGGTGACATAGCAAGACCCCATTTCCACAAAAAATCTAAAACCATTAGCCAGGCGTGGTGGTGTGTGCCTATAGTCCCAGCTACTTGTGGGAGGCTGAGGTAGGAGGATTGCTTGAGCCCAGAAGTTCAAGACTGCAGTGAGCTATGATCACACCACTGTACTCTAGCCTGGGCCACAGAGTGAGACCCTATCTCAAAAAATAAAAATTAAAAATAGGTTGGGCACAGTGGCTTGCACCTGTAATCCCACTACTTTGGAAGGTAGAAGGGAGAAGATTGCCTGAGTCCAGAGGTCCAAGACTAGCCTGGGCAATTTGGTGAGACCTCATCTCTACAATAAATAAATAAATAATTAGCAGACATGGTGACGTGCACCTTAGTTCCAGCTACCTGGAAGACTGAGGCAGAAGGATCGACTGATCATAGTAGGTCGAGGCAACAGTATCTGTGAGTGTGCCACTGCTTTCCAGCCTGGGCAACAGAGTGAGACTCTAACACATATGCACAAAATAAATAAAATAAAATAAAAAATAGGCCCGGAACTCTGGCTCATGCTTATAATTCCAGCACTTTGGAAGGCCAAGGTGGGAGCATCGCTTGAGCTCAGGAGTTCAAGACCTACCTGGGCAGCATAGCGAGACCTTGTCTCTATAAAAGCAATTTTTAAAAATTAGTTGGGTATGGTGGCACATGTCTGTAGTCCTAGCTACTTGGGAGACTGATGCAGGAGGATTACTTGAGCCTGAGAGCTGGAGCCTGCAGTGAGCTGTGATTGTGCCACTACCTTCCAGCCTGGACAACAGAGGGAGACCCTTACTTAAAAATAATAACAATAATAGTAGATGAACGAACAGGAAGATATGAGAAACCCAGTGACAATGGTTATTGGTTATCACTAAGATAGGTCTAAAGCGGGGACAGTTATTGACAGCTAAGGCAATACCTTGTCTAGGAAAAAGCAGAGAGAGTGAATCCTACTGAAACCTTACCCCAACAAAGAGAACTCATAAAACAAGACAGGGGGCCAGTAGTCAGGGCTGGGCTAGGCAGCTTGCAAACTCCCTACTAACCATAGTAGGTCTTCTTGGTTGTATTCTATAGAAGAGAAACAGCTCCATATTCTGATCAACAATGCAGGAGTGATGATGTGTCCATATTCTAAGACAGCTGATGGCTTCGAAACCCATCTGGGTGTCAACCACCTGGGTAAGTATCTTTGGGTTTCTGAAAAGTGATGTACACCCCACCTTCTTCACTGCAGGAAGATGGCCCTATACAAGTTCTGAGAATTTCCAGTGGTCCTCAGAATCTAGGATTCCATCAGACTGGACACATGGGTTTGTTGGTCACTGTTCCTCTCCTGATCAGTCTAAAAAAGTGACATCCTCCTGCCCATACCATTAACAAGCCCCACATTTCAGGAGATACCAGAGAAGAAAATGTCATTCTTGGATGGGGCAGTGGCAGTGCAAGGCTTGCAAGTAGGGCCAGGCCTGGGGATATGCAGGAGTCTGAGTTCAGCTAGAGGGGTCACATCTATGTGAGGGGCAAGCCAGCCAGGGCAGACCTTGAGAACTTGAGGTATGAGGCAGGCTGGAGCTCAAGAGTTGAAGGTGATGGCTTTGGGCATGGAATACATCCTCTGATCCTAGGCAAATGTTACTCTCCCTGACTATTTCATCTTTCCTTCTCCACATGAGTGTACCTGGGCCCATAGTTGTGTGATCATGGCCAGAGGGCAGTTGGAAGCCAGCAGGTGGGCATTCCTCCTGACTAGAGCAGAGGCAGAAGTACAAAATAATATAGATTAAGTATTATTGCCTTACCTATAGTTTTTCTCTGACCCTTGCTTTGAGGAATCCGCTAACTCAGACCAACTGACCATTAGCCCAGTTTCCCATGGCATCAACATTTGTTCATACCCAGAAGATAGTGAGCTAATGCTGAAGTCCTGTCATGAGCTCTTATACCCTGAGCCTGGGCTGCCATTTCACTCTTCAACCTCCCCTGATGACTTTCCTCACAGGCCACTTCCTTCTTACCCACCTGCTCCTGGAGCTGTTGAAGGAGTCTGCCCCTGCCCGGGTGGTGAATGTGTCCTCGGTGGTCCACCACATTGGCAAGATTCGCTTCCATGACCTGCAGGGTGAGAAGCACTACAGCAGAGGCTTTGCCTATTGCCACAGCAAGCTGGCCAATGTACTCTTCACTCGTGAGCTGGCCAAGAGGCTCCGAGGTAAGTCTGGAGAAAAGGCCAGGGTTAAAGTAGCAAAAACAGAGTCCTCAGAAACTTCTGGAGCCAGGTTGTCAGACCTGCACATTTTAGTAGTAGCTTTGTGTGCTAAGGAGAATAAAGCTATCAATGGGAAGTTATCTTACATTTATGTCACATCTTGCCCTCCTCCCTCGCTCCCTCCTTCCCTCCTCCCCCCCCTTTCTCTCTCTCTCTCTCACTCTTACTCTCTCTCTCTGTGTCAGAGTCTGCCTCTGTTGCCGAGGTTGTAGTGCAGTGGCACAAGCACAGCTCACTGTAGCCTCGACTTCCTGGGCTAAGATGATCCTTCTGCCTCAGCCTCCCAAATAACTGGGACTACAGGCATGTACCACCATGCCTGGCTATTTTTTTGATTTTTGTAGAGACGAGGTCTTGCTATGTTGCTCAGGCTGGTCTCAAACTCCTGGGCTCAAGCAATCCTCCTGCCTCAGCCTCCCAAAGTGCTAGGATTTCAGGCGTGAGCCACCATGCCCGACCTCTCATTTGATTTTCACAACTCTTTGCAACAGGCAGAGCAGGAATTATTACTCCTATTTTGTAGATCAGAACTGAGGTCCAAAGAAAAGGCCAACTCAAAGCTATACAGTGAGTGAAGGAGTCGGAACTGGAATGCCAGTGCTCTGCTTTAAATCCAGGGTGCTTGCCCAGATTTGATGTGCTATTTGCTGAGGTCCATGTGGTAGCTGAGTGACAGAGCTGCTGCTGCTTGCAGTCGGAGAGCTAAGGCTGAACACAGAGCCTGGGGTCCATGTTCTCACTCTCCCACATACTAGCCCCGCATGCATGTGGACATGCCCTGTAGCTTCCCCTGCCTTCACCTCCCCAGCTATAAAATCAAGTAAGGTTGGCTCTCAAGCCTTCATGATCCTGTGCTCCCCTACCATATCAGGTGAGCTGCTGGCTCTGACAGCATTTGCTACAGGAGATAAACCAGAGTTTGGGGACAGTGATTTTTACTATCAGTATGCCTAAGGTAGAAGAATAGGGTATCCCCTACCTTGAGGAGGTGAATCTTACTCTCTCTCTTTTCTAATTTACTTTTAAAATAAACTCTCTCTCTCTCTCTCTTTCTGTATATATATATATATATATATTTTAAGTTGAAGTCTCACTCTGTCGCCCAGACTGGAGTGCAGTGGCATGCTCCCGGCCACCGCAGCCTCGACCTGCTGGGCTCTAGCGATCCCTCCACCTCCGCCTTCCAAGTAGCCAGAACTACAGGCACACACTACCATGCCTAGCTAATTTTTAAAAATTTTATCGTAGAGATGAGGTCTCACCAAGTTGCCCAGGCGGGGTCTCGAACCCATGGGCTCAGGCAATCCACTCACCTCGGCCTCCCAAAGCGGGGGATTACAGGCTGAGCCACCGATCCCAGCTATTAATAAACTATATTTTACAATCTAAAAAAAAAAGAATAGGGTAATTATAAAATAAATAATGATCATTACATATTTTGTTATAATAATAATTGAGAGTTTTGTGTGTGCCACGCACTGCACATCTTAATTCATTTAATACTCATAACATTGCTGTGAGGTGGGGGTTATTGTTTTTCCTCACTCTCAAATGAAGAGACAGGCACTGAGAGATTTAAAAATTTTCTCAAGCCAGTTCCCTAGCTGAGCCAGGATTCCGATCCAGATGGTCTACCCCTGGAGTCCATGTTCTTTCCTTTATATCAGGGTTCAGACCTTGTCCCCACAGCCTGCTAAGTATAACCTAAGGTAATTCTCTTAACTTTTCTGTGACTCAGTTTCCTTGTCTATAAATGGGCATCTTAATATTCTACCTCACAAGCTTCTTTAAGAACTAAATGAGCTATGGGCTGGGCACAGTGGCTCACACCTGTAAATCCTAGAAGTTAGAGAGGCAGAGATGAGAGGACTACCTGAGCCCAGGGGATCAAGACCAGTCTGAACAACTTGGCAAGACTTTGTTTCTATGATAAATAAAAAAAATTAGCTGGGCAATGTGGTGCACGCCTATAGTTCCAGCTACTTGGAGGACTGAGGTGGAAGGATTGCCTGAGCCAGCTGGTAGCTGTGAGTGTGCCACTGCACTCCAGCCTGGGCAACAGAGTAAGACTCTGACTTAAAAAAAAAAAAAGAATTAAATGAGATACAGCTGGGCACAGTGGCTAACACATGTAATCCTAGCACTTTGGGAGGCTGAGGAGGATGAATCACTTAAGTCCAGAGTTTAAGATCAGCCTGGGCAACATACTGAGATTTTGTCTCCGCCAAAATAATAATAAATAAATAAATAATTATTTAAAGAAAGAATTAAATGAGATGATACATTTAAAGCATGTTGCACAAATACATACTGAAATTAGTGGTGGCACTAGGGATGTTTTGGAGGACATGTCAACCCCTATAGTCTCCATCAACACCCTTCAATCTATACCTCACAAGATGTGCTTGCCAGGCAGATGTAGCTCAAAACAAAGTTCTCTTGCTGGGTGTGGTGGTAATCTTAGCACTTTGGGAAGCTGAGGCAGGAGTATTGCTTGAGCCCAGGAGTTTGAGACCAGCCTGGGCAACATAGTGAGTCCTTGTCTCTACAACAAATCAAAAAATTAGCTGGGCATGGTGGCACATGCCTGTAGTCCCAGCTACTTGGGAGGCTGAGGCAGGATTGCCTGAGCCTGGGAGGTTGAGGCTGTGGTGAACGGTGATTGTGCCACTGCACTTCAGCCTGGGTGACAGAGTGAGGCTCAAAAAAAGGTCCTCCTCCATACCTTCCAATCAGGTTGCTACCCCTGAGCTCCCGCTACAGAAATGGTGAAGAGACCACTGATATTACCTGATATGTGTGGTCATTTTTATGAATAGTACTTAAGCCACAGCATACAGGTGACATTGAAGTAGAAGGGCCTTAAACCAGGCACTCCTTTTGGAGTATGGAAGACTGAGCAGGCTATAGGTCTTTCTGGAGGAGATCAGTTTATTATTGGTCAAATTCTGCCTGGCTAAGAGTAACACCTGCTGAATCCTGGGGTTCTGTTTCCTGCATCCCTTCTCACGTGTGTGTTTTGCTGCAGGAGACGAGCTGTTTTCCTGGGCTCAGAGTATGTTCCAGGTCTCACTGCGCCCTCTCTGTCCTAGGCACAGGGGTTACCACCTACGTGGTACACCCCGGCATTGTCCGCTCTGAGCTGGTGCGACATTCCTCCCTGCTGTGCCTGCTCTGGCGGCTCTTCTCCCTCTTTGTCAAGACGGCGCAGGAGGGCGCGCAGACCAGCCTGCACTGTGCCCTGGCTGAGGGCCTGGAGCCTCTGAGCGGCAAGTACTTCAGGTGCGTGGGGGCAGCCACACTCTCTCTAGCACCGTATGCACCTGAGACCCAGGCTGCACTGGGCTTTGCCCCCGAGCAGCTAGGTCTGTGTCTGATTATGCCATCCAGGTTTGGGTTGGGCCTGCAAACAATGCTGTTGCTTTTCCAAGGACACTTACATTAGAAACATGTGTGGAAAGGGTTGCTTGTGTGGCTCTATTTTATACCTGTGAGCTACGGTTCTGTGTAAGCTTTGTAGCTTTCTGAGAGCTATTAAAGAAGACCTTCCCTGTGGTTATGCCAGAAAGGATGTTAGGCCCTTTGGACCCCTTTCAGCTTTTGCAGACTTGATTCATGAATTATTTAATACCACTTAGCACCAAGTGCTGGGGGAAGGTCCTCTCAGTGTGAACTCTGCCTCCCAGTGCTGCCAAGATCGGCACTATCTGTTGAAATATAAAAGTAGAAATTTTAGTGCTGAATCTTATCACAAACTCACTGGGCAACCAATCACAAGCTCCTTCCTGATTCATGACTTAACCCAGCTGACTCTGCCCTGCTGTCCCTCTTTGTTCAAGGCATTCATTGGTGCAGCATTTAAGTGAAGCATTGGAAATAATCTTAGTGCCCAACCATAGGGGAATGGATAAATGATAATAGCTAGTGTTGCTTGAGCTTTTACAGTGTGTTTGGCACTCTTCTAAGTGTTTATGTGTATTAATTCACCTAATCATCTCAACTCTGAGAGGCAGGTAATACTATCTCCATGTTTCACATGAAACTGAGGCACGGAATAATTAAGAACCTTGCTTAAGGTCACTTAGCCTGTAAAGTGGTAGACCTTGGACTACAGCCCAGGCAGTCTGCCTCTAGGGCTGTGCTCTTCAATAGGGTAGCCACTAACCACATATTGCTACTGAGCACTTGAAATATGACTAATCCACATTGAGATATGCTGTAAATGTAAAATGCATTCCAGATTTTGAATACATGCGGGTTGAACATATCAATCTGACAACCTGAAATCCCAAATGCTTCAAAGAGCATTTCCCTTGAGTGTCATGTTGGCACTCAAGACGTTTCAGATTTTGGAGCATTTGGATTTCAGATTTTTGGGTTTAGGATGTTCAGCTGGTAAGAATAATGCAAGTATTTCAAAATTCAGATAGATCTGAAATCCCAAACACTTCTGGTCCCAAGCACTTCAGATAAAGGATGCTCAACCTGCAGTATGAAAAAATAACTGTAAAATACTCATTAATGATTTTTTATATTGATTATATGCTAAGATGAGTTGGCTACATTGGGTTAAATAAAATAATGTAATATACATTTATTAACCCTATGTTTTAATGTATAATTAATACATTACTAAAATTAATTTCACCCATTTCTTTTTATTTTTTAAGTGTCGCTACTAGAGAATTAAAGATGATGTATGTTGCTCACATTTGTGGTTTACATCCTATCTCTATTGGATATTTGCCACAATAGAGTCTGTGTTAATGTCACTGCCTTAAGCACATAATAAAATACTACAGTCATTAAAAGTAATAGTTTCAAATGATATTGAATTAATAGAAAAATGTTGATTATATAATATTGGGAGGAAAAAACTATAACACAAAACTATGTAATTATTCATGTAAGTATATGGAGAACAGTCTGGAAAGATATCCAGCCACTGGGTAGCAGTGGATATTTCTAGGGAGTTTGAGGGAGAGTCAGGCGGAGAGAGAAAGAGGATTTTATCTTCTTCTTGTAGGTATTTCTTTATTACTTAAACATTTTTAGAAGATCATATATTTATTTATGACTTGCATATTTCAAAAATATGTTTAACAAAAGAAAAATATCCTTCCCAAACTAGATACAGTATGATCCCAGTTTTGTATAAAACAAAGGGAGAGAATGAGAGATTAGATATCTATTTATACATGAACAAAGCAAAAATGACTGTTAGGAGAGCAACTCAGTGACAGACTTTTCTTCTCTCATCAGTACTGTACTTTCCAAAGGTTATACAGGATTTTTAAAATTAGGAAAAAATACTGTTAAAAAAAAAACCCACTATTAGAACTGTGCTCTGGTTCCGCCCCCTTGTCCCTCTAGTCTTCAGGCCCCTGCTCACTCCAGCATAAAGCAGGGGTACTCAGGCTGGGACTCATAGGAGACAAGGGAGTCTGTGGATAGAATTCAGGGGTGTGTGAACCTGAGTGGGAAAATAATTTCATCTTTAGTTTCACTAACCTCCAACTGAAATCTAGCATTTCCTCCAATCATGAATGTGGGCAATGCACGGCAGTAGTTGTAGTCATACCTGTGACTCTGTCACCAAGAAAATGATCAATATTTTCGTATCACATTGTAGTTGTTGCAGATATCTCAGAAGGTCACTTCTACTCACCCTGCTTTGAAATCCACTGGTTATTAGGCCCAGTGCTAGATCTTGTCACAGAATACATTAATAAGAAGCCCATGCATTACTATATCCAAATTTGTTTAACAACTATATTGATGTATATACACATATAGTTTTTATGAGCCTATGAAAAGAAATAAAATATCTTAAAACTGCATTTCATATTATTAGTTTCCTTGAATCCAGCATATTACATTTTATATAAGTAAAAACATGTTCTGAAAAAGAGATCATATATGTTTCCCGAATGCAAATTCTCTTTCCTGAAATTAACCCTCTTTCTCTGCCTTTCAGTGACTGCAAGAGGGCTTGGGTGTCTCCAAGGGCCCGAAATAACAAAATGGCCGAGCGCCTGTGGACCGTTAGCTGTGAGCTTCTAGGAATTCAGTGGGAGTAGCAGCGGAAGAGCCACGGCTTTAGCAGGCCTGATCCATGCCATAAGGAAAGGGGGCCGAGGAGAAGGCTGACCCTAAAGCACTGTCTTCCTGGCTGGCTGCTGTTGCCAGTCCTGCCAGCTCTGTTCCTCCCGACCCATCTGGGGACACTTGCATACCCCATCCTCCTGTGAGGCTGGCTCACGACATGAGATGTTCACACCTACAGAGCATTCTTCTCTGAGACCTGGAGAGTCGGCAACTCTCTGGAGGCAGAAGGACTGAGCAGACCCAGGCTGGGCATGGGGACAGCACAAGAGCCTGAGAAATTGGGTCAGTTTTCTCACCAGCACCAGAAACTCCAGCCTGTGTGCTCGCTGAGGTGATAGGCGCGACTGCATTGCGTAGTTTCAGGGTTGTACGCTCAAACGTTTGACTGACCTCCTTCCTTTGTAAAATACTTGTTACCACCCTGGAGTCTGGACCAACTTGGGAAGATCCTGGCTAACCCTGGCCAAATTAGATTCCTTCCTCTGAGCAGCCTGGAGCCGCTGCTTAAGCTGGGCCATCCCATTCTCAGTCATGCAGGTGGTTTTCTTTTTGTAAAAAGTTCCTCTTACTTCAGTTTTTGGAAAAAATAAAGACTATGCATTCATCTTACTGCCTTATTTATTTTCTCAGGGAAGCAAGGGAGAAATGGAGTCAGGAAAGGAAGTCAGCCTACTAGCTTTGGGAGTCGTGTCTCACCCCACCTGCCACCTACCTATAACCTACTTAGAATATTGCATCTGGCTGCAAAATAAGATGGTCACATTTCTTCCAGTGCTAGCATTTTGTTATCTAAGAAGTGATAAGAGTAGCTTAAATGACAGAGATGCTGAGTTCCACCATGGATTAAGACCGGAGGCAGGACTTCATTTAATTTGAGACCTAGATGCAGAAAAACCAAGCCCTGATAACCCCTCTCTCTAAATGCATAGATCTTTTCCCTTCTGGCCTCCCTGCTCCCCTATGCTGTGGCCCAGTTGACCAGCTTCTTGCCTTAAATGCTGAAGGTCACTAAGAAGAGGCAGGGAGATACGCCTAAACATTTTCAGTCAATTAACCCAAGAAGCCATACTTACTGGCTCCAGTTCTAAGGCTTCCAAAGGGCATCTTGACAAAAATATTCTTTTCTTCTATAGCAAGTAGACTTCAAGAAAACTTTATATTTTCAGATAGACAAAAAGTGGTACCATGCATTTCCATGTACTCATCATCCAGCGCGAACATTATTAGCGGTCTGCCAATCTTGTTTCCCCGATGACATTTTTTGAGGTGTGGGAGTAGGACATTTTAAAGCACATTGCAGGTATCATACCCTCTTCCCACAAATACTTTAGTGTATGTTTCCAATAAGAACCTTTGTTTTCTACAAAACCACAACACTGTTAACACTCCTAACAACACTAATCATTCCTGAATATCATTTAATACTTGGAGTTTGAGTTTTCCCGTTAGTTTCACAATGTCTTTACTGTTGGTTTGTTCAAATCAGGGAAAGAGAAATAGTCCTTCTCAAAAGAGAGGGGCATTTCTTTCCAGAAGCCCCAGCAAATCTCTTTGTGGCCCATTCCCTGAACTGAATCCTGGGCTCTTTCCTAAACCAATCAGCGTGGCTGGTAGTGGGCTATGTTCATTGGCTTAAGTCAATCACTACCCACACCTAGAAGTGGGGTCCCTCCCGCCCACCTCACCCAGTGGGGAAGAATGGTAGCTAGTGTGAAGCACTTACATTGATCAGGATTAGATTTCCTCACAAGAACCCTTTGGGATAGGTGCTATTGTTGTCTCCATTTCACAGATGGGGACAATGAGGCTCAGATAAATTAAGTACTGTCTCGAAGTTCATGCATCTGGAGTCAAGTAGTCTGACTCCAGAACGTACACTCTTTTTTTTTTTCCAAGCCAAACCGTATCCAGCCTTATTAAAGATATTTTTCATAAACAATCATGGTATTTCAGGCAGGACATGGGCAGACAGTCTTTAACAGTATACAACAACTTTCAAACTCCCTTCTTTAATGGACTACCAAAATCAGAAAGCCACTATAAAAACCCAATGAAGTCTTCATATGATGCTCTGAACAGGGAAGAAGTTTAGAGTGAGGGTTGACATTTCACATTTAGCATGTTGTTTGACAACTTTTCACAAGCTGACCCTGGCTTTCAGGAAATGAAATGAAAATGGCAGAATTTGTCTGAAGATCCACAATCTATAAATGAAAACTGCTGTTTTTATGAGGGGTGCCATCTCAGTGGCATCACTAACATACTGGTAACCAATTATTGGGGGTCAGGTCCCAACCGATGTCTGGGTTTAAGGGAGTTAAGTCTATGCTGAAGGCAGAAAGGGAGAAGAGGGCATAAAAAAAATGAATGTTTTTTCCACACCACAAGGTGTTTGTACCAAGGTGGCTATGTGTGTCAACGTCGGGAATCCCTCCTCCTGGAAGCCAAGAGGAAGTCTCTTAAAACTAGCAGGGAAAGGTGTTTTCCCCACATCAATTCAGCTTTGGAGACATCCTATTAGTGACATCTGCCCCTTTCCCCAAAAACAACAATGAAGTGTTCTGTGTGCTAACAACATAGCTTAACAAAAAAAAATTCTGCATTTTTATAAAACTTGATAAAAAATAGTATTTCAAACTGTACAGTCACCAGAAGTACACAGTTATCAAAAATGCACACACTTCACTCGGCATCTCCAGCACCTTCAGCTTTCTGTGCCTGGTCTGTTTTGGCATCTCCATTTTCTGCAGGGTTATTCCCCTCCTTGCCAGCATCGGCTTTTCCCTTTTTCCCTTTGGGTACTTCTCTCCCTTCTTAGCTGGAGCCTTCTTAGGCTTGGGCTCTGGCTTTGGAGGAGCAGGTTTAGCAGACAACCTTGCAGATCTTCTCTGGGGTTTGTCCTTCACCTTGGCTTTATCTCCTTTAGCATCCCCTTCAGCCTTTCTCTTGGGCATGGTGGTGATGGCAGCGGAACTAAGGCGTTGGACCCGGGGATTGGAGCGGCGCGCGGGTTTTGGTTGGTCCAGGGGTTGTTTTTGCCTCTTCTTCTTCACACTGCTCCCCTACACTCTTTTTTAAAAAAAATTTATGTATACACTTTTTTTTTAGACTTTTTTTTCTTGATTTCAAACAGTTTTTGGTTACGTGGTTGCACTATATAGTGGTGAAGAAGTCTGGGCTTTAAGTGTACCCACCACTCCCAGCTGTGCATGTTGGACCCGATAGGTAATTTTTCATGCCTCTATGCCTTCCCTCCTTCTGAGTCTCCAGTGTCCATGATACCATTTTCTGTGTCTTTGCAGATCCTTGGTTTAGATCCCACTTAGAAATGAGAACATACAGTGTTTAGTTTTCTGTTCCTGTGTTGGTTTGCTTAGGATGATGCTCTCCAACTCCGTCCAAGTTGCTGCAAAGACATTGTTTCATTCTTTTTGATAGCTGAGTAGTATTCCATAGTGTATATATATCACATTCTCATTATCCACTGATTGGTTGGTGGGCATTTAAGTGAATTCCACATTCTTTTTTTTTTTTGAGTTGGAGTCTCACTCCGTTGCCCAGGCTAGAGTGCAGTGGCACACTCACAGCCACCCCAGCGTCAACCTGCTGGGCTCCAGCAATCCATCTGCCTCAGTCTTCCAAGCAGCTGGAACTACAGGTGCACACTACCACGCCCAGCTAATTTTTGATTTATTGTAGAGACGAGGTCTCACCAAGTTGCCTGGGCTATTCTTGAACCCATGGGCTCAGGCAGTCCACTTGCCTTGGCCTCCCAAAGTGCTGGGATTACAGGCTGAGCCACCAAGCCCGGCCAGTTCCACATCTTTGCAATTGTGAATTGTGTTTTGATGAGCATGTGGGTGCAAGTGCTTTTTTAATATAATGACCTCTGTTCCTTTGAGTAGATACCTACCAGTGGTATTGCTGGATCAGATGGTAGTTCTGTGTACTTTTTTTTTTTGAGTTGGAGTCTCACTTAGTCGCCCAGACTGGAGTGCAGTGGCCGCTCCCGGTCACAGCCATTTGCTATTGCTTCCCATAGTGGGGGAAGTGGCAAATACTCCCAAAGAAAAATCCAGTAACATGAATAGGCTCACAGAGGGAATAACACTGGGGAAGCACCATATATGTTCTCTGCTGGACCCTGTAGTCTGTGACAGTGGAAAGCCTGGTAAAGAATGAAGGGAAGATAGCTGAGGGGAAGAACCAGGAAAAGGCAGTGCAAGGATGGGAGACAGAACATGCAGGGCATTGATGAGGATCCTGGATGTCTCCTCGGGCCAGAGGAAGAAAACCAGGGGCGTGAAACATGGACGGCAGGTGTTCCAGGCTGCTCGTGATGTGAGAGTGAGGATTCACACATGTGCCAGGCACTCGTGTTAGGCCTCAGTACAAACAGTGATAAAAGGCACCAGGTTTGGGTGGGGAGGCTTTGTGCTTGTCAGAGGGAGCTGGTTGTAGGGGAGGAAGAAAAGCCACACGGGGGCTGCAAGGAGCTGGCTCCAGCTGCCACATCTGGGCTGTCATAATGGTATAGTTATGGGTGGCATAGCGTTCTTTCTTTTTTTAATTTATTGAACCAGTTCTAGTGTTTGGCACTCGGGCTACTTTTATTATTCCTATTTATTGTTTTATTTATTTTATCTTTTTTTTGAGACAGTCTCACTGTCACCCTGGCTGGAGTGCAATGGCACAATCCCAGCTCACGCAAACTCAACTTCCTGGGTTCAGGCGATCTTTCTGCCTCAGTCCCCTGAGTAGCTGGGACTACAGGCACATGCTACCACGCTTGGCTAATTTTTTCTAATTTTGTAGAGATGAGGTCTCACTATGTTGCACATGCTGGTCTCCAACTCCTGGGCTAAAGCAATCCTCCCACCTCAGCCTCCCAAAGTGCTAGGATTAGAGGCATGAGCCACCGTGCCAGACTGACATAGGGTTCGTGAATGAACCTGCTCTCAAGACTGTGTTCCTCCACTTCTACAGATTTAAATATAACCCTTTGTTTTTTTTTTTTTTTGAGTTGGAGTCTCACTCTATCGCCCAGACTGGAGTGCAGTGGCTGGTCCCAGCCACTGCAGCCTCCATCTGCTGGCCTCCGGCGATCCTTCTGTCTCAGCCTTCCAAGTAGCTGGAATTACAGGTGTGCGCTACTACGCCCGGTTGATTTTTTGATTTATTGTAGAGATGAGGTCTCGCCAAGTTGCCCAGGCGGATCTCGAACCCGCGGGCTCAGGCAATCCACTCACCTCAGCCTCCCAAAGGCGCGGGATTACAGGCTGAGCCACAGAGCCTGGCTAGCCCTTTGTATTAAATCGAAAGTTTTTTATAGAACATCTTATTCAGAGACAACAGAATTCGAATACATTCAAAATAGCATTCCTTATGTAGATGGCATCCTTATATTATGTGTATTTAGAGTCCTTTGGGCTTTTACACTTTACATACCGTACTTCAAGTTTGCCAGACTACTTGCTAGTATAATTGGCTTAAGGAAGGTCATCCTATTCTTGATTTGTGTCAGATATCTGAAATCTGAACATTTGAAAAACTTCTTTGTGTAGTCTCTAAGATCCTCAGAGACCTTGGGACCAATTACTAGGGATAGGGGACTGGTAACCAATGCCAAATGTTTCATCTAGTCTGCTCAGCCTGGAGCAGGAACATGTGCCAGCCTTGACCTCTTGTCATGTTTCTGGAAGAGCCTTGCCCCAGTTTAACAACTAAGCAAGAAACAGGCCTTGGCCCTGCACAAACAACGCTGGTAATTGGTGGCTGAGACACTGTTCAACCTTCCCGATTTGGTTCCCTGAGTTCCCCTGAAACCACAGAGGCTGCTTTTCTTCCATTTACTAGTGCTTAGATATGGATGTGCTTCTTGCCTTGGCATATCTGGCTGTCCCAATCCCACTGCCCTCACTTGTCCTGACTTCTCTCAGGCTCTGAGACCCTCAGCTAGCCTAGACTACGGGTGGAACATCTTTTCCCTTTAGCTCAGCTGAGATGGTCTTAAATTTGCTAAAAGAAAAAAAAAATCACACTTGACTGAGAAACCAAAGGAAAAGGAAGTCAAAGAGACACATGAAAGTCAAGAAGCAAATAGTGCCAGAGCACAGATTACCCAAGCAATGGCTAGCTGCTGCAGATTACTCTGGTTGGCACCTGGCTCCTGTCCAGCTCAATTCCGTGCATTCCTAGCCCTGAGGAATATACCTTGAGCACTTGGCCTCTTTTAGTTTCAAGACAGAGACATCCACTTTGAGCGAGGTCAGGTCAAAAAAACATGGACTGTTTTGTTCATAAACTGAAGGAAGGCTTGAAACTGGAAAGGGGGAAGCGGTGGGAATGTAAGTCAGGAACAAGTAGGACTCAAGCACCCAGCACTGCCAGACTCCTCCCTTCTCATGTGTGCCTTTCTCTGAATGTGAATTTTATTTCAGAATAAGTAGCAAGAAACTTGGCTGTTGAAAATCCCCAAGCTTCATACCCATGATCTCTACCATTGAAGAATGACTGCTGCTATTTTCCATTTTTAGAATTTAAGAAACCTCAGGGGCCGAGCGCCATGGCTCACACCTGTAATCATAGCACTTTGAGAGGCTGAGGGGTTGTCTGAGCCCAGGGGTTTGAGAGCAACCTGGGCAACTTGGCGAGACCACCTCTCTACAATAAATTAAAAAATTAGCCAGGTGTGATGGTGCACGCCTGTGATTCTAGCCACTTGGAAGGCTGAGGTGGAAGGATTACCTGAGGCCAGCAGGTCGAGGCTGTGGTGGCCATGAGGGTGCCACTGCACTCCAGCCTTGGTGACAGAGTGAAACTCTGACTCAAAAAAAAAAAAAAGAAAAGAAAAAAAAAAAAGGAAACCCCAGGTTTGGGGTTTTTCTGCTCATTATGAAGCATTCAGCTGTGGTAAGGGGGGGAAGTGTCATATAAGAATGATAGCTGTAGAAGAGGTATTTCAAATCAGTGAGAAAAGCATGGACAATGTAATAAATGGTATTGGATAACTAGATATTCCAGTGAAAACATAAAGTTAGCTACTGGCTTATGCCTGTAATCCTAGCACTTTGGGAGGGTGAGGTAGGAGGAGTGCTTGGGTCCAAGAGTTTGAGACCAGCCGGGGCAACATAGTGAGGCCCATCTCTACAAGACACAAACAAAAATAACCTGGGCGTGGTGGCACATGCCTGTAGTCCCAGCTACTAGGGAAACTGAGGATCACTTGAACCCAGGTTCAATTTGCAATGAGCTATGATCCCACCACTGCACTCCAGCCTGGGCTAGAGAGTGAGACTCTGTCTCAAAAAACAAACAAACAAACAAAAACAGTGGCATACACAAAACAAACAAAAAAAGAAAACAAAGTTAGATTCCCTATCTTATACCATTCATAAAAACAAGTACTGGATGGACTAAAAAGTGAAAAAAAAAAGTTGTAAAAGTGTTAGAAAAAAATATGAGAATAATCTGTAAGCCCTTGGAAGAGGGAGGGCCTTCTTAAGACATGAAAAGCAAAAAGCATATGGGAAAAGAGGGATATATCTTTTAAAAATGCCATAAATAAAGTTAAAAGTCAAGTGACATTGGTGAACATGTTTGAAATGGTGTTAGGTCAGGTGTTCTGGGAATCAGACTTTGAGACAGACATTTGCAAACAGAAAGTTTATTGGGAGCACTCTTCAGACCAAGATGTATGAGGGAGTGAAGGAAGCAGGATTGGGCAAAGGGTGAAGTTGAACTGCAATGCAGTCGCAACAAAGCTTTAGACAATCCCATCCCCCAGGGAACTCTGGAGCTAAGCTATTCTGAATTGAGGGAAGGAGGCTGACCACCTTTATGCATCCACAATGACCAGTCTCTGGAAGTGTGCAACTTCCAGGGAAAGGACATGACCTGGCAGCTGCAGACATATATACATATAATATACGAGTATTTATATAGATAATAGATATCAGACAAAAGAGTAGTAGCCATATTACAGAAAGAACATCTTCTCAATAAGAACAAAATATAGAACCCAACAGAGAACTTTGCAAAAGTGTTTTGTTTTGCTTTGTTTGAATTGGAGTCTCACACTGTTACCTAGGCTGGAGTGCAATGGCGTGATCATGGATCACCACAGCCTCGACCACCTGGGCTCAGGCAATCCTTCTGCCTCAAATTCTTGAGTAGCTGGGACTACAGGCACGCACCACCACACCTGGCTAATTTTTTGTAGAGACAAGTTCTTGCTATGTAGCCCAGGTTGTTCTCAAACTCCTGGCTTCAAACAATCCTCCAGGCCACCATGTCTGGCCTGTAAAAGTTATAAACAGAAGATTTTTAGAAGAAGTGCAAGTTAAAACAAGACATCATTTTAAGCCACCATACTGTCAAGATTTAGAAAGCTAAGCAAATGTTGGAAAAATTGTAAGAAAGTAGACATTTTTTACATTGACTGGTAAGAGTGGAAGATATTGTGAGGCCAGTTCTATCCAGGGATTCAGCTGTAATATTAGCATATGTATGTAAGGAGGAGGCATTGTTAGTACTAGTAAAAGATTGGAAACAACCTATAAGTCCTTCCATTGAGGAAAAAACGAAATAATCTCTGGCATGATTATATAATGGAGTAGTATATTCGCTTTTGAAGTAATTATTTTAAAAATAATTAAACATATGTACATGTAGTTTGATAAGTTGATGAATTGTAGAATGACAAATGTGTGCTGTGTGATAAGATTTATATTTGAAAATTACACACACATAAAATGATATTATATATTTCTTATGAGTATATATATAGGTATGTAAAAGCACAAAAAAGTCTAAAACAATACATAAGTAACTCATAAGAGAGGTCATCCCTGGGAGGGATTGATGGGAAATAATTTTTCAATTTTTTAGAAGCAGAATATTTTTTACATTTTGGAAATTTAAAAATTATTAATTTCAGCAGACACCGTTAGTTACTACCTAATAGTCATTCCCCACTCTGACCATATCCCAGGATTTGCCTCTCCCTTCTATGACTCTGATTAACCTACTGCAGTTGTTCTCAACTCTGACCATATTTTAAAATATTCGACATGTCAGTGTACACTGAAATTCACATTGAATTGGTCTCGCTTTGGAAAAATGTCTTTGAAAGCCATCCATGTGGTTCTGATGTGCTGTCAGGCCTAGAAAACACTGGTCCAATGTAGTCCCAGCGCTCACAATTCCCTTGGAAGTGATTGTTATGTAAAAGGATGTGACTCAGTCACATCAGTGGCATGTGGAAGGTGTTTCTTTGATAGCTTTTAGGAAAGGTTTCCTCCTTGATTAAAAAGTGAGGCACAGGAAGACATTTTCTGCCTCTGTTGGATGCTGTCATGGCTAAATGTGACACCTGAAACTGCCGCAGTCATCCTGAGACCACGAGTGGAGTTGAGAGCTGGCCCAGGAGCTAAGCTCATGTCCTGAGTATGGTGGAGGGACAGAACAGAAGGACCCAGATTGCAGTAGTGAGTTGCTGAGGTAATCAAGACTGGAGCTGTGCTCTCTTGAGACTTGTTTTTACGTGACGTAGTTCATTGTCCTTGTTGTTTAAGTCTGTGTCCTAATTGATGCAATGGTAATTATGCTGAACCCTATAAAGTTGCTGATATTCATCTGTTTTTGTCCTACTTCGTTTCCATCATCACTGCTGGTCTAAGGCAGGTGTCTTCCTGGCCTACTTTTATCATTCTTAATTTCCTTATCTGCCATGAGAAAATTTGACACCTGCTTCATTATATTTTTCTTCCACTCATAAGATCTGTCATCTTCAGTTGCTTTCAGGATCCGCGGGGATAACTGACCTAATGTCCTGGTACAGATAAGCTGAATAGTCCCGGTACACCTTCACAGATGTTCATCCGTGGTTGAATCAATGTGTACAATTGGTTTTTTCTATATATGGACATATGATATGTATTAGCCAAAAAAAAAAAACAGCTGAAAAAATAATAGAAAATGAGGTGCAACCTGTGCTGATAGGAGATTAACTTCTGTAACAAGCAATGCTACATTTTAGTGGTGTGAAAAGTGTACTTCTCACTCCTACTACTCTCCAATGCGGGGGGTGGGGGGGTGGTTCTGCTCCACATGGCCATGAAAAATATCAGTGGTCTCCCCCATTCCCCAGGTCCCCGGAGTCCTCCACTGGACTCCCCGTATCCAGCTGGTGGATGATGAAAGAGACCATCTGGCGGTTCTGTTTCTGGGCCAGTGATGTTCAGATGAGGAATAAAAGCTTATAACATGGATTTTTCCTGCTTTCACCTCAATAAGATCACTATGTTGTCATAATCATCTAATATTTTATGCTCTAATGGCAGTAGTTACTTAAAGAACTAAACAAATGTAATTTTATTCAAAGTATGCACACCTTAATATATTTTCATAACAATGGCAAAGATGCAAAAGTAAAAATTATTTCTTCTAAAATATTTTAAGGTTATTTTTCTTCTAAAGTATTTAAATTATATATTAAAATTAAAAGGCAAAATACATTATAGTTGTTAGTACCAACTTTTTTGTTTTTGGCTGAAGTAGTTTTAAAAAATTTTATTTTATTTAAAAACTGACACATAATAATTGTACATATTTATGGGGTACACAATGATGTTTCAATACACAATGATCAGATCAGGACAATCAACATAGCCATCATCACAAACATTTATCATTTCTTTTTGTTGGGAATATTCAATATCCTCCTTCTATTTGACCATATAAATTATTGGTTTTTTTAACTTTTAATTTTTTTATTTTAAAGATGTGGGGTACAGTTCAGGGTTAGGTATACAAATATTCATTATGCGGGTACCCTTGTTGATGATGTGTGCCCCCTCCCTTCCCCAGGCAGATTCCCACTACTACCAATCCCACATCCCCGCCCCCCCCACCCTCCTCACAGTTTCCCACTACTGTCAATCCTTTTCTTGTAGTATTACGATAGTTGTTCAAGGTCCACTTATGAGCGAGATCATGTGATATTCAGTTCTTTGTTTCTGTGAAAGATCACTCAGTATTATAGACTCTAAGTCCTTCCAGGTTGCTGCGAATTTCATGATTTTGTTCTTCTTTATGACTGTGTAATATTCCATTGTGTATATGTATTTTCTAAGTTGAGAACAATTTTCAAATTATTCCTTTTTAAATTAAAAAACTTTTTAAACAGAAGTTTTAGATTTACAGTAAAATTAAAAAGAAAATACAGAGAGTTATACACTCTGTTCCCATCAAGTACCACCTCCTCCACTATCAGAATCCCACCAGTTTCATCCCACATTTGTTATAACCCATGAGCCTGTGAAAAGATATATCATTATCATCCAAAGTCCACAGTTTACATTAGGGTTTGTGAGTACCAACATTTTAAATCAAAATTATTTAAATAAAGCTGAATATATTTACTTTTGAAAATTTAATTCTACCATTTTTATAAAAATAAAAGTATTCACAATTTCAAAGTCCATCTAGTTGCTAATGTAAACAATGGATATCATACCCCACACCTGTTTCCTCTATACCTACATGGCTACTAATTTAGAAGTAATATGGACTGGGAGCGGTGGCTCACACCTGTAATCCCAGCACTTTGGGAGGCTGAGGCAGTAGGATCGCTTGGGGCTAGGAGTTTGAGACCAGTCTGGACAACATAGTGAAACCCTGTCTCTACCAAAAATTAGATGGACATGGTGGCATGTGCCTGCAGTCCTAGGTACTAGGGAGGCTCACATATGAGGATCACTTGAGACCAGGAGTTTGAGGCTACGGTGAGCTATGATTGCACCACTGCACTCCAGCCTGAATGACAGAGCGAGACCCTGTTTTTTTTTTAAGTAATAAAAGAAATTAGCTAGGTGTGGTGGTATGCACCTGTAGTCCCAGCTACTTGGGAGGCTGAGGCAGCAGGATCACCTGAGCCCAGGAGGTCAAGGCTGCAGTAAGCCATGATCATGCCACTACATTCCAGTCTGGGTGACATTGAGACTCTGACTCAACGACAACAACAACAACAACAAGAAAAAGTAATATGAATTGTTTAATACTGCAAAAAACTTTTAGCCTCCAGATACAAATGCTGCAAATGCACACACATTGGAATATGAAGAGAGCCAGGAGCATAGGCCCTCATACTACTGAAAATAATACCTGTTTTAATGCAAGTATCTATTACACTCATGCTGAGGAAGAATTTGACAAGCTAATGAATCTTTTCTCTTCTCCAACTGCTTTCTTTATTTAAATCCTCCCTGTGTCCAGAGGCAGAAGCACAATCTACACATCTTCAAAGTATTTGGATACAATCAAGAAGCGTTTTCCTGGGGCCTAAACAGTGTCAGTCATGAGAGCAGATGTTTAGAGTATCAGGGTGTATTATGTCAGCACTGAGTGCCAGAGCTTACAAAGGTGCTCGTGTATTCTTAAATGCATTTAGTGTTTTCTGGTACATGTTTGTGAAATATAGGGCATTTAAAGTGGGTAGCTGAGGGAAGGAACCCTTCTTGTCTGGGTCTAAGGGCAGTATTATTCCCATAGTCCTGACTTGTCCACTTGGGGCCCAGTCTCGTTCCAGAGAAGAGGGCTCTTTCATGTACCATATAGCTGCCCTAACTGGTGTCTGCCACAGAGGTTTAATGTCAATCTGGCATGGAAGAAAGGGCTAGTGCTTACTGAGGATAAGTCTTACGTAGTATCTGAGGAAATATGATTAGACAGTGACTGTCTCAACTCCAATCACTACATGGTGCCAAAGAGAGAGAGAGAGTGAATGGTGTGAAAAATGTGGCTGTTCATGACTGTCCGAGCACTAATATTGAAAGTGTGATGCATATTTACTCAGACTTGGTTCCCTGACCTTCTCCTCTGCTCTTTTTTAGTCTCCCATTCTATGGCAAGGACTGTACCTGGACATCTTGTCATCGCACGAACTTTCTGTGCCTCAGATGTCTTCACTTTCAACATCTCACTCTATTTACAACTTCCTACTCCACCAACTCTCTTCCTTGCCAGTTCACTTGCTCAGTTATCACCGTTGTCGAGCAAAGCTAGATAGGGCAATCTGTTTCTCTGATTTCCATACACTAAGAGTGTGACTGGAGAAATTCCCTCAACCTGGTAGATCAGAGCAAACACGAGTCACCGGCCACCAACATCAACTGGGCTTTCGGTACCCAGTTCTCCCACAGTAAGGATAGGTCCAGAGAAGCTTACATGATTTGGGGCCATATTTAAGAAGAATATAAAATTACAGATATAGGCCAGATACAGTGGCTTACATCTGTAGTCCTAGAATTGCTTGAGCATAGGAGTTTGAGACCAGCCTAGACAACATAGTGAGACCCCATCTCTACCAAAAAAAAAAAAAAAATTTAGCCAGGTGTGGTGGTGCACACTACTCAGGAGACTGAGGCTGAAGTGTTGTCTGAGCCCAGAAGTTTGAGGCTGTAGTGGCCATGAGTGTGCCATTGCCTACCAGCCTGGGTGACAAAGTGAGATCCCAACTAAAAAACAAAAATTACAGATACAAAATTAGGTATAAAAGTGGATGTTGATTTAGCATAAGAAGAAAAATCATGACTAATTGGAGCCTTGGGAATTAAGGTTTTCTGAAATCTCTTGAGGTAATTAACCAGTGATGCTTGCATAGAAACCTGACTTCCTTTCCTCTCCTAGAATACTGCAACTCCCTCCTCTCTTGGGGGGCCATGGAAGCTTCAATAGCTTCACAGTGAAACTGGCCTCTGAAGTCACCTCACGGGTTCACATGTACCCCGTGTTATCAAACCACTAAACCCACCAACCAGCTCCTCTTGAACTTTTAACAGGCAATTTTTCCTCTGACTTCAGAGAGAACATAAAAACCATCAGACATAGACTCCTTCAACTTTCTGCCACCACACTAGCAGAGTTACCTGTATCCACGCCTATTTTTTTCCTTTACATATTTTACAGCAGAAGAGGTTTCACTTCATCCATTTTTAATCTTCACATTTTGAATCTCTCTTACCAATTGTCTCCTAGTTTCATCAAAGAAAGATGCTCTATTTCTGTTTGTTGCCCTTGGTTATTTGAGTGGTTTTCTTTTCTTTCCTTCTTTTTTTTTTTTTTTTTTTTTTTACAAAACCCCTTATTTTTTATTTATTTATCGTAGAGACGAGGTCTCGCCAAGTTGCCCGGGCTAGTCTTGAACCCACGGGCTCAGGCAATCCACTTGCCTCAGCCTCCCAAAGTGCTGGGATTACAGGCTGAGCCACCAAGCCCGGCCAAATAAATTCTATTGGGTTTTTTCTTTTTTTTTGAGTTGGATTCTCACTCTGTCACCCAGGCTGGAATGCAGTGGCATGTTAACTGCCACCCCAGCGTCGACCTGCTGGGCTCTGGCGGTCCTTCCACCTCAGCCTTCCAAGTAGCTGGAACTACAGGTGAGTACTACCACGCCCGACTGACTTTTTATTTATTGTAGAGATGATGGCTCGCCAAGTTGCCTGGGCTGGTCTTGAACCTGCAGGCTTGGGCAATCCACTCACTTCAGCCTCCCAAAGTGCTGGGATTACAGGCTGAGCCACTGAGCCCAGCCTAGGTGGTTTTCAAGAGCAAAAAGAGTCACATGGAAACCAGAAGTCCCTTGGCTTCTGTGACCGCCATTCTCCTGATTCTCCTCTTCCCTCTGAGACTTCTTTTCAGATTTTTCTTCCTCTGCCTGTTGTAGATTTTCTCAGGTCTCCATCAGATCATTCGTAAATTTAAAAAGTTAATAAACACTATGCTCCAGGATTATTGTAGGCACAGAGAATATGAGGTGAGCAAGACAGACCCTGTGCCTGTCCTTACCACAAGGGCACATGGCAGAAGTGCCTGTCCAAGTATAGGGTAGGGATAAGAGAAGACTGCTGAACTAGGTGCCATTTAAGTAAGACCCTGGTCCTGGCAGCAGGCTCAGAGCTGGCAAAGAATATTCTGCACCTGGGAAACTGAAAGAGGAGGAGTTGGGTGGAGAAATGAGAGGAAGGCAGGAACCTGAGTAGGGAAGGACTTGTCATCCCTTCTGTATTTCCATGCCACATTCAGCACAATTTAATTCAACAAATCTTTCTTTACTGCTAATTAATGCACAATTTGTAAATGATTCAAAGGTGAGTAGGAGATGGTTCTTGACTTCATGGAGTTTATGGTTCATGAAGTTACCAAATGACAAGAACAAATGGACATAATGAGGTCAGAATGAGAGCACTTTAAAGGACCCAGAAGAGTTAAAAGAGTAAGAATCCCACAGCCAGAGGGGAAAGAAGGAGGAGGAAAAGAAGTAGGAAAAGGAAAAGGAGGAGGAGGACGAGAGGAAGGAGGAGGAAGAGAAGCAGCCAGAAAAACAAAAGCTTTCTAAAGAAATGGGCCTCGTGGTACTGTTAGAATTGATGTGTACACACACACACACACACACACACACACACACACACACACACACACACACACACACACACAAATGAGGAGGAATAGCTGACATTTCTTTTTTTATTTTTATTTTTAAAGTTGTGGGGTACAATTCAGGATTAGGTATACAAGCAGTCACTGTATAGGTACAGTTTGGGCCTCCCTTTGGTGCCTACTTTGCCTGGTTTGAGATCAGGTACCCTTATTGATGTTGTGCCCCCTCCCCCACCCAGGCAATATCCCACTACTGCCAATCCCTTTCTTATAGTATTGTGGTAAATGTTTGGGGCCCATTTATGAGTGAGAACATGTAGTACTCAGTTCTTTGTTTCTGTGATAGATCACTGAGTATGATCAATTCTAAATCTATCCAAGTTGCTGGAGGTTCATATGTTTTTCTTCCTTTTTGGTTGCACAGTATCCCGTTGTGCATATGTACCACATTTAAAAAAAATCGAATCCAGTTTTGATGGGCAGCATGGTTGGTTCTATGTTTTTACTATTGTGAATAGTGCTGCTGTAAACATGTGTGTGCAGGTATCTTTTTGGTAGAATGATTTGAGTTTCTCTGGGTATATTCCCAGTAGGGGGATTGCTGGGTCATATGGAAAGTCAATGTCTAGTTCTTTTAGAAATCGCCACACTGTTTTCCAAAGAGGTTGCACTAGTTTGCATTCCCACCAACATTGTAGAAGCATTCCTTTTTCTCTGCATCCTTGCCAGCATCTGTTGTTTGTTTTAATGATGGCCATTCTTAGTGGGGTTAGGTAGTATCTCAATGTGGTTTTGATTTACATTTCTCTGATGATGAGTGAGGCTGAACACTTTTTCATGTGTCTGTTGCCTGTCTGTATATCTTCTTTTGAGAAGTGTCTATTCGTGTCTTTTGCCCACTTTTTAAAGGGGCTGTTTGTTTTTTTCCTTTCAGCACTTTTGAATTCCTTATAGATTCTGGATGTTAGGCCTTTGTCAGATATACAGTTGGCAAATATTTTTTCTAATTCTGTGGGCTGTCTCATCGCTATCTTGGTGGTTTCTTTTGCTTTGCAGAAGCCTTTCAGTTTGATGAGGTCTCACTTGTCTATCTTATCTCTTATGGCATGAGCATTTGGGGTTTTGATCAGGAATTAGCTGCCAGTTTCAATTTCCATAAGGGCATCCCCTTCATTTTCTTTTCTTTTTTTTTGAGTTGGGGTCTCACTCTGTCACCCAGACTGGAGTGCAGTGGTCGCTCCCGGCCACTGCAGCCTCGATCTGCTGGGATCCGGCGATCCTTCCGCCTCAGGCCTTCCAAGTAGCTGGAATTACAGGTGCACGCTACCACGCCCGGGTAATTTTTTGATTTATGGTAGAAATGAGGTCTCGCCAAATTGCCCAGGCGGGTCTTGAACCCGCGGCCTCAGGCAAATCCATTCACCTCAGCCTCCCAAAGCGCGGGATTACAGGCTGAGCCACCAAGTCCGGCTCCCTTCATTTTCTAAGGTTCGTATAGTTTGAGTTTTTACATTTAGGTCTTTAGTCCATTTAGAGTTGATTTTTGTGTATACAAAAATCAACTCTAAATGGACTAAAGACCTAAATGTAAAAAGGCTGTTTTGATTATTGTAGCCTTATAGTTAAGTTTAAAGTCTGGAAGTGTGATGCCTCTCACTTTGTTTCTTTAGCTGAGGATTGTTTTGGTGATTTGTGGTCATTTATGTTTCCATATGAATTTCTGTATTGTCATCTCCAGGTCTGAGAAGAATGATGTTGGTAATTTAATGGGTATGACATTGAATCTGTAGATTGCCTTTGGTAGGATGGACATCTTAACAATGTTGATTCTTTCTATTCATTAACATGAAATATTTTTCCATTTGTTTGTGTCTTCTTGGATTTCTTTGAGCACCATTTTGTAGTTTTTGTTGTAAAGATCTTTCACTTCTCTGGTTAGGAAGATGCCATGGTATTTCAATTTTTTAATGGCTATTGTGAATGAGATTGTGCATTTTATTTGGTTCTCTGCCTGCTTGTTGTGGGTGTATAAGAATGTGACTATCTTTTGCACATTTATTTTGTACCCCGAGACTTTGCCAAAGTCCTTTATTGGTGAAAGCTGGTTTTTTACAGATTCTCTTAGGTTTTCGAGTTATAGGATCATATTGTCTGCAAAGAGGGAAAAATTAACTTCCTCTTTTCCTATTTGGATATCCCTGATTTCCTTCTCTTGTCTAATTGCTCTAGTTAGGACTTCCAACACAATATTGAATAAGAGGGGTGAGGGTGGGCAACCTTGTCTTGTTCCAGTTTCCAGGGGAAATGTTTCCAGTTTCTGTCCATTTAGCAATATGCTGGCTGTGGGTTTATCGTAGAAACTGACATTTCTTTGAGACTAACCAAGTACCGGGCACTACTCTAAGCACTTTACATGTATTAACTCACTTAGCCCTAAGAGATATGTATTAATATCCTCACTTTTCAGATGAGAAAACTGAGGCACAGAGCTGTAAAATGACTCAACCAAGACCACATAGCCAGAATTGCCAGGACAGTGATTCGAATGTTTGCTGTTTGGCCCTCTGGTTTCTATGCTCAATACTTGGTCTGCAATTCCAACCCCACATTTCTTTTTTCAGAACATTAAAGAAGAGGGAAACAAAAAAAATCATATAACTGTACAGTCTAGATAATCCTTATTGGTATATACATTTTAATACACCAACAATATACCAAGGTGAAAAAATGCTAATGGTACACAAACACAAAGTAAAGTACAAAATGCAAAGTGAACATTTCCCTCATCATCCTCTCCTGATCTCACTCCTGAAAACTCTTGTGAGTTTCTCCAGAAAATTTTCAAATGTACATGCATTTCAATGTACACAAACAGGATAAAAATCATGCACTGTTAGGTCTTTGACTTTTTTCTCCTTTTCTAGGTGATCTTTGAATGTTACCACAACAGATACTTCTAATTCTTTTTTTTGTTGTTGTTGTTCTAATTCTTTTTAATGGCGGCAGTAGATTCGACTGCACAGTTGTACCATAATCCACACTTCACTAACTTCCTGTTGGTGAATTTGTGGACTTATGAATTGAACTCTTTTCATATTTATTGGCTATGAATTTATTTATTTATTTTGAATCAGAGTCTCACTCTGTCACCAGGCTGGAGTGCAGTGGCACAGTCATGGCTACTGCAGTCTTGACCTGCTGGAATCAGATGATCCTTCCACCTCAGCCTCCTGCATAGCTGGGACTATAGGTGTGTGTTTTCCCACCTTGGCCTCCTAAAGTGCTGGGATTACAGGTGTGAGCCACCACGCCTATCCTTATTTTAAATTTTTTTTTTTTTAAATCAGAGGCAGGGTCTTGCTATGTTGCCAGGCTGGTCTCAAACTCTTGGACTCAAGCAGTTCTCCTGACTCAGTCTCCCAAAGTTCTAGGATTATAGGTATAAGCCACCAGTGTGACTGCATTTCTTTTTCTAGAAACCACTTATTTACATTCTTTACTTATTTTTCAATTGGGTGATTATTATTACCTTGTTGATTTGTATTAATAGGAGTTCTTTGCAAATTAGACTTTATTTTTTTGAGTAGGAGTTTTACTCTGTCACCTAGGCTAGAGTGCAGTGGCATGATCATGACTCACCACAGCCTCAACCTTCTGGACTCAGGTGATCCTTTTTGTCTCAGCCTCTGAGTAGCTGGGACTACAGGTGTGTGCCACACCTGGCCAGTTTTTAAAAATTTTTTTTAGGGATGAGGTCTCACTATGTTGCTTAAGCTGGGGAAAATTAGGCTTTTGTTTGTCGTATCTGTTATTAGAAGTGTTCTTCTAAGTTTTGGTGGTCTTTTAATTTCATTAGCGTTTAAAAAATTCATAAGCAATACATTTGACTACATAATAATTCTTTCCATTATGTGAAGTGAAATGGAAGCCAGACACAAAAGGATAAATACTGTGTGGGTCCATTTATGTGAAGTGCCTAGAACAGTCAAATTCATAAACAGAAAGTACAGTAGAGGTTACCAGGGGCTGTGGGGAGCAGAAAGCAGGGAGCTATTGTCCAAAAGCTACAGAGTTTCAGTTTGGGAGGATAAGAATGTTCTGGAGCTGGATAGCAGTGATGGTTGCACAGCAGTGTGAATGTACTTATTGCTACCAAACTGTACATTTAAAATGGTTAACATGGTACATTTTATGTTATATGTACTTCAGCACAATAAAAAATTGAACCCTTTCAAGGATTCCAGGGTTTGTATCTGCTTAGAAAGACTTTTGCTACCTCCCAAAAGTCATTTTATTCTTCTAGATTTATTCTTCTAGAATGATTGTTTGTTGGCATGGGGTTGGTTGGTGGAAGGTGCAACTCTAGGACAAGAATTTGTGGTGAAGAGGCTTCTGTAGCAGTGAGGGGAGGAGGTGACGAGGACCTAACTTAGGTGATGACGCAGAAGGAACAGGTTCTTCTGACTGGGAAGGAGTGATGACGGGATTTGGCTTTCTATGGGACATATGCTTGATGTGTGGCAGGTGCTTGGATGTTTGTTGAATGAGGAGGCGTGAGTGAAGAGACAGTCAGCACAGAAATTTCTAACCTGGCAGCATGCACAGTAGTCACAATAGCATTAATCAGATTCACTAAAGAAAAAAGATCAGGTTTGTGGGTAGAATAGGATGCACTCCATTTTGGATGTGCTCATATTTTTAGGTGCTGGCCAGTCATATGGGTGGGTTCCAGGAGGCAGTCAAAAGGCAGATCTGGTGTGGGCAAGAGTTAAAGGGGACACATTTGGTTTAGAACTTAGCCAGTAAAGGTGACTGCAAAAGCCATGGGATTGAAAGGAAGAGTAAAAGAGCATCAAGAGGCAATGGCTAGAGCCTTGAATTTCAGACTATTTTTTTTTTGGAGGTGGGTTCTCTCTCTGTTGCCCAGGCTGGTGTGCAGTGGCATGATCACAGTTCACCACAGCTTTGACCTCCTGGGCTCAGGTGATTCTCCCGCCTCAGCCTCCTGTGTAGCTGGGACTACAGGCGTGTATCACCACACCAAGCTATTTAAAAAATTTTTTGAATTTTTTGTAGAGATGAAGTCTCATTATGTTGCCCAGGCTGGTCTCAAGCTCCTGGACTTAAGTGATTCTCCCACCTCAGCCTCCCAAAGTGCTGGGATTATAGGTGTGAGCCACTGTGCCTGGCCCAAGAATTTCCATTTTTTTTTTTGAGTTGGAGTCTCACTGTCGCCCAGACTGGAGT
Source organism: Cephalopachus bancanus (assembly GCA_027257055.1). Lineage (NCBI taxonomy): Eukaryota > Metazoa > Chordata > Mammalia > Primates > Tarsiidae > Cephalopachus > Cephalopachus bancanus. The sequence goes on from JAPVLO010000104.1 coordinate 3,604,734, forward strand.
GCAGTGGCTGCTCCCGGCCACCACAGCCTCGACTTGCTGGGCTCTGGCGATCCTTCAGCCTCAGCCTTCCGAGTAGCTGGAACTACAGGCGCACGTCACCATGCCCGGCTAATTTTTAAAATTTACTCGGTAGAGATGAGGTCTCGCCTGCCCAGGCGGGTCTCGAACCCGCAGACTTAGGCAATCCACTCACCTCAGCCTCCCAAAGGTGCAGGATTATAGGCTGAGCCACCGAGCCCGGCGAATTTCCGTTTTTAAGTGGGATGAAGATAAAGCATAGCCAGAGAAGCACATAATGTGTACAGGAGATGGCACTTGGTATATGGGCCTGAAAGAAGAAGTTTGACAATGGTAGGTGGCATGTGGGTGAGTGGGGGTAGTGCCAGAAGGGTTCTAAGCAGAACTAGCATGAAGAGAGAGGTAGTAGGAATGGACTCCACCATTCATCAGCCAAATGTTGAATGAATTTGTTGCAGAAAATCTGGAAGTTTCAGGGTTGAGTCAATCAACATTGTCACAGCGGAAGTGGAGATAAAGACCAAGAAAAGGTCATTTCCTCCAGGGTTACTGTGACTATTGATATTTAGCCGCTTGGGTATTAAGAGTCTAATAGCCTTGATCTACTTTGCTTAAGCTCCCAGTCAAAGATATCTGGTCACCTCGGAGTGTGTCAGGTTTCTAAACAAAGTCAGTGGTCATCCACCCTGGTTTTAGATGGGATGTGTCAGCCTCTTCTGTTGTGACACACATTTGTGCTATGTCCATACCAAGTGGTTTTCAGGTCTGCTTTCATCATTACTTTCTTTGTTGTGCTTATTTTTAATGTTCTTTTAAAATGAGAAATTGAATGAGATCATGTTTCTGGGGAAAGGAGATAACGGGCAGTGATGCGATTGTCTATGGTTGGAGTATTATACTGCAAACATAAGTCCTGAGTGGGTGGCAGGAAAACAGTTTAGACTGTTTGAGCTCTGCTTTGCCCAAAGCCCCTACACTTGGTTTCAAAGATTCACGATTTGGTTGATATTAAAAAGAGTTTAAAAAATGACAGCTTTTTAAAGTTTCAGAGTCTAGGCATGGTGACTCATGCCTGTAATCCCAGCACTTTGAGAGGCCAAGGTGGGAAGATTGCCTGAGCCTTGGGGTTTGAGACCAGCCTGAGCAACATAGTAAGACTTCGTCTCTACAAAAAATAAAAAAATTACCAGGGCATAGTGGCATGAGTCTGTAGTCCCAGCCACTCTGGAGGCTGGGATGAAAGGATCAGTGGAGCCACGGAGGTCGAGGCTGTGGTGAGCTGTGATCGTGCCGCTGTACTCCAGCCTGGGTGAGAGTGAGACTGAAAAACAAAAAGTCTTAGAGTACCATTTTTCACCCTTCAGACTGGCAAAGAGTTAGAAACTTTGATAACTGTTGGGACAAGGGTGTAGGAACACAGGCACTCTATACTGCTGGTGGAGAGTTCATCACTACAACCTCTTTGAAAGGTAATTGGTGATATTTACCAACTATACGTATCCTCTGACACAGCAGTTCTGGACAAGATAATTCATGGCAGCATAACCTGTAGTGGCAAAAGATGGCAACAACCTAAAATGTCCATCAATAGAAACTGGTTAAGTAATTATGACATATTGCCACCATGGAATACTTTAGTTATTAATGCTTGTTTATGTACAAAGTAGCCCTGAAACTATATAGTAGAAACCAGGAACTATGGTGGCTTCTGGGAGCAGACTGGGCTGGGAGGAACTTTTCACTTTCCTTTTAGACCTTATGAATGATCTCTACCAACCTGCCAGCTGAAACCCAAACACACCAAACCAAAAAGAAACTTTGCTGGCGGTAGAGGGTGCACTAATAGGTTTTAACACATGGGAAACTTGAGATCAATCCTAGCCAGAGTGGAATTACAGGAATTATTTAGAGAAAGTTAGAGCCGAAGACCATCTGATCTTTCCTGCCACAAGGAAAAAGTATGGGAGGGGTGGGAGCAGGAATGTACCAAGAAGTCAGGAAGTCAAGACATTTGTTGGATAGACACTTTATTGAGGCTCACTTGTAGTAAAACATTCAACTCCTCAACACATACATTTGTTCTGGTGGTTTTCTCCTCCCATGGAGATCACAGCATGATGCTCCAAGGCCTTCAGCCTCATCTATGTCAGTTTACTCAATAGTTGCCTATTTGCTAGTTCTACTCATTAGAGGGAAGAGTCAAGAAAAATTTGTTCTTCACATCCCAAGTTAAGGGCTGCAGGATTGGTGACCCATTAGTGTAAAGTGCTTATGTTCAGTGCAAAAAGGGCAGATTCAGGACAAGCAGATGCCAGGGAATGACGGTTTCCTGGGATACGGGTGTGTCCTATGACTCAGGAAGGAAAAGCCGAACTTCAGCCTGAAGTGATCTAGTGATGTCCTTACAGTCTTTCTCCTCAAAGGCCTCTGAGGACCTGAACTTTTAATCTGACAGAAGTCCAAGCGTGCTGTTTATTATTTAAAAATGTGGGTCAAGGGGGATCAACAGGGTTTCTAAGCACCAGAGATACTGCCTTCAGTTCTCAGGTTCTGCTTGTCTCAGCAGCAAAGGTGAGATCCACAGGCCAAGCCCTAGCCAGTGAAGGCTCAGAGCCGCAGAGCTGTTCTTTGGCCTCCTCACTTGCAGATCCTGGTCACTGAGCGTGACAGACCCTTTCTCAAACACTGTCACATCTTAGGTGGGAAGCCAAGTCAGTGCACATTAAAGAAGCACCTAGCCTAGTTTCCACCACATGGATATGATCTAGTCACTGTCCCCTCGTTCTGCCTTGTCCACAGGCCCAGTTCTGAAGCCAGCCCTTGACTTCCTCTGTTAAAACAAAGATAAGAAGCACACTGCCCTCTCCAGGATCCTGGTGTCTGCATCTCCATGTGGTGCCCCTGAATGGACACAGGAGAGCAGAGAAAGTGGTTTCCTCACTAGTTCCAGGGGCACACCCAGGACTGTCACCTCAACAGGAAAAGCCTAGCCATTCAGCCTGGGATCCTGGCTGCCATTCCTCTCCCCAGACCCTCAAGAAGGAGTTGTGTTCTCTTGGCCCCCAGCTTTGCAGCAGCGACGTTCCTAAGAGCCAGCTCTGCTTGAGAGCAACCTCTCACATCCCTGTTGGGATGGTGCATCTTTCTCTCCTTCTGGGGGATGTGAAGAGGACCCTCCTGTTCCTGCCCATGTGCCAGCCTCTCAGACCTGATCATATGTGTGTGCACCCACAACTTTTGGATGCCAGCACCTGAAAGCCCTTCTACACAGTCTACCTTCCAAAGACTCACTGGAAATCCTTGTGCTTGGGAGACAATACACCTGGAAAACAGCTATTCTATGGGTAGCACTTGTCCCAAAGCCATCTCTGAATTTTGGGAAAGGGAAAAAGGGGCAATCCTTTTGGTGTTGTTCTAGAATCCTCGGTAAAACCTCTCCAGTGAGAGGGCGCTACTACAGTCTGTCCACATGGGGGATCATACAAACAGGATGACCCAGGTCAAGAACCAAAACGCAGGGGAGGTTTTCAGAGTGGGGGGTCTAAAGTAAAGTGCCTCTTTTCATTTGTTCAGAAATGCTTGGGCGTAAACATGAGTGCATGGGGATATGGGCACATGTGCACACAAACACACTCACTCACTCTGAGGTAGAAAGCACCGGCCATCTCCAGACAAACACACATAGATTCCAGAATTTTACAGAAACATGGCACTTGTGTGAGAGGTCCTGTCCTTGCCTGAGAAGGCAAAGAAAGGTCTGATCCAGCTCTTTCCAGCCTTGGGCAGAGCCAGAGAATCCCGCTCTGCGGGAGGAGACAGGTGGAAAGTATCACTTTCACTGCCATTGCCCAGTCCTTGGGCCACTCTTTCCTGGTCCCACTGTGCAGTCTCACTTCCTGGAGCCTGAGCCATGGGCACCCCGAGGGTGGCTTGTCAGAAGCCACTGGGCACAGATGTCTTGGACGACCGTATCTCCGCTGCTCTTGGCAGCCTGCTGCACCTGCTGGACCAGCATTGTGGCCCGAGAGTGCTCTTGCTTCACGGCGATCAGGTAGGCAGAACGCAGCTTGCAACATATCAGGTAGGCCTGGACCTGGCAGTCGGATGTAAGAGACAGTGGGAAGGAAACCGTCACTGGTGGCTCAAGGGCACAGCTGGGTCAGAGAGCTCAGGCAGATGAGCATCACCTCTCATCTATCAACTAGTAACTGGGCCCTTGCTTTTTATAGTATTATCACCACTCTTTAAGTATTCTGGGCAAAAGATATTACATGGTGCTATTTTATTTTATTTTATTTTTTTTGAGTTGGAGTCTCACTCTGTCGCCCAGACTGGAGTGTAGTGGCCGCTCCCGGCCACCGCAGCCTCGACCTGCTGGGCTCCGGCGATCCTTCCGCCTCAGCCTTCCAAGTAGCTGGAACTACAGGCGCGTGCTACCACGCCCGGCTGATTTTTTGATTTATTGTAGAGATGAGGTCTCGCTGCCCAGGCGGGTCTCGAACTCGCGGGCTCAGGCAATCCACTCACCTCAGCCTCCCAAAGGCGCGGGATTACAGGCTGAGCCACCGAGCCCGGCTTACATGGTGCTATTTTATAGTGGAAGAAGTTATTACAAATAAGCTAAGAATTTAAAAAAGAAGGCAGGTGGGTAGCGGAGTCTGGCCTTTACCCACTGTCTCTGAGGCCCTCTTTCTAACTCTGTCAGGTGCCCCAGCTTCCTCCTGGCTTCAGAGCCCGCACTGCCACTGCCCACAGCTGTGATTTTATCATTATTTGGATGATTACCAGATGGATGTCTGTCTCCTTAAGCTTCAGGATGGCAAGAACAGTGACTGCTCTTTCTCCCTTCTGTACTCCTGGTGCCTATCACAGAGCTGGCAGGCAATGGGTGTTCAGAAAATATGCATTACATGAATGCACGAACCATCATGCCTTCCCTGCTAATGGACACAGATCCTCCTTCTCTCCTTTTCTTTTTCTTAAGACAGTTTTAATTCTTTACTCATCACTATACTAGTGAGGATTTATTTTTCTATTTTCAGCCTGCTGAATTTATAGGTTTTTTTTGTTTTTGTCTTTTAGTCAGAGTCTCACTCTGTGGCCCAGGCTGGAGTGCAGTAGTATGACCAAAGCCCACTGCAGCCGCTACCTCCTGGGTTCCGGCAATCCTTTCAATTCAGGTTAACTGAGTAGCTGGGACTACTGTGTGCCACTACACCAGGCTAACTTTTGCATTTTTTGCTAAGATGAGGTCTCACTATGTCGCCTAGACTGGTCTCAAACTCCTGGGCTCAAGTGATTCTCCCACTTTGGCTTCTCAAAGTGCTGGGATTACGGGCGTAAGCTACCATGCCCAGCCTGAATTTTCTGTTTTTAACAGAAAACTTGGGGAGGAAAACACATACAATAGGAGAAGGTCTAATTAAGGTATAACCCTGGTTAGATCTGACTTGACTTCTCTTGTTTGGATCAGAGGTGGCAGTTTCAGGTGTGTGTGTGTATGTGTGTGTGTGTGGTGGCAGTTTGTGTGTGTGTGTGTGTGTGTGTGTGTGTGTGTGTGTGTGTGTGTGTGTGTGTGTGTATCTCCCAGCTCGCCATCTCATGAAGCCTCAGCCTGGTGGAGATGAGCACCCCTTCATTCCCCAGCCCCAGTCTCGCCAGCACTGCCCAACTAGCCAGTGCTCTAGGATGCTGGGCAGCGAGGCCCTCAGGAGCCACCCCAGAGCCTCTGTGAACAGCTGCCCTCCTGTAACAACAGTCCCTGTGGGTGGGTGGCAAGGACTCTGCTTACTTCATGCATCAGTGCTCCATCTGTTTTTTGTTTTGGTCATTGAAATTTTTCTTTCCTGTCTGAGCTCAATTACAGATAATCCCCTCCAGCTAGAAGATGTTCTGAGGTCACTAGGTGACCTGGGTATCTACAAGCTGCCCTCGAATACTGGCTCTGCCCAGGTCTTCAACTCCACTTAGCACCTGTGTATGCTAAGTACACAGCACAAGTTGTCAGGTCAAATCCCTACCAGAGGCTGGGTGCAGTGGCTCACACCTATAATTCCAGCATTCCAGGAGTCCGAAGTGGGAGGACTTCTTCAGCCCAGGAGTTCAAGACCAGCTTGGGCAACATAGTGAGACCTCATCTTAACAAAAAATACCAAAATTAGTCGGGCATGGTAGTGTGCCTGTAGTCCCAGCTACTCTGGAGGATGAGATAGAAGAATTGCCTGAGCCCAGGAGGTTGAGGCCGCAGTGAGCTGTGACTGTGCCATGACTCCCGCCTGGGTGACAGAGTGGGATCCTGCCTCAAAAAAAAAAAAAAAAAAATTGCCACTAGTAGGACCAGAGCATTTTGCCAGAACATCTGGAATAGGAACTGAATGGAGCTGGGCTTTGGCAAGACCCCGTGGTCTGAGACCACTTAAGTGCATCAGGACAGCTGCGGGAGGAAAAAACTCCAAGTACCAAGAACTGTCTAGATGTCAGTGCAAGACTTTCCTAGAACAGAGCCTCTGTCTGGCTGAGTGGGAGGCTTCATGAAGGTGTGAAAAAGAACTACAGCCTGGGAATCAGGGGACCTGGGTGTCTGACCTGGCTGTTGGGGTCTCATTCTGGTTCTAGAAGACTAGTTCTCCACATTTCAGTGTCAGAATTTCATCCTAAGGATCTTATCAGGATGTCGTGGAAATAAATGAAGAGATGTTTAGAACATGTCTTTCTTGACCCCGTGACTGAAAAATGCCTGGTAAATTCAGGGACCGGCACGCTGCTAGGGAGGTATGTAAGGAAGCTCTTTGCCTGACACTAGTTTTCGTCATGAGGCACTCAGCTGCCAGACCATTTTTCTGCTGATGGCCTGGGTGGCTCACACTGGCATGGTATGCCTGTGCCTCTCCAGGTCTGGGGGCCTCCTGCAGATGGCAGGAGGACCCATCCAGGGGTTAGTCACAAGTGGGGGCAGCTGGGGATATTCTATTCTGGCAGCACTTCTCGCAAGGGCAACTAAGCTAAGGCTTGCCAATTTCCAAAACGCCCCAGGGCACAGGCCCATTCTGAAGAATGAGACACTAGTGGACACTGTTGGTCAAAGGGCTGAGTGGGGTCCTTTGCCCTGCTGCTTACCCTGGGAAACTCACTCAGCTGGCCCACCTAAAGATGGATGTGAGGGACTTTCCTAGGGCTCTTGGAGGGAAAACCTCAGTATAAAATGGAGACTCAAGAGCAGCCTCAGACACATTTGTCCTGGGGATAAAGAATATCTGTTCCCTCCCTTCTCTACCCCATCCCAGACCTGTTCCACCTCGGGATGACAAGGGCGCTGAGCTATGGGGTGTCTGGAGCTTTTGTGTGGAGCCAGGAAGAAAGGTGACAAGGCAAGACCGAGGAGCAGTCCAGGGTCTGGAGACGATTCTGCTCACCTTGTTGTCATCATTGTGAATTGCCTGGATCAGGCCCTCCAGTTCCTGTGCAGAACAGAAATACAACAGTTGTAAGAGAGAGAGAAGAGTCCCGCAGCCTAGGAGCCAAGGCCTAACCCAGGCTCAGCCCAGCCATCCTGGCTCCAGGATGCGAATGCCTGCGACTTTTCCTTTTTTTTCAAGAGATGGGGTCTTGCTATGTTGCCCAGGCTGGAGTGCATTGGCTATTCACAGATGAGATCCCACTACTGATCAGCATGAGTTTCAACCTACTTTGTTTTTGTCCTGGGTTGATTGACCCTTCTTAGGTAACCTGGTGGTCCCTACTCCCAGGGGTCACTATATTGATGCTGAACTTAGTGCAGACACCCGATTGATACAGCACACTATAGCCCAGAACTCTGAGGCTCAAGCGATCCTCCGGCCTCAGCTTTCCAAGTAGCTGGGTCTACAGGCACCACCACCACGCCTGGCTGACTCTTCTTTTTAAACTCAACTCCTGCTATAAAAGCAGTAAAGGAAATCTAACCATAACACTAAACTTGGGAATTTGGAGAGAAGAAACAGCTCCCAAGAGGCCAGTCCTTGGTCTTCATAAATGGATGTGGCTCTGGTCACCCCACAAAGCCGCCATAGAGAAACAATTTTGCAGGTAACATGATGCAAAGGCCACCTGGTTGCCCACCCTGACCTCAAGAATTGCAGGGAGAAGCTCACTTCCACTGGTTCACAGACTCTTCAAGGTGCAGACATTATTAGATGACAGGCTGTTGAGGGCCACCTTCTAAGTACAGAGGTTATCATTATACATTTTCTTTACAGGGAAGGGTCGATTAGAGTGAGGCCATTATTGCAGAGGGGTCAGAGAGATAAAGGGATCTTGTAGAGTTTCAGGCACACTGTGGGGAACAGAAAAAGAAAGACACTGAGCTAGATGGAGGAGACACGTGTGGGAAGCGCACACCTGGGGTGGAATTCTCTTGAATGCCTCCAGGCAGTTGAGGAGGATGGTGTCCCCATCACTTTTGGCTGCCACGCCTGACTCACTGACACACTTGAGCAGCTGTCGGATCTCGCTGTATTTCTCCTTCTCCACCAGCTGCCGGGCAGCTCTGCAGTAGGTTGCTGCAGCATCCAGCTGGAAGTCCTAGAACAGAGTGTGGCACGATGGGTGGGAACATCGACAGTGGGGAGGGAGGCCACGTTTTAGAAGCTCCCACCATGCTTGGTGTAGATAAGCCACACTGACGACAGTCACAATAGAAAACATGAATATAACAAATGAGAAACAATTCTAAGTCCTTTTTGGTGTTAGGCAGACATTTAGGAAGCATCTATAAAACTGTAGCCTTAATATCTAAAATGGCACATCTCACTTCTTTCTGGGAAAAGAAAAAAAAATATATATATATATAGTTTGAGTTGGTGTCTCACTCTGTTGCCCAGGCTGGAGTGCAGTGGCATAATCACAGCTCACCACAGCTTCGGCCTCCTTGGCTCAGGCACTCCTTCCTTCTTAGCTTCCCATGTAGACGGGACTACAGGTTTGGGCTGCCACGCCCAGCTAGTTTTTTCATTGCTTTTAATGAGATGGAGTCTCGCTATATTGCCCAGGCTGGTCTTGAACTCCTGGGTTCAAGCAATTCTCCTGTCTTGGCCTCCCAAAGTGCTGGGATTACAGGCATGAACTACCATGTTTGACCTGAAGATATTCTTATCAATTCCCAAGACTAGTTCATTTTCTCTCATGAGCCACCTTTCCCTTGGAAAATGGGTACTGGGGACTGGAATCTGCTGCCCTGGTCACCTGGTGCTCTGTGAAGAGGCAGGTGCTTTTGTTTACAGAAACAGACCAACTCACCGAAAGACAGATTTGCTGAAAACTGCCAGATAACCCCCTTAAACCTGGTAGAGAATAACCCTTATGCCACTAAGCCTGGGTGGAGCTGCCCATCTGCCTGCTATCAGGGTCTCTGTGTGTGAAGACCCTATACTGAACATGACTGATCACTGATGAAGCCGCTGACCTGAGACATGTGCCATGTGTCCAGTGCCCTACCTGCCTTGGGCGGCAGCAACCTCCGCTGGCTCCCGGGGTGTCTGTGTGGAACTCTGGGGTGGGGCTGGGGGAGTCTGGAGAGACTCTGACCCTTGTGGCTTCAGCGCCCTGCTCCAATCCCAGTGCCCAGCCTTACCTGTGTCCTTTTGTCACAAGCAATAGAAAATGTACTTCTTGAGCCTGCTCCTAACCACACAGAGGATAGAGGGACAGGCCTTGGGGCCAGTGGGGAGCCTTGGGCACCCCCTCCAGCCATGCTCCCCTGGGAGGCAAGTGGTGCTCAGTAGGGAAATTGCTGTGGGGAATTGTCCTAGACTTGGCTTCCGGTATTCATTTGCTGGCTTGTGAGGAATTTGTCATTGGTTGCTTGGCTTTTGGCAGAGTGGCCCGGAGTCTTGAATCTGACCCAGTTCTATAATAGCCACCTCTTTGATTTCATTCCCAATGTACATGTAAATCTGCTTTTCTTGGGATAAGAATTTTCTAAAGAATAATCTCTCCCGGAACTGTGGTCAGGTGCTGACTGCCCTTGGTATAATCTTGAGTAATCCAAGTCATACCTGCAGAACACGGAATGCAATTCCAAAACCATCTTCTACATTTTTACCTCCCAGCATGACCTGAAAACAAGAGGAACACATGCTTAAAGAAGCAATAATTACTAGAGTAGCCCCTCAATCAGGAATGGGGCCCCCATGTATTCAATTGTCCAACAAATACTTGTTGAGACTCGGCTAAGTGCTGGGCACTAGGGATACAAGAGTGATCAGAATGGACTTGTCCCAGGCTGCTGTGGTTCCCATTCTAATGGGAAGGCAGCTGTTAAGCAAACAACTGAAATAACAAGTAGACAATTACAATTGTGATAAGTATTCTGACAGACAAGAATAGTCTGCTTGAGGTCTGAAACATTGCACACACCTTGCAGGCAACGTCCATTTTCATGTGGTTGTTTCCAAACAGGGTTGGCAGAGGCAAAGTGGTGATTTGAGAGGTTCCAGCACTTTCGCACCGATGTAAGAACCTGGTCACTTCCATCTGCAGCTGCAGTGTGTTCATGTGCCTACAGGGACAGGACATGCACAGTCTAGCCTCAGGAGGGGCCTCAGGAGAAAGTGGACTGGGACTAAGACACTGAGAAGTCAGAATAACATGGCGCCAGAAAATGCAAAAGAGGGCTGTTACAGTGGCTCACATCTGTAATCCCAGCACTTTGGGAGGCCAAGGTGGGAGAATGGCATGAGCCCAGAAGTTCGAGACAAGCCTGGGCAACACAGTGAGATCTCATCTCTCAAAAATTAAAAGAAATTAGCCAGTAGTGGTGGTGCATGCCTCCCAGTTACTTGGGAGGCTGAGGTGGGAGGACTGTTTGAGCCCAGGAGGTCAAGGCTACAGTGAGCCAGAATCAAGCCACTGCACTTCAGCCTGGGAGACAGGAAGACCCTGTGTCAAAGAAAAAAAAAGGCAAAAGAAATGATGTGTAAGGAAAAGACACCCCCAGTGTCAAGATGCTCCATGGAGCTGGATGAGGCCCAGTTAATTAATCAATAAGTATTCATTGAGCACTTACGTGGTAGGTACCACAACAGAGGTTAAGGATCGTGAACTCTGCCCACATAGAGTTTATAGGCTAGAGGAGAGGTGAGTAGTACACAAAGACAATACTTAGCAGTGAGGCCTATGAAGGAAATCAATGGTGGGAAGGAGACTTTATTTTAGACATTATATTCTAAGCAGAGGGATCAGCAAGTGGAAAAGCTGACAAGAAGGACTCGGTGTGTTGAGGACCCTCAGGAGCGGGGATTGGTGTTTCGCAAGGATGAAGAGAGTAGCAGGAGATGAAGATGGTGCCATCAGCTGGGGCCAGAACACGCAGGACCTTTTTGCCTATTGTAAGCAGTTGGAGCTGAGTCTGATTGTAGCCTGGAATCCCAATGCTCACTCCACTCCCCTTGGCCCTACAAGCTCCTCCCTAGGCTTTCCTGGCTTCTACTAGACACCGTCACCCAGGGATGATTCTTTCAGAGTTTTTTTTTTTTTTTTTTTTTTTGAGTTAGATTCTTGCTCTGTCACCCAGGCTGGAGTGCAGTAGTAAGATCACAGCTCATTGCAACCTTGACCTCCTAGGTTCAGGCAATCTTCCCACCTCAGCCTCCTGAGTAGCTGGGACCACAGGTGCATATCACCATGCCTGGCTAATTTTTTGATTTTTTTTGTAGAGACGAGATCTTGCTTTGTTGTCCAGGTTGGTCCCAAGCTCCTGGGTTCAAGTAATATTCCCTGCTTGGCCTCCCAAATTGCTGGGATTATAGGTGTGAGCCTCCATGCCTGGCCCAGGTTTTTTTTTTAAGGATTCAGGCAGTGGGCAAGAGTAGCTTTACCATGACAGACATTCAGTTTCAGCCTTTCTGCCCTGCACTCATGGTCCCCTGAACCTCAAGCTACCTTGACACATCAGCTGCAGTCATCTTCTTTCGGAAGAAGGTGGTTTTCTTCCTTCCAGAGCTGCGAGACGTTTCTTGGAGGTAGATCTTCAAGTGGTCCTTGGCCTTCAGCAGCCAGGAGAGTTTCTCTCCCAGTTCTGTGTATGACTTGGCTTTGTGACTGAAGAACCGAATACAGGTCATGGCAGCCCGGACTTGGTCCTAGGAGAGATAAATGAATGGTTGGGACAAAGGAGTTTAAGGATGCTGGAGGGTAGGGTGTGATGGAAGTTCTGATCTGATTTCCGCCCACAGTCTGGTGGCCAGCACCCAGTCCTGTCACCAGCTGGACTGCTATTTTGTGCCCGTCACTCCAAGCCCATGGAGATCCTCCAGTGTGCTGACTGGTGGAGCTCTTGGGTAGCAGATCATTCCACCACTGAAGAGCACTGAAGACAAGATCCTCCTGACTCTCCAGTCAAACTGGCTCCTCTCTTACTTTGGCATTGAGTAACTCGATTTCTCTGTAATTTGGTATTGGCAATCCTTAGACTGGAGGAACTTGTTTCTTTTCCCTTCTTCCATTTTCTCTAAAAACACTTATTTTTCCATCATCTCTTATGAATTCTACATTCATGTCTCATGCTTAATTTGGACTACCAAATACTTCTTTTTTACCTCTACATTCCTTGAGTTCTGAAGAGAGTCATTGCTGACAAGATTACAGTTTGCCTCTAAATTTAGGAAGGAAACCCTAACATCATTTCACAATGCTGGGCCAGGCACGGTGGCTCACACCTGTAATCCCAGCAATTTGGGAGGCTGAGGCGGGAGGACTGCTTGAGGTCAGGAGTTTGAGACCAGCCTGGGCAATACAGCGAGACCCCACCTCTATGAAAAATTTAAAAAAAAGTCAGGTGTGGTAGTCAGGTGTGGTAGCATGCACCCGTAGTTTCAGCTACTGGGGAGGCTGAGGTTGGAGGATTGCTTGAGCCCAGGAGTTTGAGGCTGCAGTGAACTATGATCACACCACTATACTCCAGCCTGGATGACAAAGAGACCCTGTCCCTCCCAACCCTCCCCAAAAAAGCAACAGCAACATGGGTTTGCTCTAGGGTCAAACAGCAAGGCCAGGGACCAAAGGATGGTTTTGTTTCCTCATCTTGCAGTTTCCCCAGCAAGGTTGGGCATCAGTGATAGAGGTGAAATGCAGGAAGAGGCTGCCATTACCTTCATAAACTGCTGCAGCTCGTACAGAATGTGGTAGTAGTTCTTCTTCTGTAAATGCTGGCAAGCAGCAATCAAGTACTTTCCCCAGCTCTCCAAGGTTGGGTCAATGGACTCTAGCAAGTTTTCCAAAGTGTGCAGCTTCCCACTTTGATAACTTGGCTGGAAAATGCCTTCTATGAAGACATCCGGAGGGCTCTCCTGGAGCAGGGCAGGGAGATAAGTCAGACATCTTGAGCCTGGGTCTAGTGCTGCCTGGGATCCACTCTCAACTCCCTTCCTCTTGCAGACCTTCAGCCTCCTCCCACAGCAGTGCTCCTTAACCTTCTGTGGGTCACAGATATCTGCCGGAATCTCACTCTAGTGACTATTTGACGTCTCTCCTCCTTTTTCAGAAAAGCCCCCCAAAGGGGTTACCTGTATTCACTGCCTCTGACCCCCACCTGTGGTTTCCCTCTCAAGCCAACTCTCATTTAGCTTTTGCACCCACAACTCCACTGAAACTGCCCCTCAGGTTACCAGTGACCAGCAGACCGTTCAATCTCACAGTTCATTCTTGGTCCTCATTCTCTACCTGAACTAGCGGCAGATTTTGACACAGCTGATGGCTTTTCTTCCTTGACAATTTTTTAAAATTTAATTTTTATTTTTAACTGAGAAAAATTTTCCTTTTTTTCCTCCAGGACACTGCCCTCTCCAGGTTTCCCTCCCAGTCTCTGGCTGCTCCTTCTCACTTTCCTTTGTGGATCCCTCTGGAGGGGGCTGCTCTCTTTTCTGTTTGCATTCACTCTTGGTGATTTCATTTCGTCTCATGGCTTCACGTGCTGTGTATTTGCTGATGATGCCTAAATACCTGTCTCCAGACTATTCATTCCTGCTGAACTCCAGAACTGCACATCCAGCTTATATCTGCCTACCTACTGGACATGTGCTCTTGGGCATCCAACAGACCTTCTACATCCACACCTGCATTCCTGATTGTCCCTCAAAAACTGCGCTTCCCAGTTTTCCCATTCTCAGATGGTAACACCATTCTTCTAGCTCAGGTCAAAAACCGTGGAGTCATCTCCTTCATACCCCTACTCCAAATTCATTGGCAAATCCTACTGGCTGTCCTACTGCAGCACACAGAGTGTCTGGCTGCTTCACACCACCCCTTGGACCATGCAGGCCCCAGCCGCCACCATCATTTGCCTGGGTTACTGCAACACCTCTTTCCTGGTCTACCAGCTCCCGCCCCTGCCTCTTTCCTGTCTAATGCCAACACATCAACCTGAGTGATTCTGCTAAAACATAACAAGCCAGAGCACATTAGTACCCTGCTCATGGTCTTCCAGGGGATCTGTCCACAGGGTGTGACGTGACTGGTCTGTCACCTTTTTGACCTTACTGCTCCTCTCCTGTCCCAGCTGACTCCGTTCTAGCCACCCCGACCTTTCCTTGTCATGTCCTCTGCCTGGACTGCGTGTTCTCCATAGATCTGTGTAACTCACTCTCATATCCTCCAGTTCTTCCCTCAGATGTCACCTTCCCTGGGCGCCCAAAGCTGCACAAGCCACCCTTCCTACTGCCCAGCTTTCTTTTTCTTCTTCTTATTCATCACCTATACTAGACACTTTATTTTCTGTGTTTATTGCCTCTCTCTCTACTATAACGTACATTTTATGGGGGAGATATTTTTGTCTGTTTCTTCACTGCCGTATCCCTCGAACCTGGAATAGTCCTTGGCTATTTAATATTTATTAGATAAAATAATGAAACTTTGTTGGATAAATGAATAAGTTACAGGCGTTATGGACTGAACCCTCAGGAAAGGGTGCATACACGTTAACTTCCCTGCTTCTGAAACTCACCTGTGGTTCAGAGACTCTAACTCACAAATCTCCATTCCACAGTCAGAGAAAAGAAAGAGATCATTTTGGCATTTAGACTTTGGGTGAGGAGTAACCGATGGAGAGTAAAGGGTGGCTATAAACTCATGGTGGGCATGAGCTGTTAAAAGCAGAGAGGATCTGGGCTCTGGGGGCATCCTTTCCTGATTCAGGTGGTTCCTGAGAAAATCAGACCTAACCTAAAAGTTGCAGGTCACACTTAAGAAGCGGTACATCAGTTCCATAGGAAAGACAGAATTCCTCAGAGGGGCAGCACCTCAAGAACTTCTATCTCATTCATCCATCTATCCATCCACTCATTCACAACTGGTACCAGGCCAGGTGCCTGAATACACAGACATGTAAAATACAGGCTTTCTCGGCCCAGACGGGAAGGCTCAACTTTAAACAAACAGAGGCAATCGGTGGGATAAATGCAGCACCAGCAACGGTGGTGCAGAGGTGATGAATGCTGCTTGAGTGTTCTGTGAATACACAACAGAGGGTCTGAAAGGATACTGAAAGATGAACAGGAGGTTTTCGAGAAAACTAGATGGCATTCTAGAGGGAGTGGTACTTAAAGACTCATGGAGATAAGGCAGTGCATGGCGGTGGAATGCTATGTAGCTATAAAGAAGAACAAAATCATGGACTTTGCAGCAACATGGATGCAGCTGGAGACCATCACACTAAGTGAATGATCACAGAAGCAAAGACACGAATACTGCATGTTCTCACTCATAAATGGGCCCTGATCACTGGTCATATGAGCATAGGGGTAGGATCAGTAGATGCTGGACACTGCTAGGGGAGGGAGGGAGGAAGTAGGCACGTGGTATCACACTGGGTGCCTGGTCCACTATCAGGGGGAGAGAGGGCCAGCTAGAAGCCCAAAACTTCACCTGCATGCAGCCTGTTTATGTCGAAAACCCCCACTTGTATCCCACAACTCTACTACTACTACTACTACTACTACTACGACGACGACGACGACGACGACGAAAGTGCATGATATAGTCAGGAAAATTTCAGTACTTTGATGAGTTTGGACTGTAGGGTCCAGGTAGGGCTTAGGGTTAAAATGAACTGGGGAACTAAGGGGCCTGATCCTCGCGGGTCGTGCGGCATGCTCAGGAGTTTGCACTTCATCCTGTGGCTGTGGGGATCCACTGAAGGCCTTCTTGTGAGGGAAATAAATGAGTGTGCTTCTGTCTTAGAAAGCGCCCTCTGGGGGCGGTGTGGGCAAAGGGGAAAAACGCACAGAGAAAAGGCTAGAAGCAGAACACCTTCCACACCCATGACACTCAGGTGTAATTTCCACAAGGTTATTTTTTCCTGCTGTCCCTACCTGTTTGAGAATTAAGGTAAGATCTTTCAGCTCAAGGGTGACTGTGATTACAGGAGATAAAAAGAAGGCTTCTTTCTGAGTTCTGACAAAGTAAAGCAAGGGCAATGCTATCATCAGCTTATGTCAAGTTGATGTAAGTAAGCAGCTTAACCCTCTGGATTACGGCTGCCAGAGAGAACGGAACCGGGTGGTTTCTGTAACCCATTCAGGATTGAGGCATCTCTACCTCAAAACTCAGTCGGAAACTGAGAAGGAAAAAAAGTTACCACTCTAAATAACATGACTTTTCCATTATTCTTGAGATCTGGTTATAGCTAAGACACAGTCAGTAGCTAAGCAGTGGTGAAAACATCCCCCCTAAAGGTCCTGCAGTGGTGTGGTCACCAGTTCTGTGAGCTGCTGTCACATGGTACAAGCCTAGAAAACATGTCTATAAATTTTCACTGACTGCTGTTTGGATGTAGGGCAACAGAATGAAAAGTTTACCTGGAGCGTCTTCGCTTTTCCATGAAATTGTGGTACATATCAGCCAATTTCTCACAAAGTTATCATGGAACTGTCAGATAAAAAAAGGACTGCCTCCAGGCATGGTGGCATGTACCTATAGTCTCAGTTACTTAGAAGGTTGAGGTGAGAGTACTGCTTGAGCCCAGGAGTTTAAGACCAATCTGAGCAACAGAGCAAGGCCCCGTATTAAAAAAAATTTTTTTTGGCTGGGTACACAGGCTCACACCTGTAATTCCAATGCTTTGGGAGGCCGAAGTGGGTGGATTGCTTGAGCCCAGAAGTTTAAGACCAGCTTGAGCAACATAGTGAGACCTCATCCCTACAAAAAAAAAAAAAAAAAATTAGCCAAGTAAGGTGGTGCATGCCTACAGTCCCAGCTACTTGGGAGGCTGAGGCAGAAAGATTGCCTAAGCTCATGAGGTTGAGGCTGCAGTGAGCTTGTGATCATGCTACTGCACTTCAGCCTGGGTGACAGAGTGAGACCTCGACTCAAAAAAAAAAAAAAGAAAAAACAAATTCTTACACATCATATGGGGCAGGAAAAAACACAAAAAAGGAACGCCAAAGTGTCATGATAAAATGAAGTCCTACTTGCTTTGCTTATCAGTGACTTCAAAGAAGCAGGGCTCTTGAGGGGCCAGAGCATGTGAGAGGAAAAAAAGTGGAGTGCATGCTCCTTTCATCATCTGTTTGGGGCCCCAATACAGAATTGGTGCCATGGATGCTTCCTGGTCCTTGTGGTAAGAATTCTGAGTGGACTGGCATTTGCGTGAGAACCTGGATGCCACCCCAGACCAGGTGAGAAGGCATGTGGAAAGAGAGGCAGAGAAGTAGGCCAAGGCCACACCAGACTCATGCTAAGCACTGCATTATAGAAACCCTGCTCCTAATCGCTGTCTGATTTTGCTACATGTTTTGGGAGAAGGGATGTAATTTGCCACTGCCATAGAGAACGGTGATTTGGGATCGAGGCTAACACACATCAGATAACAGTTGGGTAGACAGAGTCTTCCATTTTGACCTGACTCTGCCAGAGATGTTCTCACAGCTTAGTGCTGGGTTGTGTTAAAATGGGGTGTATCATCCCCCTTAAAGCCGAGCCATCTGAGCTGGGGGAGCCAGGCTGGTGGCGAGCCACGCCCGCAGCCCACCTTGTTGAGGAGGTGAAGCAGGGCTTCCCGCAGGCAGCTGTGCCTCATGTAGAAGCTGATGATGGCTAGGTTGGTGCTGTAGCTGTGTAGGTAGAAGAGGCATTCTTGATAGTAGGTGTTGTTTATGATCTTCCCATCAGGAATCACCTCCAGGGAGAGACTCTGGGTCCGAAGGGTAGCTTCCAGCTCCCTCAAGGTGGCCAAGTAGTCGTCATCTTGCTGACAGGAAAGGAGAGTGCGAGAGAAAAACAGAGCTCAGTAAGTTCTCAGTAGGCACTGAAAATACTGCTTTCAAGGAATATTTAACAACGTGGAAATATGCTCCCAATGCAGCGTTCAGGGCAGAAAAACAGGCAGGCACAAAATTCTGCATATTGTGATACACTGTAACTCTAATTTCATTAAAAAACAACATGGAAAAGTCATCAAATTCTTAATACTAATTAGTTGGGGTATGGGATTATATATGATTTTTATCCTTTTCAAAGTAGTTTGCCATAGTCCCTCCCCCTTTTCTAAAAAAAGTTGACTCTATTACTTATCTAACCAAATATGGTTACTCATCTATATATATATCATGGAAAAAACAAAACATAAACCTGGCAGGCTCTGAGCCAGGAATGACACATCAGTCGAATTGAAGTTGACTCTTTCCCCAGTCCTGACCACTCTTGGGCCTCCCTTGCCAAGTAGGACTTTCTGCCTGCTCTGCTCTTACCAAGGACATGAGGGGCCTCACTGTGGACTCCAGGTACTCAACCACATCCTGCACCAGCCGTGAGCCATGGCTCAGCTGATTGAGGTCCAACGGGGGCTTCAGACAGCGGCCGAACTTCTCCCGTGCGGCGGTGAGGTTTCCAGCCTTGAGGCAGGCCATGCCCCAAGCGTGCCACGCCCCAGTGGAATCAAGTCCAGTCTTTGTGGAGACCTGGGGGAAAAACCTCTCAGTGACAGGAAGCCACATTCAGGCTGGAGAGACCTGAAGACCAAGATCAATTCTATTCCCAGGTGACAAATGCCCCAGCCCCGCACCCCACATGCCATTAATCCCACACTAGCAAACCGGTCAGTTCCAAGATACTTTCCATGGTCAGGACAACAGAGACGGCAACAGCCCTTTGCAAGGATGAGCACAGGCAGCTCACACGTTGGGGTGATATAAGCTTTGTCTCCACCTCACCTCAACACCCAGGTGGTAGTACTCAGCCTCCAGCAGCTGGTTCCTTAGCCTGGTCACCGCAGCTGGCTGCAGGATCTGATCCAGAGATGGGACGTGGCGATAGGCAGCAGCAACTAGAATGTTCAGCACATCCACCTTGCTGATGTAGCTACAGGGAGGAAAAGGACAAGGCAGTGAGGCTTCCCGGAGTCTTACTACGAATAGTTGTTGTTGAAAGGTTTTGGGTTTGTTTTTGTTTTTGAGTCAAGGTCTCACTCTGTCACCCAGGCTGGAGTGCAGTGGCACAATCATGGCTCACCACAGCCTCAACCTCCTGGGCTCAGGAAGGACGACCTCCTGGGTTTAGGCATTTCTGCCATCTCAGCCTCCTGAGTAGTTGGGATTACAGGAACACGCCACCACACCTGGCTAATTTTTTTTTTTAATCTCTTGTAGAGACAATGTCTTACTATGTTTCCCAGGCTGGTCTTGAACTCCTGGGCTTGGGCAATCTTCCCGCCTCGACTTCTGAGATTACAGGCATGAGCCACCATGCCCTGTATTCCCTTTTCAATATGAAATGTGATCATGGGAATAGAGAGATGCACAGCAAAAGACACCATGAGTGAAGGTTTTGGAGTCATGCTCTTGGAATCCTAGCTCTAACACTTAGTAGCTCTATGAACTGGGTGAGTTCATTAACCTTTCTCTGTCTTAATTTACTAATTTGTGAAATGGATATACAGTCACATGCCACACACTGACCTTTTGGTTAGTAATGGACTGCATATACGCTGGTGGTCCCATAAGATTATAATACCATATTTTTACTATACTTTTCCTATGTTTGGATGTATTTAGATACTCAAGTACCACTGTGTTCCAACTGTCTACAGTATTCGGTACAGCAATGTGCTGCACAGGTTTGCAGTCTAGGAACAACAGCTATATCGTATATCCTAGGTGTGTAGTAGGCTGTGCCATCTAGGTTTGTATAAAATACCCCATGATATCTGCCTAAAAATACTGCCTAACAATGCATTTCTTAGAACATATCCCTGTCATTAGGCAGTGCATGACTATAATAGCAGAGTTTTACAGATAAAATGAAATAACTCGAGTAAAAGGTCCTAGGATAGTGTCTGAAACTTTTCTGGCACTCACTAAATGCTACATATTAACATTTGAAGTATAGATATTCGGGGCTATTTGAGGCAAGGCCTTTACGTGGAATGCTGGGGCCTTACAAGTTGTCACTTTGCTTTTTGGTCCTGTTGAACACTCCTTCATGGGAGAGAGGAAAAGGGCAAGGCAGTAAGGCCCCTTGGAGTCTTACTACAAATAGTTGTTGCTGAAAGGTTTTTGATTCCTTTTTTTTTTGAGTTGAGGTCTCACTCTGTCGCCTAGGCTGGAGTGCAGTGGCATAATCATGGCTCACCACAGCCTCGACCTCCTGGGCTCAGGAAGGATGACTTCCTGGGTGGAATGATCACCTGAACTTGTAGTATAGTCTTCCCCCACTAGGTAGGGTTCAGTATCGGTGGGTGGCACCCCTGGTTAGTACAGAGGTCACACCATTGCCATTCCCTGGAGATGCTGTGGGGCAGGGGCACACTGGCCCTTCATTCATACTGTAAACTTGATAACCTCTCCCTGAGCTAAGGATGGGTCCTCATTAGAGCCTGTAAGTGCTGTCTTCTGTGGTCTTACTATTGACACTGGATACTTCTAAAAACCTTCTGAAGACAAAGAGCCCAGAGGGTGGATCAGTATGTCTAGTGCTGCCTGAAACAAGCCTCTACTCAAGGCTCCTGAATCTTGTCTCAATTCCAGCAAAAAAACTCTGTGAATCCTGACTCCCTGGAAAGGGATTCTGTATGTCAGCGATTCTTAGCAATGGAGAGATGGGTAGAAAAGCCTCAGTACCATAATATATTTGTACTTTTGGAAAAAGAAAACATTTGAAATAGATGATGTGATTTTTAAAAACATTTTAATTGTTTTTTAGAGATGAGGTCTTGCTATGTTGCTCAGGTTGGTCCTGAACTCCTGGCCTTCAGTGATCCTCCCACCTCTGCCTCCTGAGTAACTGAGATTACAAGTAATAGCCACTGTGCCCAGCTGAGTTTTGTTTTTAAACCTACATTTATTTATTTGTTTGGTTGTCTATTAGAAGGGTGAAGAGTTTAAAACAGTAGAAAAACACGCTGCAAACCAGGAGCTTTTAGCTGATTTGCATGCCAACACACATGAGAAATGAATCTACTCCCATTAGCAAACTGGCACAAAGGCAATGATCCTCTCCAGTGGGTATCTCTGAATACAGAGGGGAAGGGGAAGGCATGGAGAGGAAGAATGTGTAATTGGAAGCTACCACTATAAACTGTCCCATGACACTTTGGGGTGGGTGAGAATCCTATGAAGTGATGACTTTCTTTTTGCAGTTCTCAGTCTGAAGTGAATATTTCCTCCATTAAAGGAAGTATAGGACTTGATGTAAAATTTGTTTTCCCTCCAGAGTATCTTTTTCTTTTCTCATTTACATTAGTGATATTTGGGATCTATCTGGATATGTTTTTATTTCTGCCTTAAGTCTTTTTTCATGTTTCCCCTGTTTTCTACCTTTTGCTATATGGAAAGTTCTGAGTTTCCCTCCCCATTCTCCCATTCCTTTCTGATAATTTCGTAGATTTTTGGTTCTTTTCACAGTTATTTTGAAAATTTCACTTAACATACATCTATTTCTTCATTCAACAACTTGAAAGAATGATGTAGAATCTATTGCTTCTTGCTATAAAAGAGTAAAATCAGCTCCTTTTCACTTCCAATTTCTTTCACTTCCTTCTGCTTTTCTCAATCTTCTAGTTTTTGTTAATAAAAATAATAAAAGATACTAACATTTTTGGAGTACACACACGTGCCAGATTCAGTTTTTCGCCCTTCACACGTGCAGTCTGAATGTACCCTCATAACAGCCCTATGAGGTAAGTACTATTACTCCTATTTTTATGGAGGAGGAAACTGAGGCCCAGAGGGGTTAATAGCACTAAGAAGTAGTAAAGCTGGGATTTTTGCTGGGCTCTGTGCTGGCTGGTGAGTTTGTAGGCACGTATTCTAAGCAGGCATCTAAGGGAGGCACTTACACTTCAAAGAAAAGTATGCTCCTTGCTCCCAAGTCTAATTAGGACTGAGCGCTTGGGAACACAATACATGAATCATACATCAGGGTGGATAAGCAGGGAGTCAGGAGTTTTCATTGCCAAGTTAATGAATGGAGTCAAAGCAGGTAGTGCAGGAACCAGAGGGAGGTCTAATCATACTTTTTTTTTTTTACAGACACTTCAACTTTATATTCCAGATTTTTACCTTTGACACAGGGATAGACCAATCCCCAGAGTGCTTTTTTTTTTTTTTGCTTTTTTTTTTGAGTTGGAGTCTCACTCTGTCACCCAGACTGGAGTGCAGTGGCCGCTCCCGGCCACCGCAGCCTCGACCTGCTGGGCTCCGGCGATCCTTCCGCCTCAGCCTTCCAAGTAGCTGGAATTACAGGCATGCACTACCACGCCCGGCTGATTTTTTATTTATTGTAGAGATGAGGTCTCACTGCCCAGGCGGGTCTCGAATCTGCGGGCTCAGGCAATCCACTCACCTCAGCCTCCCAAAGGCGCGGGATTACAGGCTGAACCACCGAGCCCGGCTCCAGAGTGCTTTTATAGATCCATTATCTAGAACTCACTGAGATCACAGTCCAAATTTGGTCAAGATTGGGGTAGAGTTTTGTTCAAGGCTAATCACTGGACATTCGGGGAGGATACATTTTCTTTAAAAGACAGAAAGTTCCACCGAGACTAAGGATGTTTCCCTAGATTGCTTTTTTTTTTTTGAGTTGGAGTCTCACTCAGTCGCCCAGACTGGAGTGCAGTGGCCGAAACCTCAACCTGCTGGGCTCCGGCGATCCTTCCGCCTCAGCCTTCCAAGTAGCCGGAATTACAGGCATGCGCTACCACGCCCGGTTGATTTTTTGATTTATTGTAGAGATGAGGTCTTGCTGCCCAGGCGGGTCTCGAACCCGCGGGCTCAGGCAATCCACTCACCTCAGCCTCAAAGGCGTGGGATTACAGGCTGAGCCACCGAGCCCAGCTAGATTGCTTTTAATTACAGATCAATCAGTCAAGTCTTTACTTTCTTTCTGACTGAGTATAGGTATGAGGGGACCGCTCCCCCAAAAAACGAGGTAAGTGTTCTAGGAACCCATCGGCACCCATGTACCAGCTAGTGTTGTTGTGAGAGGCTGCATTTGGCTTCAGTGAATTTTTCTGGAGATTCTTTCAACTTGTTTGCCCATTTCATGATGGATGATTTACGATTGTACCTGCTCACACAGCACTGAGTGTTTAGCAGTTTTTGACCAAAACAGCATGACCCCCATGCCCCACCCTACCTGTTTACCTGCTCTTACCCTAAGCGACTTTTTTTTTGTTTCCTCGGATGAAAAAAGTCCTCAAAGGGAAATGTTTTGCTGATGTGGATGAGGTGAAACAAAAAAACGGCAGAAGCACTAAAGGGTATCAAAATCAATGAGTTCAAAAACTGTTTTGAGCAGTGGAAAAAGCAGCTCAAAGGGTGTATTGCATCAAATGGAGAGTACTTTGAAAGTGACCGAAGTTTAGACATGTAAGAATAAATACACACTTTTTAATAAATAAATTCCGGATTTCTTTTCCCCCCCCGCCCCTTGTAGACTAAAACTCAACTTTAAGGATCTACTCTGAAGAAGAAAAGGACAGAGGCTATGAAGGTAGGGTGAGGAAGAACAATTGTGCATTTCATCAACATCAAATTGAGATGCAAAATATTTCAGACTATCTTGTCATATATATATGAAATCACAGTGGGGTCAGAAAAAGCAGTTGGATAGAAATTGCCTCTGTGTAGAAGAACATCTCACGTGTAGAAGAACATATACCTGTCACAAAGAGCCAAGTCCTGGCTCCGGCCAGACTTGACGAACATCATCTTGGCACTGAAGAGCAGCTGCCTCATGATGTCAGTGAGCAGCCTGGCATCCACCTCTGGGTTGGTGAGGCCCTTGGACAGCCTGCAGCAGTGCTCAATCAGCTGGTGACCACAGGTGGCGCTGTCCTGGTGCAGGTTCAGGATGGCAATGCACAAGGAGGCGCTGGGGGCCTGGCCCATGTGGAAATAGGGAGAAACACACAGTGAACCCAGGGACCAACGCATTCTTCAAAAGCATCTAGATGGCAGAAACTATACTTTCCCTTTCAAAAGGCTGAAAAACTCTAGAGGAAGGAGCCAAATCCCACAGCAATGCAGAAGTGGAACTAAACACATTTCAGAAATTGTAAGTAGGGCCATGCATGGTGGCTCATGCCTATAATACCAGCACTTTGGGAGGCCAAAGTGGGAGACTTGCTTGAGCCCAGGAACTCAAGACCAGTCTAGGCAACATAGCGAGACCTTGTCTCTACAAAAAGTTAAAACATTAGCCTGGCATGGAAGCATGTGCTGGCAGTCCCTGCTACTCAGGAGGCTGAAGGTTGAGGCTGCAGTGAGTCATGATCATGCTACTGCACTCGAGCCTGAGTGTCAGGGTTAGACCCCGATTCCAAGAAGAAAAAAAAAGTTTTAAGTAGCACTACCAAGCACTGGCTGCTAGGTTTTGACATTTTCCTGGAAAGAAGATGTGGTGACATGTTACCTACTTCTTTCTTTTTTTTGAGTTGAGGTCTTACTCTGTAGCCCAGACTGGAGTACAGTAGCATGGCCACAGCTCACTGCAGCCTCCACCTCCTGGGTTCAGGTGATTCTTTCACTTCAGCCTCTCATGTAGCTGGGACCACAGGTGCATACCACCAAGCCCCACTAATTTTTAAATATTTTTTGTAGAGACCAGGTCTTGCTATGTTACCCAGGCTTATCTTGAACTCTTGGGCTCAAGCAATCCTCCTGCCTCAGCCTCCCAAGTGCTGGGATTACAGGTGTGAGCCACCCAGCCTGGCAGTTGCCTACTTCTTGACAGCATGCATAGGTTCCCTTCATTTTCCAGTCTACTGTCCCACCAGGGAAAGTCCTTCTAATTGCTGGCCTGGACTACAAGTTACCTAGCTCATCTGACCACCTGGAGGAGTTTCTGCTTTAAGCCAGGCAGCTAAATTCACATTCCAAGCAACTTGGAAACATTTCAGAGACCCTTGATACCTATCAAGGAAGTATTCCTTACTGCAGAATTCAAGGCCCTGAGCATACACTCTCCTTTTCAGTCCTACCTTTCACTGCCTTTCTGATATCTCTATAGATTGTATGTTCCAATTCTCTAATCATATGCTGCAATTTTTGACACTGTCTTTGCTCTGATGTTTTACTTGTGTATACTTTTTGGTCCTCCTTAAGCCTCACTAACCTCACAATCCCCCCTCATTTCTGCTTGTCACACTCTTTTCACTCCTCCAAGGTGCATCTTAAATGCTACCTCTTCCATGAAGCCTTTCCTGGTTTCCCATTGTGCATTTCCCAAGAGGCTACCTATTTCCTGTCTTCATGGATTTACTTGTCTTCATTCCCAAATCATGACACTGGAAACAATGAAGGCCACACGTGTTTACCTACCTCTGTATTTCCTGCCACACTACTGCATGTCACAAAGAAACTCAAATGACCACTGTGTTTTATTGCTATTACCTGCTCATAGTAAAATTCACTCCGCACCAGCTCATTTTCTTCCTCCTTCAGATCCAAAATCCATTCCACCTCATCTGCTTTGGGGACTCTCACGACAAATGAATATGGAGGGCTTTCACTGTGCAAGTTGTCTGGTGCTGAGAAGAGAATCGCCATTCATGTGTAATTCACTGGCTGGCAGTTGAGTCTAGCCTAGCCCCGTGAGCTGGTGTGAGTTGCAGGAGGACACATGCCTGCTATCTGAGGGCCCCTTTCTCTCTCCTGGATTCCTTTTATTTCCTTTAGAAGACTGCATCAAGCACTTCCAACCTTCTTCCCCAGGCCTAGATTTGGGATGATCATTACAGCATCCGTCCTACAACCCCATGGCTTCACACAAGAAACCGTAAAAGGGGCATGTTTCTCAAATGGATGGCTGAGCCACTGGATCCTTTAAAAGCTCACCTGCTGTGGAAGGATAGAGGCCAAGGTGTTAGCTAGGGGTAGGGAGGGGCCACTGGGAGGTAGGATGGTGGTAAAAGGAAACCAAGAGGAAAAAAATGACCTACTAAAAGTTAAGGACTAAATCCTGGGGTTGCTGGCCTTCTCAATGCTAGAAGCTAACGGGTCAGTAGGGTGGGTTCCTGTGATGAACTTCAGGGGAAGTGGGATGATGGAAATGCCAAGAATTTTCTTTGGCAACAAGTTAGATAGAGTTGCCATTGGGTGTTATCAGTTACAGTTGATACACTGAAGATACTGTCAACTTGAGCGAATAAACAGCCACAGAGAACGTGACTCAGCCTTACCTTTGGGTTGTCCTGGATTCTCCTCTGGTGCACTGGAAACAGAGGGGAAAAAATTAAATGCCTGAATTACTTTTTTTTTTTTAAAAGACGGTATCTCACTATGTTGCCCAGGCTGGTTTCGAACTCCTGGCCTCAAGTGATCCTCTCACCTAGACCTCTGGAGTAGCTGGGATTATAGTGCGAGCTACCATGCCTGGCCTGAATCAATTCCTCTCTTCTTTGTATTGAGTTTAGCATATAGCAGCTAGATTTACTCTGCCACTCAAGTAAGATATCAGAGGCTCATCCACAACTCTTTCCTCTCCCTCACCCATCACAGCCAATCATTTCCCAAGTCCTGTCCATTCCATCTCCTAAACACCCCTTTAAATGCCCCCACCTCTCTTTACCCCTGACCCAGTGAGAGCCCTCATCATTTATTGTTGGAGTACGTGATGGCTTCCCAATTGGTCTCTTTCATTATGTCAAAATATTCTTCACTTTGTAGCTAAAGCAAACTTTGAAGAATGCAAATCTGCCAACATTATGCTCTTGCTTAAAATTCCATAGCTCCTCAGGGTAAAAATATCCCACATTCGCAGTTCAGCAGTCAGAGCCCCTTTATGACTTAGCCTATGAATCTCTTGAGGGCAATTCTTGCCACCCATGACCTGTGCTCAAGCCATGGAAAGGCTCTCCCTGCTCTTCAAATGGCCCTGGTCAATTTTGACTGGTGCCACCAAGCACTAAGCCCCAGTGCCACAAGCCAGAGCCCAAGTCTATTATCTGCATGAGGTGCCCACTGGTCAACCCCAGCTCGACACCAGAGAGCAAGCTCAAGGCTTTGTACCATTGCCTAAGTCCTCCAGCTCAGCTATGAGCTGTTAAATCTGGGGTACCCTAGCCAGAGCCTCAGCCCATTACTTACCTACTTACAGTTCCTCAAAAGATTCACATTTTCTCCTGTCCCTGTCTTTGCAGTTACTACTCCCTTCTTGGGGAATATTGTTTTTTGGCATCTTTTTCTACTAAGTCCTCATCCTCTAAGGGTCTCCTCTAGGAAAGCCTTCTGACCATCTGGGTTAAGCTGTGTGTGCCTCCACCAATGTTCTTATCTAGCAATCTTGTGGTCTATTTGCTAGCTGTTTTCCCATTAAAATGTGGGCAAAACTATTGAATGAAAGAATCCCCTCAATACTAACTACCCATTTCAAATCTCAGCAGTATAGTGTATGGGTAATTCCTGTCCCCAACCTCAAGGGGGGGAGGCAGTGGCGTGCCAAAGTCCCAGAAACTGTAGGATAACCATGATATGCCTTCCTTCCTATGAGATCAGTAATTATCCTCATAAATAATGACCAAAACTGTTCATATTAGGACAAACACAAACATGTGATTGAGCAGAATAGGAAATCTACATAAGTCTATACATAAAACATGGAGAATTCAAAGTGACTTTGCTTTGGAATAGTTGCTTGCACCCATATTCCCAGATGCTCTAAGATATTGCCTTGGTTTCGTGCTCCTTTGCTGCTAGAAGCAGTGGAAAAAATTGAGCAACATGGAGCCAGCAAACACAGGCTTGATCCATCTTGCCAGAGGAATGAGCAGTTGTTGAGATTTGTCACAGGTGAACTGTGTGTAGGAAAGCGTGGGGGCTCTTCTAATTGTAGGTAACAAGCTTAGATGACTACCTACAGCAGGGCTGAGGCAAGTGATGCCAGGCACTCAGCAGGTGTGAACATGTCCCACAGAGTCCAGCTGAGACCAACTGAAGCAACAGTGGCTGGAAAATGGGTGAGTCGGTGAACCAAGGTTAATGGCCTCAGTTGGGGAAGGGCTGAAGGAACAAGTGTCCTGATTTCAGAGAGCACATTATATAAGAACCTTGAATGCCACTTCATCTCATTCCTACTTCCTCTCTTACTAGTTTCTCTGACCAAGGTCAGTCTATAAATATATCTGACACTGTCGGGTCCATGGCATTTCAGTGTGAATGTTATATTAAGCGTTTTTTAAAAAATGTATTTTATGGCTTGGTAGTGCACACTTGTAGTTCTGGCTACTTAGAAGGCTGAGGTGGAAGGATAGCCAGAGCCCAGCAGGTCAAGTGAGTGTGCCACTGCACTCCAGCCTGGGCGACAGAGTGAGACTCCAACTCAAAAAAAAATGTATTTTATTTTTCTTTTCATTCGGGGTCTCATTCTGTTGCCCAGGCTAGAGGGTAGTGGCATGATCATGGCTCACCATAGCAATGACCTTCTGGGCTCAGGTGATCCTTCAACCTCAGCCTACCAAGTAGCTGAGACTATAGGCATGTGTCACCACAATGCTAATTTTTTGGATATATTTTTTGTAGAGACAAGGTCTGACTGTGTTGCCCAGGCCTGTCTCAAACTCCCAAAGTGCTGGGATTACAGGTGTGAGTCACTGTGCCTGAACAATATAAACATTTTGTGAGTGGTCCAGATTTGAAATCTCTCCATAACGAGATTCCTAGGAGAGTAAGGACGTGGGGAAGAGTGTCATGGTCAATCACAACACCAGCCCCGCTGTAGGACACTCACTCTTTGTCGTAGTAACTATAGCACTGGTCACACACGCGTGCAGGGTTCTCTCTGCAACCTTCTACCACCATCTTCTTAGAGGAACAGGAGCTGCACACCAGCCGGCCACAGCGGCGACAGTGATGGCGCCGGTTAAACTGAGGAATGGAGGGAGAGAAGGAGGGCTGTTATCAATCCACTTGTATTTGGTACTATTTACCTGTGACTTACTTATTCAGAATACCAGGTGGCCAAGTGCAGTGGTTCATGCCTGCAATCCCAGCACTTTGGGAGGCTGAGGCAGGAGGACTGCTTGAGACCAGGAGTTTGAGACCAGCCTGGGCAACATAGTGAGATCTTGTCTCTACAACAAAACAAATGAAATCTCTCAGCTGACAGGCAAAGGTGCCAGGTCATGGGCAGTTTTCCAACAGAGTCTGCCAAGTTCTACTTGTGTGTGGAGGTAAGATGTGGAGACACAACAAAAAGCAGTGGGAAAGAAGTGAAGATCACATTTCTACATGGTATTGGTGATGATAAAGAAAAAGTATTCTTTTTCAAAAAGCATTTTTTCTTTTTTGAGTCAGAGTCTCACTCTGTTGCCCAGGCTGGAGTCAGTGGTATGACCACGGCTTACCCCAGTCTCAACCTCTTACCCTGAGGCAATCCTTCCACCTCAGCATCCTGAGTGGCTGGGACAACAGGCACATGCCACCATGCCTGGTTAACTTTTTGATTTTTTGTAGAGATGATGTTTTACTATGTTGCCCAGGCTAGTCTAGAACTTCTGGGTTCAAGCAATCCTCCTGCCTTAGCCTCCCAAAGTGCTGAGATTGTAGGCATGAGCCACCATGGCTGGCCTCAAAATGCCTTTAACGTACAGCCTCATTTCTTTAGAAGAGGGTGATAGGAATGCTGCACCTCTTTTTATAGATGTGGAGAAAACAGACGCAGAGAAATTATATCACTATCATTTTCATCAGCACTGAGCCGATGCGCCAGGCAGGTACTGTGTTAAGTATGGGTGCCATATGTTATCATATTTAGTTCTAACAGCTCCAAGAGCAAAATAATATATCATTCTTAGTTTACAATTGGGCACATGGGACTGAAAGTGTTAGTAGCCACGTTGTTAGAGCCAGGATGAGAACCCAGGTCCTCTGTCTCCCAAGCGAGCATATATAACTGCTGCCAGGTTACCTGTCATATTGTGAAGAACACGGAAGCTAGAAACAAGATTCCCCCAAAGCTTGGTGACTCCTCCTCCCTCTCTTTCATTATTTCATGAGAATGGCAAAGCTTTTAGAATCTAAGGCTATCTGAGGGTATCTACGATCTGTCTGAATTCAGAAAACACATTCTGGCCAGGTCAAAGATAAATGCAAAGTCTTAGGTTTGACAGTTCTTCTGAAAAATGCCAATATTCCCTTGGGGGCAGGAAGTGACAATAAACCCAGGGTCATAAACTAGAATTTTCCTTTACTTTCTCACTGCAGGTGAGAGTGGCACCGACGCTGCTCACCATGGTGAAGTGCTCCCTGCAGCAGACCATGCAGATGCTCTCCGTCTCATCTGGTACCCACTGGTGCCTGGCAGGGGGTGTCGCTGGGGGCACGAATTCCAGTGGGGTCTGACTTGGTGGGAAACTCTCCTTTGGAATGGGGGAATGTACAATGGAGACACCTGGGAGCCAGAGCCAGAGGTCAGAGTAAAAGGTGATCAATATGCCAGCTTATAAGAATGACAGAATTGTATCATCTTACAAACCCTTATTGGAATAATACAAATAGCTAATGACCATAAGGGGCTATTTGTGTCATACAAAAGAGGCAAGCAGACATTGTGTGCCTCCTGATGGAACTCTACAACAGCAACTTTCAAGTATACTTACCAAAAGATAGTAAGCCTGAATCACATCTAGCTTCTAGATCTAAATACCAGCATACCGGAAATTCAGGGGACAAATTGCCATGGGGAGACAATCAGTATAATCCAGCATATAGGTCGCTTCATGGAACAAATGACCTAGTTTCCTTAACAAATAAAAAAGAGGTAGGGGCCAGCCTGGACATCATGGTGAGACCGTGGCTCTACAAAAAAAATGAAAAAACTTAGCAGGCTGTGGTGGTAGGCACCTGTCCCAGCTACTCGGGAGGCTGAGGTTGGGGGAATCTCCTGAGCCCAGAAGTTTGAGGCTGTGATCATGCCACTGCACTCCAGTCTGGGTGAAAAAGTGAGACCCTGACTAAGAAAAAAAAAAAGCAGTAGGGGGAATAATAAAGAAAAGAGGTAGGGAACCTGTTGATTAAAAGAGATTGAAAAGATATTTTAGCCAAATTCTATGTGTAGACATTATTTAGGTCTTGAGTCTAGAAAAAACAACTATTAGAAATCTTTATGAGATAACCAGGGCCATTTGAATATGGGTTTAATATTTGATAATAATAAGAAATCATTGTTAATTTGTTTCTAGGTATGATAATGGTGTTACAGTTTTGCTTTATAAAAGTACTTACCTCTTGGAGATTTATACTAAAATATTTATAAATGAAATGATGTGATATCTAGGATTTGCTTCAAAATAATCCAGTAGAAGGGTGTAGGAAGAGAGATGAAACAAGAATTGACATAATTATTGCAGCTGGGGAATGGGAATGTGAGACTTCATTATACTACTCTCTTTAGTGTGTGCAAATTTTCCAAAATAAAAAGCTAATACACATACATGCATGCACACAGACATATATCTATATGCACCAGAGCAGTTCAGGCTGCCCTTTGCAGAGACACTTGGCTGCTCACACACCTGCAGTCTGAGCCATCCCTCAGCTCTGCTGGTTATCATGAAGCATGGCTCATTTTCAAAGTATGGCTGGAAAATGCCACAGTCTGCACAGTCTCTAAGAACATGCCCAGTATCTAAGGAGATGTCTTGTCACCTAGCAGAGCAATAGTGTCACAGAAAAGAGAACTGTAAAACAATCTAACTCATAGTAGCATCCAGAAGAAAACTCCTTAGAATCCTACGCCCCTGATTTTTTGGCAAACAAAACACTCAGCTGCCTGGGTGTGGTGAACCATTCCTGTAATCCCAGCATTTTGGGAGGCTGAGGCATCAGGATTGCTTGAGCCCAGGTATTCAAGAACAGCTTGGGCAACATGGCACAACCTGGTTTCTATGAAAACATCAAAAAATTAGCCCAGTATGGTAGTTTGCGAGGCTGGGGCAGGAGGCACATCTAAGCCCAGGTCAAGGCTGTGGTGAGATCTGATTGTGCCAGCACACTCCAACCTGGGAGTGGGAACGCGACTCAAAAAACCAACCAACAAACAAACCCCCAAAATACACTGAGCTGAATTTCTTCGAGAGCAGTCATTGTGTGGGGCCAGAGAAGGGGGAGGGGAGGCTGGTAGATAGGGTAACTAAGGCATGGCTGAGGCCTTCCATGAGCTTGCATCCTGTGTGGGTGACAGCATGAATTTGAGGACTAAATACAGTTCATCTTCATTATTAGCAGATTCCATATTTGTGAATTTGCCTGTTTACTAACATTTATTTGTAACTTTAAAACCAACACTCGTCCTGATTTCGCAGTCATTTGCCAACAAGTTCAGAGTCCTGAAGGTTTTGAGGCACCCTAAGAACTAAGGTTCTTAGCTGAGGTTGTTACAGACCTCATACAGTGGTGACCAGAGGATGGAGATGGCAGGGGACACAGTGGGGTATCACAAGACACTCAGTGCTGGGGCCAGCTGGATGGGGTTTGAGTCCTAGGTCTGGTCCTATTAGTGGGGTGGCCTCAGACAAGTCACTTAACACTTCTGAATCTTTTTCTCTTTTGAAAAATAAGGAAAATAGAATTGACTAGGTTAAGTTGTTTTTAGCATTTTAGACTATAATCTATAAGAAGCAACCCCAAAAAAACCTGGAATTTATTTTTAAAAATTGGGTATTTATTCTTACATGTGTAAACTTCAAAGTACTCTCCATTTTATCCAATGCCCCCATCAAGACACTTTTTCCACTGCTCAAAACAGTTTTTGAACTTGTCAATTTTAATGCCTTTTAGTGCTTCTGCTGTGTTTTGTTTCACCTCTTCCACATCAGCAAAACGTCTCTCTTTCAGGACTTTTTCCATCCCAGGAAACAAAAAAAGTCTCTTGGGGGTGAGATTAGGTGAACACGGAGGGTGGGACACAAGGGTCATGCTGTTTTTGGTCAAAAACTGCATAACATTCTGCGTGGTGTGGGTAGGTATACTTGTAAATCACTCATCATGAAATGGGCAAACACTTTGAAAGAATCTTTCCCCCCCAAAAATTCACTGAAGTTGAATACAGTCCCTCATAACAATGCTAGCAGTTACACCAATGCCAATGGGTTCCCAGAATACTTACTTAGCAGGGGAAGACTATATGACACCGGGCCCACACTCCAAAAAATAATTCCAGATTTTTTGGGGTCCCCCTTTGTACTTGAGATATGTATACACACACGTACATGCTTCCCCTAGGAGCAAGGGTTCAGGATTCGCTAATTCAGTGTTTGTGGAGACTATATAGACATACTGCCGTTAAAAAAAAGAATTGACTGTATGTTGAATCTTTTGGCATATATAAAGTTGGAATGAACAACAATAACAAAAGAAAACAATAATGTCATAATAAGAAATAAAGAAAGAGACAAAAAAATCAGATTGTCAGACTAAGGCAAGCTTGAACTGAAACATTTTGGTGAGTAGTCAAAAACAGTTCTTACCAGGAGTAGTAGCAGGTGAGAACTCTGCTGACGGTGATCTAGAGAGGGTCTCGGGGTCTGAAGACTGGTGGGCAATTTCCTGGAGGTGAATCACAGAATCTGTAGAGAGGGAAAATGCTGCCAAAATATCATTCTGCCGTAAGCATCTTTATTCGCCACCCTAGACTTTGAGTTCAAATCTCTGCTGGTTTCACGGATGGTCATTCCATGACTCTACTAGGTATAAAGAGCACGCATGTTTCTTTTTTTTGAGTTGGAGTCTCACTCTGTCGCCCAGACTGGAGTGCAGTGGCTGCTCCCGGCCACCGCAGCCTCAAACTGCTGGGATCCAGCGATCCTTCCGCCTCAGCCTTCCGAGTAGCCGGAATTACAGGCATGCGCTACCATGCCCGGCTGATTTTTTGATTTATTGTAAAGATGAGGTCTCGCTGCCCAGGCGGGTCTCGAACCCGCGGGCTCAGGAAATCCACTCACCTCAGCCTCCCAAAGGTGCGGGATTACAGGCTGAGCCACCGAGCCCGGCTACGCATGTTTCTTAAACTCCTCAAAAAACAAACGGTGTTGAGGCTCATGAGGTACTGAGGCAGATGCTAGGATTCTACAAAATGAATCTAAAAATGCTCAGGGCAAAGCAGAAGATATTTAAATGATGCCCCTGGAGGAAAGGGAGTGAGAAAACAGAGCTGGCTGGAACATCAGTTCATACTTATTTCATTTTCCTCATGCTAGAAGAGGCTGAGTCAGCTCCCGCACAAGTGATATGATCCTGGTACTATAGCATATTCTTGAAGCAAAATGATGGCACTTAATAGTCACTACCTCAAGGCCAGACAGAGTCCATCTCCAGGATACTTGTTTCCCAAATCTTGCTGTTATTATGCATGCAGTGGTTATCTCCTATTCTTCAATTCTGATTGGTCTTTTACTTCCTCCAAGATCAAGATCTCCCTTATATATTAAAGCACTGTCTCTTCTGAAGTGTATTTTGCTCAATCTTGATCAACCCAACATAAAGGAGAAAATGAAAGCTGAGAATGTAGCCTGGTGTTTCTTCCTCCTTGTAGAATCCCTGCCTAGGATGTTGGTAGTTACCTGATCGCTTCTCCCTCTGAGAGTATGGGAAGTCCAGGGCTTTCCCTGCATATCTGGAGAGCAGTGAGTCCACGTCGTTCATGGTGAAGCCAGTCTCCTGTCCAGCCAGTAACTGGTGCAGTGTCTGCACGGCCACAGTGGCCCAGTCCACCTTCATGTTCATTAGCAGCTGCTCCAGCATGAGCAGGGGGTTAGAGGACAAGTGGGAATAGCTGGCCCTGTGCTGCTCAGGCAGGGTGAGCAAAACCTGTTTGTGGGCAGATGCAGAGAGCAAAGAAAAATAAAACAGTACACACATTTCTTTCTTTCTTTTTTTTTTGAGTCGGAGTCTCACTCTGTCACCCAGGCTAGAGTGCAGTGCCATGCTCATGATCACTGCAGCCTCGACCTCCTGGGTTCAGGTGATCCTTCCGATTCAGCCTTCCAAGTAGCTGGAACTACAGGTATGTGCCACCACGCCTGGTTAATTTTTTGATATATTGTAGAGATGAGGTCTTGCCAAGTTGCCCAGGCTGGTCTTGAACCCGTAGGCTCAGGCAATCCTCTTGCCTCCGCCTCTCAAAGTGCTGGGATTACAGGCGTGAGCCACTGGACCTGGCTAGTACACACATTTCAGAAGACACTTGAGGTTCTCACCTGGTAGGAGAAGGATGCCAGAGACCAAAAGGTCTGTGGCCAACTACCAAAACTGGCTTGCAGTCTTCGAGGAAGCAAGGCTGAACTCCCCTCTAAATTCTCTGGGTGGCAATTGAGATGTACTCCAAGTACCTTTCAGCTAAACTTTTTCTAAAAAGAATCAGAGAATGGCCGGGCACAGTGGCTCATGCCTGTAATCCCAGCATTTTGGCAGGCCAAGGCAGGAGGATTGCTTAAGGTCAGGAGTTCAA
This sequence comes from Cephalopachus bancanus, assembly GCA_027257055.1. Lineage (NCBI taxonomy): Eukaryota > Metazoa > Chordata > Mammalia > Primates > Tarsiidae > Cephalopachus > Cephalopachus bancanus. The sequence continues at coordinate 3,640,659 of JAPVLO010000104.1, forward strand.
GACTAGCCAGGATAACCATGAGAGACCCTTGCTACAAAAAATTAGCCTGACATAGTACTCAAGAGGCTGAGGCAGGACTGCTTGAGTCCAGGAGTTTGAGGCTGTAGTGAGCTATGATTGCACCACTGCACTCCAGTCTAGGTGACAGAATGAGACCTCGTCAAAAAAAAAAAAAAGAGAGCAAATATCTTAGACCTGATGGTCCCTAAAGTGTCTGCCTCAGCCATTCAGCTTCACCAGTGCAGCTTGAATGCAGTCATAGGTAAATATGTAAATGATGGACGCACCTGTGTTCCAATAAAACTTGATTTCTAAAAGTGGCTGTGGCCTGAATTCAGTCCACACGCAGGAGCCTGCTGACGACTGGCCTAAGCCCTTCCGGCATGGCTGAGCTTGCTTGACCCTTACTGCCACCATTCTGTCAACTTGAGCCTTTACTCAGAGTGAGCAATGCAAGGTGATCTCAATGGACTGATGGAGCCTGGCACCTCCTGTGTCCCACAGGTAAATGACCAATCTACACTCCCTTTAGAGGCCATGATCACTAGGCATGACTATGGTCCCTGGCTCTGTTCCCTCCCATTTTTGAAGGCTCCCCAATTTAGGTTCAGTGCACTGGGTGGATCTTCTTTCAGAACATGTTATGTAGATTAACTTTTAGCAAGTGGACCAGAGGCTATATTCGCGGCTCTTCTAGCGCTTGTCCTTTGTAGAGCAGTAGATAGGACTGCCAAGCAGAATAGTGAGAAGAGTGCCAGAAGGCTCCATCTCTCCCCAAACTTTCTTGCTCTGGATTTCTTTTTCAGCTGTCAGTTTCTTCTATTAGTGTTTCCAAGGTTATACATCAAAGGCAAGAACCTATTATCTCATCTAATTACTTAGAAAAATAACCCTCTTCCTAAATTATTAAACTAGCACAGATTAGTATAAATGCTCATCAGAATTCCTTTGGAAGATATCTCGTCCCTATCCAAGACCAGATTTTTAAACATTTTTTTTGAGTTGGGGTCTCACTCTGTCACCTAGGTTGGAATGCAGCAGCATGATCATGGCTCACCACAGCCTCAACTTCCTGAGCTCAATCAGTCCTTCCTTCTCCATCTCTCAAGTAGCTGGGACTACAAGCACATCCCACCATGCCTGACTAATTTTTTTTTTTTTAATTTTTTTGTAGAGATGAGGTCTCACTATACTGCCTAGGCTGGTCTCGAACTCCTGGGCTCAGGCAATCCTCCTGCCTCAGCCTTGCAAAGTGCTGGGATTATAAGTGTGAGCTACCACACATGGTCCCAAGACCAGTTTTAATTGATCTGTGGTGGAGGTCAGCTATTGGTATTTTAAAAATTATATATATTTTTTATTTTAAAATTGGGGGGTACAATGAAGGGTTAGGTACACAAATATTCATTGTGTGCTATGGGTATTTTTTAATTTTAATTTTAATTTCAGGTGGTCAGAAAGGAGCAGTGATACAACAGATGCCATGGAAATCAGGAAGACGACTTAAGAGGACCACGTAGAATTCCCGAGGGAGGCAGGGCAGGGAGAGCATGATGCATCTGAGGAGACTCAACTAGGATATGGTAGGCTGCTGGGGTAAAGACTTCATGTAGCACAGGACAGGGATGGTCAGTACTGGCTGATACTGGCCAGTACTCAGCCACTAGAAGGTAAGTCCCTAAGGGGGAGCTAGGCCTGCAGTCTCTCCCTCACGCTTGCCTTCCCAACACCCCTTTTCTTTCTTACCTTGGACCCCACATACAGCGCCTGGATTTCTTGGTGTCGGACAGCAGTCAGTTGTCCATAGAAACGGGTGGTGAGGTAGTTGGCCAAGAAGTGAGATGTGGCCAAGCAAGCATGTTGGTCAAGGGACTGCTCTGTAACTTCAAGGCACATAGTAGGGTCGGGGATTCTCTGCAGGAGCTGTTGCAGAGGGGAGAGGAGGAAGTGAGGCTGGCAGAAGAACTCTTAGGCCAGCCTTGCTTAGTCTGAGGAAGGAATATTAAAGTTTGTTCATTTCAGACTAACCCTTTCTCTATACTCATTTTCTACCACGCCTGTAGCTTCACAAATGCCATGGCTTTGATAGGACCAGGGTTCAGCAGAATCTTGGAGCCAGCTGGCCCACAGGCACCTAGTGCAGGGCTGGGCACCTTCTGCTCAGGATGACTATAACTAACTCCCGAGAGACATGAAGGTGCAGATCTGAGACTGCACGGGACTCAGCAGGGAAAAAAGCCATCTGACCTGACCAGCCTTGTCCCTCTCCAAAAGAAAAATGGGAAGAATTTGGAGGCTTACCTGCAGAGCCTTTTCATGGTCTCTTCTTTCTAGAAGATGGAGAAGATGTTTTTGATGTAGGCTGATTAAATGTTCTCTTGGAATAGGGTACAGGCAGCCCCACTCCTCACACAGCCCATAATCCTGGAAAGAAACACACACATGTCCTCAATTCCTGTAAATTACTGGCCTTGTCACTCATCCAGCTTTTGCCTGACTTTGCTCAGCAGGCTTGAGCCCGCTAAGTCCCAGAAACACTGGTAAGTGCTCGTGGGAACTTCACTATAGAATTAAGGTGAGATCATAAACTCAGAAGACTAGAGTGGCAAGGTAAGTTAAGAAAATGACTGAAGCAGGCTTACTGTTAAAGCCATTTTCCTCTCAGTTCTACTATAAAAAAGAAGAGCAGATGACATGCAGCAACTGACACTTAGGGTCAGCCCTGGGGAAATATGAAGGAAGTGGTAACAATTGGGAAGACTCTATTCAAAGGAGGTAGCACTTACCCAGCTCTGACTGTTACCATATGAATGGGCAGGCTGGACATTGTCAGACTTTTACAAGTTAAAAAAAATTTTTCTTAATTGTAAAATTTTCCTATTTAAAAATGTTGGCAAGGAAGTCAATATGAAAAAGTAAAGGGCCAGGCATGGTGGCTCATACCTATAATCCCAGCATTTTGGGAGGTTGAGGTAGGAGGATCACTTGAGGCCAACAGTTCGAGACCAGCCTGGGTAACACAGGGAGACGCTATCTCTGTAAAAAAATAAAAAATCAGGCGGGTGTGGTAGCGTACCCTGTAGTACAACTACTTGGGAGGCAGAGGCAGGAGGAAAGCCTAAGCCCAGGAGACTGAGACTGTAGTTAGCCTGATTGTGCCACGGCACTTGGGAGACAGAGTCTGACTCAAAACAAACAAAAAGAAAAAGAAAAAAATATTCCTTCTTTGGGCAAAATAACCTCCCATTCTAGTTGGTTGGGTGCAGTGGCTCATGCCTGTAATCCCATTTTGGACGGCCAAGGTGGGAGGATCGCTTGAGCCCAGGAGTTCAAGACCAGACTAGGCAACATAGCGAGACCTCGTCTCCACTTAAAAAAAAAAAAAAAAAAAAGAGAGAGAAGAAAAAGTAAAAATTCTGCAGACCCTTGCAAGGGTCAAGCAAACATGCTGGTGGTTGGATTTCACCCATCCTCCCTCTCACTGCCCCCCAACCCGAATTGGTGAACTGTGGATGAAGTTTCAGAGAATGTAATTCCCAGGTCTTTGTCCAAATATTCCCACATGATGGTACCTGGAATGCCCTGCCCACAACTCTGCCGGGCTGCCTTCTTCAGGATGCTTCCTTGTTTCTCAGGCAATATTAGGCACCCTGTGTGTTCTCGCAACCTGGGCTCACTTCTGTCACTTGATATATTAGGCTGCTGTCACCTAGGGATGCATCTCACATCACCCCCCTCCCCAAAATGTGAGCTGTTCCAGGGCAAGGACTAAGATGAACTATCTTTGTTTCACCACCATCTAGAGACAGTGACTGGCAAAAACAGGCATACAATAAATGTTTCCTGAATGAATGAATGAGTATCTTCATTTTGAACTATGGTATATCTGCTTCTTAAAAGGCAGATAGGCCAGGCATAATGGCTCATGTCTGTAATTGCAGCACTTTGAGAGGCTGAGACAGGAGAATTGCTTGAGGCCAGGACCTCAAGACCAGCCTGGACAACACAGTGAGACACTGTCTCTACAAAAAATAATTTAAAAACATTAGCTGGGCATGGTGGCATGCACCTGTAGTTTCAACTACTTGGTGGAGGTATTGCTTGAGCCCAGGGGTTAGAGGCTGCAGTGATCACATCACTGCACTCAGCCTGGGAGACAAAGCAAGACTTTGTGTCTAAAAAAAAAAGAAAAAAATAAATGAAAGGAAAATAAAACTCTATATAGTGCTCAAATGACCAATAAACACATGAAAAGACATTCACATTCCTTAGTAATCATGGAAATGTAAATTGAAACAATGAAAAGATGCCATCCTATAGCAAAAAGTAAAAAGTTGAATAATATACAAAGTTGGTGAGGTTATGGAGCAATGGGAACTGTGAACAGGGATATAACGGTGATAGCCCATTTGAAGAGCAATTTGGTAACATCCCAGTAAAGGTGAGGACACTTGTGCCCAATGACCCAGCAATTCCACTTCTAGGCATACATTCCGTACCTAGTGTACACATGTAGAAAACCTCACCTAGGAACACAAGAGTGAGAGTACAAAGGTGCCGACTGTATTATTCTCTATACTTACTGCATGTCGACAAATTTCACAATAAAAATTGTGAAAAAATATAAGAAAAAAGAATGTGGTGTGGATGTGAAAGAAATGTGGACATTGATATATAAAACGGTGTCTACACGACCAGGTAAGGAGTTGCAATCTGAATGGCAGATGAAGGGGGATATCACCCAGGAAAGTGGTACCTGTGCTTCTAGAATCATGTTCATGACCGTTGATGGGTCCTCAACACAGCAGCTCCTCAGGGTCTGCCAGTCACACCACAATGGGGGATCCTGCAAACCCAGAATCTAAGGAGAGATAGAAAAATCCATCAAACCACGCTGTAGTTCTCCTTCCCCGAACAAGTTGTTGGGATGTCCAGGGATGGCCATCCCTAGATCTCTGCCCCAAAGTCAAGCTGTCAGAACCTGCCAGAGAGGGGAAAAAGAGAGCAAATGGGGCAGAGATTATTTAGACAGAAAAGTGATCCTATCCAGGAAATACAATCAGGGAGCAATGGCTGAAAGGGATGCCAGGATTGGGGCTTCCCATGGCGAGGACGATCCTCAGAGGCTCGGATGCTTCACATGTTGTTTAGCTTTCTGGGGTCCCATGAGCCTCTATCTCAGAACTCCACCCCAGAGCGTCTTCTGGCTTGAATGCTCTGTGGGGTCATCTGCCATGTAGGATTTTAGCACTGCATGAAAACTACTGAGGAAGAATGAAAAAAAAAAACACAAAAACCCTTTGAATCTACCGTTTTCACTTTCCCTGGTAGGCTCTGGACTCTGTTCTGTTCCAAGGATATGTGGGAAAATTAGTATGTTTTATACTTGTTGTATAGCTGTGCCTCCTAAATTGGTCTCCCTAAGCCTCCTGAGCTTCAATATAACACATCCCACAAGAATCTTTTACTTTTGAAACTGGCACTTTCATGCATTCTTGCAAAATGGTTCTTGAAATTTAGCTGAAATTTAAAACAATCTTTTTTTTAAAGACAGGCTCTCACTCTGTCTCCCAGGCTGGAGTGCAGTGGTATGATCATGGCTTATCATGGCCTTGACCTCCGGAGCTCAGGTGATCTACCTGCTTTAACCTCCTGAGTAGTAAGGACTACAGGCATGTACCGCTGCACCTGGTTAATTTTTTCCTAAATTTTCTGTAGAGATAAGATCTTGCTATGTTGCCCAGGCTGGCCTTGAAATCTTGAACTCCTGGGCTCAAGTGATCCTCCTGCCTCGGCCTCCCAAAGTGCTGGGATTGCAGGCATAAGCCACCGTGCCTGGCCTAAAACAATCTTTATAAAAGATACAATATACAAAAACATACACAAAGCTCAAATAGATATCTGAAAAAGTCTTTATAGACTGTAAAGTATCATTCTAATGTTAACATTATTATTTTTACCTTCCCTCGATGCAAAGCTTTTAAAATTATAGGAGCAACTACACAGAAACCAGATAGGAGGCCTCCTGGCTGCTCCCCTAAGAACAGAAGCCAGATGCAGAGCAAAACTCAAGTTTTCATTTCTATTTTTTAAGATTCTCCATCACATGAGAACCAGCAGGAGTTGGCCATAGGGTGAGACACCTGTTTTCTTTCTCTTGTGCTAGGGCCATACCTTCTGGTATACATGCAGCTCTGCCAGCTTCCTCTGCAGCTCACCCTGCAGGCCTTCTGGGATGGCCATGTCTGAAACGCAGTATGCCAGGATCTCCAGACATGACTCCAGGGGCCACCTATCCACAAATCGTAGGGCCAGCCGACTTCTCAGAGATGCATCCTTCATAGGGAACAGGTACTGCCAACCTTCCTTGTCTATAAGATAAAAAAGACCCCAGTGGCAGCAAGTCTGGTACCTGAAGAGCACCTAAAGAAGAAGGAAGGAGAAGGAGGAAGGGAGGGAGGGAGGAAGAGAGAAAGGAGAGAGGGAGGGAGAAATGTAGGAAGAAGGAAGGAGGGACAGAGGGAGGGAGGGAGGAAGGAAGGAGAGAAGGAAAGAGGGAGGGAGAAAGAAAAAGGAAGGAGGGAGGGAAGGAAGAGAAGGAAGAAAAGGGGGAGGGAGGAAGTGAGGAAGGAAGGAGGGAGGGAGAGAGGGAGGGAAAGAAGGAAGGAGAGAGGGAGGAAGGGAGGAAGGAGGGGGGGAGAAAGGAGGGACAGAGGGAGAGAGGAAGGAAGAAGAGATGGAAAGAGAGGGAGGGAGGAAGGAAGAAGAGACGGAAAGAGAGGGAGGGAGGAAGAACAAAGGGAGGGAGGGAAGGAAGGAGAAAGGAAGAAAAGAGGAAGGGAGGGAAGGAAGGGAGGAAGAAAAAAGGAAGGAGGGAGGGGAGAAGGGGGAAGGAAGGGGAGGGAGAAAGGGAGGGAGGAACGAAGGGAGGAAGGAAGGACAGAAGAAGAGATGATGTTCTCTGTTTTGGCCTGCTGCACGTATGACATTGTTTCAGACTCACTTTGTCAGTGGAACTTTAGTTTTCCCTGGATTTCCACACACAACTACTTGAAAGTTATTTTAGGCAAATTAGTTTCACTCCCTGGATATTCTGTCATCATGATTTAGCAGCTCTCTCTTCCACACCCACCTCACAGATCTGATCTTGGAGATATAAAAACCAGACTCGAAGCAATCAAGACCACACATTAGGTTTCTCTACCTTCCCAAGGATAGATATTTTTCCTTTCTGAAGGGCAGTCAAGCCTCCTGCCCAAAAGTCACCCCTTACAGTACACCAGTGCTTTTTCTCCCTAATGGAGTGTTGTAGCTCATTGGCTTTCTACTCTGGTGACCATCAACATTTCCTGGTGAGGGGTCGTCAGATAGACCCACAACCTGCTTTTATAATAAAGTTTTATTAGAACACAGCCATGCTCATTCCTTCAGGTATTGACTATGGCTGCTTTCATGCTGTAATGGCAGAGCCGAGTAGTTATGGTGAGACCATACGGCCTATAAAGTTTTTTACAGAAAAAGTTCGCCGATCTTTGTTTTAAAGAGAACACTTGCCTGAACCCCATCTGGCCTCTGAGGGAGGGGCTCAGACATTTGTAGTTTACAGAATTTAACAATGTTGTGATATGCACAATTGAGAATACTGATTATTAAGTAAGAGTGCCTATCCTAAAGCCAGACAGACTTGGGTTCTTAGTTCTGCTCCACTATTTCCCACTCTGGGCAAGTTTCCTATTCTCTCTGAGCTCAGTCTCCTCTCAATAACATGAGATTATGATGGGACTGTTCCCTAGAGTTAGTGTGAGGATTAAATGTAATGAGACAGTGTGTGAATGCTACATATTACCACTAGGGGAAGAGGGAGGCATGGCTTTCTGCTCACCACATGCCGCAGCGCAGCTCAGGACTGCATCCTTGATGCTACTCAGATCGTCCATATCCCGCCCGAACACTTCGGTGATTTGAAGGGCTCGGGACCAATTTTTGGCCACCAGGGATTCCTTGAAAGCCTCAGTCAGCACATTCAGGGCACTCGGAGAATGTAGACCCAGGAGGACAGTAGAAAGGCTGGCCTGACCACAGAGACTGGCTGCCAGACTCTGCCCCTGCTGAGTGGACCCTCGCAGGGGCTCCCAGGCAGCCAGGAGGGAGGCCTCAAGCATGGGGCACTGTTCCAGAAGGCGCTCACACTCCCGGGCTACCTGCTCTGTGGTCAGAGGCACCTCTCTGCGGCCGCGGAGCTCCTTCCAGGACAAACTAGGCTTGGGGACCTTTAGCCTTGGGGACGCCCCCAGGCAGGCCACCATGGCCAGGAGCTTTGAGCGGGACTTAAGGAAGGCCAAGGCCGAGGAGGTGAGGGCTGGGGGTGATGAATCCCTCAGGGATGCGTGAGGCTTTCTTTCTAGTGCGGGAGTCTCGGTTGGCCTGGGGGAGCTCAGTGAAGAAAGTGGGAGGTCGTCAAGGCATTGGGAAGCGTGCAACTGGGCCAGGGTGCCCAGGCTGGTCAGGAGGGCTGACGTCTGTTGGTTCTGCCGGGACGGGCAAAGAGCAAGGGGCTCGCAGCAGCAGTTGACAAGGACCTGTGGCACACTCAGGTTGAGACCCTCTCGGGCCAGAAGGGCAGCCAGCCTTGGGGGGAGAAAAACAGAGGGCATGCGGGCTGAATATACAGGCACTGTGACTTAGTCATACAATTTTTTTTTTTTTGAGTTGGAGTCTCACTCTGTCACCCAGACTGGAGTGCAGTGGCCGCTCCTGGCCACCGCAGCCTTGACCTGCTGGGCTCTGGCGATCCTTCTGCCTCAGTCTTCCAAGTAGCTGGAACTACGGGTACGTGCTACCACGCCCAGCATATTTTTTTTTTTTTTGATTTATTGTAGAGATGAGGTCTCGCCAAGTTGCCCAGCGGGTCTCGAACCCGTGGGCTCGGGCAATCTACTCACCTCAGCCTCCCAAAGCACGGAATTACAGGCTGAGTCACCGGGCCCGGTTTAGTCATACAATTTATTCATTCTTACACAAGCACATGGAAACAAAGGGTCTTAATTATCCACCCCTCCCCCCCTTTTTAAACACAAAATGAGATCTATTAGACACATTGCTCTGCCTCTTGCTTTTCCACTTAATAAAATGCCTGGGAGACCTGTCCATATCCTGCTACAGAGAGGACCTTCATTATTATTATTATTTTTTTACTGCTACATAGTATTCTATTATATGGGTGAAACATAACCTAGCTAGCTAGTTTCCTGTTAGGGCATGATGGAGTTTTCTGATCTATTGCTATTACATAGTAGGCTGTAATGAAATGATTCTGCACATACATTACTTATCATATGCATAATAAATCTGCTGGATGAATTTCCCAATGTGAATTGCTAGGTTTAACAGATATTGACAAATAGACTTCCCACAGGGGCTGTACCAATTTATATCCCACCAGCGATCTGTGAGAATCTCTGTGAATACTTGTTTTCCTATAGATTAACTCACTACTGTGTTATCAAATTCTGAATTTTTGCTATCCATAAAGTGAAGAGTCATCCATTAATTTCATACCTGAATATACATGCTAAAGGTGTCGAGAGAGAAAGAAAAACAAGGCATATAGAATTTTAAGATCACTGCAGATTAAGGACAAAATCTGGAAGAAATCCCCACTCTCTGTGCTGACCATAAGCACAACCCCTCTGAGCTCTTGGCATTCTTGAAGAAGTAATCAGAAAGGCCCATGGCCAACTTGCAGGAAGCGACTCTTACCTGTCTGGGGGAACTTGTCTCTCAAGCAGGAGGTGGGACACCAGTTGGGAAGAGCTCTGTTGCAGCAGAACAAAGGGATTTCCTACCTTGACCTCCACGTGATCTGCGAAGGTAAAGAACATGACTTCTGTTTGCACCACTGACTGAAACATTTCAGAGTCCTGTTTTCCAGAATCAATTAAAAACTACAGCGTTGACTAGACATGGTGGCTCACGCCTCTAGTTCCAGTGCTTTGTGAGGCTGAGGCAGGAGAATTGCTTGAGACCAGCAGTTTGAGACCAGCCTGGGCAACACAGTGAGACCCCATTTCTACAAACTTTTTTTAAAAGTAGAGTGTTAAAATGAAGATGCTGAGAGCCCTTCTGGTAATTCATTCCAGGTAAAGGGTACTCTCACCATCCTGGACCACAAGTTTATCCACACCTTACCACTTACCACTTAAGATCACTGCAGATTACTCTAAAGGCTTCCAACCCCCAACAAGCTTCAGTGGGCAGGTCTAGAGACAGCTCACTCCTGCCCTCTTCATCCTGAATGAAGTGTATGTATCCTTGCTCTGTGACTCAAGAATCTGGTTCTCCTATCAGACTTGATTCTTCTGCTGGGTCCTCAAATCCACAATGGACCAGAGATATTTCATGTTACTAATTGCACAAAATTTTATTTTTATTTTTAGAGATGGGGTGGTCTCACTATGTTGCCCAAGCTGGTCTCAAACTCCTGGGCTCAAGTGAGCCTTCCACACTTGGGAGTCACTGCACCTGGCCTACATGAAAATTTATCCAGTACTTCCATGTGCTGTATAACTACACAAGCACACAGATGAATATAACAGACAGAGATGGGTAAGAGGAGGAACCTTATAAGCCCAGTGTTCTTGGCAACTGCTATACCTCTTCATCAAGCACCTGTCCTCTTCCTTGGCTGGCACACTCACAGGCCAGTCACAACTCCATTTCCTCTTTCTTGCTACTCACCAGGCTCGGAGCTCAGACTTCGAAGGAGAACTGCAGCCAGGGTGCTGCAGTAGCTGAAGAAGGTGCCCACATAGTCAGTCTGTCTGCCACCTGTGGGGGTCTGTTTGCCCAGGTTCTTCTGGAGGAGCTGAGTCTGGGTGTGCACAGGGTGGGTCTCTGCCTCAGGAGCTTTCTGGGCTGCCTGCTCCACCAGAGAAGAGAGGGGAGGACTCCTGGGCTCTGCAAGGAGCATGACAGGATTAGGGACACAGGCTTTAGTCTGTGTACCCAGTTTTGGGTCCATTTCTGACTCAATATGAGAACTGAGCCTTGTATACACTGCATGGAACATCCAATAGCCTGGGTACTGCACTTATAAATAAGACAGATATAAAATCTCAAGTTGGGGCTGGGTGAGGTGGCTCACACCTGTAATCCCAGCACTTTGGGAGGCTGAGGCAGGAGGTTTGCTTGAGGCCAGGAGTTCAAGACCAGCCTGGGCAACATAGCAAGATCTTTTCTCTACAAAAAAAAAAAAAAGCCAGGTATGGGGAGCATGCACCTATAGCCCCGCTGAAGCGGGAGGATCCCTTGAGTCCAGGAGTTGGAGGCTGTGGTGAGCCAGGATCATGCCACTGCACTCCAGCTTGGGCGACAGGGTGAGACCCTGACTAAAACAAACAAACAAAAATTCCCTGTAATCCCAGCACTTTGGGAGGCTGAGATAGGGGGGTTGCTCTGAGCCCATGGGTTCGAGAACAGTCTAGGCAACTTGGCAAGACCTCATCTCTACAGCAAATCAAAAAATTAGTCAGGCATGGTAGCACACGCCTGTGGTTCCGGCTACTTGGAAGGCTGAGGTGGAAGGATCGCCTGAGCCCAGCAGGCCGATGCTGGGGTGGCCATGAGCATGCCATTGCACTCCAGCCCAAGCGATGCAGTGAGACTCCAATTCAAAAAAAAAAAAAAAAATTCCTAAGCCGATCACCTGGAACAAGTGACTCTCAGCCTGGAAGAGCTTTGAGCCTGGAGTATAGAAAATTACCCCGGGGGTAATTTTCACCTTGGTGTCTCTGGGGTGGAATAGCTTTATCTTTTGGGGAGTTGATCAATGTTTACTGAGTAAGGCTGGCTACATCTCTTATTAGTAATGAGAAAAATGTAGTATCAACTAGTAGGGTGTTCACCATCCTTTCAATTAAGAGGTGGGGACATAGGTGAAATTGTGTGACGAAGTTATGAGATATGCCCTGGCTAAACAACGGGCAGGCAGAGCCCCATGCCTCTGCTCCAAAGTGCTCCCTCACTCTCAGGGGTTTCCTCTGCCCAGTTCTGCCCTTCTTTGTTCCACGTAGACGACCCTGTACCTGGCAGCTCTAGTGCCTCTCTCAGCGACTGAAGGGCCTGATCCAGCTGCTGGGAGAGGGTGGTGTGGCTGGTGACACAGTCCTCCGTCAGGTTGGGCCAGCACGTCTGTAGCAGCTCCGTGATACTGCACCGGGGAGGGCCTCCTCCCTTGTCTTCCACACTCTCTGTGGAAAGCAAGTGAGGAAGACAAAGTGAAGCCTGCCACTCACATAATGTTCCACATCCAGGAGAAAGAAAAGGGGGAAATGCAACTCACCCAGTTTGGTTTGTCCAGCTGACATAAATGGATAGTTGAGAATCTTACTGATTTGCTGAAGAACAGCTGGAAAACCTCGAATGCCATCAGCATTGAGAAGCACATGTTCTAACTTTCGACCTGGAAATGGATGAAGGAAGAAAGAATGCAAAAATAAACAAACAAAAAAATTAAGGCATTTTTCAGAGACTGAAACTCAGTCCTGTATTTACAAGTGAAATTTTATTTTCTCCAATATTAAGGAAGGATATGGCTGTCCCCAAATGGGTGACACCTGGTTTATTCCATACCCCAGCTTCCAGGACCACCTCTGGCAAGATGCCTCTGCTGTCAAGAGCAGTGGATTTAGAATCTCCAGCAGTCCTATGGAATTGCTGCCCTAAGCTGACTGGATTTGCCTTGGTACTGCCCTGAGTTGCAAATTTGAGCTGGGACCCTTTCTGTCTTCTTTAATTGTTTTAAGTGATGTCTTGACATTCTGATTACTACTAGAGACAACTTTATGGACAGAGATTATTCTTCATACATCTCCTGTACCCCATATACTTGGGATGATCTGAAGACACAGTAGGTACTAAAAAGATTCATAATTAATTTTATAAAACGGTTTCAGCTATCAACAGCTCGAATAATACCTCCTCTCATTTTAGAATGTATTAGATGGGGGAAGGCACATTGTTAGACAAAAACAGTATTGTGTAAGCCACTGTATTCTTTCTTAGAAGCAATATGTGGACATTAAAGGACATTTTAACAGCAGCTCAGAAGGATTTGGAGCCAGATGTAGAAAGGAGTTAACACAGTAGGCCTGACATTGCTATCCTTACAAGGCCTTCTTTCAAGATTGGTCCTTGGCTGGCGTTTATGGACTTGACTGGTAAACAGTTTCCTACACTGATATAAAACTTTCCCTAAATAATGAGAGTGCCTCACTGGGCCTAAACTATTTCTAAAGTATCATGTATGCTGAATGCTGAATACCTGCTTTCTTGTTGGGAGCCCGGAATTTGGTAGGTGCTAGGCAGAGGGTGTCTTTGTCACCATCCCAATAAAAACCTGGGGTCTTGGGTCTGTGGTGAGATTCCCTGTAACAACACTTTGTCAGTGTTGGCACAACCCATTGCTGGAGGAATGAGCATGTCCTGTGTGGCTCCATAGGGAGAGGACTTGTGGAAGATTGTGACTGGTTTCCTTCATACTTTATCCCATGAGCCTTTGTTCTTTGATGATTTTGCTTTGTATCCTTTTGCTAAAATGCATCTTAGCTGTGTGTATGACTATATGCTGAGTCCTGTGAGTTCACTGAACCTGGAGGTGGTCTTGGGGATCCCAGACACAAGGAGCTATTCATATTGTGACCTAGTCACAACTCCTCTCTTCATATTACAGAGGCAGAATATGCTCCTTTCTCCCCTGCTGCTCAGTTTTTCCAATGTTTGGTACAGGTATCAAGGCTGGATGGGGAGTGGAGATTTGCCTGATTCTATCTTCATATACCTGATTCCTCTGAGAGTTCTATATACACATTTCTAGGATATCATTAACCTCAAGGTATGACCATCCCTCCGACTATGATTCATTGATTTTCCCTTACACCTAGTTTACAAATTCAAGATGGCCCCAAGTTCTAGGTTAAATGAGGTTCAGTCAAGAGGGGGCATGTACTTTAAAGGATCATACTCCATCTATATAATTTTAGGATGTCTATTTCTTCCTTGAATTAATCTATCAATTGAAAAAGAGTTTCCCCAAATGACTGCAGATTGCTACAGCTATTAAAAAGGCAAGACTCAACAGACCATATTTATGTTATCAGTTTGAACATGAGGAAATTTAAGAATTCTTTTTCCTTGTCCTCTCTCTTCCAATAACTACTTTTTTTCTTTTTTTTAGTTGAGGTCTCACTCTGTCGCCCAGGCTAGAGTGCAATGACATGATCACAGCTCACTGCAGCCTCGACCTCTTGCACTCAGGTGATCCTTCTGCCTCAGCCTCCCAAGTAACTGGGACTACAGGCATATGCCACTAGGCTCAGCTTATATTTTGATTTTTTTTGTGGAGACAAGGTCTTGCTATGTTGCTCAGGCTGGTATCAAACTCCTGTACCCAGGTAATCCTCCTGCCTCAGTCTCCCAAAGTGCCGGTACTACAGGTATGAGCCACAATGCCCAGCCCCAATAACTACCTTCTTCTTGCACAATTTATTAAATCACTCAGAAGCCCATCTCTTCCTTTGAGAATTAAGGGATATGGCTAAAGATGCACACTCACCCCGGCTCTCAAGGCTGCTGTTCAGACGCCGCTCGGCTGTCTCCAAGAGCTGCTTGCAGGTTTTCCAGAGTTGGCAATGACAGCAAGCTAGGTCAAATGCAGCCATGGCGGGGGGACTGAGGTCTTCCAGAACCTCTCTCAGGGGGGCAGTGGGCTCCACCAGAGAAGTGCTTATCCAGAAGTCCTCCTGGAGCGTGGGGATGGGGTCTCCAGAGGTGCTGAGCAGCTTGTCGGTCACATCAGAGATGGAGTAAAATACCATTCCTGGACAGCCAGCATGGAGTAAAAAGCGAGGGGCTAAATGATTCTAACTACTACTTTTATTAGTTTTTAAAGACATTTGAGGTTCACCTGCACAGGATACCCTCAATGTGTATTGGCACTATTGTTACAGCCCACTCTGTAACAATGGCAAGAAGAGGACAAGCTAGAGAAACTCAGAATGGTCCAGACAAGAGGGGACTTCTTCCAGATAGGACCTGAGAGGAGCTTGAGGAAGGATGATGTGGAGTTGTGTGTGCTAATCAGAAAAGACTGCTAAAACACATTGCTAAAAACCCACTCTTAATGTCATAAGAGTACATGAACATTAAAAACAAGAAGAATGTGTGGGTAGTCTTGTGAATGGGCTTAGAGCATTTCTGGGAGAAGACATAAGAAGCAATGTGTGGTGGTAACTTGATATATAGAGCCTAGCCCAGTAAGAGATGTGAAAACACAGGACAAGATCTATCTCCAAGAAATAATGAAAGGATGAGGTTTTTTGCAGTGCTGCCAAGGTCAAGGATTGAGACCTGTGAGTCCCAATCCTGTAAATGTTAAACACAACTTCTTCACTTTAAGGAATAGTAAAATAATATTTTTTATCCCTGAATAATTACATAGGAAGGAAATAAACTCCTTCCTATTTCCTGAAGTCTTCCCAAGGTGAGAGGATTCCTTGAGCCCAGGAGTTCAAGACCAGACCAGGCAACATAGCGAGACCTCATCTCTACAAAAAATTAGAACATTAGCCAGGCACAGTGATGTGCGCCTGCAGTCCTAGCTACTTGGAAGGCTGAGGTGGGAGAATCACCTGAGCCCAAGAGGTTGAGGCTGCAGTGAGTCATGATTGCCACCTCACTCTAGACTGGAAGACAGAGTAAGACCCTGACTCAAACACATAAACACACACACACACACACACACGATGGAAACAGCATTCATGCTCCCAGTTTAAGTCACGTAGGACAAGGTTAAAGGAGATGGATGACATATGAATGTCATGGTCAGGGAGGTTGGGTGCAGCTGGAAAATGACTCAATGTGTTAAGACTGTTGTTTTTCAAGGCAGGTGTACTGCTTTGGATTTCTGCCTAGGATTTGGGTGCTTTCTCCCCTTTCTCCACTCCCCCATCCCCCAGCCACCTCATCACCAGTGGTGGCAGAAGGAAGCCTGACCTGCTGCTGCAGCGCTGCCAATGGCCTGCAGGGTTGAGCGGCCGCTGCCAGTTCTCCTAATGGTGTTGCTGCCCCCATCTGGGTTCTGGTTTTCAATCTTGTGCTCTACTTGGGCCAGCTCCTGGATCACCTCCTGGTAGCGCTCCACAAACATCAGTTCCCCTGAGCTGGGTGAGGATTTCAGGTTGAACATGAACACCACCTGTCATGGGAGAAAAAGGAATGTGGGGCCGTGGTGGGCCCACTGGGCTAGGGAATGTCTAGAGATGGGAAATCTTGCCAACCTTTAGACTATGGCCCTAAGATGTCTGCTTTGTAGGGTCAGAAGAACACTGAAGTCAGAAGAGCAGATCAGATAGAAAAATAACTCATAAAAGTCAGTAAGAAAGCCACCAAAGCCTCAGGAGAAAATAGGCAAAAGACATGGACAGTTTCAGAGGAAATATATATGACTCATACAAAAAAAATGAGACTGTGTTTTCCCTTACCAGTCATCCAAGGATTTAAGTAATAATATCATTTTGCACCTATTACAATAACAAAGTGTAAAAAATCCACAGGGGTGGTATTAACAGCTGTCACAACTTTTTTGAAAAGCACTTTGGCAATCTATAAAGGCTAAAAGTATTTTTATCTTTTGACCTAGTAATTTTTATAAGAAACTTTAAGAAAATAATTCAAAAGGCTTAATGCCTAAAAATTGGCACTATATTGGCACTATTTACTACCATGATTACAGTTTAAAAATATAATCTAAATGTTGAGAAATAGGGAAATGGCTAAATATAGTTACTTGACCAGATTATTGTGAGGTCACTAAAATCAAAATTATAAGGGAAATGCTTGTATCATAATGTAAAAAATGCATGATGTAAAGTTTTAGATTCAAAATGACTTCAGCTATATAAAAGCCATATATATCTTGGAAAAATATTAGTAAAAAAAGTCTCTAATATTGGTTGTCCCACACAATAGAGTTAAAAAAATTTAATTTTCTTGCTAATACTTTCTGATTTTTTTTATACTTTGCACAACTTACTCTGTATCCAGGTTAAAAAAAAGGGGGTGGGGGGGCACTGAGTGCAGTGGCTCACGCCTATAATCCCAGCACTCTGAGAAATTGAGGACTTGAGCCCAGAAGTTGGAGACCAGCCTGGGCAACTACTTGGTGGGACCCCAACTCTAAAAAAACTAAAATTAGCTGAGCTTGGTGGTGCATGCCTGTAGTCCCAGCTACTCAGGAGGCTGAGGTGGAAGGATCACCTGAGCCTAGGTTGAAGCTGTAGTGAGATGTGATCATGCCACTGTAGCACTCCAGCCTGGCAACAGAGTGAAACCCTGACTAAAAAAAAAGAAAGAAAAAAGAAAAAAGGATCAAGGCTCAAAGAAATGATGAGAAGTAGGCAACACTTAGGGGTAAAGGGTCAGGGTCAAAGGACTCCTAGCCATCTTCCTCTAGATTTGGGTATAAGAAAGGTTGAGGAGGGCCCTATCTGTCCCCAAGGTCCATAAAAATATTTATATTAGTAAAGTATAAGATCTAAAATGATCAGCGGAAGTTAAGCAAAAATTTTCCTAGCATCTAGATTACTCCTAGATTTATTCCTCAACAAATGTACTCACATGAAAGAAAAATTCTCATCTACATGATAAAATTATCATAAATATACCAAGAGCATTTTTAAAATGAGAAGAGTAGTATTTTATACTATTAATTTTAAGCAACAGTACATGATATTTATATTTCTCACAGCTGGTACATACTCCTCCTAACATGAGGTGGAAAGCAGGTGTTATATTTAACTTTGATTTTTCAAAGGAGGATATTGAAGCCCAGAGGGGTTCAGAGTCTTTCTGATTATGATGCCATACTATTTTCCCTACACAACACAAGTACTCTAGTTTGCTAGCTACCTATAAAGCTTGTATATTGAACTGGCATTCAATTTATTGTTGAAAATTGTGTACACCCCTTCCGGGAATATATCTGGAAGAGCTCAAATCACTCTATAAAAAAGATTCCTGCACACGCATGTTTATTGCAGCATTATTCACAACAGCAAAAACATGGAACCAACTGTGCTGCCCATTGAAAGTGGACTGGATAAAAAAGAAAAAAGGATATTATGCAGTCATAAAAACAAAATTATGAACTTTGCAGCAACTTGGATGGAATTAGAGTCTATAATACTTAGTAATTTATCATAAAAACAAATATCTGAGCACTACATTTACTCACTCATTAGCAGACCCTGAACATTTATCATAATACTATAAGAATGGGATTGGCAGTAGTGGGATACTGTGGGGGAGGGGGGAAGGAGGTGGCATATAACATTAATAAGTGTACCAAGCTTTACCTGTACGATGGTCACTTATGTACCTAATCCTGAATTATACCCCATATCTTTAAAATAAAAAATAAAATAATAAAGTCATCTAAAAATAAAAAAAAAGAAAGTTGTGTACATCATGGTTTTTAACTATATAAAAACATGTATGTGTTCAGAGATGGAGTACAGGAAAGAAGCAGAAATTTCACTGTTTCAGAGCAGTGGGATTGTGACCGAGTATTTTCTTTTGCCTTGTTCAAATACTGTTTATGTTAAGAACACAAATAATTTAATGTCTCTAAAGCTGCAGTGCTGAGGACTGAGCCTGGACATATGGAAACTCCCTCCTGCTCCTCCTGCTCGATGTGGACCCCAAGTATTCCGGGTGGTTCCGGCTGCACATGCATCTTCTTTACCTGCAGTCCAGTAGGCTATGGCCAGTCAGGGGCTGACTTAGCATTCTAGGCTCCCCTCACCTGATGGGCTTCTGCAAAGTTTCCACGGAGGATGCAGGATGCCAGCAGTGACTCAGGTGGGGAGAACATCATGGGGATGAGTGAACTTTGAGGTTGGGGCTGCAAATGGCCACCCAGCTCATTCCACCCAGACACAGCGCTCAGACTTCCTTCTGTTGGGACACAGAACATAGGGGAGCCAGGGAGGTGATAGAACTCGAGGGAGTATTATACTGCTGCATCTCCCACCAAATTTTTCTCTCCTCAAAGTCCTTCTCTAAGGGTCTGTAAACGGGTCTTAGTTTGTGCTCAAATGAAGAGCAAACTACGTATCGTCTTTTAGTGCAAGATGTTAGTACCAACTACCTTCTTCGGGTATTCCTCTCTATTTCTCTCTGCTGATGGGTTACTCCACTGAGAATGAAACAGCCCTTTGCCTCTTCCCAGCTGAAATTTATCTGGCCATCTGTCAATCTTCTTGAACACAGGCATGGATCGCTCAGTCCCGGTTTCTACACCATGGTGCACGAAAACTCTACATCAGGGCAAAGCTGCTTAAAGTTGGCAACTGGTTGGAATTTGCATACCTGAAGTACTTGTGCTCAGTTCACTACTTGTACTCTCCAGGGTTGGGTTAGAATTTCTGTCCTGGCCATCTATTAGGAAGAAGAGAGAAAAATCAAACATCGTCTCCTTTCTGTGTAGGAACTGTGAAGTCGGCTCGAGAGGCAAGATCTGGGTAGTTAGAGTGCGAGGACACTAAGACCACCATACAACAGCTGCTGTTATTTCTACAGCAAAATGTAAGCTCCTACAGACAAAAGGCAAAGGATGGGCTTAATATGGCCCCAGAGCTCACTCGGGTAGTAGTAGCCTATACCAGTGGTTCCCAACCTGTGGGCCTCAGAGCCCAGGAGCTTTCAAGTTACTTTGAGGGGTCAGTGACCACTACCTGCTCACTAAGCACTGGCAATGTTCTGAAAAAAATACGCAAATGGCTATTATGATCGAGAAGTAGTAGGATGCAAAGAAGGGCCACAACATTTTCTGACATAGAAAAAAGTGTCCTCATACTCGAAAGGTAAAGAATCAAAGTATAAGTTCTGGCCAGTCAAAGCCTGCGATATGGAGAGCCCTGGAGGAAAAGCTTCTTCTCAATATCAGCTTTCTGGAAGTAATGGGGCTTTTGAATGGAGGCTCCCATTCCTTAGAATGGTCATTCAAGGGCTGTATCAGTCCCATGCAAGGGAATCCCCTTGATTCATTGTTTGGGCTGCCCTTTACAAGAAGCTGTAGGCAGGAGATGATGGGCTGTGCATCCTTGGTCTGGATGGGTCAAGTGGATGCAAACTCTGCCTCTGACTCAAACCAATGAACTCAGTAGCTTCAGGACCTTCGCCACTCGGCTTTAAAGGCCTCTCTCGTGGCTTCCCCCACCCTGCCTGGAATGTTTACCATTCTTTCTGCCATTTAGCTAGAGCCTACTCATTCTTTGGAGTTTGGTTCAAGAGTCAGTTCCTTTGTGAAATCTGTGGCCCTGAGTTTTGCAAGCCAGGCTCTGTCCCTTCTAAGAGATTTCTTCCATTTTCAGGCACAGTCTCAAGTGAGTTTAAGCTTTTCATGTATACTATCCAAGCAGGTACATTACAAATTCTCTGAAGGCAAAGGCCTGGTTTATGTCTCATTCACCTCCCTCAAGATACCTAGTATTGTTTAGCACACAGGAAACTGTCATGGATTCTGTGTTAGTTATTTAAAAGATTAGCATTGAAAGTCATAATGAAAATTTGATGAACTAAAAATGCAATATTCCTGTATAATGTGCCTATATTGAACTCCTCCAAAAAAACCCCAAAAAACCAAAACCAAAAAACCTAAATAGGATCAAATGACAAAATAGATAAAAAAATTATAGCACACAATGACAAAATATTTTCCTTTATGTATATAAAGAGATTTCAGCTGGGCTAATGCCTGTAATCCCAGCACTTTGGGAGGCAGGGGCAAGAAGATGGCCTGAGCCCAGGGTTTGAGACCAGCCTGTGCAACTTGGCGAGACCCCATCTCTACAATAAATCAAAAATTAGCTGGGCATGCCTGTGGTTCCGGCTACTTGGAAGATGGAGGAGCCCAGCAGGTCAAGGCTGCAGTGGCTGTGAGTGTGTCCCTACACTCCAGCCTGGGCGACAGAGTGAGACTCCAACTCAAAGAAAAAAAGAAAAAAGAGCTTTCTCTATTTCAAAAAGAAAGATAACCCAATAGAAAAAGGACCTTACACATGATTAGGTAGTTCACAGGACTATATAAATGGCCAATAAATATATTAAAAGACATTCAGTACAAAAAATTAATATTAAAGCAATGATGTACATTATTATATTAGTTATATTGATGAAAATTTAAAAAAATCAAATACTACTTGTTGATGAGTGTATGTGCAAATAGGCAATGATGTACAGCTTGTAGGAACAGAAATCATAGGGGAGTGGGGGATGGGAAGAGGTTGGTGAATGAATACAAAATAATAGCTTGATAGAAGGCAAGAGTTCTGATGCTCTGTGGCATTGCTGGTAAATGTGGTTAACTACCATCTATTGTATATTCTCTTTTTTTTTTTTTTTTTTTTTGAGTTGGAGTCTCACTCTGTTGCCCAGACTGGAGTGCAGTGGCTGCTCCTGGCCACCGCAGCCTCGACCTGCTGGGCTCCGGCGATCCTTCTGCCTCAGCCTTCCGAGTAGCTGGAATTACAGGCATGCACTACCATGCCCGGCTAATTTTTGATTTATTATAGAGATGAGGTCTCGCCAAGTTGCCCAGGTGGGTCTCGAACCCGCGGGCTCAGGCAATCCACTCACTTCAGCCTTCCAAAGCGTGGGATTACAGGCTGAGCCACCGAGACTGGCTTATTGTATATTCTCAAAAACCTAAAAGAGAGGATTCTGACTGTTCACATCACAAATAAATTATAAATGGTTGAGGTGACAGATATGCTAATTACCCTGATTTGATCATTATATATTAAATACACATGTTGAAATATCACTCTTGCAGGGTGTAGTTGCTCACACCCGTAATCCCAGCACTTTGAGAGACTGAGGCAGGAGGATTGCATGAGCCCAGGAGTTCGAGACCAGCCTGGGCAATACAATGAGACCCTGTCTCTACACCAAATAAATAAAAAATTAGCCGGTCATGGTGGCACACGCCTATAGTCCCAGCTACTTGGGAAGCTGAAGTAAGAGAATTGTCTGAGACCAGGAGGTCCAGGCTGTGGTGAGCTGTGATGATGCCACTGCCCTTCAGCCTGGGTGACAGAGTGAGACCTTGACTCAAAAAAAGAAAAAAAAAAAAATATATCAATTATTATATGCCAATGAAAAATAAAAGGAAAAAAATAATAAGACCTACTTCATAGTATATTGTGAGGATCAAATAAGTTAGTAAATATAACTCCAAGAGCAGCATCTGTCATACAATGAGCACTTAATAAATCTTAACTCTTACAGAAAAATTTAAAAAGAAATTCAAATTCGTTCATCATCTTTAGGCAATTGGGTCATCTCTGTCTATATTTTACGTACATATACCTTTGATCTAGCAATTCTACTTCTAGGAGCTTATCCTATGCACAGACATTTGGACAAGATTGGTTATTGTAGCATTGTTTATTTTATTTTATTTTTTTTTGAGTTGGAGTCTCACTCTGTTGCCCAGACTGGAGTGCAGTGGCCGCTCCCGGCCACCGCAGCCTCGACCTGCTGGGCTCCGGCGATCTTTCCGCCTCAGCCTACCAAGTAGCCGGAATTACATGCACGTGCTACCACGCCCGGCTGATTTTTTGATTTATTGTAGAGATGAGGTCTCACTGCCCAGGCGGGTCTCGAACCCACGGGCTCAGGCAATCCACTCACCTCAGCCTCCCAAAGGCGCGGGATTACAGGCTGAGCCACCGAGCCCGGCAGCATTGTTTATAATAGTAAAAAATGGGAAACAACTTAAATGTCCCTGAACAAATTATATATGACAATGGGATACTAAGCAATCTTTAAAATGATAAGTGAAACAAGGTCTCAATTTATAGTATGATGCATCTGTACATATAAGAGGATATATATGTTTGTACCACATGGAAAATTTCTGGAAGGATGGAAGAGAAACTCTTAACAAGGATTACCTTGGGGTAGTGGGACTAGGATAATCTTATAGCATTTTTATTGGTTTGCTTTGGCCATGTGCTTTTTCCTAAAGAATGTTAGACATGTGGCAATACCCCACTTGCCTGGTGCATGGGAATGAGGCACAGGGAGAGAGTTCTTCAGGTTACCCGCCCGGCTCCTTCTTGTCCGACGGCCCCGGTGGAGACTGGGGTGCCGTGTGGCAACAGGCCGGTGTCTTCGGGAAGGCTGCTCCTCTGAAATAGCAAACCCAATGGGACACAGAGAGTGATTCACTTTGATCTGACCTACCTCTTGAGGTGACAGGTCGGGGAAGATCAACACTGGGTTTTGAGACGTGGAGCTCTCATCCAGTATTCTGACATTGGCTGCTCTGGTGATCTGTCCTGAGTTGTGGTATGACTCCCATGTACAGCTCTCGCCCTCCTTCCTGGGATTGTTTTCCCTTCCCACCTGCTGGACCCACTGCTTGTGTTCCCTCCTCTCACCTGAGTCCTGGTTGCTGGTCACCACCTTGTATCTCCACTGCGCCTCAGAGAGAACCTTGGAGAACCGGTGTAGGCGGCTCTGCAGTCTGTCTCTGCTTCCTGAGCAGCTCTGTTCTTCTTGCTTTGGCTTCTCAGGGGGGTCGTGGCTGCTGATCTCATCCAGCTGCTCTTGGAGAAGCCCAAGGAAGGCCCCTATTGCAAATTCATCAGCCAGAAATCCACTGATACCACCAGTAAAGTGCTTTAGGTCCAAAAAGCTGTGCCCATGAGGCCCTGGGTAACTGTCTTTTGGTTCTGCCTTCAGACAGCTTGGCACTGTATAAGCAGGGCTCCTGGGGGCTCCCAGGGAGCCCTGCTCTGACTTCCTCTCAGGCTGTACTATGTGCTGAGGGCTCTCTGCTGGGGAACTCAAGCCCAAGGGGCCCTTCCCCTCAATGTCATCATCCTCAGCATAGTCCTCAGGCAGGTGAGGCTCTGGGTGAAGGTCTACAGAAGTGATGAGAAGCAATGAGAAGATGTTTTCTAGAAGTTCCAGGCACAAAGAGTCGGGAACACTGCACAGATACTGTCGACACCTGGCCAGGTAAGTTGAGAAGAGATCTGTAGCACCTACAAAAGCATGTATCAAAGAAGATGCCAGAGAAAGAGAAGAAAAGAAAGAATGCAAACACTTCAACATTACTTGTCAGTCAAACATTCTCCCAACTTTAGTTCATTTATTTAGTTTTTAATATCTATGGAAAGTGAATTTACAGTCAGAAGAATAAGAGAGCTACTCAGCATGATACTTCATGAGTTGTAGAAAGATTTTGCTACTTTAGCTAAGAGTACAACTTACTGACAGTCATTAATTTGTTTCTGTTTTAAAAATATCATATTTTTCCTCATCCCTCATAAGTACTTCATGTTTCAGTTCCAAGAGTGAAGGCAGCATGCAGACTCCTTACTCCTCAATTCTACTTTCACTTATTCTTTTTTTTTTAATTGAGTTGGAACCTTACTCTGTCACCCAGGCTGGAGTGCAGTGGCACACTCATGGCTACCACAGCTTTGACCTGCTGGGCTCAGGTGATCCTTCTGCCTCAGCCTTCCAAGTAGCTGGAACTGCAGGTGTGTACCACCACGTCCAGCTAATTTTTCTTGATATATTGTAGAGATGAGGTCTCTCCAAGTTGTCCGGGCTGGTCTCGAACCTCTGGGCTCAAGCAGTCCTCTAGCATCTGCCTCCCAAAGTGTTGGGATTACAGGCGTGAGGCACTGCACCCAGCTCACTTATTCCTAGGCTTCCTAGATCTCTTAAGAAGTATTTGGCTGGGCATGGTGGCTCACTCCTGTAATCACAACACTTTGGAAAACTGAGGTGGAAGGTCTGCTTGAGCCCAGGGGTTTGAGACCAGCCTGGGCTACACAGTGAGACCTTGTCTCTACAAAAAAATCAAAAAATTAGCTGGGCACACACCTGTAGTCCCAGCTACTTGAGAGGCTGACGCAGAAGGATCACTTGAGCCAAGGAAGTGGAGGCTGCAGTGAGCTATGATTGTGCTACTTCATTCCAGCTTGGGTGACAGAGTAAGACCCTGTCTCCAAAAAAAAAAAAGAAATATTCAATAGTCAAAAAATGAACAGGTTCAGAGGTGAAGGTCTATTCCAAAGCTAGAAGAGAGAGGTAACTGACCACTGTCTACAGAAGGCATATTAAAAAATTATAAGTAATTAAGAAAAATGAGAGGATAGGACATTAGGTTGTAGGCTGTAGGTTGTAACCCATGAAATTGACTTAGAAGGCTGTATTTAAAAAATGAAATAGAAAATAAAAATAACCAGGAGTGTGCTCCATTTGGAAGGATAAGTGTTATTTCTTAACACTTGGTTTCAGGCTGGGCTCGGTGGCTCAGCCTGTCATCCCGGCAATTTGGGAGGCTGAGGCGAGTAGACTGCCTGAGCCTGTGGGTTTGAGACCAGCCTGGGCAACCTGGCGAGACCTTGTCTCTACAATAAATGAAAAATTAGCCAGGCATACCAGTGTATGTCAGTAGTTCTGGCTACTTGGAAGGCTGAGGTGAAAGGATCACTGGAGCTCAGTGGGTTGACACTGGGATGGCCGTGAGTGTGCCACTGCACTCCAGCTTGGGCAACAGAGTGAGACTCCGATTCAAAAACAAAAACAACAACAACAACGACAACGATGACAACAAAACCCCCCAAAAACTTGATCTCAGCTGGGTGTGGTAACTTACACTTGTAACCCAAGTACTTTGAGAAGCTGAAGCAGGAGGACTGCTTAAGCCCAGGAGTTTGAGACCAGCCTAGGCAACATAGCGAGACCTCATCTCTACAAAAAATAAAAAAATAAAAAAACTGGATTCAAAAAATGTGGTACATATACATGATGGAATACTACGCAGTCATAAAAAACAACAAAATCATGAATTTCGCAGTAACCTGGATGGAACTTGAGTCTATAATACTGAGTGACCTCTCACAGAAACAAAGATCCGAGTATCACATGTTCTCACTCATATAATGGACCTTGAACATCCAATGTAATACTATAAGAAAATGACTGATGGTACTGGGAAATTATGCAGGGGGAGGGGGATGGGATTAACAGTAGCAAATATCTGTCTGGGGAAGGGGAAACACCTCTTATCAACAGGGTGCCTGAATGAAACATAATTGTATACCTAACCCTTAACTGTACCCCACAAAACCATAATAAAAAATATTGATTTAATTAAAAAAAAAATAACTAAATAAAATAAAAAATAAGCTGGGTGTGGTGGTATGCATCCGTAGTCCCAGCTACTTGGGAGGCTGAGGCAGAGGAATTGCCTGAGTCCAGGAGGTAAAGGAGTGAGACATGACTCAAAAATACAAACAAACAAAAAACACTCGGTTTCAGTTTATATACCACATATATATACATTGCATATGTAAACACACAGATTATATACCTAGTACAAACTAGAGTGGGATGTGAACTGCAACTCTCACCACAGATTGTTTAGAAAACACCACACGAGCCGGGCTCGGTGGCTCAGCCTGTAATCCCGCGCCTTTGGGAGGCTGAGGTGAGTGGATTGCCTGAGCCCGCGGGTTCGAGACCCGCCTGGGCAGCGAGACCTCATCTCTACAATAAATCAAAAAAAATCAGCTGGGCTATGGTAGCGCCTGCCTGTAATTCCGGCTACTTGGAAGGCTGAGGCGGAAGGATCGCCAGAGCCCAGCAGGTCGAGGCACGGTGGCTGGGAGCGGCCACTGCACTCCAGTCTGGGCGACAGAGTGAGACTCCAACTCAAAAAAAAAAAAAAAAAAGAAAACACCACACTAGGTGATCAGACTCCACTAAAATGCAGGCAGTCATTTGCTTTCTCCCTTTGAATCACAGGATGATAGATGGATGAGACTATTCTGGGCATTATAAAATCAAGGTCATCCCCCCATCCCATCCCAGCCTGGTGGAAGAAGGTAACCACACGAAGCAACTCAATGGGATGGGTTGTTACTAGTGTGTGCAAGGGCTGGAGGGGAGCGCTGTACCTGGGGAGGCGACAGAGTCATTTGCTGGCTCCGCAGCTGAGGCTGAGTCTTCAGAGGGGCTGTCCTTGCAGTGCGGGCACTGGAAGTGCCGGTGTGAGTTCACACAGAGGGCGTAGATGGCATATTTCATGGCACAGAAGGCCTGGTAGAGTATCAGGTTCTGATACTGGTTCAGGTGCTCAGGGACTAGAGTGTCAAACAAATCTGGAAGAGAGAGAAACAGGCAGAACTCCCGAGTTCACTCTTTCAGGTAGGGACTGCAAGGATGGGTAGTGAAACAAGGACATGCTGCTCCTGTAGGTCCACTTGTCGGTCCCTCTGGTCAGTATCAACTTTTAGTCCCCTCCGTTTCCTTTTCGCTACTGACCTCCTTTCCTCATATCCCATGACCCCTCCCTGGCATTATTGCCCAGCGCCAGAACTTGCAAGCACCGGAGAGCAAGGGCGACCTTAATTTTGCACCTTAAATGTCTCTCTTGCCTAAACCTAGTCCCAGGTCTACTACTGTCTCTCTTTTGCTTTTTCCAAGCTCCAGTTCCACGTATGTTCCAGTGGGTCACCAGGGATCAGATTTAAATTACTGTACTACTTTGGAAGGTTTCTGTACATGTATGTAGAAGCCGAAGTTCTCATTCCTTTAGGAAATCTATTAAACAAATTGCCTATCTTTCCAGAAAAAAATACTGATTTTTCAATTGGTAGTACTCTTGAAAAGTAAATCAAAGCAATATCCAGGCTGGGAAACATCTCCTGCCATATGAGAAAGTTTGAGTCTCTCAAAGGCAAGTGCCTCAGTCCTGTGTAACTGGTTGTGACTACACACAATAATATGATTTTTTTTTTTAGTCAGGATCTCATTCTTTTGCCCAGGCTGGAGTACAGTGGCGTAATCGTAGCTACTGAACTCCTGGGCTCAGGGGATCCTTCCACCTCAGCTTTCCAAGTAGCTAGGACTACAGGTATGCACCACCATGCCTTCTTAGATTTTTGATTTATTGTAGAGGTGAAGTCTTGCCAAGTTGCCCAGGCTGATCTTGAACTTCTGAGCTCAGGCAATCCCCTCAACTTTGCCTACCAAAGTGTTGGGATTATAGGCATAAGCCACTGTGCCTGGCCATAATATGATTTTTGAGAGCAAAAAGAAAGGACTTCTTTCACAACATATACATGTAGAAACATACTTTGTACCCCACAAATATATACAATTATTATTTGTCAATTAAAATTAAGATAAAATTGAGCCTGGCATGGTGGTACATGCCTATAGTTCCAGCTACCGGGGATGCTAAAATGGGAGGATCACTTGAGCAGACTGGCCTGGGCAAAAATCAAAACAATAACAAAAAAAAATGGCGAAAATTCAACCAATGGGGCAGAGTGGAGGATAAGATGAAACTTAAAAATAAGAAGGGGCTTCTTAATGGGGTCATAAATTTAAGCACAGATCTAAGGTTAGAACAAAGCTTTGCTACTGTGTCAGGCAAATCTTTCTTTTAAACCTCTTGATCTGTTTGATGGAGGATGAAGCAGACAGGGGGAGGGAAGGGAGGCACAAAATGTGCTTTCAGCAGCGACTTACCAGGAATTTGCACGAACACTGGCAATGCCAATGCCATGTATTCAGAGCACAGTTCCAAATTCTGTTTCACTGGAATGAGGGTGTCCAAGTGGTTCCTGA
The DNA here is from genome assembly GCA_027257055.1 of Cephalopachus bancanus. NCBI lineage: Eukaryota > Metazoa > Chordata > Mammalia > Primates > Tarsiidae > Cephalopachus > Cephalopachus bancanus. Next base: position 3,669,378 of record JAPVLO010000104.1, read on the forward strand.
GATGGTTCCACAAGGACAAGGAATGTGGGGCAGTGCTCAGGGGATTCCTTACATCTCATTAAGAAAGGGGAAGAGGCTGGGCTTGGTGGCTCAGCCTGTAATCCCAGCACTTTGGGAGGCCAATGTGAGTGGATTGCCTGAGCCTGTGGGTTTGAGACCCGCCCGGGCAACTTGGTGAGACCTCGTCTCTACAATAAATCAAAAATTAGCCGGGCGTGGTGGCGCGCACCTGTAGTTCTAGCTACTTGGAAGGCAGAGGCAGAAGGATCACCAGAGCCTAGCAGACTGAGGCTGCAGTGGCCAGGAGTGTACCACTGCACTCCAGTTTGGGCGACAGAGTGAGACTCCAACTCAAAAAAAAAAAAAAAAAAAAGGGGAAGAATGTCTCTATACCCCACAATCTGATTAGGATAATCAGTGATAACTTAGGGGACGCTTGCTGGACCATTCTCTTGATAGATATCAAAAAATCACATCCAGATCAATTTCATGCTGCAACAAACACGTGCAAGACTGTCCTAAGAGGAAATCCTGGTCAAGTCATTTCATCGCCAACTCACCACGCTCTTGCTGCAGGTCCTTGGCCGGCACCTTCTGTAAGAGCTTGAGAACATCTTCCTCCCTGAGGGCTGGAAGGTTTGTAAGGTGATGGAGAGTGTAGAGCACTGAGTGGCTGTCTCCACCATGTAAATGACACAAGAGATCTCGCTTTGGTATGGGGTTGCTGAAAAGGAAATTTGGGACAATGGAAGGAAGGTGGTTGTATTGTTGCTACTGTTTATTATTATTATTATTATAATTATTATTATTTTGAGTTGAGGTCTCACTCTTACCCAGGCTGGAGTACAGTGGCATGATCAAAGCTCACCACAGCCTCAACATCCTGGGCTCAGGCGATACTACCGCCTCAACCTCTCAAGTAGCTGGGACTGCAGGCGAGCATCACCATGCTCAGCTAGTTTTTTGATTTTTTGTTGTTTAGTCTGGTCTCAGACTCCTGGGATCAAGCAATCCTCCTGTGTTGGCTTCCCAAAGTGCTGGGATTACAGGCGTGAGCCACTATGCCTGACCTGTATTATTTCCCTGAAGAAAGACCAGTCTCCCTTCCCTCTTGCTCCTTTGCTCTGGCCCTTGACTCTACAGATTTCACTTCCCTACACACTAACTTTGGTTGGTCTGGGACAGAACATAACACTGACCCTCAAAGAAGTACATCCATCAAGACAGCGCTGCTTGTCTAGAAAGGACCTAGAAAGGGCCTTTCTGGTTAGTGGGATCTAGAAATGGCCTGTAAATTGAATCTCCCAATTTCTAATCTCTTTCCAACTTCACACTGATACAAACTCCATTGGTTTTACTTTGAGTAAGGGTCCCTCACCACTTCTCCCTCTGACCCTCTACTTCAGGAATTGCTGCCGAGGTGGGTGAAGACCACCTAGCCTGGCACAGTTCAATCAATATTCTTGTTTTTTTCTGACAGGGTCTCACTCTCTTGCCTAGGCTGGAGTGTAGTGGTGTGATCCCAGCTCACTGTATACTCAACCTCTTGGGCTCAAGCAATCCTCCTGCCTCAGCCTCCTGAGTAGCTGGGACCTACTCAGCCTGAGTAGCTGTACACCAACATGCCCAGCTAATTTTTAAATTTTTTTGTAGAGGTTAGGTTTTACTATGTTGTCCAGGGTGGTCACATACTCTTGGGCTCAAGCAATCCCTTCGCCAAGGTCCCCCAAAGTACTGGGTTTATAGGCGTGAGCCACTGTGCCTGTCTAGCGCTTGTTCAATGAAAATGTAACCCAGGATAATAAATGAAAAAGAACATGGATGTCATTTACCAGCTGTGTGACTATGGGCAAGTTATTTATCACCTCTGAACTTGCCCCACTTTTACAGTAGGGTTATATTGGTATCTACCTCAGGGGTAAGATTGGGTGAATAGGGAGGGTGGGACATAGGGGTCACGCGTTTTTGGTAAAATACCGCTGAACACTTAGCACGGTGTAGACATTTGTGCCCGTAAATCACTCATTATGAAATGGGCAAAAATGTTGAAAGAGTCTTCAAAAAAATTCACTGAAGCCAAAGGTAGCCTCTTACAACAACATTAGCTGGTACACTGATGCCGATGGGTTTCTAGAACACTTGCCTAGTGGAGGAATCCTATACTACAAGGCGCCCACCCTCCCTCCCAAAATTCCATTTTTTGGGAGGTCACCCTTTGTATAGTAGGTGCTCAGGAAATGTAACCTACTGTTCTTTTTGTGATCATCATTCTGAAATTATCCTCTATTTATGACCTGATTGTCATGGAGAAAATAATCATTACCTATGTTTCTTTTCTGGTTTACTAGCTAGAACACTTATCAGTTAGTGGTCAACACTGACAACTAATAACATTTACATGGACAATGTCTTGAAATGGCCACTTGCATGAAGCACAGGGTCAGGTATGTTCAGTGATGGAAAGGGACAGACTGCATGGGCCATACCTGCTCTGCTGTGTGCACCACTCCAGGACCTCCAGGTGAGCCCACAACCCCTCACAGGCATCCCTGAGAAGCTCGTCACAGCCTGGATCCTATGTTGACGTGGGAGAAGAAAGAGATGCTGGCTAAGGCATCTGGGGTTGGAGATTGTGCCCGACTTTAGGACTTTGCATTCTGCCTAAGCCCGAAGCCCCATGGCATTCACTTCTAGAGCTGCATTAACTTCTGGAGTTGCTCGGAGTATAGTGAGTTACCTGGGTCCTGTGTAGTGTCTGGAGCAGCCTCTTGGCTGAGTCTAGGCTCTGGCAGTGTGTCCAGCCCAGGAGCACGAGCAGGCGACTGAGAGGCCTGAATTCTCTATTCAGCAGGGAGCCGAGACTTGGGAAGTCTTCTTCTTTCAACAGTGTTAGTGCTGTTACCTGTAAGCCAAAGAAGGTTGTAATAGGCAGCTGTGTGGGCAAGAAAGAATGGGTTCCAGTTTACGCTTACTAGGGAAAGAAGCTTTTTAGTATGGCAGGGAGATTTCTGACAGTAACAGAAGTGGCCAGTTGTGTAAAATAAGTGTTTTTGAAAACACTCAACAGTAAGCTTCTTGAAGGCAGAAACTAACTTCTGTCGTAACCCTGACTCCTAGTACATGGCACACAGGATGACATTAATAAATATCTGATGAATTAAACTGAAGATCAGTTGCAATCTGGAAGGAAAAGGTTAGAGTCAGCTAGGCAAGGTATCGCTGCCACTGTCTTTTCTTTCTCACATCCTCTAGAAAGGGTATATACATTCAATGCTTTAGTCTCTGCCAAAGGACCAACAGAGAGTGACTGCAACTATGAGCATGAATGGTTTTGATTCTCAATGCCTCCTTTCCCCTGGGACCATGGGATGGACAGAAACAAATGACCTGCCATGAATTAGACATGTGTATGGGAAAGAAACGAGAAATGAAAGAGCCTTGGGAGACTCCCTGAATCCTTCTGTCATGGGCAACCATGAATCTGGACTTACCAGGATCTGCTCAAGAAAGTGCTTGTTGCTGTTCAGGCAGTAGAAATAGGCCACTTTCCATGCCTGGGCTGGGTCAGTATTGGAGAACAGGGCTAGCATTGCCCGCTCAGGATCTAGATGATCCGGTGAGACTGAACATCAAAATAGAGAGGGTTATCAGGAAACCAAGAGCTTTTCTTTCCTCAGCCAGAGCCCATGTGAAAAAACCAGCTGATGTGAGAGTGCTCTTCTAAAAAGTTAAATCAGTTTTTTTTTTTTGAGTCGGGGGTCCCCCAGGTTGGAGTATAGTGACATGATCACAGCTCACTACAGCCTCAACCTCCTGGGCTCAGGTGATCCTGCACCTGGCAATTTTTTTTATTTTTGTAGAGATGAGATCTCTTTATTTTGCCCAGACTGTTCTCAAACTCTTGGACTCAAGTGGTCCTCTCGCCTTGGCCTCCCAAAGTGCTGGGATTATAGGTGTGAGCCACCATGCCCAGCTTTAAGCCAGTTTTCTACACTTGATCTTAAAGAGTCTGTACTTCTTTCAATAGCTTCTGAAAAGCTCATTCCTGCTATTGCTATTATTTTACTTTTTTCCCCATCACCTCCATCTTATACTAGGAAATCTGTACTTTTACAAAAGAGCACCTTCACCATTTTGCTCAGCCTGTCCTATTACATGCTGTGCAACACAGAAGGCACCCCATCTGAGGGACTTCATAGAGGCTGGGTGTACTGAAATTACCAAAACACCAGGAGAGGGAGCAAAGGGAACGCACCTTTTCCCGAGGTCATGACTCTCAGTGGCTTTTCTGTGACCTTCTCTGCATAGGTGTGGCCGTACAGGGACACCAGGCCCCGCCCGGCCTTGTGCAGCAGGCAGCCGAGCAGCCGCTCCTCCTGCAGAGGACTCCCCTCGGTCCTGCAGGTTTGCAGCAGCTCCTCACACAGGAGCTGCAACTCCTCCCCAAGCGGCTCTGCAGGGCAACGCAGGGTCCGCAGGGCTGCATAGATGGCATCCACGACCCCAGGGGATCCTGATTCAGGGCCCTGTAGAGTTTGCAGAGCCTTCCGAATGAGGTCCACCAGTGCGTTCTGCAGAGGCCAGTGACAGAGGGCGGTGCTGTCATCCTCCACAAGCAGGAGCTCCAACAGGGCCTGTGCTGGTTCGGGAGACTGCCTCAGAAGCTCCCAGAGCAGAGAGGTAGCCTCGGGGCTGAGCCTCGGGGTCCAGCTCTCCCTCCTCTGAGCTCCATCAGGTACAGGGTCTACTGCGCCTTGTGCTAAGGTCTCATACAGTTCCTAAATAGAGGATGAAGAGAGGAGTGGGTGATGGGCATGTCTAAAACATTATCACTTGTGTGCCTTGATGTTTGCTTCTTTTTCAGCATCTGTCTGTCTTTCTATCTATCTATCTATCATCTATCTCTATCATAATAGCAAACACTTCTGCAGAAGTTTTATGTGCCAGACATTGTTCTAGGCCCTTTACACAGAAAAATCAAATTAATTCTTACAATACCCTTAAGAAGAAGACACTGCTATTACCCTATTTTACAAATGAGAAGACTGAGGCTAAGAGAGATGAACTCAGTTGCCCAGGGCCTTTGTGCTAGTCCCACCACACTGCCTCCAAAATGTGTACCAGTCATCTCAATTAAGGACTGTAAACACATAGACCAGGTAAGACACTATGCCCATCTAAAGGCATTTAAATCCAATTTCAAAAAGAACATCACACATCAGTTTTGAGCTCCTGATCTAAATCCCAGCCATGCTTTAAGATACAGTCCATTTCTTGTCCAGCCATGCTTTAAGATACAGTCCATTCCTTGTCCTTCCTTAAAACCTTCCGCACTACCTTCAACCTATACAATTTGGATGTACTTAAAATTAATACCATACAGTTTAGTACACAATTGTATCTTGTGTGTGTAAGTCCTTCCTCTCTAAGCCCTTAAAAGCAAGAAGCGCTAAGGCCTGTCCTCTGTGTGCAAGGTTAGGGGAGGGGAGAGGGAGTGAAGGGGGTGGGAAAGTAGGTTATGTCTAACCCTTGAGCACCATGTCTCTTCATGAACTGCTTCTGAGGTAGACCACAAGATCATGAGTCCTTGACCTAATACATGTGAAAGTATCTACCTTAAACCCTATCATAAAAATGTCTTTAATTAACTGGTGGCAGGGTAATTAAGAAAATAAGTATTGAGCCTCAGAGCACACCTCAGGCACTTCAGTAGCAACTGGTACATGCTTTATACATATAACTAAGACTTAGTTTGAACCTGCCCCCACAAGGATATTGGGAGGATTAACACTAACATATTCAGGAAAGGTGTTATAGAAAAGATATTCAATAGATATTAGTTCCCTCTCCCTTCACATTCCCTACCATTTACTGGTAAAAACATTCAAACACCTTAGATGAAATCCAGGTTAGGTATTTCTACTACATGAAATGAAAAATATCTTTAATTTCCAGCTTTTTTAGAACTTTTGGACAATCTATATCAGGAACTTTAAAATCAGACATTGCCCTAACTCTAAATTCTCCTCAGAAGGGCTTCTGCAGAATAGGGTAGAGCGAACAGGTTGAGGCCACCCTTGGCTGGTCTCTGGAGGTTGAGCTTGTCGAGTGACATCACCTTGGGCAGACAGCGCCAGGAACCTCTCTCACCTTGAGGATGTTCTCTGGAATGTCACCTTGGAGGTCTTCTAACAATAAAAGGAACTCAAGCCTTCTCCGGAAAACAGTTGGGAGTAACTTCTAGAAGAATCATAAGAAAGAAGAATAGAGATTAAGTATATGCTTTAGTTAACAATGTAGAAGTAAATATCTATCTCTAGTTTTGTTGATTAAAAAAAAAAATGGCGCTCGGCTTTTGCATCCTGGGAATTACTGGGTCCAAACAGAGCAGCTGCGGCAGCAGCCGCTGTACCAGGAGAGCCCTGGCTGCTTTGCTCCTGAGCCCTGACTCAGTCAGTCAATATCACATCCATTCACTTACCAGCAGGTACACAAAATTTTCCACACACTCACTCATACTGGGACTCGCATAGTCTGACTGGCTCGGCCACCATCTTCCCTCTCCTCTGTTTTTCCAGTTAGTCTTAATTCTGCTATTTTTCAAACATAAAGCACTTTTAACCCCAAATTCCTAGATTATTTTCAGATACTTTTCTTTATAAACAAAAACAGCTGAACTTGGACATACATCCTGCTTTTTTTTTTTTTTTTGAGTTGGGGTCTCACTCTGTCACCCAAGCTGGAGTGCGGTAGCATGATCACGGGTCACTACAGCCTTCAACTCTTGGGCTCAGGCAATCCTTCTGCCTCAGCCTCCTGTGTAGCTAGGACTATAGGTATGTGCCACCACATCCAGTTAATTTTTTTGATTCTTTGTAGAGATGTGGTCTCCCTATGTCACCCAGGCTGTTCTCAAACCCTGGGCTTAAATGATCCTTCTGCCTTGACCTCCCAAAGTGCTGTGATTCCAGATGTGAGCTGCCACACCTGGCCTCCTCTTAAAAACGAATGTTTAAAACCCACACTAATCAGCCTCAAACTCCAAGGTTTGTTCATTTCATGTAACTTTTTTTTTGCCACTTGAGGTCTTTCCCCAAGAATCTCCCTTGCTGAGTTTAAAACTCCCAGTATGGGTAAGCCTGGGAAGGTATGGCCCTTGTGATCCTTTTTTGGTCCAAAGCTGTGTTTTTTGATATTCATTATCCCTTGCATATCAGTAGGAGAAGAAAAGTAAAGGTGGAGAGATCTAATGTTTATTCAACACTGATTATATGCCAGGGACTGTGTGCCATATTTTATTTTTCTCTCATTTAATTTCCAAATCAAACAAACCCATGACACATAGTCATATATTTTTAAACCTAATCTTTAATAGAGGATAAATAGTTAGGAAGCCTTTTCAAATTATTGCAAACAGAAAGGAAAACGTGATCCCAATGTCTATAATGAGACAGGCCTTCAGAGAGATCTATGCATTACAGAGAGCTGCTGACACTTCCTGCACCTGCTTGTTTCCCAGTAACTTCCCTTTGCCCGACCCCTAAAACTCAAATTAGAGTATCCCTTTCTCTAGACATAACTAAAAATAAGATTAGAGTCTAGTCCTAATCCTGACAAACACTACTTTAAATTGGTGATATCTGTTAATCAGACCTCTGGTTAAAGCTTCCCAAAGATAAGTGTTATGAGAAGGCAAGGAGCACTTGCAGGAGCACCTGAACGTGTGTTTGTGTGTGTTTTGTGTGTGTGTGTGTGTGTGTGTGTGTGTGTGTGTGTAGGATTTAGAACACAAGATCACACTTCCTCCATTCATATACCTTTCATCACATCAGAGGCTAGCATGATCTAATATGTTCTTGCATCAGAATCTTATTTCTTCTTACCATGTGCTTCTCTAATAAGTGTACCAATACCATGTGAGTGCTTGTATAATGCCTGTGATTGGAAATTGGAGATTTATACTGGGAAGATTCTACTGAGGAATAAGAGGAAAGAATAGATAAGAAGCCTAAGTAGCAGGCCCTTAATAGTCTGGCTGAGATTTTAAGACTTCATCTAGAATTTTAAAGACTGATCAGCTTATACTTATTTTGCCGGTGAAATTACTTTAAGCACATTCAGGGTCATACATGACTGATATTCTTAAAACAGGCAGGAATTTGCTTAATGTTTCTAAGCACAGGTTTTCTTACTATAAAAGCAAGACACGTTTGATGTAGAAAAATTAGAATATACAGGTTGGGCACAGTGGCTCATGCCTATAATCCCAGCACTTTGGGAGGCCAAGATGGGAGGACTGCTTGAGCCCAGGAGTTTGAGATCAGCCTGGGCAACATAGTGAGACCTCATTTCTACAAAAAAATATAAAAAATTAGACTAGTATGGTGGCATGTGCCTGTAGTCCGAGCTACTCAGGAGGCTGAGACGGAAGGCTAGCCTGAGTCTAGAAGGTCAAGGCTGCAGTGAATTCTGATTGTGCTACTGAACTCCAGTCTGGGCAACAGAGTGAGACTCTGATTCAAAAATAAAAATAAATAAAATATGTTTTGGAAAAAAAAGAGAAAAATTAGAATATACAGACAAGCAAATCTATACATATATATCTCATATCAAATCTTCTCACTGTAGGAGAACTATCATTCATACTGTGGTCTAAGGGCATTCAGACCAATTTCAATGCACATCTTAAGGCACAGATACCAAATACACTTCTTTCTTTTTTTAAACTGCTTTTTCTCTCACACAGCAGAGCATGAGCATCCTTCCATGCCACTGAAAATTCATTTGCCAGATAATTTTGAATCATGGCATAGTGCTTTACATATAGATAACCCTCCCTTTGTTAACCAGTCCTATATTGTAGACATGGGAGTTGTTTCCAGTTTTTCTCTAAAAGAAGCATCACAGAAGTGAATGTCAAATCTTTGTACACAAGCTTACACATGTACAGAAAAATCACTGTAGGATAAAGAGGCAGAAGGTGGGGGAAAGGGGAAACGGAATTACTGTTTCATCTAATAATTAAAAAGGAAGCTTCTGGCAGAAGGTGGGAACTTGGAAAAGGGCAAGCAGCCAGCGACTCCCTCTCCAGGATAACCACTATTGGCTTGGTATAACTACTCCAAGAGTGCATCTGAAGTCTTGGTCCTTATATTAAGTTTAAAAATTATATGAGGAACTGATAGATTTCCACAACTGTTTAAATAGTCAAGTCGCTGGGCTTGGTGGCTCAGCCTGTAATCCCACGCTTTTGGGAGGCTGAGGTGAGTGGATTGCCTGAGCCCGTAGGTTGGAGACCCGCCTGGGCAACTTGGCGAGACCTCATCTCTACAATAAATCAAAATGAGCCGGGAGTGGTAGCGCGTGCCTGTAGTTCCAGCTACCTGGAAGGCTGAGGCGGAAGGATCGCCGGAGCCCAGCAGGTCGAGGCTGCAGTGGCTGGGAGCGGCCACTGCACTCCAGTCTGGGTGACAGAGTGAGACTCCAACTCAAAAAAAAAAAAAAAAAAAGTCAAGTCGCTGAAGCTTTAAAAACTGAATGATCTGTGAAGCCGGGAGAAACAAGAATAACTCTTAGTATGGAGTCAGGGAATGAAATCCACCACCTGACATGGTTGAGCAACTGTCTAGAAGACAAGCAACCAATCAGGCATAAAATCAGCAAACAGTCTTTATGGAAGGGAAAGTTCACTAGGATTTGACAAATTCTATGTCTGAAAGATCCTTACCCAACAACAAGAGTTTTTTTCTTTTTGTCTTTGAAGCTACTATTTTAACTATGGCATGACAATTTTAGGTCAAGTTTTCTCTTGCAAATCTGAGCCATAGCCAACTCTTAATTATCCTGAGTTTCATTATTTTTCAGTCTTGTTTCTCCTTCTTCTCTCTTGTTTGTCTTTTTGTCCTATTTCCTTGCTAGATAATTGGCTAAAGCTTGGATAACCGATGCATTTAGATCAGCAATGTCTGCTGCTTTTTGAAAGCTATGTGAAAGAAGACAAATGCCATGCAAAAATGGAACTGAAGACAAAATTAAAATCAATTCTAATGGCTGATGGGAGCAAAGCTAAGAAAAATTAGGCTAAATTATAGATATTTAAAAATAGAATTTGTGTTTTCTTACTTTTAAGTTCATGTGGACTAAAAAAGAATGTTGAGGTGAAAAAGCAGAGGACTGGGAGTGAGAGGATCTTGGTTTCAGCTTCAGTTCTGCCAACCAACTTTAGGGTGTGTCCTGGGGCCAGACTCATTTCTCTTCTGAGTCAGAGGTTCCTCATTTAAAATTGTCTCAGAGAAATTTCTTTACTTGACACCAATTACTGATAATTAACACATACTTCTAAAAGAACTTTTTATTTAAAAAGAAAAAAAAGAGCACTTCTCTACTAGTTTTCTCTCACTGTTAATTTGCTCACTGTATTTTTATATTTGGTCACTTTTGGTTCAATTCCTGTAAATTTATAGATTACTAATTAATGACACGAGTCTATAAGATTTCACTGTATTAGACTAGTTAAAATAGGGTTTTTTGGGGAAAAATATTTCAGCTCAGCTCATTCTCTATTACTTGAGTGTTGAAGAGATCCAAATCTCTCATATTTTATTTGCTATTTTGTCACTTTCATTGAGTTCCACAAAGTTCTCTTCAGGCACAAGACTCATAGCGGTATTTAATACAATGGTATCATCTCAAATGGTTAGGCTCAATGTGTGTTAGTGAACTAATGAATTCAGGTAAGGAGACAACAATAAAAATTTAAGCCATTCTCTGAGAAAGAGTTTGACAAAATTCATAATAAAGGAAGTAACAGACAGAAGGGAAATTCCATTACTACTTCCAAGTTCTCAGTTCTGGCCTCAGGGGAAAACTAAGTTGTAAACCTACTTACCTTTTCCTGAGTCAACCATTTTTCCAGTATAAGAAGCCAGAGCCAGGCTAATCTTTGAGGGCTGATGTCCTGACCACATCTGAAAAAGGTGAAAAGAAAGACTTTGTAAAAAAGTCTCTACTGACCTTTCTCTTTTGTGATTCAAGGTTAGATTTCACTGCTCATTCTGTTTTAAACATGAACAGGTAAGACACTGTCCTAATGAGATATTGTCAAATATATATGACAGCTCAATAAAACATTAGAACCAGAAAAAGTTGCAGCTTTCCTTTCTCCACATCCTTATCTAATCTTATATTTATTTATTTATTTGAGACTAGGTCTTGCTCTGTCACCCAGGTTAAAGTGCAGTGGACACCTGGGCTCAAGTAATCCTCCTGCCTCAGCCTCCCATGTAGCTGGGACTACAACTACAGGTGCGTGCCACCACACCTGGCTAATTTTCTTATTTATTTGTCGCTATGTTGCCCAAGCTGATCTTGAACTCCTGGCCTCAAGTGATCCTCCTGCCTTGGCCTCCCAAAGCTCTGGGATTACAGGAGTGAGGTACTGCGCCTGGCATCTAGTCTTATTTGTAAAATTACAGAGAAAACTGTAATAGCTATCTAAATATATTCTTGCATATAGAAACTGAATCCAATAGTCTTTTTTTTTTTTTTTTTTTTTTGAGTTGGAGTCTCACTCTGTCACCCAGACTGGAGTGCAGTGGCCGCTCCCGGCCACCGCAGCCTCGACCTGCTGGGCTTCAGCGATCCTTCCGCCTCAGCCTTCCAAGTAGCCGGAATTACAGGCGTGTGCTACCACGCCCGGCTGATTTTTTTCATTTATTGTAGAGATGAGGTCTCGCCGCCCAGGCGGGTCTCGAACCCGCGGGCTCAGGCAATCCACTCACCTCAGCCTCTCAAAGGCGTGGGATTACAGGCTGAGCCACCGAGCCCGGCTTCCAATAGTCTTAAAGAAAAAAAGGAACTTTATAAAAATGTATTAACTATACACTAAAAACAGTTTTGCAGGAATTCATAAACTTTTCTTCGAAGTTAGGAATTTAGACAATAACCAGCTAGAACCCAAATTTAAGGAGAAAAATAAAGGAAGGAAAGAATTACTTAAGTTTCTCCATTCAGTATGCGCTAATACAGTAATATATAAACAGTATAACATAATAGTCAAAGAAAGGAAAAGCCAAGTGAAAACTCAAACTGTACATTTGACTCCTATACTACTGGTTAATAGTATAGCCAGAAAGAACTTCATTAAAAATCTAGGAAGAACTGTAGTTGCCACGGGACATGGAGGGGTCATAGTACAAATACAAGGAGTAAGGAAATTTTTTTGCAGTGATGAAACAGTTCTGTGTCCTTATTACAATGGGATTATGTAAATCTATATATGGATAAAATGGTATAGAACTACAAATGAAAAAAATGAATGCAGATTTTTAAATGGTGAAAACCAAATAACTTCTCTTGTGTAGTTAACAGTAATATGTCAATGTCAATTTCCTGTTATTTAAACATTTAAAAAAAATTTGGGGTCTCACTCTGTTGCCTAGGCTGGAGTGTGGTGGCATGATCATGGTTCACCACATCCTTAACTTCCTGGGCTCAGGCTCTCTTGCCAAGTAACTAGGACAACAGGCATGCAATACTACACCCAGCTAATTTTTTTATTTTTTTCTATAGACGAGGTCTCACTATGTTATTAGGCTGGTCTTGAATTCCTGGGCTCAGGCAATTCTCTATCCTCCTGCCTTGGTTTCCAAAAGTGCTGGGATTACAGGCATGAGACACCATGCCTGACCAATTTCCTGGTTTTGATATTTTACTAGAGCTACATGAGATGTCACAACTGGGGGAAGCTGGGAAAGGGATACACTGAACTCTTTGTATTATTTTTGCAACTTCTTGTGACCTATAATTGTTTCAAAACAAAAAGTTTTAAGTGAATTCACTTTTAGTCATTTGTTAAAGCTACAACCATATCTTCAATTTCAAAAGCAAGAAGAGAGGAGGCTTTGCTTTTTTGGAGGCAAAGAAAAAAATTTTCAGTGCAGTTCCACCACCTATGTTAATGATGATAAACAAGAAATAGTGGTTTCAGGCACATTTTGGTGGTCAGGCTTAAAACTTAAATCCAGTTGCACCTGATATCCTAAAAGCAATATTGACTAAGTCATAGGCTTACATTATACAGGTAAAATTTCAGAGCTTGTGAAATACACTGTGCCTCTGTTAATTGTTCAGAGGGTAGTTGAGTGAGGCAAATGGACCAGAGCCCAGATATTGACCCATGTGTCTACCATTCTGTGACTTCCTGGCAGGAAAGGAGATCCCTTACCTCAGCAGATGTGGACACACCACCAGCGCCTGAAGTATGTCTTCCACCCTCCTTGGGATATCCCCTTGTCCCTGGTGTAGCTGAGGTACACATGCCTGTGCTAACTCCCATTCTCCCCTCCGCAGGCACTCGCAGAAAAATCCAAAAAGCTGTTTTTGGGAAGTGGCTTCCTCTTCTCCAAATGGATGATTCATTTTCCCAGCACAGAGTGCAGAGAGATAGAAAGAGATGAGTTACGCCGAACACATTCTCAGTGTTCTCATCCGTAGAGTACCTCCTGGAAACAACACACGTGGGAGTGAGAAGAAAAACAGCAGGAATTCTGTTCAGCGACTGTACGAGCCCGATTGGAAAAGGCGGATTTACTTTCCTAATGATCATTCTAAGTTTAATATGACACGTTACTCTTTTGGAGAACTGCCACTTTCTCCAAGGGACAGATCCCACCTCTCTATGCGGATCCTCTATTTAATTATACTAACAGCCGTATTGGCCTGAGGTGCAGACCCATAACTCTACTTCTGCATTCTCTGCTGAACTTGATGCCCAGAGCGACTCCAGATTCCCAGGTGTTCGACTCTTCAAGGATGAGAAATTTAGCAGGAACCTCCCTAGTTTGAGCCCTCTGTGAAGGTAGAGGATTGAAGATCTGGAGACGAATCCTTGTCGGAACTGGAGAGCAGTGGGGGCGTGGGCCGCAAGGATGCTTTCTTTGGGGGTCGTGAAGAACGCCCAGCCTCCCGGGGGTGCCCTGCACTCACCTGCTCCCGGCGCCCAAAGCAACAGGGCTTCCTGCGCAGCCATGTTTGAGCCGAGTCAGGTGACAAATCGCACTCCGAACCGTGGCGGTGACGACGGACCGCGCCACTCTTATTGGCTCAATGGAAGGAAGATGAAAATAAAAGGCCATGTTTGTTCGAGTCACGTGACGGGACCAGGGAACGCTAGAAGGCTCGGAGAGAGGAAATCGGCTCCCTGGCTACGGACCATCTCCCTCAATCACCACGGCTTCTCCCCTCAACACCTGCAGTTCTGCATTCGGTCGAGCAGGTGGCAGGAAGAGCTGTGTGCCTTGATTTTTTTTTTTTTCTAACGCTCTGTTTCCTCCCTAGCATTTTAAGTCAACATTGACTGAGCGCCAACCAGTCACAGTATTTTGCCAGGCGCTGGGCACACAGAGCTAAGAGCCTTGGATCCGCCTCCATCATCATTCTGTCTACTTGGGCGCCTCTCTCCATTCGCTTATTTGCTCTTTTACCAGACAACTGCACATTGAACGGTGTGCGAGGCCCTGTTGTAAACGAAGTCGAATAATATGCTGTCCCTCTAAAGTGAGGGGTACAGACCACTAATTAGGATACAGTGGGCTAAATAAGATAGAGGTATGCACAAGGAATATGAGAGCAAAGAAAGAGCAGAGACATTTGGCAAAAATAATAATCCGAAACCAGGTTTTAAGGCAACATTTTACTAGATTTCCTCATCAAAGCTGCTTTTTACACCAAACCTTCTGTTAGGTTTTCCTCATCTTCAACCCAAAACGCTCAGGTTTCCTCAATATGTGTGTTTAAGGTTGTGCCCATTTCACTCAGCATTTCCTAAACTCTTTCATCACCAAAAGATGGCGAAAAGAGCAAATTAAACATAAAACGCCCTTCCAAAAACACTTCTATGATAGGTGGGTTGTCAAAAAACGAACATATCTCTTGGGGTCATTAAACAAAGTTTCAAGCAAGGTGTTCCCTTGCTTCACACTCTCTTTGAAGATGTTCCTTCCCCGAATTTTGGCAGTCACTAAATTGGGAAACTAAGTCGATTCGCGTCTCCCGGGCTGTTGTCTATAGAGTGCTGACTACAATTCCCAGCACGCGACGGGGGTCGTCCCGGCCCTTGCCTGCCTCTGATTGGACAGAGTGTCCAGAGTGACGACCAATCAGCGCTTCGGTTGTTGCCTCGCGGCGCTTTCCGTGGGGAACGGTGTAAAGGGTGGGGGAACTTTGAAAGTTGGATGCACCAGACCCGGTACTGGAAAGTTTCGTGTGGGGGGCAGTTGAGGGGAAGTGGGGCTCGCTCATTAATGTTCCCTCCCAGGGCCGTGGGTGTCGGTGTTGGGGAGCGGAAAGTCTCTCTGGGCTGCTGGGCACGCCCCCTGAAGGCAGTAGGGATCCTTAAGAGATCCCCGCCACGGATCCGGGGGCTTCTGACTTTCCTTTGGGTGTATGTGGGGTGGGGAGGGTGGGGGTGGGAGTAGTTCTTTGGAAGCAGCTCTTTGTTGGAAACAGCTCTTTTTAGGAGATTCTGGGTGATATTTTCACTTCTTGTTGCCTTTCCCCCAGCCCCTTCCCACTTTGATCTGTTTGGGTTCTAGGGGAGCCTGTCATTAGGGGGAAATTGGACTGTCCCATGTCTGGGGGTGGTGGAGAGCGTGGAATCCGGAGTCCGATACCTGGATTCAAATGCGGGCCCCACCATTTCTCAGCTGTTTGGCTTTGCGCAAGTTTCTCAGCTCAGTGCCTCTGTATCATCTGTACAATGAGGTAAAACATTGAAAGCTTGGAACAGAGTCTGGCACGTAATGCGGGCTCAACATACATTAGGCACTATTGCTGCTTCACAATTTTCATTGAACATCTAACATGAGGATTTTTCTTTTCTCGGTGGCGGGCAGAAGAGGGTTCCAGGGTTGGGTGTCTCCCCTCACCTCCAAAACACACCCACACACGGATACACAGTAGGAATTCGCGTGCTCCAGTGGAGGACACAAACTTGCAAGCCATAATAATAAGTTGATAAGATTATCGGACAAATATGTACAAAATGTAGTGAAAACATTGGCGAGGAAGTCGATTCCGGGGAAGACTGTGGAGAGAGATCAGGCAGACGGGTGGCGCTTGTGCAACCTACCAATACACGTACCTTGTGGCTGGAGTGCAGGTCATGTGAGAGGCAGCAAATGATTGCTGAATGAATTGATAGTGATGTTGCTAACCTTGAGCACTGTGTACCAGGCACTACCCAAATCCTTTAACCCTCGCTGCAATTCTATGAAGTAGATATTACAGAAGAAGAAACAGACACTGGGAGGCAAGTAACTTTGCCAGGAAGGTCAGGATCTTAACTTTGCAAACTGTGACATGACTGAGAAGGAAGTGAGGGACCAATTTTGAAAGTTTTTTTTATATGACCCTAAAAATTTTGGAATTTATCCTGTGGTCTGCTAGTCCCATGGAAAGTATTAAAGGATTAAAGGAGTCTGGCAGGATTGTGACACTGATCTGACTTTTGCAGGCCAATTTGGTTCTTCTTCCTCTCTCCTCCCATAGCACATTTGAATAGCAATTATATACTGATTGCATGACGGTAGTAATTTGTGTATACATCTCCTGACTGAATAATATGCTTGAATGATTCTTGTACCCAAGAGCTCAGCAGAAGGAGCAAATTAAGGAACAAATTAATGGAGAATGATTTTATTTTGGTAGGGTGGGGAGTGACCAGAAGCAGCATGCAGTTGTCCAGGCAAGTGATGATTAAAGAAGAGATCACAGAATTGATTATTGTTAAGGTCCTTATTTTGAGTTTACAATTCTTTTTATTTTTTTACTTGAATAGAATTTGTGATTCTAAATGATGTCATTGGTTGGAAATACTTGAACTTAAAAGACACTAGGCAATAATACTTGGTTTTCTATTGGGGGAAACAAATCAATACTAACAAATTCCTACTGAGAAATGAGGGGAGTGTATTTTGCAGTTATGGAATGTGTGTATGTGCCTGTGAGAAAGTTTTTACCTGATTTAGACACGTAGATGTTAAATAGAAATTGGCCCATGTTATTGGAAACACAAATATCTACATTTTCAGTATACATATATTTTTATTCCAGAATATAACTTCTGATGATTATATTGCTTTATTCCCTGGGATAATGAAGAATTCTTGCTTCTATTTTTTCCAGAGGATATTTTGCCATCTCAATGAGATATACAACCTTTCCCTCACATACATTATTAAGGGAAGCACAGTGATTCTGTTCTAGGTCTCTGAAGACAAATATTTCATGAGCCTTGTTTACCTCTAGCAAGGTACAGCAAAGTGAAATTTAACTGTATGTGGGAATGTAAGCAGTTAGTGTAATAAATAACATTTCAAGAATACCCACAAAATATTTGAGTGATAATGTTTATCCTGATTCTAGAAAAAGGAAAAGCTAAATATGAGGGCTTGCAATAGAGTGCAATGGTTAAGAGAACAGGTCTATGCAATGGTTAAGAGAACAGAGTATAGGTCAAGACTAGATAACGTTTCCAGGCTTTAGTTTTCTCATGTAAAAAAGGGGTCAATAATCTTCTTTTCTTATAGGACTGTTGAGAAGTTTGTGATAATTAAGATAAGGCTTTGAAACAATACCTGGTATATATAGTAAGTGTTCAGTAAACTTAGCTATTGTTGCAGTGCAATGAAAATAAAGACTTTCTACTAGTAGTTCTATTTGGAAATATGCCTTGAAAATGAATTACATTTCCAAATAAGATTTATAAATGTCCAATTATAAATGGTACTTCACAAATGTGTTCTAGTCAAGTAATATGCATAAAAAATTGTGTGACATGTACATTTTGAAGTTGCCTTGTTTCTCTGTGTGTGTGTTTGGCAAACAGTTGTCTCTCCTATTTAAAGCACTTAAAAAATTCTATGGTGTTTATTTGATCAATAATATTTTAAATTCTGCATTTTTATTTTGCATATGGAGAAACTTAAAGAATTTTTCATTTTGTAAAGTGTTTTGGATAGACCATCCACTATCACTTATGTTATTTCCTGATTTTTTTTAAAGATTCTTCTTTTCTGTGCTGGTTGTGGAGGCATGGGTAGCAAGAAACTAAGACGAGTGGGTTTATCACAAGAGCTGTGTGACCGTCTGAGCAGACATCAGATTGTTACCTGTCGGGTAAATTATTTAAATTTTTCATTGAGAAATTTTCTGCATAAATTAACTTTAAATGTACCTTAATAACTCTTAAATCTGAAATATAAAAGCTACGGGTTTGATAAAAAGATAAATGGTGGCTGGGCTTGGTGGCTCTAGCCTGTACTCTCAGCACTTTGGGAGACCTAGGTGAGGGAACTGCCTGAGTCCACAGGTTTGAGACCAGCCCGGGCAACTTGGCAAGACCTCATCTCTACAATAAATAAAAAAATTAACCAGCTGTGTCAGCGTGCACCTGTAGTTCTGGCTACTTGGAAGGCTGAGGCGGAAGGATCGCCTGAACCCATCAGGTGGATGCTGGGTGGCCGTGAGTGGGTCACTGCATTCCAACCTGGGCGACGGAGTGACTCCAACTCAAAAAAAGAAAAAAAGGAAAAAAAGGAAAAGATAAATGGTGGTGCTTTTCCATAGGCTAATTTTAAATAACATGCCTCCTAGGGCACATTTCCAATTATGATTTCATTTACCCAAATTCAATATTTTTGCATTTTGGCAGGAAGAATGGTCATGGCACAGGGTGAAATACACCTGTGCCATTTATTTGGGCTTATAGAGAAGCTTTATCCACTTAAAATAAATATTGTAGTTATATGAGAAATATTATTCAGATGAGATTATAATTCAACATGGATAATTTTTCTTGAAAGCAAGATAAATTAATAGTTAGAGCCATTTTCTTATAGATGAAGCCTGAGAAATGTATAGAGCAGATGTTGCATTTTTAAACTCATTAGTGAAGCAAATTGCTTTTAGGAGGGTAAATAAGATTTAAGGATTTTTTTTTTGGTAAAGATTAGAGTCACATGTTGCCCAGGCTGATCTTGAACTCGGGCTCAAACAGTCTTCCAGCCTCTGATTCCCAAGTAGGTGGAATACCAGGCATGCGCCACTGCATCAGGCTAGATTTAAGGTTTTATCTTAGGATTTTATCCTTAACAAGATAGATTTTCAGAGCATGCTGCAATTGTTTTCACTTGCTTTGTGTATCATAGATATCTTTGGTTCCTTGTTATTCGTTTAATAATCCTCATGTTTATGCTTTGAAACATTCTTAAAAGTATGAAATTGAATATTTCATTCCATGGTCAGTTCATTTTTTTCTCAATTACCAAATACTGCAGATGCCTAGCTTAGAAAGAAACTCTTTCAGTCGGACACTTTCTGGGCAATTATTTTGTCCCCAAACTCTTTCTGGCACAAGAGTGGTGCTCATATGTGCCTGGATTGAATGCTGTTGCTGTGTGATGTTAGTTAGTCTGTCCTCTAGTATATGCCAACTAAACTGGATAACTCGAAGATAAGACTATGTTGCCATTTCTTTTAGTTAAGACATATTTAGAGGGAAAATACTATAAAGAATGCATAAATCTTTCATCTGCAATAAGTTGCACTTTTATCTACGTATGGACAGTATAAATGGAAAGTTTCCTTTTAATTCCAGTATTTTGTTACACATATATGTTGAGTGTTTTCTTTATATCTCTTTAGGACTTTTTATGTCTTTCCCCACTGGAACTTATGAAGATGACTGGCCTGAGTTATCAAGGTGTCTATGAACTTCTGTGTATGGTCAGCAGGGCCTGTGCCCCAAAGATGCAAACGGTATATATATGTTTTTATTATAATCTGACTATGACTTTATTATGACTGTTTCTGTATCTCATTTATATTCTTTTTTTTTTTTTTGGATGAGGCAAATGCAAAAATAGTGATGAATACCTCAGAAATATTGATTGAATCTGTAGCTACCATAGAGTTAATTCTCTAATGAGAGCATATGTGAAAAATGTATATACTTGATAAACTCATGGGAGACAATTTTCATGGAATATGGAAATTAGGGAACAACAGGAAGTTTTTTTTTTCCCTGCAGCCAATAGTGATATTTTAAAATCATTATTGTTTGACTGGGTAGGATTTGAGGACCTCATGGCTAAATTATAATATACTTTTAATTTTAGAATGTCCCTTTCTTTGTAATACTGATCTTTAGCACCATCACTCACCCTACATCATAAAGTACACTTAATTGTACTTGCTTATTGAGTGAATACATGATACTTAAAAATTTATTCTTCTCTTGAGAAAAATTGAAGTCTTTTATAATACACCCTCATCAGATGTATTATTTTTTCACACTTTCTGTGTTATGACTAGCTTTTCAAAATGTAAGTTTGGGGAATAGTAGAAAAGATCCTTTTTTCCTGAATAAGAGTTGCCTAAAAGTCTTCAGTGCTTTGCAAATGTAACTATGTAGACTGTAAGTTACTTACTTTACTGCCTAATATTGAAATTTGGCAGCAAATAAAGTAGGTGTGATTCTCTAAAGAAGGAAAGAAGGAAGGAATCTGGTATCATTTGAAACTTCCGAAAACAATGAACAGATACAATATTTGAACAGCAGATGTTTTCTTTTGTTCAGATTTATCTTGGGATCTGATAAAAATATCTTTTTTTTAAATTGAGTTAGAGTCTCACTCTGTAGCCCAGGCTGGAGTGCAGTGGCACTCTTATAGCCACTGCAGCCTCGACCAGCTGGGTTCAGGTGATCCTTTTGCTTCAGCCTTCCAAGTAGCTGGAACTACAGGCTGTGCCACCATGCCCAGCTAATTTTTTAAATTTATTTATGTAGAGACAAGGTATTGCCATGTTGCCCAAGCTGGTCATGAACCCCCAGGCTCAGGCAATCTACTCGCCTCAGCCTCCCAAATTGCTGGGATTAAAGGCGTGAGCCACTGTGCCCAGTGGAAAATATCTCAAAGACAAGTATTTAGGTAGTCAGGAGAAATTTAGGCGTTTAGGTCATCAGAAGGAAAATTAGAATCAGAGTTAGAAATTAGCACTAGTCTTAGTTAGCTTTATCATTGACTTTATCTCTTTGAACAGCTTTCATTGTTTTATGGGAGAAGATAGAAAGTTAAAATAGCATGTGATGATCCTGTGCCTGGATTCAAATGAACTTGTTACTATTTTGAAGGTTGTAAAGCACCAGAAAAACCTTTTCATTTGTCATCTGTCATTCATTATGTCATTATATGGTCAGTATCTATGGCATATTTCTAGTTGGGGTAATTAAATAAGAGAACATGAGCAGAAAATTCAACTTTCTTCTCCACTTCATTCCCCTTTCTGCTGCAGTCTCGATACTATTCCACATACAATTCAGGAAGCCATCTTTCTCCTTTGTTTTACATTCAGTCTTATAGCATTCCTTATATTTGAGCACTGCCTTCAAAATTGGTTTAGCTTTAGTTCATTCCTTCAAGAAAGATTTATTTATGCAGTCATTTATTCCTTTAACCAATATTTCCCAAGTGGCAACCATGTCAGGTATTTTGTCAGGTTCTGGGGATATCATGGTGAACAAGTAGATAAAGTTCCATTTCTCATATGGTTTACAGTCTAATTGGGGAATTCAGACATTAAACAATTAATTCAGAAGCAATTATAGTAGTGGCAAGTCCTACAAAGGAAAAGCATAAGGAACTTTGAAACTTAGTAACAGGGGACATTACTTAGTTTGGGAGTCAGGAGGGCTCCCCCAAGGAAATAATAAGTCAGCTAAAACATGTACGATGAATTGATGAGAGACAGGCAAAGGCAGTGGGAGGAGAGGTGGGTGGGGAAGAGGTCTCAGGCATTGGGAATAGAAAATGCAAAGGCCCTGGGGAGAGAAGGAGAACAGTGCATGTTTGGTGATGAAGTTAGGCCTGCCTGTGTGAACGGAACATAGTGAGGAAGAAAGTGGCAAGAGGCAAAGCCAGAGCAGTAAGCAGGAGTCAGATCAATAAGGCCATGCGGACCATCTTAGAGATTTTAGACTTTATTCTAAGAGCAATGGGAATAAAATGCTAAATAAACAACTTAACCAGTAATAAGGAGGAAGATAAACTGTTACATTTTTGTGATGGAATATTATGGGGGCTCTAAAATCTTTGAAGAGTTTTAAGTAACAGGAGGAATGCTCAGGATATAAATGCTCAGTGAAAAACGTCATACAAAGTTATAATCTATGTTTTAAAAAGATCAATCTTGGATATAGACAAGTGATTGAAAAACAGCAAGAAAATCTTCATGAAGATTAGTTCTGTATCTATTATTGTATCCAGACTGCAAGTGCCTGTGACTTAAATTATTAGTGTGACATTAGTACAGAAGATAAACTGTTGATTCATATGAGAGATATTTAGGAGGGAGAATTAATGGGATTTGGTGATTATTTGGCTGGGGTGGTAGTGAAGTGCCGGGCAGTGTCAGGATGATTCCCCGAATTTTGCTTTGAGGAACTAGGTGGTCTATTTTCTGAAAGAAGGAGTACTGAAAAGAGGAGCAGGCTTGAGGCAGATGGATCCTGAATTTAATTTCATACTTGTCTAGTTTGAGATGCTTGTGAAATGTTTAGCAGAGATGTGAAGAAGGCAGGTAAATATATGGGCCTGGGCCTTGAGGGAGAGATCTGTACTTGGGAGTCATCGGTGCAATGATAGTTAAAGCCAAGGGATGGGTGAGTTGTTGCCTAGAAGATATACAGTAAGAGGATGAGTGCACTTAAGGGTGACTCCTGAGTGATTCTAACACTTAAGGGTCAGATTAGACAATGATGGATCGGAGAAGCAGCAGCCACAGGGTAGAAGAAAAACTGGCAGAGTATCATATCACAAAATACCTCTGTCTCATTTATATACATACTGTTATTCCTGAAGTCTTCTTCTGTTAGTTCATTCTATTCTTTTCTTTGAGAGTCTCTAAATCTCTCATTCTAGCAATTATAATTATAGTGCTTTTACGTGTTTGACAGTAAACTGAAGCTCGCTGAAGTATTTCTTATATAAAAAAATTAGACACAATATAAATAATCAGTAATAAGGAAGAAGATAAACTATTACATTTATGCAATGAAATATTATGTAGGCATTAAAATCTTGGAAGAATTCTTAACAGTAGGAAAAAATGCCCAGGGTATAAAGGCTCAGTGAAAAGAATAGGCTGTGAGATTGTATATAGTGTACATGACAATTCTATATAAATGAAATTACATATGGTATAGGGGTATATATACACATTGTTGTTAATAATGGCTGTCTCAGGATTGTGGAATTTTATCACTGAATTCTGTTTTCCTTAACATTTTTTTCTTTCAAAATTTGCTGTGAGTAAGCTATGATTTCTAATTAGGAAAAAACCAGCATCAGTTCTTATTTGTCCCCTTCGAGTAATCTTTGGCAAACCTCTTAGTTTCAATTTTTTAACTTCCGCAAAATGGAGATGATTATACCTATGTGTAGAGCATACAGAGGGTACCTTGTGTAGGGCTGTGAGGATTAAATGAAATAATGCATGGAAAGTGCTTAATAACGGCACATGGTTGACACATGACGAATGTTCATTACCTTCCCATCCTTGCCTTTTCCTTACTGTTCAGGGTTCCTGCATCATGGCAGTCTCTGAGAAGAGCTGACATTGCTTACTCTGTAATCTAGGGTAGTGACTGGGCAGTGTCAGGAGAAGGCAGAGCTAAGCTGAATTGTAAAACAGACTTGCAAAAACCTGTAAAAACAAAAAGAAGCACCAGAATATCTTTTACAGATCAGATGAAATTTTAACATTAGAGGATTAAAAAGGTAATTAAAAATGTTTTTCTTATAGAGCACTACATTTTATAGTTCTAAATACATCAGAATTATCTAAACCAACAAATACACCCACCGAAATTCCACAGGTAATTGAAACTGCAGAAAGCAAAATCATAGATAGAAAGGGACTACTGTACTGTGTACTTGGCTTTAGATATAGTTGCTCATTCAGAAGGTTTTTATCTTCGTTACTGTGATCCTCTGTAGCCACGGTTATTTTTCTTCTGCATGATTGCAGTGTCTTCCTGACAGAGCTCCCAGCTTCCAGTAGTGCCTACTTTCAAACTGGTCTTCACAAACCTGAATATGTCTTTGAAATGATAATTTGTTTATTAGTTTCCTGGGTCAGCTCTAACATAAATGATTACAAACTATGTGGCGTCGAACAACAGAAATTTATTCTTGTACAGTTCTTCAAAGCCCAAGCCTTCAAGTTAGGGTGAAGGTAGAGCT
The DNA here is from genome assembly GCA_027257055.1 of Cephalopachus bancanus. Taxonomy (NCBI): domain Eukaryota; kingdom Metazoa; phylum Chordata; class Mammalia; order Primates; family Tarsiidae; genus Cephalopachus; species Cephalopachus bancanus. The sequence goes on from JAPVLO010000104.1 coordinate 3,693,680, forward strand.
GTATTCTCTTCAGAGGCTCTCGTGGATAATCCATTCCTTGCCTTTTCCAGTTTTTGGTGGCGTTGGCATTCCTTGACTTGTGGTCAGTCTCTGTTCCATGCTCACACTGCTTTTTCCTGTGCATATTGAATCACCCTGTGCCGCTCTCTGATGGGGATACTAGTGATGGCACTTGGGGTCCATTGGAATAATCCAAGATTATTGCTTCATCTGAAACTCTTTAACTGAATCACATCTGCAAAGACCCCTTTTACCAATAAGGTGACATTCACAGACAGGTTTTGGGGATCTGAAGTGTCAGTCTTCCGGGCGATCGTTTCTCAGTCTACCACATCCCTTCAAGCTACTCTTCACGAGCCAGCCTGAGATTGTGATGGAAGCTTGACCACATCACTCCTTTTGGCTCTCAGCATAAGCTCCAGGCTTTCACAGAGCGCTGCAGGGCGAGGCCCCCGCTGGCTGCTCCAGCCTCAGTGCTTGTGGCACAGGGCCCACACTCCATCTTTCAGCCATTCTCAGTGGATGCTCTGTTTTTGCAGTTTTCATTAATATCTGTTTTCTCTCTTTCTTGCTTCTTGATCTTTCTTTGTATATTCTGTCCTCTTTGGCAGGAACATTCACATTTCCTTTGCTTGTCTAATGGCTGTTTCAGATTTTAGCTCACACATCACTCTTCCATGAAGCCTTCCTGGATCACAAAATCCAGATCAGCTATACTATTTCTATGTCTCCACTTTCCCTGTTACAATATCTTTCATTAAATGTATTGTAACTGCCCAGTTTCTAGGCCTAATTTCATAGTCCCTGGTTGAAACCCTCCCTGTTGTCATATCCCCATCGTCTAGCACAGTGCCTGGCACAGAGTAGATATTTGTTGAACAAATAAATAATAGAGGGAAAAAGGATAGAGTGGGGTTGCAGCTGCTAAAATTTAGAGATTTGGAGCTGGTTTATGTTTTTGATTAGATATAGAAGTTGAAAATAGCTTACTTATTTTCTTGTTCAGGCTTATGGGATGAAGACACAAAGGTCTGTGGATCTCTCGCCAGCATTCCTGTCTACTACCCTGTCTGCTTTGGATGAAGCCCTGCATGGTGGTATGCCTTGTGGATCCCTCACAGAGGTAGAGGAAACACTTTTTATACTTTCTTCCAATGATCTGTAGCCTTTAGAGCCAAGGGTAAAAGTTTAGTTAAAAAACATAAATTATTTTTGAACATTAATTTGAGTTAAATTTTAAGTACTTCAGGGTATGGTTCTCCACTTAATACCTAGTATAGTAGCTCTGCAAACATAGGTGTTAAAACAAATCCATGATGACTGACTAAAATCTGCTTAGGTCGCTTTTCTTCGCATTAACTTAGAAAGTGATGAATATTTTGAAATACTATTATGAGACAGTTTGGGGGAATTAGAAAAGGATCCCTACTTATAAATTAGGAAGGGAAATTTGAAATTGTAGTAACATATGGGCAAATTATAGTACTAAAATGAACTATTTTTACTTCCGGTTATAGGTAAAATTTGGTCTAGGAAATTATAGGTTGTTGGATTAGTTAGTGCTGTTTCATAACAAATCATCCCCAAACTAAGTGGCTTAAAACAATAGACACTTATTATTTCTCAATTTCTTTGGGTGTGGCTTACCCCAGTGATGTTGGTTAGGGATATACCAATTTACAGTTTGGTTGGGGCCCCAAGGGGGCCTGCTCATGTGACTGGCACGTTGGTGCTGTTGTTGGCAGGAGGCCACGGTTCTCCCCAGGGACTCCCCACAGGCTGCTTGAGCCCCCTCCTCACAGGATGGCTGACTTCCCCACAGTGAGTGATCCCAAATGAGGCAAAATAAAAGTGGCGATGCCAAGGCTGGGCGCAGTGGCTCAGCCTGTCATCCTGGCACTTTGGGAGGTCGAGGCAAGTGGATGGCCTGAGACCAGGGGTTTGAGACCAGCCTGGGCAACTTGGTGAGATGTCATCTTCAATAAATCACAGAAACTAGCCAGGTGTGGTGGCGTGCGTCTGTAGTTCTAGCCACCTGGAAGTCTGAGCGGAAGGATTGCCTAAGCCCAGCAAGTTGAGGCTGTGGTGGCCATGAGCGTGCCACCGCACTCCAGCCTGGGGGACAGGAGTGAGACTTCAACTCAAAAAAAAAAAAAGAAAAAGAAAAAGAAAAAAGTGGCAATGCCTTCGGTGACCAAACTTTGGAAGTTGCACACCACTACTTCTGCCACATTCTCTTCATTAGAAGTGAGTCATTAAGTCCAACCTACATTCAGGGAAAGGGAAGTTAGGCTTTACCTTTTGAAAGAAGAAGTGTCATTTTAACCACACACAGTTCTTTTCCTTGAAATCTGCTTATGGTTGTAGTGACTAGATAGACTATGTTTACCAATGTACTCCTGAGGACTTCTCGCCTGAAAATTTTAGAGGCATAGATACTTGTTACAAACTTCTGAACAACAAACTCTTCTTACATTCTGATAGTCCTAATTTAACTGTAGATTTTTTTCCTTGAAGATAGGGACCCTGTTTTAGATACTATTCCTTATTTTATTTCCAGTCTTAAGAGGGATTTTTTTTTTTTTTTTTGAGTTGGAGTCTCCACTCCGCTCCCGGCCACCGCAGCCTCGACCTGCTGGGCTCCGGCGATCCTTCCGCCTCAACCTTCCCAGTAGCCGGAATTACAGGCATGCACTACCACGCCCGGCTGATTTTTTGATTTATTGTAGAGATGAGGTCTTGCTGCCCAGGCGGGTCTCGAACCCGTGGGCTCAGGCAGTCCACTCACCTCAGCCTTCCAAAAGCGCGGGATTACAGGCTGAGCCACCGAGCCCGGCTTCAAGAGGGATTTAAAGTTGTATATAGTAGATGCTTATTAAATAGTTGGTAGAAGAATGAGTGAATTAGTTAAAAAACAAAAACAAAAAAATACCCCTGCTGTTTCAGTGTACAACCACCAGGTGGTGCCAGAATCACAATATCTTATATAATCCTTTTGGACTCAAGTTGGACCTCCTCAAGCTTTGTAACAATAGTATCCAACAGTAATAAACTTATTTAAATAGCAAAAAATTGAACTTAAGGAAAGTTAGCCAGTAAATGCTTCTTATTTTTTAAGATTTAGAACAATTTTTAATACTTTTCCACTTAGCTTTTATTACTTTTTTCTGAATCCAAGCAGAAGTTACAGCCTTTTTAGTGTTTTATTGTCGTCTACTTGGCTGACTTGGACTAGAAATACCCTGCTTGATTAATAGTGGCAAGTTCTCTAATTTCTGTTCTAGCTACAGGTGGCTATTTCAATCTTTGTGGGTTTTTCAGCTGAGTACAGGGTGTATCTCAGTTTATATTACATTAAGAAACAAAGGGGTCTGGGTGCAGTGGCTCATGCCTGTAATCCCAGCACTTTGGGAGGGTGAGGCAGGAGGATCACTTGAGCCCAGTAGATTGAGTCCAGCAATATGATATTCCTGTCTCTATCTGAAGGGAGGGAAGGAAGGAAGGAAGGAAAGGTTTTTTCTTTTTTTTTTTTTGCTTTTATTATTATTTTTAATTGACACAAAGTAATTGTAAATAATTTATAGGGTAGAGTGTGATATTTTGATACATGTATGCAATGTGTAGTAATCAAATGAGGATGATTAGCGTATTCACCTCAAACATTTATCATTATTTTGTGCTAGAAACCTTCAAACTTCACCGCAGGGCTATTTGAAAATATAAAATAAATTGTTGTTAATTGTAATCACCCTACATTGCTATAGAACATTAGAACTTATTCCTCTTCTAACTGCACTTTTGTATCTGTTAACCAGCCTCTGGCTATCCCCACCTTCTTACACTCATCCCATGCTCTAGCAACCACTATTCTACTCGTTACTTCCATGAGATCAATTTTAGCTTCCACATATGAGTGAGAACATGGAGCATTTGTCTTTCTGTGCCTGACTCATTTAACCTAACACAATGTCGTCTAAGATCCTCCATGTAGCCTCTATTGACAAAATTTTGTTCTTTTTTATGGCTACATAGTATATACTGCATTTTCTTTATCCATCCATAAAGATGAATGGTAGATATTTTGGTTGACTCCATGTCTTACCTACCTTGAGTAGTGCTGCAATAAACATGAGAGTGCAGGTATCTCTTCAGCATACTATTTTGCTTTTCCTTTATGTGTATGCTCAGTAGTGGGATTGCTGGATCATATGATAGTTCTATTTTAAATCTTCTGAGGAACCTTATACCGTCTTCCATAATGGCTGTACTAATTTACATTCCAAGCAACAGTGTTTAAAAGTTTCCCTTTCCCCTTTCCCCACATCCTCACAGAATTTCTTGTTTTGTCTTTTTGATAACAGCCATTCTAACTAGGGTGAGATGATATCTCATTGTGGTTTTGTGTTGCATGTCCCTGATAATTAGTGATATTGGGAATTTCTTCATACCTGCTGAACACTTGTATGTCTTCTTTTGAGAGATAGCTATTCAGCTCACTTGTCCGTTTTAAATCTGATTATTTGAGAAACCAAGTTTTTATGTTTATTTTATGTATGCAAAATTAAATATATCCTGCACGTTAAGTTATGAATTCTTTTTTTTTTTTTTTTTTTTTTTTGAGTTGGAGTCTCACTCTGTCGCCCAGACTGGAGTGTAGTGGCCGCTCCCAGCCACCGCAGCCTCGACCTGCTGGGCTCCGGCGATCCTTCCACCTCAGCCTTCCAAGTAGCTGGAATTACAGGCATGCGCTACCACGCCCGGCTGATTTTTTGATTTATTGTAGAGATGAGGTCTCGCTGCCCAGGCGGGTCTCGAACCCGCGGGCTCAGGCAATCCACTCACCTCAGCCTCCCAAAGGCGCGGGATGACAGGCTGAGCCACCGAGCCCGGCTAAGTTATGAATTCTTATGAGCCTATAGCCCAGTGTAAAAGTCAGAAAAATACCAAAACCATTGAAACAAACCATGAGCTTCTCCCTGATTCTGTTTTTGGCCTTCTTTTTGGAGGTAAGTTACATCTTGCATTTTTGTGCTATTCCTGATAGTTTCCTATATCTGTAGTTTCCCTTTACTTTCCATATACTTATATATAAGATATAACAACATTTTTTTGAGCTTTAAAAGCCATATACCTATGATTAGATCATATTTCATACCTTGTCTGTGAAGCACTTTTCACTTTCACTGCTGTATCATCTTCTGAAAATATGTCATAATTTATTTACACCTTCTCCTGTAAGTGAACACTGAGTTGCTTCCAGTTTGCTGCTAATATGAATAAGTACTGTGACAATTCTTGTAAAAGTTTCTTGGATCATATGTTTAAGTATTTCTCTAGGGCAGGGATTGGCAAAACTACCTCCCAGTGCTCAAATCTGTCTCACTGCTGTTTTTATAAATAAAGTTTTAATGTAACACATCTATGCTCATTTATTTACATCTTGTCTCTGTTTTATGATATGAGGGAGGAGTTGAGTTGGTTGTGCTAGAGACTGTGCAGTCAGCAAAACCTGTGATATAGAATATGTGGCCTTTGTCTAGGGTGCCTACCTTGGAATGATTTGGTGGTTATAGGGTATGCACATGGGTGACTTTGCAGAATCAGGATAGATTGTTTTCCAGAGTGGTTGTGCCTTTTTACGCTCCCACAGGTGGTATGCACAAGTTCCTCTTGCTCTCTATCTTCTCCCCTTTGGTATTATCTGATTTTTGCTAATCTAAGTTATCTTAGTTTTCGTTTTCCTCATTACTAATGAGCTTAGACATCTTTTCATAAGTCATTTGGATATTTTTGAAACAACTTTATTTAGGTATAATTTGCATATCATAAGATTCAACCATTGTAACTATATGATTCTGTGATTTTAGCAAATTTATTGTTGTACAGTCATTACTACAATGAAGTTTTAGAACATTTCCATCATACTAAAACATTCTCTCCTGTCCATTTACATCTAATTCCCCACTCCTGTCCTCCATCTGGGGCAAGCGTTGATTTGCTTTCTGTCTCTATATTTGCTTTTTCTAAACATTTCATATAGGCTGGGCATGGTGGGTCATGACGCCTGTAATCCCAGCACTTTGGGAGGCGGAGACAAGAGGATTGCCTGAGCTCAGGGGTTCTAGACCAGCCTGGACAACTTGGCGAGATCTCATCTCTACAATAAATAAAAAATTAGCCAGGCGTTGTGGCGTGCACCTTTGGTTCCAGCTGCTTGGAAGGCTGAGGTGGAAGGATCACCTGAACCCAGGTTGAGGCTGCAGTGGCCATGAGTGTGCCACTGCACTCCAGTCTGGGCGACAGAGTGAGACTCTGACCCCCCCAAAAAATTTCATATAAATGAAATCTTATTATATGTAGTCTTTTGCATTTAGTTTCTTTCACATAGTGTGATGTTTTTGAGGTACAAACATGTTGTAGCATGATTAGTAGTTCGATTATTTTAATTGCAAATTAACGTTCTATCATATGGATATAGCACATTTTGTTCATTCATTTTGTTGGTAAACATTTGAAATGTTTCTAGTTTTTGTTTAGTATGAGTAAAGCTGCTCTGAATATTCATGGACAAGTCTTTGTGGGAGCACATTTTTGTTTCTCTTGGGTATGTTCCTAGGAGTTGAATGTCTGGATCTTGTAAGAGGTATATGTTTAAGCTTTTAAGAATCTGCCAGCCAGGCTCGGTGGCTCAGCCTGTAATCCCGTGCCCTTGGGAGGCTGAGGTGAGTGAATTGCCTGAGCCCGCGGGTTCGAGACCTGCCTGGGCAGCGAGACCTCATCTCTACAATAAATCAAAATATCAGCCGGGCATGGTAGCGCATGCCTGTAATTCCGGCTACTTGGAAGGCTGAGGCGGAAGGATCGCTGGAGCCCAGCAGGTCGAGGCTGTGGTGGCCAGGAGCAGCCACTGCACTCCAGTCTGGATAACAGAGTGAGACTCCAACTCAAAAAAAAAAAGAATCTGCCAGACTGATTTCCAAAGTGACTGTACCATTTTATATTCTTACCAGCAATGCATGGGGTTTGTTTTCCATATCTTCACCTATACTGGATGTTGTTTATGTTTTGACTTTAGCTTTTCTAGTGGGTGTATAGTGGTATTTCATTATTATTTTAAATTGTGTTTCCCCAATGACTAATGATATTGAGCACCTATTCATGTGTTTATTAGCCATTCCTGTATTTTCTTTGCTTAATGTCTATTTAAATCTTTTGCCCATTTTTTACTTGGTTATTTGTTTTCTTGTTATTGGGTTGTAAGTGTTCTTTGTATATTCTGGATATAAGTCCTTTATCAGATATATAATTTGCACATATTTTCTCCTACTCTATGGCTTGCCTCTTTATTTTCTTAATGGTAGCAATTGAAGGGCAAAAGTTTTTAATTTTTTGTAGTTCATTTTATCAGTGTATTTCTTTTATAGATTGTGCTTTCAGTATCATCTCTAACAACTCTTTGCACAGCCAAAGACAATGGAATTTTTGCTTCATCTTCTTCAGAAGTTCTAGAGTTTATTATATTATCTTAGTGCCTTTGCTGAAAATGATTTGACCATAAACATAGGGATTTACTTTTGGACTCTCAATTTTTTTCCACTGATCTATATCAAGTTAAAAATATTTAAGTTCTTCTGGCAAGATAGTGATGGGATGGCATGGTCTGTGAGACCCTCAGCGAAAGAGAACACTCATAAAGACCCTAGCTCTCTCCCAAGGGCTACAGCTCCCACCTTCTGCAGCCTGCTCTTCACAGGGAGCTCAACCACCACCATCACCTGCCACTCGCCGTCGCTACTCAGATATCACGGCAGTCCAGGCTGCTCCTGCAGTTGCAGATGCAGCCGCTGGGGTCATTCCCAGCTCATGCCTGAAGCAACCCACGACTTCAGACCGTGAAGCGCCCGCAAGCAGGATCTTCTGAGATCGCTGCTGCCCAGCCGCTGCTGCCACTGCCACACCATGCCCCTAGCCCGGATAAAGGCCTGTGGAACTCCCCCCGTGAAGGTGCCGCAGCAAGTCACGGATCCGTAACCAGCTCACTCCCGTCTGGACTGTAGCCATGAGATAGCACCACCTGCTGGGGAACCAAGGTAACAACATCAAAACGGGAATGACAGAGGCACATCCCTCTGGATAAATAGAAAAAGCCAGATCTCAGTAATAGACTGGGCAGGGGGCCCCTATCTGAACTGTTCTTCACAGCAGGCCAGGGGCAACTGACCCTAACTGTGAACAATTCTACCAGCATGCAAAGACAGCTAGAAATCAGAGCTGAATGGACACTGGACTTAAAGGAAAAGTCTCAGAGTGTGCTTGGTTGGTTCTGTTAGTCTACTGACTTTAATCTATCCCTTTTCCCTTTTTTTCTTTATTCTTTTTTTTCCTTTTTCCTTTTTCCTTTTTTCTTATTTCTCTGTAAACCCCATCTTTGTATAAAGGAATAGCACAACAATAAGGAGGTTGGTCAGCGTGTACGTTAGCACCATTGTATGTTTTAGCATTTATATGGTTGTTGGTTAGTTTTCAGTCGTGGTTATTGTTTTTCTTTATATTTGTTTCAGTCTTTGTGTCTCTTTTCACTTACCAGGCGGTACACTCATCTGTTTTCCCTCCAGCCCCCCTTCCCCCCACTGCCTACTCCATTTTCTTGCCTCTGTTAACCTCATTTTGCTTTCAGGGAGTAAACCTACAACCCTACTGCATGGGCAGACTCCAAGGCAGTGGGAAGTGGGTTTCAGACTATCCATTCAGCTGTTGGTGGATACCAGGATCTGCAGAGAGATTTTGAATCACAGCTCCCCCCTTAATTAAATCCCAAAACTACAAAAAGGACTGCCCTCAACCCACAGTCCAACTCCAGAACTGAACAAAGCAAGAGGAAATACATTAGGAAGAATAGGAGACTGAACAAACAGAAGTAAAAGAAACCCCTCCACCCCTGAATAACAGAATTAAAGAAGACGGGGAAGTGGAGGGAAGGAAAAAGTAGGGAGGAAAAATCTGCACAAATGAAGAAAAACCAAAAGAAGAATACAGGGCTCACACAGACCCCTGGGAGGTCAGATACTGAGAAAACAGACTTCGGAACACAAACAATGAAGAGCCCCCAGAATGACTGGTCCCAAGCAACAAACCCAGACATCAAGACATTAATAGAGAGAATTAAAAAAATTGAGGAGAGGCAAGAGGAAAATAGGAAAGAGCTGATGACAGAAATAACAGCAGTAAAGAATACTGTGATGGAAATAAATAACTAATTAGCATGGAAAGTAGAATTAGCCAAGCAGAAGAAAGAATCTCAGAACTTGAAGACCAAAATACAGAACTAGCCCAACCTGTCAAAAACATAGAAAAGAAGTTTAAAAAGTCAGAACAAAACATTCAGGAGATGAATGATTACTTCAAGAGACTGAACCTAAGAGTAATTGGCCTTCCTGAGGCAGAGAGAGAGTCAGAGGTCACACTGGAACAAACATTTCTTGAAATCATTCAAGAAAACTTCCCTCATCTCATCAGTCATGCAAAAATTCAAGCACAAGAGATTCAAAGAACCCCTGCAAGACAACAAATGCGAAGACCAACTCCCAGACACATAATAATTCGCCTAAACAAAGTAGCTGTTTAAAGGAAAAAAATCCTAAAGGCAGCAAGAGAAAAAGGCCAGACTACCTACCAGGGAAGACCAATTAGAATAGCTGCAGATTTATCTACAGAAACCCTCCATGCTAGGAGAGCCTGGAGCCCTATCCTCAAAGTTCTAAAAGATAAACAATTTCAACCAAGAATAACCTACCCAGCCAAGCTAAGCTTCATTAGTGAGGGAGAATTGAAATCTTTCCCAGATATCCAACCCCTAAGAACCTATGCTGCCACCAGACCACCTCTACAAGAAACACTTAAGAAAGTACTGAACACAGAAGAAAAGGAAAAAAGAACAACAACATTCTTCACAAGAGTACAGGCAAAAGATTAAAAACACGCACGAACCAACTCCAAAACCAAAAGAAAGACAACAAACAAACAGGAACGACAACTCTGTAAGAACCTTATGACAGGGATCAACTCTTGCATTTAAATTATTAACCTAAATGTGAATGGACTAAATGCACCACTGAAAAGACATAGAATGACAAAATGGATAAAATATCACCAGGCAACAATCTATTGCCTTCAAGAGACTCACCTCACTAGAAAGGACACTCACAGACTCAAAGTAAGAGAATGGGAAGCAAACTTTCAGGTGAACGGAACACAAAAGAAAGGAGGCATGGTGATCTTAATTTCAGATAAAATACCCTTCAAGCTATTAAAAATATAAAAAGATACAGAAGGCCACTACATGATAAAAGGTTCAATCCATCAACAAGAAATATCCATCTTAAACATATATGCACCCAACATACGAGTGCCAACTTTCATAAAGCAGCTTCTAGGTAAACTAAAAAAAGATATCGACTCCAACACCATCATAGCTGGGGACTTCAACACCCCACTCACAACCCTAGACAGATCATCAAGACAAAAAATCAGCAAGATCCAGAATCTCAATGTGACTCTTGACCAAATGGACTTAATTGATACCTACAGAACATTCCATCCAAAGACCACAGAATATACATTCTACTCATCACCTCATGGGACATACTCTAAGATCGATCACATACTTGGCCATAAATTAAGTATAAGCAAATTTAAAAGAATTGAAATTTTACCATGTACCTTCTCAGACCACAGTGGAATAAAAATAAACATCAACACCAATAAGGTTCCCCTAAAACCCACAAAGACATGGACACTAAACAGCATGATGCTAAACAACTCCTGGGTCAATGATGAAATCAAAACAGAGATTAAAAGGTACCTGGAAACATAGCCGGGCTCGGTGGCTCAGCCTGTAATCCCGCGCCTTTGGGAGGCTGAGGTGAGTGGATTGCCTGAGCCCGCGGGTTCGAGACCCGCCTGGGCAGCGAGACCTCATCTCTACAATAAATCAAAAACACAGCCGGGCGTGGCAGCGCATGCCTGTAATTCCGGCTACTCGGAAGGCTGAGGCGGAAGGATCGCCGGAGCCCAGCAGGTCGAGGCTGCGGTGGCCGGAAGCGGCCACTGCACTCCAGTCTGGGTGACAGAGTGAGACTCCAACTCGAAAAAAAAAAAAAGGTACCTGGAAACAAATGAAAATGAAGAAACATCTTACCAAAATCTCTGGGATGCCATGAAAGCTGTAGTAAGAGGGGAATTTATATCCCTACAAACGCACATGAAGAAAATGGAGGGATCACAAATTAACAGCCTAAAAAGCCACCTAAGGAAGCTGGAAAAGCAAGACCACAAAAACCTTAATTTCAGCAGAAGAATCCAGATCACCAAAATAAAAGCCCAAATCCAGGACATAGAAGACAAAAAAGATAATACAAAAAAATCAATGAAACAAAAAGCTGGTTCTTCAAAAGGATAAACAAGATCAATGGTCCCCTAGCTAGACTGACCAAGAAAAAGAGAGAAAAAGCCCAAATAGACACAATCAGAAACACAAAAGATGAAGTCACATCTGATCCTGAAGAAATACAAAAGATTATTAGAGACTACTACATACACTTGTATGGAAACAAACTTGAAAACCTTAAGGAAATGGAGGACTTTCTGATATCACACAACCTGCCTAGGTTGAAACAAGAAGAAATTGAGACCCTAAATAGACCTATAACAGTCAAGGAAATTGACTACATAATAAGAGAACTACCTACCAAAAAAAGCCCTGGTCTAGATGGCTTTCCAGCAGAATTCTACAAGACATTTAAGGAGGAGCTGATACCAATCCTACTGAAGGTATTCCAGGCAATTGAAAAAGATTGGAACGCTCCCCAAATCATTTTAAGAAGCTAACATCACATTGATACCCAAGCCAGGTACAGACCCAACAAAGAAAGAGAACTACACGCCAATATCTTTGATGAACATAGTTGCTAAAATTCTCAATAAGATTCTAGCAAACTGGATTCAACAACACATCTCAAAAATCATCCATCATGACCAAGTAGACTTCATACCTGGGATGCAAGGCTGGTTCAACATTCGTAAAACCATAAATGTAATTATATACATTAACAGATGTCAAAACAAGAACCACATGATTATATCATTAGATGCAGAAAAAGCTTTTGATAAAATCCAGCACCCTTCTTGATAAAAACTCTCGAACATCTAGGCATACGGGGAACATACCTCAAAACAGTAAAAGCCATCTACGAGAAACCCACAGCCAGCATACTCCTAAACGGACAAAAATTGGAACCATTTCCCCTGAAAACTGGAACAAGACAAGGATGCCCACTCTCACCCCTGTTCAATATAGTATTGGAAGTCCTGACTAGAGCAATCAGAGAAGAGAAGGCAATCAGGGGTATCCAAATAGGAAAAGAGGAAGTCAGGTTATCTCGCTTTGCAGATGATATGATCGTGTACCTTGAAAACCCAAGAGAATCTGTCAAAAACCTCCTTACACTGATAAAGGACTTTGGCAAAGTCTCAGGATATAAAATAAATTTACACAAGACAATCGCATTTCTTTACACCAATAATAAACAAACAGAAACCCAAATAAAAAGTACAATTCCATTCACAATAGCCACAAAAAAAAAAAAAAAAAAAGAAATACCTTGGCATCTTCCTAATCAGAGATGTGAAAGACCTTTACAATGAAAACTACAAAACACTGCTCAAAGAAATCAAAGATGACACAAACAAGTGGAAAAATATCCCATGCTCATGGATTGGAAGAATCAACATTGTGAAGATGTCCATCCTACCTAAGGCAATCTACATATTTAATGCAATACCCATCAAATTACCAGCAACATTCTTCTCAGACCTAGAAAAAACAACACAGGAATTCATATGGAAACACAAACGAACAAGAATAGCCAGAACAATCCTCAGCAAAAAAAAAAAACCAAAGCAGGTGGTATCACATTACCAGACTTCAAACTTTGCTATAAAGCTACAATCATCCAAACAGCTTGGTATTGGTATAGGAACAGGCATATAGACCAATGGAATAGAATTGAGATTCCAGAAGCTAAACCTCAATTTCTCAACTAACTCATCTTCGACAAAGCCTCCACCACCTACCACTGGGGAGAGGAGAACCTATTCAGTTAATGGTGCTGGGAAAACTGGCTGACCACATGCAGAAGACTCAAGACCCCTATCTGTTCCCATACACAGAAATTAACTCTAAATGGATCAGAGACCTAAATGTAAAGCCTCAAATCATAAGAACCTTAGAAAGTGCAGGACATACCCCTGTGGAAATTGGAACTGGCATCCAATTCCTGAACAAAACCCGAAACCCACAGGCCATAGAGATAAGATAGACAAGTGGGACCTCATTAAACTGACAAGCTTCTGCAAAGCCAAAGAAACCATCAAGAGAGCAGGGAGACAGCCTACAGACTGGGAAAAAGTATTTGCCAACTCCAGGTCCGACAAAGGCTTAACATCTTGGATCTACAAGTAACTCAAACGTGCTGAGAGGAAAAAAACAAACAACCCCATTATAAAGTGGGCAAAAGATATGAACAGACACTTCTCAAAGGAAGATATCCGAGCAGCCAACAGACACATGAAGAAATGTTCAGCCTCACTAATCATCAAGGAGATGCAAATCAAAACCACACTGAGATACCACCTAACTCCAGTCAGAATGAACATTATCAATAACTCAAAAAAATAACAGTTGCTAGAGAGGGTGTGGGGAAAAGGGAACACTCCTACACTGTTGGTGGGAGTGCAAACTAGTGCAACCTCTGTGGAAAGCAGTGTGGTGATTCCTAAAAGCTCTAAATATCGACCTCCCATGTGACCCTGCTGGGAATATAGCCTGAAGAACTCAAATCACTCTATCAAAAAGATACCTTCATACGAATGTTTATCACATCATTGTTCACAATAGCAAGAACCTGGAACCAACCATGCTGTCCATCAAAAGAGGACTGGATTAAAAAAATGTACAGCCGGGCTCGGTGGCTCAGCCTGTAATCCCGCGCCTTTGGGAGGCTGAGGTGAGTGGATTGCCTGAGCCCGCGGGTTCAAGACCCGCCTGGGCAGCGAGACCTCATTTCTACAATAAATAAAAAAATCAGCCGGGCGTAGTAGCGCATGCCTGTAATTCCGGCTACTCGGAAGGCTGAGGCGGAAGGATTGCCGGAGCCCAACAGGTCGAGGCTGCGGTGGCTGGGAGCGGCCACTGCACTCCAGTCTGGGCGACAGAGTGAGATTCCAACTCAAAAAAAAAAAAAAAATGTGGTACATATTCATGATGGAATACTACACAGCCATAAAAAAGAACAAAATCATGAATTTCGCAGCAACCTGGATGGAACTAGAGTCTGTAATACTGAGTGATCTCTCACAGAAACAAAGATCTGAGTATTACATGTTCTCACTCATATAGTGGGCCTTGAACATCTACCATAATACTTGAAAAAAAAAAAAAAGGACTGACAGTGGTGGGAAACTATGAGGGGGGTAGGGAGGGGAAGGGAAGTGGGACTAACGGTAGTCAATATCTGTCTGGGGATGGGGAGACACCCCTTATTAACAAGGGTGCCTGAATGATACACATTTGTATACCTAACCCTTAACTGTACCCCACAATTTTATAATAAAAAATGTTTAATAAAAAAATTTGTTATTTTTCTTATTTTTATTTTTGTGTGCAATGCTTGTTAATATTTGTTCTTTTTTTTTTTTTTTTTTTTGAGTTGGAGTCTCACTTTGTTGCCCAGACTGGAGTGCAATAGCCGCTCCCGGCCACCGCAGCCTTGACCTGCTGGGCTCCGGTGATCCTTCTGCCTCAACCTTCCAAGTAGCCAGAATTATAGGCATGCGCTACCATGTCCGGCTGATTTTTTGATTTATTGTAGAGATGAGGTCTCGCTGCCCAGGCTGGTCTCGAACCCGCGGACTCAGGCAATCCACTCACCTCAGCCTCCAAAAGGCGCGGGATTACAGGCTGAGCCACTGAGCCCGGCTTATTTGTTCATTTTTAATGTATCTTTTCTGTTGATTTGTCAGGGTTATTTATATATATATATTTTTCTTTTTTTTGTGGAAGACATTTTTTCCAGAGTGGGGAAGGGGATGGCTTTGGGATGATTCAAGCACAAAACATTTATTGTGTTCTTTATTTCTCTTATATTGCATTGTAATATATAATGAAATATTTATACAACTTACCATTTAAGAAAAAGAGGCATGAATGGAAGTCGTAAATAAAAAAATAGGCAGGCCATGCATGGACTAAAATAAGTACTGGATTCTGACTTAAATCCTGCCACCAAGATGCAGCTGTACAATTGAAGTACGTCAACTCACTTGCCACTCACTGATAGGGTTTTGATATGAGTCTGCAAACAATTAATTTATTATGGTCTCCTCAGTCTAACCTCACTGCTAAAGTTAATCTGTATTTGCAGCTGCTCCCAGTGCTAGCATCACCGCCTCAGCTCCACCTCAGATCATCAGACATTAGATTCTCATAAGGTGCATGTGACCTTGCATGTGCAGTTCATACTAGGGTGTGCTTCTGTGAGAATCTAACACCACTGCTGATCTGACAGGAGATGGAGCTCAGGTGGTAATGCGAACAATGGGGAGTGGGTGTAAATACAGATGAAGCTTTGCTTGCTCGCCTGTCACTCATCTCCTGCTGTGCAGCTCATTCCCAACAGGCCACATACTGGAACCGGTCTGTGGCCTGGAGATCAGTGACCTCTGGTTATTTATATATTATGGATCCTGTACAGAAACTCGTTCCGTTCACGCTCATAAGTTCAGTTTGTTCATAAGTCCAACAAAGTTAGGCTAGGTACCCAACTAACACAATTGGCTATATAGTACTGTTCTGTAATAAGTTCATAATATTTGTTATACAAATAATACATACAAAACAAACAAAATAAAGAAAACATTTTTAATCTTACAGTGCAGCATGTGACAATGTATGCCAGACACCATGAACTAACTTATGTGATTGGATATGTGAATGCACATTCTCATCTTTGAAAATTCACACCTTGAAGGTTTGGATGTAGGGGACTTACTGTATAGACTTATTTCTAGCATTCTATTGGGCGTTTATCTTTCCCTGGATCTTTAATTTATTTAAAAATTTTAAAATAACCACACTGACTTATTTACAATAGCAATATGTAATAAGTTTGACTGTCTGATAGGGCAGATATCTCCTATTCTTCTTTAGGAGTGTTGTGGTTTATTTAGGCTATTTTTCTTGTGAATTTTAGAAACAGCTTGTCAAGTTCCATAGAAAAAAGAATATATTGGGATTTTAATTGAAATTTTCTACTTCATTGATTCTGTAGATCAGTTTGTGGAAAACCAACATGTTTGTAATATTGAGTCTTCCTATCTTATTCACAAATATATCTATTGACTTTTCTGAATAGTATTCTATTAAATATTATCTGAATAGAAGTAAAAGTGGGCAACCATGGTCCTGATTTTGAAAGGAATATTCTTCTTCATATTTTATCATTAAGAATAACATTTAGACCTTATTTAATCAACTGACACAGATAGCAGATAAAGTATTTTAGTAATGTTAAATTTACTGAAGTTGTTAACTGTACTGTGGTTATGGAAGAGAATGTCCTTATTCTTAGGAAATACACACTTGAAGTATTTAGTAAAGGATCTTGATGTATGCAACTTACTCAAATGGTTCAGAAAACTATTTATGTATCATACATGTACACACACATATGGAATTGGAAGAGGCAAGCAAAATAATACGAAAATGGGGCAAAATGTTAACAGTAGATGGATATAGGAAAAGAATATACAGATATTCTATGTTCTGTTCTTATTAGTACCATTTTCCTGTAAATTTATAATTATTTTCAGATAAAAACTTAATAAAAAACCTATTAAAAAAACATATTAGCTAGATGTCCTTGATCAGAATATCAGAATTAAGGTACTTCCCTCCTTAAATTAGTTAAAATATTAATTTGGTGTTAAGTTTTATCAGATGCTTTCTTTCTTTTTTTTTTTTGAGTTGGAGTCTCACTCTGTCACCCAGACTGGAGTGCAGTGGCCGCTCCCGGCCACCGCAGCCTCGACCTGCTGGGCTCAGGTGATCCTTCCACCTCAGCCTTCCAAGTAGCTGGAACTACAGGCGCGCGCTACCATTTTTTGATTTATTGTAGAGATGAGGTCTCAGCAAGTTGCCCAGGCGGGTCTCGAACTCGCGGACTCAGGCAATCCACTCACCTCAGCCTCCCAAAGGCGTGGGATTACAGGCTGAGCCACCAAGCCCGGCTCAGATGCTTTCTTTTTTATTGATTGAAATAATCATATTATTTTTCTACTTTGGTCTAATAATGTGGTGAGTAACATTATTAATCTTACGGTATAGCATGTGACAATGTATGCCACATCTCTCTGTCTCATCTAGCATGCAGTGCAGTGGTGCTATCATAGCTCACTGCAGCCTTGAACTTCTGGACTCAAAAAATCCCCCTGCCTCAACCTGAGTACCTAGGACTACAGGCATGAGCCACTATACCAGACTAAATTATTTATCTTATTTAAAAAATTATTTTCAGTAGATTGTTATCCTTTTACCAAAGTGCTGGGATTACAAGCATGAACCACCATGCCTGGCCCATTTAGAGATTTTTTTTTTTTTTGAGTTGGAGTCTTTGTCACCCAGGCCGGGGTGCAGTGTCATGCTCACGATCAACCATAGCCTCAACCTGATGGGTTCAGGTGATCCCTCTGCCTCAGCCTTCAAAGTAGCTGGAACTACAGGGTGCACTATCACACCCGGCTAATTTTTTGATTTATTGTAGAGGTGCGGTCTCGCCAAGTTGCCCAGGCTGGTCTTGAACCCTTGAGCTCAGGCAACCCTTTCGCCTTTGCCTCCGAAAGTGCTGGGATTACAGATGTGAGCCACCACCTCTGGCTAAGATTTTCTAATGTTAAACTACTATTGTATTTTGGGGACAAGTTCAACTTAGTCATGATGCATTTGAGTATTTATAGTCTTTTTAAGAACGATGTTTTGGTTGTTCTTTGTTGGTCCTCTCTATTCTTTTTTTGTCTTCTATTTTCTCCGTTTCTGTTATTTTCTTATCTCCTTCCATCTAATTTTTTGTGGGATTATTCCTTTTTTCCTAACTTCTCACATTGGGCATTTAATTATTATTTTTTTCTTTTTACTCTGATCTTTTAAAACTGAAAAATTTTTTTACAGTATTTTGTTATGTATTATTTTCATTCTCATTCTGTTTTAAAGATATTCAAAAACTTCCACCATGATTTCTTCTTTGACTCATGAATTATTTGGAATTTTTAAATATCTAAATTATTTGGCTTTAAACAGTTTATCTTTTAATTTTAATTAGATTGTTAGCCTAATTGCATTTAGGTCAGAGAACTTTGCGTGATATTGGTTCTTTGAAATTCCCTGAGACGTTTTAAAGGTTAAATATGTCATCAACTTTTGTAAATGTTCTGTGTGTGCTTGAAAAGGAAAATGATTCTCTAGTAATTGGGTACCCTGTATATGAGCATTATATTAAGCTTGTTTTTGGAATTGTTCAAGTCTTTACTGACTTCTTTTCTCAACCTGACCTAATTCAGAAAGGGTTGTTAAAATAGTCCACTTTATTAGGAAGCTGACACATGTTCTTTTAGTTCTGTAATTTTTTTGTTGTATATATTTTGAGCCTGTTTAGTATATTACAATTAATACATTTAGAATTGTCATGTACTCCTGGAGTAGTGAAACCTGTACTTGTTCTATGCAGTGCTCATTACCATTACAGTTTTACTGTTTGTGTGTGTGTGTGTGTGTGTGTGTGTGTGTGTGTGTGTGTGTGTATGTGTGTGTGTGTGTGTGTTCTGAGTAGGTCTCATTTCGTCATCCAGGCTGGAGTACAGTGGCATGATGTGCAGTGGCAAGATCATGGTTCACCACAGCCTCAACCTTCTGGGCTTAGGCAATCCTTCTGCCTTAGCCTCCTGAGTAGCTAGGACTACAGGTGTGTACTACCATGCCCAGCTAATTTTTTGATTTTTTTGTAGAGACGAAGTCTTACCATGTTGCTCAGGCTGGTCTCCAACTCCTGGGCTCAAGCCATCCTCTTGCCTTGGCCTCCCAAAGTGCTGGGATTATAGGTACGAGTCACTATACCCTGCCTTGTATGATTATTTAATGTATGTCTTCCACATTAGAGAATAAATTCCTAGTAGACACAGATCATTTTTTTCCTTCTTATTACATTTAAATAGTTTTAACACATTGAAAGGTACTTAACAAATATTAGTTGAATGAATGCATTTGTTTCTATTTATTTTTAACCTTATATGGTGCTTGTTTACTATAGTGCTTTGGCTTCTGCTGCCTCTCCTACAATCTGCATTTGATCTTGGAATAAGCCAAGCTTTAGGGCCCTTTAATGTTTTTCTAATCTAGGATATAGTATTTATTTTTTGAGTATTTTAATTTATATGCCATTAAAAAAAATTATTGGCCAGGAGTGGTGGCTCAGGCTTGCAATTCCAGCACTTTGGGAGGCTGAGGAGGAAGGATTGCTTGAGTCTAAGAGTTGGAGACCAGCCTGGGCAACATAGTGAGACCCTGTCTCTACAAAAAATAAAAAAAATTAGCTGAATGTGGTGGCCTGTGCCTGTAGTCTCAGCTGCTTGAGAGGCAGAAGGATTGCCTGAGCCCAGGAGGTCGAGGCTGTGATGAGCTATGACCATGCCATTGCACTCTAGCCTGGGTGATAGAGTGAGACCCAGACTAAAAAAAAAAAAAAAAAAAAAATTATCAGAATAGTACATTTGAGAAATTTGATTTTTCTACTTATTTGGTTTTTTATTAATGAACATCAGTGATTCTTTTATCTTAGGAGTTTTTCTTAAATGTTTTAAAAGTTTTATGTCTCCAATATTTTGTGGTTTTTTATATATATATTTATTTTATTTTTTAATTTCATTTATTTATTTATTTATTTTTTGAGTTGGAGTCTCACTCTGTCATCCAGACTGGAGTGCAGTGACCGCTCCTGGCCACTGCAGCCTCCACCTGCTGTGCTCCGGCGATCCTTCCGCCTCAGCCTTCCGAGTAGCCAGAATTACAGGCATGCGCTACCACGTCCAGCTAATTTTTTATTTATTGTAGAGATGAGGTCTCACCAAGTTGCCCAGGCGGGTTTCGAACCCGCGGGCTCAGGCAATCCACTCACCTCAGCCTCCCAAGGCGCGGGATTACAGGCTGAGCCACTGAGCCCGGCTGTTATATATTGTTTAAGAAATTATCCCAAAGTTGAGTTACTAAAACAATAAATATTTTTAGTTTACACAGTTTTTTTTACATTAGAAATTTGGGAGCTTCTTAGCTGAGTGTTTCTGGTTCTGGTCTCTCCTGGAGATTACAATCAAGTGTTGGCTGGTGCTGCAGTCATCTGAATACTCAACTGGAGTTGGGGAAGCCACTTGCAAGATGGCTTCCTTACATGGCTGAGAAGGTTCCCTGGCTGTGGGCAGTTCTTTACCATGTGAACCTCTCCACAGGACTGCCTGAGTGTCTTTATGACATAACAGTTGACTTTCCCCAGAGTACATGATCCAAGGGTACAGGATAGAAATGACAGCATCTTTTATGACCCTGTCTTGGAAGTTACAACCATTATTTCTATTGTGTCCGCTAGTCACATAGACAAACCCAATATAGTGTGGGAGGAGAATTCAGAAGGGTCTGAATACCAAAGGTGAGGAACATTAAGTCTATCTTAGAGACTGGCTGTAGACTTAGAGGCTGGCTGTAACTAATATCTATGTATGTATTTATGCATGTGTGTATGTGTATAATAATTAAAAACAGCTTTATTTCCTCTCTTTCTCACAGAAGTCGTAGAAGGCAGGATTTCTAAAAATGTCCTCCCAAAGATATTCCATCCCAGTCCCTGAAGCCTGTGTATATGATGATCACTCCCATGACTATGGCATGTTATATTGTTATAAAGTTGATTTTAAGGTCGGGAGGTTATTCAGATCTATATCACATGAGTCCTTAGAAGTAGCACGCTTTCTCTGGCTAATAAGAAGGGGAAGGCAGGAAAATTCAAAGCCTGAGAAGGCTAATAAGAAGGGGAAGGCAGGAAAATTCAAAGCCTGAGAAGGACTTGAGATGCCATTGCTGGCTTAGAGCTGAAGAGGCCACGAGTAGCCTCCAGGAGCAGTGAGCAGACCTGTTGCTGTGGAGATATAGATTTTGCCAATCACTTGAGTGAGCTTGTAAGTTGATACTTACCCCCAACCTTTAGTCAAGAACCCAGCCTAGCTGACACCTTGATTTCAGTCTTGCACGACCCTAAGCAGAGTACCTAGTCAGGACTTCCGACTACAGACCTGTAAGATAATAAATGGGTGTAGTCTTAAGCTGCCAAGTTTGTGGTCATTTCTTTTGCAGCAAGAGAGAACTAATACAATACAGGTGTCTGTGATGCTGTCTTGTTAATTGCATTGTACGATCTTTGTTTCTGGTTAAAAGGTCAGACCTAGAGTCCTCGTATCAGGTCGATCTTTTATCAGGGTTGGGAGTAAGATACCTGGTTGAATACACTCAGGCTGAGTCTGAGGATGACTGAGGGAGTGAGAATCAATCAGGAAACATTCTCCTGTCATTTCTGTAGTTGCTCTTTGCTGACTTTAATTTCAAAATTTCCTAATTTATTTGTCATCAGTTTTGATTTGTGTGAACGTCACCAAGTCTGGGTACATTTACATATTTGGTTATAATACCAAGATGTAAAGAAACTAGAGACGTGCTACTCTTGCCAACAGCAGAAGCAGCAGAGGAGAGATGAGGCATCTGCTCTGCTGAGTTGCTCACAGGCATGAACTACAGGACTTTGCTCCTTTCCCCAGGACAGCAAACTCCTCACCTGTGGAATATGTGAGCAGATAGCTCTAAATCTGTTACAAACGAAAATTAGTAGTAAAGATACGTTTGAAGTTTAAGCCAAAAGTTTACATTATGTGGTGATCAAACTAGTCAGTAGCTTTCCCTTATGAGATAATGTAGCCTTCCCATATGAGATCATGTAGATCAATGTTTTTCAATCCTTTTAAAATTATTGTCCCCTAGGAGCTTTTTTAACAATTTTTTTCTTAGCCACACCTCTTCTCCCAGTGAAATTTTTATGCCACACATATACTGTGTGTCTGTTTTTGTGCTATATATATGTCTGTGCTTTTGACAAAAGAATAAAATCCTCCTCCTCCTCCTCCTCCCAAAACTAAGTTTCATCCTTGGGGTTAATGTCTCCCTGCTGAGAATGCATAAGAGAGGTGCTATTGTAACTAGGTAAAATTGAAGTTGTATTTAAAGAGATCATCAAAACAGGTATTTTCATACTGTGATCTAGAGAATACAGGAGTAAATAACTGGTCCAAATTCATGTCAACAAAAAGAGGTGCAACATCTGCATAACTTAGTTCATGAGTACTTAGGAGAGTCAAACTGAGAGGTACTGCCATGTCTGTATAACACCAAGAGTGCTGATTATACCTGGATCCTTGCTGTAAGTAATAAGAAATCGCATAGCACATTTATACATTATTCGTGTTTCCTGTGTCATTTCTATGCTTTGCCCCTGATTTAGGGAGACCAGGTAGCCTCCTTGAGCGGAACAGTTTTGCTTTGGAAGTGACTCCCCTACTGTTCCAAGATGATAGAGGCAGGATACCAGTCTATTTTAGCATCCCAGTTTTTCCTTGGAACAATTAATATTATAGTTCTTTTTCTTATTGGCAGAATTAGCTGTGGCCCTACATGATCACAGGAAGTAATAAGGCAGGGGTTGTAAACTCAAATGCCTACAAGCACAAGGCATGTAATAGAAATGAATGAAACAGTAAGTGTAAGACATAAATGCTTTATTAGTTGATTTTGACTGCTAGCAACAGCAGCAACATTCATTTTTCTTGGTCACGGGTCTGCAGTTCTGCATAGGTGGGTCTTGTCTCCTTCAGGCTACAGCCAGGTTCAGATCTGCCACACAGGCAGTAATGGGAGATTTCGAATGGCATTCCTGACAAAAGTTGTTTATCCTGTCCAGTGTTTTGAAAGGCAAGATAACTAGGCCTCTGTCCTAATACAGAATTTAGGATATAGTTGACTGGATCATTGTCCCCAATTTTTCACTCACTAATTTGGAAATAAACATTCTTCTCCATAATGATTTCCTAGGGTCTTTTATATGGAATGTATTCAATAAACACTATTAAATGAATAATTATATCCTATGATACTATTTGATTTTTGTTAACAGTACATCTGGAATGCTTGTCATTTCCATGTCTTCTTGCTTTTTGCTGTTCTGTTCCCTTCTCTTTTTCTTCCCTTCCTTCCCACTTACTTCCAAAACAGCAGCTATCAATATGAAATCGGAGGGAATCCAAAAGATAAACTCTTCCACATGTTGATGTGAAGTTATTTAAGATCAAGGTTTCTTTCACAAGGCAAAGTGCAACCTGGCATTTCTGTGATTGTTTGCTTTTTCTGTTTTAGGGTTTACAGAGTTAGTAGTTATTTTTAAAATGAATTCTCTAGGTCTGAAGTCCCAATCATAGATTTACATAATTGTTGAGCAAATGGAGACAAGTAGTTAGACGCTGGGGGTCATTAAAAAATGAAATGCAGTTTCCATGGGCTTTCTTATCTCAGATCAGAGACAGGCAGTCCTTACATTTTCTTTTGCCAAGTATTGTCTTGGCAGGTTACCCTATCCTGTTACCTTCATCTTGAATGTGGGGGGAGTTAACTTTATAAGATTTTAGGTCTTAACAGGTCCAAGTTTCACTTTCCTCTCAATTGTATAAATGAATTTGAGATTAAAATGAGTAGGCTTCATTTTTACTTTAGTACAATTAGACTTTCTTTTCTTGAGAATAATTCTCTTTCCTCTTCAAACTAATTATTAATATATGTTTCTTTGCTGATATTTTAGTGATCTTTGCTACTGATTTCCTTTCAGTTCTTTTACATTTCTTGGGCAACATTGTTGAAACTTCTGCTCTAACTGTATGGAGTTAATTGTATTTTAGTGGTTTTTTCTGTGTGTAAATGTTATATTCACTCTGAGTTTCCAAGAAGCAAATAACTTAGACTATTCTGACTTGACATGTTTTCTCTTTCTAACCACCATTGGGGCTGAAGCTGGGAACCGAACACAACTTGAAATTTGGTGGGTTGGGTGCTAGAATTTAGTGCTAAACTGTCTGAAGCTAAAAATTATTAATGTTGAAATGTTTTCACCCACTAAGTAAACCTGAAAAAATAATGAAATTTAACTCCAGACAGTGCATAAAATTGGATATGGTATAAGTTTGGTTTTTTTTGAGACTGTAAGAGAAGAGAAAAAATTATGAAGAGGATTCGAGATTGCTAGAGAATTAGAAATCAGTTATTATAGTTTAAAGTAAATGCTGTTATCCAAGTTCTAATCAAACAAACAAACAATCTAACCTGGAAATCTCTTAATGTTATTCACATGATATTCTACCTTCTCCAAGACTGTCTTGAATCAGTATGTAAAAATAATAAAGTAGGAAAAATGCCAGCTGTACTTTTTAGATATTTTTTACATTTTTTTAAAAAGATGGAATGTTCGTGACCCGCCTGGGCAACTTGACGAGACCTCATCTCTACAATAAATAAAAAAATTAGCTGGGCGTGGTAGCGCATGCCTGTAGTTCCAGCTGCTTGGAAGGCTGAGGCGGAAGGATCGCTGGAGCCCAGCAGGTCAAGGCTGTGGTGGCCGGGAGCGGCCACTGCACTCCAGTCTGGGCGACAGAGTGAGACTCCAACTAAAAAAAAAAAAAAGATGGAATAGTAGAGGCTAAGGGTAGTGGCTCATGCCTGTAATCCCAGTGTTTAGGGAGGCCAAGGCAGAAGAATCACTTGAGGCCAGGAGTTTGAGACTAGCCTAGGCAACACAGTTTCTTTCTCTTAAAAAAAAGATGGAATAGTAAATTAATATGTTACATTTTCAAGGTACTTGATACTTTACATGAATATTTTCATATCTATCATTTTAATTAAAATGATGGCTTGAGGCTGAGTGTAGTGGCTCACAATAGGTAATCCCAGCACTTTGGGAGGCCGAGGCAGATAGATTGCTTGAGCTCAGGAGTTTGAGACCAGCTTGGGAGACATAGCAAAGGCTTGTCTCTAAAAAAAAAAAAAAAAAATTCGTTGGATGTGGTGGCACGTACCTGTAATCCCAGCTACTCAGGATGCTGAGGTGGAAGGATTACCTGAGCCCAGGAAGTTGAGGCTGCCGTGAAATGTGATCATCGTGATCATGCCACTGCACTCTAGCCTGGGCAACAGAGTGAGATGTCTGCTGGAAAAAGTTAATACAATACAATACAATAAAATGATGACTTATTTCACCTTTCTTCTAGAAATCACAAAGCATTTAGTGATATTTAAGCTCATTAAATCTGAGAACATATCTAAAACCTGTCATATAGATAGTATGTATAGAAAGGCCAGTTCTCTGTTCCTTCATTAGTTAGCACTGTGAAGAACAGCATTTCTTTATTTTTAAGACACTCCTTTCAACTTTTACTGTCAGAAGTTTCCCTTGCCCTGATATCTAATGAGTAATTTGATCCATTTTGTCTCTGTTAATGATAGGTCCATGGAAATGTTTGGGGCTGTTTAAACTAGCATTCTCCAAAGCAGGGTATGTAAAATGCTCCATTAGGTTGTGGGATGAAGATATTATGACTTTTGTTGGTATTTCAATCTAACAAATGAAATTTACCTTAATTAACATATAATCTGTGAACTGACACTGACATCCTCACTTGGTCTGTGTCAGACCATCGTGTATTAGTTACAGTCCATGAGGAAAGGTTATGTACAGTCAACAGAAGCGTCTTGCTTGTATAATAATTTTCAACATGTTGGGATGAATTATAAGTCTACATATACCTAGTTAGGTGGATTTATGGATTTAATTAAACCAAATCTCACAAAACAAATGGTATGGAAAGGTTCCTGCAAAGAAACTGTATGTTGACTGGAATACCAATAATGGGAGCAGTACTGAGCCACATGCACACAAGTCAGAGGTGATGATTCTCCTTTGACTAATGAAGTACTCATATGTAGTAATTATTGTTGCTGGGCACAGTGTCGTGTGGCTATAATCCCAGCTGAGAGGCTGAGGTAGGAGGATCACTTAAGCCCAGGAGTTCAAGATAAGCCTGGGCAGCATAGTAAGACCTTGTCTCAAAAAAATTAAAATAAAAAAAATGTCTGCGTGTTTGAGACCAGCTTGGACAAATAGTGAGATCTTATCTCTTACAAAAAAAAGAATAATTAAAAATTTGTAAATGCAGAATTTAGGTGTTAGGTAAGTGGATGATCCCTGTAAAATTCTAACTTTTCTGTTGCACCATCCTAAAGCAATCTATAGCAATACAGAAGTTGATGTCAGCTGTGCCATGAGTAATTCAGGATAGTGTCAGTGTTGTTAATTTTTATAAAAACCTTATCATTAAAGTACAGAATCTCTCTAGTACCCTGTAGTGAGATGAGGAGTGAACATGCGTATCATTTGAATCACAAGAGTTTCTCTGGTTATCTTACAGCAAAGATTGTGAAATAATTGTTGAACTTAAAAGATGAGTAAATCTTTTTGTCAAGTGAAGAAACAGGATATGTCAAAATTGCTAATGCTTTTTTGTATGACAGGTGACTATGTGATATGTTACAGTGCAGATTAAGAGACCAAGCAACCAAGCAACCAATCAAAGGAACACTCTTATCCTTCCCTTCAAAGTAAAGGTGATATTTACCAATGAGTGAGATAGTAACTGCCTTTTTGAAAGACAGACATAAAAATACAGAGCAAGTTTTTAAAAAATCATCATTTGGAAATGTTTTTTTAATCATGTGATTTTTTTTGTTAAAGATATGTGTGTCTTTTCCTTTTGTACTCTTATAAAGAAACTTGGAATGATGTTTTATATACTCTTA
Source organism: Cephalopachus bancanus (assembly GCA_027257055.1). Classification (NCBI taxonomy): domain Eukaryota; kingdom Metazoa; phylum Chordata; class Mammalia; order Primates; family Tarsiidae; genus Cephalopachus; species Cephalopachus bancanus. The sequence goes on from JAPVLO010000104.1 coordinate 3,720,771, forward strand.
AAAAGTCTTCCAAAGAGTTTCAGTCAATACAAGAGGGGAAGGTAGGGAAAAGGGAGAGTGTTGGTTAAAGGGTATGAAGTTTCAGTTAGGAGGAATACATTTTAATGTTCTTTTATACAGCATGGTGACTGCAGTTAAAAATGATGTGCTGTATATTTCTGTTGCTAAAAGAGTAGATTTAAAATATTCTCATCACAAACAAGTATGAGAGGTAATGAATTTGTTAATTAGCTTCCACAATGTACAGAAGGCATATATCAAACATCACATTATATATTATAAATATATCATTATTATCTGTCAATTAAAAATACTAAAAAACAACAACAACAACAAAAAAAAACCCATGCTGCGTATCTGGTGGCCCATGAGTATCTTGGTAGAAATTCATCATGCTGGTCACATATGATTTGTGTTCTTTTCTGGATAATTGTTATACTTCAGTAAAAATATATAAGTGTAAGCCAGTAAAAAAGAGTTTCGATGGATTTTTAAACCAGTTGTTAAAAACATTAAAATGTAACATCTTTTGATTAGTCTGGAAGAAAAATTGATTGACATGAGGGAAAATGGTAGGAAATTTATTAGCCGAAATTCAACAAAACCTTTATTGATGAAATGTATTGGAAAAGTGAAAATAGTGATTTAGTTAAGTCTAATAAATGATATGTTCCTTTAATTTCTTTTTTTTTTTTTTTTTTTTGAGTTGGAGTCTCACTCTGTCACCCAGACTGGAGTGCAGTGGCCGCTCCTGGCCACTGCAGCCTTGACCTGCTGGGCTCTGGTGATCCTTCCGCCTCAGCCTTCTAAGTAGCTGGAATTACAGGCGCGTGCTACCACACCTGGCTAATTTTTTGATTTACTGTAGAGATGAGGTCTCACCAAGTTGCCCAGGTGGGTCTTGAACCCACGGGCTCAGACAATTCACTCACCTCAGCCTCCCAAGGCGCGGGATTACAGACTGAGCCACCGAGCCTGACTTGTTTCTTTAATTTCAACTCTTGCATCTTTGCAGTTATCCTTTTCTCAACTATGCAGCCCTACGTACTAAAATAAGTGGAACTTAGGACCTGACATTTTAATCACTTGAAAATATTTAAATTATTTTAAAAAATGCAATATTCTTTTTAATGCATTTAAAAAATGTTTTTATTTAATTTATTTTTATTTTTTTAGGGACAAGGTGTTGCTATGTTGCCCAGGCTGCTTTTCAACCCTTGGGCTCAAGTGATCCTACTGCCTCAGCCTCCTTAAGTGCTTGGATTACAGGTGTGAGCTACTACACCCAGCCTAAAAAAATACAATATTCTTTTTTATTATGGGCATTATTATTGCTCTACTGCTTGGGAAGCAGAGGTGGGAGGATCACTTGAGCCCAGGAGTTCAAGGCTGCAGTGAACCATGTTTGTACCACTGTGCTCTAGCCTGGACGACAGAGCAAGATCCCAACTAAAAAAAAAAAAAAAATAAGGTTTTATGAGAGTAAAAAAGAATCATTTTTTTAAAAAAAAAAACTGACATTACAGGCGTGGGCCACCACACCTGGCTAATTTTTGTTTTGTTTTGTAGAGAGGAGGTCTTGCTATATTGGTCTCCTGGCCTCAAGCAATCCTCCTGCCTCAGCATCCCATAATGCTGAGATTACAGGCGTGAGCCACCGTGCCTGGACTGAAAATGCTTTCTGTATGAGTGATAAATAAGATATGAAACTATTTTTTTTGTAATCTTTTATTCATAAATTTTAATTCCTATTTTATGGATGTTTTATACTTTATAGAACATATTAGTAAAATACTATGTATATAATAAATGTGCATATGTTAGAGGGCCATACTAAATTTTTGTTGTTGTTGTTGTTGTTGTTGGTTTGTTGGAGTCTGTGATCAAAGTAGTTGGGAGAGCTCTCTTTATTATCAGTCACAATCTGGCAAGCTATTATTTATAGGAGCAATGTTTAATTCTTTATTTTATTTATTTTTTAGAGTTGTAGGGTACAAGTTAGGGGTTGCTACATAAGTAGGTTGCATGCAGGTGAAGTTTGGGCTTCTAGCTGGCTCTCTCTACCCCTGGTAGTGGACCAGGTACCCATTGTGTTGCCATGTGGCCCCCTCCCTTCCTCCTCTCTCCCTCCCCTAGCCACACCCCACGACTGCTGATCCCACTCTTGTGCTAATATGACTAGGTGTTCAGGACCTGCTTATGAATGAGAACGTGCAATATTCAGTTCTTTGTTTCTATGATAGTTCACTTAGTATGATGGTTTCTAACTGCATTCAAGTTGCTGTGAAGTCCATGATTTTGTTCTTCGTTATGGCTGCATAATATTCCATCATGTGTATGTACCACATTTTCTTTATCAAGTCTACTTTCAATGGCCATCTGGGTTCTATTTTTTTTTTTTTTTTTGCTATTGTGAATAGTACTGCCATAAACATGTGTATAGTGCAGGTATCTTTTTTAGAGTGACTTATGTTCTTCTGGATACATTCCCAGGAGAGGGATTGCTGGATTGTATAAAAGCAGTTTTTCTTTCTTTGAGAAATCATCACACTGTTTTCCATAGAACTAGTTTAGGTGGACTAGTTTACATTCCCACCAACAGTATAGCTGCATTCCCTTTTCTCTGCAGTCATACCATCACCTGTTGTTATTTTACTTGTTTTTTTTTTTTTTTTTTTTGAGTTGGAGTCTCACTCTGTTGCCCAGACTGGAGTGAAGTGGCACGCTCCCAGCCACCACAGCCCTGACCTGCTGGGCTCCGGCGAGCCTTCTGCCTCAGCCTTCCAAGTAGCTGGAACTACAGGCGCATGCTACCACGCCCGGCTCATTTTTTTGATTTACTGTAGAGATGAGGTCTTGCCAAGTTGCCCAGGTGGGTCTCTAACCCGTGGGCTCAGGCAATTCACTCACTTCGGCCTCCCAAAGCACCAAGTCTGGCTTTTTTTACTTGTTAATGATAGCCATCGTTACTGGAGTCAGGTGGTATCTCATTGTAAGTTTAGTTTGCATTTCTCTGATGAATAGTGAGGCTGAACATTTTTAAAATGTGTCTGTTGGCTGTTTGTATGTCATCCTTTGAGAAGTGTCTGTTTATGCCCGTTGCCCACTTTTTTTTTTTGAGTTGGAGTCTCACTCTGTTGCCCAGACTGGAGTGCAGTGGCCGCTCCTGGCCACTGCAGCCTCGACCTGCTGGGCTCCGGCGATCCTTCCGCCTCAGCCCTCCAAGTAGCTGGAACTACAGGTGTGCGCTACCACACCTGGCTAATTTTTGATTTATTGTAGAGATGAGGTCTCGCCAAGTTGCCCAGGCGGGTCTCAAACCCACGGGCTCAGGCAATCCACTCACCTTAGCCTCCAAAGGTGTGGGATTACAGACTGAGCCACCGAGCCCAGCTCATTGCCCACTTTTTAAAGAGGTTGTTTGCTTTTTTCCTTTCAGTTTGAGTTTTTTGCAGTTTCTGGATGTTAGGCCTTTGTTAGATGCATTGCTTGCAAATATTTTTCCCATTTTATGGATTGCCTCTTTACTCTTTTGATGGTTTATTTTCTGTGCAGAAGCTTTTCAGTTTGATAAGGTCTCACCTGTCTATCTTAGCTTTTGTTTCACTTGCTTTTGGGGACTTGGTTATGAATTCATTGCCTACTCCGGTGTCCAAAAGGGTGTTCCCTACATTTTCATCCATGTCATCATTTTACAGATCATAAACCAGCACACACATAGTTTTAAATATGTGAACATTTGTTTTTTAAGGTTGAACCTTGATAAATGAAGTTTACCTTTAGTCCATATTCTAAAACAGTGGTCTCATCAACATCATCTGGGAACTTACTAGATGTATACATTCTCAGGCTATATCCTAAACCTACTGAAACAGAAATGTTGGTTAGCAAGCTTGCCAGGTGATTCTAATGCTAACTCAAAGTTTGGGAACTACTGATCTAAATGATTTAGATTCATGGATCATCCTTTCTTATTTCTTCTTACTTCATAATGTATCTGAGAGTTTTTTTTAATGTCTATAGTGTGTCTGTTTCAGTTCAGACTTTTTTTCATCTCTACCTGAGATTTTCTGTTCTCTTCCCCTCTTCTTCTTTTTCCTTCCTCCCACTGTAAAAAATAGTTCATTAGTGTTATTTTCACAAAAAAAGGGGTAGTGCTTTGGTTCTAAAATTTGAGTGCTAATGTGACAAATAGCTTATGTTTAGTGGGATTATTTTGAAAACTTTTCAAATTAATTTTGTTAGCTACTTCCAGTTAGGCTCAGAAATGCACGTGATTAATTTCCTATTTTTTCCTGTCTATACTCTCTTGTTTTCAAGTTTTGAAATCTCAAAATAGCTTTCTCCCAACTAAAATTTCAAAACTTACATTTCAAAATATGAATCATCTAGATTCAGCAGTTGTTGAATTTTGTTATATTTGCTTTATTTCTTTCAACACACATACACACACACTTTTTTTTTCCATTTTGCTGGACCATTTTAAAGTAAACTGTATACATTAGTACGCTTCACCCCTAAATTCTTTATTTTTAAGATTATAGGCCAGGTGCAGTGACTCACGCCTGTAATCTCAGCACTTTAAGAGGCCAAGGTGGGCAGATTGCTTGAGTCTAGGAGTTTGTGACCTGCCTTAACAACATAGTAAAACCTCATCTCTACAGAAACAAAAACATAAACAAAAACAAAAATTGACCAGATGTGATGGTGAGCACCTTATAGTGGGATGCTGAGGTAGAAGGATCACCTGAGCCCAAGAGATTCAGGCTGTTGTGATCATGCCACTGCACTCTAGCCTGGGTGACAGAATGAGACCCCAAGTGCAAAAAACAAAAACAAAAACACCCCAAACAAATGAAAAACAGTATATTTCAAAGCCAGTGCAGTGGCTCACACCTGTAATCCTCGCACTTGGGGAGATCGAGGTGGGAGGATCACTTAATACCAGCCTAGGTGTCAGAGTATAACCCTGTCTCAAAAAACAAAACAAAAAAGAAAATAGATCAAAGTTGGCCCTTAATGGGACCAGTGCAATATTGTTTTGAAAGGCTAATTTGTTACAAATGCTAAACCACTTATTAAGGACCCTTAAATATTTTCAAGTCCCTATTATAAATGTCTTAATGAAGAAAAGGTATATAACTCCAAGTTGTGAACGTATAAATGAATGTCTTCCAGCCTTTCTCAACCAAAGTGTCTTATCTGAACTACAAAATATAGAGGATGATTTGAGCAACTATTTTTTTTAATTCCTCAAGCATAGTACATAACTAATTATGCATTAGTTAGAAGTTAATTCATTACATCATACATACATACAATAGATGTCTTTGGGCATTAGGGTTTAATTTTCTCCTGGGAAGCCAGGTTGGACTACTTAAGTGGCAAACTCTTAAAAGGATTTTGGCTGGCGTGTGATGTATATACAAATAACCTCTTCTTCCTCTTTTTTAGATTACAGGTCCACCAGGTTGTGGAAAAACTCAGTTTTGTATAATGATGAGCGTTTTAGCTACATTACCCACCAGCATGGGAGGATTAGAGGGAGCTGTTGTGTACATTGACACAGAGTCAGCATTTAGTGCTGAAAGGTAGGAGATTTTATTATTTTCCATTATAATATTTTATTTTTGTAACTTATAGATGGCATGAAACATTTACAAATAGATTAACATTTACCTCTTTTTTTAAAAAAACACAGAATGCTAGGTATTGTTTAATAGGAATTTTTCTTTTAAAATTGTCACAGGAAGTCATTTTTTAATGTGTTTTTTAAAAATTCCTTTCTTATTGGTATAAGTGGGGATCCGGAATAAACTGTGTTTTGCAGAAAATTGGGAAGAAAGAATTTGAAAAAACAGGGGGGGATTTAAGTAGAATATTAGGAAGAGGGAAAACTAATAAAGACAGCAGATGAACTGCTTTGTAAGGACAGATGCACCTCGACTTAAAATAGAGCCATGTCCTGACAGGCTTATTGTATGTTAACAATATCTTAGGTCAAAATGCATCTAATACTCCCAGTTAACCCATAGCAAAGTCAAAAAGGCATAAGTCGAATCATTGTGAGTTGGGGACCATCTGTAATTTCTAGTTGGGATTAAAATATTAGTGAAGATCTTCAGAACTGGGTTGCTTACATATTTGGAGACTGATAAATTCTGTTCTCAAAGTGTAGTATAGGTATAGTCCTTTAAGCCTTTCTCTAACTATGTCACCATGAATCAGATCTCTTCCCTATTTCTTTCTAAAGAGTACAATTTATATCAAAGTATATTACCTGGCCAGATGAATTTCAAATGATTATTTTGCCTAAAGCTTATTACTTGCCTTGCTCTATGTCTCCTGGTTATCTGTTCTTTCTAAGTATATGCCACTGAACTGTCAGATCTTTGAGTTTGTGTTATATTTTTATATCTTCAGTGCCAAACCTGATGACTGACACATATTAACTGCTCAGAAAATGTTTGATGAATGAATTGGCAGGTGTTACTTCCAAATCATGAAATTCAGATATGAAACTTCCTTGGGGAAATGGCTGATTTTAATTCTAGAGTAGGAAGTTTTTAAGTTGAGTCTGAAGCATCATATCAGATAGTAAGGAAAGCTACAAAAACTATTCAGGGGGATGTCCAAAAGACTCAGAAGAGACCCCCCACTGACCAAAGATGAAACAAATTGAGTGTCAATAAGAATAATAATGGCAGTGAATGAAAACACGATATATTTATATCCATGAGTCTATAATGATATTAACAGATGAAAAGGAACTAATCAATTACCATTGGAGCATTCTGATGAAGCAACTCATTATTGTGAAAATGAGTTAAAGAAAAAAAAGTCAAGCACCTATGCTTCTTTTTCTATACAAGCTGTATTACTGGACAGCAAATAAGCCTTTTTATAAATGTGTTCCAGTAATAAATGGAGAAGAAATGATAGAATATCACTGCATTGCAAATCTTAAGAATTTGATGGGTTTGGCAGTGGACATCCAAAAAGCCAGTCTCCATTTGGGTATCTCCTGATGGGAGAGCAGTCAAACCTGAATGTGATCAGCCTTCAGATCCAATTGCCAGTTTATACATATATGGACAGGAGAAGAGGAGAGGAACACGTCAAACTATTCTAGAGAGATCCAATCAGCAAAATCCAAACTGTGGGAAATGACAGAACAAACAACCTGGTTTCTTTAGCAAATAAATTGTAAGATTAAAAAAGAGTTGGAGGAATCTTTGGATTTTTAAAAAAACATTTAAATGATGTGTTGATCATTTGCAATGTGATGAACTTATGTGGATCTTGACTTAAACAGTTAAAAAAAGAATAAAAAAGTTAAAAAAGAACAGAAGCATACACATATGAGATCACTGGAAATTTGAACATGGAAATAAATATATGTGGTACTAAAGCTGGTCAAGACAGTGGTTCACTCAGATTGTCCAAGTGTAAAGTACTCTTTAAAATACCAGTGACTAGCCTTCATCTAACAAGCCAAGTATGTATTAAACAACCAATAAGGTCATAAACAGTTAATGTATAAAGTTCTTACAAAAGGCCTGGGGAATTTGGTTAAAGAATTCAAGGATTAAGGTTATCCTGATAACAGCAGTTCAGTTAACTGTAATTGGATTCGTCCTTCTTCTGCTAACAAAATTGAATTTAGGATATTTTCTTAAGGAGTAAACTGTTGCATGATTCCATTGCTGTCAGTATTATAGTTTAGAGCAGGTTAAAAATCATATCAGTAAACTGGGTGATATCACCATAAATACAGTAGCAGGTGATGTCTCCTGCATTTTCTAAGTCAACTTATGGAGATTTTTGTGTTTCTTTGTCTTTGCAGATGGCCTTAATTATTTATTTTTTGGATATTCCATATTTAGTCATTTCTCCTTCATATGTTTTTCTACCTGTGTGCATATTAGTACTTAATCAGGGGCAGGTTAGAAAATGAAGAGGTACAATTCTTATGAAGGTCATTTGAGAATAGGTGTTGAAATTTGTATTGTTTTTAGTTTTTTATTCCATTCTCCACAAGGCTTAAAAAGTGTAGTCAACTGGCTCCTGCATGGAATGGATTTTGAGGTCTGGTTATAGGATGAGGTAGAATAAAAAGTTCTAGTGCTCTTTGATATGAATGGTGTTCTTGTACTACCTTTTAGAGGTTGTCATGGTGGTCATAGAATGTATCTGGCTTTGAAGTATCTGATCAGATTTCACTTGTGCTGTTATAGGACTGCTTGACTCCTGTTTGGGTCACGTTATCAGGGAGGGTTGGTCAATCGGCTAGGAAAGTTTTCTGCTGCAAGTAATTGAATACCCAAAGTGTCTTAAACAAAAAGAGGTTTATTTTTCTCATAACAAGACCTGAGTAGGCGGTTGCTGGCACTGGGTCAGCTGCTCACTGATGACAGATCTAGGGCTGGTGAATTTTAAGACATCATGTTCACTCTGTGCTCAAGTCAGTGGGAAGGAAAAGAGCCAGCTATATCTTTTATCAAGAAAGTATACTTTTTTTCAGAATGTCTGCCCCTTCCTGTCTGCAGATTTCCTTTTTGTCACTTGCAGTTCTCTTGCAGGTTTCTCACTGGGCCACCTATGTATGTAAAGGAGGATGGGAAAGTGGGGGAAAAAAGATCATAACAGTCATGATGAGTCGCTAGGGGTTGGTTCACACTGCTTTCTGTATAACACAGGGGTTCCCATAACAAGGAAGGGATGAAATAGATATCGGGCTAGTAATTCAGTTCTGACACAGCTGGAAATGTTTCTGGACTTAAGAGAAGAGGTAACCGGGGAAATATGAGACTGTAAAAGGAATATGTTTTAGCTCTGTATGTTTTAGCATTGTTTCCACTTTGTGTTTATAAAGCAAGCTATCTGATTAGCACAAATGAGAAAGTGTGTAAAGGATTAATATGAGGAAAGATTAGTGGATTCACATATGGAGAATTAAGGGTAAGTGATAAAAAGCAGAATTGAATTTCTTCCTATAAATATCTAGATATATTTTTTACCAAGAAGGAAAGAGAAAACAGGAGGAATAAATAAAAAAATACGTTTAAGATACATTAAAGAAAAAAAGAAAATTCTGCAGATGATGTGCTTAAAAAGCACTTTGGAAAGATTAGTTCTATTTTTTAAAGCAATGCACTAAGTAGTTTATTTTAGATGTCTTTTATAAAATAATAATCTGAAATGGTATATTGATCATGCTTGTTCATCATAGACTGCAACTGTATCTGCCGACTATTGAACAATTAGATAATAGCAGAGTCTGGTGCTAACCCCTGGGGTACTCAGGGACTGCCTTAGGGAGAGGGGAATGCTATGCAGGCAAAACTCTGAATCCCCTTCTTCTGATTGATTCAGAAAGGTCCTGTTGGACTTGTGCTGAAGATCTGATATAGTCTTAGATATCATATGTTTGTACATACCTTGAGAATATGGATAAATAGATTGATCCAGTGACCCGTCCCCATATTCTAGTCAATGAAAAATTTGGTAACCTGAGAATTCCAGTATACCGGTATTGAATGAATATTATTCCTATTAGATAATGAGAAAAAGATGAAACTGTGGGTTAAGAATAAAAAAGGAAGGTAATATGGATGGCAAATAGTAATAGAGGTTTTGAATTAAAGCTTTGGGAGAAAGAAAATGGATAAAGGAAAATAAAGCTGAGTTTTAGGACTGCAAATTGCAGGGGAAGCAGGGAGATGTCTATAAGCATTTGAGAAAAAACTGAGGAATCTGGGGAAGCAAGAGATGGGAGTCAGGACCCTGGAAGGTGGGGACCCAGGGAGGTAGGATATAGGACTGGAATTTTAGGAGGGAGTAGATATTTCAGAGTTGTAATGAAATCAACAAAGCTTTGAAAACTGGGAAGAAGCCGGGCTCGGTGGCTCAGCCTGTAATCCTGCGCCTTTGGGAGGCTGAGGTGAGTGGATTGCCTGAGCCCGTGGGTTCGAGACCCGCCTGGGCAGCAAGACCTCATCTCTACAATAAAATCAAAAAATCAGCCGGGCGTGGTAGCTCATGCCTGTGATTCCGGCTACTCAGAAGGCTGAGGCGGAAGGATCGGCGGAGCCCAGCAGGCGAGGCTGCGGTGGCCGGGAGCGGCCACTGCACTACAGTCTGGGTGACAGAGTGAGACTCCAACTCACAAAAAAAAAAAAAAAAAAAAGAAAACTGGAAAGAAAGATATAGTCTAGTAGAGGAGGAAGACATAATCAAATAATCACTAAAATGTAAAATTATAATGATTATAACTAAGTACACAAAGGAGAGGCCCATATATTGGTGCTGTGTGGAAGCAATGGCTGAGCTTAGATCTGAAGCAGCTGCAGTATTTGGTGTCATGTCTCCTCTCAGGGTGCCTTGTGCCCCACAGATCGTGCACTCTAATTCCTACCCATGTATGGTCATGCACTGCCTAATGACGTTTCAGTCAGTGATGGGCTGTGTATATGATGGTGGCTGCATAAGATTATAATACCTTATTTTTACCATACCTTTTCTATGTTTAGACACCTAGATATTTGCCACTTTGTTTTAACTACCCGCAGTATTCAGGACAGTGATGCGCTGTACACGTTTGCTGCTGAGGAGCAACAGCTACCCCGTATAGCCTAGCTGTGTAGTAGGCTATGCCATCTATGTTTGTGTTCACCCAACAATGAAATAGCCTTACAGCCACATTTCTTAGAGTATATCCCTGTCAGTAAGTGTTGCATACCCCTAGAGTGCCACTCTTTTTCAATCAGTGTATAAGATGGAGGCATAGCAGGTAGTGATAGTGGCCAGCCATGACTTAGGCCAACTCTGAAGGCAATACCAGTGTGCTCTTAATGACCATTGGCCTATATACTAGTTGATATAAACCTGGGATCTTTGACCTAGAGGGAAACAGTTGGGGAGATACATTTCCTCTTAACATTTTTTGAGATGGCTTCATGATTCCAGGTGGAGTTTTTTCCAGCTGCCTTATTCTTTGTGACTCTAGGATAATTAGTGAGGAGGGAGGGCCTGAAAAGTTTCTAGGATAGAAAGCAGACATTAATCATTAGTACTTATTACTGTAACAAAACTTTGGAACATTCTGGAATCTGTGAGGAACTAATAGATTCACATTATAATATTTAGTAATGCATATTAAATGAATGAACAGGAAAATAGTACATATGTATAAGAAGCTTTGAGAAACCATAAACTTACATTTCAGCAGATTTGTGTTGCTATATTTCAACTAGGATTTTGGAAAACATTTTGCTTCAAGCATATTTTTTTTCAAGTTGGCATGTAGTCACTAATGAAAAGCGTTTCTCATTCCTTTTATGCAAGAGCTGTGAAGTCACAGGGGGAACTAATAATTTTGAATGGGGTTTTTGCTTCTTAATTGACATATGCCTTTTGATTATGGAATTGATCAGGAAAGAAGTCCATCTATTTGTAAGTAGTTAACTCTTTTCAGGACTGGAATTATAGCTCTCAGGTTCAAGTTAAGGCATAGATAGTCACCTGCAAGGTGAGGATGGTGGGGAAAGAAAAACTAAAATGTGGTCTGGAACTTCTTTTTAAAGAAGAGCACTTCTAACTCTTTTCTGAGAAGTTCTACCACACTAAATCCTTTGATAGTAGGATTGATAGCTAGCATTATTTGTCTGTTAGAAATGAATGGTTCTGGGCAGTGGGGCATTGAGAGTGGATGTAGGGTTATAGAATGTAGGAGGTTAAAGTGGATGATAGGGAAGGGGAAGTTGGCTGTGTTTTATCTCAGGACATCTCCACTAGCAGTTGATATGCACATGAATAACTCAGAGAGGAGGAGATTTTTGAAATAATACTTTTACTAGGTTTTCAGAGATATTGTCTTGAGGTTTGATGAAGCAGGAGTATAAAGGTAGCTTTCTTGGCATCATGTCTCTTTAGAATGAAACTACCTCTATTTTATGAATTAGTAGTTCTCATTTGGGGGAGGAAGGTGGGCAATTTTTTCCCCTAGTAGGTGCTTTGGAAATTTGTAGGGGAGTTCAAGAATAAATGATTTTCACAATAATAAACAGGTGGGGTTCAGGAATGCTAGACATCCTGAGGATTGTTGAGGCTGACAGGGTTTAGAGCCACTGCTATAAATAACATTTTATACATTAGAACATATTTCAGCGTGATATAATTGATACTCATCTCACTTAATCCATACAACAGCACTGTAAGGTAAGCAGCATGGGTTATGATCTTCATTTTAGAAATTAGGAAAATGGGACTCAAATCATGTTATTTGTCTGAGATCATATGCTAGTGAGCTGAAAGGTAAGCTCACATCCTCTTTTTACCTGAACTAGGGTTGGAATAAATGATTGACTCTGAGGAAGGATCCAAGTAGTGTTTTCATTCATTCAGCAACACCTCTTAGACATCTGAGCATTCTATCTGTGAATCCATCTTTACAGATAGATCTGAGCATCTGAGTATAAGATATGAGCATTCTATCTGTGAATCCATCTTTTGCCCATTTTCCATTGGGCTTCTAGTCTTTTTGTCCATGATTTTCAAGAGCTCTTTCTACATCTTCTAGATATTAATTTTTATCAATTTTACATATTGCAACTATCTTCTCCTGCTCTATTATCTGTCATCTTTTTCTATGGTGTCCTTTGTTGAATAGAAATTTGTAGTTTTGAAGTTGTTGTCTTATCATTTTGGATTTTGGATCTTAATTAAGAAGTTTCCCCCTACTATTAGGTATCAAAGATATTGTCCTACAGTTTTTTCTCATGTATTTATATTTTTATCTCTTTTGTTAATATCTTTAACCAATCAGAAGTCCATTGAGGATGGATTTATTTACAATTTTGATATAAACTGCCATATTCCCTTCCAGAAATATTGCACACAATTGTATTCTAACCTACAGTATTTTGAGAGCCTTCATCAACACTGTTTTCTGTTTTTTTTCTTGAATCTTTGGGGAAAAAAGTGATATCTCATTGTTTGACCTTTTGTGGGCCAATATCTTTTCATGTATTCGTTATACATTTACATTTTGCTCTTTTTGCTTTTTTCTTACTGATTTATAGGAACATCTTGTGTGTTACAGATATTAATGTCTATGTGATTTTTCTCCAAGTCTGTCATTTATCTTTTAATTTTGATTATGCTATCTTTTGTTATCTTTTTTTTTTTTCGGTCAATCTTTCAGCTTTTCCTGTATGGCTATAGTTCTAAAGTTTTATATTTTCAGGGCCTTTCAACTCTTTAGGTGGATTGTAACAATTGATATTAACCATATTAGACATTTAAACTGGGAAATTTAAAAAATATTTAACCATTAATTCATTAAAAATACAATAAGTTGACTGGGCCTGGAGGCTTACACCTGTAATCCCAGCACTTTGGGAGGCCAAGGCGGGAGGATTTCTTGGGCCTAGGAGTTCAAGACCAGCCTGGGGAACATAGCGAGATCTTGTTTCTACAAAAAAATTTTTAAAAAATTGACCAGGAGCTGGACTCGGTGGCTCAGCCTGTAATCCTGCGCCTTTGGGAGGCTGAGGTGAGTGAATTGCCCGAACCCGCGGGTTTGAGACCCGCCTGGGCAGGCGAGACCTCATCTCTACAATAACATAAAAAAATTAGCTGGGCGTGGTAGCGCGCGCCTGTAATTCCAGCTACTAGGAAGGCTGAGGCGGAAGGATCGCCGGAGCCCAGCAGGTCGAGGCTGCGGTGGCTGGGAGAGGCCACTGCACTCCAATCTGGGTGACAGAGTGAGACTCCAACTCAAAAAAAAAAAAAAAAAAATTGACCAGGAGTGGTGGCATATACCTGTGGTCTCAGCAGCTTGAAAGGCTGAGGCAGAAGGATCGCCTAAGCCCAGGAGTTGAAGGCTGCAGTGAGCTGCAATTGTGCCACTATAGTCCAACCTGGGAAACAGAGTGAGACCCCAACTTAAAAACAAAAACAAAAATTCCCATGTTAGCATATTATACCAAGCAGGGCTCCATCAGAGAAGTAGAGCCAGTAAAACGTATATATTAAGAGATTTATTGCAAATGATTGGCTTGTTCAGTTGTTGGGGTTGTCTGAAATCTGCAGGGTGGGTTTTCAGGAAGGGTTGGTTAGAGCTGTCAGGCAGGGACCAAAGCTGTAGTCCACAGGTAGAATTTCTTCTTTCTCAAGGAAGCCTCACTTCTGCTCTTAAGACCTTTCACATGATTGTATCAGGCCCTCTCAGGTTATGTAAAATAATCTCTAGGACTTAATAGTTCACTGTTTCTGCACATTAATGGCATCTATGAAATCCTTTCAAAGCAGTGCATAGATTAGTATAGGATTGAATAACAGGAGACCTTAGCTTTGCCAAGTTGACACATAAAACTGACCATCACATATTTTTTTCCGATGGAAAATAAATATATTTCCAGACTGAAAAAATAAAAAATAAAAGAGTGGTATTGTTTTACATTTTTGCAAATCTCTTTAATGTCTGACTTAATAGAAGACAGCTGGATTTTACTATCTGCTTCTGCAGTCAATTTGTTGCAATATGTTGTTTGGTTGAAATCTGTGAAGAAGATCTGGCCTCACACATATGTACAGTTTGGAAAGGGAAGTAGTCTTTTCAGATAATTATAGATATTCTTGTTTGCTGTTATACCAGGAATTGAATGGTAATTGCTTAGAGGTTAGTTATAACATAGAATCTTAAACCACATTAGTGAATTTTTCTTACGGTTACGTTAAAATTTATTGCTGTCTTGCACTTTATTTTTTATTTTTATTTTTTGAATTGGAGTCTCACTCTATTGTCCAGGCTGGAGTGCAGTAGCACACTCATGGCCACCCTAGCATCGACCTGCTGGGTTCAGGTGATCCTTCTGCCTCAGCCTTCCAAGTAGCCAAAACTACAGGCATGCACTACCATGCCTGGCTAATTTTTTTATTTATTGTAGAGATGAGGTCTTACCAAGTTGCCCAGGCTGTTCTTGAACATGTGGGCTGAGGCAATCCTCTCACCTTGACCTACCAAAGTGTGGCATTACAGGCTTGAGCCATTACACTCAACCATATCTTGCACTTTTACCCATGCATGATTTTATAATAGCATGCATTTGCAGTGAATACTGGTTCACTGACTTACGAAGTTCTAAATGTTGACGCATTTCATTATTCAGTATAAAAAAATCTCATCCATTAGTATCTGCACTGATCTGCACAAAAAGTTCTTAAGTACTGGGGAGAAGTCTAGTTCATGGAGGCAGATACAAGTTTTCCAAAATTCTGATTTTTCATTAACTGATTTCATAACAAATGCTGTCATTTAGTTTGCTCAGTACTCAAGTCTGAAATGCCATAATTTGTCTGTCAGTCAATCATTTTTTCAAGTAAAAATGGTCTCCCATGGAAAAAGTGATTTGTTTAGCTCACAGCTCAAACAATTGTACAGGTGTTTTTCTTGTGACTAATGTATTTCAGAATGTAGTAGAAGTGTCAAACAGAATATTACTAAGATACCTGTGCTCTAATAAAACCTGATTCACAAAAACAGGCAGTAGGCCAGGTTTGGCCCACAGCACATAGTTTGACAACCTCTGCTTTATTGACGTCTTTGAGCAAATTTACAAGATTAGTAATAACTGTTTTGAGAACTTTATCTACTAATGCCATCATCTATATTATTTTTTTTTAAATCTATTTTTGTTGATTGGTTGTTCTCCTGGTTATGGGCCTTTTCCTCCTTTACTTGACTGGTAATTTTTAAAAAATTTATTTATTTATTTATTTTTATTTCTATTTTTTGAGTTGGAGTCTCACTCTGTCGCCCAGACCGGAGTGCAGTGGCCGCTCCCGGCCCCCACAGCCTCGACCTGCTGGGCTCCGGCGATCCTTCCGCCTCAGCCTTCCGAGTAGCCGGAATTACAGACATGTGCTACCACGCCCGGCTGATTTTTTTTATTTATTGTAGAGATGAGGTCTCGCTGCCCATGCGGGTCTTGAACCCACAGGCTCAGGCAATCCACTCACGTCAGCCTCCCAAAGGCGTGGGATTACAGGCTGAGCCACTGAGCCTGGCTGTAATTTTTTTATTAGATGTTAGACATTGTGAATTTTACATTGTTGGGTGCTGGATTTTAATGTATCTTTTCAACAAGCGTTATGTTTTGTTTTAAGGTACAGTTAAGTATTTGATCATTTTGAGGGTTGCTTTTGAATTTTGTTGTGGAAAATCCCAAATATAGTCATGTTCCACTTGACAGAAACATGTTCTGAGAAATGCATTGTTAGGTGATTTCACTAGTGTTCGAAATCATAGTGTACTTACACAACCCTAGACGGTGTAGCCTTCTACATACCTGTGCTATGGTAGCGCCTATTGCTCCTAGGCTACAAACCTGTACAGCATGTTACTGCCCTGAATAAGGCAGGTAATTGAAACACAATGGTATTTGCATATCTAAACATATGAAAGGTAGAGTAAAAATACACTATTATACTCTCATGGGACCACTGTTGCATATGTGGTACGTCATTTATTGAAACGTTATGTGGTGCATGAGTGTAGTCTTTATTCTGAAACTAAATTAAGCTCCACTAAGGTGAAACTCTTCTGAGAACTCAATGCCCAGTGTATAATGAAGTCTCTTTACTCTTCACTTTTGTGAAAACACAAACTATCCCATCCTTGTGTGAGCACTAGGAAATGTTTAGTCTAATGCTTTCTTCCCTCAATCTGGGTAGGTTGCTTTCACACATATGCAAATTAGGTCTCGAATGAACTCTCTGCAGATCTCCACAGTGCTCACTCTGTGCACTGTTCTGCTTCCTCTTGTACTCTGACCCATAAATTCTAGCCACTGTAGCCTTCCCAAGCTCTGATCCCATCTTCTCAACTCAGGTCATCTACCAGGCTCTGTTTAGGTTTTGCTTGTCTTGTGTTGCAGCCTCTGGCAGCAAGCTGAGGTAGTCTTAGGCTCACCCAAGGATCACAGTTTTGAGCTGCTCATTGTTTATTGTCTGAAAGCTGTTGTTTTCTATGTTTTGTTTGCTTTTCTAATTGTTTATGATTGCAACAATTCCTGTAATAGGACATCCTTTGTGGGCAGAAGTGGAAATCCCTTCTTTCATTCTGTCTTGCATTTACTCTTCTCAGGTTTTAGTAAATAGCCCTGTACTGAATTGACTTTAAAATTTTACCCAGTGCAATTGCAACATTTAAAATAGTTGATCTTTTTCTTTTTCTTGAAAAATTTTTTTCACTTGGCTTCTCAAACCATTCCCTCTTCATTTTATACTTACCCCCTTGGCCACCTCCTCTCAGTTTTCTTTGCTGGATCCTCCTCATCTTTTTAACTTCTAAGCTTTGAAGAATCACAGAACTCAGTCCTGGGATCTTTTTTTCTCCTGTGTCTGTACCCAGTCCTTGATATCGTCTAGTCTCATGATCTTTAAACTCTTCTATAGGCTCTTAACTCCTGGGTTGATACCTGAATTCTCAGGTTGCCATGAACTCTAGATTCATATCCATTTGCCTATTAACATGGAACACGGACAAGTTGACATACATAGATGTCTTGATATGTTTAAAACTGCATTCTCGATTTCCCTATGAAGAAAATAAAACATAGAAACAACATCAGTAACCAGTACCTTGATCTGAATCTAGTCTTTCTCGAACTTCGATAAATGGTAATCTCATTCTTCCTGATGCTCAACCAATTAGTTGAGAAGTCCTGTTTCTCTTCTTTTGAATTATAGCTTGAGTCTAGTTCTAATCCCTTGAGCTGTGACTTCCCTAGGTCAGGTCACCATTGGCTCCTATCTGGACTGTGCACTAGCTGATCTTGGCGTTCACTCCTTCCCCATCTATAGCTTCTTCTCTGCTTGGCAGCTAGAGTAATCCTTTAAAAAAGAAGTCAGATCATGTCAGCCCTACTTCCATGCTTCCCATTTTACTAAATAAACAATAAAATCTAAACAAAACACCACAAACCTAAAGGTCATATGTGATCTTGGCTAGCTCTCTGACCTAATTTTCTATTATTCTGGCTATGTTCAGCCACAGCAGTCTCTTTGCTGTTCCTCAAACACACCAGATGTTTTTCCACTTGCTGTACTTCTCCCTTCGTGTGTGCACTTCCATGGGATAGCCACGTGGGTTTGTTTTCTCATTTCCTTTAAGCCTTTGCCCAAATACCACCTTATTGGTGAGGCTTTGTGAGAGCACCTACATAAATTAGTGCTTGCCCCACCTGTCACATTCTGTTCCCTCATCCTGCTTCATTTTTCTTTAGAGCATTTATTACCTAATACATAACAAATATTTGTTTGTTGTCCACAGAACGTAAACTCCACAAGGGAAGAGTTTCTCTTTTTCTTTTGGTGGTGGTGGTGCCTGGCATATAGTAGGTCCACAATGAATATTTTGTTGAATGAATTAATCTTAAGAGCATTTTTTTTAAAGTCAGAGTCTCACTCTTTTGCCCAGGCTGGAGTGCAGTGACATGCTCATGGCTACCTCAGCCTCAATCTGCTGGGCTCAGTGATCCTGCCGCCTTAGCCTTCTAAGTAGCTGGAAACACAGGTGCATACATCATCATGCATGGCTAATTTTTTTTATTTATTGTAAAGATAAGGTCTTGCCAAGTTGTCTGTGCTGCTCTGGAACCCCTGGGCTCAGGCAGTCCTCTCGCCTTGGCCTCCCAAAGTGCTGGGATTACAGTGTTAGCCACTGCGCCTGGCTAAGTGAATCTTTTGAAGGAATACTTTTTTAAAAAAGATATCCACCAGATGGCATTATTTTCAAACTTTATGTAGTTAATGCCTGGGAGCAAAAGTTAGACTCTTTGCTGTTTTTTGTCCTAAACAAAAAAGATCTTTGTGGTGAAGATTGTCACAAGAAGTTATTAGGATTAATGTGAGGCATATAGGATACTACATTTATATTTGGTTTTTGATTCATATTTTTTTAGACTTTTTTCTAAAATAAAAATATTTGGAGGAATTTGAAGAAAATTACAACTTATGCAAATAGCCATTTAATACAGTTACTTAGCATAGTAGCTGTGAACAAAGGTTATTCATGTATGTTCATTGACCACCATTCCTTTTGAGAGGCCTTCATGGAATAAAAGCAGCAATTAGTTTCAGAGCCTTTCACCAGTCAAGCCACTAGTTGAAATCTAGTCTAGTCCTGGAGGGCAGAAATCAACTGTCAGTTGTTCAATTGTTGTTGCCAGTGAGTTAGGCACTCTTAATCTAGTTCCTAATAAATTGGGCAACCAAATTTGGAAGATCTTTCATGTTTCTGGTAGATTTTGCCATACCTGTGAGTTCCAAGTACCAGTGCTTTTTGCTGAATTCTCTGACTAGCGCTAAATTCAGCAAATAGTGGCCCTCATCAAAAAATCTATATACTTCCCCCAAACCCTCAAATTGACCTGCTCTGCCTATGCAAGTGCCACTTCATTTCTTGTGGCTTCTTTCAGTTACCTTCCTTCTTCCTTCTGTCTCCATCCCTGTGCTTGGCTGGAACGCTCTTCCTGGGTGGCGTGAGTGCTCTTCCTCAGCAGCAGTTTGATCCATTTTGTTCTCATTCCTTATATTCTTTTGGTACTATTCCTTACTCCTGAAGTATTTCTTCCTCTTCCTGTTCAGCCAATGTTTTTTCTTTTCAAATTGTTCAAAAATATACGTTAAAAAAATTGTTGACTAGTTTTCTTTTATTTCTCTTTGCTTTTCCTGTTTGAGGTTTTTCCCTTTAATTTATGATTATAGCATATGTAAGGAACTTATTTTGTTTACCTTTTCAAGGTCTCCAGCCTTGTCTCAGAACTCAACTATTTAGAAATGAAAACACTGTTCTTTTGTGCTTTTGAGTCTTTACATGGAAATAAAATATAGGATGGTTTTCGTGTTTACAGCCTCTCCTTCCAGTCCCCCTGGCATGGTTAAGTACTAGGGCTGATAGATAGAATGTCACTTTAAGTGGGAGAAAGTTAAGCTCAAAGACTTACATTTTCAACATTTTTAGCCAGAAATATTCTAAATTTCTAGTAATGTTCTCCATGTCTTATGCTACTAGTGATGATAGTTGTCTCTGTTTTAACTTGCTACTCTCTTGTTTGTGGCCTGCCTCATGTATTAGATCTGGCATTTAGGCCAGAATTCAGTGTTTAAAATAATCATTTTTTGTTGGCTAAGAAACTATTAGATAGGATTGGTTTGTTTAAATAATAATTTTCTGTTTACCAAGGAACTGTTGCATAGCATTTATTTGTGTGAATTAAGTTTATTTTTATTTTTATTTTTTGAGTTGGAGTCTCATTCTGTCGCCCAGACTGGAGTGCAGTGGCCGCTCCCGGCCCCCGCAGCCTCGACCTGCTGGGCTCCGGCGATCCTTCTGCCTCAGCCTTCCAAATAGCTGGAACTACAGGCACACGCTACCACGCCCGGCTACTTTTTTTGATGTATTGTAGAGATGAGGTCTCACCTGCCCAGGTGGGTCTCGAACCCACGGACTTAGGCAATCCACTCACCTCAGCCTCCCAAAGGCACGGGATTACAGGCTGAGCCACCGAGCCTGGCTATGAATTAAGTTTCAATTGAGAAAGCATGTTTTTCTGGAGAAATGGAGACTTACTGATATCTGATTATTAGAATGATAGTATACCATATTTGTTCAAATATACTTCTTTAGTTTAAGACAGTGAAAGCATTTTTCTTATTCAGTAAACATATCTTATAGCTGCTTGACAAAATATCATTTACAAAAAACATATTTAATTCCAGAAAGATAAATCTCAGAGACATTGTTGCTTGTTCAAGATTAGAAGAGACTTAAAAGCCCTTGCTGGCCTTATGCTCTGACTGCTAACCTCTGTTTAGTGTTTATAAAGGAGCTTTGCATTCTAAACCTGAATATTAAGCCATTTTGCCTATACCTGCTCTACTGGTAAGGCTTATGAGTTTCCCAAGTCAAATTCATTAGAAGTTCAGCAATGTGGCTTTAAATATCATCGACTGTTTTCCTTTTTTTTCTTTTTTGAGTTGGAGTGTCACTCTGTTGCCCAGGGTGGAGTACAGTGGCATGAACGGCTTTCCACAGCCTTGAACTCCTGGGCTCACGTGATCCTTCTGCCTCAGCCTCCCAAGTAGCTGGGACTACAGGCACCCACCACCACACTTAGATAATTTAAAAAAATTTTTTGTAGAGATGAGGTCTCACTATGTTGCCTAGACTGGTCTCAAACTCCTGGTCTCAAGCAGTCCTACAGCCTTAGCTTCCCTAAGTCCTGAGATTACAGGTGTGAACTACTGCACCCTCATAGACTATTTTGTTTGTGCTGTTTTTCTCCCCACAGACTGGTTGAGATAGCAGAATCCCGTTTTCCCAGATATTTTAACACTGAAGAAAAATTACTTTTGACAAGTAGTAAAATTCATCTTTATCGGGAACTCACCTGTGATGAAGTACTGCAAAGGTATGCTGTTTTAGATTTTTGATACTTTAGCAATGTTTTGAAGGTTTATGTTTTCAGCTTCTGAGTAAAAAAATGTCTTTACATATTAGAAGTATGGGAAGTAATTTTTTCAGTATTTCTTTTTATTTGTGTCATCTTTTTGTTTGAAGTCTTTCTTTAAAAATGAAAAAAATATCAAATGAACAAAATTTTAAAAATCTAATAAATTATTTAAGCAGTATATTAATTATCTATTGTTCTATTAACAAATTCTCAAAGTTTATCAGCGTTAAAACAGCAAACATATATTAGCTTACATAGTTTCTGAGGGTTAAGTGTCTGAGAGGGGCTTAGCTAGTGTTTTTGGCTCAAGGCAGCTCAAGAGGTCAGCCAGAACTGCAGTCATCTCAAGGATTGACTGGAGCTGGGGTGTCTGCTTCCAAGCTCACCCAGGTAGTTGATGGAAGGCCTCTGTTCCTTGCTGACTGTGAGCAACAGGCCTTTGTTCCTCACCATGTGGGCCCCTCCACAAATCACAACATGGCAACTTGTCTCCTCCAGAGTGAGTGATCTGAGAAAGAGTGGGCAAGTGAGAGTGCTCAAGATGGAAGCCACAGTCTTTTATAACCTGCCTTCAGAAATACGCTACCATCATTTTGTCATATGCCTTTGGTCTCACAAACCAGGTCTGGTAGTGGGTGGGAGGGGTCTACTTAAGGATAAGAAATACTAGGAGGTGGGAGTAAGTGGGACTATTTTGAAGACTGGCTACTACAAATAGTCTTACCCTAAAATTGGAGCTCAGTATTATCATAGGAGAACCAACGATTTCTGAAACTACACCAAAACAGCTTGTTCTGTTTCCCAAAGAAGAACTGAAAATACATTAAATTGTTTACTGAATTCTGTCAATCATTACTGTAACTTAGGGAAGAACAGTTTTTGTTGTTTTTAAGTCGATTAATCTTTGCAATACTCTTTTTATTTAGTATATCTTAAATTTGTGCACTATTTTTGTAAATTCTGCTTTTATAGGATTGAATCTTTGGAAGAAGAAATTATTTCAAAAGGAGTTAAACTTGTGATTATTGACTCTGTTGCTTCTGTGGTCAGAAAGGAGTTTGATACACAACTTCAAGGCAATCTCAAAGAAAGAAACAAATTCTTGGCAAGAGAAGCATCCTCACTGAAGTACTTGGCTGAGGAGTTTTCAATCCCAGTAAGTTTTTCTTTTTTTCTTTTCTTTCTTTTCTTTATTTTATATTAGGTTCACTGACTTACCAAATAATAAAATTAGAGGAAAACATAAAACAGATGACATTTTAAAGGCATTTTTTAATAGTCAGATTGCTGTAGTAAATATCAGACTTTTAATTATTTTATTTGGTGAGATTATTTTACTCTTTTTCATAATTTGAGCCTGGAGCAGATTTAAGTGTTGCTTTTAAAAGTTCCTATAGTCATTCCTTTTTGTCCTTCTCCTTGCTTACTTTTTGTGTATGTTTTATGTCACATTTGTCACACTGCAGTAAATTCATGAAATCTCCTAGATCTATTTCTATGCATTTTCTTTTACTGGCGTAGGTGTCAGTTGTGTTGTATTTTGGTTTAGATACTGAGTTATTGTGTTCAGAGCTGGTTTGTCCATAGTAGGATTTGGTTTGCTTGAAATGGCCAGAGGTCAACCATTAAGGAATGTTTGCAATGATAGTATTGAAAGTGCCAGAAAGACAATATGGCTTTCAGTAGTGGGCACTGTGATCAGAAGTCTGAAGATGAGGGGATATCGCAAGGGCTTGCAGTGTGTAATCTACAAGACATAGGTGTGCCCTAAGTTATGCTCCCATTGACAGTGTGTTGGAGAGTTTCACTTGTTCCACAGCCTCACTGACACTGAGACTTTTCAATTTTAGTCATGTCTCATCTCAATAAAAGACAATTGCTTAAACTAATATAAAAGTTGGTTATGATTTTCTAATTTTTAGATTTGTTTTTGGAAAATTAAAATCTTGACACTTTGAAACATAAATAATATCAGTAAATAGCATTAACTATTATATAACCTTTGAGATTTGTAAAACAAAAGCAAGGAGTCAAGGGAGAAAGTGTGGCATACATAAAATTCTATATACTTTAATGGCTTTTTAATTCATATTTTGGATTAAAGTCAAGTGTCTTAAAGTTTATTTGGATAATGTTCATCTTTTTTTTTTTTTTGAGTTGGAGTCTCACTCTGTCGCCCCGACTGGAGTGCAGTGGCCGCTTCTGGCCACCGCAGCCTCGACCTGCTGGGCTCCGGCGATCCTTCCGCCTCAGCCTTCCAAGTAGCCGGAATTACAGGCATGCACTACCATGCCCGGCTGATTTTTTGATTTATTGTAGAGATGAGGTCTCGCTGCCCAGGCGGGTCTCGAACCCGCGGGCTCAGGCAATCCACTCACCTCAGCCTCCCAAAGGCGCGGGATTACAGGCTGAGCCACTGAGCCCAGCTAATGTTCATCTTTTAAATATTTTTATAGTTGGTTAAAATGATAACTTCAAACTCATACGTTCCCTGGTTAAAGAGAATTAGGGATGTGAAAATGTTTTATAAAGATACTCGATTGAATGGGAATTGGAGCATTCAGTCAGCCTTCTGTATCTGTAGGTTCTATATTTGTCGGTTCTATCACCCATGGATAGAAAATGTTTGATAGGCCGGGCGTGGTGGCTCAAACCTGTAATCTCCGCACTTTGGAAGGCCGAGGTGAGAGGATTACCTGAGCCCACAGGTTCGAGAACAGCCTGGGCAACTTGGCAACTCATCTCTACAATAGAGCAAAAATTAGCCAGGGGTGGTGGTGCGTGCCTGTAGTTCCATCTACTTGGAAAACTGAGGTGGAAGGATCGCCTAAGCCCAGCAGATTAATGCTGGGGTGGCCGTGAGCATGTCACTGTACTCCAGCCTGGACGACGAAGTGAGACTCCAACTCAAAAAAAAAAATGTTTGATAAAACAACTGGACATGTGGTACACACCTGTAGTCCCAGCTACTCAGGAAGCTGAGGTGGGAGATCGCGAGCTATGATTGCACCACTTTATTCCAGCCTGGGCAACAGAATAAGACCCTATCTCTAAAAGAAAGGGACAAGCCGGGCTTGGTGGCTCAGCCTGTAATCCCGCGTCTTTGGGAGGCTGAGGTGAGTGGATTGCCTGAGCCTGCGGGTTTGAGACCCGCCTGGGCAGTGAGACCTCATCTCTACAATAAATCAAAAAAATTAGCCGGGCGTGGTAGCACACACCTGTAGTTCCAGCTACTTGGAAGGCTGAGGCGGAAGGATCGCCGGAGCCCAGCAGGTCGAGGCTGCAGTGACCGGGAGCGGCCACTGCACTCCAGTCTGGGTGACAGAGTGAGACTCCAACTCAAAAAAAAAAAAAAGAAAGGGACAAAAAAGATGATTGCCTCTGTACTGAACATGAACATGTATAGGCTTTTTTCTTTCTTTTTTTTTTTTTAAGAATTCAGTTAAATATTTATTGAACAAATGCAGAATAAATGAACTAAGGGGAATTGGTGTCTTAACCTAAAAACACAACAAACAACTTCAAATACTCAGAGGGCTGTCCCACAAAGAATGAAAGACTTGTTCAGTATTTCTCCAAAGAGCGGAACTTGAACCAAGAGATAAATATAAGCAACCAATAGGCTGCAGGATGGTTGCACACAGTGTATCACTTAATAGCTCCTTTCCCCATATAACATATTCCATACTTCAGTTTACCTTCTTCTGAAAGGAGACAGAACAACTTAATCCTTCTTGTGAATGTCTTAAATAAGCCCCATTTTCGTTGCAAGCCCTTCACTGCCAGCAGTGGGTACTCATGCTTTCACAGCCCCGTCTGTCTACAGGTAGTCCAACAAAGGCTGCAAAGTTATTGGCTACTATTGAGGTGTATGCTTGGGAGACTAGGGCGAAGGCTTGTCTCCTAGTCGCATCTCTGAGTGCTTCCATGATTGGCTGGACTGTCTCAGACCACTTGTGAGTGATGATGGTCGTATAGCTCCCGGTGAAATCGCTCTGCCATATTCTTTGTACTACTGACCAAATTCCCCCAAGTTCAGAATTTGCAGATTTTATAGCATGTGTTATTCTTTTCCAAAGGTATCTTGCATTATTCATGTCATTATGGAGCAAATATAAAACTAGAAGCTGACTATACACTGGGGATGTAGCAATTCCTCCAGGAAGCCTCGAGTTCCTGGTTTTTGCACTGATCCAGCAACTTTTTGAAACTGAAGGCACTTTCTGCCATCACTCCACTGGCATCTTCCTGGATTGTCTCACCACCGCACCATCCCAGACCCTAGATCTTCCCTCCTAGACTTTTTTCTTATCAATATTTCCTAAAAAATACAGTGTAACAATAATTTACATAGTATTTATATTATTTTGCATTATAAGTAATCTAGAGATGATTTAAAGTATATGAGAGGATGTGAGTAGGTTATAAACAAATACGGTGCTATTTTATATAAGGGATTTCAGCATCTGTGGATTTTGGTATCTGCAGGGAGATCCTGAAACTAAACCCTCATGCTCATAGAGGGATGACTGTAGATGCTTATTTTATTAATTTATACAGTTGCCTACTTAATTCTGTACAAAATATGGAAATTAACTTTTTAAAAGTTATGATTTTTTTTTTAGTCGGAATCTCACTCTGTTATTCAGGCTGAAGCACAGTGGCACATTCACAGCTACCATAGTCTTGACCTGCTGGGCTCAGGTGATTCTTCCACCTCAGACCTGCAAGTGGCTGGAACTACAGGTGTGTACCACCACACCCAGCTAATTTTTTGTTTTATTGTGGAGCCTTGCCAGGTTGCTCAGGTTGCTATTGAACTCCTGGGCTCAGGCAATCCTCTCACTGCTACCTCCCAAAGTGTGGGGATTACAGGCTCGAGCCAACACGCTTGGCTTTTTTGCTTTTAAATAGTAATTGTAGGCTAATACTCTTCAGTTTTTCCTAAGGTGATTCATTTTCCTGAGAAAGGTGCTTTGCTTTTCTGTTTTTAATAGAAACCTTAGGAAAAAAAGGATACTTAGTACCTACCTTTCTCTGTCTTTGCCTTCGTTATGATAAATGTAGAATATGCTTTGTACTTACATGACTGTGATAATGTTTTTCTTTTTTTTTGGTGAGAGATATAAGTATTGGTTTTACAAGGTTTTTGAAAAGTATTTCCTTTAAGAAATGTCATAATTTTCTTAGCTGAATTGCCACATTTAAATGGAAAATTATGAACTTTTAAGTTTTTAGGCTGTGCTTTGAATACGTGGCTTCATATAGAACTAAATGTCTTAAAACAGTATGTTGTCTGGTTCATTTAACTTTTCAAATTAGCAAACCTTGCAGTTCCTCTTACATGCCAACAGCATTCCTGCCTAAGGAGTGTTTGCTGTTGCTCAGCCTGGAATATTTCTCCTCTGAATATCTATTGGCTTATTCTGTCTTTGTCACCTTGCTAGTGAGGATATCCCTAACCATATAAGTGTTAGCCCTACCCTACCTCCCCATATCTCTTGCTATGCCTTGTTTCTCCATCACCATTTTCATACTGCAGTGTGTTGTATATCTGTATATTTATTGTTTGTGCATTCCTTCCACTTCATAGAGTGGCTAAAGGAACTTTGTCTACTTTATCACTGCTTTATTCTCAGCACCACAAACCATGCCTTGTAGGCTCTCAGTGAATATTTTTGAATGTATGAATTGCGGATACTGCTTCTCTTCTTAGATTTGAATTAATTTTATATCTATTGTTATTAGACTTAAATATTAATATTTGCTTTTAACCTTATCTTTCTTTAATATTGTTGATTATTTTTAATAGTAATAAAATATAATAATAGGTGGCAGAATGTCTTGTCATATAGGAGCTGTACTCAGATTACAGTGACATCTTGTAGGAAACACAAGAATTCTTAAATTTGGAAAAGG
This sequence comes from Cephalopachus bancanus, assembly GCA_027257055.1. Lineage (NCBI taxonomy): Eukaryota > Metazoa > Chordata > Mammalia > Primates > Tarsiidae > Cephalopachus > Cephalopachus bancanus. The sequence continues at coordinate 3,748,211 of JAPVLO010000104.1, forward strand.
CTTTGGAGAGCTGGATGGTATCAGAGAGCCAGGCAGTGGAAGAGGCTCTGTCCCAGTCTAGTAGAACTATGATAGAGGAATTTCTGATGGCCTCTGAGGATTGGGTGGGAAGCCATGCATTCCAGATATACAGATGGCAAATAAATACTTGAAAAGATAGTCAAAATCATGACTCATTAGGGAAATACAAGTTAAAACCACAATGAAATACCACTACACACCTGTTAGAATGGTTCAGAAAGCACTGATCTGAACCCTTCTCCCTAGGCTGGTGCCACCGCAAGTGCAGTAGCTTAAGGAATTAGGAAGAAGGGTAAGAGAACAGTCTGCTTACACGAGTAGTGTTTTCTCAAATTAGTTTAAGGCATTGGCCCCTTTTAAATGCCAATATTATTCTCATGAACCCCCATTGCTGACTTCAGTTTTATTGTAATATCACAGAAATACATATAATTATAAGACTAACTAGTAACTCTTAACATATAATAATGCTTATGAAACCATGAAGGTAGATTGCCTTTATAAGCAACATGGTACTGTTCAAATTAATTATGCCAATTTAATATGTTAGAGATGATAATTTGCTAAATTAAATTATTGCTTGCACTATACATCTTTTAACTCACCTCATAGAGTTAAAATTTCTTTGAATTTTACATTTATGTCTCCTTACTGTAGTTCATGTGATGATTCAATGTTTCCACCTCTTTTCTCTATTTGTACTAGTGCTATAAACCTGTTTAGGAAGGAAGGGTGACATCATTTGGCCCTCATGTGGGCATGAATGCATTTAAGTTTTAAGTTTGTCTTTGTTTGCTCTTTTCTATATTAGTCCCTCACAATTAAAGAGGTACTAAGTTATATTACTTGATTGAAAACAGACATATTAATATCTTGTGGAAGTTTTCAGTTAGAAGATGGCTTTACTGATATTTTGAGCCTATCATTTAAATGAAAACATAAAATTAAAAAATTCTCACCAAGGATTTTATAGACCTTGGAATATGTTCAGACTGCAGTTTGAGAAACAGTTGTAAAGTCTGATAGAATCTTTATTCCTGAAGTTTATGAAGGATGAATAAGGGACACTGTCAGTGGGATAGAAGATGCAAGACCTTTGTCTTTTTTAAGCACGTACACACTAATATTGAAAATATGGTAGGCACTGAAACTTTAGAGATACTTGATGAAAATAATATAAGAAAACAATTTAGGTATGTCCTGTTTAAAATAAGTTGTGATAGCCGGGCTCGGTGGCTCAGCCTGTAATCCTGTGCCTTTGGGATGCTGAGGTGAGTGGATTGCCTGAGCCCACGGGTTCGAGACCCGCCTGGGCAGCGAAACCTCATCTCTACAATAAATCAAAAATTCAGCCGGGCATGGTAGCGCATGCCTGAAATTCCGGCTACTTGGAAGGCTGAGGTGGAAGGATCGCCGGAGCCCAGCAGGTCGAGGCTGCGGTGGCTGGGAGCGGCCACTGCACTCCAGTCTGGGCGACAGAGTGAGACTCCAACTCAAAAAAAAAAAAAAAAAAAAAAGAAAAAAGTTGTGATTATGGTTTATGTTACCTATTTATCACTGACTTCTAATTACTGTGATAGGAGAACAATTATTATACAAATTATAAATTATGTGTCAGTTTCAAATGACAGGATGTTTTTGCCAGAAAGGACCTTAAAGATACTTTAGATTAGCGTCTTCATTTTATAGATGACACTGAAGCTGTGAAGTGGCCTGACTTGTTCCAGGACACTCAGCATAGGAGAGGACAAATAGATGGTGGAATGGAAGATCTTTTGGATGCTGGTTCGGATTTTTTTCTACAGCAGAACTGTCTTTTTTTCTGGGGAAAACAAAAGGAATTATAGTGGACTGTAAACTTCTTAAGGACAGGATTATGTCTTCTATTTCTCCAATTTCCAGGGCCTAGTACTGTAGAGAAGTAGTATTTTAGAAGTAGCAGCTAATAAAATTATGATTAAGGCTTATGAAAATATACTTACCATATATATATATATTTATGTCTATTTGAATATTTTCTTGATCTTTTAAAACAATTTGAATTGTTTTAATTTGAATTACAATTTGAATTGTAAGACCGGAGGGCGGGGTGGGCCTCAACAAGATGGCTCCAACCTGGACCAGGAGAACAATGGGCGAGAGTGAGCCAGCAAAAATGAGTGACCGGAACTAAGACTCCAGCCGCAAAGCCAGCCAGTACCTGTTACAGCGACTGTAGCAACCCTGTTCAGCCAATTGCCAGCAGACGTAACAGCTGTCCCATCCAGTGATTGCTCTCCCCGACCCCCTCACAGCTTTCTCAGTGTGCCCTTTATAAACCTGTTGCCCATTTTGCTGGGTGCAACTTCTCTGGCCCACAGCTACATGGACCAGTGAACCTCGTCCGGGACTGCGCTAATAAATTTTTCTTGGCTCCTTTGTTGCTGTTTCGCCTGGTCTGGTTTCATTTACCTTACATGAATTTTTATGCTTGCTGCTGAAATTCTTGCTATGTCTTTATTTTCCTTCTTTTTTTAATTGTCTTTTTTTTTAAGTTGGAGTCTCACTCTCGCTCAGGCTGGAGTGCAGTGGCACACTCACGGCCACCCGAGCATTGACCTGCTGGGCTCCGGCGATCCTTCCGCTTCAACCTTCTGAGTAGCCAGAACTACAGACTCACGCTACCATGTCCTTTTTATTTTATTGTAGAGACGAGGTCTTGCCAAGTTGCCTGGGTTGGTCTCAAGCCCGCGGGCTCAGGCAGTCCACTCGCCTTGGCCTCTCAAAGTGCTGGGATGACAGGCTGAGCCACCGAGCCCGGCCTATTTTGCTTTCTGGTGGGAACAGGGTAGTGTTTATTACAGGGGCCTGTGCAGCATCCGGGCACTGAGGGTTTGACACACATGACTTGAAGGCACTGGTTTTCACCCAGGCCCCACCCTCAGTGCCCACTGTGGTCCATCACCACACAACCTGGCCTACTATCCCCGGGGCCGCTCTGCCTGTGGCTGAGGCTCCCAGCATGGGGTGTGGTGGGCCGGGTAGGGGGCTCCCCCTGGGGCGGGGGGGGTGGCAACTGTCCTCTCCACAGCGAAGCCGTAGTTGTACTCTTCCTCAGTGTCTGCCAGATACTTGATGTTCAGGTCCCGGAAGGCAGAGTAGGCCAGGGGCCCACAGCTCTTGCTCTCAGATCGGGGGTGCAGTGTGAAGGGAACCCCTCCATGGCTGAGATGCCGTGGAGGCTGGAGGCCTTGTGGATGGCGTCGTTCCTCTGGATGGTGGATGCCTGGGAGCTGGCTGGGTGCGTCCAGGGAGAGGCCACGCATGTCCTTGCTGAGCCCTCGGGGCTTGGGCCCTGACCATGGTGGCTTGGCCTTCTTGCACCAGATGGCAAAGCCGTTCATGTGCCCCACTCACCGGTGTCCTGGCACCATCTGGTCTTCCCGCTCAGCTGGATGTCACACACAGTGGTGACCACAGCTCCCAGGGGCACCAGCTTCACGCACATGCATTTTTTTCTTGGACAACGAGGCCTTGGCGTGGAGGGGGTCGCAGACCTGGGAGAAGTCTAGCGGGAGGGGGCTCTTGTCCACCACGATCTGGACATCGGCCTCCACGTTCTCCTGTGGGTCCTCCAGGCCGCCCAGGGGACTGAGGTACAGGAAGTAGCCGGATTTCTGCTCAAAACTCTTGCGGAAGCTGGCGGGCGCCCCTTGGCGGTGCAGGAGATTGCACCGAACCCCCGTGGCTGGGGCCCGGAGGCCGACAACCAAGCCCGGCCAGCCAGCGGTGCTGCATCCGCCCTGGCCCGGGATCCATCCAAGGTGCTGACGTTTTTGTTTTTAAGTTGGCCTTTGTAGTAATTCCATGTTAGCTGTGTTATTTTCATTGTTTTGTTTTCCATTATAGAGTTTTATAAGTTGTAGGAATAAGAAAGAATGAAAAAATATATTGCCTAGATAATAGGACTTTAACCTTTGGAAGATTCTGTGGAAATGATTTTAACTTTTTCTTTTTTTCCTCCCTCCCTCCCTCCTTCCTTCCTTCCTTCCTTCCTTCCTTCCTTCCTTCCTTCCTTCCTTCCTTCCTTCCTACTTGCCTACCTACCTACAGCAGAACTAACTAACTTCCTCACTTTTGAGATTGGGTCTCATTGTGTTACCCAGGCTTGTCTCAAATTCCTGACCTCAAACAGTATTCTCACCTCAGCCTCCCTAGTAGGTAGGATTACAGATGTATGTCACTGTGCCTGGCTATTAACTTGTAATTGTGAACAGGCAAATAAAGATGCAAAGTATGCACACATGCCAAGTTCTAAACAATTTTACTGTTTCAGAGAATTCAACAAATAATTTCAGTTGTTGGTATATGAGTTATGTTGAATTTTTTATGTTCTTTTTCCTTTATCTTCTTCTACCTCCTTCATTTCTTGATATCATGCAAGTATTTTCTAGAATAAGGGGATTAGTACCAGTTAGTACTATTTAGAAAGTGGTGTATCACCGGGCTCAGTGGCTCAGCCTGTAATCCCGCGCTTTGGGAGGCTGAGGTGAGTGGATTGTCTGAGCCTGCGGGTTCTAGACCCACCTGGGCAACTTGGCGAGACCTCATCTGTACAATAAAAAAAAAAAACAACTAGCCAGGCATGGTAGCGCGCACCTATAGTTCCAGCTACTTGTAAGGCTGAGGCGGGAGGATCACCGGAGTCCAGCAGGTTGAGGCTGTGGTGGCCGGGAGCAGCCAATGCACTCCAGTCTGGGCGACAGAGTGAGACTCTAACTCAAAAAAAAAAACCAAAAAAAACACGGCATATCAGGAAAAATTTGGCTATATCATTAAACACTTTAAGAGGGAAAAACTTTATTGAAAGTTGTTATTAAAATCTAGATTATTTTATATAGATGTGATTATAACCAGATTTTCTGTTGTTTCCATCTGTGTTCTTAATTGCATGCCTTTTGAGAATGTGCATTGCTCTAATTTATTGCTTATCGAGGTTATTTTTGAAATAGTAATGTTTATTTTTATGTTTAAAGATGTTTAGACAAATGAATTAAAATATGCATATCCTCATTTTGCTATTTTAATGACATGGGGTTGCAAATCATTAACAAATAATTTGTTTTTTGTTTTTTGTTTTTTTTTTTTGAGTTGGAGTCTTACTCTGTTGCCCAGACTGGAGAGCGGCCACCGCAGCCTTGACCTGCTGGGCTTAGGCGATCCTTCTGCCTCAGCCTTCCAAGTAGCTGGAACTATAGGTGCACGCTACCACGCCCAGCTAATTTTTTATTTATTGTAGAGATGAGGTCTCGCCAAGTTGCCCAGGCGGATCTCGAACCTGCAGGCTCAGGCAATCCACTCTCCTCAGCCTCCCCAAGTGAGGGATTACAGGTTGAGACACCGAGTCCGGCTTTTTCTTGTTTTTAAGTGGGGGAAATATTATTAGGTTAAATTTTTTCTTGTTAAAGCAATGAGGTCTTACTCTGTTGCCCAGGCTGGAGTGCAGAGGTGTTTATGGCTCACTGTAGCCTGGAATTCCTGGGCTCAAGCAATCCTCCCACCTTAGCTTTTCAAGTAATTAGAACTACAGGTATGCACCACCACAGCCAGCTAATTTTTTTATTTTTGTAGAGATGAGGTCTCACTATGTTACTCAGGCTGGTTTCAAACTCCTGGCCTCAAGTGATCCTCCTGCCTCTGCATTTGAAAGTGCTAGGCTTACAAGTGTGAACCACCAGCCCATCCAAAACTTTTTATTATTATTTGGCAAAAGCATAAAAATAGTTTATCATTAAACTTAATATGGGCCAGAATTTATCTTTTCTTTTACCGTTAGCTGTCTCATTATGCAAAGAGGGTTTACTTTTGTAGGATTATACCTTATCTTAGATACTAGTAAATATTGAAAATAAAACATAAAAAATGAGGCCAATTCATTTAATTAAGATTTTGTTAATTACAAACATAGAATATTGTTACAACCTGACCAGATTCTTATGCCTACTGCAAAAAAAAAGGCAGTAGACTGACAGCAGCTATTGCAACAGAGAAAGACTTCAATAAATGCAAGACCACTGAGTGAAAGGATGGGAGATATGTCTCCAATCTGCCTCCCCAAGAGTCTTAGGCTAGAATTTTTTAAGGAGTAACTTGGCAGGCAAGGGGCTAGGGAACGGGCATGCTGAATGGTTGGGGGTGAAGTCACAAGGTGTTGAAACCGTCTTCCTGTGCAGAGCCAGTTTCCCAGAGCGGAGGGGGGCAGGGGGAGGAGGGGTTACAGGACTGGTGGAGGTAGCTCCTTGATAGGAGTCCTGGGTTCTGGTGGGTCACAGGTTCATTAGAGTGGAAAGTCTGAAAAGCATCTCAGACACCATTCTTAGATTTGTCCAATAGAGAGGTCATCCATAAAGCAGGTTCAGTGACCATCAGCGACGGGTGAGTCATCATAGAGATAAGGTATGTGGGAGGTGGGTTTCCTGAGAGTAAAGCTGCTCATGTACTTTGGCAGATCAAACTTTAGGATGCCATCAAGGAGATCTGTGTAACCTTAGGCTCATTGTTTAAGGGAAAATATGTTTATCAACTTCTTTGGCTACTTCTCCTTCTTCCTGAGGGTCAGGATAAGAAGATAATCAGTTGCTCCCTACTGAAGTGAAAACAAACTTAGAAACAACAGATGGTTAGTTTCTAACCATAGCTGCAACTTTGCAGGGCTTAGTCCTCTTCCACAGCTTTTACCCCTTGGCCCTATATTAATTTTATATAGGCAGTTTCAATATTGTGTTCACAACTTGTGAGCTAAGAGGAAAATGAGTATATGTACCTAATTTTGACATTTATTTTATCATAAAAATAAATATCAGAACTTTCATTTTTGTAAAAACCTGTGCCATTAAAACTTTCTAGTTTTGTGAAAGAAGTCTTGTGATTTTGGTTTACTCTTATTACTTTCATTTTAATGATGGAAAGCCAGTACCATAGGACATCTGAGGTAAGAAGAGTTCTTTACAATGGTTTTCTTTCTCCATAAATGCCTACTGTTTGCCCACTCACATTTGAAATCAGATTGTTCTTAAAGCTATCTAATATTCATTCAGGTCCCTGAAACTCACAGTCTATACTTTGAACCTTTATTTTATCAGTTAGTGAAAATAATTCCAGAAAAATTACGTCTTTTTTTGTGTAGTTCTTTATGACTTCCGAAACTTTGTTCTTATTGTTGACTAAAAAAAAAAGCTAGAAACAACTTAAACGTTAATGAGTGTAGGTGATTGACTAACTTAATGTTGTTATATCTATACAATATAATACTGTGCCATTTTGAAATTATTTTACAATTCTCATAAATATACTTTATTTAAATTTTTTTTATTTTAAAGATGTGGGGTACAATTCAGGGTTAGGTATACAGTGTTCATTATGCAGGTACACTTGTTGATGAGGTGTGGCCCTCCCCCTTCCGTGGCAGATTCCCACTTCTGCCAATCCCAACTCCCATTCCCTTGGCAGTTTCCAACTACTGCCAATTCCTTTCTTATTGTGATAATTGTTCAAGGTCTGCTTATGAGTGAGAACATGTGGTACTCAGTTCTTTGTTTCTGTGATAGATCACTCAGTATTATAGATCACTCAGTATTATAGACTCTAAGTCCATCCAAGTTGCTGCAAAGTTCATAATTTTGTCCTTCTTTATGGCTGTGTAATAGTCCATTGTGTATATGTACCACGTTTTCTTTATCCAGTTCTTTTTCGATGGGCAGCATGGTTGGTTCCACGTTTTTGCTATTGTGAATAATGCTTCAATAAATATGTGTGTGTAGGTATCCTTTTCATAGAGTGATTTTGATTTCCTCCGGTATATCCCCAGTAAGGGGAATTGTGGGATCATATGGAAGGAAGGTCAGTTTTTAGGTCTTTTAGGAATTGCGAGACTGTTTTCCACAGAAGTTGTACTAGTGTACACTCCCACCAGCAGTATAGAAGTGTTCCCTTTTCACTGCCTCCTCTCCAGCATCTGTTTTCTGAGTTGATGATGGCTATCCTGACTGGAGTTAGGTGGTATCTCAGTGTGGTGTTAAATTGCATTTCTTTGATGACTAGTGAGGCTGGGCATTTTTTTCATGTATCTGTTGGCTGCTCGTATGTCTTCTTTTGAGAAGTGTCTATTCATATCTTTTGCCAATTTTTTTTTTTTTTTTTTTTTGAGTTGGAGTCTCACTCTGTCGCCCAGACTGGAGTGCAGTGGCCGCTCCCAGCCACCGTAGCCTCGACCTGCTGGGCTCCGGCGATCCTTCCACCTCAGCCTTCCAAGTAGCTGGAACTGCAGGTGTGTGCTACCACGCCCGGCTAATTTTTTGATTTATTGTAGAGGTGAGGTCTCGCCTGCCCAGGCGGGTCTTGAACCGCGGGCTCAGGCAATCCACTCACCTCAGCCTCCCAAAGGCGCGGGATTACAGGCTGAGCCACCAAGCCCAGCTCTTTTGCCCATTTTGTAATGGGGTTGTTTTTTTCTTTTTGGCACATTTGAGTTCCTTGTAGATCTTAGATGTTAGGCCTTTGTCGCATATACAGTTGGCAAATATTTCTTCTCATTCTGTGGGCTGTCTCCCCGCTCTCTTGATGGTTTCTTTGGCTTTGCAGAAGCTTTTCAGTTTGATGAGGTCTCACTTGTCTATCTTATATTTTATGGCATGGGCACTTGGGGTTTTGATCAGGAATTGGTTGCCAGTTCCAACTTCCATAAAGTTGTCTGCTGCGTTTTCTAAGGTTCTTATAGTTTGAGGTATTATGTTTAGGTTTTTGATCCATTTAGAGTTGATTTTTGTGTATGATGATAGGTAGGGGTCTTGTTTTAATCTTCTGTGTATGGTCAGCCACTTTTCCCAGCACCATTTATATCCTGTTCCATTGGTTTGTATGCTTGTTCCTGTACCAATACCAGGCCGTTTTATGTAGCTTTATAATACAGTTTAAAGTTTGGGAGTGTGATACCTCTTCCTTTTTTTTTTTTTTTTCCTGAGGATTGTTTTGACTATTTGTGATTGTTTATGTTTCCATCTGAATTCCTGTATTGTTGTTTCCAGGTCTGAGAAGAATACTGCTAGTAATTTAATGGGTATTGTGTTAAATCTGTAGATTGGGTAGGATGGACATCTTAACAATGTTGATTCTTCCAATCCATGAGTATGGAATATTTTTCTATTTTTTTGCGTCATCTTTGATTTCTTTGAGCAGTGTTTTGTAGTTTTCGTTGTAAAGGTCTTTCACGTCTGTGGTTAGGAAGATGCCAAGGTATTTCTTTTTGTGTGTGTGTGTGGCTATTGTGAAGGGATTGTGCTTCTTATTTGGGTCTCTGTCTATTGTTGGTGTATAGGAAGGTGACTATCTTTGCACATTTATTTTATACCCTGAGACTTTTGCCAAGTTCTTTTTCAGTGCAAGGAGGTTTTTAACAGATTATCTTGGGTTTTTGAAGTATAGAATCATGTCATCTACAGAGAGAAATAACTTGACTTCTTCTTTTCTATTTGGATACCTCAACCTGCTTCTCTTGTCTGATTGCTCTAGCTAGGATTTCTAAAAACAGGGGGGGTGAGAGTGGGCATCCTTGTCTTGTTCCAGTTTTTAGGGGAAATGGTTCCAGTTTCTGTCTGTTTAGCAGTATGGTGGCTGTGGGTTTCTTGTAGATGGCTCTTATTGTTTTGGGATATGTTCCATCTATGCCTAGATGTTTGAGGGTTTCTATCAAGAAGGGGTGCAGGATTTTATTGTAAGCTTTTTCTGCGTCTAATGATATAATCATGTGATTTTTGTTTTCACATCTGTTGATGTATTTAATTATGTCTATGGTCTTGTGAATGTTGAACCACCCCTGTATCCTGGGGATGAAGCCTACTTAGTCGTGGTAGATGATTTTTGAGATGTGTTGTTGGATCCAGTTGTTAGAATCTTGTTGAGAATTTTAGCATCTATGTTCATCAAGGATATTGACTTGTAGTTCTCTTTCTTTGCTGGATCTTTACCTGGTTTGGGTATCAATGTGATGTTAACTTCATAAAATGATCTGGGGAGAGTTCTGTCTTTCTCAATTGCCTGGAATACTTTCAATAGGATTGGTGTCAACTCCTGTTTGTATATTTTGTAGAATTTTGCTGGAAAGCCATCTGGTGCAGAGCTTTTTTTGGTAGGTAGTTTTCTTATGGGAAAGTCAATTTCCTGGGTTGTTTTTGGTCTATTTAGGGTCTTGATTTCTTCTTGTTTCAACCTGGGAAGGTTGTGTGATATCAGAAAGTCTTCCATTTCATTTAGGTTTTCAAGTTTGTTTCCATACCAGTGTACATGGTAATCTCTGACAATCTTTTGTATTTCTTTGGAGCCATTTGTGACTTTCTGATTGTGTCTAGTTGGGCTTTTTCTCTCTTTTTCTTGGTCAGTCTAGCTAGGAGTCCATCAATCTTGTTTATACTTTCAAAGAACCAGCTTTTTTTTTGTTGACTTTTTGTATTATATTTTTGTCTTCTCTGTCCAGAATCTGGGCTTTTATTTTGGTGATCTGGATTCTTCTGCTGAAGTTAGGGTTTTGGTGGTCTTGCTTTTCCACCTTCCTTAGGTGATTTGTTAGGCTGTTAACTTGTGATCTTTCCATTTTCTTTATGTGTGTTTGTAGAGATATGAATTCCTCTCTTATTACTGCTTTCATGGCATCCCAGAGATTTTGGTAAGATGTTTCTTTGTTTTCATTTGTTTCCATGATTCTTTTAATTTCTGTTTTGAATTCTGTGTTGACCTAGTGTCCAGGTTTTTGTGGGTTTTGGGGGAACTTTGTTGGTGTTGATATTTATTTTTATTTCAATGTGGTCTGAGAAGGTGCATGGCAGTATTTCACTCTTAAGGGATTTGTTTATGTTTGATTTATGGCTGAGTATGTGGTCACTCTTAGAGTATGTTCCATGTAGTGATGAATAGAATGTATATTCCGCGGTTGTTGGGTGGAGTGTTCTGTAGGTATCAATTAAGTCCATTTGGTCAAGTGTCGCATTGAGGTTCCGGATCTCCTTGTTGATTTTTTTGTCTTGATGATCTGTCTAGGGTTGTGAGTAGGGTATTTAAGTCCCCAGCTATGATAGTGTTAGAGTCAATATCTTTTTTTAATTTACCTAGAAGCTGCTTTATGAAAGTTGGTGCTCCTATGTCGGGTGCATATATGTTTAGGAGGGATAGTTCTTGTTGATGGATTGAACCTTTTATCATTATGTAATGTCCTTCCATAGCTTCTTTAATTTTTGATAGCTTAAAGGGTGTTTTGTCTGATATTAAGATCGTGACTCTTGCTTTCTTTTGTGTTCCATTCGCCTGAAAATTTGTTTTTCATCCTCTTTAAGTTTGTGAGTGTTCTTTTTGGTGAGATTAGTCTCTTGGAGGCAACATATTGTTGCATCATGATATTTTATCCAGCCATTGTTAAAATTAATGAGGTGTTCAGAAATGCATTCATAGGTTATGCAGGAAAGGGCTAATTCAGCTAGTGTGAATTGCTCATGTCCAGCACATAACCAAAAAAGGTTTCTTTCAGGAGTACCTTTGGATGGCTCTTGGGAGATGATTTCTGAGCCCTTGGCATATTCTGAGACCTTGAGCCATAGGTATTAGTTTGTTCAGATAGTTTATGCAAACAATGTGATTTGTGGTGAATGCCTATTTTGCTCTGGGGACTGGAGTCTAAATAGCTGAGGACAGTCAGGCAGTCATTAGAAGCCCAGCGTTGATCACCAAGTCTTGGTTGACATCTCTTTGCATGGGTTGTCACATATTGTTGCATGGGTTGTCACACATTGTTGCTGGGACAAGTAAGCACATCCATGTGAGTCTACTGGGGGAGGGTATCTGGCATCTTGAACCTGGTTTCTCTTGGACTTTGCTCTTGCTCCTTTTCTCTTTGCTGGGTTTGATCTGTATCCTTTTGCTGTAATAAGCCATCACTGTTAGTGTAGCAAATTTTCTGAGTGCCGTGAGTCCTTCTCGAGCCAGAGGGTGACTGTGGTGACTCTGAAACCCAGGGCCACTAATAGATATGTTCAAGAATATCTGTGGCAGCTTAATTTGTAATTGCACAAAACTGGCAAGATTTAGTTAACAGTATTGCATCAATCTTAATTCATTGGTTTTGATAATTGTACTATGGTATGTGAGATGGTGACATTAGGGGAAACTGGTTGAAGGGAATATGGGAACTCTAGACTCTTTTTGCAACTTTGTGATATATCTAACATTATTTCAAAATAAAAAGTTAAACAAAAAAGAGAGTGAAGGGGGTTGCTTTTATGTGTATAAGTTGACTCTGGAAGCTTATAAAGAAACTTCTCTGGTCGTGTCTAGAGAAGGGAACTTTTGATGCATTGACTTTCCTCCATTTAGTCATCTGGTCCTATAGATATTATCTAATACCTCCCTGATTTTAACAGTGTTCTTCATCTTTCAGTAAATCCTTTTGGCTGCACTTACTAAATATACTCAGTTGCTGGGCATGGTGATTCACGCTTGTAATCCCAGCACTTTGGGAGATGAAAGTGAGAGGATTGATGAGTCCAGGGGTTCGAGACTAGCCTGGGCAACTTGGTGAAACCTTGTCTCTAAAATAAATAATAAAATTAGGTGGGTATGGTGGCACATGCTTGTAGTTCCAGCTACTTGAGAGGCTGAGGCAGAAGGATCACCTGAGCCCACTGGACCAAGGTGGCAGTGGCTGTGAGTGTGCCACTGCACTTCAGCCTGGGTGACAGAGTGAGAGTGAGAATCATGCTCAACACTCTCCCCACCTGGTTATTTCCCATTACCCTCACTGCTACCACATAGGTTCCTGGAGATTAAGAGTACTGGTTTTGGCGTTAGGTGCAGGTTTGAATTTTAGCCCTACTGTTTGCTAATTTTATAACCTCAAGTAAGTATTTATCCCAGCTCTATCTCTCAGTTTCCATGTTCGAAAAATGAGGATAATAATATCTGACTCATGGGGCTATGAGGATTAAATGAGATAATGTCTGTAATGTTCTTCACACAATGTGTGACACATTCAGTAAAAGGTAGCCTTTACTTAATTTCAGTAGTTGCTTCATTCCAGATGCCTGGTATATTTTCTCTCTCTTCTCCTAATATTTTTTTTACAAGGCTGCAAGTGCCTCAAAAGGAAATATTTTTCTCATTCACTGTTGTATCCCCTTCCATCTGTTTTGTTGATGAGTGCCTAAACATTCCTATAGCTGGTTAACTCATATGTGCTTTTTGGATCTTAGACTTTCCCTCTTTTTCTTTTTAATTTCTTTCTCAGCAGTTGTGTTCAAAGCTACATGCTAGGCACTATGAGATCATAAGGATGAATAAAACATACGCTTTGCCCTTAAGGCTTCTATAAATAAGTTAATCATAGAGACAAATAGCTCTCTATGGTATAATAAAGAAGAAAATAAGTATTTTGTCTACTGTTCTTTTTCTAACAAATGTGTAAATTGCTTGGTACCTCCCTCCCTGTTCTTTACTTGGGACTGTAGATTACACAGAGGAAAGTAAGGGAGGTAGCACAGACCTTCATAGTTTCCCAGTAAACCCTTTATCATGTCTAACCTTGACACTTAGTGTTCCTTTCTTATTCAGAAGGAGAGTGCTCTTTGGAGACAGATGGGTAGTAGTTATACTGATAAAGCACAAATGTAATTTTAAAGCTGTGTTGCTAAGAAAAGGTTAGGAATGAAAAGCAAGTCTTTAGTGTTACTTTACATACATTACACAGTGCCTTGATAGGTTGTAGAATTTTCTAACTGAAGATCTTAAGGTTGTGACTGAGTGGCAGTCATAAGTTTTCCAGTGGGTGCAGGGATGCAGAGAAACAAAGTGGCTTATCTGAGATTGCTCAAGAAGTCATGTGGATAATTCCCACTTATATCCTGGATTATTATTGCAGTATCATGTTTGTTTGTTTGTTTGTTTGTTTGTTTTGAGTTGGAGTCTCACTCTGTCACCCAGACTGGAGTGCAGTAGCCGCTCCCGGCCACCGCAGCCTTGATCTGCTGGGCTCCGGCGATCCTTCCGCCTCAGCCTTCCGAGTAGCGGGAATTACAGGCGCGCGCTACCAAGCCTGGCTGATTTTTTGATTTATTGTAGAGATGAGGTCTCGCTTCCCAGGCAGGTCTTGAACCCGCGGGCTCAGGCAATCCACTCACCTCAGCCTCCCAAAGGCGCGGGATTACAGGCTGAGCCACCGAGCCCGGCTATTGCAGTATCTTAATGGATCTGGTGCTCTCTATTCTATATAGGTAATAGTATGGATAGGTACATGTTATTGCTTTATAATTTTCTCCAAGTATGTTTCTGATCACATCCGTCTGGTGCCTTGTTACTAACAGAATAGAACTACTGGACTATAAGCACTCTGAGGGCAGATAACTTATTTGTTTTATTTACAATTGTATTTAGTGGTTAGGACAGTGCCTGGCACATAATAAGTGCTCTAACTAATATTTGTTGGATGATTAAATCTGAATTTCTAATATGATATTCAAAGTTCTCTTCCTCTGGCTCCAACCTGCTTCTCCTATTTTGCCTTTTCTCTTCCACGCAGGCTGCTAGTCTCCCCCTACCGCTGATGGTTTTCCAGCTGTAGACGTCCACCTCTTTTAGCTCTCATTTTCTCAGTTTGATACTTTTCTGCCTGTACTCTCAGGTTCTTTCTCTTTTTTTATTAAATCACTGCTTTAGCCCCAATTGATTCTACTCACTTTTGTATACATGGTCTTAACTTATAATTGGAACTTTAATTATTTATTTGTCTGGCAGTGTCATTTAAACATTTGTATTTATATGTATAAGTTCCTCATTATATTAGAAAGTTCCCTGAAAACAGAACTTTGTTGTTATATATCCTCCATAGGTGCCTAGATTGAATAGTGTCCTGTATTAAGTGTCCATATTTGCAGAATGATTGTATCATACTTTTTCTAGCTGTGCAATTTCCGAAATGTATATTTAATTATGTGCCTGCTTCAATTCTCATGCTACTTAAGGGGGAAACATTATAACATTCATTCTAAAAAGTGTAAAGATACTTGGAAACTAAAACTTTGGTGTCTCTTTCCCTTCCCCTTCTCTTTTAAAATTGAATGTAGAGGATTAGGTGATAATTTAGTGTGATGCATGAACTTCTATGAGACATTATCAACCAAGATTTTATACTAAGAACTGTAATCAAGGTGGGAATTTAACGTTAGTGCTCTGTACATAGTAGTACTATAATGCCTCATTTAGAACTTTAACAATGTCAGATAATATTCTACTTTATGATTTTTAACTTATTGAAGGAAAGCATTATAGAGAAATTGGATCTTGTCTTGAATAGACTCAGTAAATAGCTCACTGTTTAATTAAATTCAAGTAACATTTGAAATAAAATCTTGACAGTATAAGTGGTTGGTCATAGGATACTTTCTTATGTTTTTAAAGACAAGAATTGTTTCTTTGATATTGTATGTCCTTTGCATTTCTTGAATGTGTCCATTGAGTTAATATATTTACCAAGTAAAGCTGGAGGCCTCATACTTCTGATTTCAAAATATATTACAAAGCTGCAGTAATCAAAACAGTATAATACTAACATAAAAAGAGACACATAGATCAATGGAACAGAATAGAGAGCCCAGAAATAAATCTATGCATATGTGATCAACTCATCTTTGACAAGGTTATCAAGAATAATAATGAGAAAAGACAGTCTCTTCAATAAAGTATTGGGAAAACTGGATCGCCACATGCAAAAGAATAAAATGGGCCCCTTATCTTACACCATACATCAAAATCAACTCAAAATAGACAAAAAGACTTGAACATAAGACTTGAAAACTTAAACTCCTAAAAGAAAACATAGAGAAAAGTCTTCTTGACAGTGACCTTGGCAATGAGTCTTTGGATATGACACCAAAAACAACAAAAGCAAACATAGATGGGGCTACATCAAACTTAAAGGCTTCTGCACAGTAAAGGAAACAATCAATAAAATGAAAAAATAACCTTTGAAATGAGAGAAAATATTTGAAAAACATAATTTTGATAAAGTGTTAATATCCAAAATATGTCAGGAACTCCTAAAACTTAATAGCAAAACAAAGCAACAACAAAATCTAATTTAAAAAATGGGCAAAAGAATGGAATAGACACTTCTCAAGAGAAGACATACATATGGCTAACAAGTATATGAAAAAATTTTCAACATCACTCACCAGTCATCAGGGAAATGTGAATCAAAACCACAATGAGATATTACTCACATCTGTTAAAATGGTTATTTAAAAAAAACAACAAAAGATAATAAGAGGTGGCAGGGATGTGGAGAAAAGGGAAACACTTGTTCCCTGTTGGTGGTAATATAAATTGGTGTAACTACCTACTATGAAAAGCAATATGGAGTTTTCTCAGAATGTTAAAAATAGAACTACCATATGCTCCAGCAATCTTACCTCTGGACATATATTCAAAGGAATTAAAATCAGGATCTCAAAGAGATGTCTGCACTCCTATGTTTGTTGCAGCATTATTTCCAATAGTCAAGACACAGAAGCAATCTAAATGTACATCCATGGATGAAAGGATAAGGAAAATGTGATATATACATACAAAGGAGTATCATTTAGCCTTGAAAAAAAGAAAATACTACTATTTGTGACAACACGAATGAACCAGGAGGACATTATGCTAAGTGAAGTAAGCCAGCTATAGCAGAACAAATACTACATGATGTCACTTATACTTACATATGGAGCTAAAATTGTCAAACTCATAGAAGCAAAAAGTACTCTGATGGTTGCCAGGGACTTGGGAGCTACAGGGAGGTACTGGTCACAGGGTAAAAGTTTCAGTTATGTAAGATGAGTCTTAAGAGATCTACTGTACAACATAGCACCTATAGTTGACTACTGTATTATATACTTAGAAATTTGCTGAGGGGGCCGGGTGCAGTGGCTCATGCCTGCAATCCCAGCACGTTGGGAGGCCCGAGTGGGTGGATTGCTTGAGCCTAGGAGTTTGAGACCAGTCTGGGCATCACAGTGAGAACTTGTCTCTATTTAAAAACATGTTTTGAGGGTAGATCTTATGTTGTGTTCTTATCACACACACACACACACACACACACACACACACACACACACACACTAAATAAAGAAGATGGTGCAAACCTTTGAAGGTCATGGATATGTTTATGACATAGATTGTGGTGATGGTTTCATGGGTGTATATTTGTCTCTACACTTACCAAGTTGTATACATTAAATATATACAGACTTGTACATGTCAAACAAACAAAAAACCCAGGAAGCAACTTTAATTTCACAGTTAAAATGTTTTCCCTTATATTGAGTATAAGAATTGACGTAGGCACTTAATTAACTTTGTAAGATTTTTTAAAAAGTTTCGAACACTTAAGAATCTATGTAAATATATAGCAGCTGTGGTTTAAAGGTTTTTATCTGTCATCCATACAAGTAAGAGAATTCAAAACAGAGGATATTAAAAGTTATATACTTATTTGAACAGTTTTTTCCCTCTCCTTTTCCCTTCTGCTTATCCTTGATACTGAAAGAGAAATAATCTTACCAATTTCACATTTCCCTATTTGTTTTGGTTCTCTTAATGTTGATTCAGTCTCTGCTGGGAAATGTCTTATTAAAAGTAAAACATTTGAATCAGATGATAGCTCTTTAACCCTCGGGCTGTTTTGATGGTTGTAGGAGAGAAAAACATGTGTGGTTAGACAGAGTACAAGGGCTCTTGTTGCTCTTACGATCAGTGTTTTGAACCTTAGCTCCTTCTGAAATTAAATTTTGGTCATAAATGTTTGAGCTTTGAAGTCTCTTTTAAGATCAGGGACCTCATTAGTATCTTAGAGTTTGTGTTGTTTTACTAGAAAAAGTAAGAAGTCATTGGCTTTTTTTTTTTTAGTTTATTTAAATATTCTACAAGCCTGAAATACTGTTAATAATAAATAGCTGCACCTTCCTGAACACTTACTTTTTTCCTTAGGTACTGTAGTTTGAAACATTTTCCACTTAATACACTAATTTTGTGAGACATATTATATTATTTCCTTTTTATAGTTGAATAAATTGAGGCTTATATGGGTTAAATAACTTCCCCAGAATCCCACAGCTAGTAAGTGGAAGGTCTAGCATTTGAACCCACAGCTCTCTGATTTCAATGAACATGTTCTTATTAATAATGTAACACTGCCTCCTAACACAGTGGTTAAGATCATCCTGTTCCCTTTCCTCTTGCTGTAGTACTCAAAGCTGTTCAGTGCTTATATTTTTTTCTAAGCCTTTTTCAATGGAAAGTCTCACACTTTGCTTTATGCTTTGGTTGCTGTTTGGAAGTATAACTACAGAGTGTGTCTGTGTCAGTATTTCAAGTAAGAGAAACACTTGCAATTCTGATTGCTTTTTTACTCAGTATAAATCATATATGTATATTAAAAGTATAACTAATGTGCCAGTGAATATGCTTTTCACTTTTTATGTACCAATGAATATGCTAAAGACTTGTAGGGTTTCTGTACAATATTCGCAAATCAGAATTGGCAAATTTGTAGCTTAAGTCCTGTAATAAGTATGTTGTCTTAGGAAAATAATTCCTGAATACTTGTATTTGGAGTTCTCTTGGGGAACACAAGAAATACAGACAACCTCCTAAGATTATAATTTGAGGTTTCATGAAGACTCGATGCATGCTGTGACTGGACAGGAGACATTTGAGTTTCATGACATTGCCAGATGTATCCAGTAAAATTGGCTATTCATGAATTTAATTAAAAGTTTCTGGGAACTTAAAACTTAGGTAGTTTTTATAGGCATCATGACTCAAAGGATCTTTCATTATGTATGTATATTTGAGAGAGGGACAGTTCTGAGCTAAACTGAAATAAAGCAGTGCTCATAGTTGTGAAGACCAAAGTGCAATATTTTAAAGAAATATTGAAATTGTTATAACATTAAGTTTTTAAAAAATGCTTCTAGCTTACTCACTAATGTTAGTTTATTTCTTAGACTATAGTGAAATTAATTTACTTTTTGTTATTCTATGTGAACTTTAGCTTAGTTTTCTGGGTTGCCCAACGACATGGGATTGACCTGTCTTGCAGCCTTGGAAATGGCAGTTCTTTGTCCAACAGTAGACCTCTCCTTTTGCTTTTCTCTTTCAGTCTTTGGGAATCACACTTTGAAGATAAAACATTTCATAGAGACAGCAGGATGCAGTAGAAGGTACCCAGAATGCAGCACTATTCACAATAGCAAAGACATGGAACTAGCCTAAGTACCGTATCCATCAACAGATGAACGGCTAAAGAAAATGACTGAACACACACACACACACACACACACACACACACACACACACACACACACGAATACTATTCAGCTATAAAAGAATGAAATCATGTAGCAACATGGATTGGGCTGGAGGCTATTATCTTAAGTGAAGCAACTCAGACACAGAAAGATTAATATCTCATTTTCTCACCTGTAAGTGGGAGCTAAATAATGTGGACACTTTGACGGAGTGTGGAATGATAGACTATGGAGACTCAGAAGAGTAGGAGGGCGGGAGGGGGTGGATGATGAGAAATTACTTAACAGGTTCAATATACATTATTCTGGTGATGGTTACACTAAAAACCCTGACTTCACCACTGTGCAATTTATCTGTGTAACAAAATTATACTTGTGCCCCATAAATTTATATAAATAAAAATTTTTTAAAAGAAGATATGAGTTTAAGTACCAAATGCATTACAACTAGCCGTGCAATCCTGAGCTAGTCAGTTCTCTTTTCTGAACCTCAGTACCCTTATTTGTAGAAAGGAGATAAAAGTTCCTACCTCACAAGGCTAATATTGTAGTACATTAATAATAATATTAGTATGTGGCTAGATTATTAAACTTTTTAGAGGTTTTTATAATTTACAAATACATAATAGTTTTATAGGAAGTTGTATATTTATCTGTGTAAATGAAAGGACTTTGTAAATTCGGAAGCACCCTATGATTATTAGTTGACAATTTCATAATCAACTAAATCTGATTTAACCAGAACAATTAATCAGTTTTCTCAACTCAGATAATGCACTTAACTCGATTTCTGTTTAGCTAAAATAAGAGTTTTCAAATGTTTTCTCACCAGTGTTAAGGTTTGTTTTCGTGGTAATAACATCTGGTCTCTATATTATTATTATTTAAAGGAGTAGAGGCAATGGAGCAGTACAAATATGGATTGGTTAGGAGCTACAGTAAGGTACCCTCTCCACTAAGTGATAAGATTATCTTTTAGTGATAAATCAATGTGGTTATTTATTTAGCACTTTATGTTTATAGAGTACCCTGCAGTTGTTAATTAGTCGACACCCATGTTTATCTTTGTGTATTGGCCAATTTTGGGCTGGATTGTCTGGTGCCATTGCAAAAACTCTTCTGTGTCTCGAGTCAGTTGATAATTGTCTGTATAATGTCAGGAATCTGCAAAGTGTTTTTGGTTGTTCAATTGTATCAGCATTTTTTCCAGAGAAATTATTCTGAGAAAAACTCTCTCCAAAATAATAAAACCTTTTCTGTGCATTTGTTTCAGAATTTCACAAGTTTCTAGGACCTAGGACCTTTCTCTCTAAAGTTTAGCCTAAATATTTCCCTTTAGTATTTTTAGAGTAATTCCCACTTAAGGCATTTTGTAATTAGATAGTTTGCCTTCAAGACTCTTATTTTCTTCTAGTGAACACAAAACATTTGTTTAAGAAGAAAGCAACATGATATAAGGCAGTAGATAGTAAGTATTGAGTGATTGTGGCAGGTGCTGTTAGTTGCCTGCTCAGAACTTACTTCCATCTTCCCTTTTTTTTTTTGAGTTGGTGTCTCACTCGGTCGCCCAGACTGGAGTGCAGTGGCCGCTCCCGGCCACCGCAGCCTCGCCTGCTGGGCTCCGGCGATCCTTCCGCCTCAGCCTTCCCAGTAGCAGGAATTACAGGCATGCGCCACCATGCCCGGCTGATTTTTTGATTTATTGTAGAGATGAGGTCTCGCTGCCCAGGCGGGTCTCGAACCCGCGGGCTCAGGCAATCCACTCACCTCAGCCTCCCAAAGGCACGGGATTACAGGCTGAGCCACCGAGCCCGGCTCCATCTTCCCCTTTTTAGCAGAACCCTGGTCGTGTTTTGGTGGCAGTGTGCCCAGCCTTGGTTCATTACAGTCATGATCCCTGATTTTCCAGCTTTTGCAGCTGAGGGTAGCCATGTGACCTAGTTCTAGCCAGTAATATCTGTTTTAGTTCTTTATTGCTGCTTAATATATTATTACAAAGTGTAGTGACAAAACAACAACGATTTTTTATTATCTCTCTTGGTTTCTGCAGGTCAATATTCAGATAAGGCCTGTAGGGGTAGTTTGTCTCTGCTCTATGATGTCTGAGTCCTCAGCTAGAAGACTCCAAGGGCTGAAGTCATATGAAAGCTTGTTCACGCTGTTTGTTGGTTAATGCTTGAGTCTGCTGGCGGTCCAGCTGAAACATTCACAGGTGGTCTTAATATTGTCACTGGATTCTAAGAGAGAGTGTGCATGGTGGGGGGGGGGGTAGAAAAGGGCACGTGTGAGCCAGATGGAAGCTGCATTCTTTTTATGACCCTGCCTCAGAAGTCAATATAGTATCACCTCTGCTGTACTCTATTAGTTAAGACTGCCACAAATTCTCTCCTAGATTCAAGGGAGGAGAATATGACCTTTCCTTTAAGTTAGAGTGTCTGTCACATTGTAAAAGGAACATGTGAGTTGGGATAAATATATCGGGGTGACCATCTTTAGAAAACACAATTTACTACAACATTTAAGGGAAGGTTTATAGTGGGGGTGGATGGGAGTAATGTTTCTGGCATGATCTTTTGTTGCTTGTCCCTTCTTCCGGCCTTGAAAGAACAACACCTGTCTTGTACCCTTGCAGCCATTCCAGATTGCTAAGAATTTTGACATTTTTGGATGTCGGCCCTGGACTGTTTCCAGACTTTTCTTTTTTTCTGTGAGGAAGTAAATACCTATTTGTTGAGATTACTACATTAAGGTTTTTTTATAACTAATTGTAATCCCCAAATCTTATGGTTGTTGACCTTGAGCATGCATAGGAATCTCCTGGAGGGCCTGTTAAAACACAGATTACTAGGTCCATCCCAGAGTTTCTGATTTACTCGGTCTGGCATGAGACCCAAGAATTTGCATTTGTAACATGTTATCTGGTGTTCCTGATGCTGTGGTCTTGTGACCCAGGTATGGGCTTTGGGAATTCAGAGAAGAGGGGGTGGTTGGGGCTGGCTTAAAGAAAGAGATGGAACTTGGGAAAGCTAGATTAGATTTGAATAAGAAGGATTAAGAAAGCAATTCCAAGTACCACAGATGGTATGTGTAAAAGAATTTCGGCACCAGTAATGACTGCACACCCGGCCAGGACCAAGAGATTTATTAAAGGGGGCTGTTACAGAGAGGTTCTGTAACGGGAAAAAAGAAAAAAAGAGAGAGAGAGAGTTGGGGGGGGAGAGGGCTGTATTTATCAGCCTGACAGGGGCTGGAAGGGGCCGTGCTATGTTCCTATTGGAGGAGCTGCATGGGAGTAGGGTGGGGCCGACGCCGTGTTATAGTCCTATTGGACGCATAACAAAGCTGGCTAAGGATTGGAGGTTTGCAGGTTTGAAATTCGGGCACGCGCAGGAATTGTGCTCACAGAAGCCGGGCCCTAGGGCCTTTGTTGTCTGGTATGTCAGCACCATTTTGGGAGCCGCCCCTCTGGTTGCTTCCTGCACCCTTCATTCCCACCTTTTCTGTTTTTATGGGGAGGGGCGTCGTTAATCTTTCTGGCTACTTCCTGCTGGTCAGGGGCGTTGTGGAGGTAAGGTGGTGGAAGGGTGTAGAAACAGCCAGAGCAGGGCCCAAAGGTAGCGCTGAAGGTGTAGATTTTCGCAGGTGAGAGTTCCATGAAGGTTCCTTGTAAGTGTAGAACAGCGACCTGTTCTGGCCAGTCTTCTAATGAGCACGGGGATGGTAGTAACCAGCTGTCCTGGAGCAGACTGTGGAGGTAGACAGAAAACCTGGAAGAGAGCATATCTAAAAGAAAAAATTAGATGAAAATTTGGTTGTTATAGTTCTGGATTTTCTACAGGAACTGGTTGGTAGCTATCGAGCCACAGGAGGTTAAGGCTTCGATTTGAAAAGTTTGAGACAGTAGTCTTCATGTAGGTAAGGAGATATTTGATGATGCATGGTCCTAGGGTTACAGCCAATAGGAGGAGGATTACTGGGCCGCCTATTGCCGAGATTAGGGTGGTGAGCCAGGGGGGCCATGAGAGGAGGGTTTGATACCAGTTGCCATAGGCCTGGTTTTGCGAATCCCGGTGTTGTATATTATCCCTTATTTGAGTTAGAGTTTCTCTTATTATCCCTGATTTGTTGGCATAAAAACAGCAGGCTTCTCCTAGAGTTATGCACAACCTTCCTTGTTTTAGGAAAAGGAGGTCTAGGCCTCATCTATTCTGTAATACTACCTCAGCGAGAGAGTCAAGGTGTTGTTCTAATTGAGACACGCTTGATTCTAGTAGGCGTAAATCAGTGTCAATTTGTGTGCTAAGCTGTTTAAGATTTTTGTTTGCCCAGAATTAAGGAGGCCGTGCCTATGGCTGTAGCTCCAGCAATGCCTAGTCCCATTAGTAAAGGAACTAACAGTTCCCGTTTTGAGCGGGTGGTGTTAAAGAGTTTGAGGTGTTGTCTACCTTCCGTTCCTTTATAAATGTAGACCTGGGGTAGGCTGTGGACCAAGATGCACAATTCTGTTGTGTCTTTGAGATGCTGTAGGCTGATACAGGGGGTGATTCCTCGGGTACAGGCAAACCACGTGGTAGGGGGTGCCACGGCGAAATGGGGATGGTTTGATTATGGAAGGTAGCGATGTTAATATGAGAAGTGTTGTTACAGGACAATCAGAGGGGGATGTAGTTATGGGAAAGGTTGGGGAGAAGAGACACGTTCCTTGTCCCTGGAGGTCATCCAGCGTCAGTGTGGGATGAGTGCCCCAGGGACATAATTGCTCATTTTGTATATCAGTAAGAGTAAGTATCTTTATGTTAGTTTCTGCATTGCCTACTGAAGAAACTGCTTCGACTCCCACGTAATATGGGGACTGTGGGTTTAAGCATAGCTAGCAATCTTTTGCCAGAGAGGGGCGGGTTTTATTAAGTAGATGGTGTACCGCCGTTAGTAAGTGAAGGAAGCCATCAGGCAGTAAGGCAATGGAGGGGGGGCCTTTAAAGTGGGTGAGATGATTGTTACCCCCTTTGGGGTGAGAGGGGGAGAAGTTATGAGTTGAATTTTTGAGTCTGTAGTTATAGGTTTGGGTAGAATTATTTTGTGCAATGGTCCCACGGGATTGGGGGTGCGTGGAATAGGCCTTCGTTGGACTGTAAATAACATGCCTGGAATGGTTGCAGGCGTATACAGTCGAAGGCCCCACGTTTTTCCAGTGTCCCATGTTTTTTGAAGGCTAAAAGCGTCCCACAGGGTGATGATAAGCTGTAGTGGACTGCAGGTTTTGGGTTGTGTACAGGGAGAAGTGGAGGGCAGTCTTACAGTTGATATGTAAGGGTCAGAGTTGCCTTTCCACGGGGTTATGGTTTCGCATCCCCAGGCAGCGCAGTGAAACTGCTGGGGTTTGTGGCAGTGTTTGTCTCCCGTGTCAGGACAGACGTAGAACTTGATGTTCTTGAGTTGAATTTCGTCTTCCAGACTGCCATAACTACATCCCCATCCTCTGGTGGAAGAGCCTCCCCATCCCTCTGGGACAATGGACAGGCTGGGCCATAGTTTGCAAAGATCAAAGTTAAATATTGGCTGCCTGTGTCCGAGGTAGGTGGAGACTACAGTTTGCGTAGCGGTGTTTATTATTTTCCAGGAAAAGTTACCTGGTGCATAATAGGGGTGAGGTTGGTAGGTTTGGGTTAATGGAAGGATGAGAAATAAGAGGGTAGTGACTTTGGAGGCAAGACTGGGGGCTACTTCAGTGTTTAGAGGAGGCATTTGATGAGAACAAAGCCTGTGACAATTAGGAGATAGGTAGTAGCCAACAGAATTTTTGCCGCAGGCAGCCAGCTTGTGGGTGTCGAACAGGTGAGTAATATAGTAAGTAGGATGGCAATCAGGCCAAGAAAGGAGAGACGCCAAGGGTCACAGGTGTTCTGTGTTGTATCCAGGATGGTGGTTTGGATTTGGGTTGGGATGAGTGGTCAGTCGAGACAGGCGAAGCTTAAGTGGTTGGTCTGGAACCTTGGAGCAGGTATACCTGTAGGTGGGTGGACAAATATTATGGGTGAGATTGAGGAAGGAGGGGCAGCAGGTTTTAAGTGGAAGATGTGAATCTATGGGGTGACCTGACGATGGCCCGTGATGAGTTTTGCGGCCGTGGGAGTCGATACAATTACCTGAAGAGGTTCAGACCACTTTGGGTTTAAAAGAGACTTTGTTTCTGGGTCAGAGAGATAGACCCACTGTCCAGGGAGGAGGGGAGGTGGAATTTGACTGCTGGGTGAAACAGGTAAGAGGAGATTTTGATATTCCCAAATGTGGGAACGAATGAAAGACAAGAGGGGGTAAAGCATATGAGTGGGTGTCAGAGGGGTTGTGGTGGGGACTCCTGGAGGCAGCGCTGGACGGCCACACATTACTTCAAAAGGTGAGAGTTGGGACGGTTTTTTTTTTGGAGAACTCGTAAGCGGAAGAGGGCCAAAGGAAGGAGGGTGACCCAGTTTTGATGTAGTTCGAGGGATAGTTTAGTGAGGATGTCTTTAAGGGTCTGATTGGTTCGCTC
This sequence comes from Cephalopachus bancanus, assembly GCA_027257055.1. Classification (NCBI taxonomy): domain Eukaryota; kingdom Metazoa; phylum Chordata; class Mammalia; order Primates; family Tarsiidae; genus Cephalopachus; species Cephalopachus bancanus. Next base: position 3,774,125 of record JAPVLO010000104.1, read on the forward strand.
TACCTTTCCAGATGACCGTGGGCGGTATGGGATGTGGAAATGCCAATCAATGTGAAGATCAGTTATTAGAGACTGTACCACCTGTGAAGTGAATTCGGGCCCATTGTCAGATTGCAGGGACATGGGGACACCGAACCTGGGAATGATATGGCTAGCAAGGATAGTCCCTACTGTTGCCACTCGTTTATTTGAGGTTGGAAACGCTTCTACCCACCCGGAAAAGGTGTCCACGAAGACAAGGAGGTATTTTAGGTTGCGTACTGGGGGCATGACAGTGAAGTTGATCTGCCAGTCCGTTCCTGGGAGTTGTCCCCGAGCTTGATGGGTAGGAAAGTTTCCCAGTTTTAGAGGGGTATTGGGGTTGGTTCGCTGGCAGATGGAACATTGTGAGGTAATGCTTTTTATGAGTTCCTTATGTTGGGAAGTGAGAGTGTAAAAGTTTGTTAGGAAAGACGTCGGTGCGGAAGGATTGGTGTGAAAGATTGAGTGTAGGTATGGGATAAGGTCTGTAATGGAGGGGGAGGGGGAGGTTGAGGGTGGTGAATTAGTGGGGAGTGTGTTGTCTGGGTCAGGGCAAGCAACAGCAGCCAAGGCGGGAACAGATGTTAAAGCTGCTTGTTGGGCTGCATCGTCTGCCCTGGAGTTTCCCTGAGTGATGGGTGAGGAGTCCGGCTGGTGAGCCTTACAGTGAGAAATGCCAATGTTACTGGGAAGTAAGGAGGTGGCAAGGAGATCAGAAATTAGTTTAGCATTAACCACTGCCGATCCCTTGGTGGTAAATAGTCCCCTTTCCTTCCAAATGGCTGAGTGGGAGATGAGAATTTGGAAAACATATTTGGAATCAGTATAGAGAGAGAGTGTCCAGCCGCTAGCTGAAACGCCTGAGTGGCAGCTATAAGTTCTGCCTGTTGGTTAGTGGTGCCTGGCGGGAGAGGCTTTGCTTCAATGACGTGTGTAATAGAGGTGATGGCGTATCCTGCAACCCAGGACCCATTGTGTAGGAAGGAGCTGCTATCAGTGAACCAGATATAGGAGGGGGAGGGCAATGGGCCTTCCTGGATGTGAACCGGGCAAGGGAGGAGAGCCTCAACAGTCTCTACGCAGTCATGGGTTAGTGGAGCTGTGAAAGAAGGGAGCAACGTGGCTGGGTTTAGGGGTGCACAAGTTTGAAAGGATATGGAGGGATCCTGTAAAAAGAAGACAAGGAGCGATGGGACTTGACTGGGAGGCAGCATTTGAAGGCCTTTGTAGCTTAGGAGGTGCTGTAGATGGTGGAGGGAGGTTATGGTAATAGGGGCCCTGAAGGTGAGTTTTTTAGATTCGCACACCAACATGTGGGTGGCAGACAGTACTCGCAGACATGGGGCTCAGCCCTGGACGGTGTGGTCTGTTTTGAGAGGCCACTGGGGCAAACGTTTGTCCACAAAGTTGTCTCAGGACTCCCAAGGCCACCCCCTTGTTTTTGTGGACATATAGGATGAAAGACCCATGTACATCTGGCAGATGAAGAGTGGGGGCCCTCAGGAGGGCCTGCTGGAGGGCAACAAAGGGTTGTTTAATGGAGGAGGGTGTTAAGAGTGGCTCATTGGGGTCTCCCTTTATGAGAGTATAGGGTGGCTTTGCGAGTAAGGCAAAGTTGGGAATCCACGCCCGAAAGTATCCCGCTAGCCCCCAAAATGATTGAATTTCCTGCTTAGTTTTAGGTATATGTAGGAATTTAATTAGGGCCTTCCGATCTGTCGTTATAGCCTTCTGTTGGTGTGAGACGGCTACCCCTAGATATGTGACTTGTGTGACAGACAGTTGGACCTTTTGAGGGGATACCCGATATCCTTTCTCCACTAGAAAGTTAAGGGTGAGTGCAGTGTCTGTTCGAGAATCAGCTAAGGAAGGGCTACACAGGAGGAGGTCATCTATGTATTGAATAAGGGTGGATTTGGTAAGTGAGAGAGACTTAAGATCTGCTGTTAAGGTTTGACTGGACAGGTGGGGGCTATCTCAAAAGCCTTGTGGAGATATTGGATCAGTCCACGTGAACGCGAAAATGTTTTGTGAGTCTGCTGCCAGGGGGACGGTAAAGAATGCATCTTTAAGGTCGAGAACTGAGAAGTGAGTAGCGGTTGGAGGAATTGAAGATAAGATGGTATAGGGATTAGGGACTAGCAGGTGGATGGGGATGACAGCTGCATTAATGAGTCTTAAATCCTGCACTAAGTGGTAAGTGCCATTTGGTTTTTGTACTGCTAAAATGGGGGTGTTGAATGGGGAGTTAGTGGGGCACAGATATCCCTTTTGTAGCAAAGAGTTAACGACAGGTTGGAGTCCTAGAAGACTGGAGGTAGGAAGAGAGTATTGTGGCTGATTAGGATGTGCGAAAGGATTTTTAAGTTGAATGTGGACTGGAGGGCAGTGTGCTAGGGAGGGGGAGTCTATGTCCCATACTTGAGGATTCACTATCGTGGAGGGCAAAGGGGGAGTGAGTCAGAATTATCGGCAGTTAGAAGGGCCAAGAACGGGCTGTAGGGGAAGGTTGCAGAGGGCCGCACTTGGGTTAAAGGTGATGGATGCCTGAAACTTGGCTAAAATGTCTCTGCCCATAAGAGGCACAGGACACTGAGGCATTACCAAAAAGGAATGAGTGAAGGGGACATTTACAAAGATGCATGTAACTGTAGGAGTTATGCATGGAAGGATGGACTGGCCCCCTACCCCGACTATAGGGGGCTTAGACAGGGAAGTCAGGCCCCAAAACTCTCGAATGACAGAAAGGGTGGCTCCGGTATCCAGGAGAAAGTAGATGGGGCACCCGTCAACGGTTATAGTGACCCTGGGTTCCTGACGATTTGAGATTAGTGTCGGGCAGGGAGACTCCGGGTCCCGTCAGTCTAAAGTCGCTGCCATGCCCAACAGATCCAGAGCGGGATGGGGGATTGACCCAGTCTCTCCTTGGGGACCAGGGCAGTCCACTGCCCAGTGTCCTGCCTGTCCACATCTAGGACATGGTTTTTGGGGTACTCCGGGGTTGGGGCACCTTCGTGCCCAATGCCCTGGCTGCCCGCACTTGAAGCAGGGTCCTCGTGGTTGTCGTTGGTTTTGGGCGTTGCCACCACCCTGGGTGATACCGGAGGTGACCCTGTTGCCATGGAGGGCCTGGGCCAGCATTTGATATTTGTGTTTTTTTGCCTTCTCGTCCCGGTTATGGAACACTTTAAAGGCTGCTGTGAGAACGTCATGTTGGGGAGTGAGGGGGCCTCGGTCGAGTTTTTTAATTTTGCCCTAATGTCTGGATAGCTTTGGGAGAAAAAATATGTCATTAGGATTTGTCGGCCATCAGGGGTTTCGGGGTCTATGTTAGTAAATTGTTGGAGCACCCTGATGAGCCGGCTGAGGAAGTTGGAGGGATTTTCCTCTTTTTCCTGAATGACTTCCCAGAGTTTTTCAAAGTTAACTGTCTTTTGTGCAGCCCTGCACAACCCGGAAAGGAGGCAAGTAGAAAAACGGCCCCTAGCTTCAATGCCAGCAGGGGAGTTGTAATCCCAGCCTGGGTCTTGGTCTGGGACCGCTGTCGCCCCAAGAGGGTGAGCGGGGATGGTTTGATGAATTTCATCTGCTTATGTTCTAGCCTGTTCCCAAATCCTTCTACGTTCTTCTGGAAGTAGGGTGTTGGAGAGGATAAGATAGCTATCATGAAAAGTGAGGCTATAGGACTGGATGAGGTATTGAAGCTCTTTAATGTAGGTGGCAGGGTTAGTTGTGTAAGATCTGAGACGTTTTTCTATTTGTGAGAGGTCTGATATAGAAAAAGGGACATGTACCCGAACCATGCCTTCCGCGCCCGCCACCTTGTGAAGTGGGACTAGGAGGGTCGGCACGGCCTTGGATCGGGTTACGGGGCGGGGGGCTGCATGGAGGAGTTGTTGGAAGAGGAGGGTATAAGGATCGAGCTGCCAGAGTGGAGGGGGGGCAGGGCTGGAGTGGAAGGGGGTGAGGGCGGGGAAGCCTGAGGCTGTTGAGGCTGCCTGTAAGGGGGAGGCTCATCTGCAGGGTTGAAATCTGAGATGGAGGTGGAGGTAGTGGAACTGGGACTTACAGTGTCTGCAGTGGGGGGAGGGGAGTTTTGGAGAGGAACCTGAAGTGTGCGTGAAACAGTGGGAGAAGGAGAAGTTGTAGAAGAGGCGGCAGATGCTAGCATGAGTGGAGGGTAGAGATTAGAGGGATTGCAATTGAGGCAGAGGTGGGGATGTTCCCGGAGGAGGGAAAAGGACTGAACATAGGGAATCTCTACCCACCGTTTTGAACGCTCACAGAAATTATATAAGTCCCGAATAATATCAGAATTGAGGGACACCTGGGGGGGCCACTGATTTTGGTTGTCTAAGAGGTATGTTGGCCAATCTTGGGTGCAGAAACAAATTAGGCATTTGGGTTTGATATCAGGGGAAAGAGAGAGTGTAGTGAGATTGTTTAAGAGGCATTTAAGAGGGGAACCGGCCAGCAGGGATGACGAGCCTCCCATGATCAGACAGGTAGGCTAAACACGGCATCCCCCGAAGAGTTGGCTGTCTGAGAAGTGTGGCTGTGGCAAAGCCTGTCATCACAGGGGTTTGGCACAACCAGGGTCCTCCTGGAGAACCGAGGGGGTCAAGGCACCTAGCGTGAGGATTTTTGAATCAGCCTGAAAACACTTGACCGGGCGGCGGGTGGGAGCGTGTTCGAGATTCCTGCTGGTCGAATAGGGCTTACTGTGGGGCAACAAACATGGAGCCTCCGAGGCTCCCTGTTACCCGACAGATATGGGAGTCCTTCAGAATCCACTGTGGGCCAGCAGACATGGGACCCCTGGGGTCCACTGCGGCCCGACAGCCGTGGGATTCCTTGGGGGGGAAGAGTTGTGTGAGATCTCCTGTGGGCTAGCAGATGTGGGACCCCTGGGGCCCGCTGCAGCCTGGCAGCTGTGGGAAGGTGTGAGAGAGATAAGGAGGAGAAAAGAGCCTTTAGCTGTAGCTTGGCAGCCGTAGGAGTTTTGGGTTTAAGAGAGAAAAGAAGAAGAGGAAGCCTTTAGGGTCCGTTGTGGCCGTGAAGGCCGAGGTGGGGTGCATTCCCCCTTGCCCTGGGGCCAGAGGGGCTGCTGGATGATCAACGGTCAGTTCCCCCCGTGATCCCGGGCAAGTTTCAGGCTTCCGTGTCTCGGGAACTCACCTATCCAATGGTCGCTGGCGGATGCAGGTCACGCATTCAAAACAGTGGGGAAGATCCGGGAGGGTTGGAGTGGCCACCGGTGCCGGGTCGGGGGTCCCGCCTATGGGGATAGACCCGCACAAGGGCGGGAGAGCACCCAATCCGAGTCATGGCACCAATGAAAGAATTTTGGCACCAGTAGTGACTCCACACCCAGCCAGGACCAAGAGATTTATTAAAGGGGGCTGTTACAGAGAGGATCTGTAATGGGGAAAAAAGAAAAAAAGAGAGAGAGAGTTGCAGGGAGAGGGCTGTGTTTATCAGCCTGACAGGGGCCGGAAGGGGCCGTGCTATATTCCTATTGGAGGAGCTATGTTCCTATTGGAGGAGTTGCATGGGAGTAGGGTGGGGCCGATGCCGTGTTATAGTCCTATTGGACGCATAACAAAGCTGGCTAAGGATTGGAGGTTTGTAGGTTTGAAATTCGCACGCGGGGAATTGTGCTCACAGCAGCCGGGACCTAGGGCCTTTGTTGTCTGGTGTGTGGGCACCATTTTGGGAGCCGCCCCTCTGGTCGCTTCCGGCATCCTTCAATGCGCAAATAACATGAATGCAGAAAAAGTGTAATTTTTTAAAGAACTTCGATGAGTCAGTTGGTTTACTTGAAGCAGGAGTTTTTACTGAAGATGAAAGATTAGGTTAAAGGGGAAGTAAGGACTGGGATTAATGAGGTCCTTGGAGTCCAGAGAGATATTTCTTTTTCATTTGGTAGGCAGAAAAGAACTGTTAGAAGTTTTCATAGAGAATAACATGGCCAGAGCAGTATGTTAGGAGGGATAATTTGGTGGTGGTAATGGAGTGTATTTAGTCTTAAATAAGAACCATTTGACTTCTTGGGCTCAGCTCTAGGTACTGGGGATGCAAAGATGAATAAGGCATCCTGCCATCAAAGATAGTGTGCAGCTGTTCTCAAAGTGTGGGTCAAGAAACCCTGTGGGCCCCAGATCCCTTTTTAAGGGAGGCAAGGTCAAAAGATTTTTATACCTTTAATAACACTAAGATGTTATTTGATTTTTTCCATGTTGTTTCTTTCATGAGTACAAAGCAGTTTTCCAGAGGCTTTGCAAAATGTGGTGACATCATCACTCTGACAGCTAATGAAATGCGTGCTTGTATATTTTCACATTTTAAAACTTTTCTGTTTTAATTTTCTAGTTATAACATGACAAACACTGGTAGATATAATCCACATTTCACAAAAGCTTTTTGGAGTCATCTGCCATTTTTTATAAGGTGGAGTCCTGAGGCCAAAAAGCTTCAGAACTACTGGAGTGCAGTGACAAAAATCACAGCTCATTGCAGCCTCAGCCTCCTGGGCTCAAGTGATCCTCCCACCTCAGCCTCTTAGTAGCTGGGACTACAGGCGTGCGCCACCATGCCAGATTAATTTTTTTATTTTGTAGAGACCTCAGCTTCCCAAAGTGTTGAGATTGCAGGCATGAACCACCCTGCCTGGCCAAGAACTACTGTTCTAGAGGATAGATTGGAGGGGAAAACAAAAGGCAGTCAGCATAATCTGGGCACAAGGTAATAAAAGCTTATAACAAATGAAAAGGGGAGGAAGAGACATTCAGTAGATACTGAAGACAGAAAATAATTGCTAATACCCAGTATAAATTGGGGTATGGGGAAATGGATACTGCTAGCGAGCATGTAAATTAGTGCCAGCCTTGTTCTGGAGGACAGTTTGGCAGAATGTTTTACAGATCCTAAAAATGATCTTCCCTGTGACTTATTTCTTACTTATCATAAATAAATAAATAAATGAGAAGGTATCTTTGCAGTTTTGGTTATAATATCAGTAAAAGCTTGTAAGGAGCCTAGGTATCTATCAAAAGAGCTTGATTAAATAAATTGTTACATTCATTCAATAGAATACTGTATAGCCACTAAAAATAATGAGTTGGATGACTATTTAATAATATAAAAATACTTTCACAAAATCTCAGTTGCATAATTAAGTTTTCTCCATTATTACTTTGGCAGACTTTGGTTTAAACTTTTTGGTAAGAAATACTTCTATACAATTTCAGATCAAAGCCAGTCCTGATGGCTCACGCCTATAATCCCAGCACTTTGGGAGGCTGAGGTAAGAGGATGAATCGCTTGAGCCCAGGAGTTTGGGACCAGCCAGGGTAACATGTTGAGACTTTGTCTCTACAAAAAAATTTTTAAAAATTAGCCATATGTGTTGGTGCATACCTGTAGCTCCAGCTACTTGGGAGGCTGAGGCAAAAAGGATCGCTTGAGCCCAGGATTTTTAGGCTGTGGTAAGCCATGATTGTGCTACTACACTCAAGCCTGGGTGACAGAGTGAGACCCAGACTCAAAAACAAACAAAAAATTAAAACGTATAATTTTTAGAATTTTTTTCTCTAAAACATTTCAGCTTTTGGTCCATTTTGAAGTTCAGGCCAAGGTATCCACATTGGACATTGTGCAGCTGTGTATATGAATATAGCTAACATTAAAAGGGACCTCGTAATAATGCTGTTTCAGAAAGGATCTTTTCTGTTCTTTTGACTATAGTTTTCTTGTTTCTGCTTTGATTATAAATATTTTTAAAATTATGTTGGATGGAAGAGAAAGTAAAAATGAACTGACTTTTAAAAACAATCTAGGAAACGGAATTCCTCTTATTCTGCTTTGCAGTTTGTTATTGCTCATTTTTAACTCCCAAGGTCAGTGTTGATACCCTTTAATTTTTTTTTCATTTCAATACGTTTGTGTTTTGCCGTATTTGTGTAGTGACTTGGATGAGCAAGTTGAAAAGCATAGAGCTGCATCTGATGATCACCTTGTATAGTAATTTATGTTGTGCATCATCTGACTTTGAAATAAAAATTATTCATTTACAATGTTAGTGCTGAATGAAAGATAGAATCCTTATGAAACAGTGAGCCCAATCTGTCAGATGCTCACATTCCCTTAGTATTTGTAGTTTGTAATTTGCACACCATGTACTTTCCCACTGCTCTTTCATGCTGCCGAGGGATCTGGAGGAGATTGTCTCTTGACATTCTGTAAGGGGATTGGATCTAGAGTTGGCAAATAAAATTAAACAAGTACATTATTTTAAAAGTTAAAAAAAGACTGTTTCAGTTTAATAGAAGTTTATGGACTTGCAAAATTGTTCTTTTAATAGTACCAAATGATGTTTAACAGTAAAATGGTATCATAATCTTGTAACATTTACATCTTAACTAGAAATATAAAATTGGCTGGGCTCGTTGGCTCAGCCTGTAATCCCGCACCTTTGGGAGGCTGAAGTGAGTGGATTGCCTGAGCCTGCGGGTTCGAGACCCGCCTGGGCAACTTGACGAGACCTCATCTCTACAATAAATCAAAAAATCAGCCGGGCGTGGTAGCGCATGCCTGTAATTCCGGCTACTTGGAAGGCTGAGGTGGAAGGATCGCCGGAGCCCAGCAGGTCGAGGCTGTGGTGTCCGGGAGCAGCCACTGCACTCCAGTCTGGGTGATAGAGTGAGACTCCAACTCAAGAAAAAAAAAAAAAGAAATATAAAATTGTATTTAATTTTGCAATAAACTTACATTGTTATAAAACTTAATTTCAAACTTATCAATTTAGAATTTATGATAATTTAGACCTGGTATGAAGTTCAAGTTATCTATGAATTAAGCTAGCATGTCTCATAATGCTCTTTTATTGTAGGTATTGTGGCACTGCACAAGTCATCAAACACTTTTCACCTGTAAAATGACATTATGATACCCTACCTCATAAAGTTGACAGGATTAAATAAAATTATGCATGTGACAGTGCTTTGAAAGTAAGGCAAAAAAAAAAGGTCTCATCTTGTTAGTGCATTATAATGGTGATATTGTTGTCTTAGGAGCAACTGTTATGCGAGCTTTGAGCCTACCTTGTTGACTCCAGCCTTTGCTTTTCTGTTTACTAGCAAAGAATACTTCTTTCCAAGAATGTTACCATTCTAAGTTGAGTTCAGCAAAGCAGAGAACACTAGGGAGCAGATCACACATTTCACATTTTTAGTATGTCTTCTCTGATGCAGTTTATGCAACCCTTATTTTTGTTGCTACTAAATAATTGATGTTTGACATTTGTGACATATAATGCCAAGTCCCTTTCAGACATTTTTTTCCGTAAGTTACTCTGTATAATTAGAAGAAAAATTATTTTAAAACAGCTTTTTTGACGTGTAATTTCCATACCATAAAATTCACCCTAGGAGGAAGCTTTGCTTCCATGAAAAAAATCAATAGACTCAAGACCAAATTCCACATTTCTTGATTAATTAATTTATTTATATATATCTCAATATTGAATATATTTCTTTACTGCTAGGCTACTATAATCCCGTTGCTACTATTCTTATTATTCTTTAATTTTATACATTCTGCAATAAACTTCTTTGACATTTTATATTGACAAAGTATTTTGAAATTGTTTTTTGTAGTTATAGTATAATATGAGTGCTAATAGGTGAGAGAGCTTAGAAAGCCATCTTACAGAATACAGTGAAGACTTTAAAGATGTCCCAATACAATGGGATTTCCACATTTCCCAGGAAAAGGTGATGCAATGCATTCAGGACTCGTTGATAACATTGCTGGGATGAGGGAGGAAAATGCATATATACATACATATATTTTTATATGGGATGCTGTTTATAGCCTACTAAATACCTGTTCTTTCTTCCTTCCTTCCTAATGGTCCCATGATATTTTTCAGGATCCCTCCACTTCCATGTGACCAAGGTGATCAAGACTTCCATGTGATCAGGAAAGCTGATCCCACCATTAGTCCAGGGGTGGACCTGATTGGTACAAGGGTTATCCAATCACCCTTTACAGTTTGGTGATTCAGGGATGAAAACATTTTCTACTTCTGGCAAATGGGATGCACAGAAAGTCTTTAAGCTTCTGGAAATGTACTTTCTTGTTCTTAAGAGAGATCCATGGAAGACACTCTGTATCTTTTGCAGGATATGACCAAGGAAGCATGTAGCTCCGATTACTATTATCAACCATACTGTATTCAAGAAGATGGAGCTGACCTGGGATGAAGCTGACACTTTGGATGGTAGAGCAGAGAGAGAGAAAAACTGTGGGATGAGGGAGGAAAATGCATATATACATACATATATTTGTATATGGGATGCTGTTTATAGCCTACTAAACACCTACTAAACATCATATGATGATGTTATTGAACTGTCTTATTTCTGGGTTTCCAGATGTGTTGCTCTATGTATTTTCTTATGGTTTAAGTCCTTGGTGTTGAAACTGGCGTGGACTGGCAGTGTCAGCATCACCTGTGAGCTTATTGGAAAGGAGGAATTTCAGGTCCTACCCTAGTTCTCCTGAGTCAGAATCCATTTTAACAGAATCCCTGGACAGGTCATATGCACACAAAAGCCTGAGAAGTGTTATTTTAAGCTAATTTGAGTTGGATTTTTATTTACTTGCAACTGGAGGCATCCTGAATCTGACATTCTAGAAGTTTTTCTTGTTTGTTTTTTGTTTTTTCTCCCTGAGGGGGTACAGCCTCCTCCAGGTAGGCCACAGAGAAATAATGGAGAGGGTGCCATTTCTGATTGTAACAGAAACAACATTTATTGGGTCATGATACAGAGTTTAAGAAATCTCATCACACTTTGACTGATGTAAATCTTTTTCATTGTTTTTATGGTTATTTTTAGATGAAACCTAAAACTGTGGTCTTTACTACTTGTGGTTAAAAAGACCCCAGTGTTATTTTTGGCACGTCAGGAGATGTGAGCTTACTTGTGCTGGTTGAAAGCCCGCTGGAGGGCTGCATCTTTCCTCCCTTACAATGTCTTCTTCCCACTCTCCTCAGCTGTTCCTATTCAACTAGATAGCGTTTTCTAACGCACCTCTCTTCCAGAACTACTACTCTCTGGGGAGTGACTCTTACAGACTGTTGTCTTTTAGACCAGATGTGTGTTTCAGTTACATGAATAGAGAAAAGAATTTCATTTCCCTGCTGTATCTGTGTATATGAAGGCTAAAGATAGCACAAATAAATTAAACCCATCAGCAGTCTAGGAATTTTGAGAAATTTTTTCTTCTACTTGTTTCACAAAATAGATGCCACATTCCAAAGAAGCAAAGCATTTTAAAACTGTACTTCTTGTTTGCCTATTTTTCTAGAGATCTTAATGAATCTGTGGGAGGCTAAATGGATGATTCAGTTTACAAATTAGATTATCATTCTGTAATTAATTGATAATGAACTTTATCTGTGGTATGTTTCACAGTGAATATTACCAGAGGTCTGTATTCACTCAAAGTCCTAGCTCTAAAAGCAGTACTTTTAAAGGAAATACTACTGTGCTGATTGATTTTATTTATGTTATCCTTTGAGTTTTTACTATGTACTAGACATTATCCTAGGCTCTATGAAAGTTTATCTGTATCTCCCATTTTATACATGGTAAAGTCGAGGCTAGAGAGATTAAGGAACACACAGAAAGGCATAGAGTCAGGACTCAGGACTGGTGCTCCCAAGGTTCGTTCAGGCCCTCAAGGAGTTTAAATTCTACTGGGTGGGAGACCAACAGTTTACTGTAATGCAGTGTAAAATAAAGTAAACATCTTAAATGAAGTAAAATGTAAAAATAGGGACATAAACAACATAGAACGAATATAGAGAAGAAGGGGATTAATTCTGACCAGAAGAATCAGGGAAAAATAATTCATCTTTCTTCCTACTCCTCTAGTCTTTTAATAGGCTGTTCTTGACTTCTTCCATTTTTATAGTGGTATTACCGGTTTTTTAATAATCAAAATTAACGTTTTAATTTTCTTCATATTCTAACATTTCATCAATCTGTAAAGCCTTTTAGTTCTTACTCAGTAGAGTTTCTTGGTAACTGTTGCCTATAGTCCATCCCCACTGCTGTTGCCCTAGTTTTATCTCTCACTGTACCATTTAAGCCAGTAGTTATCCACCTTTGATGAGCCTAAGAATCATCTAATGTGCTTTGTACTTTCATAGTACAAAGAGATTTTGATTAATTAGTTTGAGGTTACAAATGATTTTGATGCACATCAAAGTTGAGAACCACTCATCTAGGGCATTGGTCTTCAAAATGTGAACTTAGGACTGCTGGTTGTCTCTGGGACCTTATCAGGGATCTGCAAAGTCCCTTTTTCATTGTGTTGACATTTGCACTGATAGTAAAGAAAACAGTGATGATTCCAACTTGTAGTGCCTAGCATAAATCAAGGCAGTGGGACCAAACCAAATTCGTAACCAATGCATTCTTCACTGCCACACACCAGTTTTGCTTAAGAATGTCCCTGATGAGAACTACAAACACTGGATACTCCTGAAGGAGAGAAGGAGAGGGCGAAGGTTTACCTGTTGGGTACCCTGTTCACTATTTGCATGATGGGTTCAATAGAAGCCCAAACCTCACCATCATGCAGTATACTCATATAACAAGCCTGCACATGTACCCCCCAGAATTCAAAATAAAATAAAAAAAGAATGTCCTTGATGAATCAGCTTAAATTATTAATTTCATTAACTCTTGTACTTTGAGCACATGTTATATTAATATTCTATTTGACAGTTTGCAATTCCACATTCCAAAGTAAAATGATGTCTCTGGGGGCAGCACTTTTGCAGTTGTTTGAGTTGTGAGTTAAGCTAGTTGTTTTTCTCATGGAACATATTTTTTACTTGAAAAAAGTGACTGGTAGACAAACTAAGGTTGTTCAGACTTTGGTATTTGGCAGACATTTTTTCAAAAATAAAACAAAATGATAAAATTCAAGCTTTCAAGCAAAACTGAAAATTTGGAAAACTTCCAAATGCTTAAAAACTTTTCTGATTAAATTGATGGTATTTGAAATGTATTAATGTTGGGAAGGTCTGTATAACCAATATTTTCCACATGAACAATTCATTGTATTTTAAAATCATGAGTGGATAAAGATCATTCAGAGTGACGGTAGAACAGTGGATTTTAATGATGCAGAGCATGGAAATTTCACTGATACAGTTTCAAAATCACCTTTAAAAACGATCACTTGTTCAGTTTTGGTGTACTTTCAATGAGGAATAGCTATTTGAAAAAATGATTAAAATACTTCTTTTTTGAAGTATATATCTATGTGAGGTCAGATTACCTTTAGATGCTTCAACCAAAGCAATAAATTGCAACCAATTGCAGAATATAGCTGTTTCCATTGTATGGGCAGGCATAAAAACAATGCCACTCTTCCCACTTATAAATATTCTATAAAATATAAATTATTTTATATTTTAAAATATATTTTAAAATATAAAATAATTTATATTTTACAAAATATAAATTAATGTGCAGTGAGGTTATTGTTATCTTAAATTAATAAATACTTAAGCACTGGATTAGTTTTAATATCTAATTGGTAAATTCCAATATGTAACTCACATATATAAATCTTTGGGACCTCTATAATTGTTTAGAGTAAAGGGGTCTGTGGTGGATTGATTTTCTCCTAGAAAGATATGTTCTAGCCCTAACCACTAGTAACTGTGAACAGAACCTTATTTGGAGGCAGGACCTTAGCACATGTACTCAACTTAAGATGAGGTCATACTGCATTGGGGTTGACCTGAAATCCAACAATATCTTTATAAGAGAAAGAAGTAGGCTTGGATGTAGCAACACAGGAGACGCAGGGAAGAAGGCCATGCGAAGACAGAGGCAGAGATGGGAGCAACACAGCTACAAGCCAAGGATTGGTCAGGATTTCCAGGAGCCACCAGGAGCGAAGAAGAGGTAGGGAAGGATTCTTTCTTGAAGGCTTCAGAGGAAGGGTGGCCCTGCCAATACCTTTTTTTCAGACTTCTAGCATCCAGACTGTTTCTCTTGCTTTAAGCCATTTGTGGTACTTGGGGATGGCAGCCCAGAAAACTAATACAGGAGAACAGAGAGTTTGGGTATCTCTAACCTAGGCTATTATGATTAGCTACCTATCTCTCTTTTCCTGATTTTGTCCTATCAGTACATTCTACTCACTGCTGCCAGGTTACCTATCCTAAGACAATGCTTATGCTTCTTTGTTTTTCTTATTAAGAAAAGTTCAGGCCAGGCATTGTGGCTCATGCCTGAATCCCAGCACTTTGGGAAATAGAGGCAAGAATTACCTGAACCCAGGTGTTCGAGACTAGCCTATGAAACTTGTTGGGACTGCGTCTCTACAGTAATTCAAAAAATTAGCTGGGCATGGTGGCACATGCCTAAAGTTCCAGCTACTGGGAAGGCTGAGGCAGGAGGATCACCTGAACACAGCAGGTTGAGACTGCAGTAGCCACAAGCATGCCACTGCAGTCCAGCTTGGGCAACAGAGTGAGACTCTGTATTCAAAGTCATCTGCAATCTTGCCCAACCTACTTTTCCAAGCTTTGTCACTCATTTCCCTAAGTATACCCTTCAGAACACTCATTTGAGTGCATTTTCTGTCACACATTCTTGTATTGATTTAACAGAGAAAAAATAACTGTCCTCATTGAGTTTTATTCTAATACTATAATGTCTAATGTGGTAATCATCCACCACAGGTGGCTATTTATTTTCAATTAAATTAACTTATATAAAACTAAGACTGGATGTTTTGGCTCACGCCTATAATCCCAGCACTTTGGGAGGCTGAGGTGGGAGAAGTACATGAGCCCAGGATTTCGAGACCAGGTTGGGCAACATAATGATACCACATCTCTATGAAACATTTAAAAAAAATGAGTTGGGCTTGGTGGCATGCATCTGTAGTCTTTGCTATTTGGGAGACTAAGGTGGGAGGATTGCTTGAGTCCAGGAATTTGAGGCTATGGTGAGTTGTGTCCATGCCACTGCACTCCAACCTGGGTGACAAAGTGAGACCCGGACTAAAAGAAAAGAAAAGAAAGAGTTAAATTTCAGTTTTTCTGTTTTTGTGTGTGTGTGTGTGTGTGTGTGTGTGTGTGTGTTTTGACAGGGTCTTACTCTGTCGTGTTGACTGGAGTGCAGTGGTACAATCATAGCTCACTGCAGCTTTGAACTTCTAGGCTAAAGCCATCCTCCTGCCTCAGCCTCCTGAGTGACTAGAACTACAGGTGGGTGCCACTATGCCTGCCTATTATTTATTTATTTATTTTTAAGTTGGAGTTTCACTCTGTCGCCTAGGCTGGAGTGTAGTGGCATACTCACAGCCACCCCAGCATCGACCTGCTGGGCTCTGGTGATTCTTATACCTCAGCCTTCCAAGTAGCTGGAACTACAGGCATGTGCTACCATGCCCAGCTAATTTTTTGAATTACTGTAGAGACGAGGTCTCACCATGTTGCCCAGGCTGGTCTCAAACCCGTGGGCTCAGGCAGTCCTCTCGCCTCAGCCTCCCAAAGTGCTGGGATTATATAGGCTTGAGCCACCATGGCTGGCCAAGTTTTCTTTCTTTCTTCTTCTTTTTTTTTTTTGGTAAAGACATGGTCTCACTATGTTGTCCAGGCTGGTCTCAAACTCCTGGAGTTTGAAGTGATCCTCTACTTCGACCTCCAAGGTGCTGGGATTACAGGCTTGGGCCACATGCCCAATCCTGTTCTTTAGTTTTGATTGATACATTTCAGGTCTTCAGTAGCCACACATGACTAGTGGCTTCTGTATTAGATAGCATAGATATAGAACATCTCCACATTGTAGAAAGTTCTTTTAGATAATACTATTCTTATTAATAGTCTACTCTGTTCACCTTTCTCCCAAAACACCCTGCATTTTCCTTCCTCTTCACCACCCCTGATATGCCCCTTCTTGCCCTGTCTCTCTCTAGCTCACCCTCCATCCCTTTCCTCCAGTTCCCTAGAATGCATCCCTTCTTGTTATTTCAAAATCAACCTTTGGGTCTGACCCAAGCATTCAGTTACTCTAGGTGGCTCTAATCTTTATTTCTATGTCTGTAATACTAAATTTGTTCTGTGATATGTTTAACCTGACCTGTATTGGTCATCTGGCATGTTGGAAGGATGGTTATGGTGGACAGTTACAGTGTCTTTCCTACTAAGTTCACTGGGAGTAGAAACCTTGTTTACCTGACTGGTGCAGGCTAACCATCATATGGCAAATGAAGAAAAGAAAAGCAAAAGCAGGGCCAGATGAAGCAAATATTCAGTTAAAATATTAATTTTTAAATTTTAATTTATACTAAAAATCATCCCAGGCTCCTCTGCAAGTTAGTTAGCCTGTCTCAGGAATAAGTTTTTTTTCTGCGGGGGAGAGTCTATTTCCAGTTTTAGAACCCAGTTTGGGTTGTCTCATAGACTAAATTCATTATGTCTAAAGCTGAACTTCAGAGGGCATGAGGCTGTGCCTGGTGGCTCATGCCTGTTATCCTAGCACTTTGGGAGGCCAAGGTTGGAGGATCGCTTGAAGCCAGGAGTTTGAGACCAACCTGGGCAACACAGTGGGACTATGACTCTACCAAATCCCTCCCCCACTAAATTAGCCTGGTGTGGTGGCACGTGCCTGTAGTCCTAGCTATTCAGGAGGCTGAGAGAGAAGGATCACTTGAGGTCAGGAGTTTGAGACCAGCCTGGGCAACATAACGAGATTCCTTCACCATAAAAAAACACAAAAATTAGTATGCTGGTGCACACCTAAAGGTCCCAGCTACTTGGAAGACTGAAGTGGGAGGATTGAGTGAGTCCAGGAGTTGGAGGCTGCAGTGAGCTCTGATTGTACCACTGCACTCCAGATTGGATGACAGAGTGAGAGTTTGCCTCAGAGAGATAGATAGATAGATTAGACTAGATAGAGAGAGAGAGAGATAGAGAGAGAGAGAGATAGATGGGGCATGAGTGGCTCCTATTGGCCAAAGATGAGAAAACTTGAGTCCCAAAAGAAAAAAAAGAACATGATTGAAATACATTTAATATGTAAACATGATATATGTCATAATGATAAAAGAAATAATACCTAGCATCTCATTGGAAACTTGAAGAAACAATGGCACTAATTCCTTACTCTGAAAATCATCAATTTAAAGGAAAGAATTAAGCATTTATCCTATCTTTTTCATTAACTGTATTTCAGGAAAATCAAGTAGTAATCCTTAACAGAAGAATTCTAGCTAATAACTTTGGAGGGAGTGATAGCAGATTATTATTTTGCAGCCCCTGAAAATGACTGATTTAGGTAATAACCATCAATGCATGTGTATTGAATGAAAGGTTAAATATGATAATGAGTGTTCTAGTCCTTACAATGCACTATATACCCCTTAACCTAAATACACACCTAAAAAAAGTAGCATGTCTCTCAATTTGAGTTGCTTATGATTAGATGCAGGATGTCCTCTTTTTGACAGGAATACCACAGATGTGTGTTCTTTTCAGAGTATCATATCAGAAGGTACATGGTGTTGATTTGTCCCATTACTGGTGACGTTAACTTTAATCACTTTGTTTAGGAAGCAGCCTGTCTGGTTTTCCCAATGTAAAGTTACTATTTTCCCCTTTGGAATCAATAGATGTCTTGTGAGAAGATATTTTGAGAGTATGTAAATATAACTCCCCAGTTTTTTTTACAATCTTAGCATCCATTGATGCTTTTTGCCTTGAATCAGTTATTACTATGAAGGCTGTCAAATGGGGATTTTCTAATTTTACCATTTTGCCTACATTTAATACTTGGCTTTCTACTGTAAGGAAGCGGTTTCCTTTTTCCTTCATTTATTTATTTATAAGCATGTACTCTTGGACTTTTTAAATTCAGTGAGCTATCAACAATTATTTTCACTTTTTACTTTGATTATAAATTGTCCCAAATTTGGCCAGTGAGAGCCCTTTCAAGCTGGCCTCTACGTCCTTTTGACATATGATCATCATTCTTTGAGCTCTTTTTTACTTTTTGACACAAATGATGTTCCATGCTTATCTTGTACTGTACTTTTCTAGCCCTAGCAATAGAATCAGTTCTTGTTCCTTTTAGTAGAGAATAGTATGTAGAAACAAAAAATCTGGGCACTTGGTGTGCTCATTGAATCTAGGTCTCTTAACAGAGAAGACTGGGGGGGCGGGAAAGTGTGTCTATTGCACGTGCATATATGCATATTTCTACATATAGATGTCTATGTTTTTACCTGTTTCCATTCATATCTATATAAAACCGTGAATTCATACTGATACTTCCAATTCCAATCCAACATCACTAAGTTCGTTTTCCCCCTTTTCCACAACTGTAACTCCCTTCTCCTAGAGTGAGAAATTGACTCCCTTTGTTCATAGTATATTTACTTATTTACTCAATCACAGACTATACAGAGAGTAATTTCAGGATGGTTAACTTTTACCTCTGGGGGAAAAACTCCTACTAATTAGAATTTACCATTTGTTTGGAGTTAAAAAAAATATTTGGCCAAGGGACTATAGTTCAAAGACTGGGTTTAAAAGTTACTTTGGTTTGCTCTCTACCCACTCCAGGTAGTGTGTTTTTGTTGCACTTGAAATTTAGTTTTGTTAGCACAGTAGTCTCCTTACCTGTGATTTTGCTTTCTGGGGTTTCAATTACCTGAGGTCAGCTGTGGTCTGAAAATATTAAATGGAAATTCCGGAAAGAAACAATCCATGCATTTTAAATTTTTGATTGTTTTGAGTAGTGTGATGGTCTTGTGCTGTCCTGCTCTATGCCACCAGGGATGTTTATCCACCGATGGTCTAGTATATCCATGTTGTATACTTACCCTGTTAGTCACTTCGAGTTAAAAAACCATGGCTTTATATATAGGGTTCAAAAAACCATGGTACTATATATAGGATTTGGTACTATCTGCAGTTTCAGGCATCTACTTGGGGTCTTGGAGCATATCCCCTGTAGGTAAGAGGGGACTACTGTATACAATTTTAGGTTTTTCCTCCCATTTGTGTTGATTTTATTCAGAAATCAAATAAATTTATTGCATTATTTTTATTATGCATTATTTGTTGCATTTATTTTTAATACATTTCTAAAAGTGAGAACTATACAAAAATGTACACTCAAAGATGTGTCATATTCCCTCCTCCTAATTCTTTCTATACTGTTTCCACCTGCTCATCATTCCATCTTGCTCTAACTACCTCTAATGGATAATCAGTCTCGTAAGTTTCTGGTTTTTCTTTCCTGTGTTTTGCTCAAAAGCAAATACATGCAGATTTTATTTCTCCTTGTTTCTTACAAAGGTAATATACTATAGATACTCTTTTAAAAAGTTATTGAGATATAATTTATATACCATGCTATTCATCCTTCTGCAGTCATTTTTGAGCTTCTAGTTTTTCTAGAAATCAAGTATTGTTTGCAGTGCTTCATGAAACAATAATAAATGTTTGTTGAATGCCTTTTATTAGAGTTATTGATGAATGTCTTATATTAGGAGATACATATATACACACCGTGTGTTTGTGTGTGTGTGTGTGTGTGTGTATCACAATTTCCCCCCACTAGTGCAGGAGTAGTTGTAGCTGCAAGTGAGATTTGATCCAGAGGCTCAGATGACTTCATCAAGATTATGTCTTCTTTTTCTTGATCTTTCTGTCTTCTTTCTTCAGTGTTACCTTCTTTCTCAGGGTCTACTTTTGGCAAACAGCTTTAGGCCTATGTTGTCTCTTTGTAAGAACATAGGAAAATCTAGACTTTTTCCACTCTTTACTCTCTACTTTCACACAGTTACTTAACACTTCTAACATCAGATGTATGAGGAATGTTCCCCACACATCAAGCCATTCTCTGGCAGATATTAGCTAGGTGTTCTCTAATTTAATTCAGTTCTGACATTTGGAGGTAGCATCAGATCTCACAGGTGACAGCTGAGTCCCACAAGACTGCTCCCACTTCAGATGCCAATTGCAAGCACGGGTTGTGACCTGTGCTTTTGACTGACTATAAATTGGGGTACCTATGACCCCCTCCTTAGGTTTGGTTAATTTGCTAGAGTGACTCTTGAAACTCAAGGAAACACTGTACTTGTGTTTACCAGTTTATTACAAAGTGAATTTTAAAGGATACAGATGAACAGCCAGATGGAAGAGAAGCATGGGGCAAAGCATGTGGGGAGGGGTATGGAAGTTCCCTGAACCCAGTCCTTTCAGGTTTTCATGGAAGCTTCATTATGTAGGCATGATTGATTATATCACGGGCCATTGGTGATCAACTTAACTTTTAGCTCTTCTCCTGACATGAGAAGTTCTTACCCTCTAATCATGCTTTGGTTTTTCTGGTGACCAGCTCCCACTCTGAAGCTATCGAGGGGTCCCAGCCACTAGTCATCTTATTAGCATACATAAGACACTTTGGTGATTCCAAGACTTTTAGGAACTGTATGTCAGGAAACTGAGACAAGACCAAATACATCTTTTACAGTATCATACTCTTTGTATCTCCTGTATAAGTCTGTGGAATTTATTCTGATATGACTCACCTGGATCCTATGCCTACTGGGGATGGGAGATTTGTTTCTTCTGCTGGACCAGAATGACTTCTAACCGAACCAAACTTGGGTCCACCTTCCAGGCACTGCAAAGCCAAACACTGACATCAGGATTTGCAGTAAGTAAAAAAAAATTAGGCATTAATTGCAAGGAAAATTGGGCAATTAATTCTTAAGACCCGAACTGCCCAATGGCTTACATGTAAGGGTTTTTAAAGGTGGAGAGGCAGAAGTTATAGGCAAAGTCATAAGTTAATGCATGGAGACTGTACATTGGTTTGATCTTGAAGCAGGGGCCCACAAATCAGGGATAGAGACAAAGACTTTCTGATTTGTGATTGGTTAAGTTTTGTCTAAAAACTTGGGGCTAGTCGAAAGGAATGTTGAGCTCTGGCCTGTGGATGTGACTTCCTCCAAGCCCTTCAAGAAGACATTTAGAACAAAGAATGGAGGTCAGAATTCTGTTCTCACTTCCCACTTATCTGAGGTCTATGTGTCAGTGGATGGCATTTTCCATTTGGTAGGAGTCTAGGTTTCTGAAATCCAACTCAGGGACGTATGTTGTCTTTAATTTCTAAGGGAACCAAATATTTTATGGCTCTAATCTCCTTGGCCATTGTTTTAAGCTGTTGTTCTTTTCTTGCTTGTCAGGTTGCTCCTTTACTTCTCAAGGCTAGCTAGATGCCTAGAAAATCCTTCGAAGGAGCTCAAGATGTTCCTTATTTTTCATGCTTGGGGGGCCTGGTGGGCCCCAGGCGGAGTCCTTGCTCCATCTCAGGCACATTCTGCTCTATTTTGGGGGATGCCACCTCTGTCAAAAACATGTTCTGAGAGTGTGGAGGGGTAGTTTTCCAAAATGAGTATATTTATCAGAAGAAGGGGGGATTAGGTGTCAGTCAGGCAGAGACAATAACTGTTTAAAGTAATACCTGAGTAAGGTTTATTGGGTAGACGTGAGTTGAATTGGTGGAGTCAATTGTGATGCTTTGGAGAAAGGAAAAGACCTGAATGAATTCTTTTGGAAGAAGCCCTTTCTTTTCTCTGAAGTACCAGCAGTACTTACTTTTTTTTTTTTTAGAAATGATTCCTCTAGCTTTATTGGCTTTTATAATCTGTGCTGGAGGGAGATTACGTCAGGTCAAGTAGCAAAGGAAAATAAGCACAAGGATCTGGTTTGCCTGCAGCTGTAGTTCTGCCTCCTAGACCCACTGCCAAAGACACATAGCAGGCCTCACTTCAGTTTTCCTCTTGACTTTGGTGGGGGGGGAGATGTCATTCTTATATAATACATAGAATGTATATCAAATACATAATTGTACCACAGGAATTTTATTCTCTTTGTTAGTATTGTCTAAAGTTACAACATGTAAACAGTCTCTGCCCTTCTTTTCTAAACTTGCCAGCACAAAAAAAGCAATATCTTCTTTTGGAGTTTGAAACACTTTTTTCCTCCCTAGCTCTTTCTTAAGGAAAATATGTTGTAATTTAGATGTTTGAGTGGAAATAGAGGAAGTAGCCAAAAACTTTTCAATAGTCCAGTTAAAATACATAATAGCATGTGTTTAAAGTAAATATTTGGAAGAAAGTTTGGAAAATCCTGGATGAGGTTGTATACCATGTTCTACAAAGGCATGCCCTACTAAGTAAAATTGGAGGGAAACTGTGTTATCCTACTAGGGGGCAGTGATACATGGATGTTTTTCTGGCAACCCTGTTCCCATCTAATTAGTTGAAGGCTCAAAGAAATTTCCATTCTTGCCAGAAATTTCCATCTGCTGGCTTTTACAGTGCGTTAAATGCCATCATATTCTGCTGCCTCACACATTTGCCTGAGCAATTACCCTCTGAATTCCACAAAAGGATGTATTTTTTTAAAAAATTAGAAATATAACAACAATCTCCTTCTCCTCAAGCTTGGAAGTCTATGGAGGATTTACTTTTTTTAATCACAGACATGGATGAGGGGTAATCCACTTTGCATGTGTGGACTTTGGTGCCAGGCACCTAATTAGGTTTTTCATGTTTTGAATGTGTGACCTTAGACAAGATAATCTCTTTGGGCTCACTTCCCTTGTCTATGAAGTGGTATTATTATTATTCATTCCACAAATATTTATTGTTAGTCACCTGTCTTTGTGTTGGGGATGCAAGAGTGAATAAAATAATGAAGATCTCTTCCTTTTTGCAGCTTCTGTTCTAGTTGTAAGGGAGACAACAAACAGAAATTGTATGATTAAAAATAATACTTGTAAGAAAAGAAGGAGTGGAGCAGGGTGAGGGAGAGGCAGATTAGGGAAGAAAGCAGATGCATAATTAGGGCAGTCAGGATTGGTGTCATTGACAAGGTAATATTTGAGCAAAGATTCGAATGAGGTTTTAAAAGGTGTGCCCTGGTGTTGCTGAGTGGAGAATAGACTTCAGTAGATTAAGGATAAAAGAAAGAATCATTAGGAGGTTTTCTTAGTAATCTAGATAACAGATGATGACCATTTAACCAAAGTTGTAGCAGTGAAGATGGTGAGGAATGATGGAATTTCATATGCATTTTGGAGATTTAGGCAATGGGATTTCCTGATGATTTGAATATATTGTGTGAAACAGAAAGAAGAGCCTAGGTTTTTGGCCTGAGGAACTGGATGGATGGAACTATTAGCAAGTGACAATAGGTACACTGTGGGCAGAGCAGGTTTTAGGGGGAGGATCCTATACTGTAGTTATTGAGTTTGATGTCTCCTAGTCATTCATGCAGGGATAATGACATCTACCTGTAGGTTGGTTGTGATGATTAAATATACTGAATGTAAATAACTTCCTACAGCGTCTGACATAATTGTTTCTGTGAGATCAGAGAACATATTGCTACATAAAACTAGAATAAGAGATTTTAAGGGATATTCACTGAAAAAGAAGTCACAAATTGTGATGGAGGAAAATTTTAAGATAATAAATGGGAAGACAAGATTGAGGAAATCTCCCAGGAAGAGATGCAAAAATTTAGAGAAATATTTTAAACAATAGAGGATACATCCAGGAGGATACATGGTGCCAAAAAATTTATCTCCTACACATCCCCCTCAGGAAGCCACTGAAGTATGTGCTCCATCCAAAGGGAAATAAGACATGAAAAATATATGAAAGAAGACCTGAAGTCCAGGAAAACAGGGATGTAACACTCAAGAGAGATAAAGGAAATTCACAGGATGATGGTGAAAGAAAGCCCAGGATGACAGCTAAGTAGCAGACTGAGAGATGACTAGTGCAGGTGGGAGCTGGCAGGTAGAGATCCGAGGAGGATGTCTCCAAGACCAGTTGAGCTGATGACACTATGTGTTTGACCATTATGAAAGAGCTTCATAGTTCTTTCAGAGTTAGGGAATAAACTGTCCTTAACTTCAAGGAGCTTACACCATAATGGGGTACACACAGGTTAAGCAGGCAGTCATGGAATTCTGTGAAGGTTTGTAAAATTTAGTACTATGGGAGACCAGAATATGCCTCCCCAAAATGTGAAGGATGATTGGGCTGAAGACAATTAGAATGCAGAGTGTTCTGCTTTCCCTGTTTGTCTAAAAGCAGGACAGAGAGTCACAAAACTAAAAGGACTTGCTAGCCTCCCTTTCCTGTCTAAGGACAGGATATAAGTTCTCCTTTACTGGAGAAAACTCTATCAGCTGAGAGATGGCACCTGAGGAACCTGACAGAATTTACTCCATGAATGCTTTCCATATATCTACCTTCCCACAGTTTCCCATCTCTATAAGGCTGGGACTGCTTTCCTTTGTCTTTTCACTTCTCTAAAGTACATTATTCTTTGTTGGAGATATCATATAAACTAGACCCCAGCCTTTTTGAAAACAGGGACTGGTTTTGTGGAAGACTATTTTTCCTCAGATGGGGGGAAGGGGAAAGGATCATCAGGCTCTAGATTTTCATAAGGAGTATGCAACCTAGATCCCTCGCATGCCCAGTTCACAGTAGGGTTAATGCTCATATGAGGATCTGATGCCACCACTGTTCTGACATAAGGCAGAGCTCTGCTCCCTGCTGCTTATCTCCTGCTGTGTGACCTGGTTCCTGACAGGCCCAGGGGTTGGGGACCCCTGTCCTAAACCAGTGCTTTGATTTACTTTTCACTGAGGTTTCTCCTGCATGCTATACACTGCACATGTTAATAAACCATCTTGGTTTTCTTTTGTTAATCTGTCTTTTGTTATAGAAATCTGTCTCATCTACAAACTGATGAGGGTTGCGGAAAATCATCTTTTCCCCTTCAGTACTCTGCTGCTAGATCGCCTATAGTTGGGAATGAGGCTCAGAAGTCCAGTAAGTATCTGTCTCCTTTGAGCATCTGTAATTGAACTGGCAAGCTAAGAGTTTGGGGCCGACTGTTGGGTTGGCCAAAGAATTGACACTGTCACACTCTAGACAGCTTCTCCGCCCTCCCCCCCGCCGCCCCGCCCTGATTTTTTTCTCCAGGGATGATTAGGGAGTAGCAATTTATTGCCATTTAATTTAGTTGAAAATTTTTAAAATAAAAATATGTGAAGTATATGATAATCATGCAAAAACACAACAGTAAACGGTATGAGGCCACCCTATTTACTACCTCTTGCTCTTAGCGGTTTGTTTTTGAATTGCGTTGTATTAGGAGGTGCTACTTAAAAATTTTGCTGTGTAAACCTGTATGCTTTGATTTAACCCACCACCACTGTGACTTGATTCACTAAAATTTGTGAACTTTAACTAACTGATTCACTAAAAATTGTTTCACTAAAAAATCTTGTTTGCATTTATCTTTCTTAAATGTGCAGTTCACATTTATTTAAATGTTGATATTAGTGTTTGGGTCTTCTTCTTCTTCTTTTTATTTTTTATTTTTATAGGGAGACTGTTGCTCAGGCAGGAGTGCAGTGTCACAATCATGGCTCACCACGGCCTTGACCTCCTGAACTCAGGTGTTCCTTCTGCATCAGCCTCCTGAGTAGCTGGGACTACAGGTGCATATCATCATGCCTGGCTTATTTTTAAAAAATGTTTTGTAGAGATGAAGCTGGTCTTGAACTCCTGGGTTAAAGCAGTTCTCCTACCTTGGCCTCCCAAAGTGCTGAGATTACAGGTGTGAGCCACCACAACTGGACTATTTTGGGTCTTTATTTAGAAGTTTGGTGATCTTGTTGTAACAAAAAATATGCTGTAGTAACTTCACCTGCTTTTATGTAATTAGCGTATGGTAAAATTGTTTTCATTATACATTTTGCTTAAAGTTGCAGTTTCCAAGAACTTATCAACAACATTAAGTAAGTACTTACTATATGTCCTCCTAGTGCAGGCTAGAGCTGGGACTCGGGCTGCTTGTGGTCTAGTCAGAGATACTGTATTTCTTTTCTCTTTCCAAGATCCAGTTCCTCTATGTTGGCAACAGAGTGAGGGAACAGGGGAATTAGAGGTCTTCAGAGTGGTTGGTGAAGAGTTTGCTTTCTAAATCTGGTTCTGCCAGATATTAGTGGCCTCTGCCAGTGTGATTATCTTAGCACTGAAGATTATTTCTTTAAGGTAGTATCCACCTTCATTCTGACTCTTCCTGTTAGTGAGGACCTGTACAGAGAAAGGTAGCTGTTTCTTCCCCCACTGGTCCCTGTTAGTGTTCATTCTTGTTGGAATGGGGTGTGTTTCCTAGGCATTCACTTCTCCCATACTTCTTTAAATTTATTCTTGTTGATTTGGAGGAGTTGAAACTGATAAGGCCCTATTATGTGTTCTCCAAGGGCCCCATCCTTTTCTTACCAGGCAAGCTACATACTCACTCTAAAGTCCTTTTTGGGGCCTTGGGCTTTGGGAATGTACCACTGTAGCAAGTAATCTACCTTCAGAAATCTCTAAACAATTAGCTATATATTTCTCTGTGTTCAGGTGTTTCAGTTTCTGCAGCTCAGCAAGCAGCCATTTTGAGACCAAGCTGCCAATGTGTTCTTCCTACAGATAACTTCACTCTCAATCTGTGTGACCAAATATCTTGAAGTGCTCACTTAGTTAATGGCCACCCTGGTGCCAGACTTCTGACCTCTCCCTTCCCTTCTCTTAGTTCTCTGCTTAGGAGAATTGGTTGAATACACCAGTGAGTCTGTTACTTCTTATAAACCTTGAGGGTAACATCTGGAACTAATTGTTGGTGCTCACCCAAGGATTTGAGCATTTACTGCCTCTTGCTCTTAGCTGTGGGCCCTATTCACTGACTCTGGAGCAGTGAGACAAATGCCACTTAACAGCTTGTTAGATTATTATCAGGTAAGTTTAGGAAACATTGCTGGTAGAGGAAGACATAATCAGTTTTCTATTTTATACTGTTTAAAGTGTCATTTAAGTAAAAGATCTCAGTAGAGTTATACGTTTAATGCTTTTTTTTTTTTTCAGTTGAAGTCTCACTCTGTTGCCCAGGCTGGAGTGCAATGGCACACTCACAACCACTGTAGCCTCAACCTGCTGGGCTTGGGCAATCCTTCCACCTCAGCCTTCCAAGTAGCTGGAACTACATGTGTGTACTACCATGCCCGGCTTATTTTTTTATTTATTGTAGAGATGACGTCTCACCAAGTTGCTCAGGCTGGTCTCGAACCCCTGGGCTCAGGCAATCCTGTCGCCTCAGCCTCTCAAAGTGCTGGGATTACAGGCCGAGCCACCATGCCCAGCCACATATAATTTTTTAAAATTCTGATAGTGTGTGTTTTATTAGCTCTTTCTCTTTTAGCTTTTAAAATGGACAAATTATGCCAGTGTTGAAGGGATATGTTTTCTTAACATTGGGCAAATAATCTTACTTCATATAGATCACTGAACAATTTACAGATTCTGAGGAAAGGGAAAACAGTAGTTAGGGATTGTGAAAACTAATGACATGATACAAAATATTCTATACATGAAATCATTTTCTATGAGTCATCCAGAACTCCCTTGAGCAGTTCTTGTAGGGTCAGTGTAGCAGTGATGAATTTCTCCAGCTTTTGCTTATTTGGGCATTTATCAAGGATATTTTTGCTGGATATAGTATCCTTGGGTGGCAGCACTTTTTATTCCCCCCCAGACACTTTGAATATATCATCCTAATCTCTCCTGGCCTGTAAGGTTTCTGCTACGAAGTCTGCTGTTAGTCTGATGTGGACTCCTTTATAGATGACTAGACACTTGCTTTTGCTGTTTTAAGAATTTTCTTTTTGTCATTTACTTTAGATAATTTGACTATAATATGCCACAGGGAAGACCTTTTTGTATTGTGTCTGTTTGGGGATCAGTGGTCCTCCTGTATCTTGATGTGTAAATCTCTTGCTAGATTTGAGAGAGATTCATCTGTTATTTCATTAAATAGGTTTTTGAACACTTTTGTTCTCTTTTTGCCTTTGGAGATACTGATAATTTGTATATTTGGTTGCCTGAGGGTGTCCCATATATCATGAAGGCTTCATTCATTCTTTTTTATCCTTTTTTTTGTATTTGTCAAAATTATTTCAAAAGATTACTTGGATTATTTCAAAAGACCTGTCTTCAAGTTCCGCGATTCTTCCTTTTGCTTGTTTTAGTTTATTGTTGAAGCTTTTGAGTGGATTTTGTATTTCATTCAGGTGTTCTTTAGTTCCAGAGTTTTCATTTGGTTCTTTTTAATCACATCTATACCTTTGGTAAATTTCTCACTCTTATTGTAAATCGTTCTGATTTCTTTGTATTGCTTTTTGGAATCCTATTGTATCTCATTGAACTGCTTTAGTATCATAATTTTGAATTATTTTTCTGGGATTTCTTGAATTTCTTTTAGATTGAGATCTGTTGCTAGGCAGTTATTACATTCCTTTGGAGGTATCATAGTTCTTTGCTTTTTCATGTTTCCTGTGTTCTTATTTTGAGATCTGTGCATCAGGTATAATAGTCACTTCTTCTATTTTTTTGAATTTACTTTCATAGGAGTGGAATTTTTCCTAAAAATGTATCAATGGTATTGGTTGCATAGGGCCCTTTGGCTAAGATTCTGGCTGCATGCAGTAAGGTAGATTCTGCATGATTTTTTTCAGCTTTAAACGGCATCAGTGGAACCTGTGATTTCCTTGGTGGTTTAGGGTTTTGGTTATTAGTGGGGACTATGATGAAGTTTTGCTAGGGACAGGGATGCCAGGTGGGCTGATCTTTGGGCCCCAGTGGTGGCAATGGTGGGCAGGACATGCCAGTTTTTTTGGGCCCCAGAGCTGCATATGCTGGTACTAGTATTAGTGGGACCGGGAGGTTAATTCTTGGGCCTGCAGGTACCTTGTTCAGGTGCTGGTAGTGGCAGTGGTGGGCCAAGCAGGTAAGCAAATTCTTGGGTGCCTGGGTAGTTGGTGTGGTGTGGGTGACAGCAATAGAAATGGCAAGATAGCCCTCTGGGTCCCAATGGGTGCACATTGGTATTGGTGTTGGTTGTGATGTGGGGTTGCCCCATATAGCCCTCGACACACAGAGTTGTTAGATTTGTTTGCTCTTGGTGGCAACAGCACTGCAACAATGTGCACGGGGGGGGGACCCACCCTTTACACACAGGCCCAAGCATGGAGACCATGCCACCAGTGGGAGTGTGGGTGCCATTCACAGCCCCAGACAGGGCAGCCCTCCAGCTTGTCTGCCCCATCCTGTAGTGAAAGCAGCAGCAGCATGCTAGCCATTGCTAGCCACTGCTCACCACTGCTCTCTATGCATGAGCTTGAGCATGGAAGCCACTCTGCTGGTGGGGGTGGGGTCACTACTTCTAGCCCCAGACAGTCAGCTCTCAGGCTTATCTGCCTGGGTTCCCAGTGGCAGCAACTGCTGCAGTAGTGTGCAGTGGGGTAAGGGGCCTCACTTTCGACTTGTGAGGCCAACCATGGAGGTTGGGCTGCTGCTAGGAGCAAGGCTGTTCCTCGTAGCCTTTGAAAGGGAGCTCTTGGGCTCTGGTAAGTGCTTGCTTTGGTTTCCATTGTTCCAGGGCCACCTTTTGGTGTGCTGCACTGTCCTTTCCCTGGGGAGTAATATTTCCTGTGGGCTAGAGTACTGGGGACCCTGCAGTACCTCGGGTCCTGCCTATGCTGTGCGGCTGTAGACCTCCTGGTTGACTCTGGGGGATGTTAGCAGGACTCCTGGGATGTGGAGATGCAGGGCCTTTGGTTCCTGGGGCAGGCTGCAATCCCATAACACCTGTGCTCTCACCATGGCACTCAAGTACCCACTTAGGTCTCGAGGCTGTGAGTGACTAGCATGAGTTTCTTGTCTGGTGCCATGCTCTTACAGGTTTCCAGATCACCACCCATTCTAGTGTCATGGTTTGTGTGGGTAAAGGAGCTTTCCATGGTTCAGATGGTGACAGGCAGGGCGTATACTGCTGAGGTTCCCTCACCTACCCTTTTCTGGCAGTAGTGAACCCCTCCAGGCTCCTGGCCAATCTCTGCCAATCTGGCCACTCTTTCCTTCTTCTTCTGTATCTCAGATGTTTCCTGTGACCAGGGTCTGCTGAATCCTAGTGTTCTCTCTAGATGTGCTAATCGAGGTGTGATTACCTATTTGTAATTTTGGTTCTTTCTGGAGAGCACGAGTGTCCAGTGCCTCTGGTCAGCCATTGTGAACACACGTCTGCTTGGGACTCCAAGGAAGAGTAGAGGCTGCCTGCCCCACTCCTATGGAATCGGGCAGTGCCTGACCTTTAATTCTGCCAGAACTGAAGTAATGTAATTTGTCTACATTAGGGTAATAAACAAAGTTTATAGATGTCTGCCTATGAATCTTTGTAGATTGTCAACATTAGTTGCTTGTGACAACTTGATTGTAGATGTGAAAGGACATGGGTTCATTGTATCTGATTCTGCCATAAGACCAAACTGACACTTTAGAAGTGCTGGAATTTATTAATATTGCTTAGTTAACTTTCAGGTTTCATGGTACCTTCAGGATAAAGGGAACTTTACCTCTATGTGGCGTTTTTTAATTAGAAAATGGTAAGCATGCTATTGCGGCCACTAAAATCATGTGACCTGCTTAGAGAACAGCTGGTGGCAATCTTTAAGGAGAAATAGGAGAGAACGAAGAGCTAAAGATAAAAAGAGAAGAAAGAAGTAGGAGGGCAGGAGAAGAGAGAAGAAAAGGAGAAAGAAAAGAGGCACATAGTGAAGGAGGTAGTAAAATACCATCAATAATTATCTCAGGAAAGTGGTACCTGTGGCATTTGTTACTTACCATTGGTTCATTTCTTTGTGTATTCATTTATTTGACACGTATTTAATGGGAATCAGGAATTCTGGGTGAAGATACCATGGTGAACAAAATGTACTGTTTCTATTAGGCAAAGGGAGTTTAAAGATGTTTGAACTTAAATCTTGATCCTCTTCTTTGTAGAGTATGTTAAATTATGGGAAAGAATACTTTTTAAGTTTTGTTTGTTTAACATTCTCAATTTTGTTCCCCAATCAAAGAAAAGTTTTCTGGAATTTAAAGAGATGTTCTTATTGACATACTTTGAAAATTATCTCCCTGAGGGCAGGGAGTTTATATTATTCAGGAATCTGGAGCATGTTGTTCTATACCTGGCTCTTATTAATGGGAGTGGGGTGCATGTGTTGAATGAATGGTAGGATCAGATGAGAAACCTCAGCAAGGCATCTCCTGGTTACAGTCTGCAGCCTTCCTGGCTCTTTGTAGAATTTAGGCTTCTAACTGAATACTTTCCTGATGGCACCACATTCCCTTCTCTACTATAGAACACACCATCATCATTGTCTGTTTACAAGACATTGTGTGTTTCTCCATAATGATGAATTCTTTTATGGTAAAATCTGCTTCTAATTTAATTTATTTATATAGTTCCAGTGTTTGACAGGTGGTGAGTTGTCAATAAATTTTGGTTAAATGAATGAATAAATCTGACTAGTTATAGTGTACTTGATATAAGATAGTTTTGTATAGGAATCCTTTCTGAGAGGGTTAATTTTTGGATATGCCAGAAAGATCCTCCTCTAACACATTTCACAAATATGAGAATGTATAGGCAATTACCCTGAAGTCTAATATATAGTGCATTTCCAAAGATAACTAGAGAATGCACCAGTTGTAAGATAGAGATGGATTTTTAGTGCCAATTCTACAAATACAACTCTTACATTTTAATGTAGATTCTGTTGCTCTATTTGGATAAATTGCCAGGTGTAGTCTTCTTATTTCTAAAATAATAGGGACTGATGACAACTGTTACCTACTACTGAGGACTTCATTTTACAAAGATGACCACTGGAACTAAGTCAGGACCAAGTAGAAGAGTAAAACATGGCCAGAGGGGGATTTCACTGTGCAGAATTTTGCTATACCAGAGTAGTAAATGCCAGAACTTTCATATTTGAGAATACAGATTAGAAAATAGATGCATCATTTTAGACTTTAAAATACTTGCTATTTTGGAAAGTACTCATGGCCAAAAGCCTTCAAAATAAAGACTTTTTAACAGCTTTATTGAGATAATTCACATACCATACAATTTACCCTTTTAAAATATACAGTTTGGTTTTTTAACATATTCACTGTTTATATAACTATCATCATGATTTAATTCCAAAACCTTTTCATTACCCCAAAAAGAAACCCTGTACCCAATAGCAGTCACTCTGTCACTCTGCATTTTCACCTTCCCACAGCCCCTGGCAAATCTGCCTCTACAGATTCTGGAAATTTCATCAAAGTAGAATCATACAATATGTGGTCTTTTGTGACTGGCTTCTTTCATTTGGCATAATATTTTCAAAGTTTATTCATGCCGTAGCATGTTATCAGTGCTTTTCATTTCTTTTCATTGCCAAATAATATACTGTTATATGAATATAACTCATTTTGTTTATCCATTTCTCAGTTGATGGACATTTGGTTTATTTTCACATTTAGGCAGTTATGAACAATGCAGTAATGTGCATCCATGTGTACGTTTTTGTATGGACATATGTTTTTATTTCTCTTGGTTATATGCCCAGGAGTGGAATTGCTGGATCATATGGCAACTCTGTGTTTGATATTTTGAGGAACTTCCAAACTGTTTTCCAAAGAGGCTTCACCATTTACAATCCCACCGGCAGTGAATTAGGGTTCTAGTTTCTTCACATCCTCATTAACACTTTTTTAAAAAAAATTATAATCATCCTAGTTGTGGGTGTTAAGTAACTTATCTCATGGTATTTTTAATTTGCATTTCTCTAATGGCTAATGATATTGAGAATTTTCAAGTGTTTATTGACTGTTTATCTTCTTTAGAAGAATGTATATTTAAATATTTTGCCCATTTTTAATTGGGTGGTTATCTTTTTGTGTTGTAAGAGCTCATTTTATATTTTGGATATAAGTCTTTTAACTGATATTTGATTTTCAAATATTTTCTCCCACTCTGCTTTTTATTTTTATTTTCTTGCTGGTGTCCTTTGAAGTAGAAATATGTTTTATATACACATAAACACAGTACTTACAACATGGTGAAAAAAGGTGGTTTAGGAGTATTACAGTGTGTGCTTGGTTTGATTTTAGGTGGGTTGCCATGTGGGGGATAACAATTATCTTTTATTGAAATTCAAAGTTGTGCCTCAAATCAGTATGTAATGTAATTTTAGGAAGCCAAAAAAAGAACAGATGCTACTAAGAGTGAAACATAATGTCCTATAGCATGGAGCACACCTTCTTACTCCCCCACCCCCACGCTGTCTTTGTGTTATCCTAGTTACAGCTAGTTAGAGAAATGCTAGGGATTGGAATAGTGAGAAAATAATTGTTTCCTTTTGTATCTCAGGCAAAATACACTGTTAGGGATATAGCTAAAACAAACAAAAAACAAAACAAAAACAATAAAGGACCAACTGGTTCTAGCAGGGATGACAGTAGTTCTACTTTTGTTAAGTTACCATTAGAGAAATGCCCTTACAATTGGGTTGATCAGTGTCATCGCTGTTGTCTTACTTCTATAGTATAGTGAGAGTAACCCATTGGCAGCAAAAACTCATATTTAGGTGGGTAGGTAGAGGGAGGTAGCTGGAGAAAATGGAGTGTGTCCTTGACACAGTATGAATGGAGATGTTGCTCCATTAGTAATTGGGCAGGTGGACTTCTTTGATGAACATGGAGTGACACACTGAGACGGTTGCGGTCACTCACCTGTCTTGTTGGCTAGTCTCTTCCAGTATTCCTTCTGAGGGTATTTGTGGTCCCTTACCACACCTTCAGCTTGATATTGAAATGCAGTGGTAATAGTGGAGGTCTCTTTAAAGTGGACTTTGAAGTTGAGGTCAATTAAGAAATGAGCATATCTGGCAAGTTGTAGGCACAGATGAGTAATTTCCCCCCCCCCCTTTTTTAGTGTTAAGGGTTTGAAATAGAGCACCATTAGCCTCCTGAGAAAGATGATCTTAAGGTTTTTCTGTGGAATGACTTATAGAAATCATTATGGATTCCTGACTAAAGCTTTTCAGTTGGTTTATAGAAAGAGATGTGGGTTTTGTAAAGTAGCCTGGCATGTGCTCCAGTGCTTTTGCATTTTCATTTTTTTACAATATAAGAACTAATTTCAGGCTACAGCTAAGATTTATGTGAGCAGTTCCTTTAACTTTGCTTCCTAAAGTTGTCCCTTAAGAAAGATACTTTCTATTGATGTGTTGTAACTGACTTAAATTCTTCAGGCCTTTCTCTACTGATTTCTGTCCCTACCCAGAAAGATATTTTAGGTCTTCTTAATCTTGTGCTTTGAGCAGAATAAAGAGATGAGTCAGAGAAGTTTTCTAACACTAAGGGAGGTTGCCCAACTTAATTTTGAATCTGAAGTGGCAATAACTGTCAGTTTTGGTCCTTTGAGTAGATGGAAAAATTTGTAATCTAAAGTATTTGAGTAATGGTGACATAATTGAGGGTGTAGGCTTCTCCTTTAGAACATAGCCCCCAAGAGACTTGTGTTCAGTGCATAACCTAAAGATACGTTAAAGTGGTTGTGTGTAGTTTGCTTTGTAGATGATGCCTTCTTTGCGTAGAAATCAGCTGATGTCTCATGTCATTTTGGCATATGTGGTTGAGAATAGCTCAAACACTGTTAAACTAAATGTTTGTGTGTGTTAGTGTTCTTGCCCACACTGACTCCTTAGTCAGCATCTTTTGAGGTGATGGTCTCACCTGACAACTTCAGTGCCACCTAAGATTTTGATCTAGTGTGTGACCATGTGACATAGTGACTGTTATATCGATTTGCAATCTAGGGAGACAGTGGGTAAACTTGGGCCTGGGAATAGTAGGAGGTCTGTTGTATAAGAAAAAGAGTAGTCAAAAGAGCAATATTTGTTGTTGTTGGCCAGCTCTTACTGTGAAACATTTAAGACTCCAATTTGAGAGATTAGTTGGAAAATAATGATTTGATATTTAGCACCCTGCTGGGTACTGTGAAATTAGAGAAAAGTAAGACATAATTTCATATCTTTAGGTACTTAAATTTGGAGAGGAACAGACATTCAGGAAGATACTTTTTCCTGATACATTAAATAAGGGCTTTACTCTTTCCTCTCCATTGTGGAAACACATACAAAGGGGAGTAAAAAAGGGGGATACCAAATCCATTTTAGATACATGCATTTACCCAGTGTGTGACATGTGTCATCTTACTCTAGGATGTGAACTGAAAGAAGGTGGAAGTCAAATTGTACATGCTTCTGTGTAGATCCTTGCATAAATTAGATAGTATATACAAAATGGACAGAGAAAGAGCAATACTAAATTCCTTTTTAGAAAGAAAACTCCCCAAGGAATCCTAAACAAGTCCACAGAGCATGGGGTAAAAAAAATAAAAAAGGAAAGAAAAATAAAATTCCCAACAGCTGTGGTAAAAACTATTTTTAAAAATGGCAAGAATGAAATAAATGCACAATTCAGAATAGTGATGAGCATTGGGAGGGAGGCAGGAAGATGGGATTTGGTATGGGCCCATGTGTAGCTTCATTGGGATTGTGTTTAGGTCAGCTTGGGTTAACTTAAACAATAGATGTTTGTTTCTCACAGTTCTAGAGGCTGGAAGGCTGAGGTCAGGGTCGAAGCGTAATTGGGTTCTTGGTGAGCATTCTCTTTCTTGTTATGTCCTTATGTGGCTGTTCCCATCATAGGGACTCCAACTTCAAGACTTAATCTCACCCTGTTACACTGGGGATTAGGGTTTCAACATATGAATTTTGGAACAATACAAACATTTAGTATATAGCAGATTGGAAATATTTTAATTTGTAAATTGAGTGATGGGTTCATAGGTATATATTCTATAATTATGCTTCATAACCTACATAATATATGTATCTGTACCATTATGTTACATAATTAAAAAAAAAAATCTAGGTATTTCAGTAATTAAACATTTCCCAGTCTGAATTCCTTAAAAGCTCTTGGTTAGATTAAGTTGTAGGAGAAAAAAACTGAACTTATCCAGTTAGCCAAACTATCTCTCTGCTGTTTTTCTACTTTATTTATTACTTTAGTTTTTGAAACATAGTAACAATAACGTAGAAGTCTTTTCCCAAGGTCTGACTGTCCTGTGTCTTTGTGCCATAAGGTTCCATGCACATTGTCCAGAACCCAGCTTATAAATCGAAGGCTTCTGTCTGGACTTGCCAGTCAGATATATAAGTATTCCTTACCTGTGTGTGTGTGTGTGTGTGTGTGTGTGTGTGTGTGTGTGTGTGTATTTAATGATATTTGTGCTTGGCTTAGGCTGGGAATTTTGAAATCTTTGTTGGGTTTCCCAATTTGCTGGGCAGTGCTAGAATTGAGGGTCATCAGTGGGAAAAAAAAAAAAAAACAGAAAAGAACTGTTTCCTCTTTCATCTATGCCCATATTATATAAATGTTCACTGAAAATAGCACCAATTTTCTGGGAAAGGGTTTGACGGAGACTTTTCTCACCCTTTATCCGTACTCTCCAATTCATGTTTCCTTCTTACA
The DNA here is from genome assembly GCA_027257055.1 of Cephalopachus bancanus. NCBI lineage: Eukaryota > Metazoa > Chordata > Mammalia > Primates > Tarsiidae > Cephalopachus > Cephalopachus bancanus. The sequence goes on from JAPVLO010000104.1 coordinate 3,810,770, forward strand.
ATGTGGTCAGGTGCTTGCCCAAGCCTGGCTTATGAACCGTGCAGAATATTTGTGGAGTTTTGTTTTTTAAGCCCCACACTGTGCACATGATGCAGTATTTAATTTGGAATGAGCTCTGAGTTTAGTCACACGTGCTTCTTGTGGTGTTTATCTTGGAATTCACAAGTAGGAGGGAAGTATTTTTGCATTTTATACATCTGGACATTGTTCATGGTCCTTTTGTGACTTGGGAATTCTGTGTGGGGCAAAATCCAAAGAACAATATTAAAATAACATGGAGTTATAATGACATCTGAGTCAAAACCCTTGAGAATACCCTTCTGATCCCAGCAGAGTTTGCTTTTGAGGTGGTGAACTTTTTTAGTTGTGTGGTTCACTGTTGGCTTAAGTAGAATGCTGGAATTATAAGGTTACCTGACACTCTTGCATGTAGGCTAATGGGCTTCCAGACATTCTGAAAGTCTGTAGCAGATTTGTCTTTTTAGGGGAGGATTTTGGCCTTGATTTTGCATGGGGCAAGATAGGTAAATTGAATGCTGCTCAAAGCTGCCATGCCTCTGCCACCCTCTCCTTCCAAAGGATTGCGAGGGCCCTGTGAGGTCCCTCCACTTACTCTCTTGATCCTGCCTCATTCTGTCCAACTTAGAACTAAAAGTTGACCCTGAGAACACCCCAGGCTCTGTGTCAGGACTGGGCATTTAGTAACCTTATCCTCTCCCTGATTTCACATGAGAAGTTGTTGTTTTGAACAGGATTGGACATGGTGTAGCACAGGATCTCCTCCTTTTGGCTAGGGGTTTGCTAGAATGGAAAAAGTGGAAATGGGGGTGCAGAACCTTGCACTCTTTGAGTGAGTTTGCTTATGGATAGTATTGCTTTTTGGCCCCAGTCTAGTTTTCTTTCATTCCCACATCTCATCTTTTACGCAGCTGCAGGGAGCAGGCTGGGAAAGCAGAATGAAAGCTTCAAACAGCTTTGCACTTGAATAAAAGGAAGAGTGATTTCTCTTGTTCAGAATACAGATCAGTTTGGATAGAAAGCTGTTTGCTTTTTTACTTTTTGGGTAAGAACTGTTTGCTTTTCTCTCTCTAAGTGTAATAAAGAGAGGAAAAGTTAATAAAGTAGTTGGACCTGCTGGTTACACAATTCATAGAGAATTTTCAAATGTGTTTAATAAAATCTTTCACATGATTATAACAGAAATAAATAATTGGAGGGGAAAAGTTAAAATCCCTTGAATCCCTTAAAATCAGTTGAATATGAGGCTGTGTGCTTGCTGGTTTCTTTGGTTTTTCCTTTGGGATTTTCTCCCTTTATTTCGTAATGCATTTTGCACCTTTCAGTTTAAAAAAATTCATCAAAGCTTAAATTTTTAGTAAATAAACACATCCTAGTCCTATGATGGGAATCACGACACAACAGAGAGTAGCTTGACTTCAGCTGGAGAAAGGCTAATGGTAGGAACCCCAAGGGTTGATATCAAGATCATGCTTGTTTAGTGTTTTAATGATTCCAAAAGGAAATGGTGAAATCTGCTGATGACAACAAATTATTTTTGCTGATCCAAACAGGGATTTCTGGGAAGCTTCTTCAGAGTATTTGGAATAGTAGAAGAATTGGGCAATATGGTGGCAGACACACTGAACTTAGAGTAAAGGTTTATGGGAGGTAGCAGGAGTAATATCAATACATTGAAGTTACAAAGCCTGCCAGCCCTCCCATAGTAAGACTGTGGAATCTCTTTAAAGGATTTAGCATTGACTTCTTTCATGAAAGGAAGACCAGGACATATATAGATTTGTTTTTATATCTAGAAAATGAAAACAATGGCAGTAGTTGCAATTATAAAGTTTGGTGATTTAAAAATATGGTGTCTGAGTTTCTTTTTTATTTTAATATCAGCAGTCGTATATCTAAATAAGTTCTCTCTTCCTCAAAATGGTCATGGAGTATTATATACTCATCTTATTCATGCTTCTTTTTTGGTACATTCTTTTGAACCAAAGAATGGTTCAAAATGGTTCTGTGGTGGCAGGTTTTTATTTTGTAGGTTGTTTTGAATTTTGAAACAGCCAGCTGTCATTTAGAATCAAGTGTGATGAATAAGATGGGTGGTCAAACTAAATAATAGATTTAAAATATAAATGAAATATAAAGCAGTAACCAATTTTTTTTATTGCTTCAACTGATGTTGAAGGATATTACTAATGAGAAATTGCAAAAATATTTGTGTAATGCTAGTATTAGATTAAGCTCTTGGTTGATATATTTTAAAAACATCACTAATTTAGATATGTAAATTTATAGAAACTTGTGGAAATACCCACGTCACTACTTTGTAGATGCACCATGTTTATAAGAAGCCTTCTGTAAAAAAAAAATTTTTTTTTAATGTTTCCTAGCTGTACTCTTTGGGAGGAAGCAGGAGTTTGTGAAGTACCTGGAGATTACTTAATGTATTGATATTGTCTGACTAAAGCCTACATCTTTGTAAGGGAAAAGACTCCTTGGGTTAAAAAATCAAATAGGCAATGTCACTGGAGCTGTAGGCTGTCCATCTCTATCCATTCATCCACCCATCATGCATCCAACCATTCATCCATCTATCCATTCATCACCCAACCCTCTACCTGCTTATTTTAAAAGAACGATGAGTCATAGCCCCTTCTCTCAAGATGCTTGGTTTTATTTGCATGGTGGTATATCCATGTGAAACACATAAACAGCAGTCACCAATGTGAATGTAGTAAGTCAGTGGTTTTCAAATTTTATCTTTGGAACTTTATTTTGAGTAAATGGAGTGGGATTAGAATGGGGCTGAATTCTTGCCTTCTCTCTGTCTTCTCAATGAGAACCCCTGAAGTAACTTTTGGAAACCATTGATAGGAAGAGGAGGGTCAGAAAAGAGTTTGTATACAGAAGCAACTGGAGAAATAAAACTTCCGTTCTTCCTCACTTTTCTGAGATTATTAAAACAAAATGAAAACTTTCCATTTGTTAGTCCTATCCTTCTTTATTTGTTTTGTTTTGGTTTTTTGAGTTGGAGTCTCACTCTGTCACCCAGGTTGGAGTGCAGTGGCATGCTCACGGCCACTGCAACCTCGACCTGCTGGGCTCAGGAGATCCTTCTGCCTCAGCCTTCCAAGTAGCTAGAACTACAGGCACATGCCACCACATCCAGCTAATTTTTTTACTTATTGTAGAGACAGGGTATTGTCAAGTTGCTTAGGCTGGTCTCAAACCCCAGAGCACAGGCAATCCTATCACCTCTGCCTCCCAAAGTGCTGGGATTACAGGCATGAGCCACTGCCCCCTGCCAGTTTTGAAAGTCATTAAAAAGACACAAATTTCCCACATATTTATGTCTGTGACAGTCTTTTTGCCTTCACAATTCTCTGCATTAAAATGAGAGAAAAGTCATGAGAACTTCCATATAAAAACAGAGGACTTCCTTTTTCTAGTAAAGTGGTCATAGATAGCCTAAGCATAAAATATAGCTTCATGGTTCTAAATACGAGACTCCAAACCGGCTGCATCAGAAGTACTGGGGACACTTGTTAAAGACAAAGATTTGAAATTCTATATCAACATAATCAGAATCTCCAGATTAGGACCCAGGTATTTCAACAAGTTCTTCTCTACATAAAGTAAATACTTTCTAAAAAGAGATGTGTACCCCCAAAAGCATAAGTGACAGAATGATGCTAGAATGTGTTGAAGTAAAGCATGATGATTCATCTTATGAAGTTCTCATGACAGAAGTGTGATTAATAATTATTTTGAACCCACTGATAGTAACAGAAAGCTTTGTACCACAGATAGGAAATAGATTCTGGAGCCAGGATGTCTGGTTACTTACTAGCTGTTGTAGACTTGGGCAAAGTATTTAATAAATTCATCTGTGCTTCGGTTCCCTTATCTGTAAAATGAGGATGATACTAATGGCACCTGTCTCAAAGGGTTATTATAAAGATTAAATGAGAAGCTGAATTAAAAGCACTTAGAATACTTATTTTTCACATGGCAAACTCTCAACAAAAGTTTATTATTACAATCCTCTTTTGGTATAGAGGTAAACATTTTGGTTCCTATTAATGATGCTTGTCTTATAATGAGTTCAGGCCAACTTAAGAATAGCTTGAAAAGAAAGGAGGCAAAATGGAAATTTCAAGTATACTGTATAAAATATATAGTGGAAAGAAATGCATATCTTCTTTCATTTCTTTTGAATAGGGCTTTAAAGTGACAGATTCTAAATGTGCTGTTTCTCATTTCTGCAACGTTATGGGATAAAACCAACAAATTGATGTGATCCAAACAGACACAGTAGATGGCGCTTTAGACTTAGTTTTTAATGGAAAACAGTACTAGAAAACCACATTTTAATGGGCTCTTTTTCGCCACTGAGACAATTTCATCTTACAGTACATGCCTTTAAGAAGTAAGAATTTTGTTTTTTGACAGAGTTGGAGAACAATTTTAGCAAAAAGTAAATCTTCCAATTTCTATGTTTGTGCCAGATTTGTCACTTGGAAAGTAGTAGTTGTGTTTTAAGCTACAAATATATAAGGAAGTTATTTTCTTTCAAAACATTGCCTTATTTATGAGGTTTTTTTTTTCCTGCCATTTTTGCCTCTGTATCTTAATATTTCTGCTCCTGGCTTTTCTTGGCCTTTTATTGTCATTTTATAAAAATGTGGCTGTAGCCGGGCTCAGTGGCTCAGCCTGTAATCCAGCGCCTTTGGGAGGCTGAGGTGAGTGGATTGCCTGAGCCCGCGGGTTCGAGACCCGCCTGGGCAGCGAGACCTCATCTCTACAATAAATAAAAAAAATCAGCCGGGCGTGGTAGCACATGCCTGTAATTCCGGCTACTCGGAAGGCTGAGGTGGAAGGATCGCCGGAGCCCAGCAGGCGAGGCTGCGGTGCCGGGAGCGGCCACTGCACTCCAGTCTGGGTGACCGAGTGAGATATATCAATGTATCAATAATGTAGTCATATTTAAAAATTCAGTTATAGTCATTCTAACAGGGCTTAAAATATAGGTCAACATTAAAGGATAATATAGTATTTTTGATCCTACTGTAGTGTGCTTTATGTACTTAATCTTGTTTAATTTTAGTAATGTAGGAGGATTATTAATTCTTTTTTAGGTAAATAAACTGTCTCAGAGATTCTTAGTAATTTGCCAAGCTCATATACCTAGTCTTTGAACTAGTAGCTACTGCAAGAGTTTTGTCAGTGCATTATAGTTGTATTTTTTGAGCACCTACTGTGTGCCAGGGTGTACTATAGTGACCAAAGCTAGCCTGGGCCCTGCCCTTACAGATATACAATTATGTGATACTTGATATCGTTTTTTTTTTTAATCTGCTGGGTTGAAAGTGGGTCAAGAAGATGCAAAGATGAATTTCAGAATCATTGTGATTGTTGGATAGGCCAGGGATCCCTTGCACCAAAAAGACAGAGATAATTATACCAACCTTGAATATATTACTATATTAAAATATTTTTTAATATACTCATTGTAGCCAAGAGAAAAGCAGGACCTCCTTTCTCCCTCCAACTCCAACTCCCTCCAACTCTGGCAGTTAAATCATGAAATCAATAGTTTAAAAAGAAGCTGAACTGTCTTCTAGATAAGAATCAGGAAGAGTAAGGAAAATCTGGCTGTACCAGAATGTCAAAATTTTCCGCTGTTAAAGTGGTATTAAAATATCTAAAACAAAAAAGTATTAGTAGTGGGAGTCTGAGAGACTTCATGTGGTTTGTGCACAATCTAAGACCCCAGTAACTTCTAGATAGTTTCTTTGGACCTTTTAGTATATAACTAGCCTAATGATATCCCAAATTGACAAGTACCCCCTTTCATCTTGGAACGTCTAACATTTTTTGTTTAATTGATTTTTCTTTAATAAGAATTACTTTACTATTTAATATGTGATATTAAGCCCCTGTGATATTAAAGGGTATGCTGAGGAAACACAGACCAAGAGCTTTAAATTGAGGTCCATGATTGGGCTTCAGTAAGTCTATGGAACCCTTGAAATTGTGCAAAATTTTTTGTGTATGTACTTAAGAAAATTATTCTCAGAAGAATATCCATAGCCTTCACAAGATTCTCAATGAGTTTCATGGCCCTTAAGAGGTTAAGAGTTATTGTAATTAGGATTTTACCCAAAGGAATATTCAAGAATCGCTCCAGTTCAGGATCATGGAAAGAGAACTCTCTTTCCAAGTAAGCATCTTGGAGAAGCAGGGGCTATTTTGGTTATTTTTAAGGCCTGCATTTTTGAGATTCTGAGTGAGTTTGGGATTTGAAAATATGTGTTTAACAATAGCTCAGCTCTCAGAAGGATATCCTGTTTTGAATTGAGGGATACCTTTTGGGAAATTTGAAAGTACTTCTTTCAAATTCAACCTTTAATCGGATAAATGGTTATTTTTAGAAAATGAAATAGAAGTACGAAAGGAGAAAACTATTATATCTTTTCAGTGGAGTAAACAACTAAAGTAATTAATTCCTAAACTTTAAATTTCATTACTAGTTAAAATAATTCTTTTAGACCAATGTCTTTGGTATAAGCAATTTATAATACAAATTGATATGGGGTATGTTTTTTAAACCCAGATTTAAGAAGAGAAAGGCTGGGTATACTTCCGTCTTTTCTATCACCTGCCACATCCTAACCATTGCGTATACTCTGCTGAAGAACAAGAGAGTTATAACTTCAACTTGCAGTTATATATTTTTGATTAAGCTGTCAACTATAGTTCTAGATAGAAAAATCAAGAAATAAAATTTGATTTCTTAATGTGATGTATTTAAGTCCCTTATTTTGATCTAATACTTTTGATTAACAGTAATCTTTTAATATTAACCCTGTCACATACAATAATAGTTCCTACCAAATAAAGGTGTGGTGAGGATTGGACTAAACAATAAATGTAAAATACCAGAGAGGACCCAAAAAACCTGAAATTTATTTATAAAAAATTGTGCATTTATTCTTACATGTTTAAACTTCAGTCACCTTTAAAGTACTTTCTGTTTGATGCAATACACCTATCAAGATGCTTTTTCCACTGCTCACCAGTTTTTGAACTCATCAATTTTGGTGTCTTTTAGTGCTTCTGCCATTTTTTGTTTCACCTCTTCCACATGGGCAGAATGTTTCCCTTTGTAGACTTTTTTCATTGGGGAAACAAAAAAAAGTAGCTCAGGTCAAGATTGGGTGAATAGGGAGGGTGGGGCACAAAGGGTCATGCCATTGTTGGTCAAAAGCTGCTGAACACTCAGTGTGGTATGGATAGGTGCATTATCATGGTGGAAGAACCACTTATCTGTTTGCTACAACTTTGGACGGTTCTTCTGCAAATTGTGATGCACCCTTCTCAAAACTTCCAGATAAAAACTGTGTGTCACCATTTGCCCTGGAGGAGCAAATTCTGAGTATACTATAAGCGGCCCATCCCCAAAAGATAATTCTGGTTTTTTGGGTCCCCCCTCGTATTTAGTGCAGTGTCTAGAACTCAACATGTGCTTAATAAAGATTAACTATTGCTGTTATCATTATCACCATCATCATTAGCAACATCTATATCATGTATCTCTCTGACTGAATTTACAGTGTAAAGCACAGAAGGTAAACTCACCCAAAGACAAAGAGGAATGAGGTCAAGGTGATTAGTTTCTTGTTTAGAGGAGCAGATTCTTTCAGGAGTTAAGACAGTTTCCTTCAAGGCATGGCTAGTTTTCATTCATAGGTTGATGGCATTATAAGTAGATTTTTTGATGTGAGAAAAATATAACAGTGGCATCAAATCAATTATAGACTTCATGAAGGCAGGAACTATGTCTATTTAGTTTACCTTGTACCTTAGCTCCCATTTTGGTGTTTGACCCATGGAAGGTATTCCTTTAAATATTTGTCTTTCTTCTTTGCCTTTCTTTAGCTTGCAAAAATAGTTGCTGTTTTTATATTCATAATTTCTTATTTCTTCAGTAATATGACTCTCCTATTATTACTGGTTAAAATGCAGATTTTTCTTGGAAGGAAACTTGTTTGAAGCAAATTACTTGGGAGACAACTTTAAAGCATTCAGGCTCAAGGTGCTTTTGTAGCGAGACAGATATTTGGTTTTAAAAACAAAAAACTTATCATCATTCATGTACCTGTTAGGCAGTTCCAATGTTTAACACTTATGTTTCTTTGTGTACTGGTGTTTATAAGATAATGGATAAAATCTGCTGCATGAAAGGAAGCATTTTCAGTAAGATATTTAAGAAACGTTCTTAACTCTCCTATTTTAGAGGAAAACTTTACATGCCCATTTATCTTTATGTCTTCTTGACTCAGCAAAACATTTACAACTACAGGAAACATGATGTTTTTCAGAAATGAATACCAATCAAAAAGAAGTATGGCTACCGTGACAAAATTAGGTAAATAGTTGTTCTACTTATTATTATTATTTTTTGAGTTGGAGTCTCACTCTGTCACTCAAACTGGAATGCAGTGGCTACTCCCGGCCACCACAGCCTCGACCTGCTGGGCTCCGGTGATCCTTCTGCCTCAGCCTTCCAAGTAGCTGGAACTACAGGCGCGCACTACCACGCCTGGCTAATTTTTTGATTTATTGTAGAGATGAGATCTCGCCAAGTTGCCCAGGCGGGTCTTGAACCCACGGGCTCAGGCAATCTACTCACCTCAGCCTCCCAAGGCGCAGGATTATAGGCTGAGCCACCGAGCCTGGTTTGTTCTACTTATTAAGAAAAAAAATCTCTGTCTTTTGGTGTTATATGTATGTTAAGTACTAAATTAAATACAGTTATTGGTTAGTACTCCTGTTGCTTATTAGGGTCCAGATGTCCATAGGCTCAGCATATTTTGTTCTAGTCTACAGGAATATGTGGTAGATAGGGCCTTGTTTTAAAATGGACTTTCATAAGGTTTGGTTGATTTTAGGATGACCCAAGATTGCGTTCATATGGGGCACAATTTGAACTTCTGTGGTCATAGAAATGCTATTTCCTACAAATACATGATAAACTCTGGACATCTTCTGTAGTAGACAAGATATCTTACAACAGGAATTGGGGTCTGAAGTATATACTACACAGCAGCTCTGTTGCAGTATTTTTGTTTTGATAGCAAATTTGCTTCCGGTATTCAGCCATATCTTGGAGATGTTGTGGGTTTGGTTTCAGACCACTGCAATAAAGCAAATATTGCAGTTTAAAGAGTCACATGTTTTTTTGGTTTCCAGTGCATGTGTTTATATTATGCTGTAATCTATTAAGTGTGCAATAGTATTATGTCTACAAAAGTAATGTATATGCCTTAATTGAAAAATACTTTGTTGCTTAAATATACTATCAATTATCTGAACCTTTAGTTAATGATAAATTTTTTGTTGGTGGTGGGTCCTGCTTGATGTTGTTGGCTGTTGATTGATCAGAGTGGTGGTTGCTAAAGGCTGGGGTAACTGTGGCAACTTCTTAAGACAACAGTGAAGTTTGTTGATTGACCCTTGAATCAATTTCAGGAAAGATTTCTCTGTAGTATGTGATGTGGGTTGGTAGCATTTTACCCACAGTAGATCTTCTTTCAAAATTAGAGTGAATCCCTTCAAACCCTGCCACTTTTTCAATTAATTTTATATAATATCCTTTGTTGTCACTTCAACAATGTTCACAGCATTTCACAGGAGTAAAGTCCCTTTCAGTAAACCTCTTTCTTTGCTTGTCCATAAGAGGAACCTCCTCATCTTTTCAAGTTTTATCATGAGATTACAATAATTCAGTCACATCTTCAGGCTCTACTTCTGACTCTAGTTCTCTTTACTATTTCCACTATATCTGCTGTAACTTCCTCCCACTGAAATCTTGAACCTCAACGTCACCCATGAGTGTTGGAATTAACTTCTTCCAAACTCTTGTTATTGTTGATATTTGATTTTCTTTTATGAATCATGAGTGTTCTCAATGGTATCTAGAATGGAAACTCCTTTCTAGAAGGTTTTAATTTATTTTACCCAGATCCATCAGACAAATCACTATCTTTGGAGAATATAATGTTATGAACTATATTTCTTAAATAATAAGACTTAAAAAGTCAAAATTACTACTTGATATATGGATTGCATCCATGCAGAATGGATGTTGTGTTAACAGGATGAAAACAACATTCACCTCCTTTTACATCTCCTGCAGCTTCATCAGAGCTCTTGAGTGACCAGATAACATTGTTAATGAGCAGTAATATTTTGAAAGGAATATTTTCTTCTTCCTTTTTTTTTTTTTTTTAAGTGAGACGGAGGTCTCTGTATGTTGCCCAGGCTGGTTTTAAACTCCTTCCAGTACTTTCAACCTCTTCTGCTCAAAGTACTGGAATTATAGGCATGAGCCACCATGTCTGGTTGGAATATTTTCTTCTGAGCAGTAGGTCTCAAGTGGGCTTAAAATATTCATACCATAGACAGATGTGCTGTTGTCCAGGCTTTGTCATTCAGTTTCTAGAGCACAGGCAGAGTAGATTTAGTATAATTCTTAAAGGCCCTAGAATTTTCAGAATAGTCCATGAGCACTGGCTTCAACTTAAAGTCACTAGCTGCATTAGCCTCTCCTAAGAGAGTCAGTCTAAGTTATACCTCTTTTGAAGCTTTTTTTTTTTTTTTTGAATCAGACTCTCACTCTGCCGCCCACCCAGGTGGGAGTGCAGTGGCATGCTCACCGCAACTTTGACCTGCTGGACTCAGGTGCTCCTTCTGCCTCAGCCTTCCAAGTAGCTGGAACTATAGGCATGTACCACCACACTTGGCTAAATTTTTGATTTATTGTAGAAGTGAGGTCTTGCCATGTTGCTCAGACTGGTCTCAAACCCCTGAGTTCAGGCAATACTCTAGCCTCTGCCTCCCGAAGTGCTGGGATTGCAGACGTGAGACACCATGCCTGGCTCCTCAGAAGCTTTGAAGTCTGGCTTTAACTTCTCCTCTCTTGCTGTGAAAGTCCGAGATGGCATCTTCCAACATAAGACTGTTTCATTTACATTGAAATTCTTTTGTTTCATGTAGCCGCCTTATCAATGATGTCAGCTAGATCTTCTGAATGACTTGCTCCAGTTTCTACAGCCACACTTGCACTTCAGTGTGATGGAGATGGCTTCTTTCCTTAAACCTCACGAAGCAATCTCTGCTAGCTTCCAACTTTTCTTCTGCAATTTCTTCATCTCTCTCAACCTTCATAGAATTGAAGAGACTTAGGGCCTTGCTCTAGACTAAGCTTTGGCTTAAAGAAATGACTTTAAAGAAATTGCCTGGTTTGGTCTTCTATCCAGAACACAAAAAACTTTTCTTACAAGAAATGAGGCTGTTTTGCTTTCTTATCATTTGTGTGCTCACTGGAGTAACACAGGAGGAATTATTGAATTCCTTCAATAATTTTTTCTGTGCATTCACAACTTGGCAGTTTGGCACAAGAGGCCTAACTTTGCACCTGTCTTGGCTTTTGACATGCCTTCCTCACTAAGCTTAATCATTTATTGCTTTTGATTTAAAGTGTGAGATGTAAGACTCTTCCTTTCCCTTGAACATTAGGAGACCATCATAGGATTATTATTTGGCCTAATTTCAACATTGTCGTATCTCATGGAACAGGGAGGCCTGAGGAAAGGAAGAGAGACAGGAATGACCAGTTGGTGGACAGTCAGGATACACACATTTATCGATTAAGTTTGTCATCTTATGATGTGGTCCAGGGTTCCCCAACACAATTACCATAGTAACATCAAAGATCGCTGATCACAGGTCACCATAACAGAATAATAACAAAAAAACTAGAAATGTTGTAAGAATTACTGAAATGTGATGTAGACATAAAGTGAGCGTATGCTGTTGGAAAAATGGTGCTGATAGACTTGCTGTATGCACGGTTGCCACAAACCTTCCATTTGTCAAAAAAACCCCCACAGTATCTATGAAGTGCAATAAAGTGATATGTAATTAAATCAGGCATGCCGGTATGTAGTTGGTACCTGTGGTTTGGTATCCACTGATGTATACTCATTGGGTCTAGAGTTGGGTGAGGATTGTAATAATGATATTATCTGTTGTCAAAGTGCTTTGGTTTTTTTCTTTCTTCTGTGCTAGTTTGCTATTGTCAAGTGAAACTTTTATGAACTTTTTCAGAAAAGAAATGGAAAATTAAATAGTTTATTAAACAAAATATGACAGCTATCTTTAGCCTTTAAGGTAGTATCAATTTTTTCCCCTAAAGCTTATTGTCCTTATGATTTAAAAGGTTTAGACAGAAAGGAGTAACAACATGGTTAAACATTTTGAAATTGGAAAGCTAGCACCTGTCTTCTCTTGATCATATGAGCCAATGAGTCATAAAAGAATAGGTAGATCAATTACTACTTTATCAATAGGCAAAAGTTCAAGTATCTGAATTTAGAATATTAAATTATGTTTTAGCCATATCGCATGTTTTTGTAACTTATATAAGTCACATTTGACTTTCTAGTATTTTGTAGTTTTGTGAGGTGATCTAATGTGGCTGCAAAGTTGTTTATAATTTACCCAGAGGGTACTTCATTCCCAGAAGGGAGCCTCCTATAGCTTAGTGCTTATTTGCAAAATAAACTGCCTTATTTTTTCTTCTGCCTTATTAAACTGATGGAACCATTTTCTAGTATATGGTAACATTTCTGTACCTCATGTTCTTTGGTGAAAATAACCCCACGTGACTTACAAATGTTGAACAAAGCAATAGGTATTTCCAAAGGCTATTAGAATTGTCAGACTAATATATCCTACAGGTATTGAAAAAAAATCTCTTCACTAGGATAAACTAAGAAGAGAATTAAGTCTAGTCACTGTTTCCAGTGAGGATTAGTTACTCTTTCCACTCCAATTCCAGAATTTCTTGAATTTTTGTTGCTTATGTTAATGGTGTTGTCACAACAGATTCAAGAGTCATCTCCTCAGGTAACCAATTGTTGCACAAACCATATGTAGAAAATTCTCCCTGGTTTCATTTATAGAGGAAATGATAACTATAAGTTAAAAACAGTTGTCCAAATTTTTGAAATGTAATCTGTTTTAAAATATTTTTGTTAGTAACAAAGTATGCATCAGTGTGAGATTGTAAGCAATGATGAAATCTGTGCATGGAAGAGTAAATGAAGTGATTCTGCAGTGTTTACAAATGGACTGATGTTCAGGAAGAGGTCATTTGAAACTCTCATATATTTTGACAATGCACATGAACAGAGCTGGAGTGCTTAGAAAGTTAAGTAACATAGCATTGCCCTAAGATGTCATCCAGGGGTCTAAACTTGTTCTTAAATGACATCTTGAAGTTTGGCTTTGTCTAAAAACATCTTTTGAAAAAGGAAGAATGGAATAGCTGCTGTGTTCAAGGAAAAAGAAACGTGATATCACAACCCTATTGTAAACTTAATGAGGTGAAGTAAAGATGTCCACTGAAAAACTGGCTAGAAGAAAGAAGAGTAGGATGGGGAGAAAGAGGGAGAAGGAAATAAACTTTTTAAGAAATAGAGCTGGACATGGGGTCACGTACCTGTAACCTCAGCTACTTGGAAGGCTGAGGTGGGATTAAAAAAATAGTTGAAAATATCATCATACCTAATATTGTCAGAAACACTGCAAGTGAGAGATTATTGGCAGAGTACAACTCCAGAGTTTTCTGAGGACTCTAAAATCAAAGGAAAAAGTATTTTCTAACACTTACTACTTCTGAACCGGATGTTTTTTGGCATCTTAAACTGAATGCCTGTAATTACATCAGTTGTTTTGTGTGACTTCATTAATTCAACACATATTCCAGTCCTATCTAGTATAGAACACTATGCTAAGCATTGCACAAAGAGCCAGATGAGTAAGATATTGCTTCTGTGCTCAGAGAGCTTGTTATCTAGTAAGGGATAGAATACAAATATCCAAACATGTGTGGAACAGAGCAGAAGTAACCGTCTAAGAGGGCTGTGTAGACAAGATGGATCTCATCCTTTTGTTAACATGAATGCTTCATGAAGGAGGGACATGTAAACCAGATAGTGCAGTACATGTAGTATGTGTAGAATTTGGATATATTATGATGGGATTATTGGGGTTGGTGTTAGGCTTTTTGGCAGGGACAATAGCATGAGTGAAGATGGAGCAGAGGTGGAGTTGTGGGACATGTTTGGGAATACAGAAGTTGAGTTAGGGTGAAATGTAGATTTTATGGAAGAGAGTAAAGGGAGATCAAATAACAAGTAAAGCTTGGAGCAAGGTTGTGGAAGGTTTTAAAGACAAGAATGAAGATTTTGAATTTTATTCTCTGGGCAGTGGGGAGCCCATGAAGGCTTTTTTTTTTTTTTTTTTTTTTGAGTTGGAGTTTCACTCTGTTGTCCAGGCTGGAGTGCAATGGCACGCTTACAGCCACCCCATCGTCGACCTGCTGGGCTCAGGATCCTTCCGCCTCAGCCTGGAGCTACAGGCGCGTACTATCACACCCAGCTAATTTTTTTATTTGTTGTCGAGATGAGGTCTTGCCAAGTTGCCCTAGCTGTTCTTGAACCTGTGGGTTCAGGCAATCCCTCAATCCCCTCACCTCGGTCTCCCAAAGTGATGGGATCACAGGCTTGAGCCACTGAGCCCAGCGCTTTTTTTTAAATCAGGGCCAGGATAGAAGCTGGGAGCTGTGCTTTAGGATGATTAATGGGAAGGATATAGTGGAGTGGTGAGAGATTAGAACCAAGAACTGACCTGAAGGGGCCACTGAAGAGGCCTGGGTGAAAGCTCGTAGTTACTGGGCCCAGCATAAGATGTGGCTGTGGAAATGGAAAGGAAAGCAGAGCATTCAGTAGACAGAACCAGCAGATCCTACGTAAGAAGTGAGAGAAAAGGGCGAACTGGAGCAAGATGTGGGTCTGGGTAACTAGGGCTCTGGCGGTGCCATTAACAAAAAGAAGATTAGGAGGAGGAACTGGTTTGGGGAATTAAGATGTGTGAAGTGCTTGGGATGAATGTGATCAGAATCATAAGGAGGAGAAAAAAACAGGAAGAAAAGATTGAAGACAGCCTTGACAAATACATTTTGGCGTTTGAATAGAAGAAAAGTTGGCAGGAGTGGCAAAGAGGGGAGCATTCTACTGAGAAGTTCTCAAGTTGTGTGACCCTGTTTTATAGCCACTGCTTCAGTTTTCCTTGCACCTCCAGACTCTTCCTTATTCTCCCGGGAAATCAGTTATAGCAGCCTTTTAACTCTAGTTCATTCTATCGACCTTTCTATTTATTCATCCCAGAAGCTGGGAGGACTGATCATCCGCAGAGGGGAGCAAGGAATCAGAGTCACACAGTCTCAGTGCCAGAATTCTCTATCATTTTTGAGCTCATCTTATAGGCAAGGTTCTTTGTGCTCAATGCCCCAGTCAGGACAGACTCAGTGAGTCTGTCGCTTCTTTCCTGTATCTTATGAGTAAGGAAAGTATATTTAAAAATTTATTGGTATAGATGCTGGCTTTCATGTTTGCTCTGTAGATCAGCAGGTGACATGGAAACCAAAAGGAGAAAGAATTTTAGTGAAGCTGGGCACAGTGGTGCATGCTGGTAGTCCTAGCTACTTGGGAGGCTGAAGCAGGAAGATCACGTGAGTCCTGAATTCAAGCCCAGCCTGGGCAGCATAGTGAGACCTTGTTTCTAAGAAAAAGAAAAGAAAAATAATTTTCGTGAGAGGCTAGTTAGTATGATATGCTCCATTTTCTAGAAGAGGAGATAGATGAGGACTAAGAAATGGCCTTTGAGAAGATAGTTTTAGTACTACAATGTAGTTGGAAGAATTTAGGAAGTTAAAGAATAAATACATTGTAAAGAATAAACTTAACACATGTAGACTACTCTTTCAAGGATTTAGTAGTTGAATGGAAGGAGAGAGATGAAATGTTAGCCTAGGAGTACGAAGGTAAAGGGAAGACTTCTTTCTTTTTTTTTTAAATGAGAAAATGAGCTTATTTGTAGGCAGAGGTAAAGGAGCCTTTGGAGAAGGAGGGAGAGAAGGTACTGGGGAGTGGGGGGGAGGGCTAATTATTGACTGATCTAGGAGGAATGAGATCCAGTGCACAGGCTGAGGAATTGACCTTGGGAAGGAGTCTTTAGAGATCACAGGAGTAGGAGGGCAGAAGATGGGTGGAGGTGCAGGAGAGCTTCCTGGTAGAGAGGACAGATGCTGAGGGAGGATGGAGCACAAGACTGCAGACATCTCATTACAGAAAACAAGTACATAGGCTAAAAATGGGCAGAGAGAGGAGAAATGATATAGAGTAGTTACAGTGAGAAATAGTTACAGTGAGATTCAGTGGAGGACTGATGGCTAATTTTGTTTCTTTTTTGCATTTCTCTAGTAAAGTGTGTGTGTGTTTTTCTTAAAAGTACAAAAGAAAGTACCATGAAAGGCTGCATTCTGAAATGTGAAGAATTTTGTTGTCAGCTAATTCTTGCTGATGTACATATCTTGGATCCAGAGAACATAAGAATGATGGTACTATTACTACTTATGGCTGGATCACAAAAAATCCATATACACTTAGGATTTGAATGTACTTTCGACTGTTATAAGAAAACAGAATTTCATCAGGGAGTTGTTCCAGTAATGTTGCTTGGGATTTTGCTAAGCATATCTTTTCTGTCACTCAATGGCATGGTTTTATATGACACAGTGTCTGACTCTTCTTGTTTCTGAATTCTTCTGTTTCATATGAAAGATATTTATCTAGGTTTGGAAATATGCCAAATCAAGAAATAGCCTAATGTGTAAAAGATGTTTGACTCAATCTAAGAAAGCTTTAATTTTTTAGAACTTTTGATGATATAAATGAAATATATAGAAATTGCTGATAGTTCAGAAAAGTAAAAAATATGTAGCTAAAATTAATTGTATTTAATAAACTTGATAAACACCATAAGAACACAGGGGAATTAACTGTCTGAGAGAACTATATAGACAAAACAGAGCCAATCCTTCTGTTAATATGAATGCTTCATGAAGGAGAGACATGTGAACTGGACACTGTAGTATGTGTAGAATTTGGACACTTATGGGTAGGAGTTGGGCTTTTGGCAAAGTCAATAGCATGAGTGAAGATGGAGCAGAGCTGTCTCTTTTTTCTTGTTTTACATTGGTTGTCTGTTTTTTAGTTTTCACCTATTACACTTAACTTGGAAGAAAATAAAGAACAGTGACACCAGATTTTTTCACATTTGAGCAGTCAGTAGTCCCAAGCAGCTTAACTGAGTGCTAAATGTTTTTCAGTACCTACTAGGTATAAGATGATGATGAAAGGTAAAGTTCCTGCCCTCAAAAAAAATATAACCTATTAAGAGAAATTTCACATATGAAATATGAATTATTTCATATTTAACATTATGTTTTAAAGTTCAGTATATTACACAATATAATGAAACCAAATCATGTATAATATTTTATATTCCTATTGTAACTCCAGAGCTATATTGTCCAATATGTTAACTGCTAACCACGTGTGGCTAATAAAATGGATGAAAATTAAATAAAATTAAAAATTTAGTTGTACTAGTCACATTTCAAGCACTCGGCAGCCACATGTGACTAGTGACTATCATATTGGACAGCATAGATACTAAACATTTCCATTATTCCAGAAAACTCTGTCAAGAGCTGTAGAACATATTTTGTTTTGATTAGGTCATTGGCTTGTTATTAATTTCTTCAACAAACCTTTGTTAAATGCCACGGTGTGCCAAGTGTTATAGTAGAGCTAGGTGATAAAGTCCTAGTTCCTGCCCACAAGAATCTTTCCATCTGTGGGAAATCAGTCAAGAGATGAATGAAATAGGATGTACTGAGTGCCACTGTGGGAGGAGAACTGAGGAGGCTATGAAAGTGCATGAGGACAGGTGCAGAAACAAAACTCAAGGCTGGCCTTTGTGGATAGGTGAGTAGGTGTTGGTTCCGTTAAATTGGGGAGACAGCATTAACTTTTGGAAGTGAAAGACCGTGGTGCCTTTGAGGGGCTGAAAAATGTGCACTGTGACCTTGAAGTTCTCTGAATTCAGAGTTATTATTATGTCTCATTTAAACTATTTAAAAAAACAGATTCCTTCCTATTTTTTTTTTTTTTTTTGAGTTGGAGTCTCACTCTGTTGCCCAGACTGGAGTGCAGTGGCCGCTCCCAGCCACCGCAGCCTCGACCTGCTGGGCTCTGGCGATCCTTGCGCCTCAGCCTTCCAAGTAGCCAGAATTACAGGCATGCGCTACCACGCCTGGCTGATTTTTTGATTTATTGTAGAGATGAGGTCTTGCTGCCCAGGCGGGTCTCGAACCCGCGGGCTCAGGCAGTCCACTCACCTCAACCTCCCAAAGGCGTGGGATTGCAGGCTGAGCCATCGAGCCCGGCTTCCTTCCTATTTCAATACTAGAGGGAAAAAGTTTCCCTTGCTCCTCTCTCTCATCAAAAATTTACACCAACCATTTCAAAAGCTACTATCCCCCAGTGGTTTACTTGGTATAAAGGTATATTATATGAGAATTTATATATATATTTTGAGTTGGAGTTTCACTCCGTCGCCCAGGCTGGAGTGCAGTGTCATGCTCAGAGCCACCCCAACGTTGACCTGCTGGGCTCCGGTGATCCTTCCGCCTCATCCTTCCAAGTAGCCAGAACTGCAGGCCCTCGCTGCCACGCCTGGCTAATTTTTGATTTATTGTAGAGATGAGGTCTTGCTAAGTTGCCCAGGCTGGTCTCAAACCCGCAGACTCAGGCAGTCCACTTGCCTTGGCCTCCCGAAGTGCTGGATTACAGACTGAGCCACCGAGCCCGGCCGAGAATATTTTTGATAAGGGACTTAAAAATTGAATTTCAGTTTTGGTTCACTGAACCATGATAGAATTTGCTGTACTGTATTTTTATGAGTCTATGCCCTTAGAGTGTATGCAACCTGGAAGAAAGTTAAATGCTATATTTTGTTTTTATAGGACAAAAAATAGTCACTGTGAGATTAAAAGTTAAAGTTATATGAAGAGTCAGATAAAGTGGGATCAGGAAACAAAAGAATTGTATCTTTACTCAACCCTCACCAATTCCAGAGACTGTTATATATATTATACAAAATACATTGCACATAATAAATCGCTCACATTTTATAAATATTTAGCTGTTGTTGATTTATTTCTGCCCTACTGGCAGCCGTGATGTCTCTGGTCTACATTGTGAGTGTCTGTTTATATGTCTATGTCAACATCATCTTCTCTAGCACAGAGGCTTTATGGAAGGCAGGAATCATATCTGTTTGTTTTGCATAATAGCACAGAGCTCTATAGATGAAGCTTTATCTGATGATGATGTTATTTATGAATTTCTTTCTTATCTTCAGATTGACTGAATCTTCTGATCATTATTAATCCAATAGAACTCAGAAGTGGAATTAACTTTTAGTGCTAGCCAGGCTGGGCAGTGGCTTTCTCACACAGCTATATGAGATCTTATGCTACCACAAAGAGGCACCCTTTTGAAAAAAGATGAAAATACAGAGTAGCCACCCACATTGACGTTCATGAAGGAAAAGTCTGGCATCTAGTCTTACCACCAAGTGCTTGTCAAATAAACTTGGTATGAAGTCAAGACTGAATACAGTAAATGGAAAACTCAGATAAAAGCTACAGTAAAACAACAACAACAACAATAGCAAAACTCTCTATTTTCATTCCTATTCTTATTTGGGACAGGCTTCTGAATAATGTTGGATGGTTGGATGTAAATTTTATGAGATGGAGCTGTAGCCAAGTGATCAAGGTCTCAATACTTTTTGAAGATGGTTTAGCTCTAAACAATTTTACTAGTGTATTCTTCCTTCAAAGCATTTGTCTTTTTAAAAATGCATCTCTAAATTACAAAACAGAGCACCCAGAGTCATTCATGTGGACACAACTATGACGTTTTGTTTTATTTATTAAATGTTTCAGTTACTAAAGAGAAACTTCCTAGTCTTATAAGGTAACTTTTTAATATTTCCTTGAAAACCTTTCTTTCCCCCCTCACTTTGCCTATCCTGACCTTTCTCTAGATCCATCATGAATTTTTCCAGTATATTTCAAGGAACCTTCAGGGATTACTTGCCACATCTTTTATTTATTGTAGTTAGTTTTTCATATCACATTTTTTGTATTAACCCATTATAAATGATTCTACTTCTTGTATTACTTGATTTATTATTTTTATTTTTAATTTTTTTATTTTAAAGATGTGGGGTACAATTCAGGGCTAGGTATACAGATGTTCATTATGCATGTACCCTTGTTGATGAGGTGTACCCCCCCATCCCCTGGCAGATTCCCACTACTGCCAATCCTGCCCCCACCCTCCCCTGGCAGTTTCCTACTACTGACAATCCTTTTCTTTTCTATTCTTTTTTTTGAATTGGAGTCTCACTCTGTCGCCTAGGCTGGAGTGAAGTGGCACACTCACAGCTACCCCAGCGATCCTTCTGCCTCAGCCTTCCAAGTAGCTGGAACTACAGGAGTGGCTATCATGCTGGGCTAATTTTAGATTTATTGTAGAGATGAGGTCTTGTCAAGTTGCATGGACTGGTCTCGAACCTGCGGGCTCAGGCAATCCACTCGCCTCAGTCTCCCAAAGTGTTGGGATTACAGGCTGAGCCATAGAGCCCAGCTGCCAATCCTTTTCTTATAGTATTAAGGTAATTGTTCAAGGTCTGCTTATACGTGAGAACATATGGTACTCAGTTCTTTGTTTCTGTGATAGGTCACTCAGTATTATAGATTCTAAGTCCATCAAGGTTGCTGTGAAGTTCATAATTTTGCCCTTCTTTATGGCTGCATAATATTCCAACCTGTATATGTACCACATTTTTTTTTATCCAGTTCTCTTTCGATGGACAGCATAGTGGGTTCCATGTTTTTGCTATTGTGAACAATGCTGCAATAAACATACGTGTGCAGGTATCTTTTTCACAGAGTGATTTGAGTTCCTCTGGGCTTATTCCCAATAGGGGGATTGTGGGGTTGTATGGAAAGTTGATTTTTAAATCTTTTAGGAATCATCAAACTGTTTTCCACAGAGGTTGTTTTAGTTTACACTCCCACCAACAGTATAGAAGTGTTCCCTTTTTCTGTGTCCTCTCCAACATCTGTTATTTTTTGAGTTATTGATGATGGCCATCCTGACTGGAGTTAGGTGGCATCTCATTGTGGTTTTAATTTGCATTCCTTTGATGACTAGTGAGGCTGAGCATTTTTTCATGTATCTGTTGGCTGCTTGTACGTCTTTTTTTTTGAGAAATGCCTGTTCATATCGTTTGCCCACTTTGCAATGGGGTTGTTTGTTTTTTTTTCTTTTTGACACGTTTGAGTTCCTTTTAGATCTTAGATGTAAGACCTTTGTCAGACATACAGTTGACAAATATTTTTTCCCATCTGTGGGCTGTCTTCCTGCTCTCTTGATGCTTCCTTTGACTTTGCAGAAGCTTGTCAGTTTGATGAGGTCCCACTTGCCTATCTTATTATTTCTTATGGCATGGGCACTTGGAGTTTTTGATCAGGAATTGGTTGCCAGTTCCAATTTCCATAAGGGTGTCTCCTGAATTTTCTAAGAATCTATAGTTTGAAATTTAACATTTAGATCTTTGATCCATTTAGAGTTGATTTTTGTGTATGGTGATGGGTAGGGGTCTTGTTTTAATCTTCTGCATGTGGTCAGCCAGTTTTCCCTGCACCATTTACTGAATAGGTTCTTCTCTCCCCAGTGGTTGGTGGTGGAGGCTTTGTCAAAGATGAGTTGGTTGAGAAATTGAGGTTTTGCTTCTGGAATCTCTGTCCTGTTCCGTTGGTCTATATGCCTGTTCTTGTACCAATACCAGGCTATTTTGATTATTGGAGCTTTATAATAAAGTTTAAAGTCTGGGAATGTGATTCACTGAAGATTATTTTGGCGATTTGTGGTTGTTTATGTTCCCATATGAATTCCTGTATTGTCATTTCCAGGTCTGAGAAGAATGCTGCTGGTAATTTAATGGGTATTGTGTTAAACGTGTAGGTTGACTTCTAGATTCTTTATTTTTATGCTTTATTCTGTAACCTATTGAGGCTTATACATGTAAAATAGGAATCAACTGCTAGTGTTATCAATCCTGAAATTTCAACTTACAATTTTTCGATTTTCAGAATGTTTTCTTTCTTTCTTTCTTTCTTTCTTTCTTTCTTTCTTTCTTTCTATCTATCTATCTATCTATCTATCTATCTATCTATCTATTATCATCAATCTACCATCTCTCTCGCTCTCTAATCCTCTATCTTTTTTGGGATTTTCTGAGCCAAGATCTCATGCTGTCACCCAGGTGACACACATTGATGCAGTGTCACAATCACGGCTCATGGCAGCCTCAACCTCCTGGACTTAGACGATCCTTTCACCTCAAAATCCTGAGTAGCTGGGACTACAGGTGTGTGCCACCATGCCCAGCTAATTTTTTTGATATTTTTGTAGAATTGAGGTTTTGCTATATTGTCCAGACTGGTCTTGAACTCTTGGGCTCAAGCAATCCACCTGCCTTGACCTCCCAAAGTGCTGGGATTATAGGCATAAGCCACCAAACCTGGCTATATCTATATTGTGACAATGAAAACTTTTCTTTATTATTTATATTTATATAGTTGCTTATTTCTGCCAAGAAAAAACATTCTTTGTAAAAAGCATTCTATAAACTTTATGGAAATATGAAAATATAAAGTTAATATTCTATAATAAATGTATAAATACATTACTTGACAGAAATAGATACTATTCCTGGTGAGCAGATAAAAAATCAAGTTCAGAGAAGTTAAATTCCTTGTCAAAGTCACACAGCTTAGTCGGAGCTAAAACTCAAGTTTAGAAATGGTTTGACTCCACTTTACTTGATCTTTCTATAAGATAATTTCCTCTCTTCCTTAAAGAAAAAATTCAAACCCCTTATTGTTTTCCTTAAGTCAGCTTTGTTTTCTTAGCCATCAGTGAAGACTTGTTTCAGCTCGACACTTCAGGAGAGCCTGTAGTTTTTATCTTTCACTTTAGAAAAACAAGTTTTTGTTTCAGGACTCTGTTAGGGGTTTGATAACATCGGCATGAGTTTGGATATAACAGTATACCCACAATTTATTTAGGAGAAAATACATTTAATAGAAATATGCTAGCAAGGATACAGAATGAAACCTCGACATATTATTAACAATTTGCAATTCTGGGAGGAATTTTCTTCTTTACACCTAATTTTGATGAAGAAATTTTCTGAGGCCTGTACTTGCTTAACAGGAAAACAAAATCCTATACTTGCTTAACAGGAAAACAAAATCTATTCTGAAAAAAGTAGGAGAGGTTTCCATTCACATTCACTGCATATCTCCATCTCAGAGTCTCAGATACAGATCATACACTGGCTATCAGAATACCTATACAAAAAGAAAAAAAAACCGAATGCTTGTACAGCTTACTTTCTGATTTTTCAAAGACCACAATGTACACATAGCTTGAGGTAGGTTATTGTTCTTGGAAAGTTACACATTTTGGATGACTGACATAAAGATATTTAGTCCTTGGCTTGATACTTCAGTTAACTTAAAACTTATAGCTCTCCTGTCAGAAGCAAACTTCTTGGAAACAGTATAGTATAGTTGAAAGAAACAGTCCTACCAACTGCTTGCTTAGACAAATTATTTCACCTTTCCTGTTCTCCATATTTTTTTCTGGAAATCTACTTTTTTCGCCTAGAAATACATGCACAATATTTACATATATGTGTGTGTGTGTCTATCAACATCAGTGTGTTCACTGTGAAAAAATTTAGGAAATTCAGATAGACAAAAAAGGAAATCACTGACTACAACAGAAAACTATTACTGTTTTGGTATATAGTGATTTGAGCTTTTATAGTAAATGTATACACACACACATAGACATACACACATATACACACACATAGACATACACACATATACACACACATAATAACGTTTTGGGTTCGAATTGATGAGAAATGAGATTATAGTGCCAAGGAAGCAAATTGAAGACTAGAACATCAACACTGCAGAACTAATAAGTGATACAGAACCAGTACAGAATAGAATAAGGGTGGCTAAAAATTTAATGGTTTGGAGTAAAAGCTTGAAATAATCACAGTAAATACAGGAGTGAAAGAAAAAAATGAAAGCAATTTGGTTAACAGTGATAGGTATGACACAAAGACTAATTAAAAGACTTGCTGGTGTCTGTGAGGAAGAAGACCCAACAAATTAAACTAAGAAAGTATTTAGAGAAGTGATACAGTAAAACTTCACTGAAATGAACAATTAAAGCTACAGATCAAAAAGATACACCGAATACTGAAAATTGGTAGAGAAGGCTCAACATCAAATCATATCCTGGCTGTTACTGAACGAAAGAAAGTCGTCTTCAGTCATGCAAGCAAAAGCATATATCCTCTACAAGGAAGAAGTTTTACCTGGTCTCAGACTTTTCCACAACAATGTGCAATACTAGAGGAGTTCTGATAAAAGAAACCATGGCTCAGGAACAGTGTACCCAGCCAAGTTGCTGTTGAGGTATAAAAGCAGCAGGCAAATATTCTCAAACATGAGAGAACCCAGAGAATATCACATCTGTGAGATCCTTCTGAAAAACTACTTGTTAAAATTTGGCCAACCAAGGGAAGAATCAGCTAAAGACTAATTGTGATACTCAATATATTTATATATAAATGTAAGATTTAGAACTGTAGAAACTACAGCAACAGAGCAGACTGTAAATGCTGTACATCATGACAAGTAAAACTAATAATATATACAGGAAAAATTGGGAGATAGATCAAAGGGAAGAGTAATAGATTACTAATCTCCCTATTACTCATAGCAGCAATTCAGTCAGAACTATTTCAAATTTAAAGTCATTTAAAAGTAGTCTCTGGCTTTATCACTTTTCTTAAGCTTAGAGGGATTTCTCACAATGAATGTTTGTTGAGTGAGGAAGCATTTGTCTAAGATTTAAAATTTCTTCAGTTTCATTTCAGCTTCTGTTAATTTCAAGTAAAATTAGAATTGATTTTTTTATTTTTAAAAATTGACTGTAATCTTATTCTAGAGATAACAAATTTATTTCTGCCCATCCATCTCTCTCTTTCTGTATATGTGAATAGTTGTCTGAAATGATGTTCACCAAATGTTAATACTGAATATCTCTCAGTGGTCATATTTTGGATGATCTATTGCATTTTTTCTTTGTATCTTTTTATTATTTGTATTTTTATAATGAGAATGTTTTAAAGAAAATAAGACAGTGAATTTGTTACTATGAAAAATGAATTTAAAATTAAACAATTTTATATCCTCGTTTATTTTTTAACTGGTCATGATCCTTTTTCTTCTGCCATCATTTTTAACAGCAGCACAATGTTTGATGAATGTACTATACTTCTTCCTTTCCTGGTCTCAGTTTCTTCATCAAGAATGACAGAGCTGGACTAGATTAGTGGGTTGCAATCTTTCTCTTTAAATTGTGGAATTCTTTCAATAAATAGATAATATATAACTCTTAGCTTAGGCATCCCACATAGAATACAGTTTCAAAACAGTGCAGATTAAATAATTTCTGAGTTTTTTACCACCCAAAACTGGTTTTTTCCTTAGGAATATTTTTGAGTGATTACTTTTCTTGTATTAAAAAAAAAAAAGTCACTAATAGCCATAATCTTATGAATAAGAATTTTAAAGTGAAAGGGCCTTTGAAAACCTTTTAGTATATTTCCCTAACTCTTATATATCAGGAAACCAAATTTAAGTTGTTTAGCTAAGATCATCAGCAAGTGAAATGAATGAGACTTAAGCTCAGGTCTCTCGACTTTTCTATGCTGTTCTTGCCCCTACAATACATATAAATCTATTTTATAAAAATTATAGGCAGAGAAAATGACAATTTTATCGTAATCCATCTCACAATATACTGACATGTAAATGTCAGGAAATACACTTAATTTATAGTGTAGTTATTTTCTTCTTCATGAAAAGAGATCAGCAGTGCAGCCATTATTAAATTTTTAAGCTCCAGGAGTTTGAAAGGAAAGTGAGTGGGCTTCTGGCGAGGAAGAATGCATTTACTTGTCAAAGATTTGGAATTTACTGTGGTTACCAAGATTAAAATAAAACTAAAAACTTGACTTGGCAGAGGATTAAAAACAAACCAGCTCCAAAGTGTGTGCACATCATGGAGAAGATGCTATTATTCCTTCAGGCATTCAAGGGGGCCGGGAATATTGTTTCTTTGTGTTGCTGGAGCTGATTTATTTGGTTATGATTTCAACATGCCTACAAGGCAAATCCCAGAAAACATTGCACAACAACATTAACCAGAACAAATGCTGCTTTTTTTTTTCTATACCTCCCCCTAAGGTTTTTGAAACAGCAGTGTTTTGTTTTGTTTTTTTTTCCCTCAGATTGTTTCAATGGCTCTGATTATGTTTGACTGTTGGGTGTGGCAGGTTTTAGAATGTTGAGTTACTGAACAAGAAAGGGAATTAGAGGTGATGTGACTTGATTATTGGAATGTTTAGAATGTAAAGTCATGAGAGGTACTATGGTCTACCGCAGGCTGCTCTTTGTAATAGACCTTCTTGTTAAAAGCCCTGTTATTATTGGGAATTTATTTTGGAAACTACCAAAGAAGAAATTTGACAGAAAAGTAAAACAAACCACCTTGTCTCATATTTCCTTTCCACACAGGCAATTTGAAGAGATGTCTTAAATATTGTCAAGTCTCAATTATCCTGGCATAGCTTAGCATTCTCACCATTCTCACAAGCTTGAATTAAATGCATATGGTATTGCACTAGGTGCTGCAAGGAGAACATTAGCAAACAAGATCTGTATTCTTTTGGAACTTTGTAAGAGTTGTTATCCTAGCAAGTAGTTGAACAAATCCCAGACTCATTTTTCCATGAACATGCCAAACACCCTCCCTCCCTTCCTGTATTCTATCTTCATTAATGGCTTCCCCATCCTCTCAGCTGGAACCCTCACATTCATCTTGAGTCCTTATGTTCCCTTGGTCTTCACAACCAATCTATCAACAAGTCCTGTCTCTTCCATCTCCAGAATTGCTTTTGATTATGTTCTTTCCCTTTTCTTCACTCCCTTAGCCATTGCTCTCTTAGGCCCTTTTCATCTTTCATTGCGATTCTTTGGAGAGCTGCTTATCTACTTTCAGCTTTCCCATTTTCTAATTCATCCTTCATACTGCTGTCAAATCTCTTTAAAGACAGATCTAATCATATCCTCTGGTTTAAAAATCTTTGATGAGTCCCCATTAACATGCAAAGGATAAAGTCTAAACTTCAGCCTTTAAGCCTATCATGCCAGGGTTTTGTAGTCTGAACCCAATCTACTTATTTTCACCTCATTTTCTTTCATAATTTCTCCCTGCTCTCACTTCTTGTTGCCAAACACACACCTCCATTTACTCTAGTCCCACCATCTTCTTCATAATTCTTTGAGCTTTTTATCTACTTGTGCCCTCAATCATGCTGTTTCTTGCTTCATACACACAGATTACTCTTCCCTGACTGATAAATTCCTGCTGGTATGGAGGAACTGAGGAAGCCAAGATAGTACAAAGAAAACATTTGACAAAACAGGACAAAAGAAACAAGCTACATGCACAGAGCAGCCAAACAAAAAAATGCACCATTAGAGCAGAGTTCAGATTAGTATCTGCAGATAACGTCCTCTCGGGCAAACCAGGAGGAGGGACTTGATTCTAGAAGGTATTGGAGCCAGAACAATGATGAAACTGGCTTGTAACAATATTAAAATGAATGCTTCCTTTCTATTAATACAGACAGTCAAGAGCTAGCTTTGTTTTTGTAGCTGAAAGAATAACCTCAGTTGATTCTGGTGTAGCAGTTAATTTCAAAAATTAAGAGAAAATCCATTATCTTAGTCTACCTACTACTCCTACCCTATCTCACTTTCTAAGGGAGTAACAAGTGGTTAGAAATCCACAATACTAAGAGTCTTCACACTGATGCATTGTAAGAATCCCCAGGAGCCAGAGATGGTGGGTGTAAAGGAGTAAGCCGAATGAAGGAACAGAGAGCTCTTCATCGCAAGTGAATGAGGAAGCAGAGGCTTTCCCCATGCTTGTGCCTAGTGATGTTTCTCCCTGATGCTTGTGTATTCCTGTTCAACTTTTGTCCTTATCATCTGATTTTTTAAAAAATTGGCTTTTATTGTATAGGTAATATGTCAACATATTTAAAACATTTGGAATATCAAAATCTACTTTGACATTCCCCCACCACCATTAATCCCAGTTGCCTACCTACCAACGCTCAAAAATGATGACAGTTTTCACTGAGTTTTCTATCTGGTCAGACCTTTTCTATGCATTAGAGGTAGATGTATGGATAAATGGACTTATGGCATGTAGTATTACTCTGTGTGTGTGTGTGTACATGTGTGCAGGTGTTTTTCTTACAGAAACAGTATGGTACTTTGTGCCTCATTCAGCAGAGTTGCTTTTTTTGATTCAATAGATCTTTGAGGTCTTTTCCTATTAGTACATACAGATGATTTATCACATTTCTTTCAACTTCTGACATCATCTTTAGGGTTAGTTTAGCCCTTTCTTCCTCTCATAGTAATCTGACATGGACAGCTAGAAGGTAAAAGAGAAAAAAAAATGTTAGTGAGCAAGTATTGGTTCTGGTTAAATATGAAGATTGCAATTGTTGGCTTGGGGTGGAATGTTATCCTTAAATATTAGACTGCCTTAGAAATATTGTTGGACCCAGTTCAAAGGACATCACTGGCATTAACACCTTCTTCCTTCTCTTTCCTCCTACCCCCTACACCCCTTACCCAATTACTGGCACTGATGGATATTAAATGTAACCAGGACACTTTGTGGTGTGTGTACATCTGGTTTTCCCGTTTCCATATGCTCAAGTTCTCCCTCCTCAATTGCTTCTGTTTAGCACTTCATTTAAGTTCCCAAATTAATTCAAGCAGTGTTTTTGAAATCTGTAAAGTGAGAGAGTTAAGTGATCTTTTAGGTTTTTTTGTTTTGAGTTGGAGTCTCACTCTGTTGTCCAGGCTGGAGTGCAGTGGCACGCTCTTGGCCACCCCAGCGTCGACCTGCTGGGCTTCTGCCTCAGCTTTCTAAGTAGCTGGAACGACAGATGTGCACTGCCACACCTGGCTAATATTTATGATTTATTGTAGAGATGAGGTCTTGCCAAGTTGCTCAGGCTGTTCTCGAACCTGTGGGCTCAGGCAGTCCCCTCACCTCAGCCTCCCAAAGTGCTGGGATTACAGGCTTGAGCCATCGCACCCAGCCAGGGTTTTTATAACTCTGGGATTCTATTGAAATAATTTATTTTCAGAGGATACATTCTTATAAGCTGAAACTTTTCTGTACTTTATCTAGGTTAATTGTGAATTGCTAATTCACTTAATTGTGAATATAAAGAACTTAATATTGAAATAGATGAAACTTGTATTATTTATTTGTCACTCTTCCTTGAAGAATATTTATAGTGATCATTTAATGTTTAAAGTAACCTCTCAAAGGACTTGATAATTGTCAAGTATTATTACCATCAAATTAAGGCTTAATTAGATCAAACCCCTAGTATTTGATTTTTTTAACTATATAAAGCTAAGAAGTATAGGGCTGAATCAAAGTGAATGGAAGCTTCTGCTAAAGTACTTGTAAAATGTTTGTACCTTTTGAGTGTTCAGATATTTAAGATGTACTTTCATATGCCAGGAATGTGAAAAAGAACACAGGTTCCAAACCTTAAAGGTTGGAAGTCAGGAATTAGGGAATTAGTCCCAGCTTATCATTGTCTCACTGTGTGATTGTAAGTCACTTCTTGCTCTTAAACTTTCTTATCTGTAACATGTAATATAGATTATTTCTGACTCTTAATCTACCTAGGGATGTTTTGTGAAATGATAAAGATAACCACTGCCAGTTATTTTGCCACTCAGTAAAGGCTCTGCACAAATGAATGGTTGCGCTAGGGTGGTTGGTGTATTTATTATAAGAAAGTTCTCAAAAGTAAAAAAGTACCCAGAGTAGGTCACTGAACATTTTGGTTTATTATTTCTTTTAGACCAGCAAAAGGAATCATATGTTAGGTAGAACAGTGCTGAAAACCTACACAAAAGCAAAGGTTTATAACATTGTAGGAGGCAATCCATGGTGGATAGCATTCTTTCCCACTCTGATGTTCTGAGTCATTTACTGTCCTTTATAAAAGTTAACGGCCCACCTTTTAGTGTTTTTTTTTTTTTTCCCCCTTCCTTTGGGTATATTTGGATTTGTATGTCTGTTCAAATATTCTCCACGAATTCTGTCAATTCAATAACCTTGGAATGGAAAATCATGTGTGAAATTTGCCACTTTTCCTAAATTCTAACACTTTTTGTGGAGTTACCCTGTCAGATTTCTCATTCTGAATTTTACTTCTCACTTTCTTGTGATTGGTTGGTTTTTGTTATAAAATCCTGTAAGAGAGCCTCACCTTCCATGAAAAATACCTGTTGTTCTTTTTGTTAATGTAGAAAACTTTCTTTTCTGAAAGAAAAAACACTTGTAGATGAAAGGAGATATTTGATTCAGAGAAGAGTTTAAAGTAATTCATTCTTAGTGTACTTTTCTAATTGATGTCACCCCAGGTGGTGTGAGAATTCTTTCAAAGCTTAGTGTCCAACTGGTGAACAAAACTGATACTTTATTGCATAATCCAGTCAGGTTTCTGTGTATTTTCTGCATCTGCGGACTATTCTGTTATGATGTGAAAAATATTAAAGATTACACTTTTTAAATTATATATTTCACCATCAGAGTATTTATAAACACATATGAAACTTATTCAGAACCTATACTGAGATGAAATGGTCATGTTTATAACTCAGGAGGTAAACTTCTCTGGAATGCTTCAGACCAGGCTCTGCTGAGGCAAGATGTTTTGAACTGGTATTGTAAGGAAGGGTATGTTTCCTTATTCAGCAGTTTCATATGAATTTTAAAAGATTACTTGTGTTTGACTAGTTCTGAATTTAAATTTGTTATACTTCCGGTGCGAGTAGAACATGTTTTCTTTCTATCTGCAGATTTAACAGGGTTAGTCTTGGAATGTGGCTTTGCAGGTAAATTACTTTTCTGATTCCTCTTGAACTTTACAATTTAAATCAGTTAAGCAACCAAGATGGGCTGTTAGAGAGGACACCACTGACTTGCTTGACCTCTCTGTTGTTTTTCCTTTCCTTTCCTGCATAGTTAAGTGGAATTACAGCTTTGTACTTAAAAATAAATTACTAGTAAAATACAGTTTAATAGCATAGAAAAAATTTGGAAAATGGAAAGAAGGGAATAAAACCATAAAAGACAGATTTGAGCTGAGTCTTGAAGAATACATCATTCTTGATGTGTTCCAGACCTCCTGGGACATATTTGTTGGGTGTAACTGTTGTATGTTATGTGAGTGCTTAGGTCACCCTGCCTCAGTGGAGTGAGTTGGATGTTTATTCTCTAAATACAGCATAATCTTACTATGCGTTCTTGGCCAAGTCGCATCACTCTGCTTTACCTTCATTTCTCCATCTGTAAAATGACAATGGCTATGTAATTTAAGATTTATTAATTCAGTAGAGGCAAACCTTTTAAAGTACAGAGATGGCTTTCATTGTGGATGAATTTAAGATAGCATTGCCGCAATAGTGCATTCTTCTGTCTTTAAGAATGGTTCCCCTTTTAATTTTATTTTGTGCAGAAACATTAATTAGGCTTCCAAGATCATTTGAGTGTCTTACGTGTGTTCTGACTGGCAGTAATTTTAAACCACCACTTTGTATTCAGCATCTGGTTTATTCATAAGACCCCTATAATTAACCAGCAGTACTTTTCTATCTTGTCTTTTAGGAAGATTTATAGTATACTTCAGTTGGTGTCAGATAGCAGACAGAATAACTAGCTCTCTTAATTTAGAAAAATTTGTCTTCTTGATACCAGTATCATTAAATAAGATATGATTTAAAAAACCATTTTCCCTCTTTATTTGGTATAATTGACAGTTATACTCTCTGAACTATCTAAGAAACTTAAGTTTCTAGGGTATGGGTTGAGAGTCTTAGGAAAACTGGGGAAAACCTAGACTTTAGAGGGTGTGTTCTAAAGTGTTATGAAAGAATTATGAGGTCAGCTGCCTTTACATATCTGTATCTGCTAGAGTAAAAAAACTGTAGAAGAAAGAGTTTGTCTCAGTAAAAGTGATCATATGTTATCTACTCAGTCCAAAATGACTTTTTAATACATGTAAAAGTACAAATACTTTACAGATAACCAATATCAAAAGAGAGTGTTCATTTTATGATTGGTTATCAAGTTGATATACACCCCTATTGCTGTGTTCAGCTTAAAGTATAATGATCAGAGAAATCATGTTAAACAAGATTTTCTGAAATGAAGTCTGTTAATGACATCAGATCCTTTGGTTTTATCTGGAACAGTTATCATGGCACAAAGTGAGAGCTGCTTGAGCCAAAATACTCATTTGGAAAATTCGATCTCAAATTTTGCTTAAAACTTATGACTTCTAATGAAAAGGACATGATGAGAGGGCAACCCTAAATTTCTAAAATTCCTCTCTTCCTAAAAATCCCTCACTGATCAAATTGCTTTGCGTGAATATATTCCAACAAATGTAGGGATTGGTTAGTTTCAGGACATCTTATCTAAACATTCTTCTAGGGATAGGTTTGTGCTGGCTAGACCTAGAGAAATTTTTTAAAAAATTAGCACAGTGATGACAATGTAATTAGCCATATCTATCAACAGCCTATAATCAACCATATCTAAGGCTGCTGAAAGGTCCACTGCAGTAAAAATTCTGGCTCTACCCTTGACTCACAGTAATGACCCTAACGATTTTGGACTGAAGTCTGTAATTGGGCTTGTATCTAACCTGGACTCTCTAGTTCTGGCTCTGTACTGCTGTGTAAATAGTGTGCAAAGTTAAGAAACTAGATCAAAGTAAAACTTATTTTACAGTTTTATATTTATATTTTATATCATATTATAAACTTCTTTACAGTTTTATATTGTGATAGAGTGAGAAATTGACAGTGAGAAGTTTTAGTGAACAGGACCCTCAAAGGTAACTTAAACAAGTATTTGCTGTGATCAGACTTAAAAAAAAAACAACACATTGTCTAAACTGTTAAAGTGGATTTTATGTAAATTGTTCATGCTAAACACTTGCATTATATATTCCTCTTCCTTTGTACTTCCCATTTGATGAAGTTTTCAAACTGTGGTTTGCTGGAGGAGGGAAAAAAAAAAACCAAACCACATAGGACAAATTGAATTACAAACCTGGTGTGGTCCTTCAACTCAATTACATCTAATTTGTGTTATTTTAGTCATCCTGGGTGGCAGCTGTTCTGTGTAAATGCCCACAAACATTTTCAGTGAAAGAATTTGTCCTGATTACAACTAGTAAGCCTATTTATATTTTAAGTGGCAAAGTTGCAGATTAATTTGTTGTATTAGGACAATTTTAAAATTGAAAACTTAGTTTTTTTAATAGACTTTTAAAAAATGAGCATCCAGTGTTTATTCTAAATGTTTTTAATAACTATCTCATTTTCTTTCTTTCTCTCCCTTTTTTTTTTTTGAGTTGGAGCCTCACTCTGTCACCCAGGCTGGAGTATAGTTGCACACTCATGGCCACTCCAGCATTGACCTGCTGGGCTCAGGCGATTCTTCTGCCTCAGCCTTCCAAGTAGCTGGAACTACAGGCGCGTGCTACCAAACCCAGCTAATTTTTTGATTTTATTGTAGAGATGAGGTCTCACCATGTTGCCCAAGCTGGTCTTGAACTTGAGGTCTCAGGCAATCCTCTCGCTTCGGCCTCCCGAAGTACTGGGATTACAGGCTTGAGCCACCGCTCCTGGCCTATTTCTTATGCTTCTACTTAAGTTTCTTCTGCAGATAGCCACTTAATTACTTTATTCAGGCAGTGATTGATTTGAGGGCAAGGGAATATGGAATTGTAGATCTTGGTATATCCAAATAAATGTTTTGACTTTCTAAGCCAAAATTTTGGATGATCTGGGAAGAAATACATGAAAGAATATGGATTCAGGATTGTTCAGTTCAATATAATTGGAATAGAGACTTGAGTTAGAATTGAGTTAGTATTGAGTATGCAATACAGCAGAACTGAAGACCTTGAAACCTAAGAAAGTCTTGCAAAAGCTGAAACAAAATCACTTATATGAATGTTATCTAACAGTTGATACTAACTCATCCTCTATTCATCTTTTGTCTTCAATTATTATTTTTATTTTCTGGAGATTCATCTTTGAGAAAAAAATTCAGTTTAATTCACTGAGTAGTCCTAACTTGGATAAGGAAAGGACACTTGCATGACATCTTTACTTGAGAGGTGAGATCTGTAGACTGTCAATGCAGAAGAGAACATATGTGACAGAAGGTCCTTGACTAGTCTTCTACAGTGAACAAGTGGCACAATGCTAAATTTGAGGGGATTACAGTAACGTAATACTATTCAACAGAAACAGAGGTGGAAGAAAAGTCTTTCTATGTAAAAATATCTCCATATATCAAATATGATATATGGTATATGAATATATTTAGAAAGCCATTGTTTTTCTACTAAATTCAGTAATTTTCAATTGGCAACATCTGCTATGGAGTAGGAATTGTTCTAGGTGCTGAGATGTCAAAGTAAATAAACTAAAGGTCCCTACTTTGGAGGAACTTACAGTGCAGTTGATGGTGAACATGTAAATAATAATTTATGGCACCATATGGCAGGTGATATAAAGGTTTGAATAAAATCAAACCTTATTCTGTTATAGGGAGAGTATAGGTCTAAAGTTAGGATATTAGGTCAAAACAGAAATTAATTTTTTGTTTATGCTCACTACTATACATGAGAATTATGCTTTATTAGCTATTTAATAAGATACTGGTTGTCCCGTAGACTTAGGAATATTAATTGTTTAAATTTGTGGTATCTGTCAGCTGAGTACACTTTTTCCCTATCCATTTTCTTTTTTAATATTATTTTTAAGGATGTGGGGTACAATTCAGGGTTAGATATATGAGTGGGCATCGTACAGGTGAAGTTTGAGTACCCTTACTGATGTTATGTGCTCCCCTCTCCCCTGACAGTATCCCACTACTACCAATTCCTTTCTTTTTTTTTTTTTTTTTTGAGTTGGATTCTCACACCATCACCCAGACTGGAGTGCAGTGGCACACTCCCGGCCACCGCAGCCTCCACCCGCTGGGCTCCGGCGATCCTTCCGCCTCAGCCTTCCAAGTAGCCAGAACTACAGATGCACGCTACCACGCCCTTTTTATTTCATAGAGACGCGCCAAGTTGCCCGGCTGGTCTCGAACCCGCAGGATCAGGCAATCCACTTGCCTCAGCCTCCCAAAGTGCTGGGATTGCAGGCTGAGCCACCGAGCCTGGCCTTCAATCACTTTCTTATGGTATTACGATAAATGTTCAGGGTCCGCTTATGAGTAAGTACATATATTACTCAGATCTTTGTTCCTGTGATAAATCACTGAGTATTATAGATTCTAACTCCATCCTTTTAAGGAAGAAAGTAACCATTTGGTCATCAATTATGGTAAGTACTTTCTCGTACATTGTATAATTTTATTAGTTATGAACTATACCCAGTTCAGTAACATTTTAAAAACTTTCACCAGCCTGTATTCCTTTTTGATATGACTCTGACTACCAACTATTATACGTTGAATTGGCCTTCAGTTTAGTGTGCCTTTTTGGTTGCTTTTCTGATCTTATTTGATGTCCTCTTTGCTTCTTCACATCTGCATTAGTTATCTATTGCTAGAACAAATTACCATAAAACCTAGGGGCTTAAAACAGCAAATATTTATTACCTGACAGTTTCTGGGGCCAGTAATATTATTATTTGTCTTATTCACATGAATGATAACTATTCAGACATTCAGTAAATATTGTTAAATGCTGCATAAATGGATACTGCTTTTAAGTTGGGCTTCTTATCACTTCATACCCAAATGGCTCTCCTATCTTCTTGGCTAGCCTCTGATGTTTACCCTGGTGCTGTTTTCAAAACCACCAGTTAGAAAGAAATTCATGCTGCTGCTTCCCTTATCAATTACCAATTATGACTCTCACTGGCCTAATCTTCATGTTTCTATTAGTCTCTTTGGGGTTCAAAGCCATCCATAAGCCAGCCTCACCATATTTATCTGAGCATGTTTCTTATTAAACACCTACTTTACTTAAACAGGCTGTTCACACCTTAGACCAAAACCCATCCTGTCACTGATGCCCTGTTTGGTTTCACTTTCATGCCTTTATTAGTGCTCTATTCCCTCACCGGAGATGCTTGCCCTTCTTGTCAGTTCATTCCGATTCTGTCTCTCCACTCATTTCTCATGTTCTGTCTACCTCTTTCATAAAGCCACTTTGGACTTATCTACTCTATTTTCTAATCTTTGACCTCTCAATGTACTAACACAGCCCCAAACAGGGTATTTTTAAATTTTTAGTTAGCTTACCTGGACTAATTTGTCTTTCCAACTAGAATTCCAATTTTCTGTGATTAAAAAATTCCTTTCATTTCCTTTTTTTTTTTTTAAAGTCAAGGTCTCACTCTGTCACCCAGGCAGGAGTGCAGTGGTATGATCACAGCTCACGACAACCTCCACTTCCTGGGCTCAGGCCATCCTCCTGCCTCAGTCACCATGCCCCACTAACTTTTTGATTTTTTTGTTGAGATGAGGTCTTGCTGTGCTACCGAGGCTGGTCTCCAACTCCTAGGCTCAAGCAGTCTTCCTGCCTCGGCCTCCCACAGTGCTGGTATTACTGGTGTGAGCCACCACGCCCAGCCATCATTTCACTTTTTTTTTGTCTTTATTGTGTACTCTGAGTGCATGTTGGTTGATTGATTGAAAAATGAGAAATAATGATTCAGGTGTAAAAAAATTCTCTTTGTAATGTTGCCGAGTGAATTTTAACTGCCAAAGACATTCAAGAGGATGATCAAGGACTTCAGGACAGTTTGGAGCTACATTTTATCATTTTCCCGAAGAAAAATTGCTGTATGAAGAGAGTAATTTTTTTAAAAAGTTCCCTCTGGCTGACTATTAGAATTGGCTTTTAGCCTTGAACTATCAAAGCAAAACTTTCCGAGTTGCCTGGAGCAGAACAGGTATTAAGTAGCGAGCAGTTCAAGGTCTAGGGATCCCTCAAGGCTTCAGCTATGGGCCTGGCCAAGCCCTTTGGCATAGATACGTATAGCAAGGAATTTACTTTTATCTTCTCTCTCTTGAAAGTTTTATGGATTTGATTCACAAAGAAAGGACAGTCATTGAAATTTTAGTCAGTTCTTCTCATTATTCACCAAGAAAAGTTAAAGGCGATGACATTAATCAAAATGCAGGTACATATACAGTCTAAAAATAATGTTGTGACTAATTGTGTTCCATAATATTCTTGGTGCATTTTGTGCCTGCCCTGAGGAATGAGGCCTGAGAGCCTGTGGGAAGTACAGCTCCAGCTTATTTGGTAAAAATAAGTTTAGTTCTGTGCTTTTTCTGGGAGATAACTGTGAACTATATTCACATTATTTTTCTACCAATATTCCCTTGAATCTTCTCTCTCCTCTCTCTTTCTCTGCTTTTCTGTTTCTATTCCTCATTTTCCCTTGTTTGGTCCTAGTTAGTATATAAGAGGAGTCTTTGATTTTTCTTACAGTCAGCTCCAATTCTATTTAGGTTTGTATTGTAGGATTATTTACAATATCATTGTGTGACTTCAGTTATTATGTGCATATTTTTGGTTTCCCTATGGCTAAATTACTAGTGGTTTTTTGTTTGTTTGTTTGTTTTGTTATTTGTGTGTGTAGGCATTTCAGCCAAGATTCCTGTCTTTAGTACTGAAATATTTGAATTAGAGAAGTTAAGGACGTGGAAAAGGATGGAACTCTCAATTCTTACCTTTTTCCCTGTAGGTAACTTGTAGATCCAGATCATGTCAGGTAATACCTACTGCCCCTGCAAGACCCTGCTCAGGGCCTCCTCGCATGGCATGTGTGGTATATCTTTTAGTTTTCTTCTTTACTCATCCACCACTTTCCACACATATCCCACTTTGCTGCCCCGTGAATACCCCTGATATGTTTTTTTTTTTTTTGAGTTGGAGTCTCACTCTGTCGCCCAGACTGGAGTGCAGTGGCCGCAGCCTCGACCCGCTGGGCTCCGGCAATACTTCCGCCTCAGCCTTCCGAGTAGCCGGAATTACAGGCACGCCCTACCATGCCCCGCTGATTTTTTGATTTGTTGTAGAGATGAGGTCTCGCTGCCCAGGCGGGTCTCGAACCCGCAGGCTCGGGCAATCCACTCACCTCAGCCTCCCAAAGGCGCGGGATTACAGGCTGAGCCACCGAGCCTGGCACCCCTGATATGTTTAAAGGTTAAAGAGATAGATAAGGGGGAGGAGGAAAAGTATGAGAGAGCGCAGAGACAGACAGGAAAAAGTGTCAGAAAGAAGTCTGAGTATAGCCCTCCAAAGGCCCTACTGCCTTCTCTAACCACTGCCTCGTTCTGCCTTGTTTCCATTTCCATCACCTTAATGTTTCTAAAAGGAGTTTAAAATAAAAATTAAACACGTCATTTGAAGTTTAGTCTTCAACACTCAAAGCGTCTTTCTGAAAATCTCCAATGATGGCCTTAAGACCAAACTTCACAGCTTTTACTTGGTCTCTTCTCCATCTTTCTTGATCAGTCTGCTGCCTTTTATGCAAATTTGAACGTTTTCTTCTTGAAAAGAGGAAAAGACTTATTGAGTACAACTTTTGCCACATGAAACTTTATCTAATCAGCCTCATTTGAAAGTGTACATTTCATTTGATGGCATTTGCAAATTGTTCCCTCCTCCACCACTAGAACTTGTAATATGAAAATGCTTCCATATGCTAAAAGCTAGTCTACTAACTTTGCTGAAGGAGAAAAAAAGAAAAGTGATTTCACTGACTAGTTGTCTTATAAACATGAAGCTGCAGTGTGGGCAGATTTGGCAGTGCAAGCCCTCAGACTTCACTGTAAACAGCTCTGCAGCCCCAAAGCCTCACTACTGCTCAAAATGAGTGTGGAGAGTTGTTTTTGCTCCATAAAAGTAAATAAAAAAAATGCATTTGTGATTTGTTTGTGGTTTGAAAATGCTTAAATGCAGTTAAAACATAGCATTAAACTCTGATTTCTAACAGATTTCAGCATTTAAAGTAAATAAATACTTTTGCTTTCAGATACTTTGCAGATCTCAAGGCATTTTAATAGCCTCTGGTCTGGGACCCTAACCCTCATGTCTGGATTATAGCAGTCGTTTTCTCCCTGGTTTTCCTAACATTAGTCATTCTCCCTTTTACCCTGTGGTACCTGGTGTTACTAGGATAATCTTTCTTAAATAACATTATACGTTTTCCTAAAAATCGATCTTATTTAATCTCACCAATACTTCTCTCAAAGCCTGATTTATAATTTCCTTCATGGAGTCTGTGATAATCCCATCTGACTGTTTTTCCACAGTACTTTTAAACCAAGCTCCTACTCTTATTATTTTTATGTTGATTTATTGAAGTTTTTTGTGTTGTTGTTTTATGTCTGCTCTTTTCTTCCCAAATGGATATGAATGTGATGGAAACACTATCTTCTATTTCTTTTGACTAAAGTCTTTTATACTTCTGAGCACAGGGTAGATGTTAAATATATACTCTGTTACTACATGTTATTGAGTTTAAAATGATGACTGTTTAAATCACATAAGTTATCAAACAGAAGAGCTGAATGATAGTTCTTGCACAATGCTTAGTATATAGTAGAGACTATAAAATAAATCCTACTGAAGTCTGTAGTTTGTCTTTTTGAAAGACTTATTGCTTAACTCTTGGAATTAATAGTTTCATCTTTTTTTGTAGTGAAATAAGTGTGGTTCATATAGTTCTAAATAAGAATTTATTTCTATCACTGTAGCATCTTAGACCAAAAGATAACGAACAACTTTGAAAAAGAAGGTAAAGTTTGATGGTTAACACTACCTAACGTTAAGACTTATAAAGCTAGAGCAAACAAGACAGGGTATTGGCATAAAGACAAAGAAGATTAGTGGAATAGAATAGAAAGTTCAGAAACATCTACACATATATAGGCAGCTGAGTTTTGACAGAGGTTTAAAGGCAAAGGCCAATCTTTTTAACAGATGATACCAAAACAATTGGATATCCATGTGAGAAAAAAACCTGATATCACATACCATATAAAAACGAAGTCAATAGGTCATAGACTAAAATGTAAAACCTAAAACTATAAAACTCCTTAAAGAATACTTGAGGAGAAAATCCTTGTTATCTTGGTATAGGAAAATATTTCTTGCATATGCCTCCAAAAGCACAATCTAAATAAGAACAAATTGTAAAATTGAACATTGTCAAACTTTAACATTTCTGTTCTTCAAAAGAGAAGGAAAAGGCAAGCCACAAAATGGAAGATAATATTTGCAAAACATATATATGACAAACAACTTACATCCAGAATATATAAAGAACTTCAAACTAAATAAGAAAACAAACAACTCAACAACAAAAAAAGTTGATTTCAGCAACTATATCATCAGATAAAATATATGAATGTCAAATATGCACATGAAAAGAAGCTCAGTGTTATTGATTATTAGGGAAATGTAAATTAAAACCACAGTGAGATTCTGTACCAAATATCACTCTATATCACGTAAATATGTACAATTATTTCTTGTCTACTAAAAGTAAAAGGAAAAAAGATAAAATTAAGAAGACTGACCATACAAAGTGTTGGTGAATATGTAGAGGAACTGAAACTCTTCTGCCCTGCTAATGGGAATATCAAATGGGGAAACCGTTTTGAAAAATAATTTGGCAGTTTCTTAAAATGTTAAATATATACCTCCCATATGATCTAGATATTCCACTTAGATTTTTACTCAAGAGAATTGAGAGCATATGTCCATGCAAGGACTTGTGCATGAATATTTTAATGGCTTTATTTGTAATAGCCAAAAGCTGTAAGTTA
The DNA here is from genome assembly GCA_027257055.1 of Cephalopachus bancanus. NCBI lineage: Eukaryota > Metazoa > Chordata > Mammalia > Primates > Tarsiidae > Cephalopachus > Cephalopachus bancanus. The sequence goes on from JAPVLO010000104.1 coordinate 3,851,992, forward strand.
CCACATGTTCATTGATAAGTGAATGGCATGGCTATAGACGTAAACACTTGAATGAATAAACAAACTGTAGGATATCCATACAATGGAATAGTATTCAGCAATAAAAAGGAATTAGTACATTTGATAACATGGAGGGCTCTCAAAATAATTATGCTGAGTGACAAAAACCATTCAAGAGAAGATTACATACTATATGATTTCACTTGTGTAATTCTAAGAAAATGAAAATAGCCCATACTACTAGCAGATCAGTGGTTGCCTAGGGATGGGGAGCAGAGCAGGTGGAAGGGATTACAGAGAGGTAAAAGGAAACTTTAGGGTGTTCAAGATGTTTTCACTGTCTTAATTGTGATGATAGTTCTGCAGGTATTTACATAAGTCAAAGCTTATCAAATTTTATACTTTAGATATAACTTTTTATAGGTTAATAAAATTATGCCTCAATTTAAAAAAAGAAAAAATATTATAAAGAGGGGTTTGGTATGCAGTTACCCACCAAAAACAATATTATTTAACATGCATTAGTATATTATAAATATGATTTATGTAGTTATAGACATAAATATAACAATTAACATATACTTTATGGAAGGAGACCCACATGTCACCTTCCATCCTTGATTTTATAGTGTTGCTAGAATATTATTAAAGGAGAGGAAATTATTATGCCCTAACCATCTAACAATTCAGTCTTCCATTTTGCATAGAAGAGCTTTACCAGCTGCAATGATGACTATTTTTAAAAAACAGAACAGCAGTCTTTGTTTTTTATTTAAAAAAAAACTTTGGTAGACCATTTCAATCTTTATCTAAATATCCATGTTTTCCTTCTTTCACTTTCTTGATATGGCACTATGTTTTGCAGCTGCTGCTTTAATAATTTAAACCAAATTATTCCTAACCAGGGAGCAGATATGTAGGAACCATGTAATACTTTTACTACTGTATTGGTGAAGTACTTATTAAATAATTAATATCTAACCAATTGTAAACCATTTCATAATTGGTTAAGTAAATGTTAAATAATTAACAAAATAATTCGGGAAGGAAATTCTTGTATTTTATCACAAGTGAGGATTCAGAATCAGAATCAAGCAATATAGTGCTTAAAATAAGGATCCGAATCAAGTACAGTATTGGGATTTTCTTTGTATTTCATATATTGTGCTTAATTTATCCCTTATGAAAGAAAGCTTGCAACTCATTGATTTCTTTATATTAAAAAAAAAGAATTCTATGTAGTCCTCCTTCTGTCAATATCAGTCTTAGTAAAAGCAAATAATGAATTTATGCCAAGGTACAATCACACCACTCGAACAGCTTTGTATTAACATGTAACCATGTATAAAATGTATACAAATTTGTTAGCATTTTCTCACTGGAAAATATCACCAAATTAGGAAGTAGTAAACACTAGGAATGGCTTTCAAGCTATATATAGTGATGGTTAAGAAACAGTTAAACTTGATTTAAATTTTTTTTTTTTTTGAGTCAGAGTCTCACTCTGGCATCCGTGTTGGATGCAGTGGCACAAGCATGACTCACCACAGCCTCGACCTCCTGAGCTCAGGTGATCCTCCTGCCTCAGTTTCCTCCTGAGTAGCTGGGACTACAGGCACACAACACCATGCCCAACTAATTAAAAAATTTTTTTTTGTAAAGGTGAGATCTTGCTATGTTGTTAAGGCTGGTCTTGAACTCCTCTGTATAAGCAGTCCTCCCACCTCGCCTCCCAAAATGCTGGGATTACAGGCGTGAGCCGCCGTGCCCAGCCCTAAATTTGATTTAAAAGCTCTGCAATTATTTATCTAAGATGAGCCTTCAGAACTAATAATAATAGCACTTAGTTTTTAAAAGAAATTCTCATTTATAGTAATAAGCATAACAGATCAGCCATTTGATTTTTTAAAAATATTTTTGTGGCTAGATGCAGTGGCTCAAGCCTATCATCCCAGCACTTTGGGAGGCCAAGGCGAGAGGATTGCCTGAGCCTGTGGGTTTGAGACCAGCCTGGGCAACATGGTGAGACTTCGCCTCTACAATAAATCAAAAAATTAGCCGGGCATGGTAGCACGTGCCTGTATTTCTGGCTACTTGGAAGACTGAGGCGGAAGGACCTCCTGAGCCAGCAGGACAAAGCTGCCACTGCACTCCAGCCTGGGCGACTAAGTAAGACTCCAACTCAAAAAAAAAAAAAAAAAAAAAAAAAAATTGGAGGGGGGGTAAATTATGACAAGCTGGCAATTTGGGTTTGAAATAACTATAGCAAACGAGTAGCCTTTGCTGAAGATTTTTAGGTGTATCTCTTGATGGAAAACTACATTGGTGGGTGTAAAACCACCCAGGTCTAGAGTTGTATAATTTAGGCAAGCAAAAAAATTAGAGCTAGGTTTTTATTAAATGTCTAGTTTGGTTCTTATAAGAAGTTATGGCCATTGCTAATAAGCAATTTAGTAATAACTTATTTATCTTCCTGAATTAATTCTGTAAAACACTGCCATGTAAACATTGTTACATTGCATTGTTACAATGTTATTCTAAACATTGTTGTTTTCAAGACAGTTTCTTATCCTAACCCTCCTCTAACCATTAAAAGGTACCTTATTACCTATGGTTTAAGTAATTCCTCCTTTGTTTTAATATTTAAGACCTTTCACATTCATTACTGAGCTTTTTTTTAAAAGTCCTTTGTGTCACTAGTTTTCAGTGTATGTTGCCAAAGTTTCTATGATTTTTCTACTTCTTTGCCTTTTGTCAGTCTTTGTCAGGACTCTGCCTTTCTCGCCTCTCTAGCCCTACAGTGCTTCAGGTGCCACATCAACATCAAGCCTTTGCAGACATCCTACTCATACATATTATTTATACCTCTTTTGTGCTGAGGTGTTAGTGCCAGTGATCACCAAGGTAGGGCAGGAAGGGATTCCCAAGGTGCTCCACAGTGGTGCAGAAAGAAAAAGTTAGAACTTTTTGAAGACTTTTATCTCATCCTATATAAATTTTATTTTTTGTGTATGTTTTCTAATGTACACAATAAATTAGTACCCAAATAGAAGGCAGAAAATAATTAAAATGTATATGCTGAGGGGGTGCATGCCCAAAATGTTTTGCTGTTGGTGTACGTATGATAAAGTTAGGGGACCACCTATCTATACTATTAAGCATACATCTCCAATTATCAGGTCTGTTTCCTCATTTGTAAAGTTAAATCAGGAACTGGATTAGATAATTTCTAGTATTTTTTCTTAGCTTAATGTTCACTGAGTTAAGAAAACAAACTTATTTTGAAAACTTTTAAGTGTACAGAAAAGTTGTAAATATAGTACAGTCGGCTCCCATAAGACATTCACATAGTTTTATTCACTGTTAACATTTTATTGTCTTTCCTCTGTCTTTTAAATACATACATATATAAATATTACTATACTTTGTTCTGGACCATCTGCTAGTAAATTACAGAGGTTATGACCATTTACCCTATTATAGTGTGTTTCCCTTAAGAACAAAGACATTCTCTTAAATAATCATAGTAGTTTATCAAATTCAATATATTATCATTTACTATATAGTCCATATTCAAATTTTGTCTGTTGCCCCAGTATGACCTATACAGCAGTTTTTTTTTTTTCAACCCATGGGTTGGGGCATAGGAACTTTGTTGCCATGTTCTCTCTAGTTTGCTTTAACACCACAGCTTCTTAGATTTTGTTTTTCAAGACACTGACAATTTTGAAGATCAAAAGCCTCATTTGGGCTTGCATAACTGTTTCTACACATAATCAATTTCAAAGTTAACTGATTTTTAACCTTGTGTAGAGTAATTCTGTGTATATCTGTGTACCTTTGTGCTCATAGTGTGCTCCTATGTGCTACGATGCTTTATGCTTATGCTGAATCCTCTTTTCCAGAGTAGGTTGTCAGTTCCTTATAGATAGAGATAACTCATTCTGTTAATTTTTATTTCCCATATTTCCAAGCACATATAATACTTAACCTATAATAAAAATTAAATATATTCATAAGTTAAAAGTTCTTATATATTCTGTAGGTTAAGGGAATGATTTAAAACATGCAGAGAAGGCCATATCAGATTAATTAACTCTCAGTAATTAAGGATGTCAAAGAATGCTGTGGTCACAATAGAAGCATTATGTTTTATGTTATTGAGTCTTGAAGGAAATTGGATAATAAAGTGTAATATAATACGAAACTTGTACTAATTGACATGTGTTTTTTCATCATTTCTTTGGGGAAACCCTTTGTAATAATGTTTGATCTCTTTTCCATATATAGAGTTCCAAAATAGCATTTCGATCTGACCTGATATTTTATTGGGTTGTTGAAGTTAGCATGCAAGATCTTTGACTTTTTAAAATATGTTTCTCAACATTAGAAATATTTAGGCTGGCACAAAAAAGGTCTTTTATTATCAAATAAATACAGTTATAACAAAGTGACTCATTCAAAGTTTTAATGGTGAGTACAAATAAGAAGTTTTTAAATTTAAAGTCAACATCTAAAAAGATATATTGCAGCCTGATTTTCCTGAGACCTCTCATTTATTTGTAAAGGTCTATAGTGAGATAGGCTTTCAATAATTCTTAGAACATTGTTTTTTCTCTTGTTTTGATGAAGAACATTTAATATACAGGTTTTCTTAGTATTGACTTTCATAACTATCATCTGGGACAATTATTATCTCAGTTGATTATCTCTGAAGGCCTATTTTAACTCTATATGTATCTGAACTTAACTGAGCAACTCCTCATTACTCAGCACATACTTTAGTGAGAAGATTCTTGGGAGTAACGGCTGACATTCTCCATATTGTGGTTTGTCTGTATGTATGTGCCTGTGGATAACTTGGCAATCGCTTCCTCAGCAAAGTAACAGTCAGTGTGGTTCAGCCAAAGTTTAGAGGAATGAAATAACTGAAGTGGGGTTTTTTTGTATAAAGCTGAGCGTAACTATCCTTGGTCCTTTCTTAATGAGATGCTTAGGTGGTAGGAAGTGTTTCATTGTCATGGTAGATACTGAAAACAAAGCAAAACAAAGTAAACAGTAAAAACTCAACAACAACCAACAAACAGGAAATGCCAGGTAATTTAGATTATCTACTTTTTTTGCCACAGCATGAAACTAACACTTTTCCTATAACTCAAAAATGTATGCTTAGTTCAGAATCTGATTTAGAGAATGAAAAACTATGTCTTGTCGATTTTTTCCAGGATTAGGTTTTATAAAAAACTAGTGATGTATCAACTTTTTTACAGACATGGCTTGAGAATATTTTATGTGCTTGTCACTTTAAAAAATAGGGTTCTTTGGGGTTCATTTCTTCTGCAGCAGAAGAGGCACTGATTCACTGAATTGTGGGAATTAAAGGCATGATCAAGAAACAGGCCATTGAAAATGATGGCCCTACAGTATTAAAAGTGCTTTGATCTTCTGTTTTGACATGTTGAATTTATCTTTAATTATATGTGACGACATTTGATTACTCTACACTTAGAGTATTATAATGTGGTTTGTAACGTGTAGTTTGTAGTATATAATAACTTCAACACCCATTTCTCTGTAGATACGAGTTTGCAAAGCGATGTTTTGTTTTTTTAAGTGAAAACTATTAAACTTCTGAATAGGCAGACATTTAAAATGTAAACATTTAGCAGTAAGGCAAAGTATGATTCTTGTACAATAAGTATTATGTCTTATTGAGACCCAGTGTCTAATTTTAATAGAGGTAACAGAATTATGTGTGGTGGTTTCCTGATCTATCCATTGTCGGCTTTACTTCATGTAAATTACTTAAGTTCTCTGAACCATTAACACTTGGAAACCTTAGACTAGATGATATTCAAGATTTCAATTCTGAAATGATATGATTGCACTATTCTATGATGACTTTATTTATTTTTTTATATTATATATTTTTTATTTTAAAGTTGTGGGGGTACAGTTAAGGGTTAGGTATACAAATATTCATTGTGTAGGTACCCTTGTGGATGAGGTGTGCCCCCCTTTCCCCAGACAGATATTGACTATCATTAATCCCACCTCCCTTCCCCTCCTTGTCCCCCCCATTGTTTCCCGCCACTGTCTATGATGATTTTATAGACATAATGCAGAACATAACAGAAATTTCTGACACATTTTCTTATTTTTTATTTTTCTTTTTGTAGAGACAAGTTCTCTCTATGTTGCCCGGGCTAGTCTTGAATTCCTGGGCTCAAGCAATCCTCTCACCTTGGCCCCCCAAAGTGTTAGGAAATCAGGCGTGAGTCACCACGCGGGTCTTCCTGACACATTTTCTAAAAGAAATACATTTTAAAAACGTTGAATGAGTTAATGGTTTTGACCTTGCCTTGTAATATGAAAATGAGATACTTTAAAAAATGCATGATGATTTTTTTTCTTGTGGGGTGGTACAATGAGTTGGTGGGCAATTCTACTGCAGGCCACAATTGTAGGGAGAACTTACATTTGGAATTTCCTGTATTATGCCTACCTTAACCTTGAGGACATGATGTCTTTCTTGAAATTGTGTCCTTTGCTTGCATTTTCTTTCTCAGCCCTGAATTTTTCCCACTTTAGTTAGTTATATGTCTCAGCTATGAATGGTTCTTAAGAATTTGAACCTGGTCTTAATTCTCTAGCAAATATTACTCACTCTCTTCAAATGGTAGCCAGATAGTGATTTGACTTTTAACACCATTTAATCAAGTTTACCAACATTCCTAATGGGACAGTCAGGCAAAAAACAAAAGCAAGGACAAACAAACTAGTAAAATTCTACAAGTCCAGTGGCTACTTACAGAGTATTATTAGGAAGCATGATATCCCATGTGTTTTAATCCTGTATTTTGCTTATTTTTGCCATATAACCAGTTCTTTATTTGCTGGAGAGATGTCTTTTATTGTTTAAAAAAAAAATCTGTTACACACAATTATTGGGTATGATTATTGCCTAAGGACTAAACAGTGGTGCTTTGATTTGAATCTGTTTACTAAAGAGCCATATATGTTTTATCTGAAAGAACTTTGGGATTTATTTTTTTGAACTTAAAAGCATACAAATATGATGTATAGTTTGTGGTAGGTAAGTGACAGTGAAAAGCAAAACTGAAAAGGTACAAACCTACAGTTACATATCAAACTACTCAACTGTGTTAAGATTTTACAATTTGTTTCTTTACTATAGAGGGGTGGAAGGGTAAAGCCTTACTAGAAACCATTCCAGGGTAGTTAACTAGACTATAGTATATACTAACAGAGAAGAAAAGTAGTACAGGTAAGTCAAAACATTAGATGATGATTGCTCTAAAGAGCATGGGGAAAGCAGTTGAGAATAAGAGTCTGGCACTTACATATGGAAAGCCCATTTTTGGTGTCTTTTTTCTCTCTGTCTCTGCAGCGTGGGTAGGATCCTTTGAGCTGGAGCTTCAGGCAGAAAGAGTTGAAGAAAGAAAACAGATCACAGGGCTTCAGGCATCAGCATCTGTAGCTTCTCTGTCCCCCTCTTGTTCCCTACAGCTGGTGAATCTGAAGCAAATGCTTAGGAACGTTTCAGATTAGGTGATTTAGCAGATGGTAGTTAAGTATTCAGAAGGGAAACATGATGATCTCTAAGAGCCAGCCTGAGTTTATGAAAGAATGTTGATAGATTAACTTAATTTCATTTTTCTTTGGAAGACTATTAGACTGTTGATCACACCATACAAGGTTCTGCATTTCATGAAGTTTTTGACACAGTCCATTATGATATCATTGTGGGCAGGATGATGAGAGTGATGTGATATGATGTTATAGTTATGCCAATATGTAACTGGTTGAACAACCATCTGAAAACCATCTTAATGGATCTGTGTTAACCTGGAAGGAGGACTCTGGGAAACCATAGGAGTCTGTCTTCCATGTCGTGTTATGTAATATATCAACAAAGAAGAAGAAAATATAGCTGATCAAATTTGTAGTAATACACAGTTGGAGAAGGATGGCTAAATCATTAGGTGGTAGAGACAGGAGTCAGCAAAGGTCTAAACATATTGGCATGATGGATTCAACCAATCAGATAAAGTTTACTGAAAGCAAGTTTATAATGTAATATATAATGTTATGTGTTACAGAACGGGGAGAAATGTCTTAGATGTGGGGGCAGGAAAAAAAAGATTTAACATCCCTAAGTTAACTGAAAATTTAATATAAGCAATTTTGTCCTGTTCCTTTCAAAAAATGCATATGGTCTTAGACTCCATTAACAGAATGTCTAGCACAGGTTAGTAATAGTCCTGCTTTATTCTATACATCAGACTATTCTGTTCTGATTATCACATCTCAAGAGTGACAAGCTTCAAGTATAGCTAGAAGAAAATGGCTAAAATTTTTCATATAACCAAGCTAAAGAAAGAAGGCACATATGGTCTTTAAGGAGTCATGATAGCTATCTCCTAATATTTGATGGACAGTCAACCTTAAGGGAGGTTAGAATGAGGCTGTGAGATTCCAGAAGGCAGAATAGCAACCGGCTGTTTGATGTTGTACAGAGATAGGTTTCGGCTCCATATAAAGAATAGTTCTCTGGTCCTTAGAACTGTTCAAAAAATGAGATGGGGCTGGGTGCAGTGGCTCACACCTGTAATTCCAGCACTTTTGGAAAGCTAAGGCAGGAGCACTGCTTGAGCTTAGGAGTTCGAGACTGGCCTGGGCAACATAGCAAGACCTCATTTCTATTAATATAAAAATTCTAAAAATTAGCCAGACCTGGTGATGTGCACCTGTAGTCTAGCTACTCAGGAAGCCAAGGAGGTAGGATCACATGAGCCCAGAAAGTCAAGGGTGCAGTGAGGCATGATTGTGCCCCTGTACTCCAGCCTCAGTGACAGAGTGAGACCCTGACTCCCCCCAACCCCTCAAAACGAAATGGACTGCACTGGAAATTAAGTAGTCAATTTCCCAGGGTGTTGCTGAATTACCTTTTGGGCACGTGGCAATGGAAGAAATTACTTCATCATATAGGAAGTAAAACTAGTTGATTTCTGCAATTCAGTTTGACTCTTGGTGGTGTGTTCCCTACTTGTTTATAACCAATTTATTCCTGTCATTGGCTAAGAAGGAGAGAATGTCTTTGACCATACATTGATAAACAGGATTCAACTGTGTATGTTATTGTCAGATCATGCCTGTTACTTTTGCAAGAACTTTATTGTTGTCTATTCCTAAAACATCTTTTTGAAGTAAAAAGGACTTAACATAGCAGTTTAGAGAGAAAAATAATGTTTCCAGGAAACATTTATATTTGACCCATTTTGATTAGCACCCAAAACAGGTTATCGTTATCATGCTTCATACTATGACTGAAGAAATAGTGTTATGAAATGGACACAACAGAATAAGCAAGTTCATTGGTTTTGTTCACTCATTCATTAATTTATAAATATTTTTTGGTTACGTGGTAAGTGCTGGTAACTCTGATAAGTGCTAAAAGTTGATATTATACTACAGTTTCTCTGACCATTTATCTAAACATTTGTTAATAGGCTATGTTTCTTATAATCTTCCCAGAATAGTTTTGTTAAAATAATAAGCAAGTATCACTTTAGTTTTTATTATGTAAACTATAAAGAAACGCATAAAAGAAAACCCAGAAAACCCCAGTTGTAACTCTGCATGTCAATGATTATATGTTCATGCAAAAAATTGCTCCTTTATGTACTTTAGTATTAACATTGCTTTGAAACTGAATTCTGAGGTGGAACTTGGTTTTTCAGGATGTTTTTCATTTTGTGTCAGAGTTTTCTATATTTTCTTCCTTTTCCTTTTTGGACTATTGTTAATTTTCATGTTCTTTGAAAGGAAAAAAACATATTGTATAAGTGGTTTAAATATACATACTAGCCATTTTTTTAAAGGAAAAAAAGCCATTCTTGCTATCTTTGCTAAATATGTTTGTAGCCTGTTTTAATTTTAATGTGCATCATTGTTAGGTAGACAAGAATGATCTTGAAAATGAAAGTTCTTGAAATATTAAGCCAGCAGAGGCATTGCCCACAGGATAAGTAAATAGTTGAACATTCTCATTGGTTATATGGCCAAGTTTTACCTTTAATTTACTTTAATATAAGATGGTTACTGTCTGTTTTTTATCTTAAAAGTATACATTGTTTATTAACAGTAGCTTGTAAATAATTTTCAAACCCAGATAGGGTAAGTTAGTAGTATCTAGTTTTACAATTGGAAACATAAAATGAGAAAGTGCTCCTCTGTGTGACAACAGGCAAGCAGACTTTAAGATAGGGAGGAGTCCTCACTGGTAAATTTCAAGTCTTATCTAAACATGTCTAAGACTGTTTCTACTGCCATTTGTCTTTCTCTGGTCTTCCAGAATTCTTTGGCAAAATGTTAGCTCCTGCCCATCAATCTTCCAATCTGTAACTCATGATCTTCTCTGCTGTTTCCTATAGTCATCTCAGGTTTGCAGAGAAACGGAAGAGATATTTGGACACTCATGTTAATAGTAGCATCATTCACAATAACTAAAAAGTGGAATCAACTCAGTACCATTAACAGATGAATGGATAAACAAGTTGGCATATAAATACAAGTAAATATTATTCAGCCTTAAAAAGGAAGGAAATATTGACACATACTACACAATGATGAACTTTAATGACATGCTAAGTGAAATAAGCAAAAAAGACAAATACTGTATGATTCCATTTATATGTTGTATCTGGAGTGGTGAAATTCATAGAAAAAGAAGGTAGAATGCTATATGCCAAGGACTGGGGGGATGGGAAAATGGAGAGTTGTTTAATGGGTTTAGTTCTGTGAGATGACAAAGTTCTAGAGCCTGGTTGCACAACAAGAAACTGTATACTTGAAAACGGTTAAGAAATATTAAAAATGGTTATATGTATTTTACTATAATTTTTATAAAAGAATTTTTAAAAACCTTTCAAAATGTTAGCTAACAAAAGTATTTCCTTTGCATTAAAAAAAAAAAAGTTGCAGAGAAATGAAACAATAGCAATAACAACAAAAAACTAATCCTCCACCAAAACAGACTGGTTAGCAGATTGAGGACTTTGATCTTCAGGATTTGAGCTATAAGACAAACTCACAAAAGGATATGTATAACTAAGTCATTTATTACACCTTTTCCAAAACTGAACTTAGAATCTTTTTCTCACAAATTTGTCCTTGCTTTCTCCATCCAAAGTTAAAAATATAGATGTCAATTCACACTTACTTTTTTCCCTCCAAATGCTATCAGGAGTCTAGTCCTGCTGATTTTATATTCTTGATCTTTTTTTTAAAATTTGCTTTTCTTACATTATAGGTACAATTTATTCATTCAAAGATTACTTAATTATATAGTATTTTAGAGGGTGTCAGTGCCATGAAAAAATAAAAAGTAGGATAGGATGGGGATTTGGGAGTGTGGGAGGTGGGGAAAGAGTTACAATTTTAAAAATGATGGTCTAAGCCGGGCTTGGTGGCTCAGCCTGTAATCCCGCGCATTTGGGAGGCTGAGGTGAGTGGATTGCCTGAGCCCGCGGGTTTGAGACCCACCTGGGCAGTGAGACCTCATCTCTACAATAAATCAAAAAATCAGCCGGGGTGGTAGTGCATGCCTGTAATTCTGGCTACTCGGAAGGCTGAGGCGGAAGGATCGCCGGAGCCCAGCAGGTCGAGGCTGCGGTGGCCAGGAGCGACCACTGCACTCCAGTCTGGGCGACAGAGTGAGACTCCAACTCAAAAAAAAAACAAACAAAAAACGATGATCTGTATAGGTGAAATCTGAGCAAACACCAGAATTAAGTGAGCCATGAGAATATCTGGAGAAAAGGCTTTTCAGATGGAGAGAACAGTCAGTGCAGAGGCTGTGAGAACATGCCTGATAAGTTCCAGGAACATCAAGGCAGCCAGTACATCTGGAGTGGAGAGAACAAGGGGATGAGCCATGGGAAATGAGGTCCTAGAGGTAACAGCGGTCAGCTCAGGCAGGGCCCATTGAATGAATGGATGCATTGAGCAAAGAGAGACACCTGATTTATATTTTACAAGATCACTTTGGCTGCTGGTTTGAAAATAGGTTGTATGAGCAAGGGACAAAACAAAGAGATCAGTTAGGAGGTTGTTGGAATATTTCACTCAAGAGACAAAAGTAGTTTGGACAAAGTGGTTAGTGACAGTGGAGATACTGAGATGAGAATTCTGGAATTTTGAAGTCAGAGCCAACATGAGTTTCTAATAGATTTGATGTAGGATATCAGAGAAAAGAGTTGAGATAAATCTAAGTTTTTTGTCCTGAGTAAGTGCATTTCCCATCAACTGAAATGGGAAGGCTGTGGGTGGAACCGATTTAGAGAGGAAGAATAGGACTTGTTAACTTTGAGTTGTCTATTAGGTATCTAAGTTGAGGTATTGAGTAGGCAGTCAGATATATGAGTTTAGAATTCCAGTGGAAGTAAGTCTGGGAGTCATGTGAAAATATATAGTATTTAAAACCAAGGGTTAGATGAAATCCCCAAAAGAATGAGTAGAGAAAAGGAATAATAGCTCAGCCCAGAGCACTTCAGCGATAAGAAATCTGGATTGAGGCAGAGTGGGGAAAGAGAGGGAATCAACAAAGGAGACTGAGAAGAAGCAACTAGTGAGATAATGCGGATACCAAGAGTATGATGTCTTGAGAACCAAGTGAATAAAGCCTATCAAGGAGGAAAGAGTAATTCATCATTGGTGTAGTTTAGGTCTTCATCACTTCCTAAGTTATGACAGTATCCTTTGGTCTCTGACTCTGGCTTTGTTCCCAACCCCTTCTCTATACCCCATCTTTTTCCTACTGGCTTTTATCGAAGTGTTCTTTATTTTTGTATTTAATTTTTTTTTTTTAGAGGCAGATTCTTTCTCTGTCACCCAGGCTGTAGTATAGTAGCATGATCATAACTCACTGCAGCCTCAAGCTCCTGAACTCAAAGCATCTTTTCACCTCAACCTCCTTAGTAGCTGGGACTTTAGATGTGTGCCTCCATGTCTGGCTAAATTTAAAATTTTTTTATAGAGACAGTCTTGCTATGTCACAGAGGCTGGAAAAAGTTTTTAAAACAAACATGAACACAACACACACAAAGGCACAAAAATATGTAGAATATATGATTCTTCAGTTACAATTTGTCAGGTACTCCCAGTTGTATGTGAAGTCTATAGTCTTTTTTATGATCTACCATTTCTGTTTTTCCAGTCTCATCTCTATTCTCCTTCTATCTTCTGCTTCCGCCTTACTGAGTTATTTACTGATCATACTATCTCATGCTTCTTCTCTCTTTCTGGAATAGTGTTTGCTGATATTTATTTATCTGTTTGTCTTCCTTGCAATCTTTTTAGGGCAAATATTATTCCTAATTTGTCTCTGTATCCTCAGACTCTAGCATAATGTGTGACACATAGTCACACAGGTTGAGCATACCTAACCCGAAAATTCAAATGCACAAAAATTCATAACTGAGCACTGACATGATGCCACAAGTGGAAAATTCCACACTTGGCCTTATGTTACAGGTTGCAGTCAAAACACAGGTGTACAGCACAGTTTATTCAGCATCCCCAAGGGGAAAAAAGACCCTTTTAGTCCACCTTGAGTTGCAACATATCTTCTTCACACCCACCCAGATTCCTTCACACAGGCATACCATAGAAAGTATTAAAATTGTACATGTGGGCTCAGCCTGTAATCCCAGCACTTTGGGAGGCTGAGGCGAGAGGATTGCTTGAGCCTGGGGGTTTGAAACCAGCCTGGACAATTTGGTGAGACCTCAACTCTATAATAAATCACAAAAACTAGCCGGGCGTCGTGGTGTGTGTCTCTAGTTGCAGCTACTAGGAAGACTGAGGTGGAAGAATTGCCTAAGCCCGTCAGGTCCAGGCTGCAGTGGCCGTGAGCATGCCGCTGCACTTCAGCCTGGGCAACAAAAAGTGAGATGCCAACTCAAAAAAAAAAAAAAAAAAAATGCACGTGTGCAAGTTGGACCAATGACAGTTTCTCCATGCTGCCTCACATGGGCCAAGATCTATGTGCATAATTCACTGTGGGTTTTTGTTTTGCTTATACTTTGCTCTGTGGTATAAAGATATTGTTGAAAACATCAAAAAAGGCGTATGGACAACCTCTATTGGGTAACAGTGATAAGAAAAAGAGGAAGCATTTATGTTTATTTATAGACTGAAAAATCAAGCTGTTAGAGAAACTTGAAAGCAGTATAAAGTGTGAAATGCCTTATAGAATAGTATGATGTTAGAATGATCACCATATATGACCTGAAGAAACAGAATTTTAAATTGTTGATGTTTGGTGCTGAAAATGATGAACAGAAGTTGATGTTCTGTGCTGAAAATGATGAACAGAAGTTAGTGCAAAATAGGAAAACACAAGATCTTCAAAAATGAAGATCTTGATCATGTAAGAGTGGATCGATCAGTGTTGCAGTGAACACATGCTAATCATGAAACAAGCAAAAGATTGATCATGATGAATTAAAAATTGAAGGGAACTTTGACTATTCAACTGGTTACATAAATTTAAGAAAAGACATAGCATTACATTTTAAACGATTTGTGGCAATAAAGCACCTGTTAATCATGAAGCAACAGAAATTCATTGACAAGGTTGACAAGGTCATTGTTGATGAAAATCTGATGCCAGAACAAATCTATAATGCTGGTGAAACAGTACCATTTTGACCTTATTGCCTCAGAAAGACTGACTCAACTGACAAGACAGCCTTTACAGGAATTAAGGATGACAAGACAATAACTGTGCCGGTATTTGTTAATGCAGCAGGCATGCATAAGTATAAACTTGCTGTGATAGGCAAAAGCTTTCATCCTCACTGTTTTCAAGGAGTGAATTTCTTACCAGTCTATTATTATCCTAGTGAAAATACATGAATCACCAGGTACGTCTTTTCTGATGGGTTAGACAAACATTTTATACCATTGACTTTTACTCAAGGGAAGCTAGACTGCATGGTGACTGCAAGATTTTGTTATTCCTTCACTACTGTCTGCTTATCATCTGGATTCCAGCTGAAATTCTTATCAAAAATAATGTGTATGCCATGTACTTTCCCCCAATTATGATTTCATTAATTCAGCCATGTGACCTGGGTAGCCGATGAATGAAGAGTAAATAAAAAAGCATTCACTTTCTTGAATAGCATGCTAAATGTTTTCATATTGAGCTTAGCATGAAGGATGGTATATATGTTGTTACCAAAGCTTGGAACACAGTGACTAATGACACAGTATGCATGCCTGGCATAGCCTCTGGCCTACTGTATTTAGTGATAATGACAAACAACTTGATGACTTTGGAGGATTTCTGAATATCAAATGAGAAAAAAATGATATCTGACTTCCTTACCTATGCAAAAAAATATACCTTCAGAGTCTGTCAGTTAACTGGAAGAAGTGGATATCACAGAAGTTTTTTACAGTTGACGATGAAGCATCAATTTTTCATTCATTGACCAATGGTGAAATAGCCAAAATAGGTCTGAATCAAGGTAATTGTGATACTAGTGACAATGAAGATGACATTAAAACTGCAGAAAAAGTGTCTATAGACAATGTGTTGAAAGTGTGATGGGCTTATTGAAGGAATTGAGCAATATGCATTCATAACAGAACAAGAAGTCATGTTGGTTTATAAAATCAAAGAGACTTCTAAGACAAAAACTATTTTTAGTGAAGCAAAGGACTTTGGAGGGAACATTTTAAAAAGCCATCCAGCAGAATGCCTCCTCATCCCTCAACTTCTTCTGATGTTTTTTCTCACATAAAAAAAATTACAGTGTATAGTAATTTTTTCATCAGAACACAGCATTGTAGGTGGAGACTAGAAACTTGCTATTGTTCATTGTTGCTGTTATGTGACAGCTGACCCAAGCGTTCTGGGGGTGCTACTGTGCTGCTTGGTTACCCTGAACACATTTTTTCACTGTATTAATGGTATGTCATAGTTTTTACTATTAAGTACTTACCTGTGAATAAATGTAAGAAAATAATTTGGCTTATTGGTTGCATATAAATTCAGTCAGGAATGATGGTGATGCTAAACGAAAACAGATTATCTCTATGGGGGCTGAGATTCAATGTACACAAACTTTATTTAATGCATAAAATTATTTAAAATATTGTATAAAATTACCTTTAGGGTATGTCTATAAGGTGTATATGAAACACAAATGTGTTTAGACTTGGGTCCTATCCTCAAGATATCTCATTGTACATGTGCAAATATTTTAAAATTCAAATTTAAAATCGAAAACACTTCAGATCCCAAACATTTTAAATATTTCAATCTGTGCCGAATAAATACACCTTAGAAGGTTATTTTTTGTTGCCCAGGCTGGATGGACTCAAACTGCTGGAGGCAAGCTGTCCTCCCGCCTCAGCCTCCTGAGTAGCTGGGACTACAGACATGTACCATGATTTCCAGCTAAACTGTCAATTATCTTTAAAGTATTTAAATAAATGAGGAAAAAGCACTTTATATTTAATACTGAGTATTAGTATTTAAATGTAAATTATATTTATTAAATTAAAATAATTTGTAAATATTTAAGACAAATATAAAATACTTTAGAAATAATAATTTAATATTTATTGATAAATGTTCATATTAAATGTCACAAGTTTACTATTTCTGACATTCTTTATTACCTTATGTAGATCCAGGCTTTCATCTGCCATCGTGAACTTTATCCTGAAGAATAATCTTTAACATTTCTTATATTGCAAATGTACTTGCAATATCTTCTCTCAGCCTTTGGTTTTCTGAATTATATAAGGAAAATGAATATTGTATTAATTTTCTCACATTATTTCAGGCAATACTAGAGTGCTATATGATACATATTATATACTATGCTAAGACAGGAGGACTCAAACCAAAATGGGATAGTGTCTTGTCTTCAGTGACCTACAAGAGCGAACAGTAAATAAACAACACTTTCTAAGTCAGTCTATTATAAGAGCCTTAATAGAGTCAGCATGAAATTATATAAAGACCTTGGACTTTGAAATCAGGTAGTCCTATCTCTTTAAAAATAAAAAAGAAAGTGATTTAAAAAAGAAGAAATCAGGTAATCTTTGATTAAATTCCAAGTTCATGACTTACTGTATTGTGTAACCTTTTACATCCTTAGTTTCCTATTCTGCAGAATGGAGATAATATATATGATAAGACTTTTGAGAAGATTAAAATGAAATTATTTTATAAAGCAATTGGCATGTCACAGAGGTTCATTAAAAGTTGGTTTCTTTCCCCTTAGAGTAAACATAGGATGGAGGAACAGTTAATTTTTATTATTACTGCAGAATTTTTCAGGGAGGTAATGATATTTAAATTGTGCCTTGAAAGTTGAGTAGGATTTTGATATATGTTAGATGGGTTCCAAGGACATTCTACTTTTAAGGAACAAAATGAACAAGGGCTCAGGTGTAAAAGGTTGGGAAGCCTGCAAATATACTTATTGAAGTTAGCATAGTACAGAACTTTGAGAAACGCAGTTTCGATCTTTAAAAAAAAAAAAAAAAATCCTAGTACTAGGAATGTAAAAATGAAAGGAGAAAAGAACAGATTGCAAATCTAACCCATAGTAAAAGTATACTTCCTTAGGCCATTCCTATTTATTGCCATGACTAATAAGTTTGGGAAGGCCTGTGGAAAATTCCTGTGGCTGATCTCTTCTTAACCACTATTCAAGACTGCTTTAAATTGATATGCTCAGCTGATCATTGTATTAATATTAGACTCCAGAGCATGTTCCCAAATTTCCAAGATTTGCTGAATCGTTTTTCTCTGTTATCTGTTTCCTTGTGTCACTCCCATTTTTTTCTTTCTTGTCCTGTAAAAATGGATTCCCTAGGTTTTCTAAGTGTTTGATAATGTGAGAATACTATACAGAATTTTCTTAAACTCTGGTATGTTTTACATTTATTAGGAATACTGTCAAGGGCTTCATAAAATATATAACCTAAATACTTTCTACATATATTTTAGCAGTGAATCCTAAGCTTAAGTATTTCATTTCATTGAGGTTAACATTTACTTTAGGGTTTTTTTTTTTTTTTGTCTTTTAAATTATTAGTTGTTTGTATTATTAAGAAAAAGATGGCTTCCTGGTTTGAGTTTGCCTCATTTCTTTAGTGGGTGACTTTGATCTGACATTTAGGTCTAATATTGTTTGGTTTGTTTTCTGAAGTGCTGGGATGTTGGAAAGAAGAAGGTTTATGGAGAAGGACTATTATCCCTGAAAATGAGACCGGAGAAGTACTTGGTGGAGTTTTTTTTTTTTAAAGACATTTTTAATTGAAATATAACATATATATGGAAAAGTACACAAGTCATAAATGTAGTTTGATGAATTTTCACAAACAAAACAATCTCATGTAACTAGAATCCAGATCAAGAAAACAAAAATTGCCAATATCCCAGAAGCCCCCATTGTATGCCCTTTCAACCATTGCCTTCCCCAAGGGTGACCACTACCCCAGTTTCTAAACACAGTTTAGGGGATTTTTGTTTGTTTTTGAACTATAGGCAGATGGAATCATACAGGATAAATTCTTTTGTGTCTGACTTTTTTACTCAATAGTATATTTGTGAGATTGATTGTTGTTTTATGTAGTTATGGTTCATTCTATTGTGTTATTATCCATTTAATAGAATACACTGCATTTTATGTATCCATTCCATTGTGAATGGATTTTGGGGTACTTTCTAGTTTTTGACTAGTATACATAGGGATACTATGGACATTTTGGAGAATCTGTTTACACATTCTCTTTGAACTAGGGGCTGAAATTTTGTATCATAGGGTATGTGTATGTTCAGCTTTAGTGACGTTGCCAAAAAAGTTAAGTTGTTGAACTCATTTATATTCTTACCAGCAGTACTTGAGTACTGTTTTTTCCACATTCTTGTTGGGGCTTGATATTTAATTATTTCATTTTAGCTATTCTAAGTGGGTATGTTGAATATCATAGTATGCTGTTAATTTACCTTTCCTTGATGAGTAACTACAATAAATACATTTTTTATGTTTACTGACCATTTGTATAACCTCTTTTGGTGAATTGCCTTTCACATTTTTGACCATTTGGGTTATCTGCTTTTTTCTTACTGATTTGTAGAAGTTCTTTATATATGATAAATGCCAGTCCTTTGTAATAAATTCTTTTGTGTCTGGCTTTTTAACTCAATAGTATATTTGTGAGATTCATCATTGTTTTGTGTAGTTATTAGCTTGTCTTATGGGCAAATTTTTTATTATTCAATTTTTAAATGGTTATTCAAATTTTTTATTTATGAGATCATTTTAATAACAATTTTTTCTAGAAAGTTGATGTATCTAAATCGTTAAATCTACTGATACAAAGTTGTTTATTCAGTCTCTTATTTTTGGTATCCTTTTAATTTTTCTAGAAAATTGGCTAGGTGTAGTGGCTCATGCCTGTAATCCCAGCACTTTGGGAGGCGAGACAGGAGGATCGCTTGCACCCAAGAGTTTGAAACCAGCCTAGGCAACATAACAAGACCTCATCTCTACAAAAAAGTAAAAATTTAACCAGGTGTGGTGGCATACACCTGTAGTCCTAGCTACTTGGTAGGCTGAGGCAAGAGGATCATCTGAGCCCAAGAGGTCAAGGCTGTGGTGAGCCGTGATTATACCACTGTACTCCAGCCTGGGTGAGAGAGTGAGACTCCACTTTAGGGAAAAAAAAAAAAATGAAAGAAAGAAAAAAATTATTAGTGACATCTCTTGAAATATTGCATACACAGGCATATATGTATATATTAATTGATGTTTCTTGGAAATCCTTTCATGTCAGTATATATGGAGCTCATCATTTTAAAAAATGGTTTCAAAGTATTTAATAATATCATGTGATAATTTGGTGATAATTTATTTACCAAGTCCTGTACTGATGGACATTTGAATTACTTCTAGTCTTTTGCTTTAACAAGCAAAGCTGCAATAATGATAAATTCATAAAGTAGAATTTCTGGTCTCATAAACCCCTGGGCTGGTACAGTATTAACTTTATGTGTATTTGTTCTGTTTTTAATATTTTAAATCTTTTAAAAATTGAGGTGTAACTCACATACAATAAAACTCACCATTTTAAAGTACAGTTCAGTGGATTTTACTTTTCTTACAGAGTTGTGCAGCTGTTACCAGTATCTAACTCTAGAACTTTTTTTTTTGCATTTTCTTTTTTTTTCTATCTTTGTTTTATTTTTTATTTTAAAGATGTGGGGTACAATTCAGAATTAGTTATACAAGTGGTCATTGTACAGGTAAAGTTTTGGCCTCCCATTGGTCCCCACTTTTTCTGGTTTGAGATCGGGTACCCTTATTGATGTTATGTGCCTCCCCCCTCCCCTGGCAATGTCCTGCTTCTGCAAATCCCTTCTTCAGGGTCCACTTATGAGTGAGAACATGCGGTACTCAGTTCTTTATTTCTATGACAGGTCACTGAGTATGACAGATTCTAAATCCATCCAAGTTTCTGTGAAGTCCATAATTTTGCTCTTCTTTATGGCTGCGTAATATTCATCATCCCCAAAAGAAGCCTTGTACCTGTTAGCAGTCACTCCACATTCTTGTTTTTTTCCCCTCGGCAACCACTAATCTACTTTCTGTCTCTGAGTATTTGTCTCTTCTGAACATTTCATGCAAAATGGAGTTGTACGAAGTATGATCTTTTGTGTCTGGCTTCTTTTACTTAGTATAATATTTTCAACATTCATCCATATTATAGTGTGTAATTATACTTCATTCTCTTTATGGTCAAATAATATTCCAACATATGGGTATACCATATGTTAGTTGAGGATATTTGGCTCATTTCTGCTTTGTGTCTATTATAAGACAAATATGAATACACTGTTATAAATACTTGTGTCAAGTTTTTGTTGGGACATATGCTTTCAACTCTCTTGTGTCTATACCTGATAATAGAATTGCTAGGTTACATAGTAACACTAGGTTTAACTATTTGAATAACTGCCAAACTGTGTTTCTCAATAGTACCCCATTTTAAATTCCCAACAGCAGTGTGTGAAAGTTCCAGTGTTTACACGTTTTTTAATCAACTGTTGTTATTTTCCTTACAAAAAATGTTTTTAAAAATTATGGCTGTTATCCTAAAGAGTATGAAGTGGTATCTCATGGTTTTGATTTTCATTTTCCTAACAGTTATTGATTTTGAGCAGATTTTCCAATGCTAATTGGGCATTTGTATATCTTCTCTGACAAAATATTGATCAGGCCCTTTGCCCCCCCCCTTTTTTTTAGTTGGTGTTACACTCTGTTGCCGAGGCTGGAGTGCAGTGGCATAATCACAGCTCACCACAGCCTTGACCTCCTGGGCTCAGGGATCCTTCCTCCTAGCCTCTGAAGTAGCTGCCTATGCCCCTTTTTAATTGGGTAATTTGTTTTTTTATTGTTAAGGTATAAGAGTTCTTTATAGAAATATTTGTAATATGTATGTTGGTAAAGGGCAAATATCTCTCTATATAAAATGTTCTTCTAAGTCAGTGAAAAACTGCTAACTCCTACTAGAAAAATGGTCAAGTAGCCAGGCTCGGTGGCTCAGCCTGTAATCCCATGCTTTGGGAGGCTGAGGTGAGTGGATTGCCTGAGCCTGAGGGTTCGAGACTTGCCTGAGCAAGTTGGTGAGACCTCATCTCTACAATAAAAAAAAAACCAAAAAATTAGCCGGGTGTGATAGCACGCGCCTGTAGTTCCAGCTACCTGGAAGGCTGAGGCGGAAGGATCACTGGAGTCCAGCAGGTTGAGGCTGCAGTGGCTGGGAGCAGCCACTGCATTCCAGTCTGGGCGACAGAGTGAGACTCCAACTCAAAAAAATAAAATAAAAAAGAAAAGAAAAATGATCAAATAATATAAGAAAGAATTAACAGAGGAAGAACTAATAGATAATAGTAAAAAACAAGAAGAAAAAGAAAATTACATTAGTGAAATAAATGCAAATTGGAATAGTGACATGTTACTTTTTGTCTATCGTATTTTCAAAAATATGTCTTTTGTAGGTGAGTGTGGAATAAACCCTCAGATTATAGTGGAAATGTAAATTAGCTTTACCTTTGTGCAACAATTGTAAAATTTGATATATTTATTATTTTATTTATTTTTAATTTATATTCACTATATTATTATTATATTTATTTTTTATTATATTATTATCATATAATTGGAAAAAGTAGTTTTACTTCTTCGACTTTATCCTGAGAAAATAACCATTATTTTTTATATAGATTAGCTCAGCATCATCTTTAGTGGCAGAAATTTGGAATCAATAATAGAAGGTGGTTAATTATGTACAGTAGAATATTTTACCATTATTAACATTTGTATTTTAAGCTATGGAGAATTTACTCTTTATATAATGTTAGTGTTAAGTGAAAAATAGCATGATACAAAGCTATGAAAATGTGTGATAACAATTCATAAAAACAACAGTTACCCACACAAAAACTGTCAAACACACACACATACACTGCATGCATACACAATCACACACAGAAGTGGAAGTGAAAAGAAATACCTTATCATATTGACAGTGATTATTTTTGGGTGGTAGAATTAAAATTGATCTAGATTTTCAAGAATAAACATGTATTTCTTTCTAAAAAAAGTATAATAATTATGAACAATAAGTTTTTATATAGATTAAATGGATTTTTATGGCACAGTGAGAATTTTCACCATTGGTCCTGGGATTTTCTTCCTTCGGTTTGAGTTAAAGTGTCGACAGTTGTGAACTAACTTGCTAAGAGATAGGAAGCAACGTTGAAACTGAAGTGTTTTAAATCCTGATAATTTACTATGAAGAAAATACTTGGGCAAACAGTGTCAATAAGTCCTGATATGTATTGCTAAGATGTCACTGGTTCACTTAACAACTGTGTGGTGATAACTTTATTTTATCTTTCTCATTGATTGTAGTCTCCCATTCCACCATTTGCCAAGCCCATGCTGTTATAGAGATAAACCTGTTGTGTGAGATAGGCCCATTTGAGTAGTTCTTTCTCACGCTGACCTCCTTCTAAAACCTATTGCTTTAACCTTTAAATGATACATTTAAAAAATTGTTATTATAATTATTTTTTCATAGGATTGCCCTAAATAAGGAGAGCTATCTCCCTGGTTTTAGGATCATGATCTCTTTAATTATAGTATTCATATTATAGAGTGGAAATCAGAGTTAATTCCATCTTATTTTGCATCATTTGTATGCTGTTGTACTGATTAGTGCTGTAACAAAGAATGGGCTGTGACCCTTGCATTTTGTATTTCTTAGTGGAGACTTTACAGTATAGGGGAAGAGAATGGCATAGTAAATAAAAGAATGAGTTTAGGGATCAGGCTCCATGGGTTAAATACCTGCTCTCTAATTTACCAGTTTATTTAACTTCTCATCTATATGGTAGAAATAACAGCACTATCTTCCATCACTCTCTATTTCCTTACCTTTTCTCCTTTTCTTCATTGAACTTTTCACATCCAAGACATTGTTTTTGTCCATTTATTTGCAATAATGTAAAATCCTGGATGACATGTACTTTTTTGGTTCACTCATGTATTTCTAGCATCTAGAATCAGGTCTGCTTCATAGTAGTTCCCAGTAATTCTGTTCTTTCTCCTGGGAACATTCTTCCTATGTATATCCACGTAGCTTATCCCGCTGCTTCCCCTGGTTGCCTGCTTAAGCATCACCTCAGTAGAGATGCCTACTAGACAACGTCTTCTGTAAAATAGCAGCCTTCAGTTTTCTTTATTTTATCCTGCCTTATTTTTCTTTGTAATACTTGACACTACTGACATTATATATGTATTTATTTTCTTGCATATTGTCTTTTCCACTACAAGATCTACGAGTGCATGAATTTTGACTTGCTCACTCCTTTATCACCAGTTTCTTACCAGGCACATTAAACCTCATTGACTGACTGAATGAAATTGTTGAGCATATGGATGAATATGTAAAGGAATATTACTTATTTTATAGAGTTGCTATGAAAATGGAAGGAGGTCATTGCCTTGTTAAACTCTGATGTATCCACATGGCTTTTTGAGCTATGGCCACCATGTTTCCTAGCCTTGACCTCCTCTCCTACCTTGGGGAGGTGATTCTCTCCTCTCTCTCTCTCTCTAATTACTTTCTAAATAAACTATATTTTCCAATCTAAACAAAAGAAAAAGAAAATGAAATGAAAAATTTGGGTGTTGTAGTTCCACAGTATCTTATATAGGGTAGACACTTAATATTAGCCATGTGATAATGCTGCTCAGAGGTTTTTAATTGTTACAAATAGAAATTATAATAGTTTGCAATTAGATTTAGTTAGTTCTGGCTTGTAAGGGCTATTTCTGAGATTGAAACTTTTTTTGCCTTTTTCCTTAACTAAGCTATGCTGTCTTCAAGAAATCAGAAGATGCTTCTTGGAAAAGGTTGCATTTGAACTGGCTTTGAAAGATGAGTAGAAGTTTTCTTGGCACACAGTGGGTGGGTAACAAGTTCTGAGCAGAGGGAACACCATGAGCAATGACACGAATTGCGGTTGTACAGGTGCATTTGTGGGAAAGAGTCTGTCTCTAGCATACATGCTGTTGACCTGAGTTGTCCAAACCTGTAACCACTACACACACATGTGGCCATTTCCTTTTTTTTTTTTTTTTTTGAGACAGGTCTTGCTCTGTCACCTAGGCTGGAGTACAGTGGTGTGATCATAACTCACTACAGCTGGACTCCTGGACTCAAGTGATTCTCCTGCCTCAGCCCTTTGAGTAGCTGGGAATATAGGTGTGTGCCACCATGTCCAGCTAATTTTTAATTTTTTTATGGAGATGGGGGTTTTGCTATCTTGCCCAGGCTAGTCTCAAACTCCTGGCCTCAAGCGATCCTTCCTCCTTGGCCTCTCAAAGTGCTAAGATTACAGGCATGAACCACCATGCATATCTGCCATTTACATTTAAATTAATTAAGATGAAAGTAAAAATGTTGTTGTTCTGAGCACAAGTTGTATTATAGGTGCTCAGTAGCCACAGGTGACCAGTGGTTACCATATTGGACAGTAGGGATGAGGAACGTAGCCATTGCTGCAGAAAGTTCTATTGGACAGCATTGTTATAAACAGTTGACACATGATAAAAGGAGAGTCTAAAATACTGAGTGATCTATCACAGAAACAAAGAACTAAGTATCACATGTTCTCCCTCATAAGTGGAGCTTGAACAATTATCGTAATACTATAAGAAGAGGATTAGCAGTAATGGGAAACTGTCAGGGGTTGGGGGAGTGGGGGAAAAAAATAGATAAAAGGACTTGAACAATTCCTTTATGTAGAAGAGGATAACAGTGAATGAAAAAGAGCTTAAAATTTCCCAAACTGCAAATGGGATGGGGTAGTTATTGGAATATTATAAACTAATCAAACTTTAAATGGCCAGTTAGGCTTTTGCTTTTTTTAAATGATGAAAATTTGAATTTATGTGACTTGGATAAGGATACAAAACCAAAAACTTCAGGAGTTTTAGGAAATCACTTTATGGATCTAGATGAAAAATAATCTGATTTCCTCTCCCCCTCCCCCCATTAGCCTGGCATGCCAAAACTATTGGATCATACACTTGTAATAGCCAGTCCCTGATCTAGGCTCTGAACCACTTAGATTGATTACCCTTTAGGTAAATAATTGGTTTTTCCTAATAGGGATCTATAATCGTCTTCATAAAATATGCAGATGTTTATATCTTAGCTCTTCTCATTTGATTAAAACTACTCATAAACCCCTATGAGGTTGGTTTTATTTCCTCAGATTACAGAAGCATGAGTACAGACTGATTTGTCTAATATCACATAACTGAGAGGAGGTGGAGCCAATGTGGAGCTCAGATTTTCTGACTCAGTAAGTCAAATGCTCCTCAGGTCACCTTTATCATAAGGCTGCATCTTTTTAACCAGGATAAAGTAATTTAAAACTCTTAGGACCATGATGAGAAGAACTGGGATGGAAGGTAGGATGAGAGGCCTTAGAGAAGTGACTGTTTTGAGAATGAAGAGTTGATCCTCAAAGCCACCAAAATCCTCAGAGTAGTAAGAGGTAGCATGATGAAAGCAATCTGCTGAAATTTTGGAAACTAATTTGATTTGCTCTACTGAGAAACAACTGGGTGAGGGATTATGTTTGATTCTGGGAGTCTGATGAAGTAGTGTAGGTGAAAAATAACCTGTGCTTAGACTTTGTTGATACAAAGTGATTTAAGAAAGACTATTTAAGAAGGACTTTGTTAGTACAAAGTGATTAGGTTACATTTTAAAGAAAAAATGCACGATTTTGCAAAAGTTGCATTATTTTGACAGTCACTCAGGCTTTAAATGTTGACCTTCCCAGTTATATTTGGGATTGATTGAGTTACCCTCTGGACTGACAACATGTTGTTTATACCTATATTAAAATATCCATATTATTAAATGTCATTTTTTAAATTATTCATTTTTTTTAAGAGTTGGAGTCTTGCTATATTGCCTGGACTAGACTTGAACTTTTGAACTCAAGACATCCTCCTGCCTCAGCCTCCCAGGTAGCTAGGACTTCAGGTGTGCACCATTTGCTTCTACTTCAAACTTTATTATTTTTCTGCACATTGTCTGCCTGTTTTACCAGATTTTGAACACCTTGCGAGCTGATTCATTTTTATTTTTTTGACTGCCTTGCATAAATTAGGGTCTTCATAAGTGTTTGTTGAACTGAAACTAATTATCTTAGACTATTCTATTTTATTGTCATTTAATAAATTACCCGTTGGTGATGTTTATTCTAGGCTCCTCAATGTATTCATTTGCTTCTGTGCTTATTTCCACTTCTTTCAGTACACTAATTCAAGTACCTGCCACCGGTTTTGTGAACAATTGAGTATTCCCTTATTTATTTTTTTGTTTTATCTTGTTTTCCTTCAGTCCCTCAGCCCTCCATTCTAACCTGCATAGACATCTGGCTTACTCTTCTTCAAATATTGCTATTATCATTTTACTCTTTTTCAGTGGTTTGCCATAGGCCACTGAATTAAGTGGTATTCAAATATTTTTATATCTAATTAGAATCTACATTTCCACAGCATTAAGGAGATGAGCAGTTGCTATGTGATGTGCTTGCAGATGTGGTTAGCTTACTTTGAGATTTAAAAGATTTTTAAAACATAGAGGGAAATAAGAAAATAAGAAATAAGTTGAAAATAATGCAAATCAATACATAATCAACTAGTTGATAATGTAATTTAGTCCACAGCCTCTGTAGAAACTCAGAGAAAAAGATCATAGAAACCTTGGCTCACCAGACAGAGCTTCACTGAAGAAACTGATAATTATTTGGGGGGTCCTGAATAATTTATGTACTTTATTTATTCTCTCCCTGTTTTTCTAATGCAAATATGTAAAATTTTAGCGCAAGAGGTTATGTTTTGTTAATATAAAAATATTTTCTGTGTCAGAAGAAGTCAGATGCTTATAAATAGATATTCTTGCACGAGTGTCCTTATTTTTGTTATTGGTTTTCTTTCCATTACTTTGACAGTGTATGTATTTGAGCTGTTTCTTCTGCTCAACTTATACTATGGGTACTTAATTTGAGGTCATATTGGAATAATTTGGGGAAAAGTAGAATCTGGCAGATATTATAACATTTAAGTATCTAACATAAAATTTAGATTTTATACAGGACATGGCATTGTTTAAGCTCAGTTCATAATAGATAGAGCTTCTCAATTATGTAGTGATTAATATATGTTCAAAAGTGCTATTTTTATGAGTTTTCTGTATGTTTCATTGCTCTATTTGTACTTGGCATAAGGAAATTTAAGTTTCTTTGTATTTTGGATGAAAGAAATGTAGAGGGTCATATATATATATAAAAAGGATGCCTTGAAATAATACTTCAAATTTGTTAAGGTATCATAAAAATGGAGAAAATAAGTTTTTATTATGAAATTTTAATGACTCAGTCAGTTCTCTGATGACTGTTTCAACTAATTCATTCTGCAGAGCAACTCATTTCTATTAACATGGCATGTCCAACACTTACCTACTAGTAATCAGTCAACTCATATCTATTCTCAGTGTGTAAAGAGGACTGTATATGAAGCTACACTTTGTATTTTTGACTTCTTTAAACTTTTAAAGCATTTTTGAACAAAATGAATACTTTTTTTAAATACACATGAGTTCATTTCCTCATTCTTATATCCATTCCAATTTCTAAGAGCTTTCTGATTTACAGACTCTCAAAATCTTTTCCCTTCCAATTTGAATGTAAGTAATTAGCCTCTTCCTAATTTGAAATCTCTGTTTGAAAACACATGTGTTTGATTTGACATTAACTTGGACATCTGACTTTGAATGAGATCATGTAGCTTTGATTTTAGATTATCACAGAAGTGTTTGCTGAGCCACACCTTCATAGCTTTGAGGAAACAGAAAATAACTTTTCTACTAAGATTATGATTCTCCATGACAGTCACTTTAACTGTGGTTAGGTACTGGCTGTACCAATTCTATTTTAAATAACTGGACTCTGAACCTGTTTTTGTTCTGATTAAGAAGTTTATATGTTCAGGAATATAGAGGCATGACTTGTTACAGCTGTAAATTTGGTTGATTAAGCTGTGTGTAGACCAATTTACTAGGGGGAACTGTTCCTTAAGAATTCTAGTTCACTTACATATGAAGTGAGTTTGGCTATTTCTCACCAGTTTCCATCATTTTCTGCCAAGAATAATATACATTTTCTTGCAAAGCATCGAGACTAAAGGTTAGAAGTCTTCAGTGTTTTATCAATCACACTGGGCTGTCATGAATCTCAATAAACAAACAGAGCTATCTGGGTAGATGCCTGGAGAAGCAGTTAGACCCTAGAGAGATCATTTCTTTCAGACAGTATTCCAGACCTTTTCAAAGTAGACAAATGTCAATTATGAAGAGACATTTATTGTTATGGAAGTTATGGGTGCTTGGGTCTATATTTTCAGTTACAAATATAGTTCAGGGAAACTTGTGTTTTTAGTGGGTAATAGTAGGCTGGAGGCAGAAAGCATGTTTTCTTAATTTGATATAACTGTAGATGTTGTTATAAGTAATATAATAAAGATAGGTTTATTAATTTGAACTTATAGTTCAAAGTATTTAACATTTCCCTATTCTAGTCTGTCAGGCAAATTATGACTCAGGGGAGGTCTACAGCATGCTTTTGTAGGCTTTCTAGAATTTAAGAATGATTTTGTATTTTTATTATTATTTTTTCTTTTTTTTTTTTTTCTGAGTTGGAGTCTCACTCTGTCGCCCAGACTGGAGTGCAGTGGCCGCCCCCGGCCACCGCAGCCTCAACCTGCTGGGCTCCGACGATCCTTCCGCCTCAGCCTTCCAGGTAGCTGGAACTACAGGCGTGCGCTACCATACCCGGCTAATTTTTGATTTATTGTAGAGATGAGGTCTCGCCAAGTTGCCCAGGCAGGTCTTGAACCCGTGGGTTCAGGCAATCCACTCACCTCAGCCTCCCAAAGGCGTGGGATTATAGGCTGGACCTCCGAGCCCTGCAATTTTGCATTTTTAAATGGTTGTAACAAAAAACAAATGAGAATATGCAATAAAGACTAGCTACACATAGAGAGAGTTTTCAAAGACTAAAATGTGGTCCTTTAAGAAGTTTGCTAAACCATTGTCTATATTAGTTGTAATTGTCACGAAGATTATCTATGATAAGGATGCAAAATGTGCCATCGACAAGGCAGCAAAGCAGGATGAAAGTGTGTTTTCATAGTCTTAGTGTTAGGGTATTTTATTTTTTATATATTGTTAGAATATTTTATTTTTGTTTGCATGTGCTATGTGAAATAGAGATAATACCAGTATCCTTACAGGGTTGTGAGAAGCATTGAATCATGGCTTTCTGTAATGCCTCTTTCTTGGGGAGGACAGGAACTGTTAGCTCTTGCTGTTGTTAGAATTATGCGTTGGATGCCTGCCAGTTGTTTCTACTTTGTTTTATGTGACTCTCTTCTGTTTTATCTCTGCTCTATCTGCATTATACTTAATTTCGTAAGACACCTTAAACTCTCTTATTTTAGTTGCAATACAAATTTTAAGTGTAGCAGTTTTATTGTTCCTGTTCCTATGACTGTGTAACAAATTGCCCCAAGATTTAGTGGGGTAAAATAATCAATTATTATGCTTACAGATTCTGTGGATCAGGAATTCAGACATGGCACAGTCTTAGTTTCACAGTGTCTGAGGCTGGAAAACTCAAAGTCTGGGAGCTGTGATCATTCATTCATCTATATGTTTGGCAAATGTTGCTGGTTGGCCCTAGTTCTTTCCACATGGTCTCTCTATGGAATCTCTCCAAAT
This sequence comes from Cephalopachus bancanus, assembly GCA_027257055.1. Lineage (NCBI taxonomy): Eukaryota > Metazoa > Chordata > Mammalia > Primates > Tarsiidae > Cephalopachus > Cephalopachus bancanus. The sequence continues at coordinate 3,882,478 of JAPVLO010000104.1, forward strand.
GGATGAATTTGGGCATCCTTAAGTGGGGTGTCTGGGTTCCCTAAAGCAAGTATCTCAAAAAGAGAAAAACAAATATTTTTTCCCAGACTGTTGGTAGGAATGTAAAGTAGTACAACCTCTGTGGAAAACAGTGTGATGATTCCTAAAAGTTCTAAAAATTGACCTTCCATATGATCCTGCAATCCCCCTACTGGGAATATACCCGGAAGAACGCAGATCACTCTATAAAAAAAGATACCTGCACTCGTATGTTTATCACAGCATTGTTCACAATAGCAAGAACATGGAACCAACCATGCTGCCCATCAAAAGAGGACTGGATTTTAAAAATGTGGTACATATACACAATGGAATATTACAGAGCCATAAAGAAGAACAAAATCATGAACTTCACAGCAACCTGGGTGGAATTAGAGTTCATAATACTGAGTGATATTTCACAGAAACAAAAATCTGAGTATCACATGTTCTCACTCATAAGTGGACCCTGAACAACTACTGTAATACTATAACAAAAGAATTGACAGCAGTGGGAAACTGTGGGGGTGGGGTGGGGAGCAGGGGAGCAGAGAGGTGGAATTGACAGTAGTTGAAATCTGCCTGGGGGGGGCACACCTCATCAACAAGGGTACCTGCACAATGAATATTTGTAAAACTAACTCTGAATTGTACCCCACAATTTAAAAAATAAATTAAATTAAAATAAATATTTTTTAAAAAGAGAGAAAGACAAGCAGAAGCTGTATTCTTTCTATGACATAGCCTTGGAAGTTACAGAGTATGATTTCTATCCTGTTCTGCTGGTCAGAATAATCATGACTCCACCTAGGTTCAAGGGGAGAAAAATAGACTGTACCATTTGACGGGTAGTAGCAAGATTCTGGAAAAGCATATGGGACCAAAAATTGACTGAAGCCAGTTTTGGAAGTACAATTTACCACAATTATATTCTTTCATTAGATAATCATTTATATAGCATTTGAGCTAGATCATAACAGTCTTATTTTATGGATGAGGAAACTGAATCAGAATATTGGATTAATTAGAATACAGCCTTCTCTGATCTTGATGGACAACAAATAATTTACTGCAATTAAAAAAATTTGTATTATTTATTAAACATTTAAAAATATTCCACGTACAAACTTGTATTTCCTGTATAAATCATAGTGGAATGGATTTAAGAGAGGCACAGTTTCTGTTAAGTAATTTCTTAAGTGAGTGCAAAGGTCAGGCCTCCAGCTTTCCAACCTTACATATTCTTAGAGCTGGGATGTGGTAATTAAGTTAGAATTTCTTCATGAAGCAGTGCCCAAATGAATCAATAAGTTAAAAATAACATTTTATTTGATAATAGTCTTGGGCTGACTTACCAAACTTGATTGATAAATTGATTCTGTGTTCTTTTGCAAAAAGAAATACAATATCTTGGTCTTGGTGTGATAAACTTACCTAATGGCTCTTTTTCTTCATTGGTATTGAAATCAGAACTGCTTATTTTTAAGTTTAGTAATTTGGATTATTTTTAATCTCAGTTATTATTAAGATATTTTATCAGGGACAAAGATTGCTTTTTTTCTTTCCCTCTCCTTTTCTTTTTCTTCCTTTTAAATTAACCATTGGTGAAGAAATATAATTTTGTATGAATGAATGTTGGACATATTTCAAGACCTGGTTTTTTTTTTGTTTTTGTTTTTTAATATTTGTTGATTCTTCTTTGGAGATCTCTGACCAACTTCTTTAGAGGTGTTTCAATTTTCTTTGTCTCTTAGAAACCAGTAGTACTATCTTAAGGGTTTACCAAAGTGACTTTGACCCTGGAACGCTTGTGACACAGTGACACCATGTCTCCCAGTCGCTACACATAAATGTATAGTAAATACAAGATACCAGATAAAGAGAGGATATTCTTGTTGGGTTATCAAACCTAAAATGAAGTGTCCAATAGCCTTTTTTGAATATTTAAATGATTTTTTTCTAATTAGAAAATTTGGGGTATTCTTTAAAAACAGTATTTGATTAGGAGTACATGGAGAAATTTGTGTGATCAAATTTGAGAGTTACTTATTTTATTCTATTTTAAATGTAGAGACCTAAGATAGAGATGTGTATTTCTCTGAATGTGAATGAACTGGCTATGTTGATTGGAATACATAGTTTAGAAGCATGCATTATTTCTTTTTGACTTGGAATTAAGACGTACCTGCACAATGCATATTTGTATACCTAACCCTTAACTGTACCCCACAATTTTAAAATAAAAAATATGCTTTTAAAAAAGGAAATAAGACAAAAATAAACGCAAAACAAAAAATGGAGCTTATGAATTCAGTGTTCTCTTATCTACTACTTATTCATTTATTTGAGAGCACTGAACCCTGACCACAAGACACCAGGGATGCTTCATTTATTTGAGAGGTGGTCTGGTGGCTTGGCGATGTGGTGAAGAGCAGGTGCTCTAGAGTTAGACTGACTGGGTTTATAACCCTGTTCTCCTGCCATCTATATCATCTTGAATTAGTTATTTAAACACTGTGACTCAGTTTCCTTGTCAGTAAAATAGGTATAAATAGCATCTATCTCATAGTGTTATGAAAATTAATCGATTAAATACTTAAGGTGTTTAGCATATTATAAGCTCATAAATGTGAGCTCTTATTCACTAATTCATTCTTTCACTTATTAAAGGTATGGCAATTATTTAACACCTACTATGGTGGGGATATAAGGATGGATATAATAGTATAATGAGGGAAGGCATAGAGGTATGCCACAGTCATTACAACAAGGATGCGAGAGTGATACACGTTATAAGGCAGATGTGTCAAAGTGCTATAAAGAGAAGAGGGAGTTTTGATGCCTGAAACAATCACTTAACTTTTCTCTGACACCGTATATCCATCTAAAAATGCCTTATTATTTATAGACTTTTTACCATTCTTCAGCAGGGAATACTCTTCCTTTTCTTTACATATCTGTATCATTTTGTCTTATGGCAATTATCATTTTGTAATTGGTTAAATCATTTGTTCCTATCTTAGCCAACTTGAAGATTTAAAAATTTCTGTGTCACAGATGGCCAATCAATACAATGCTCATCAAAAATGCTTCATAAACATGTGCTGACTCAAGTAGCAGAGATGATTAAAATGGTTAAACATCAGTCACTGCCTCTTATCTTTTTAAGGACTTTTAAAAGGCAAAAGTAGGCCGGGCTCAGTGGCTCAGCCTATAATCCCAGCACTTTGGGAGACCGAGGTGAGTGGATTGCCTGAGCCCACGGGTTCAATACCCGCCCAGGTAACTTGGCAAGACCTCATCTCTACAATAAGTCAAAAAATTAGCCGGGCGTGGTAGTGCGTGCCTGTAGTTTCGGCTACTTGGAAGGCTGAGGAGGAAGGAGTGCTGGAGCCCAGCAGGTCGACGCTGAGGTGGCCGTGAGCATGCCACTGCACTTCAGCCTGGACAACCAAGTGAGACTCCAACATGCATGAATGAATGAATGAATGGCGTTAAGTAGGTAGAAAAATGGGCAGCTTGAGGGCGAAACAAACAAGATACATTTGTAGCTCACCAATTAACTAATTGGTGTAATTGTCTGGGATTCTCTGGGAGTAAAAAGCCCCAATTTGGAGCATTTTCCAATTTCCATGTTATGAATATTCTCGGCATGGCCTAAGTCAGGCCACCAACCATACCACCATGACATCACTGTGTGTGGAGTTGGGCAGAGAAGCACATCGGAAAACTGTCATTCAGTCATCCTACCAACTAGATATCAATAGATGTAAGTAACCCCAAGAGCAAAGACAATAGTAAAATGTAGTAACATAATTAACCAATGATGAGTTTTGAGTATTTATTATCTTTGTTTTAATAAAATCTATTTAGTTGTATAGTTATACAATTTAACTTTTAATGCTGACTGTGTTTAACAACTGGCTTAGAAAATTCCTAAAAATTTAACAATCATCCCTCATGAGTCAGTATAAACCGACTCACATATCTTTTTTTTTGAGTTGGAGTCTCACTCTGTCGCCCAGACTGGAGTGCAGTGGCCGCTCCCGGCCACCACAGCCTCGACCTGCTGGGCTCTGGCGATCCTTCCACCTCAGCCTTCCGAATAGCCGGAATTACAGGCGTGTGCTACCACGCCCGGCTGATTTTTTGATTTATTGTAGAGATGAGGTCTTGCTGCCCAGGCGGGTCTCGAACCCGCGGGCTCAGGCAATCCACTCACCTCAGCCTCCCAAAGGCGTGGGATTACAGGCTGAGCCACGGAGCCCGGCTTCACATATCTTTTTATCTAGATCCTATTATTTACTGACGGTGTGACTTTGGCTAGTAATTTTACTGCTAGAATCTGTACTAAGGAAATCATCTGTAAGCTGGGAAAAGACACAAAGATGTTCATGTTAGTATTATTAATAATAGCAAAAAGTTGGAAGCAACTTAATTGTTTAAGTTGAATTGTGGTTAAGTAAATTCACTGGAATGTTTTCTGGAGTCAAAAGCGACTTCTTTGGAGGCTGTATAACAAGAGAAAATGCCTCTAGGTTAAATGAAAAAGAAAACAGAAAAGAAAGAATGCTAAATATCTAGTTTATATAGAGTGATCAAAATTTTAAAAAACAAGGCAACCTCTTTTATATCTCCTCCCACTGTGGGAGCTATTCTGTCTTCTTAATAAATCCTACTTTCAAAAAAATTTAAAATTTTTAAAATTTATTTAAAGATTTATACTTTTAATTTTTTATTTTAAAGATGTAGGGTACAATTCAGGGTTAGGTTTACAAATGTTCATTATGCAGGTACCCTTGTTGATGAGGTATGCCCCCCCACCCCCAGCAGATTCCCAATACTGCCAATCCTACCTCCTCCTTGCTGGCAGTTTCCCACTACTGCCAATCCTTTCCTTTCGGTATTATAATAATTGTTCAAGGCCCACTTATGAGTGAGAACATGTGATACTCAGTTGTTTGTTTCTGTGACAGATCACTCAGTATTATAGATTCTAAGTCCATCCAGGTTGCTGTGAAGTTCATATTTTTGTCCTTCTTTATGACTGTGTAATATTCCATCGTGTGTATGTACCACATTTTTTTTATCCTGTACTCTTTCGATGGGCAGCATGGTTGGCTCCATGTTCTTGCTATTGTAAACAGTGCTGCAGTAAACATACATGTGCAGGTATCTTTTTCATAAAGTGATTTGAGTTCCTCTGGGTATATTCCCAGTAGTGGGATTACAGGGTCGTATGGAAGGTCGATTTTTATAACTTTTAGGAGTGACCACACAGTTTTCCACAGAGACTGTACTAGTTTACATTCCCACCAAAGTGTAAAGATCCAACAAAGAAAGAGAAATACAGGCCAATATCCTTGATGGACATAGATGCTAAAATTCTCAACAAGATCCTAGCAAACTGGATTCAACAAAACATCTCAAAAGTCATCCACCACGACCAAGTAGGCTTCGTACCCGGGATTCAAGACTGGTTCAACATTCGTAAGATCAAAAACGTAATTAAATACATAGACAGATGTAAAAACAAAAACCACATGATTGTATCATTAGACATGGAAAAAGCTTTTGATAAAACCCAGCACCCCTTCTTGATAAAAACCCTCTAGGCATAGATGAAACATACCTCAAAATAGTAAGAGCCATCTACAAGAAACTCACAGCCAGCATACTGCTAAGCAGACAGAAATTGGAACCATTTCCCTTGAAAACCGGAACAAGACAAGAATGCCCACTCTCACCCCTTCTTTTCAACATAGTTTTGGAAGTCCTAGCTATATCAGTCAGACAAGAGAAGGAGATCAGGGGTATCCAAATAGGAAAAGAGGAAGTCAAGTTATCCCTCTTTGCAGACGACATGATTCTATACCTCGAAAACCCAAGAGAATCTGTCAAAAACCTCCTTGCACTGATAAAGGACTTTGGCAAAGTCCCAGGGTATAAAATAAATGTGCAAAAGACAGTCGCATTTCTATATACTAACAATAAGCAAACAGAAACCCAAATAAAAAACACAATCCCATTTACAATAGCCACAAAAATTTTAAAAAAACATATATATGCTAATGGAGGAAGGAAATGTCAGCATTTGGAGATGGTAAAGACATGGCTTTGTTTTTTCTTTATCTTTTTCTTCATTTTTCCAAATTTCCAATAATGAGTATATTTTGTATTTTATATTTATAAGGAAAACATTTTTCATTTCATCTCATTTTTGACACAAAACCAAATTCTAATTAATAGTTCCAGTTTATTGTTGAATTAAAAAGTATTATCAAAATAAATCTTTTTTATTTTAGAAATTAAATATTTTCTTCTAACAACCAATAGAACATATGCAAATTTAATTTACTTTCTTTAGATCAACTCTGAATTCATTTTTGTCCCTAAATTTTCTATACAGGCTGTCATAGATTTCCATGGAGTATTTTGAATTTTCTATAAATGCATCCTACATTAAAAAATAAATTTTGACTCCAACATTGGCTATTTTAAAAAATGCTTAGTAGTTAGCTAGTTATCACTTAAGACAAAATGAAGATCATTTTAAAATTGAATGTGGGTCTTGGCATGTCCCACATTCCTGTCTAACCTATACATTGTTAAATTTTTTTTTTTTTTTTGAGTTGGAGTCTCACTGTCGCCCAGACTGGAGTGCAGTGGCCGCTCCCGGCCACCGCAGCCTTGACCTGCTGGGCTCCGGCGATCCTTTCGCCTAAGCCTTCCAAGTAGCTGGAACTACAGGCGCACACTACCACGCCCAGCTAATTTTTTTGATTTATTGTAGAGATGAGGTCTCGCCTGCCCAGGCGGTCTCGAACCCGTGGGCTCAGGCAATCCACTCACCTCAGCCTCCCAAAGGCGCGGGATTGCAGTCTAAGCCACCAAGCCCGGAATTGTTAAATTTTTATTTGACCAGTTATAGCTCATCTTTGTGAAGGAATTTCTGGCCTTTTAAAATTATCTTCAAATAAGAGCAGACAATCTAATTTTTAGTTTTAACTATTTTCCTGTCCCCTTTTAGTCAGTAACTGGTTAACTTTAGTAGACAATTTAGACAAGCTAAGCCTCTGTGTAATTTTCCCCTAAAGATTAAGATGTGATTAAACACATCACCTGTGGCATACCTTGAAGAAGGAAAAACACTTTGTTGAAGGCTTTTTAAAGGTACTAATTTAAATGTCAAAGCAAGTTTTATTAAGGTTTTACCTGTATCCCAAGGTTGTAATGTCTTTTACTGCTTCTTCTACTTGGTGTAGGTGGGTTTCAACAAGGATTTGACTTTTAAAGGAATACTCTATATTTTTATGGGGGAGAAATTGAAACATTCCATGATCGCTTGATCTTAGTGATCGCTCCCCTGTAGAAACTCCTAGACTTCTTATTCATTTCGTGTATTTGTCATGTACTAAATTATTAACCTTTTGAATTCAACTTTTGTGTCTGAATTGTCTCTTTATAAACATGCCTTGAGTCAGAGCCTTGTGTACCCCTTTGTTTACATGGGGTATAATAAACAGGTAATGGACTTTGGAGTAGATAAGCCAGAGTTCAAAGTCTGATTCCTCCACTTACCAGCCATGAGACCTTGGATAATCATTCTTTGGGCCTCAGACCATCTCTGAAATGAATATAATAATCCTTGGCTTCTGGAGTTGCTGAGAGGATTAGAGAGAAAATATATAATGTTCCTGGCATATAGTAAGCATTCAATACATGGTTGGTTATTAGGCATTCAGTAATAATTGAGTAGATGACTGCTTCAGGGAAAACTTGAATGGCTGCCATTACATACAATCGAAACTAAACTAAACTAAACTAAACTAAACTAAACTAAACTAAACTAAATCTTGGTCAAACAGTTTAGAGAAATTGATGACCAGCTTGTAAAGGAGCCTCACAAGGCAAGGAAACTGAAAAGGGCCAAATAAAGCAGTCGGAGCAAAACCTACAGAGTAGTGCTTCAGTGGAGAAGGACTTCAGAATGTTGGAACAGTTGAAGGTGGCAAATTCTACAGAGAATTCAAATAGGAAGAAGGTTGAGAATTGGGCATCTTTGGATTTGGTCATCTTCATTATTTACCAGTTTTTGCTGTTTTTTTTTTTTTAAACGATCGGCTGACAAAAGTATAAGAATGAATGTAAGACATACTAGGAAGGAAAAATGATTTAGAAAGTACGACTGAACTTCCAACAACACAATTTTTCTTTTTTTGCTTCTGTTGTGGTTGATACGGGGTCACACTATGTTGCCCAGGCTGATCTAGAGCTCCTGGGTTCAAGCGATCCTTCTACCTCTGCCTCCCAAAGTGTTGGGACTACTGGCATGAGCCACCACGCCCAACCAGAACACCATGGGTTTGAACTGCGTGGATCCACTTATACATGGATTTTTTTTTTTCAAGCAAACACATATTACACGAATTTCAGTATAGGGTAGAGGGCGGCAGTCCTGGAACAAATACCTTCCATATACCGAGGAAGGACTATGATTGTATCAATTAAGATTAGGATGACTGCATAAACAGAAAAGGAGACAACTATCTTAAGCCTTAGCATGTTACCGCAGTGTCCAAAATGGCTGCCAGAGCGCCTGCTGTTGCATTGGTATTACAGCTAGTGGGAGGGAAGACCAAGAAGAGTGTGCCCTTGTCTTTAAGGAGACTTCTGGGAAGTTACACATAGCACTTTCCCTTTGGCTAAAATTTAGTCAGATGACCACAACTAACTGTGAGAATGACAACCAGGAAATATTATCTGTTGGCTGGGCATCATTGTACCCCAGCTAAGAATTGAGGTTCTCATTTCTAGGAAGAAGGGAAATGTGGGCAGTGGAAGGCAGTTAGTCATCTATGTTGCAGTAATCATTTTTAAGTGTTGCAGTATTTATTAGGCAACTGACAGTGTGTTGACCTTTTTTCCCTCATTCTAAAAAATATATAGAAAATTTGACTTACTTGAAACTATTCATGGAGTATGTTTTAGTTACCAGATCAGATCTAAACAAGGTGATGAGCATGGTCCCAATCCTGTTTTTCTTTTCTAATGTTTCAACTGTCAATATCTTTTTAAAAGAATCACTTAAGATTACTTTAAAAATTACATTAGAAACATACTTCCTTTAAGGAAAAAAATAGGAAATATAGACAACTAAAAAGTAGAAAAAAAAAACTTCCTAAATTGAACTGTCTACCATTACCATTTTTGCTGTATGACTGTTCAGACTTTTTCTGTTAATATGTAAAAATTCATTGTGCATAATGGGTACAGAGTTTCAGTTTGGGATGATGAAAAAGTTCTGGAGCTGGATGGTGGTGATAGTTGGCACAACAATATTTAATGTTACTAAGCTGTACACTTACACATGGTTAAAGTACTAAATATTATGTATATTTTACTACAATGAAAAAGACATTGATCGACAGTGGCTCATACCTGTAATCCTAGCACCTTGGGAGGCCAAGGCAGGAGGATTGCTTGAGCCCAGGAATTTGAGAACAACCTAGGTAACCTAGCAAGACTTTTGTCTCTACAAAATAAAAAATAAAAAAATAAGCCAGGTGTGGTGGTACACACCTGTAGTCCTGGCTACTTGGAAGGCCTGAGCCTAGGAGATTGTGAGCTATGATTGTGCTACTGCACTCCAGCCTAGGTGATAGAGTGAGACCCTGACTCAAGGGGGAAAAAAAAGACATTGATTGTAAAAATATTATAATACTCAACATATCATTTTATAATCTTTTTATACTCAATAATAAAAAAAGAACATCATGTAAATAAATTTTTGCAGTATGATTTTTGTGGCTGAATATTTATCCTTTGGACATACCACCTTTTATTCAGGGGAGTGTTGAAATAAATAAACAGGACTGTTAGCCCTTTCTTTTTTAAGTGGATTCACAGAGAGTTTTGTGATCCATGGCAGAAGACCTGGAGAAAGAACCAGATGGTGGAAACTGAAAACCCCCCTGGGCCCTTACGTTGTGTCTGCCTTGTTCAAATGACTCTCTAAATATAAACGGCTTTACTGTTCTGATGTCAACATGGCAACTTTGCTTTTTTTCACATATAATTTTTAAAAATTTGTCTAAAAGGATGTTTATTCCGGACTAGTGATTATCTTGGGCTTCTTCCGAACTAGGCAAAAGAGAAGCAAAGATGGAGAACACCACCACCTGAGAAGTGGTTCTTTCACACAATGATTATATTCCTGTGATGGCAGACATGTCTGAAATTTCGGCCTTGCTTACAACTCTCAGGAAGGTTCCTTCCTGATTGGTCTGGTTCTCCCCTGACATGCTGTTTTTCCTACAGACAGGATGCTTGCTATTTTCCCATACTTTCACTGTCACAGGGTCATTGTCTTCCCAAGTATTCCCTGCCACTTTTAGACCAACATTTTTTCACCTGCTATAAAATATTTAGCCTCTTAAGGATGCTTTTTTTTTGAGTCGTGTTTTACTCTGTCACTCAGACTAGAGTGTGATGGCACAAGCACAGTCCACCAGAGCTTCTAACTCCTAGGTTCATGTGATCCTACCTCCTCAGCCTCCCAAGTACCTGGGACAACAGGCACACAACCACTATGCTTGGTTAATTTTTTTTTTTTTTTATAGCAACGGGGTCTCACTGTGTAGTATAAGTTGTTCTCAAATACTTAGGCTCAAACAGTCCTCTCAACTCAGCTTCCCAAAGTGCCGGGATTACAGCCGTGAGTCATTGTGTCTGACGAGAATGCTTTGTTCTCTTCTGTGCTGTCATTGACAGTTGTCCCCCCATTCCCCTCCACTTCACCCTTGGTCTTCTTTATAGGTGTGGGGTAAATGCAGGACATATGCTCCACTCCCCCACCCTTGCTGATAACTATTCCTGATGGAGAGAATGATCCCTGGCCAAGACCGTCTGCACCATTTGATATATGCACACCTGTGTACTCAAAACTCTTGCTAAGAGCATAAACATCCTTGTTCTTGATTCTCTTCACATATGCTATTGTTTGTGTCTTACTTCTTCTCCCTGCTGGGGGTATATAACTTCTCCCAATGTCTATTAGGGCACGGAGAGCTTTGTATCAACTGGCCATCATCAGTTTCTCATGTAAGTAGTAATAAACCCATGTCTTTACCAACCTGTTGTCCAGGTGATTTCTTTCAAGAGGCCAACATTATGCAAGCACCCTGTGTTTGGGGCTTCTGTGATACAACAGGCATATCGTGAAAATATTTGGGTCTTGTTCTAGACCACTGCAATAAAGCAAACATTGCAATAAAGCAAGTTACATGAATTTTTTGACTTCTCATTAGATATACTATAGTCTATTAAGTGTGCAATGACATTATGTCCAAAACAAAACAATGTGTGGACCTTAATTAAAAATACTTTGTGCTAAAAATGCTAGCAGTCATCTGGGTCTTCAGTGAGTCATGATCTTTTTGCTGACAGAAGATCTTGTCTCAATGTTGATGGCTGCTGACTGATCAGGTTGGTGGTTACTAAAAGTTGAGGTGGCTGTGGCAATTTTTAAAAATAAGAGAACAATGAAGTTCATTGTTTCTCTCTTGAATCAATGGACTTTTCCCTTTAGGAACAATTTTTCTGTAGCATGTGATGCTGTTTGTAGCATTATACCCATAGTAGAACTTTCAAAATTAGAATGAATCCCCTCAAATCCTACTACTGTTAGACTTATGTATTATTCTTTTTTTTTTTTTTGAGTTGGAGTCTTTCTTCGTCACCCAGGCTGGAGTGCAGTAGCATGCTCATGGCTACCCTTGCATTGACCTGCTGGGCTCAGGTGATCTTTCTGCCTCAGCCTTCCAAGTAGCTGAAACTACAGATGCTCGCTACCATGCCTGGCTAATTTTTTGATTTATTATAGAAATGAGGTCTTGCCAAGTTGCCAAGTTGCCAAGTTGTTCTCAAACCTGCAGATTCAGGCAATTCTCTCACCTTGGCCTCCCAAAGTGCTGGGATTATAGACTTGAGCCACTGTGCCCAGCCTTTATGTATTATTCTAAATCACTTGTTGTCATTTCAACAATGTTCACAGCATCTTCACCCAGAGTAGATTTCCTCTCAAGAAACTACTTTCTTTGTTCATCTTTAAGAAGCTAGTCCTCATCCGTGTAAGTGTGATCATGAGACTGCAGCAATTCAGTCACATCTTCTGCTTCCACCTCTAATTCTAGTTCTCTTGCTATTTTCCCCACATCTGCAGTGACTTCCTCCATTGAAGTCTTAAACCCCTAAAAGACATTCATCAGGGTTGGAGTCAACGTTATATACTGTTAATGTTGACATTTTGACCACCTCTCATGAATCAGGAATATTCTCGATGTATCTAGAGTGATAACTCCTTTCCAGAAGGGTTTCAATTGACCTTGCCCAGGTTCATCAGAGAAATTACTATCTATGGCAACTGTATCTATATGAAATGTATTCCTCAAGTAATATGACTTGAAAGTCAAAATTATTCCTTGATCTGTGGGCTGTAGAATGGATAGTGTGTTAGCCTGCATGAAAACAACATTCATCTTGTACGTCTTCATCAGAGCTCTTGGGTAACGAGGTACATTGTTAGCGAGCAGTGATATTTTGAAAGAAATATTTTCCTCTGAACAGTGGGTCTCAACAGTGGACTTAAAATATTCAATATACCATGCTATAAACAGATGTATTGTCCTCCAGGCTTTGTTTTTCCATATGTAGAGCACAGGCAGAGTAGATTTAGCATAATTCTTAATGGCCCTATGACTTTTGAAAGGATAAATGACCATTGAGTTCAACTTAAGGTCACCAGCTGCGTTAGCCCCTACAAAGCAGCAGCCTGTTCTTTGAAGCTTTGAAGCCAGGTACTGACTTCTCCTCTCCAACTGTGAAAGTCTGAGATGCTCTTCTTCCAATAGAAGGCTGTTTTGTCTACATGGAAAATCTGTTATTTAGTGTGGCTACATTTGTCAATGATCTTAGCTAGATCTTCTGGATAACTTGCTGCAGCTTTTACATCAGCTCTTGCTGGTTCACCATGCACTTTTATGTCATAGAGGTTTCCTTAAACCTCATGAAGCAACCTCTGCTATCTTTTAACTTCTGCAGCTTTTTTGCCTCTCTCAGCTTTCATAGAATTGAAGAGAGTAAGGGCCTTGCTCTGGATTTGGCTTTGGCTTTGGTTTATGGGAATGTTGTGATTGCTTTGATTTCTTATCCAGAGCATGAAAACTCTCCATATCAACCATAAGGCTGTTTTGCTTTTTTAAATCATTTGTGTATTCACTGGAGTAGCACTGTTAATTCTCTTCAAGAACTTTTCCTTTACACTCACAACTTGGTTAACGGTTTGGCTCAGGAGGCCTACTTGCCTGTTGGCATGTCTTGGCTTTCCACATGTCTTCCTCACTATTCTTATCCATTTCTAGGTTTTGATTTAAAGTGAGAGACATATAACTCTTCCTTTCACTTGAACTTAAAGGCCATTGTGGGGTTGTTATTTAGCCTAATTTCAACATTGTTGTGTCTCAGGGAATAGGGAGGCCTGAGGAGAGGCAGGGAGATGGTAACAGCTGGCCAGTGGAGCAGTCAGGGCACACATAACATTATGGACTAAGTTTGCTGTCTCATATGAATGCAATTGATGGCACTCCCCCAAAATTATGGTAGTAGCATCAAAAATCTCTGACCACAGATCAGTGTAACAGAGTAACAATAATGAAAAAGTTTGAAATACTGAGAGAATTGCTGATATGTGACACAGATGCAAAGTGAGCACATGCTGTTGGAAAAATGGTGCCGACAGACTTGCTCAACACAGAGTTGCCACAGGCCTTCAATTTGTAAAAACTGCAACACTTGCAAAGTGCAGTAAAATGAGGTATGCTTGTACTTGTACTTTCATTTCTCCCTTATTCTTTCAATATCTTGTCTCTTTTATTTTATGCCACATATTTCATAACATTTTCTTCCATGCTACTTTTCTACTCATTTTAAACTCTCTTCTGAAATTCAGGTGTTTTCCCTCTAACCATAATGTTCTTATCTTTCCAGCTGGTACCCTTATGGGGACTTGCATTTTTTATGTGACGAGTTCTTCATGATTTTCCTCTTCAGTTTAGATTCCATGGGCCATAACTCTAACTTCTCTCTTATGAATTAATTAAACTTGTGCGCCAGTATTGTCATACCTGCTTGGTAAATTTCCAACTGTGGTAACTTAGGTTTTTTTATGATTGCTCCTCAGCTGCTAAGTTCATTTGGAGAAAATGATAGAGTGAGGAAGACTAATGTCACCATAAATACATGGGCATCTACCTCTCCTGGCCTCTCAGCATTGCCCAGAAATCTCATTTGATTCCCTAGGTCACTCTCTGTGCCGTTCTCCATGACAGCATGCTTCCATGGGGCGTCTTCCCCTGCCAGTCTCAACTCGTGGCCACTGCCTCACATAGGTCTTTTCCAGAGCACCTCATGTAAAGTAGCTCTCCCTAAACACTCTTAATCCCATTACCCTGTTTAGTTACCCTCATTACAATATCACAATGCAAAATTATTTCTTGACTTGTTCATTTTGTATGTTCCTCTACAAAAACTTAAGGAACGTCTGAAAAGGAAACTTACCTTTTATCTTTTAACTGCTGTAGTCCTAGCGCCTAGAATAGTACCTAATACATAGTGGGCAGTCAAAAGATGTTTGTTCAAGTTGGGTGCAGTGATTTGCACCTGTACTTCCAGCTTCTAGAGAGGCTAAGGCTGGAAGATTGCTTGAGTTTGAGGCTGAATTGAGCTATGATGGTGCCATTACACTCCAGCCAGGGTGGCAGAGCGATACCTTGTCTCTAAAAGTTTTTGTTGTTGTTCAATGAATAAGTGACAATTTCAGTTATCAATATTTTACATATTGATTCTGTCTTGGTACTCACCAAATGATCATTTTCACTGGAAAAATAGAAATCTTGAGATCAAAATTCCTTTCTCATCTGCCGTCAAAAGTACAAACTTTCTCACATGGTTAATTTCCTTCTATTCCTTTTCTTTAGAAAGGAAAGATTTTCCTTCTTATCCTAAGGCTCTGGGTCCCAACCTTACCCACCTTCAGCAACTTTTCATTTTTCTCTGCTTCTCTTTCCTAAATCCTGTATGTTGCCTGGTGATTATGAGCATGGACTTTGCAATCAGGCATGCTTGGATTCAGATATGCAGTGTGTTACTGTGAAATCTTGGGCAAATTATACAATGTCTCTCAGCCTTAGTTTCCTCATGTGCTAGTTGAAGAGGATAATGCCTGTCTTAGGGTTGTTGTAGAGATTGAAAGAGATAAAGTCTTTAAAGTGCTAAACACGGCAGCTGATATACACAGTAAGTACTTAGAGATCCTTGTTAATGTTTTTACCTCCCTTTCTACTGGCACCTTTCATGTTTCAGTCATTTCTTCTTGCCCTTGGGGCAGAGTCCTTCTTGATGAGGCCTGCTTGATTTCTCCAACTTTCTCTTGCCCCTCTGTCCCTTCCTCCAGTGGGTTTAATTTATTACATTTCATTCAGCTTTCCCTTGCTGCTGAGGTTCCTCTGCTTCTTTCATAACCCTTCTTCGTGCCATTCCTACTTAGCCTCTGATTTCATCCTAAATTTTACTTCCTCCAGTGACCTTTCCTTAGGCTAGCTGTCCCTGTGGTCTGTTCCATTACCCTGTCATCATAGTGCTTGTTATACTTTCTAGTTCTTTGTCTCCTCCCAACATCCTGGGAGGCAGGAGCCATGTTTTCTAGCACAGTGCCTGGCCTATTGCAGACTCTCAGTAGAATTTTGTTAAATGTTGTTGTTAAATAATTCAGGCAGGAAAAAAACCATCCTATATAACATATGTAATATTTGGAGCTACGTGTGGTATTCCTGTACTTAGCTTTGAATATTTCTTTAAACATAAGTAAATGTGTAAAATAGTAATGTTGCTTTTCAACACATCCTCTTATTTTTCTATCCTTACACATTCGCTTATTTTAAAATCTTTTAATGTTTGTTTTTATTCCATACTACAAACACCAAATCTTTTTTCCCCCTATTTGGATGCTTTTGAGGATAGAGTGCCACTTAATATTGGCACCTCTGCCAACTTCATTCAGTCTTCCAGCTATATTTGGATGGCATTCACATGGATAATTTTGTGAAGTTTTTCATCTAGCAGTTGAGCTAAATAATGTAGTTTTCAATTCAGTACATTCTGAAAGATAATGAAACACACTGGGCTATAAGGCTGTCCAACAAATTAAATAGAGAGCACCAAGATGGCAGACGGCTATGGCTCCCACATTCTGGTCACCTCTCAACCCCTCCCACAGGCTGCCTGGGGACTGTTCAAGAGGAGCCTGTTGATGAAATTAATAATCCTCTTCTTCCTGGTCACTACTGAACTGAAATAGGCTATGGACCAAATCATTCCTGACAGAGAAAAATGAATGCTCTGGAAAGACCTAGGAGAATGTTACCTGCTGTCGCTTGACACCTGAGAATGTCAGGTTCATTTATGAAAGATTATGGGAGGTAGTTGATACTGATTGTGTTTGACTATGTGTTAGTTTTCCTTGCCTTTCTTATGTGACCACTGACCAATTCACTATTTGTTATTATAGTTTAGAGGAGATTTTGTTTATTTTTTAGTGTACCTTGGCTCAAAAAATTTATTAGCAATATTTCTCATCTTGAAATTACTGACCTTTTATACCACTGGAAGATAAGATTTGTTAGAACTCTTATCTGACCCAGAAGTTGGGGTCTTGCTCTGTCATCCAGGCTGGAGTGCAGTGGCACAATCATGGCTCATTGCAGCCTCGAACTCCTGGGCTTAAGCAATCCTCTAGCCTTAACCTCCCAAAAAGCTGGGTCTGCAGGTATGTGCCACCACGCCCAGCTAATTTTTAAAAATCTTTTGTAGAGACAGGGTGTCAGTAGGTTTCCCAGGCTGATCTCGAACTCCTGTCCTCAAGCAATCTTCCCACTTCTGTCTCCCAAAGCGCTGGGATTACGATTGTGAACCACCATGCCTGGTCTTATTGGCCTTCTTAAACCTCCAAGAATGTTAAAAAGACAGTTTATTTATATAATCCCATTTGATAAAAAATCGACATCAAGTAGAGTTAATTAAGTAATGGATGTCCCTTGTGCAGAGTTACAGGCACATATACTTACCTCTTTTAGCAAAAAAGGTAAATCTTGTTTTAAAGTTTCCCAGAGTAAGGTTATATAGACAAGGTAATGAAGTTCCCAAAGCAAAAGTCCTTTAGAGAGAAATAGTAAGCCATTTCATTTTTTCAAATTCTTCCCTGGCAATTATCTACATTCAGAGAACCCGGAGGGCTTATCTGAACAGTATAGGATGTCTAACGTTGCAAATTAGGCAGATTTATCACATGCACCTTGGATTTCAAGCAGAAGTAGGAAGATATGACTAGAGGAAATTAACATCTGGCCTCCAGTTTTCAGCATATTTTAAATCCATATAGGAGAAATATTTGCTTCCTGGTTGCATTATGATCCCTAGTTCTTTTGGACTGTGATTAATTTAGTTTACATAGTTTTTCCCCCTTATATAAATTAAACTATGGAGAATCTATACTCATGGATTTTATTGCTTTATTTCTTATTTTGCAAAGTCTAATTTTTTTCTTTTTCTTTTCTTTTTTTTTTTTTTTTGAGTTGGAGTCTCACTCTGTTGCCCAGACTGGAGTGCAGTGGCCGCTCCCGGCCACCGCAGCCTTGACCTGCTAGGCTCCGGCGATCCTTCCCCCTCAGCCTTCCAGTTAGCTTGAACTACAGGCGCACGCTACCACACCCGGCTAATTTTTGATTTATTGTAGAGATGAGGTCTCGCCAAGTTGCCCAGGCGGGTCTCCAACCCGCAGGCTCAGGCAATCCACTCACCTCTGCCTCCCAAAGGCACGGGATTACAGGCTGAGCCACCGAGCCCAGCTTTCTTTTTCTTTTAAAAAGTAACTTAACTAGATGCAGTGGCTCACACCTATAATCCTCACCACTTTGGGAGGCGGAAGTGAGAGGAGCACTTGAGTCTAGTTCAAGATCAGCCTGGGCAACATAGTGAGACTTTTTCTCTACCAAAAATAGAAAAAATTAGCTGGGTGTGGTGGTGCATGCCTGTAGTCTCAGCTACTCAGGTGGCTTAAGCAGGAAGATCTCTTGAGCCCAGGAGGTGGAAGCTGTGGTGAACCGTGATCCTGCCACTGCACTTCAGCTTAGGCAACAGAGTGAGACCCTGACCCAATAAATAAATAAATTTAAAAAATAAAAATAACTTAAGGTCTTTATTTGAATGGTTGGCAGGATGAGTGTTTTACAGTGCTTAAAAATGAATGTTTTTGTTTTGTATACATGCTCAAGTATTCTATGAAAACATCAACTAATAAAAGGAAAATTAATTCGGTCTTAAGGGTAAAGAATTATTTTCTGACAAGTTTACATAGCCTGAGTTACATTCTTGACTAGAATAGAAAGTAAGAAAATAAAACATTAATCTCCTGGCACACGAGTTCCAGTTACTTGGAAGGCTGAAGCAGAAGGATTGCCTGAGCCCAGCAGGTCAAGGTTGTGGTGGCCATGAGCGTGCCACTGAACTTCAACCTGGGCGACAGAGTGAGACTCCAACTTAAAAACAAAGCAAAACAAAACAAAACATTAATCTCCCCATTGCGGAATCCTAATATGCAAGGAAAGGCTTTTCTCATGACTGGTTTACAACTTCAATACTCCAGCAGGTTGATTCTTGCTGCTATTTATAACCCGATTTCTATGGGGAAAATGTACCCATAGTTTGACAGGGAACAACAGTCAGAGCAGTGTTCTCATCTCACCACTTCCTTTAATTATATCCTCTATATGCTGCTCTGTTATTATGTCGTACATTAGTATCTGGCATTTGCAACGTGTAGCTATTGTGAATTGATCTTCTAAGGGAAAATGTGAAGTAAGCTGTTACCATCACTATATAGCCTATGGTTAAAAATTAGAAATTACATGCATTACAGACATGAGAGCTGTTAGCGAGAAGATTCAATTGAAAACACTCTGCACCAGTCCTTAATAACTTAAATGCAAATACTGGCATATACCCAGAAACTAAAGGTCAATTAAGTGCAATTGTTTTATCTTACAAAATCATTTTCCCACCAAGAGATCTTGGCAGCCATATTGAAGACTTCTCCTGAAAGAGGCAGATGCAGGTGGGGCTATAAAGAGGCCTGGAGTCTATTTTTTTAATGCTAACTTTCTTCTACTTCTTTTTTTTTTTTTTCAGTGTCAGGAGCCAGACCTAGAAATCAAGTGCCCTGATTTTCCTGTAGTTTTCTAATCATGAGTCTAGTTATTCTAGTCTCTTACCTGTTTAGAAGTTATAATGTATAGTGATGGTGTAAGTGGATGTTTTAGAAGTGGAAATGGATGTGATCTAGATGGCAATTTATGGGCTTAAGTTCAAAGGGCATTTTTACCTGGAAAATAAGTTAAAAGGGTCAACAGGCATTTTCCTGTGACCATTGGTTTATCTATTTTGTGTGTCCTACCTGACTACCACTGGTCTCTCAGAAGTCTCTAAAAACCCTCCTGCCTATGTCAGAATTCTTTTTTTTTCCTGAAGAGATCAATATTTTTATGAGAATTATTTATTGTAGCCTCGTAATAATCTAGGGAGCTAAGCAGACGTTATGTATCTTCATCTTTATTTTTAAGGCCACATGAGAAACAGATAAATCTCTTCACTAAGGTTACAAAGTGAGGCAATGGTAGAGGCAGAAACAGACTCCACGGTCAGAAACATCTAATTCTGGCCCTTACGTCTAAGATGCGGTAGACTGTTTGGCCTTTCTCTAAACAGGCCTTTGACATTTAGGGTGTGTGGAAAGTATGTGCTCCCGTCAGAGTTGTGCTGTTTAGTTATTCTTTGCCTGTTAAAGTAATGACCAGAGGACTGAAGAAAATAGAAAGAACATCCAAGTC
Organism: Cephalopachus bancanus; assembly: GCA_027257055.1. Lineage (NCBI taxonomy): Eukaryota > Metazoa > Chordata > Mammalia > Primates > Tarsiidae > Cephalopachus > Cephalopachus bancanus. Next base: position 3,902,493 of record JAPVLO010000104.1, read on the forward strand.
TTATTTCAGCCTCTGCATTTAGTACATGTGAGCTTTGGACAGAGTGCTTTTATTTCCTGGAAATTACTTTTCTGTCATACTTGACTTAGAAAGAATTTTTCTTCAGGGCACTGCTGATATTGAGAATTTAGGGGAAATTATTATTATTTTTAATTCAACTTTTATGTGTAAAAATAACTTTTAAAACAATGCATATTCTAATAGTAGATCATATTGAAAGAGAGGATTTAGGAGGAGAACTGCAGAATTCTACATTTTAAAATGTAAGCTTAGTGCTTTTTTAAAAACCTGGAAGTCATTGCAAAAATGGATTTAACTTAAAAATTGACTTAAGTCTTTGGTCTATACTGCTATAAATTAAAGTGTTTAGAAAACTGTGTTGTTGCTGGGCACAGTGGCTCATGCCTGTAATCCTGCACTTTGGGAGGCTGAGGCGAGAGGATTGCCTTAGCCCGTGGGTTCAAGACAAGCCTGGGCAACATGGTGAGACCGTGTCTCTACAATAAATTTTAAAAATTAGCTGGATGTGGTAGCGTGCACCTGAGTTCTGGCTACTTAAAGGCTGAGGCAGAAGGATCGCTGGAGTCCAGCAGGGCAACGCTGGGGTGGCTGTGAGCATACCACTGGACTCCAGTCTGGGTGACAGAGTGAGACTCCAACTTGAAAGAGAGAGAGAGAGAGAGAGAGAGAGAGAGAGAGAGAGAGAGAGAGAGAGAGCGCACGCGCTAAGTTCTTTGATATAATAAATGTTAAAAAAAAATTTTCGGGCTTGGTGGCACAGCCTGTAATCCCGCGCTTTGGGAGGCTGAGGTGAGTGGATTGCCTGAGCCCGCGGGTTCGAGACCCACCTGGGCAGCAAGACCTCATCTCTACAATAAATCAAAAAATCAGCCGGGCATGGTAGCGCATGCCTATAATTCTGGCTACTCGGAAGGCTGAGGCGGAAGGATCGCCGGAGCCCAGCAGGTTGAGGCTGCGGTGGCCGGGAGCGGCCACTGCACTCCAGTCTGGGCGACAGAGTGAGACTCCAACTCAAAAAAACAAAACAAAACAAAACAAAAACCAAAAAAAATTTCAATTATATTTTCATTTGAATACTTATCACTCAATGGTCAGTCTATTTGATAATTTTGGTTGTTTTACTTTAAAAAAAAATATTCATAATGTTTATTTAGAATTTTTAACACAAGACAGGAATTGTTTTTCCTTGTTCTTTTTTTAAAAGGCTGCATCTCAAATTAACCTGCATGCCTACACTTGTGTTATAATTAAAAAGGAGCAGTTGAATTACTACATACAATCTTTTCATGAAGCGTAAGTTAGCACCACTGTCCTGTCAATGTCTTAAACATTGCAATTATTGTAAAACCTTCCCTGTGCCTCCAGCATCTCCAATTTGTGAACAAATCTCTATTCATCCCTGTTGTGTTCTTCCACATGCTTGTTTTGCAGCATAATAACTCTTGACAGTTGTAAATTTTTCCACATGCTTCATTTTGTAGAGATAAACAGTATGTATGCAGTACATGTCCCTAAGCTTTAAAGACTTACTTTTGAAATAAACAATTCCAGCTGAGCGCGGTGGCTCACGTGTGTAATCCCAGCACTTTAGGAGGCTGAGGCAGGAGGATTGCTTGAGCCCAGGAGTTTGAGGCCACCCTAGACAGCATGGCAAGACCTAATCTCCATAAAACATTAGCCTGGTGTTGTGGTGTATCTGTAGTTCTAGCTACTCCTTACGCTAAGGTGGTCAAGGCTGCAGTGAACCTTGATCATGCAACTGCCCTGCACTCCAGCCTGGGTGATAGAGTGAGATGCCAACTCAAAAAAAAAAAAAAAAAAAAAATAGAAGAAGAAGAAGAAAAGAAACAATTCCATAGGATTTTACAGTTGGTTTCAGAAAGTTGTTCACATAAATGTATTCTCCTTGAATGGGAAGGTAGTTGAATTTTCATCCTTTAGTATAAACTGATTAATTGAGCTTTTCCCAAGGACTGAGTACAACTTAACTGCTTTTAGCTTTTCAAAGATTTACCAGGGCAATGCAGACCTGTGTTTGAAAGTCTTTATAAAAGTGTTAGTTAACATCATAACTGACCATTTCGAGGAATAAGTTTTCTAATTCTCTGAGTGGCTTACTTTGGCTAGAGGGATTAGTGAGATAGCTTTGGATTTGCTTGTAATTTCCTCTTATATCTTTTACAAATTAAAAAGTTGGTATTGGCATGTAAGAATGGAATCTGAAGCATTTATACTGTGGTAGTTATTGGTCTCACAGAAAGAATCTTTATTGTTCAGTTATAAGCATCTATTTCTTTTATTTTTGGTTCCCTTAGCAATCAAGTTTTCTGACCAGTTTTATTTTGTGAAAATCAGTGCAAATATCTTTATTCTAAGCTTGATGTCCTTCCCTCCACAAACAAATATCTATTGCCTGCATATCCTTCCACCTCAAGATGTAATGGAGGTTTTACTATTTGATTTCCTAAAGTCTTTAGAGTGAACATATTTCATCAATGTTCCACTGATAACTACAAACTTGGTCGTATAAAAAAAACAAATTTTAATATCTGTAGGTTTTTGTTTTTGCCATTTCTTTAACACAAAAACTGTATCACAGTTATCCAAGAGATTTTTAACTTTAAAAACTCAAAATCGGTATGTAAATCTGGTAGTATTAACAACAGTGTGTGGAATGTGATTTGTGACCATGCTAGAGCCAGCTTCTACCAGTTCCCAAGATCTAATATTAAACCTTAGAAAATTCTGTGGGCCAGTTATCAGTAAAAATGAAACTATATAAACTTTTAATTAAATAAATTATTTAAAAACAGGCCGGGCTCAGTGGCTCAGCCTGTAATCACAGCACTTTGGGAGGCCAAGGCAAGTGGATTGCCTGAGCCCGTGGGTTCGAGACCAGCCTGGGCAACTTGGCAAGACCTCATCTCTACAATAAAAATAAAAAATTAGCCAGGCGTGGTAGCACATGCCTGTAGTTCTGGCTACTTAGAAGGCTGATGCAGAGGGATCGCTGGAGCCCAGCATGTCAACACTGGAGTGGCAGTGAGTGTGCTACTGCACTCCAGCCTGGGAGACAGAGTGCGACTCCAACTAAAAAAAAAAAAAAAAAAAAAAAAAAATTAAATAAATTATTTAAAAGCAAAGATAATAAGTACTCGAAACTCAATACTTAATAATTATTTTTTACTACATTATATAATTATTTATTCTCTTGAAGCTGTGTCTGTACTGGAAGCACCATATAATGTTATATACTACTGTTTATCTCTTCACTACTTCAGGTTCATTGACTTCGTGTTAATAGCTTCAAATCATCCATGGGAAAAGTATTAACACTATGGAAATCAGCAAACACAACAAATCAGGGCTTGGTTGAGTGTTTTGTTGCTTGTCTAGACTTAAGAAAGTGAAGGAGAAAATGCTCATAATACATATTAAATATAAAGTGTGTAATCTCTATAACCATAACCATTATACTATAATAGCACAATACACTTGATAAATTATTCTCTCAGTACAGTATCTGAAAGCTCTTGTCCAGTTTATTGAAGTGGTTCACATCATGGTCAAATGAATGTGTGAAGTACCAACATGCCTGTGTTCACTTTTTATTCATTAACTGGAACAAAACCATCAACCTTCTACAGCAGAATTATAAGAATGACATATTGCTTCAAATATATTGGACATCAGATTCTACATGCAACAGGAAGCCTTTTATAGTTTTTAATATTTTTTTTTAGTCAGTCTCACTCTGTCGCCCAGGCTCAAGTGCAGTGGTACGCTCACAGCTACTGCAGTCTTGACCTACTGTGCTCCGGTGATCCTTCTGCCTCTGTCTTCCAAGTAGCTGAAACTACGAGTGTGTGCCACCACACCTGACTAATTTTTTTTGGGGGGGGGATTTATTGTAGAGACGAAGTCTCACCAAGTTGCCTGGGTTGGTCTCGAACCCCTGGGCTCAGGCAACTCTCTCGCCTCAGCCTCCCAAAGTGTTGGGATTACAGGCATGAGTCACCACACCCAGGTTATAGTTCTTTTTGAAAACAATGTTGCTCACAACATGTTGCCTCTTTTCTTTCTTTTTTTTTTTTTTGAGTTGGAGTTTCACTCTGTCGCCCAGACTGGAGTGCAGTGGCATGCTCCTGGCCACTGCAGCCTCGACCTGCTGGGCTCAGGCAATCCTCCCACCTCAGCCTTCCAAGTAGCTGGAACTACAGGCGCGCACTACCACGCCCGGCTAGTTTTTTGATTTATTGTAGAGATGAGGTCTCGCCAAGTTGCCCAGGCGGGTCTTGAATCCACGGGCTCAGGCAGTTCACTCACCTCAGCCTCCCAAAGCGTGGGATTACAGGCTGAGCCACCGAGCCCGGCTGCTGCCTCTTTTCTACTCATTTATGACCCTAAACCCTGATCCTGTTGACTCTAAAGTTTGCTGTCAAAGGGTATGACAAATTCAGTTGTAAAGTGTTCATTATCCACATCTATACCTTTAACAACAAATGGGAAAAGAGAGAATCATAATACTGGATATATGAAATCATAACTTTCCTTTCCTTGGGGAAATAATTCTATTATTTACCCAATGTTGGGAGGTAGTTTAAATTGGTTAAGTAACACAAGAGAAAATGTCTGTATTCAATAGACTTTGTTCTCCTTAATATTATGGATAGCTTCTTGATTCACAGTAGCATAGTTATACAGTATATATATGAGTAAGTATGAGTATAAATATTGTTTGATTAAAGTGTGGCTTCTAAGGCTTGAATGACCAGAAGGTATTGAAATGCATTTAGAATTTGATCATATACCTGCTCCTTATAATAGGATGATCTGGTCTACCCCTGACTTCAAGGACCTTGGTAACCTTTTGTTAATTGATGTTGCTCAAACCTTAGTCAGTTGAATATCATTCTCATCATTTTGGTCATATCCTGTACTTTCATTTACCATGTACTTTTAAAAATTGACCTTTTTGATTGACAGTGGTGGGAAACTGTCGGGGGTTGGGAGTGGGATTGGCAGCAGTGGGAATCTGCTGAGGGGGCACACCTCATCAACAAGGGTACCTGCATAATGAGCATTTGTATACCTAACCCTGAATTGTACCCCACATCTTTAAAATAAAATTTAAAAATCGACCTTTTCTTTTACTTAGCTTTATCCTAAATGCTAATACTCATGAAATCTTGGGTTTAAGGTGACAGTTTTTTTTCCCAACTACCTACTAAAATATTGCCTAATAATGACAACTTTTTTTTTTTTTGAGTTGGAGTCTCACTCTGTCACCCAGACTGGAGTGTAGTGGCTGCTCCTGGCCACTGCAACCTCGACCTGCTGGGCTCCGGCGATCCTTCCACCTCAGCCTTCCAAGTAGCCGGAACTACAGGCGTGCTCTACCACGCCAAACTAATTTTTGATTTATTATAGAGACGAGGTCTCGCCAAGTTGCCTGGGTGGGTCTCAAACCCGCGGGCTCAGGCAATCCACTCGCCTGGCTCTCCCAAAGTGCTGGGATTACAGGCTGAGCCACCGAACCTGGCCTAATGACTTTTAAAAGTTTTTCCTTGTACTCCCAGTGGTTGTGTGTTCCACACTTTGGGAAATATTGTGCTAGTGATGGTAATCACAAGGCTTGAGGCTACAGTTTTCTTTATTCCTCACATCAATGTTAATGAGTTAAGCCTTGCTATCTCTATTCAGCAATGAAGAAACTTAGAAATCTGAGAAGTTAAGGAATTTGTCTAAGGTCTTGAGGCCGGCTAGAACTGACCTAACCAAGCTTATAGCAACCCTTGTTCCTCGCAGAACATCAGCACATCACCTGGGAGCTTGTTGATAATGCAAAATCCCTGGCTCCACTCCAGACCTCAGGAGGTCAGAGTCTGCATTTTAACCAGATCCTCCAGTGATTCTCATGGACATTGAAGTTTGAGAAGCACTGAGCTAGGCTTGTGGGCATCTTCCTGTAGGAGAAGATGCATGGCTTGGCTGTTGTTTTGGCAGGTCTCCTTTTCTCTGCAGTGTTATTTTCTTCATACCATGCTGTTCTGAGCTAGAACTTTTTTTTTTTTTTTGAGTTGGAGTCTCACTCTATCGCCCAGACTGGAGTGCAGTGGCACGCTCATGGCCCCCGCAGCCTCGACCTGCTGGGCCCAGGCGATCCTTCCACTTCAGCCTTCCAAGTAACTGGAACAACAGGCATGTGCCATGATGTCCAGCTAATTTTTTTATTTATTGTAGAGATGAGGTCTCGCCAAGTTGCCCAGGCTGGTCTCGAACCTATAGGTTCAGGCAATCCTCTCAACTAGGCTTCCCAAAGTGCTAGGATTATAGGCATGAGCACCACATCTGACCCTGAGCTACAACTTTTTTTTTTTTTTTTTGAGTTGGAGTCTCACTCTGTCGCCCAGACTGGAGTGCAGTGGCCGCTCCTGGCCACTGCAGCCTCGACCTGCTGGGCTCCGGTGATCCTTCCGCCTCAGCCTTCCGAGTAGCTGGAATTACAGGCATGTGATACCACGCCCGGCTGATTTTTTGATTTATTGTAGAGATGAGGTCTCGCTGCCCAGACGGGTCTCGAACCCGCGGGCTCAGGCAATCCACTCACCTCAGCCTCCCAAAGTCGCGGGATTACAGGCTGAGCCACCGAGCCCGGCCAAGCTACAACTTTTTAAAGGAAGTTTAGTGTTGGTGGGAAGGTAGGAGAAAATATTCTCAATCCTTTTGATTGTTTTTCTCTCCTAAAGTTGTCATTTGTCCACTTTCCTTCTTTTCTTAATCAAGGTACCAAGACAAGGCTGAGTGTCAACATTTACAGCCCTTTTTCTCATTTCCTTCCCCAGCAGCCACGATCAAGGTCTTGCTCTTTGGAAGTGCCTGACCATTCTTTTCCTGCCTGCCCTAAACCTGCAGGCCCTGAGAACTGTCTGTAGGCCTACAGTTAATTCTCAATTCTTCCTGGGTGGTTTTTTTTTTTTTTTTTTTGAGTTGGAGTCTCACTCTGTTGCCCAGACTGGAGTGCAGTGGCCGCTCCCTGCCACCGCAGCCTCGACCTGCTGGGCTCCAGCGATTCTTCCGCCTCAGCCTTCCAAGTAGCCAGAATTACAGGCATGTGCTACCACACCCGGCTGATTTTTTGATTTATTGTAGAGATGAGGTCTTGCTGCCCAGGCGGGTCTCGAACCCGCGGGCTCAGGCAATCCACTCACCTCAGCCTCCCAAAGGCGCGGATTACAGGCTGAGCCACCAAGCCTGGCCCTGGGTGGTTTTAATAGCATGTGTGCCATCCTGACTCTTGGCTGCTTCTCCTTCTCCCTGCCACTCTCTTTCTCACTGCCACTCAGCCATTTTCCTGCTTACTTTTCTTCTTACTGAGCGGTGTCTCTATTGACATTCTACCATGCATTTTTTTATGCTTTTCACTTTTGCTAAGTTTAATATAAGCAGCAGTCTCAGGAGACCCCATCAATTTAATCTTCTGGAAAAGCATTGGGATTTGGATGGTTGAGTCTGGGAATATCAGCAACGTCCATGACTATTGAATGTAACTGACTATGGATTCTGGAAGCATCCCAGTGGATAATCAGCATTTCATCAGTGGATTGTCTGTGGTTTCTTTATAGAGTGTCCGTTTTAATCCTATTTCTGCAGGGCTTCTAAGCACTACACCTGGTTTGTACAGTGACAGACCCCTTTCTTGATATTTATATAGTTACTTATATGTAGTTGTTTTTATAGTTGTTTATTCAGTCTCCAAGATGACTAGTTATTTGAGATGAGAAGTTGGACCTATTCATGAGACTAGAGCCTGCTTTCTTGCTCAGTGGTTGTTAGATACAGGCCATGATAGCATTTCATTTTCTTAACTTTGAATAGAGTTTAAGTGGACTTGACTCATTTGAATTATAGTCTGTACTGAAAGAAAACTGTATTATTCATTATGTTTTGTAAAGGAAGAAACAAAGAGAAATAGTTGTTTCTTACCATAGTAATTTAAGATTCTGAAAGATTTGTTTTTCAGCCAACTGTAGACACACCTATCCCCAACCTAGATTAGTCATTTAGAATTGAGAGGTTTTTTCCTTCTGCCACATTTTTTTGTACACACCCTTCTTTCCTCCCCTTTGCCATACTTTTGTTTCCTTGAGAAAAGGAGAGTCCCTCTTAGAGTGTAGAATAAACATTTCTTTGTGAAGTGTGACTTATTTATGCTTCAGGGGTTGTCAATGTATACACAACAGAGAAGGTGATGGAGGCTCCTGGGCATGCCAAGTCAGCACTTTGTACGTGTTGAGGCCAAAGAGCATGTTAAGTAGGCTGAAAAAATGTTAGCAAGTCAGAACATCTTACGATTTCCATATTTATCAAACATGTCAGGGGATGGGTTCACAAAGCCTTCCAGGGATTAACTGCTTCTTGGACTTGAACTGTTTTATTAAGATGGAGGAAGCCAAGTTCTCAACACCCCATGATTTGCTCTAATAACCACAAGAGTCAGAATGTAGGTGATCCTTGCTGAATGAAAGGTAATCCTAAGGCTAAAATGCTCTTTGAATGGAAAAAAAAAAATGTCTTCTCTCAACAGATGAACTATGTGTGAATCTTCCTGACAGAGCTTAGGAGTTTGATGTTTATTTACCTAGAGCTTCAGTTTTATTAATTCTCTGGTTGGTGGTTCTTGACCTTTGACACTTAAGGACTTATACTATGAAGCCTGAATAGAAGGACTTCAGAAACATGAAGCCATTCTCAAAGAGAGGTGGGCTTTTTGGGACTTGGGAAAATATCTTAGAATTATTATTTGTTTTCAAATGTTTGGGGTTTGGCAGATCCTACGATGCATTTTGCCAAGCACTTTCCTTTGAATTTTAGTACAGGAATATCTTGGGTGGAATTTAATTGGTGATTCATTTGCATGATACTGATCAGAATGCTGTTTTGGAAAAGATATTTGGTGACTGAGAAATATTAGGAGCTTTACAAACAGCTTTTCAGTACCAACTTTTTCTTAGATGGGAAGAAAAATAGAATTCAAGCCTCAAATATTTTTAGTAAGATTCGGAATTTGGAATCTTTAACTAAGTAGTCGTTTCCAAATTTGTATCATTTTCTCCACAAAAGCTAACGTAAGTAACTCTTACTTCTCTGGCTTGATCTACAAATCTTTAGAAAAGTTGCAGAGCTGATCTGCAATCTTGGGCCAATATTTAATTTGAAAATTAATATTAAAAAGGAGTTTTCAACAAGTAAGTAGAGAAAGTAACCCTCTTCTGGAGAACTAAATTGAAATTAAAAGAAAAAAAAAAAAGAACCAAGGAGAGTAAGCATAAGGTAGATCTTCGGTTTGAAAGCCTAATTGCCAGAGGTGGCAAAACCCCCAAGAGGACTAAAGTTATAAAAAGTGCCATGAGGTAGCTTTTCCATTACAGTTTGCAGAAAAGGTTGTAAAAGAAGGAAGCATGCTGAGACTGTACAAACGAGGACTAAGCCATAAACTTTAAAGAACAGGGAAAGCCCATGGTCAAATAAGGCACCCAACTTCTTATTCCCTATCAGGTTGCAACAAAGCATGATGATGAAAACAGGTTTCCTCTTGTCTTTTGTCAGCTTCCTATCTTTTGTAACTGGCCCAGAAAAAGCACGGCCAACAACTTGCATGACTACTCACTGTCTCCTGGAGAAAGTAGCAGTGCAAGCAAGCAGCCAGCAGAAGGAAGAAGCATTTTAAACAAACTGACGTGGATATCTTCACGTTCTAATTATTTTGAAACCAAAGGGTAGGAAGTGTTGGGAAATTCTAGTTTTGAATGTAATAACGACTATAAGGAGAAGAACAGAGGATTAGACTCTTTTATTTGCTTCAGATGGTGGAGTGAGGGAGATTATGAGCATATCACAGCGCCAGTGTTGACGGTTTTCTTCTCTTACTCCTTATGTTCTTCAACCTATTTAAAATGCCAAAAATAAGATCTGTTTTGAGTTCTTGGCTTATCCTGTCACTGACTTAGCTGGTCAGAGGATTAGGTAATCTACAGAGATCTACAATTGTTTAGGTCTCAAACTTTTTTATTTGGATCAACTTTTCATGTATTTCTTTAAATAATTCTGAGTATTCTTTTCAGTATAAGAAAATTTATGTTTTTCTTCTTAAACTTTGGTTCTGGTTACCTTAAAACAGACAAGTTAGTAAAGATAACCTTTTCTCTTATTTCCCATTCTTCTTTCTCTGTCTATCCCTCTTGAACCCTCCCACCATGACCCTTTCTTGCTGCTTATAATCTCATTAGTGAATGCTTATCAGTGACCAGTGGGAACAGTTGCATTTTACTTTTTGCTCAATTGCCATCTATGTTGCAGCAGGCAGGATTTTTGTGAGGTTGAAAGTGTGCCTCCTGTAAACCTGATGGTATTACTTTTTTAAATGACTTGTTGCATTACTGAGGGCATACCTTAGGTTTGGATAATAAAGAGTATAGGTTAGCATTTTAAAGCTCTTTTTTTAATACTTCTTATCTCCCACAGTGCCTCTTACACAGTAGGGCCTGAATAAAGTTGTTACGAATTTTAATTCAGTTAATTTTTGAATGCAAGGGAGATCATTTCATTCTGTATTTTAATATATAATCCAGTGGTGAATGGTACTTTTTGTGAAAAAGCCATTAACTTCACTAGAAACAAAACCCAATGAGGATCATAGAAGTAAAAAGTAACTTAATTTAGTTTTTCAAGTTATTTTTTGGAGAAAAGCATAAAATGTTCTCCACATCTGCATTTGAAATTAAAATCAAGAAGGAAAGCATTCTCATAAGTATATGAAACAATAATTTGAAAATGCCTTAGCTCTGTATGTATGTATTACTGTTCTACAGTCGCTGTTAGTGACTTGGCAAGACCAGGGTGTCTAAGGGGGAGGAGAAAAGGGATCAGGATAGGCAAGCCCTCAGGGATGATGATTTAACTGCTAGGTGGCACTTAGAAAAGCTTTATAGTTTTTCTTAGGGCTTAAAATTATTAGATTTAATATGTGAATTTTCTTCAAGTCTTGTAGCAGAAGCTTTACTCAGTTCTCTCCTTAGACACAGCCTTAGCCACTGTCACCCTGGCTCCTCCTGTGGACACTGCAGAGGTCCCATGGCAACCCAGAGAGGGAAGTCTGGGGAGTGGCTGGTGCCTGTTGAAGCCTTTGAAGGCAATGCCCTAAACACTTGCAGGGGCATTGCCAAACGTGGTTTTGGGTATAAAATGGGAATAATTATCGACACTTTTATAAGTCAGATGAAATTATGTTGAGGTCCAGTGGATGAAGAAGCTTTTGTTCTAGTATGGTGTTTATAATGAGGGTGCTTTTAGAAAAGTTAATAAAGGAGATTAGGATTCTGTCTTTTTTTTTCTTTTTTTAAATTCTAACATTTTATGTGTTAGACTATTGCACATAATATACTCAGTGTGGGAGACTTTTATTATAATATGTATCTATATAAATTAGGTTTCTACCTTTTAAAGTAAGTCTCTTGAGGGTCTGTTTTTAGTTTTTGTACATTTAAAATTTTTATATTTTAAGACCAGAAAATGAAAGAAAGTATAGGAGATAGACAACTTTCAAAGAAGTAGAGGGAAAGTTAGTAGGAAAATAAAGTTTATGAGAAGAGATGTGGTCTTGTCATTGAGGGAGCCAAGGTGTTAAATAGAGGAAGAAGAGAATATTCTTCCTTGGGCCTTAAATCCCTCTACTTACCCTTCTTCTGTGCAAAATCCTATAAATATTATTATTTTCAAATTATGATTATAAAAGAAATGTGTGCCTCTTGTGGGAAATTTAAAAAGAATGAGGAAAAATAAGGAAAAAGGACAACCAATTCTAAATCCACTATCCAGAGATAATGACTCTTAGCTTTTTAGTGCATTTCTTTCTAATCTTTTTCCATGTAATTTAACATAATTGAAATCATATTGAATAAACAGTTTCTTGGTCTGCTATTGTGTTTGTGGACCACTATTTTGTACTCTCATTTTGAATAATTACAATGTGCTGGGTACTGTATTAAATATTTTACAAATCTTATCTCTTCTTATCAACACTATGAGGGTGGGTGTCGTTATGCCTTGAGCTTGTGTTTTGGGGATGTCTACAAGTGAGTCTCCTGCCTGCAGAGAATGCAGACAAGAAAACAAGCTAGACATTTCCCATGGAAACGTCTTTCTTTTCTTTTCTGAGGTTTTATTTTGGAGGGAAGGAAGAGAAGCCTATCCTCTTTAAAGAATGAAACATTTTAACTGAAACCTTATCTGTAGAGTTTTTAGTGTGTCAACAAGTTCTAAACTGTGAAGAAGTCTTATCAGAAGAAAGACTTGTTTTGAAAATGATATGGAAATATTTGTTGGGTGTGTACTCCTCCAACGCGTAGATGAAGCATACAAGGGAGTATCTGAATTTTACAATATTTGGATAGCTACGTAGTGAGCAATCAAAACATTCTTTAGGTACTTTTTTTTTTTTTTTTGAGTTGGAGTCTCACTCTGTCGCCCAGACTGGAGTGCAGTGGCCGCTCCTGGCCACTGCAGCCTCGACCTGCTGGGCTCCAGTGATCCTTCCGCCTCAGCCTTCCGAGTAGCTGGAATTATAGGCATGCCCTACCATGCCCGGCTGATTTTTTGATCTATTGTAGAGATGAGGTCTCGCTTCCCAGGCAGGTCTCGAACCCACGGGCTCAGGCAATCCACTCACCTCAGCCTCTCAAAGGCACGGGATTACAGGCTGAGCCACCGAGCCCAGCTCGTTAGTAGTTTCTTATACAGCAGTTTTAAAAAGTCTACCAGAAAACAACCCAAATCATATTTCCTTTATTGTCCACTCTAATAACCACTTTTATCCTTTATTAACCACTTTACTCTGAGTTCAGTTAGTATAATCATGAGACCGCCTAGCCTAATGGTCTAGAGAAAATTCTCTCGTTGCTAAATGATGCCTTGTTACGGAACCATTAAGCTCCAGGTGAACCCTGAATTAGATATAGAAATTTGTGACACAATGAAATATTTCCAGAAATGAGAAAAATAGGAGATTTAAGGCAGACAATAATTCTAAGAGTCACTCAAATATTAAAATGGCTTATAGTGGCTGGCCTCAGTGGCTCAGCCTGTAATCCCAGAACTTTGGGAGGCCAAGGCGAATGGATTGCCTGAACCTGTGGGTTCGAGATCAACCCGGGCAACTTGGCAAGATCTCATCTCTACAATAAATTTAAAAAAATTAGCCAGGCATGGTAGCACATGCCTGTAATTCCGGCTACTTGGAAGGCTGAGGCAGAAGGATCGCTGGAGCCCAGCAGGTCGACACTGGGGTGGCCATGAGCATGCCACTGCACTCCAGCCTGGGTGACAGTATGAGACTCCAACTTAAAAAAAAAAAAGGCTCATAGCAAAACCTAATTTTCTATTAGGTCCATCTTATGGGTGAAACCACTCAGCCAGCAGAGAACAGATGGGGGCTGCATGGTCAGACCACACTGAGGCAATTTTCTCATGGATTCACAGAAGGAAAAGTGACTTTTGAGGTTGTGTGGCTTGCACCTATCCCTAGAAAGACAGTCCAGTTTCCTCAGCCCCATCTTGTGCCTGGGAAAGATAGTGAGAGTATTTTCATAAGAGGTAAAGATGACAAGGAAACCACAGGCTTACTGTGCAAAAGTGTGAAAATATTATGGTCAAGGAGCACCACATGTTGATTTTATCAGTTTGTTTTTCCAATCTATTTGTCATGTATACACCACAGAAAAATCAGATTCCTAACAGAAAAGTATATATCTGTAGGCAAAAATACGTTTCATGTTTTAAAAAAAGAATATAGGCAAGATAATTTCACTGTAAAATACCTTGATTTGAATGTGACTTAGTACTTATTTCATATTAACCAGATCCAGCTGCTGTGATAAATCTCTATAATATATTTTAGAATTTCTATTTTTAAATAATAACTATTGTTAAGCCAGAACAAAAACCTTACATTTGTGCATCCATGTGTAAGCTATCCTGCTTGGTATCATGGAGCCAAGATACTAAAAGATTAATTAACAATTTAAAAAATCTCTAGTCACAGTCTCACAAATAATATATTTCCTCACATTTCCTGATGTACACTACTGACTTGTATTAATGTGTCCTGAGTTTTCAGATAAATACCAGTGGATGGTTGGTTGTCAAAACTTAAAAGCAACAGGGTTAGGAGGACCTTTACAATATTGGCCATTAAATCTTAAGTAAAATTATTCTTAGAACTGGACCATAGTAAGTGGAATGCCCTAACTTTTCTTAGTTCAAACTCTGCAAACTGATTCTAACATTCATAATCATGCCTTTTTATGCGCCTTAAGCTGACATGCTGACTTTGTGGTCTCTACTTTGCAAGAGACAGGTAACTCTAGCACAGAAGAAACTATATAATGTGGAACAGGGGAGGACTTCAGTGGGACTGTTCCATTTTTATTGATGCAGACCATTGCCTTCAGCCTTGCATTGAAGCCTTCTTGTATGTTGCTTTCTCACGTGTCACCAACCATCACACAGTCCCCAGACTGTACTCTGAGGAGATTGCAGCCGTGATAAAATATGGCAGAGCTGGCTTCTCCTCTCTGCTCTCCACCTACAACAACAGCATCGAAATAGGACTGACAGGCACAAACTTCAGTCTTTTCCCTCTGGGTCTCTCTCCTCATTTGTTAATAAAAGTAGCCTATCTATCCCCATACACAAAAATTAACTCTAAATGAATCAGAGACCTAAATGTAAAACCTCAAACCATAAGAACCTTAGAAAATGAAGGACGTGCCCTCATGGAAATTGGAACTGGCATCCAATTCTTTTTTCTTTTTTTTTTGAGTTGAAGTCTCACTCTGTCACCCAGACTGGAGTGCAGTGGCCGCTCCCGGCCACTGCAGCCTCGACCTGCTGGGCTCCGGCGATCCTTCCACCTCACCCTTCCAAGTAGCCGGAATTACAGGCATGTGCTACCACGCCCGGCTGATTTTTTGATTTATTGTAGAGATGAGGTCTCGCTGCCCAGATGGGTCTCGAACCCGCGGGCTCAGGCAATCCACTCACCTCAGCCTCTCAAAGGCGCGGGATTCCAGGCTGAGCCATCGAGCCCGGCTTGGCGTCCAATTCTTGAACAAAATCCGAAACCATAGGCCATAAGAGATAGGATAGACAAGTGGGACCTCATTAAACTGAAAAGCTTCTGCAAAGCCAAAGAAACCATCAAGAGAGCAGGGAGACAGCCCACAGACTGGGAAAAAGTATTTGCCAACTCCAAGTCTGACAAAGGCTTAACATCTTGGATCTACAAGGAATTCAAACGTGCTGAAAAGAAAAAAACAATCCCATTATAAAATGGGCAAAAGATATGAATGGACACTTCTCAAAGGAAGACATCCGAGCGGCCAACAGATACATGAAGAAATGTTCAACCTCACTAATCATCAGGGAGATGCAAATCAAAACCACACTGAGATACCACCTAACTCCAGTCAGAATGGCAATTATCAGTAACTCAAAAAATAACAGTTGCTGGAGAGGGTGTGGAGAAAAGGGAACAGTTCTATACTGTTGGTGGGAGTGCAAACTAGTACAACCTCTATGGAAAACAGTATGGCGATTCCTAAAAGCTCTAAATATTGACCTCCCATATGACCCTGCAGTCCCCCTACTGGGAATATACCCTGAAGAACTCAAATCACTCTATAAAAAAGATACCTGCACACGTATGTTTATTGCAGCATTGTTGACAATAGCAAGAACCTGGAAGCAACCATACTGTCCATCAAAAGAGGACTGGATTTAAAAAATGTGGTACATATACACGATGGAATACTATGCAGCCATAAAAAAGAACAAAATCATGAATTTTGCAGCAACCTGGATGGAACTGAGTCTATAATACTGAGTGATCTCTCACAGAAACAAAGATCTGAGTATCACATGTTCTCACTCATATAGTGGACCTTGAACATCCAATGTAATACTATAAGAAAATGACTGACAGTGGTGGGAAACTATGGGTGGGGAGGGGAAGGGAGATGGGATTAACGGTAGTAAATATCTGGGGATGGGGAGATACCTCTTATCAACAAGGGTGCCTGAATGGAGCATATTTGTATATCTAACCCTTAACTGTACCCCACAATATCATAATAAAAAATATTGATTAAAAAATAAAATAAAATAAAAGTAGGCAGACCTTTCGAAGTTCAGTGAGCATGGCTTTGACAATTTCTGCTAGTGGCTATATGCTGTAAATGTGTAGATTTATGAAAGAAGTAACATTCTTCAGCCAATTTCCTATTGGCTAAGCCATCTTTTATTTTCTGAATTGCTTCTTTCCAATGTGAAGTTCTTAGATTGGTAATCATGTATTATAAGGATGAAAACATTCCTTGCTGAGTTTAATTTGAAATTTATCACAGATGATTTCAGCCTCTTCTTTATAATGGTATTTTGATTGTAAGAGCTTTATCATCTCCAGCATACCCTTCCGCTGGCCCTGGCTGTGTCGATGACAGTGTTGTCCAGGTCAAAGAACATGGCCCGCATGCGGCTCAGCCCTATTGTGCCAGCCGACCATACAACCAGCTCCCTCTGAATTAGAATTTTTAAAGAACCAAGAAGTTTTTGAAATAGATGATCGACCTATTTAGAATTATTTGTTTGTTTGTTTTTTGAGTTGGAGTCACTCTGTAGCCCAGACTGGAGTGCAGTGGCACACTCATGGCCACAGCAGCTTTGACCTGCTGAGCTCAGATGATCCTTCCACCTCAGCCTTCCAAGGAGCTGGAACTACAGGCACATACCACCACACCCGGCTAATTTTTTTTTGACTTCTTATAGAGACGAGGTCTCTCCAAGTTGTCCAGGCTGGTCTCAAACCCGTGAACTTGCAATCCTCTCACCTCGGCCTCCCAAAGTGCTGGGGATTACAGGCAGGAGCCACTGCACCCGGTCTTACTTTTAAAATAAAAATATGTATTGAATGTTTTCTCTGTGCTACTAAATTCTTCTGCATGACTTTTAATGGTTGTAGAATATTTCTACAAATGAATGTACTATCTATCATTTATTTCACTAGTCTTTTTAGGTTGTTTCTTTGTTTTCATTTTTTTTTGCTGTTATGAATATAAAGTAAGGAACTTTCTTATGGATAAATTATTGCACACAACCAGGTTATTTCTATGAAATAAAAACTTGGATGTGAAATTGCTGGGTGAATTTTTATCATAAGAGTACCCATTATTGCACTTTGCTAATAATAGGCTATGTTCATCTAATTTCTAATGGAATTTTTGTTTACCAGATGGACTGAACATGGTTTTTCATTTTTATTTGACATTTACATATATATTTATATGTGTGTGTGTGTATGTGCATATTTATTAACACAGCGATTTAGGAAAAATACAAAGGAGTCAGCTTACTAGCTTTCAAACTAAGAGGAAAACTCCCTTGAGGGTTAAACACTTTGTTATGTAAATGGTACACAAACAGGTAGGCAAATTACAGATAATAACTAATATCACACTTGAGTTTTGTAGAACTTAACAGAAAGATCTAGTTTTTCTTTATCTCAATCTGCTTCAGCCTCTAGGGCAGTGAGGACATTAACTATTGCATCTTAAGAAAATAAGTTACAAGTAGCACTCTGACATCTGGAACATGCTGTACCAGAAAACTCTTAAGTTAAAATTTCTTATTAGGTCTAATTTGGATAACATTATCAAAGTGTATTTCTTTTTTTTAATTTATTTTGAGTCACGCTTATGGCCACCCCAGCATCTACCTGCTGGGTTCAGGCAATCCTTCTGCCTCAGCCTTCCAAGTAGCTGGAACTACAGGTGCACGCTACCATGCCTGGCTAATTTTTTTGATTTATTGTAGAGACAAGGTCTTGGCAAGTTGCCCGGGCTGGTCTTGAACCTGTGGGCTCAGGCAATCCACTTGCCTCAACCTCCCAAAGTGCTGGGTTACAGACTGAGCCACTGAGCCCAGCCCAAAGTATATTTCTTCAGCTACTACTACAGATCAACAATTATGGTACTAACAACTAACATTTAATGTATCCAACATATCCTATGTGTCAGGCACTGTGCAGTGTGTCTGAGATGAAATATTTAAATATTTTTCTCTTTTTACTGATGAGGAAACTTACCCTTAAGAGCAGTTAACTGATTTGCCAAGCTGTCAAGCAAGAGGACAAAGCTGTGGAGATGGCCTCATTACCACTAAATGTATTCACTTCCTCTGTTCAGTCTTTTCCTTCTAACTTTTGCTTCATCATCTCTGGTCATTTCTACATCTTTTTTACTTTTTTTTCTTTCTTGATGTCTTCCTTTTATCTGTCTCACTTTCATGACTTCTTGTTATATAGATACAAAACTGTCTCATCACTTATTAGTTTGCTCTTCATCTACAGAGCAATAATCAGGTCTACTACTCATTCAGTTGGAAAGAAATGATTATTCACCTTGGTGTTTAATTGAGCTGTGGGCTCTGCCTTTTAAATACTGATTAGTTCTCTAATAGAATAGTTCTTTCAGAATTGGGGAGTTGGAGGACTGCTTTTATTTTAGACCTTTAGAATGTAATTTAGAAATAAAGGCTATTTTTCCTCAAGTGGTTCTGAAAGGTTGACTTTTGTGTGAAAAAAATGGGCTCTAGAAATTTATTTTAGAACTTTAGGTAAATTTACTCGTCTCCATCCAGCAACCCAGCCTTTGGCCCACCAGCAGCGTGCCTGCTCCCAGACCTCTGTGTTCTACTCCACCAGCTTCTGGGGCATCTGGAGGTCTAGGGGCCTGACTGCAGGGATGACCAGAAGTCTAGGGAGCCAGACAATGCAAGAGCTGAACAACCACCTGGCCTCCTACCTAGAGAGGCTGGGGTATTTGGAGACACCTAGAGAAGAAGGGACCACAGGTCAGAGACTGGGGGCATCACTTCAAGACCATCGAGGACCTGAGGGCTCAGATCTTTACAACTTCTGTGGACAATGCCCGCATTGTTCTGCAGAATGACAATGCCTGTCTTGCTGCTGATGACTTTAAGAGTCAAGTATGAGACAGAGCTGGCCACGTGCCAGTCCATGAAGAGCGACATCAATGGGCTTGCAAGGTCACTGAGGACACCAGTGTCACCCGGCTACAGCTGGAGACAGAGATCGAGGCTCTCAAGGAGGAGCTGCTCTTCCTGAAGAAGAACCAAGGAGGAAGTAAAAGGCGTACAAGCCCAGATTGCCAGTTCTCGGTTGACCGTGGAGGTAGATGCCCCAAATCTCAGGACCTCAATAAGATCATGGCGGATATCTGGGCCCAGTTGGACGAACTGGTCCAGAAGAACCGAGAGGAACTAGACAAGTAGTGGTCCCAGAAGATTAAGGAGAGCACCATGGTGGTCACCACGCAGTTTGCTGAGATTGGACCTGCCAAGGTAACACTCATGGAGCTCAGACTTACAGGGTAGGGTAGTCCCTGAAGATCAACCTGGACTCCTTGAGAAACCTGAAGGCCAGCTTGGAGAACAGCCCGAGGGAGGTGAAGGCCCACTGTGCCATGCAGATGGTGCAGCTCAACAGTGACCCGCTGCACCTGGAGTCTGAGCTGCCACAGACCCAGACAGAGGGCCAGTGCCAGACCCAGGAGTACAAGGCCCTGCTGAACATCAAGGTCAACCTGGAGACTAAGATTGCCACCTACCGCCACCTGCTGGAGGACAGGGAGGACTTCAGTCTCTGTGATGTCCTGGACAGCAGCAGCTCCATTTAGACCACCCAAAAGACCACCACCCACAGGATAGTGAACTGCAAATTGGTGTCTGAGACCAATAACAACAAAGTTATGAGGTGTTGAGGCAGCAGGAGCAGGGCACCCCTCGGGGAAGCAGGAGGACAATAAAAAGTTCAGAGGTCAAAAGAAAAAAAAAGGAAAGAAAAAATGCATGGGTCAAGCAGAACTCATCTATTTGGATTTTTTTTTTTTTCTAACATCCAGCCTCTGACTTTCATGTTCTTAGGTTACCAGAATGCTAGTATAGGACCTGGCCTATAGTAAATTTTCTGGGTGAATAACTGAATAAATGAGTGACTTAATGATAGAGACTGAGAATGAGAAGATAGAATGGTTGTTCTTTAAGTGATTGCTTCTCTCCAGCTAAGCCTTTAGCTCTGGGCTGTTCCCTCAGTAGTCCTTGCATACTAAGGTCAGACTTTCCTGGTTAAGAAGAATAATTTTGGATTCTTGATAAAGTACTTTTTATTCCTCATTTTCCTATGAGTATCTGGATGTATTATTTTGAATAACTCTAATTAGGGTTTTTAGATTCCTCAGACTATTTTAAATCCTTATTTTTCTTAAAGAGTTCACTATGTCTGGAAAACACCCCAACATAATTCTGTTGGTACATATTGATCTCACTTTTCTCTGCGATCAGGCCAATGTATGTGTGTGGTGGATAATATCAATATTTAGTCTGATAGATTGTTCACACATACACATACATGCTATTTACAAATACATACACACTTCTTCCCCTGAAGTTTTGGAATTGAAGACATGCTACCTCCTTACCCTTAAATGCTTCTATGTATGTTTTTTAAAGACAAAGATGAGCTCTTACGTAACCTTGATACAGTCATTAAAATTAGGAAATTAACATTGATATAATACAATTGCCTAGTCTACGACTTATTCAGATTTTTCTAGCTGTTCCAATAATGGCCTTTATAACAAGTTAAAATCCCTGATCATGTATTACATTCATTTGCCATGTCTCTTCATCTTTTTAAGTCTGAAGCAGTTTATTCTTTGTCCTCTTTAGCACTGACATTTTTGATGAGTACAAGTCTGTTATTTTATTATTATTATTTTTTTGAGTTGGAGTCTCACTCTGTCACTCAGACTGGAGTGCAGTGGCCGCTCCCGGCCACTGCAGCCTCGACCTGCTGGGCTCCGGCGATCCTTCCACCACAGCCTTCCAAGTAGCTGGAATTACAGGCATGTGCTACCACGCCCGGCTGATTTTTTGATTTATTATAGAGATGAGGTCTCGCCAAGTTGGCCAGGCGGGTCTCGAACCCACGGGCTCAGGCAATCCACTCACCTCAGCCTCCCAAAGTGCTGGGATTACAGGCTGAGCCACCGAGCCCGGCTTACAAGTCTGTTATTTTATAAAAAGCTCTTCATTTAGGGTTTGACTAATTATTTCTTATGATTAGATTTGAGTTATGAATTTGGGGCAGTAATACCACAGAATGGATCTTTAGTCACATGAAAAACCATGAGTTCTTACTGATAATTCCAATTTCAGTTCAGTCCACAGGGTTCATTTTATTATTCCTCCTTTCCACTTTTTTTTTTTTTTTTTTTTTGAGTCAGAGTCTTACTCTGTTGCTCAGGCTGGATTGCCATGGAATGCTCACAGCCATTGCAGCCTCGACATGCTGGGCTCAGGGATCCTTCTGCCTCAGCCTTCTAAGTAGCTGGAACTATAGGCACACATCACTACACCTGGCTAATTTATTGATTTATTATAGAGATGAGGTCTCGCCAAGTTGCCTAGGCTGGTCTCGAGCCCCTGCACTCAGGCAGTCCTCTCTCATCTACCTCCTAAAGTGCTGGGATTACAGGTGTGAGCCATTGCGCTCAGCTCTTTCCACATTTTTAGCTTCCTTCTTCTACAGTGAGAAGCCTGGTTTCATTATCTTTATTAATTTACTTTTTTACTCAATCGTAGAAACAAAGCAATTTCAGAAGTGCTAACGTATACATCTGCAAAAAGAAACCCTACTAACTAGCGTTCAGTATTTGCTTTGAGTGTTTGGTTTTAGCCTGAGGACATATAGTACAAATACTGTGTTCAAAAGTTACCCAGATTATGTTTCATTGTCTGTCCTACCCCCCAGCTCCATCCAGTGTGGGTTTGGTTCATTTGTTTCTGATTATATTTCGTTTTAGGGTTTCCTCCCATTTCTATTGATGTTGTCTGTAAAACATCAGTATGTTTTCAAAAGTCAGAACTGTACAAAAGAGTATACTCAAAGAAGCATCACATCCCATTCCTTCTATGGCATTCCCATCCCACCATCTTTCCCACCTAGGTAGGTATCTCATCTCTTTAGTTTCTTTACATTTCCTGTGTTTCTTTTTGCAGATATATATACATTTCTTATTTGAGCAAATACTAGATATTTTTTGTTTCCTCTTCTTATTTACATAGATTGGCACACCATAGATAATCTTCTACACTTTTCTTTTTTTACTTATTAATCTTTAAATCATTCCTTATTAGTTCATAGAGATTTTTCTGGCATACAACTCCTAAGAGTCTCCAAAGTGATATCTTTTTGTGTGCTAGTGTGATGACTGGTGATTGGGAACCCCTAGCAGCTTCAGAATTGGGGCTGGTCACAGCAAGAACAAGACTTGATTAAACGTTGGGACTTTTAGCTTACCCCCCCCATCTTCTGTGGAGGGAAGGGGCTGAAGGTTAAGTTAATCACCAGTGGTCAGTGGCTTAACCCATCATACCTATGTAATGAAGCTTACATAAGATCCCAGGAGAGAGCTTCCAGATAGCTGAACACGTGGAGGTTTCTGGAGGGTGGCACGCCCCCCCACGAGGGCGTGGAAGTTCTGTGTCCCTGCTCATACCTTACCCTATTTTTCTCTACATCTGCATCTTTTGTGATAGCCTTTATAATAGACCAGTAAATTTAAGTGTTTCCCAGAGTTTTGTGAGCAGCTCTAACACATTAATCAAACCCAAGGAGGGTGATTTGTGGGAACCCTGTGTTATAGTTGGTCAGTCAGAAACACAGGCAAAACAACCTTGGACTTGCATGACATCAGAAGTCGGGGGGAGCAGTCCTGGGGACTGAGCTCTCAACCTATGGGATCTGACACTGTCTCCAGGTAGATAGCATTAGAATGGAACCAAATTAGAAGACACCCAGCTAGTGTCTGCTGAAGAACTGATTGCTTGCTTAGTGTGTGGGGAAAGTCCTCCCTCGCCCACATTTGGTCACAGAAGTCTTCTGTGTTGATTGTAGTGTGAAGACAGGAAAAACAGTTTGTGCTTTTTCACTCAGTATAACAATCCCCACAAACTTAACAATTTATGGATAAACTAACGTTTCTTACAAGCAAAAAGAACTCATCTAAATGTGTACTCATTTTAACTTTAGTTTTTACATTTATAAAAATGAAGACATTGGTCTAGGTCTTCTCTAATGTTTTTTTCTCATTATTAATGTTATTTAAAAATCTGTGACTTGTCCAGGAGAGCTAATTTGAATACAGGAGCATATTTTTTAACCTCTTTTCAGAACCACTTCTGGGGAGAATTTTTGCCTTAATGATAGAGGATTTTTCCCTTAGTGTAGATAGTAAAGGACAGAAACTTATACTGTTTTTCTGCAGATCAAAAAGTATAATCGGGGTTCCTAAATACTCATGTTATATGTAATCCAATAATCTTTCACCTCCTGAGAGATTTGTTAAATGAGAGCAATCATGTAATACCTGCAGCAGCAGATCAATGAGCAACACTAGATGCAGAAATCTTATATCTTTAAAAATATATAAGATGTAGGGGTGGGTTGGAGGGGGATATAAGATGTCTTAATTTTGGTCCTTGTATTAGTTCTCTATTGCTGTGTAATAAATTAACTCAAAACTTAGTGACTAAAACAACCGTAATATTTATTAGCACTCAGTTTTTGGCTGGGTACTTCTGGCATTGCACCTCTTGTGAGTTTGCAGTTAGATGTTGGCTAGTGCTACAGTCATCTGAAGACTTGACTGAGGGTAGAAGGTTTTCTGTGGTGGTCACTCATAGCTGGCAGGTTGATGCAGTGCTGACTCTCCATAGAGAGAGCAAGTCAAGAGATCTAGCCTTGGAAGTTAGTAACACAGTATCACTTCATAATGTTCTGTTTGTCACACTGACCAACTCCAATTAAACGTTGGAAAAAAACTACCCGAGAGCATGCACGTCACTGGGAGTCATCTTGGAGGCTGGCTTCTAGAGTCTGCCCTTGTGTTTGTTTTTAGTAGAGATGACCTTTTTAGTGCCCTTAAAATATTGCTAAGATGGTCCTTAATGTGAGATATAATCCTTTTGCATTGACAAAGGTGACTTTTGGGTTGTTGTTGTTGTTGTTGTTGTTATTGTTTTTCCAGCTTAGTATTAGAGCTCAGTGTTATTTGCTGAAGAAATATTTACAGTTTGGGTGGAGTAGGCCTAAAGCCGTGAATGCGTCAAATGACACTAGAGTTGGATCACAACTTCTTTTTTTTTTTTTTTTTGAGTTGGAGTCTCACTCGGTCACCCAGACTGGAGTGCAGTGGCCGCTCCCGGCCACCGCAGCCTCGACCTGCTGGGCTCCGGCGATCCTTCCGCCTCAGCCTTCCGAGTAGCCGGAATTACAGGCATGCGCTACCACGCCCAGCTGATTTTTTAATTTTTATTGTAGAGATGAGGTCTCGCTGCCCAGGCGGGTCTCGAACCCGCAGGCTCAGGCAATCCACTCACCTCAGCCTCCCAAAGGCGCAGGATTACAGGCTGAGCCACCGAGCCCGGCTACAACTTCTTATTTTATGGCAAAAAGAGGTGACTAATGGTTTTAAAAAAAGCCTTTAAAAAGAAAATGTAGTAGTTTTTTCTAATAATCTTTGGATTTTTTAACCTTAGTCATCAGAACTGCCTTTGATTATTTCTAAAATGTGTTGTATATAATGTAAACTTTAATAAATGTGCTTTTAAATGCCAGTTGATATCCTTAAAAAATATACTTACAACTATAATGAAATTCAAAGTTATACTGAACTTTCTGAAAACTCTTTTGTATGTTAATTTAGATGTAGGAGATAGGACTTGAAAATAAAATCATATGATAAACTTAGGCAGTCTTAGAATTTTTATTTAATAAGTGAAATATGTAAAAAT